>CM059603.1:74010000-75260000 GCA_030412105.1 Cyclura pinguis | reverse complement strand
AAAAGGATATCCAGTCTCTGGATGATTCTAGCAGTCTAATGTCTAAATAAATAGTGCCACTCATACACATATTTTCAGTATAATTGTAATAATCTCCTCAATTGAAAAGACACTGAGGTCCTCAAGTCATCAGAGGATGCTGTCATTTATTGCAAAATATTTACAACAGCAAATTGGAACACACCATTGCTGGAAATTACCTGACTCCCTCTAGGTTTTCTTGGGATTTGATCCTGACATAAAGGAATAATCATGGGAACATGTGGAGTCTTATGGACTGAGTATTAATGAAAGCTTAGGAGAAGCAGCAAATAGCAGAACTGGGTTCTTTCAAGATGGAATTGCTCCCTAGGCCTGACATTTAGAGCTGTTATTGATCACTCTGGGAGTTCTGCTCATAGATAGAGGTCATCAGATGGCTCCATTAATTGAAATAATTTTTTGTTGCTGCTTTTTTGTTCCCTGCAGGATTTCCTACTATGCAATAACCCTTGCCACAGGCTCTGTAATACATAACTGTAATTCAAAACAGTAATTGACTCCATTGTAGTAAAGTCTTATGACATCTGGAAGATAAAACAGTAAACAACCTGTTTCTGGGCATGTAAAAAGCAAAAAGCAGTTGTGACATACATTAGTAAAACAAATTTCAGAATTAGCATTGAAAACAAGATTTACTGGGATCACTAAAATGTCATGAACACACTAAGCTATTGAGTTCTGCAGAATTCTTTATCAAGAATTTATCAAATGGTTAAAAAAAAATAGAGGATAAGGAAGATACAAAAAAATCAGGTAGCTGATTCCAATACGTTCAGTATTGCTCATTTCAATGTAGATACCCAGAATACCACCAACAAAATTTTAAAAAGGAACTCAAACTTATCAAGTTGGTAAATAGGTTGATATAAAGACTAGACATCTTATTGGGAAGAGGTCACACTTTCCACAGTTATTCTGAAATTATCTTCTAAAGTCTCTACATGTTATTTCTTTTAAAATATTGTGCATGGTCTGAGCCATGTTCACCCAAAATTCCAAAACATTTGCATAGATTTAAATGACCTAGGAAACCCTTACGTATTGACTGAGTTCCAAATTTTGGTGCAACCCATGAACACAGGTAGCCCTTTGAATGTTGTTACACTGGAATATACCTCAAAAATTCTTGCACACAACAGAAATGCCTGCTCAGAAGTAGTCCCTACAAGTATAATAAGATTTATTTCCAGGGCACGTGTATACAACTGCTGTTTTAGAACCTCAGTTTTCAGATTACAGTATTTTATTATAGTGTGTGTATTTGGGAGAGTCTGTGCACATTAATGTGACAGGGGTAAACATCAAGAATAAGATTTCTTAGGAGCACAAGGAAATTAATGCCCCGTTAAGGGATAAGAGGTTAACTGCAGATTTTGGAGAGTTGGTTAATTAGTTAAGTTACAATTCTAAGCCCTACAAGAGTTAACATTTCAGTTACAATGTTTTAAAAGTAACTCATTTCTTCCTTGTTATCTAAAAGTAACAAAATACTTTTAATTGTATCTTTGCCTGCCTGAAGACTGAAATCTGCGTATGTGGTCCTGCTTTGTGCCACATCAATCAACACTGTTGAGGATATGGGAGAGAGTCTTCACTGTGGCACCCAAACTGTGGATTGGCTTCCCCTTGGAGACTCAATTGGCACCGTTGCTGGTTTCATTTGGGGGCCAAGTAAAAAATATGGCTGTTTTTTAAAGCTTTTGTGCCTCAGTGATTCATCTCAAGGTCTTCTTACAAGTCGTTTAATCTTTTAAACCTATTTTAACTAGTTAATCATATTGAATATGTGTTTAGTTTACTTAAATTATTTTTATTTTTTAAAAACCTGTTTGCATTTATTTTATCTCTATGTTGGCCTGTGATCTTTTGATATAAAGTGGGGTAGAAATATTTAAACAAACAAACAAACTCACTCAGAAAATCAGAACGCTACAAGCTCGTAATCTATGGTTTGAAATACACTTAAGCAATGAGGCAACTTAACGGTATGGTGTGGATGCCATGTAGCCATAAAAGTTACTAATATAGTTACCTGAAAAAAGACTAAGGATCTTCCTCATTAGGCTACAGTTGTAAGATAACTTAGTTATGCCTTTGTTATTGTGAAAAGGAGTTGAATACAAATAATGCACTAGTTTGGAACTAGTTCCTTCCAAGGTATTGTTAACTGTAGCATTTGTCATCATAAAACAAACCAGATGTCACTTTTTCCTCATTTTTTTTTCTTTTTATGGTTAGCAAGTACTTACCAATTATTGTGTTAGTAGAAGAGTAGGACATACAAAGTTAGAAATGTAACTGCTGCATAAATTCACAGGGAAGTCTGTCTCCCTCATCCCTTCCTCTTTAGTATAGAGGTCATAAATTCATTTGGACTATATACTTGGTCTCTGAAACACTTCATTGCCTGAACATTGCATCTTTACAGTAGGTGTTTAGCTAGTAGTATAGGACATGAAGTACAGACCATGAAATGATGAGATAACTGTGATTACTTTGGTGCATAACCTGCACCAGGAACTGGAAAGGGGGCTGTATCTCAGTTGGTTCTGCTGGATCTCTCAGCAGCCTTCTATACCAGCAGTCATGGTAGCCTTCCAGGCCAACTGCAGGCATGGAACTTGGAGGTACTGTCCTACATGGCTCCACTCCTTCCCAGAGAGGCAAACCCAGAAGGTGGTACTGGCGAAATCCTGCTTGACCCCTTACTAACTACTAATATGCCTGACTTAGAAGCCATGGCAAACTATGTTCAAACAAGGAGATGAGTGAGAGAATTAGAAGCATGGTCTCAGGAAAAGAGGACAGGGAAGAGACTGAAAGCCATGGTATCTGAGCCTGGCTACAGAGAAGGCAGGCAAGCACAGACATTTGCTCTATCTTACTATCTAATCTTGTTTCCTTTCTGTTCTACTTAAATAGAATTTGAAGTCTATCTGAAATATACTTTTGGGCAAATTGATTTATAAAGAAATTAATATTACAGGGTAGTGTAAATTTACCTGGGGTATAACTCCAAATGCTTTTCTCCATTGCTGGACAGAAACAGTATTCCAGGAAACGTTGTCAATTTGAATATCCCCCTCAGTATTCAGGAGTCTCAAAAAAGCAAAGAGTAAAGTACTTTTCCCTGAGCCTGTTCTTCCTAAAAGGCCCACCTGCAATATTTATAAACATAAATTAATGAAGAAACTTTTGCTCATAAATTAATCATATGCATATCAGAGATTAACAAAAGAGCAGTTCAGGGTCAAACTACACTGTGATGAAACAATATTGAAATAAATATTAATAGAACAGCAGGAATACAAAAAGTCAAGTCAGACTCTGATAATGTGAAGTGGCCATATAACTACCCTCAACTACCCAATAATATGATCTGTCATTTCTTTGCAGACACAAAAAACATTATATTCTGCTGTAGCATCCAAATGCCACTCTGACACTCTTATGTGTCAAAATTCTGTGGTTCGTATCTGATGCAGGACTCCATTAAAATAACTCTTAGACCTGCAGGGTTTCAAATGTTGATTAAGAAGCTGAACACTGTGATATTCCCAGCTAGCATAGCTACTTTTCACTGAAACAGGCTAACAACTAATCAAAAACTCTACTATTGAAGGTGTAATCCAAAAAGGTTGTGAGAGAAAGTAAATATATAGGAATGGGCACTTAAAACTTTTTTTCCAATTTTTTTCCTCCATAAGTTTAAAATCACAACAAATTCTTCTTATTTTTCCTGCAATTTTACATCCTTTCTGAATTTACTATACTATGCTGCATATTAGCATAGTGAAATATTTATTGTGAATTTTTACAGTTAGAAATGAAGGACTATTCCACTCTCTGTTTAAAAAGTGCTGCTGCCATTTTTAAGCAGTGGAGGAACTGTAAAAAGTTTGGATGAAAATATTCTCACCCTTTGTCCTGGACTTATCGAAAAGGAAATGTTTTCAAGGATAGCCAGTCCTCCCTCTAAATACTTGGCGGTGAGATCTTTCACAATCATTTGCCCACCAGATGGCCAGGTATTCTCTTCCTTTGCATGTGGATTCTCAATGATTAGGGCATGGGAAAGACCCTTGTTGTTCGATGGTGGAGTGGTTTTGGATTCTTCTGTTGGCATATCAATGAACTTAAATATTCGGCTGACAGACCGCATCTGAAAATAAAAACAGACATCACTGTAGTCATTCTTACAATTATGTCTAGTATTAAATATAGAATAAAGAATTTTAAAAAATGTGGGGAAGGGGATTAGGACAAGTTCAAGGGTGTATATCTACTGAGTTACCCATATGTGTTCATTTATTATGCCTGACTGTAGCAATTCCTTTGAGTGTACAGTTTGGTAAGACACTGAAATCGCAAGAAATGGTGCTAGCTGAATGCACTTCATGCCTGTACTTCTCACAAACAGTCAAGGGACCACAGACACTCTACACCATTGAGTGGAAGGAAATCAGTCACTAAAAGCCATATTTGATCAGTTCTTAAAGTATTTATGGATGCTTCAAACAAGGGATACATTTATATGAGTAATATTCAAAATAGCTAAATCTAGCCCAGGGCCAGATTTAGGCATGAGTTACCTACATTAGATCCTACAATTTTAATACTTTACCATATTGATTAATATGCGTTGTCACTGTAATAAGGCCTATAAATCATATTGTGTGTCATCCTTGCATGCAAATGTAAAAAGGGAAAAGATCAAGTTCTATACCATGTTTCTTAAAGTTAAAAAGAAAAGAAAAAGAAAAAGAAAAATTATATGCATTATTACACTCTTTTTTCCACTTTCTCTAGTCACTATAAATGTTATAGTATTAAGACGTATCTTATTCCTACCATACTATTCTGTAGGAAGACTAATGATGCTTTCATAAGCACTCTTATTCATTTATGCTGACCTTTCAGATCTGAAGGCAACAATGTGAGTTGTTAACCATGGGAAAGTAAACTTTATGATAAAGAGTCTTTGTGTGTTAATGGTGGGAAAGTAGAGTAAGATGTTGTGATTGAGTAGTTGTTCTTCTGCATGTATTCTTCTTCAGATATCTGTCATGCTGTGGCTTTTCAAAATAGTAAACTAGATCTATGTTTATTTAGAGAAGACCCACCAAAATAATTGAGATTTCATTCTGGAATAAGGCAAAAGTAACTTGACTGATTTCATAAAAAGGAGAAAGGAGAGAGAGAAAGAAGGAATGCAGCAGCATCTTTTTTTTTTTTTTAGCATGCACTTTCGTGGATATAAATCCACATCTTCAGGTCACTGTGCCTTAATGATGGTGAGGGGAGGAAGAGGCAATTCGGAGGCAGAAGATGCTGTCGGTCCAGGCTTGTAGGGGGGAGAAATGAGAGTGTACTCCCAGATGGACTACACTGTTCTTTTCCTTCCTCCCACAACAAAGACAAGCCATTTACTTCTCCTCTGAATTGCCACCACTGCCCCCTACTTCCCACTAGTAAGGAGCAGCAGCAACATCTCTTCCCTTGGTTTGACAGTTGTGGAGAGAGACTTTTGAACAGGGCACAAAAGGCAAAAGAATAGTTCCCCGTCCCATCCAAAAATAACATCCACTTGCACAAACCACATTTATATACTTATAAGCCACTAACAGGATTCTGCTTTTTGCTGACAGAGAGGGCAGAATACCAACAAGAGACACTACATACACAAAAACGCTCTTAAAAGTTCATGAGGAAAGTGGAAGCATAAGAACATTGATTTGTCAGAGGTTAGCTGAGGACAAAGTTCAGGTAGAGCATTTGGAACAGATGGCACATTTAAGATCAGCAATACTGGAATAAATATAATGGGAAAGGATAAACACTGAATACTCAACACAAATACAAACTTTTAAACTGCATACAAACATTTATCCAGCTTCTAAACTCTGTGTATATTGTAGAGTTGAAGGCTTTCACTGCCAGAATCCATTGGTTCTTGTGGGTTTTTCGGGCTTTGAGACCGTGTTCTGGTCTAACCAGAACACGGTCTCAAAGCCCGAAAAACCCACAAGAATCTGTGTATATTCTTTGTTTCAATAGTTCCTCATAGTATAGTGCTACATTTCTCATTCAGCCTGATATTCTTTCAGTAAAGGAATCTAATAGGTTCCATAGTTAATATACTTCTTTTCTTTAGTTTGCATCTGGGAAGCAATTTAATCATAAGCATTAACAATCACTACTAAACATTTCCCAAAAATGAAAAAAAAAAACTTTCTTGAGCAATTAACTACAGAGGCCCATAGCATCTCCTATGTTAATGGAAACAAATGTGTGTGTGCCTGTGTGTGATTACAATGTATCATTTCAGAGCATTTGCACACCAAATAATGTTTGGGTGATATCTGAATATCACCTAAGAAGGCCGAAGGAGACTTGAGCTGAGATGATTCATCATTATTCTGCACAGCTGGACAGGCTGGAGTGGAGAACTGAAGTCTACAGAAAGCAGGAGAAAAAGAAGCAGCAGAAAGAATTGGAGAGACTATGAAAACACATAAAAAACTAGGTTGCTTTCTGTGGGAATTCCCAGAAATTGGTGTACCTCTAGAAATGTGGAAATCTGTCTTCTGGTATGGTGTGAGCTGTAAATCATCCTGGAGTAGCACCCCTTAAGTCCTCCTAACTCTAGTGGAGTTTTCACATACAATTGAGGTGTACACTTATAATAATACATTTCACTCCCTAAAACCAATGCAGACATATGTAAACACATTAAGACCTATTAGCTGCAGTAGTTGAGTGACCTGGCTATATAATATATAATACAAATATCTGGTGAAGTTCCAATTAAATTAATATTTAGTATCCTGTATGCCCACCTTCTGCCTCTATGACAGCCCTTTCCCTGTCCACCATTTTGAGAAGTTTCAATTTGAGAAGTTCCCTGGCATGCATGCTAGTAGTTTCCAGCTGTCCTCTTAAACTGTAGCAGCCTGTGTGGAAAGGGAAACTTCTGAAGCAGAAAAGATTAAAGATGTGCCAGAAGCAAGTAGCAAATACATGGCTAGAGAGGTGAGTGTAAAAAACAAAGAAGGAAAGAAAATGCAAGTAATGGCAGCTTTTGTGGTTTGAAATGGTGAAAGTGTATGTTTGCAATCCTCAAATTCAGTATTATTGGACAAATGGTATGAAACGAATATGCCATTACTGCACACAGACTTGCCAAAGAGTCAACTGTTAATGTTAACATTATTATTTTGGAAGAAGATAAGTGGAAATATCCTAAATATATAATTAAAATTGTTGCAGACAAAAGTATGTAGATTAAATAAGGGAAACTGTGCACTGAACCTGACCAGAAACAAGATGAGGTTATCAAGAAACATTAAAACTAAGTATGAATCCTTTGTAAAAGAAATGTGAGTGTGACAAGCCTAATCACATGACTTCAGAAAAATAATAAAAAATAATAACTGAATCTTGGAAGAATTATTAGCATTAATTTACAAGTGCAAGCATACTTAACAATTATTCTGTAGACAAAACAATGTGCATATAAAGTTAACAATTTGGAACTAATAAAATTGGCATATAGTACACAAGAAATGTGTGTGATTCTTACCAGGCTGTCTACATCTATGCTTGAGTTTACTGCCCACTGCAAGGTTGCCATAATATTCATGGCTAATGTAAGAATAATGCCAACTTTTCCTTCTCCATTGCCTGTAGGTAAAAAAAAACACAACTTAAAACCCAGCAGACTCACATATATCCCTATGTATTTTATTTGAATCCTGAGAGTGGGGAGGTCTTACAAGTGATGCAGTCATGTATCTATACCAAGATATAAGAAATGTGTAGAGCTAAATATTGGAAGAAAGGACAAACTGATTTAAATTAAAATACTGCCTAACAAGAGATGCTGGTGCAGTGGGACTAAGTTATCTGGAGGAAACTTATCAGACTTCAGAAATCACCATGGTTTTTCAGTTGAGCTTGGAGGTAGAGTAGAGATGGGCAAATTGTTCCCTTTGAGCCACGTGTTTCCCTTCAGGCCTGTTATGGTAGACCACAGTGCCACTAGAATCAAAGCCCTGAAATGCCCTCTGAAGGTATAGGGGAATATTTCCTACCCTCTAGTCATTTTAGGACCAGAAGAAACCTTTAAAACAAAACAACAGTAAGTGGATATTAAGTGAGCAATAAGTTAGCTCCAGTCATTTCTTGTTGTTAAAAAGGCCGCTCCTTGACCTAAAATGGCCCAGAGGGCCAAAAACATGCGAAAGAGACCCCTATACCTCCAGAGGAGGATTAGAGGGCATTAGAGGGCAAAAAAATCTTTAGATTTTCCAGGGTGCAGGTACAGTCTTCCAAGGTCTCCTGGGAGATAATGCACCCTTCCAACCTCCCAGAGTTGTCCATCCTTGTTTAAAAGGCACTCCAGAAGGCACAGAATGTTCTCTTTAAGAGACTGCGATAAGTAATTGATTCGACTGATTTAAATCTTCTAGCAATGAACAATGCCTATTAATTCTTCATATTCAAGGAGCTTTACATGCGTAGCAAGATCTTTTACCTCAGTTTAGTACAAAACAGAAATTATATACCTGTAGTAGCAATAGAAACAAATGCCACAATGATGAAGAAGATGACAAAAATCATTTCTATCCTCATCTGAAACCAACGCAATGTGGATAGATACAGGAACCAATTTGCTGTATGTAAGTTCAAGGCTTTATGAAACAGAGTCTCAAAATACGGTTGCCGTCCAAAAGCTCTCAGTGTCCAAAGCCCTTTTAAGCTTGTAACGAGATGGGTGAAAATTGGACTTCTAGCTACAAAAAACATAATAAGAAGAATAAGAAAATTTAGTGCATGTTGTAAGATAACTCCATTTGATTTGAAATATTGACCATTAATTTTTAACCACAGTGTGCTAAAAGTGAATTTCCAGGGAACAGATTGAAAGTGATAGTGTCATCCATTTGAAATATCATGATAGTTTTAGATCCATACTTTAGCTTTGCCATTACATGGCAAAATATACATATATATATTAACTATGGGAAACACTCTGTGGTGAAGACTTTGTCCCAGGGGTGTTCTCACAGTCATCCAGTGAAATGCCTTCTGTTGGGGGCATAACCTTGGGGAATTGACAGATGGACTGCACTAATAGCTAGTCAGCCTTATTGTGGCCCACCAGCCAGACCTCCTCTCAGTGCACATGAAATGTATGATGAAATACAATGGGACACTGCCTCATATGCACACCTTTGACCTCGGGCATTCATCCTTAAAAGGGAGGACTTCTAAACTGTTTAAAGTTAACTTAGCTGACTGCTTCCCATGTTGCAGATTGGTTTAACTCAAGTTATGTCCATTTTTAGATCTAATTTTGCTGTCCTATCTTCATTTGCAGAGGACTGGGAGAGCAGAGCACACTTTACTGTCTTTTTCTTGGTTAGTATCTAATAAGATAACAATACATTTATTTATAATGCCCTTTCCACCAAAAGGGCAGAACATGAGATGTATCCAATCAAAGACAAAGGCAATATAACACTCTAAATATACATATAATTCCCAACATCCCAGCAGCCAGTACCCATCTCAGCAACCTCAGCCACAATGCATCAGCTTAACCTAGAGAATCAAAGAGGAAGTTCTTCAATCCCTTATGAAAATGGGTGAGATCTCCTCCAGCTGGAGGTCCAAAGGATGACCATTTCAAAGATGCAAAGCCAGGTCCTGAAAGGCTTGCAACCTTGACAAAGCTGTGCACATGGGTAGAACCAACAATAATCCTTTGCCTATAGATCTTAAATTCCTAGATGATTACTTGCTTAAAAGAGACAAATTTGCCTAAGGAGAGAACTTACACTAGCCAGATTTCAACTAATGTCATCAACAGTTGTAGAAAGCAGATTTGCCAAAATCCCATATCAAACGTATCTCTGTCATTGTGGCCAAAATGAAGCCGAAGATCTTTTTCACTACTTATTTACCTGCCCTTCATCATCTGAAATTAGGAACAAATTCCTCTCAGGACCTCTACAAGTTAAAGATTCCTAGCCAGCAAGTCAAAAAATTAAATTTCTGCTTTACAAGAAAAGATCCCATCATATTCAGAAGAGCTGTAATTCTCCTAATGGCCTTATCTAAGGCATGGGCTGGCTCTCTGGCCAATTAAACACGAAGACAGAAAGGTGATAGGATTGGAATTAGAAATGGATCTGAAATACATTCATATGAATAAGTTTGAACCACATACTGCCACAATGATAAGTACATTTGCTATACTAAACATCAAGAAGATTTTAATACTTAACATGGTTTTAATGCAACACTTATTTACTAATGTCTTCATGCTATTTATTTCCTATTATGATGACCTATGCTTATGTACAATAACATTTACTGAACTGAAAAACTGAATAAATTCTTAGATAGTACAATATGCTCATAGGAGGATACTCAGAGATCGTGGTATCATGAAAACTGGACGAACACTGACAGGGCAAGTCTCTAATATTAATTTTTTGTTGTTATTTTAGAATTCTATCAATTTCCCTTGTCATACCTTCAGATTCCAGTTGTTTCAGCTGCTGAGAAGTGTGCAGGAAGTATGCTCTCAACATTACAAAGGCTACTATCACAGGCACAGATGCCAGGAAGATGTAGGGTTCAATAACTGAGACTACTAATATAGCACCGACCACAATGAATATTAACTGAGGGAAGAGAGAAAAACACTGTTGACCCAGTAAACATTTACACCAGATTTTACAAATTAGAAATCCATGATTTCCCCTGAGGCATTAATATATGCAGTTTCAGCATCCTAGACGTGCCCTCCCAAGTAGGATTTCCATATGAGAACAAAAATAAATGGACCATATTTGAGGCTAGAGCTCTCAGAGATTAATAACTATTTGCATGACTTGCTAAATCAAGTGGCCATTAATAATTCATTGAAAGAGCTTACATTGTTTTAAAGTTCTTGCCTGTACAATCAAGTTAAAGTATAAATTCTTGCAAAACAAAATAAAAAATTTTCCTCCACAAATCTTTCTAGATATAAATGCAAACACTGTGATATAAGAATGCAAATCTGTATCTGCTTTGCAAAACAGTCCCTGAATGGAGATGATTTTGTCTTTGTTGATCTCACTGCATGGGTTCTGCTCTGATACAACTTTTTTGCATTTTCACTGCCTTATCAATATTCATGATTAGAAGCAAAAGTTCATACCAGAATATCACCTATAATACAATCACTATCCTAGCCTTCTTGAGGGAAAAAAAAGTATACATAGAGTCATTCACATTTTGTTTAGATGTAATTACTGCAATTTACCATATAAGGCAGAAAAGATGATCTTGAAAAAGAAAGCAAGAGATACATGATTGTTACAGCTTGATAGAACAAAAGGAGATACAAAACTTAAGGTGGATCAATCAATCTTTAACAATAGTTTTTGGACTCCAATAGGTATTTACAATTTTAACACAATGTTTGCTGATTTAATTGAAAACCTATATTTGGCTACTATCTATTGGAGATGGTCCATAATCAGGGCCTAATTAGGGCAGCCAAAACAAATTCATGACCTTGATGAAACAGATTTATTGATGATTTATGGATGCAGCAAGTATTTACAGCCTCTTATATGAACATAGCTGGATTCCAAAGTTGCAGAAGGAAAGTCCGAAAGCTCTCAACCCTCTGCCTGCCCAGATTTTGTGTGCTTTACCTGGTGGCTACATCCAACACGTTGCCAACAGGTAAGGTAGCCATATTCCATGACTTCAAATCTGGACATCTAATTTCCATTTTATTCACATTATTATTAATACACATTATTAATTTTTATACTAATCATGCAAACCCAACACATCAATTGTTGATTTTTTCTAACATGTTTAAACATTGCTACCAGTTGGGAATGGTTTAAAGTGCTGGATTTGGAAGAGAAAGACCCAAGTACGAATACCTGCTTTGCTGTGAAATTGACTATATGCCCTTTGACCATCATTATCTACCAGTAAATCTACCTTACACGCTTATTGTGGGAATTAGTAACAAGAAGAACCCAGATGAAGTGTATGGTTCTTCTAATGCTATCCTCAGCAGATCACTAGAAGGTTTTGGGTTGGTTTTTGGTTTTTTGTCCATCGCTCTTTATACTGATGACAAAAACATACTGGTCCAGAAAACAGCACAGCAAGCCTCTCAGAGTTACTTCCATTTGATTCACAAAGGGAAATATACAGGAAAGTAGGGACAAACTTACAAACGCCACCTCTTTCCTTTGCTCATTGCCTCACCATGTACCTTCTTCTCTTCCTCCTTGTACTCTCCTGCTGCATGTCTCAGTCTTTTTTTCCCAGTCGTTTCCTCTCTCTTGCCTCACCTCATGACTTCACAGTGCTTCCAACCCTTACTCTGCAGCTATGCTTCTCTCCTTTCCTGGCATACCCTCCTACCTTCAGCATGCTTCCTTCTTGCACTCCATTGCTTGTATTACCCACTCTCCTTTCCCTCATCTTGTGCACTATTCCTGCCTCTCCTGTCCCTTCCATCACCTCATGCCTCCCCCTCTCACCATCCCTTCCTTAATTTTACTTCCGTTGCCTCACTTCATATATTCAATATCCTTCTTTCTCATTGATTTTTTCATTTTCACATCTAACTCTCTCTTCCCTCCTTCCCTTCATCTTATGCAGCCACCCATCCCCACTCTTGCACCTTGAACTCACTTGTTGAACTTCCTCTTCTCCCCTTTGCTCCATTTGCTTCACCTTGCCCTCGTCCCATGCGTCTCACTATTGTAGCCCTAGTTGCACCACCAATCCTCTCTTCTCCTCTCCCCCACTTCAGATAGACAAAGGCAGTCATAATGTTACTGCTGCAAGAACAGGTGCAGAAGGAGACAGAGATAAAGCAAGGTGGGGAGATAGGTGGGAGAAAGGGCAGTGGTGGGGAGGGGAATCAAAGTAAGGTGGAGAGAAGGTGGCAATAATCACATCAGGCTGTAGGAAAATCCCAACATCCTCTCATGAAATGTAACTTGATTTCTTTTCTGGACATCCAGTACAAATGTACAAGACTGCTACATCTAGCAAGCTGTGAAAACGAACAGGTTACATGGAACTTTAATTACTAATCATTATTGCCTCTCATTTCCTTCATGCCAATGGCTCCATGGTTCTCTGCACAATCTTTGAAAGAAGCTCTATAAAACAGACTCCAGTTAGACTTTCCTCCAAAAACTTAGATTTTCCTGCTGGGCTATAACATTTACCCAAGGAACTGGGAATTGGAACTGAGAGAGAATGGATCACAATCTCAGTCAAAATGTGTGAGACCTCATAATGGCTAAACATATTGAAAAGCAAGGATATCTTGCTTCTGACATACATCAAACTATTGTAGCATATCTTTTTTTAATTTTTTAGCTCAATACATTAACAATTAGAGTAGGATAAGTAGTGCATCTTTAGATAAATAATAAGTGTTTCTATGACACTAGTACTTGCACCAGGAGTCATTTTCTCAGATATATGAAGTAAATATAATTCCTTATTTCTTTTTGTCAATGATGGGAAATGTTTCTGTAAATGTAACTTGTCAGTTTTGTTGTACTTCTATTTCTACTGCAGTGTCCTGCCACTGATCTGAATCTTAAAATACAGTGCATCTCAGCATTTAAAAATAACCCACCGACCACTTAGACATTTGAAATGTGTATATATTGCAGATTTTTTTGTAAACCAAACAAAAACAGTAGTTCCATGAAGAAACATACCATATTATCCTTTATGCTACTTCCTTCCCCAAAGCCTTTTTATATTAATTTGGTGAATGGTTATGTCTTAATGTACCTTTTAAGCAGAATATACAATTCAGAGTATAGAACAAAAGAAAAAGAAAAAAGCAAGGATAGTCTTGTTTCTTGCATAGAAACTGGGCAGAAGTGTGACTGCACCTTTTGGCCCATAACTCTGTTCCTACAAGACCTAGATACTTGGTGGTGATGGTGGTGGTTTCTTAAAGGCTTGGAATCTGGGTCAGTTGATGGTGCAAACAGCTGTCAGGTGGCATACCTAGACACTGAATGAAAACCAGTAGACCAGACGGTAAGGCAACTCTACCAACAGGGAAAGCCTTTTCTAGTGGAAATCCATACAATAAACCTGTAACACATAAGCACAAGTCCCTTCCCACTTCTTAAAAGCAGTGGGGAAAGGAAAAGAAAGACAGCTGAAGTAAAATCATCCTTACTCTCACAATAAATGGGTAAATCTAGCTCTAGCAAATACAAAAAGACCACCTCCCTGATATTGGAAAACTGTACAACAGTTGTCTACAATGCCAGCATGTACGCCAGAAATTATCTGCATACTAAACAATGTTATGTACACTATAGTGACAGTAACCTTTTCTATTTTACAAAGTATCATTCTTGGCATAATTCCTAGCAGGCATATATCTGCTTTTTCTAAAATACTGCAATTTGCAGTTTTGTTAGCAGCTGGTATCTTGATGGCCATGGAAACAGAACTGTCTTTTTTATATTGGATGAGAATCTACCCAGCTGCTGAAATTATATAGAACTGGGATTGTGTTCATAAATGCGAAAATAAAATACAGTCAACCCTCTATGTTTGCTAGGGTTAGGGATGCAGGATCCCTGCAAAAATGGAAACACTAGCGCAATTTCCGCCAGCCGGCCCCTCCCGAACCTGCAATCCCCAGGATTCCATAGGATGTTGAAAGTGGAAACATAGCGTTATAACAGTCTAGTGCAGAAATTGCCTATGTGTCTATGAGAATGGCGCCAAGGCAAGGTGGGGGAAATAGGCACTCAGGGTCCAAACCAGATCAGGGAAAGAAGAGGGAGAAAAGAGTGATTCAGCATGACGGCCCAATACTTCCTCTCTCTTCCCTATCTCCTGCTTTGGGTGGGTGCGGCATTTGGAGAGGGTTTGTGATGCTGAGAAATTGGGCTGCAAATCATCCTTAGCTGGCCTGGCAGCTGGTGAAGGAAAAGGAGGACTAGAGGCAGGTTTTTAAAGTGCTGTGCAAACTAATTAGAGCTGCCAAGAGGGAAAGTTCCGCCAGAAAAGATGCACTGGGGCCCCCAGGGCAAGGGTTGGAGAAACTCCCAAATAATCAAATCTGTGAAAGTAAAACCCACCTGTAGGGCCAACTGTAATAGTTTATTTCATTCAAAGTAACTGTTCATTTTCTGTTTAAATTCTGGGTTGTTGTTGTTGTTGTTTTTCCATGGTCTAGCCAGTTACTGGCAGTACACTGATTTTATTTTTTTTCAAATGCAGCTATTGTTAAACATTGTCTGAAAAATTTTATTCCCTATCTGCTTTAGGAGACGGCTCAGTGTCCATTGTTATGATGTAATACAGTCTCAGTGGCACATGACTGGTTAAAATTTTCACAGTCTGCTAGGTTGTTAGCAGTAGTAAGAGAACAGAGGAAATGTAGAACTGAACATTTGTCATAACTTTAATTAGTAAGAAGAGAGTGATCTATTTAGCCAAGATGCACTTGTGAATGAATATAAGATCAGGTCTACTGAAAAAAAAAAACTGAGTTTTTATCTGATCTAGTATTCTGTGAACAATTGGATGCCTATGGAAGTCCACAATGAGAACATGGACACAACTGTCCTCTCCCATTTGCTGCAGCTACTGTTCTTCAATTACATGCTTCATCTAAAATATGGAGGTGTCATGACCACCATCACAGAATTCTACTTTAAAACCCATCTTATCTACTAGCCACGATAATACTTTGTTACAGTAAGATACAAGCATTTATTATGCACTACATGAAAATACTCTTTTTGTCTGTCCTGAATATGCCATCACTCATCTCATTGGATGGACAGCATAGCCTAAGTTCTGGTGCACATAGATTGCACCAAACAGACTAGTGAAAAAGGTAGCTAAGCTAATACCAGATTCTAAAGCACTGGCAGACATAGGAGAAGCAAAAAAGAAAGAGGAAGCAAAAAACAAGGAGGAAGATATCACAGCCACGAAAGCATAGTTTTGGCAACCAACCAGTCTGATGACAAACCTTAGAAAATTAACACATATTACATTTTTTTATCCTCTTCTTAATTTGATATATAATCTGATCTTCATAACACAGTTTGTCTTCTAGAACACAAGCAAGTTCCCCACCACAAAGTATATTTGGTTTATACAAACCTGGATGAAGTCAAATAAGGTAAGTGGCAATAGGTCATCCAATATTGCTGTATCCTTTGAGAATCTGTTAAGTATTCCACCTACATGTTGAAAAAGAAAACAATAGAGCAGTAGACTTCAGGAATATAGAAGTAGCATATTTTAACAAGTGAGCCTTCTTGAGTAGAAAGCAGGCTATTGTAAAAATCAGAGAAGAGTTTAACTAATACAGCATTATATGTAAGTCCACAGTAAAAGCACTGTTTTGTTATGACCAACAAAATGTTCTGGTGGGGGAAGTACATGCAGACACACTAGCCCAGGAAAGTTACTTTTTTGGATTTCAACTTTCAGTGCCTGTGCTGGTTGAAGATGTTGAGTTCTATACCCCCCACCCCGCCGCCTTTTAATGGCACTGCTGAACCAGCACAATCTGAACCAAGGGCAATCACAATCATCATCATCATCTGAACCCACAGTCCCAAAAATTGAGACTCAAGGCAGCTTACAATTTAAAACAGGTATAATATAGCTAAAAACATAAAAAGTCAACATTAAAATACAACAAAATGACCCCAAAAATGAAAATAATTAAAACATACATCTATAAAAGATAAAAAGCAGTTACAATAGTTCAATAAAAATAATACAGTACCCTCTAAAGCCCTTTCTTTAAAAACATTCAGTAATAAAAGTTTGTCAGAACAAAAAAAATATCCAGCCAACAAAAGAACAGCAATTCTTTAGGTGTATACCTAAGTGTGAGTAGTAGGGACAGGATACAGATTCCGATGGTGTATTGCCCACCCTGCTGCTCAACAGTCTTCTTCCTGAGCCAGCCAGGGTGGTCTGGGTTGGCGCTGGAGTCTCCACAGCTAGTAGTGCTGGGAGACTTCAGCATACATGCTGAGTCTACACTGCCAAGAGTACCTTAGGACTTCATGGCCTCTATGACAACCATGCGTATGTCCCAAATGGTATCTGGAGCTATTCATGCTACTGGGCACACTCTGGACACTTTTTTTTTTTTTTTTTTGGTGTGTGCTGGATGAGGCAATAGTGACTTTGGTGTGGAGGAACTCTCTGCAGTTCCATTGTCATAGACGGATCATTACCTGGTCTCTCTGGGACTTGGAATTGCAGGTTGGGGGAACAATTAGGATGGTCCACCCCAGGAGGCTGATGGATCCACACATATTCCAAATGGCTCTTGGGGATTTTCCTGTTACCTTGGCAGGCAATTCTATTGCAGCTCTGGATGACCTCTAGCACAGGGAAACGGCCAGGGTGGTGGATATAATCACCGTTGAGCATCTCTTCTTATGGAGTAAGATCAAACCAGCCCCCTGGTTTTCCAGGGAGTTGGCAGTGATCAAGCAAGTGAGACAGAGACTATTGCAAAGTTGATGGAAGACTCAGAGTGAGTCTTGACTGAACATGGACTACAGCTTCTTTAAAGGCCTACTCCATGACAGTGAGTACAGCAAAGAAATTATTTTCATTGCCACCATTGCATCTGCAAGGACCTGTCCAGCAAAGCTGTTCTGAGTGGTCAGAGATCTATTGCACTGTGGTCCTCAGGTAGGAAATGCAGACCACCTGCATGGCACTTTGCAGATAAAGTCGCTCAGTTCTGCTCCAACTTGGATGCTGTAGCTGATAACTGTTCCAACCTTGGCTTCTGGTTGGATGCTTTTCAATTTGTGCAGCCTGAGGATATGGTCAAGATCCTTCAAGAGGTGAGAGCCACCGTATGTGTACTAGACCCTTGTCCTTCCTGGCTTATTAAACAGGCAAGAGGGAACTGGCTGTGTAGTTGATAGGGGTAATCAGTACCTTCTTACAATAAGGCAGAATTCCAGTTTGCTTAAAGGAGGCAGTTGTGAGGTCCTTGTTGAAAAAGCCATTTCTGAATGGACACTATCAGCCAGTGTCCAACCTACCATTTTTGGACAAAGTATTGAAGTGTGTAGTCAACTCCCAATCCAGTGGTTTCTGGATGAAATGGATTGTCTATATCTTTTATACACAGGCCCAAGAGAGGAAAATCCAGACCACTTGACAGCCCACTGTGAACAATTTGCCTGGTACTTTGCAGATAAAAACCACTTGGATCCACTTTGATTTCGATGCCATGATTGATACAGATCCTGTGGATGTAACTCTGGCCTCTGCTTGTCCAGTGATAATGGACATTTTTCAATTTATACAGCCCAAGGATGTGGACAGGATCCTTGGAGATATGAGAGCCATCACATGTGTGCTAGATCCTTGCCTTTCCCGGCTTATTAAAAAAGCTAGAGAGAGACTGGCCGAGTGGGTAGAGGGTGTGGTTAATGCCTCCTTGAGACAAGGTAAAGTTCCAGCTTGTCTGAAGGAGGCTCTTATAAAACCACTACTAAAAAAGCCACCTCTCGATCCCACCATTTTGGATAATTACCGGCCACTTTCTAATATTCCATTTCTGGGCAAGATTCTGAAGCATGTGGTAGCCTCTCAGCTCCAGAGGTTTCTGGATGAAACAGATTATCTAGATCCATTTCAATCTGGTTTCAGGCCTGGTTATGGGACTGAGATGGTTTTGGTCACCTTGGTCCACCTAGACAGGGGGAGTGTGCCCCTGTTGGTTCTGCTGGACCTCTCAGCAGCTGTCCATGGCAGCCTTCTGGCTTGCCTTGTGGGGATGGGACTTGGAGGCACTGTTTTTTAGTGGCTCCATTCCTTCCTGGAGGGCCGAACCCAGAACGTGGTGCTGGGGGACTCCTGTTCAACCCCCTGCCCTTTGGTCTGTGGGGTCCCTCAGGGTTCAGTTTTATCCCCCATGCTATTTAACGTCTACATGAAACTGTTCCGAGAGGTTGTCTGGAGTTTTGGGGTTTGGTGCCATCAGTATACAGATGACATCCAACTTTATTACTCCTTCCCAGCACAAGCCAAGGAAGCTGGGTTGGTCCTAAACTACTGCCTGACATCAGTAACAGACTGGATGAGGGCAAACAAATTGAAACAATCCAGACAAGACAGAGGTGTTCCTGGTCAGTAGAAAGGCAGATCAGGGAATAGAGATTCAGCCTGTGCTAGATGGAGTTACACTCCCCCTGAAGACACAAGTCCACAACCTGGGAGTGCTCCTGGATTCAACTCTGAGCCTGGAAGCCCAGGTCTCAGCAGTAGCCAGGAGTGCATTTGCACAGTTAAGGTTTGTGCGCCAGCTGCACCTGTTTCCTTGAGACATCAGACCTGGCCATGGTAACACATGCCTTGGTTACATCCCAGTTGGATTATTCTAACACGCTCTACGTGAGGCTGCCTTTGAAGAGTGCTCGGAAACTTCAGTTGGCCCAAAGAGCTCTAGTCAGGTGGTTAACTAGAGCTGGCTACAGGGATCACACAATACCCCTGCTGCAACAGCTGCACTGGCTGTGGTCTGTTTCTGGACACAATTCAAAGTGCTATTGATGACCTTTAAAGCCCTACACTGCTCAGGTCCAGCTTATTTGAAGGACTGTATACTCCCCTACAAACCAGCCCAGGCATTGAGATCTGCTGGGGATGCCCTCCTTCAAATTTCAAATAGAAATGTAGAGTTGGAAGAGACTACACAGGCCATCCAGTCCAACCCCCTACCATGCAGGAATACCCTCAAAGCACTCCCGACAGATGGCCATCCAGCCTCTGCTTAAAAACCTCCAAGGAAGGAGACTCCGCTACACTCCGAGGCAGCATATTCCACTGCCGGACAGCCCTGACTGTCAGGAAGTTCTTCCTGAGGTTCAGGTGGAATCTCCTTTCCTGCAGCTTGAATCCATTGCTCCTTGTTCTGGTCTCTGGAGCGGCAGAAAACAAGCCCTCTCCCTCCTCTACATGGCATCCCTTCAAATATTTAAACATAGCTATCATGTCCCCTCTTAACCTTCTCTTCTGCAGACTGAACATACCCAGCTCTCTAAGTCTATCCTCATAGGGCATGCCTTCCAGGCCCTTCACCATTTTGGTCGCCCTCCTCTGGACCTGCTCCAGCTTGACGATGTCCTTCTTGAATTGGGGTGCCCAGAACTGGACACAGTATTCAAGATGAGGTCTAACCAAAGCAGAGTAGAGTGGTACCAGTACTTCCCTCGATCTAGACACCATACTCCTATTGATGCAGCCGAGAATTGCATTGGCTTTCTTGGCTGCCGCATCACACTGCTGACTCATGTTCAGCTTGTGGTCTATTAAGACTCCTAGATCCCTTTCGCACGTACTGCCATCCAGCCACGTGTCCCCCATCCTATATTTCTGCATTCCATTTTTTCTACCTAAGTGTAGGACCTTACACTTCTCTCTGTTGAATTTCATTTTGTTAGCCTTGGCCCAGTTCTCCAATCTGACCAGGTCATTTTGAATTTTGATCCTGTCCTCTGGCGTATTAGCAACCCCTCCCAATTTGGTATCATCTGCAAATTTGATGAGCATGCCCTCTATTCCTTCATCCAAGTCAATGATGAAAATATTGAACAGCACTGGGCCCAGGACAGAACCCTGTGGCACCCCGCTAGTCACTTCTCTCCAGGATGAAAAGCAGCCATTGGTGAGCACCCTTTGGGAACGGTCAGTCAACCAGTTACAGATCCACCTGACAGTACCTCTGTCCAGCCCACATTTTACTAGCTTCTTTGCAAGAATGTCATGGGGAACTTTGTCAAAGGCCTTACTGAAATCGAAATCCTCTCTGTCCCACCACCATCAAAGGTACATTTGGTGGGAATACGGGAGAGGGCCTTCTCAGTGGCTGCTCCCAGGCTCTGGAACTCCTTCCCAGAGAGGTCAGACTGGCACCCTCCCTGCCTACCTTCAGGAAACAGTTGAAGACATTTTTATTTCGGCAGGCATAATTAGTATGAAGAAAGGTGCAGGTTATTTTAATCATCATTTGTATGTTGTTTTTAATATTACTTTAATATTGTTTTAATTACTATTGTTATTTAATGTGTGTTTTAACTTTTGCATGCTATAGTTTTAACTATGTTCTCTTTTAAATTATTGTAAGCCATTTTGAGTCCTTTCAAGGAGAAAAGCACAGTATAAATAAAGATAATAATAAATAATTTCAATCTGGTTTCAGCTCTGGTCTCCTTCCCTACCCAGGGAACTGGACTGGGGGAATGTGTTCTTGTTGGTTCTGCTGGACCTCTTAGCAGCTTTCAATACTATTGACCAGAGTGTCCTTCTGGGCTGCCTCGCTGGGATGCAACTTGGAAACACTGTTTTACAGTGGCTTCATTCCTTCCTGGAGGGACAAACTCAGAAGGTGGTGCTGGGGGACTCCTGTTCAATCTCCTGGCCTTTGACCTGTGGGGTTTCTCAGGATTCTGTTTTGTCCTCCATGCTATTTAATATATTTTAAAACCACTGAGAGAGATTGTCCAGAGTTTTGAGGTGCTGTGCCATCAATATGTGAATGACGCCCAGCGATACTACCCCTTTCCATCACAATCCAAAGAAGTTGTTCTGGTCCTAAACCAGTGTCTGTCATCATTAATGGACTGGATGAGGGCAAGCAAATTGAAACTTATTCCAGACAAGACAGAAGTGCTTCTGGTCAGTCAGAAGACAGATCAGGGAATTGGGATTCAGCCTGTGTTGTATGAGGTTATACTCTCCCTGTAGACATAGGTCTGCATTTGGGTGTACTCTTGGACTGAGCTTTGAACCTGGAGGCCCACATTTCTGTGGTGGCCAGGAGTGCTTTTCCACATTTAAATATTTTGTGTCACTGTGCCTATTCCTTGAGATGCCAGATCTGGTCGCAGTGGTACATGCCTTAATTGCATCCTATACCCTCCATTTGCAGATGCCTCTGACAAGTGTCCAGAAACTTCCACTGATCTAAAGAGCTGCAGCCATACAGTTAACTGGGGCAGGTTACAGAGACCATACTAACCCCACTGAAACAGCTCCACTGGCTTCCAGTTTGTTTCTGGGCACAATTCAAAGTGCTGGTTATGATCTATACGAATCGGGTCCAGGCTACTTGCCAGACCACACCTCCCTATATGATCCAACCCAGACTCTGAGATAACTTGGAGAGGCCCTTCTGTCAGTCCCACCACCATTGCAAGCATAGTTGGTGGTGATGCAAGAGAAAGGTTTCTTAGTGGCTGTGCCTAGACTCCAGAATTCACTTTCCAGGGAGGCCAGAATGGCCTCCTCTTTTGTTATCTTTCCAGCAACAGGCTAAAACCTTTTTATTCAGGTAGGCTTTAACAAAAAAAGTTTTTAAAGAATGGGCTGGGGAATGTTGTATTGTTTAAACTGTTGTTTTTAAGAGCTCTTTATAATTGCATTTTTATTCTTTATTGAGCTGTTTTAATTCTGTAAATCGTTTAATTCTATTTTAATATTCACTTTTTGTATGTTTTTAATTGTGTTGTTTTTTAAATTGTGAGCAACTCTTGACTCCCAATTCTGGGGGAAAAGTAGACTACAAATAAATATAAGAAGGAGGGGGCATTCTGGTAAGGGAGTTCCGGAGCCTAGGGGCAGCAACTGAAAGGCCCTCTTTCACAACCCGACCAGAAACGTCTGTGAAGATGGAATGCAGAGAGGGGCTTCTCCTGTGGATCTCAGGGCTTTTCCAGCTACATTTATGAATCCATTTCCAAAGGCCTCCCCACACCTTGCCCAAAGACTGCACCTAAATTTCTACCTCCAGATTTGTTGGAGAAAAGGTGATTGAGGTTTCATTATTTTTTCTTGGTCCTAGCAAAAACCTCAAATGTCCCTTTTAACAAAAGATAGGGGTTTGCTCAGAATGATAAACCTTCTGCTTATTGAATAGACTGATCTAATTTACCTGCTTTCAGCTTGTTGAAGGAAGACATGGGTGCCTGAAGAACAGCATGCAACATCTTGTGATGAAGAGTTTTAGAAACTGTTATTAGAGTATGCACCAGGGGTATGCCTCTGAAGATTCCCAGGGCCAGCAGGGTATCTGCCACTCCCACGTAAATGTAGAAGATGTAATAGCTGCTAGTCTCAGTGACAATAACAGCAACGTTATCCAGTTCATCAGAAGTACCATTTGTTGGCTTTGTTTGGTTTGAAGTAGTTGACCTTGTAACAACAGAACTATAAGAAGCACACACAGAGATAATTATACAGTTGATATAACCATTTAATATTATATAGTATATCAAGTTGGAGAATAAAGCATAACTGACTTGGAGACATTTCCTTTTTTAGAAAACTCTGTTTTCAAAAAGAGTTTTCAATAGGTAGAAAAAAGTTCATTTTAAAGCAAGGGTGGGCAAACTGTAGCCAAAGGGTCACATGCGGCCCCCCAAGGCCATTTTGAAGCCCTAAGGCAAGAGTTTTATTGAGAAGAGTCTTATTGGCAAGATTTGTTCAGAGGCAAACTTATCTCAGGGTTTTCTTGGCAAGATTTGTTCAGAGGGGGTTTGCTTTTGCTTTCTTCTGAGGCTGAGAAATTGTGGCTTGCTCAAGATAGGCTTCCATTGTTGAGCATGGATTTGAACCCTGGTCTCCAGAATCATAGTCCAACATTCAAACCATACCATTCTAACTAACTTAAACACATTGTTTAAATATTTTAAGAGGAAATTTTTGATGGCATTGTTACTGTTGTTATATTATTAGCAACATCTC
This sequence comes from Cyclura pinguis, assembly GCA_030412105.1. Taxonomy (NCBI): domain Eukaryota; kingdom Metazoa; phylum Chordata; class Lepidosauria; order Squamata; family Iguanidae; genus Cyclura; species Cyclura pinguis. Next base: position 75,236,129 of record CM059603.1, on the reverse strand, counting down.
ATTGTACAACCTGCTTTACAAAGAATGGGAGCTACTCTAATATATCATAAAAAGTAATGGGGGCTATAGATAGATCCTATCCTAATTTGAAAATGAACCAAATGTAGAGTATTGTGATTAGGGAATACTAGAGAAGGCCCAACTGAATCCTCGGGTCTTTGAATCATTGAATCCTCTGCAAGGATTTGAAATCCCTGCACCAAAATAGGTGAATCGAATCTTTCAAATCCTGCAGAGGCAGGAGCACAATCTCACGGTCCCCACTCTTTCCCTGCCCGCCCCCAACGCGCTCTTATCCGGCACGGGTTGGAGAAGCTGGTGAGGAGCATCGCGCTCCCCACTCTTTCCCTGCCTGCCCTCTGGCACGATTCTGTCTGGGGTGAGTGGGAGAAGCTGGTGGGGAGCATGATGTCACGCTCCCCACCCTTCTCCTGCCCGTCCCTGGCAATGATGCAAAAGATTCAAGATTTGTGAGATTCATGGATTCCCAGAACCTTCCAGGGATTCGGATCCGGATTCAGAAAATTCTGGATTCGTCTCATCCCTAGGGGATACCCTCTTATCCAGCAGCTCATCGGCTAGCAGAACTCTCACTTGTCAGCTGATCTCAGAGACAAAACTCACGCAAAACTCATAGAATGTACCTCCTACCATCTGTATTCAGTGGGTTCATTTAACCTGAATGCTTTCCCATTCAGTGGTTACTCTGGCCTTCTCTGACATATTTCAAGGAAGCTGGAGGAGCTGTCAGGAGGGAAAGTGGAGAGTCTACTTTCATCAGTCCATTTGTAGCACTTAAATCTGAATCCAACATATTTTCCTGAGTGGTAACACCTTGTGGGACTTACTTCTAAATAAAGATTCTTAGGAGTGTGAGTACCTGAGCAACCCTATCTGTGTACACTTTGGAATAAGAACCACGAACAAAACAGATTTCATTCCGGAGGAAAAAAAATATCATAGGACTGGGCTTTAAGCCTTGAAAAATGTGCGATGCATGTTTTCAGTTATAACTAAGGGTCAAACAAGATGTGACATAAATTAACCTAAGCATGTTTGTTCTATAAATAGCAGCTGCAAGGGAGTCTGAGAGCCTCCAAATTGAAGAGGTAAAAATGAAGGGGAAATTTAACTCTTTTTCTACCATAGTCCTGACAAAAAATTGTCCCTATGATCAAAACAAATTACTGTTGTTGTTTTTTCTCAGATTTTAAAAGGTATAAAAACAAACATAATGCTACATAAACAATACTAAAGCACAACAAAACTATTGCAGCATTAAAGCACTATTAAGCTTTAAGAATTCTTATTAAAACATTCCTTAACCTGCTACATCTTAAATGATATATTCAAAATAATACTCACTTGATATACAACACTACAACTAGAGAAGCCACCACCTGCAAAAATGAAAAACATGGTTACTATTACTGTTGCTGCTGCTGTTGCTGCCGCTGTTATTGATGTTTCTATCATCCTTTTGCTTTGTGTGTTCTTTTTCCAAGGAAAGAGTGGCATAATATGGCTCCTCCTCTTTACCCTATGCAATTTTATTTTAACAACAGTGCTATGAGGCTGATTCAGCTTTGAGAGTTGAGTGTCCCCGGTGATCCACTGAGATGTATAGCTGAATGGGTACTGGAAGAGAGTTCTACTAAAGCAGTGTTTCTTAAACTACCTGAATGTTGACCACTGACAGGCTGGTCTTCCCAATCTTCCAGGGACTAGTGCTATAACTGTGTCAACTGACTACAACTGTATTTTTTCCTTAACCTCTCCTGGCCTCACCTCTCCTCAAAATCTGACGGAAGCATCATTCATCCATTCTCTGATCACAGATGGAATGGATCTCCTTCTCCCCACGCAGCTGATGTTCAGTAAAGTAGACTTGGGCAAGAGGAGTTACAATCATGGTGTTAGTGTCATGATCATGACTAAGTAGTAATCATGAATATAGACATGAATATGAAAGCTACCAAGAGTACTGATCTGTAACTTTCATATTCATGATTGGTTTGCAGTCATGATTTTGATACAACTGCCATGACTATAACTCCCCCCAACCTACTTTACCAGGCATCAGCTCTACGGGGAGCTGGTGATTTGAGCCAAGGTGAATGACATTCACCCATTAAGTTTGGAGATGGGGGCTGAGCCAGGAAATGTTCCTTAGTTTAGTATACTTATCTTTACCACACTACACTGTTATAACGCCATGACAACATGTGGGGCTTCTAGTTTAATGAAGACCAAGAACTCTCTGGCTAAGAATTCTAAATGCCCCTCCCTGAACTGCAAATTAAAATAATAAATAATAAGTAAAATATTAGTGTTATAACAGTGTAGTGCGGTCACTTTGTAAGTAGCTCATAAAGGATTGTAGATCACATTAGCAACTGTTCCACACTATGGCCCTTTCTGCACGACGTCGCTCTTGCGTTTTTGCCATAGGATGGCAGCGGTCAGCAGGTTGCGCTTCCGCATGACATCGTCGCCGTCCCACTGCCATCCTGTCGTGGAGCGTCGCGCTTGCACAGCTTTTGCAAAACGGAAAAAATCCGTTTCGCGCCTGTGATCACACAGTGCTGCCATCACTTCTGGCTGTGCAGAAGATGTGGAAGCGCATTGGCGACACTTCCTTCCATAGCGCAGCAATGGAAAAAGCCCAGCTGCGCTGAGGAACGAAGACGTGGCGCCATTGTGTTCTCTTCCGCATGGATCGAGCAGGTGCAGAAGGGAACGTTGCTGACGTGCTCCCTTCTGGACGCGGGACTGCAGCGCTAAGTCTATCCTCATAGGGCTTGGCTTCCAGGCCTCTCACCATTTTGATTGCCCTCCTCTGGACCTGCTCCAGCCTGACCATGTCCTTCTTGAACTGGGGTGCCCAGAACTGGACACAGTATTCAAGATGAGGTCTAACCAAAGCAGAGTAGAGTGGTACCAGTACCTCCTTCAATCTAGACACCATACTCCTATTGATGCAGCTGAGAATTGCATTGGCTTTCTTGGCTGCCGCATCACACTGCTGACTCATGTTCAGCTTGTGGTCTATTAAAACTCCTAGAGCCCTTTCTCATGTACTGCTATCTAGCCACGTGTCCCCCATCCTATATTTCTGTATCCCATTTTTTCTACCTAAGTGTAGGACCTTACACTTCTCTCTGTTGAATTTCATTTTGTTAGCTTTGGCCCAGCTCTCCAATCTATCCAGGTCATTTTGAATTTTGATCCTGTCCTCTGGCATATTAGCAACCCCTCCCAATTTGGTGTCATCTGCAAATTTGATGAGCATGCCCCCTATTCTTTCACCCAAGTCATTGATGAAGATATTGAACAGCACTGCACCCAGGACAGAACCCTGTGGCACCCCGCTAGTCACTTCTCTCCAGGATGAAAAGCAGCCATTCGTGATCACCCTTTGGGTTCGGTCAGTCAACCAATTACAAATCCAACTAACAGTAGCCCGCATTTTACTAGCTTCTTTGCAAGAATGTCATGGGGAACTTTGTCAAAGGCCTTACTGAAATCGAGATATGCTACATCCACAGCATTCCCTTCATCTATCAAGCTAGTAACTCTATCATAAAAAGAGATAAGATTAGTCTGGCATGACTTATTTTTGAGAAATCCATGTTGACTTCTCGTGATTACCGCGTTGCTTTCTAAGTGATTAGAAACTGACTGCTTAATGATCTGCTCCAGAATCTTTCTGGGTACTGACGTCAGGCTGACTGGGCGATAATTATTTAGGTCCTCTTTTTTTCCCTTCTTGAAGATGGGGACAACATTTGCCCTCTTCCAGTCTGCTGGAACTTCTCCTGTCCTCCAAGATTTCTCAAAGATTATAACAAGCGGTTCCGAAATTCATTTTGCTCCCTTTCTTTATGACCAGATACTCAACAATTATTTGCTGTCGTACTTCCACTTATTCAGAAAACATTTACAAAGCACTGTTATAGGGTATCATAGTAATTTAAGTGAAGTTTTAAAAATCACATTAAAATTTTCTTCTCAACATTTCTCTGTGTATATGTTAGTTTTCTGTACCAAGTATGACCTGGTCTGCAGCAATTCCTGGCCCATCCTTACTACCATATTACTATCATCATGTTAAAAGTTTATTAAAATTTTTCAGCTATATTTTCCAACCTTATATTTGCCTTCTGTACTTTCCCTCTTAATTTACAGACCGATCCTATTCATGCCTACTCAAAAACAAGTCCACTGAATTAAACAGAGCTTACTCCTACGTAAGTGTGTGCAGCCTTACATTCTAAACATGGACAAGCTTTTAGGGAACTACTGTTCAGGCCAGAACATACATAGTAACTTCTGCAGTACTGTGCTATATGCCTTAAATGGCATAGTCTAAGGGAAAGCGATAAAAGCTTAGTACAATTTTTTAACAGACCATATTGGAGAAGGAGACATAAATGAGGTAAAATATGTAAAAATTGGTAAAAAAGTTTTTATTTTATTATAAATACGTAAAATATATTTACTCTATTTAATAAAAATGAATCTCAGAATCATCAAATAATTCATTAAATTTTATTTCAGATTAATTGACATTTAATCTTTCAAGTATTATTATCAATTAAAGTTCACTTAATCATTAAAATTACTTCATGATGGAATAAATTAAATCCATTATAGAGTGATTTTAACGAATTATAGAATATTTTTAATTGCAAATCACCTTAGGAAATCATAGCCTTTAAATTAATTTGCTGTGGCAGAATATCACAAACAGTAGCAGAAACACCCAAAGCAGCAAATTAAAAGCTTCTATCACAATTGACTTGAGAAACACTTTGAAATGCTTTGAAAAAGCTGCAAAACCAAGGTTTCTGCTTGACTGGTAACTGACAAGGTAATTAATTCTGTTAGTCAACTGCACACTGTTTAACTGCATTTAGCAGTTTGCTGGTACTACTAGCAATTTAAAAAAAAAACTTATTGAGTGTTTGGAAGGTGCAAAAAAAAAAAAAAAGATCTAGAGGCCACATACAGCCCAGAGACCATACTTTGTCCAGCCCTGATCTAGCCTAGAAGAGAAGTGCACAATCTCTAGCGCTCTAGATGTTGAACTGCAACTCCTATCTTTGCCCATTGGCTATGGCTGATGGGTGCTAGAGTCTGCAACATCTGGAGAGTCACATGTTGCCCACCTCTGGCGTGAAGTGTAAGAACTGAGTCCCGACATCTACCAAAGTGAGATATTTGGCTCTTTGAGTGATTTCAGCAGAACCATTTCTCAATTTGCAGTGGCAAAATATGTATGCAATATGTATGTAATATTCTAAGCACTGTTGTTTTACAGTTCTTGCTGGTAAAAATTCTTTTTCTAAAAAATTTTTATTTATAAAATAAAAAGAATAAAAATAGTACATCACTTCTATAGAAATGTTTCCTATTGCCTTTTACATGCTTTCATTGTACAAATTTATACAGATACAATCCAATATCTAAGATAGATAATATGGTTGCATGTATTAAGCAATACTTGACCCTCTATACACATACACATACAGGAACTAGAATGTTACTTACCTTGCCTTATCTCTGATATATCTTTTCACGCTTTATATTTACACCTTTTTTTTTAATTTCATACATTCTCTTCTCTCTCATAATCTAGTTTAGTGCACTTTCTTTTGTTATTCCTTAATATCATTACCTTGTCTTATTCGCTCTTTAATGTTGCTGTGTAGGAGCTTAATTGTCCTCCATTTCGAATTATTTCCCTTCACCTAATTCCTCCACCTTTCTTTTATCAATACAATATTATCACTCTGCTCCTCAACGTTTGTGGCTTTAGTTGTTACTTAATTTTTTAATCATTTATATTAATGATTATCTTATACCTTATATTTTCAAACTTTAACATTCCATCTGTTATTAATATACCGAATCACCGGTTCCCAATCCTTCTCAATTTCTTTAGTTGGTTTGTCCTTAATAAAATGAGAAAATAAGTCAAATTCTTTAAGTTCAATGATTTTTAAAAACCATTGATCTAAGTTCGGTATTTCTGGATTTTTCCACATTTTGGCAAAATTTAGTCTTGCTGCTGTAACCAAGTTCAATAGTATCCTGTTATTTCTACGAGCGAAGCTCTTTTCAAACATAAATGTCATGTTTAACAAAAAGAATTCCGGTACCATTGGGAATGTAATTTTAAAGATTTCTTTTACAACATCATATATCGTCCTCCAGTATCTTTTAGAAATTTCACAGGACCACCAAAGATGATAGTAAGATCCTATTTTCTCCTTGCACTTCCAACATTTATTATTCCCTGAATTTATTATTCCCTGAATTTTATCTATTCTTTCAGGAGTAAGATGGTATCTATACATCATCTTCATGAAATTTTCCTTCAAATCTTGTGAACTTGTAAATTCGTTTTTTTCCTTCCATGCTGTTTCCCAATGTTCTAATGGAATCTCATGCTGCACATTTTGGGCCCGCTTTATCATTGTTTCCTTTATGGTTTCATCTTCCAATTGCCGGGTTAAGAAATATTTGTAATATTGGGAAGTCTTATGTTTGGTTTTGGTAAAAATGATGGTTTCAAATTCGTTATCTTTTGTGTGGCAAATCCTTCTAATTTTAAATCCATTTTGAATCTTTCTTTTAGCTGTAGGTATGGGAACCAATTTAACTCTATTCCTTGTTGGCCAAGCTCTTCACGCGATTTAAACCTAATTTCCTTGTTGTCAAGGGCTATTAAATTTTCATATCTAATCCAATCTCCTTTGTGTTCTACCCGTCTTTTAAAAAAATGCCTCCTGTGGGGAGATCCAAAGCAGTATTTTGTTGAAAATACTTTTCTTAATAGATAGCCAAATTTTCACCAATGATTTTCTTAGGTAATGGTTACAGAAATCTTTATCTGTTTTTGCTTTCTCATACCATATATACTCATGAAAGCCGAATCTCATATCTGCACCTTCAATTTCTAATGTTCTTGTATCTTTTAATATTATCCAATCTTGCAACTAGGTCATCGCATTTGCGTGGTAGTAAATTTTTAAATCTGGTAAGTTACATCCTCCTTTCGTTTTTTGTTCTATTAATAATTTCCCTTTGATTCTTGGCTTTTTCCCTCTCCATATAAACTTAGTCAATTCTTTCTTCCATTGTTGGAAAGGCTTTTCATTCATTATTATAGGCAGATTTTGGAATAAGAAATTGAATTTAGGAAGGATGTTCATTTTAATTGCAGCTATTTGGCCCAACAGCGACAAATTTAAGTTTGTCCATTTCTTCAAGCCCTGGCTATTTCTCTCCAGGTTTTGTTGTAACTGTTGTCAAATAATTCTTTATTAGTATCTGTGAACCAAATTCCCAAATATTTGACTTTTCTCTCGATTTTAACTCCCGTAATTTTCATTAAGTCTTCTTTTTCAGATTGCGTCATATTTTTCACTAGCATACTGGATTTGTCATAATTTATTTTCAAACCCGCTGTCTCTCCAAATTTTTGAAGATCAGAAATTGTTTGACCCCTTTCCCTGGGTCCTCTAAGAAGAACACCAGGTCGTCAGCAAAGGCTCTCAATTTGTATTCTTGATTTTTAATTTTGACTCCTTTTATCTCCAAATTATCACGAATTTTATTATTTAGTACTTCCAATGTTACAATAAATAGGAACGGTGACAGTGGACAGCCCTGTCTAGTTCCTTTATTAATATCGATTGGGCTTGTTAATTCTCTGTTTATTATCAATTTTGCCTTCTGTTCCTTATACACTTCTTCAACCCAGTTTAAAAAATTTTGACCACAATTCATTCTTTTGAGAGTTTCAGTAATAAAGGACCATTTGACTTTATCAAAAGCTTTTTCCACGTCTATAAATAAGATAGCCAATTTCTTGTCATTCCTCTCATCGAAGTGCTCTATCATATTTAATAAAATCCTGGTATTGTTCCTTAAATGCCGATTAGGTAAAAAGCCATTTTGGTCTGTATGGATTATTTGTTGTAATATCTTCTTAAATCTTTCAGCTAGAATAGACGTGAAAATTTTATAATCTGTGTTTAACAATGAAATGGGTCTATAATTCTCAGGTTGTTCCGAATCTTTTCCCTCTTTCGGTATCAATGTTATATTAGCTTGTCTCCGTGATTCGGTAACCCTTCCTGTCCAGTTGAATTTATCATCTTTTTCAATGGTTCTATCAATTCTGGTTCGAAAATTTTATAAAACTTGGCCGTGTATCCATCTGGTCCCGGCGCTTTTGCAACTTTTAATTTCTTAATTGCCTCTGAAACCTCTGCAGATGTAATTGGAGCATCTAAGCTTTCTTTCTGCTCTTCCGATTGTCCGACAATATTTTGTTTATCCAAGTAATTTCCAGCTTTTCTTCTCTCTGCTTCTACTGTTGTATCTCGTCCATATAAATGTGCATAGTACATGGAGAAAATTTTCTTGATCTGTTGTTGATCCGTAATCTCTATCTGACCTTTTTTTAATTTGCGTATTCTCCTTTTCTCTCTTTCTTTTCTAAGCTTATAAGCCAACCATTTTCCTGGTTTGTTTGAATGTTCGAAATGCTTCAAGAGGCAATATTTCATTTTCTTTTCCATTTCTTCCATATTGGTAGCTGCTATCTGGTCTTGCAAAAGTTTTATTTCTATTCTCAATTTGTAGTTTGTAATATCGTACCTGAATTCTTTTTCCTTTTCTTTCAACATATGAAGCAGATTCTGGAGATGCTGTTCTTTCTTTTTCTTTTTTATTGCTCCCATTTTAATCAAATATCCTCTTGTCACAGCCTTTCCAGCATCCCAAACTATCTTCATTGGAATGTCTTGATTTATATTTTCTTCAAAGTACCTTTGGATATTTTTTCTTAACATTTCGATTTGTTGATCATCTACCAAAAAATTATCGTTGAGTCTCCAATTATATTCCTTATTCCTTCCATATTTATATTGCAAGAGAATCGGATTGTGGTCTGGCATCACCCTAGATAATATCTCCATGTCCTTTACATATGTACGCAGAGTCTTCGATACCAGAAATAAATCTATCCTAGACATGGAGTTATGGCAATCTGAATAAAAGGTATATCCCTTTTGCGCACTGTGCTTAAAGGTCCAGACATCAATCAATGTTAATTCATCCATCAATTTGAAGAAAGTCTCTGGCAATCTTCCCTGGTTTTTCTTTATTTGTTTTGTAGAATATCTGTCTTCCACTGGGCACAGGACGCGATTCATGTCCCCAAAGATTAGGACATTTTCTTGGTGTTTTTCGTTGGTATATTCCATCAATATTTTTTTAATTTTAGAATAGAATCTGTCTTTGTTATCTATGGGGGAATATATCCCAACACAGAGCATTATTACACCTTGTATTTTAACTTCAACTCCCAAATAATGTCCTGCTGGGTCCACGAAGGCTTCTTGTGCTTCCAAATTGTTACTGACGTACATCACGACCCCACGTTTCTTTTTCTCCCATGATGCAGTGAAACATTGTCCTAATTTAGGATTTTTCAAATATTTTGTGTCTTTATCGGCTATATGGGTTTCTTGCAGACAAATAATGTCCAATTTAGCTTTCTCCAAATAGTGGAATATATGTCTACGTTTGTGTTGTGAATTTAGACCTTTCGTATTCCATGAAAGTATTTTTAAATTCATTTTGTTATGGTTTTTCACTTAATTGTTCTTTCTTTTTCTCTAGTTTCTTCTTGTACTTCTGTTTCACTCTCCATCTCACACTCACCCTCTTCTTTTTCTATACTTCTTTCTGATTCTTCATATTCCTCTGACTGTTCTAATTCTTCTGGTTGTTGTTCAGGTCCTTCTGCTCCTTCGGGATCTTTTTGGTTTTCTACTTCAGAAGAAGATTCTCCCTTCTTCTTCTTGTGTTTTTTTTTTTTTTTTTTTTGATTTTTCAAAATCCCTTTTTAAATTTTCAGCCATTTCTTTTGCTTTTTCTATACTATTCACTCTGTAGCTCTTTTGTCGATAGGTAAAAAATATCCCTTCCGTTCTGTTCCATGTATAGCTTACTTTATTTTTTAGCAAAAGTTGTGTTAAAAATCTGTATTCTTGTCTTTTCCTCAGCATTTGCATGGGAATATCTTTGTAAATTTTAACTTCTTGCGAATCTATGATCAGTTTCTCTTGATAGCTTTTTTGCAAAATGAGTTCCTTCGTCCTCAAATTTGTGAAACTGATCACAATATCTCGAGGTTGGTTTCTTTCCTTTGCCACTCTAGAGTTCACTCCAAAGATCCTCTCAATACTTGCGTGAATTCTGTCTTCAGGCAACTGAACGTATTCTGTCAGAGAATTTATAATCCTGTCATATATGTTCTCAGAATCTCTTTCCATTAGACCTCTCAGTTTCAAACAACGTTCCCTGTATCTCATTTCAGTTCTATTAAGTCTCATTTCTTCTCTGTTTCTCTTTGACTTGTTGTAATGTGTCTTCAACTTGCTTGGTCCTTTCCTGTAAAGTCACCATGTCTTCTTTTATAGTGGATACTTCCTTGGAAATTTGGTCCATTTTTTTGCCCAATCTATTTCTTTCCTTATTTCTGCTTTTATTTCTGTCTTTGTTTTCTTCATATCCTGTCGTATTTCTTGTCTTATTTCTGTTCTTAATTTACGTAATTCTTCAAAAATTAGGTTAGTGTCTAAGGAGGCTGAAGTTATGTCCACTGAAGCTCTTCTTGCTTGTTGTGTTGTTGGTTGGTTCATTGCCTGCTTAGTGGTTGCTTTCCTTGTTCCAGAAGCCATTTCTCTAAAAGATTTAATTCCTTCACTGTCACTATATAGTATTGTTTATACTGGCTTTGTAATAAGTATTGATAAACTCAGAAATATGCAGTAAATTACTTTCAATGTATATATATTTAAATGCACTTTGCTGAACAAGCACTGGATGTCACTGTTGAGCCTATAGAATAATGTTCCAGTTGTTTATGTATTGTGCTGTGAATGCAGCTGTGGATTGTTCTATTATCTATGGCTCAACAGTGTTCTGTCTTCAAGGTCATCTGTTCCAAAACAGCACTTTAGAAAAGTCAACAATATGTAAGGCTGTCCTGAAGCACAAATTATAACTTCAACATTGTTTTCCAGTTTCTCAACTATATAAGCTTCTCAAAATAGTATTTTTCTATCTTATTTCTTTCTTATTTCTATCTTATTTTAATTTAATCCTGTCTTTAGATTATCTTAATTATATTATTACTTGAGTAAAGAATTATTCACAACAATATTGTTCAATAAGGTATGTAGACACAGATTTAAATACAGTGATTCACTTTTCCAAGTCCTCTCTTTTACTTAACTTCCCCAGATGTTTATACTTATTTATCCGACTTATAAACTAGATTAGAGCACTTTCACTATATACTTATTTGACTATATCAACATAAATATATTGTATATATTGAATAATATATGTAAACTATATCAATGTAAATATATTCTTACATGACTTTTTAATTATAATGATTCTTATAACCGTGTATGTATTTTGTTTAACAATATTACTTATTTTACAGTTAACTCTTCACACCACAACTCTTTACTGTCCGTCTTCTCTTTCTCTGTCTGCCGTTCCATTTCCCCGTCTCGATCTTCCGCCTCTTCACCGCTCCTCCACCTTTTTTTACTTCCAGCCCCCAATGTCCTAAAGTTCTCGTTAAACCTGGAGCTCTGGAGTTCTTCTTAAATATCTTTTCCAGTTACCTTTTGTCCTTTTACTTCTTAAAAAGTTAATTATAGCTCCACACACCGCATAAAGTTCCGAAATATAAGGTCCAAAAATCCAAAACGCATGGCTCAATCGCGCAGCTCAATATCTAGAAATCTGCCAGATCCAAGGTTCAGTTGTCCACCTAATCAATTTCTCAGTCCTTCTTTCCACTCAAAAGTCCAGCATATAGAAAAGTAGCAAGAAAAAAATAGATTTTAAAGTCCAGCCCATAATGTCATGTCCTTTCCAACTAAAGTTTAAGAAAAAACCCAGATCGAAAAAAAAATATTGCACAGAAGGATCTTGCACAGACAGATCTTTTAAATATAATGTCACAATACACATATAAGATGAAGTTGTCAAATCCAAATCCAAGTCCAAAGCCGGTTACGAGGAAACCTTCAGCTCAAAGTCTTTTACAAAGTATTACAAAGTATCGGATCTCTGTCACACTATATCAAAGAGTCTTTCCTTCTCTCCGGATACCTCCTGTCTGTAGTGTAGAAATCTACCACGTTGCTTTTCTTTTCCGCAATGCACACAGTTTGCAGCGGTGAAATTAATTTCTCTAATCAGGATATTGGCAATATTATTTAGATATGTTCTTTTAATTTGTACTTACTTAGTCCTTAAAAAGGTCTTAGCGTTGCTTGTTTGAAGTTACAAAAAGAAACTCCAAGGCACACCGAGTGGTCGTGGAAGTTCTGCGATCCTCTGCCTCTGTCCGCTTGCCTTCCAGTGTTTCCACCCCGGGCTTGCGGGCTGGCGATCCTCTGGATTCCCGGTGAACGCCCTCTGGACTCCCTTTACCGGGGGAGTACTCATCCAGGCTCCTCCAAACTAACGTACTTGCGGTCTTATTCAGATCGCAAGACGCAGTTCGGAACTGCTGACACTTTCAGACCTAGAAAAACCGCTCGTGGCAACAACCTAGTGACCGCGCTAGTCCTAGATGGCCAATCGCTCCGCCATCAGACCGGAAATTCCATTGCTGGTAAAAATTCTGATGTAGATGAGTATAGTAAATGGATATATTTAACAACTAAAAGTCAGTTGAGAGTACATACCCCTAAGAGTTCCACTGCTATCTTTGTATTCAGAGTAGCCAGATACAAATAACTGGGCTCCAGCATGTTTAACAGTTCTGTAGAAGAGGAAATTTCAGCAGATATACCTACTGTAACCAAGTATAACCACTAAATTCCATTCTCTAAACAGCTGTTAAAAAAATGTGGGAGTTCTATCTTTTTTTTTTCTTTTTAGCAGACCATCTGTCTTACTTGAATCCTGATTTCATATACCATTGCTATACAGATTGAAAACAGAGATTATTATGTTACCTTTCTTACCTCAATTAAAAAAATTGCTACACACAAAATTAAAACAACAATCAACTTCTTGTGGATAGTAATATATCTGAAGTATGTGTTCCATGTAGTGACAGTGTTCATTGTCTCAGAGTCATCAAAGAAACATTCCTGGAAAAATAATGGACAAAGATGCAGTTAGAATGATCCAAGTAAGTGTTTATTCTGGCATATTCATAATGCATCAGTATCATTAGCACCTTACATATATTAATCAGAACCAATTATATTATTGAGACATTCATAAATTTTGATGCTTATTTCCTCTAAACAATATGGTGCTTACGAATTCTCTGTTTGCCCACTCTACTTATTTCTATTCATAGTTTTTTCTTTCTTTCCAAGTATATAAGATGAACTCTGACAATATTTGAAACTTTTCTGAACATTTTTGTAAAGTATTTATGAACTATCTGAAGCAGAAGAATAATTAAATCATTTCTAGTTGACGGCTGTTTCACATGTCATCAGTTGAAACAGTTTCATCCCTTTTGTTGCTAATGGGTTTGAGTGCATGTATACAAAAAAGGATTTAATCTGTAAATGCTTTCCTCATAAAATGTGTGTTTGTACAGAAGTTCCCCTACTATAGGCATTTTAATGCATTTTTGAATATGTCAAAATTTGGAGAGGTTAGTAGTCCAATTTATACCTATATTCAATTTTTCATATTTTTGTTAATGTGCCTTCAAGTTATTTGTGATTGATGGCAATCCTAAATTGAAGCTATCACAGGGTTTTATTGGCAAGATGTGTTCAGAGGGGGTTTGCGCTTGCTTTTTCTCTGAGGCTGAGAGAGTGTGACTTGCTCAAGGTCACTCAGTGGGTTCTCATGGCTCAGGAAGGATGCAAACCCTCATCTCCCAGTGTCCTAGTCAAATGCTCAAACCACTACACCATCCTGGCTGTCTTCATATTCTAGGAAGCTAATCAGGTCACTTAAAAACATAGATCAAATGAAATTATACCTCATCCCCACCAAAATATAGTTTTGCTGATTTGATTCAATGGCCTACATGCAATTGTTTGGCAGAACTTACAAAAGTGTTCACTTAACAAAGGCCAGTTCTGCACTAGCATGTTATAGAGCTATTATTTCACTTTCAACATCCTATGGAATCCTGGGGTTTGCAGCCTTTGAGGCCCCTCCCTAAACTGCAAACCCCAGGATTCCATAGGATGTTGAAAGTGGAATAATAGCACCATAACAGGCTAGTGTGGAAATGGCCAAAGTCCCACTGATTCAACATGTTTACTCTAGCTGGTAGTTACAATTAGATTTAGGCCAATGTTACTGCAAGAAGTATCACCATGAGATCATTATTTCAATATATAAAAACTAACAGCTGAAACCTGAAATTAAAGGGAAGTGTAATATGAGAATTACACTGCAACATGCTCAGTAAAAGGAAACATCTTACATAGATATTTGCAGTTGAAGCACATTTAACAGTAGTCTGGAATACATACCTTTAAATCCTCTTCATTAAGCTCTTCAGTTATTTCTACCATGCTGTCCCGAGACAACCGCCTGGCATAGATATCTATTTCAGAAGACTGGTGAACTACTGACATTTTACGTACTGATATGCTGCTCTTTTTGTAAAAACTTTGTCCAGGATGAACTGAGGTTCGGGTCATCAAGTTAAGAACAGACTGCCTCCTCTGTCCTCTGAATGTGGGCCCAGGATTAAACACATTGCTTCGAGGCAAAATTGTCTCCCCTTGTTCAGAGTCAGGCACCAAAGACAACCTTCTTTCAACGGGTTCTCCAAGACCTTCTTCTATACCATTACCCTGTAGGGGTGTCTTTTGTATGAGAGAAAACTTCCGGCTTGAATTCAGGGCATTCATCACAGAATTCTTCCTTTTCTCAGTAAAATCTGATGTTTGCTTAAAAGAAGCTTTTCTCATTTCACTTCGCGAACCCATTCCATCACTGTCAATAGAGAGCCTTCTTAATGTTTCAGTCAGAATGGAATTCCTTCTTTCTGCACTAAATTGATCAAAAGTATCAAATCCCATCAGTTCAGAGCTAAAGTTGGGTCGTTGACCCTGAAGCTCAGAAAATGTTCCATAGAAATAGCATGTTCCCTCATGTAAAATCAATATCTTGTCTGCTATCTTTAAATGTTCCAGTTTTGAAGTGACAAGGATTCTCGTTTTGTTCACAATAAGCTTGCACACACAACTTTGGAAAACAAGAAACAATAAGGGAAAAAAAGATGATTATGAAAAGATTTTTAGAACCAGTGCCATTTTCTTAATCTATATTTTACTTCTATTTTTCAGTCATTTTTAATTTAAGAAAAATAATCTAGATAAATTATCTCAGATTTTAGTTTAAGGAGTAGAAGAGAAGATGCTGTTTTATGATAAGTAATTGTACACCATGAAGTCTAGCTTGCTAGCTGAAGACTGTGAGCTATAATGCAGTACTGCTATGCACTCTTACCAGAAATGCAGCAGAACTCCAGGATGACATACACATTTTTTTTCCATTAGGCTGTGGTCCGAATTGTCTTAAGAAGCCACTATTTCAAATGTTTAATTACACTAGTCTCCTTCTTCATGCCAGACTACTCCTGCCTCTATTCATTGTGCAGATCAGAAACCCTAATCAAGTACGCTAAGAAGGATGCTATTCGCTAATTTTGTAGATCATCCATTAGTGTGTCTCCCATTTATCTTATGTTTTGTGTCTCCCAACTTCAACTTAGTAACTGCATTTGGATTATCATATCTCATGTTAATAAACCAAGATACAGACAAGCATTCTGGATGAGGCAGGACAGGGCAACATAGGGGGCCTGGGCCTTAGGGTTGCTTTTATGGCTTCTAATACACCCCACCCAAACCATGCCAGTAGCAGTTGGTGGTAAAATGTGAAAAGTATTAGGAATAACCATTGTCTGCTTGTTCTAAAGGACTCTCATTGGTTTGGCATGGTATTCCACCACACTTTGATGACACAATATCATCAGTGGGAATACAGCCTCAAAAGGCTTTATGAGTGTATGTGAAACTGACTGACATTGAAACCACAGAGTTTGCTCAATCCTGGATTATGTATCAACACAGCCCTTTCATGCAGACAAGCAAGCTGCAAAGGAGGAGTCCTTTATTAACTGTAGTTTCCCATTTTGTCCCTGTCATGAAATTACAGTTAACTATCTTGATACAAGCCAGGATTTTTAGTTATGGTTCAAAACTGATTTAATATTTCTTGATTCAGACAAAATGGAATTGAACACAAGAAGATGTGGCAATGGTCAATGGATTGGAAGTTTTCTAAATTTCTGTTAGACTTTATTAATTTTTAAACTGTTATTAAAAGGACCTATATATATGTTAAAAGAACTACTGAAGCTCAGAATGAAAACCTGGAAATATTCACAAGACTAATTTATTATAATATCAACTGATTTCTAATGAGTTCTTCATGGAGACCTTAAGATTATTCCTAAAAACAATAAGCTTTTGCATAAATTTGCACAAACACACATTTTGTGTTAACAAATGTATTTGTTAGACATGACTACTGTTTCACATGAAGGCTTTCCTGCCTCACTGACATAATACCCTTTAATGAAAATATGTCAGAATATACCATACCTTTCAAATATTTCTTTTTCTGTTAACATATCTAAATAACCAAAAGGAGAATCCAAAAGATATATATCAGCATCTTTATACACTGCTCTAAATAAAGGACAAAGAAATGAAATTAACTTCCATTGAAAGTAAGTACCAACACTGGAAATACAGATTTAATTTACAGTTAGATTGTTTTTCAGAAGATGTTTTGTTATAGACTTACACAAACTACATCCAGAGTATCCATGATTACAAACAAGGCTCATATAATGACCATATTCATGTTTAGTTATGTACTATATTTGTTTACTCATTCTCCTAGACATGTTCCCAAAAACTCATTTCTGCTGAGGTGGCCACACAAATCTGAACTTACATTCTCTGTTATTAGCTCCTTTTGAATTTGTCAATTTTTACTGAGCATTTATTTCATCATGCTGCTGAAGAATAAGTTCAAAATGGAAACAAGACATACAAGGCACACACAACATAGATCAAGCAGACATTTAGAGTGGTAGCTGAGTGGGATTAAAGGTAGAATACTTCCTTCTACAACCCACCACACACATAATGGCATGGATCACACAACCCTGCAACACAAGCGGTTTATAGCCCAAATTCTAGTGTTTTAATGTCAGCTGAGAGGGAAAAAAGGCACCAAAAGCAAATTCTTGTTTAAATGAGGACAGAACTGCAAGCAACAATTCAATGCTGACACCACTATCTCCTCTATGCTTTCCAAAAATGCTAATGAAACGCCTGGCTGAGCTCATAATGCAAGTGGCTGTGCTGTATGAATAATGCAATGCAAATAACTCAGAGGCAACTACACATTTTTTTGTACTTTTCAGAGGCCAGAGATGGCATCAAACATTCAAACTATGGGAGTCTGGAATCTGGATGCCTCAGTTTTCTGAATCTCCTGCAAATTTGGAACTTTTGTGGATGAAAAATGGAAGTGCAGAAGTATTTCTGTTATATCTGTCTCTAAGCAGTAAAAAATTAGGAGAAAAGCTACAATTTCATACATACCATGAAATCTAAAGTTATTTTTGAAAACATCATGAAAGTACTTTTCAGGCCCCTTTTCAGTGAGTTTTCAATTGATTGCAAGAAAATGAGTTTACAAAAAAAAAAAGTCTTGTATATGAATGACAATTCCATTGAAGACTCCCAAAATCACATGCTGGTATCAAAATGTACCAGAATGTGTCATATTTACTTGAAGAAAACTTCATTCAATGATTTCAACTCACCTGGCTAGGGAAATTCTGGCTCGCTGGCCACCACTGAGAGTGATTCCACCTTCTCCCAAAACTGTGTCATCTTTTTCTGGAAATTTTGAAATGTCCTATTCAAAGAAGACATTTTTTTTTTCATTTTCAGACTTGCTCTTCTCAAATTGTATGTTTGAGTTTGATCCCCCCCCCATTTGCCAACTAACCATTACTTATTGGGAGACATTTTATGTGCTCTCTATAGTTCATCAGGAATTTATAAAATGGCGATACACAGAATTCCACCACTTTTCCGTCACCCCCAAATTGTTCAGTTGTTTCTCTTCTATACTTTTCTGCTTTTCAGCAAGTTACCAATCCAGAGGAAGGACAGCCCTCACCTTCCACAATGAGGTTTTATGCATTACAGTATAGCCTTTGGTGCAGGAACCTTGGCAGACATTCCTGGCTGTCTCTATTAGGGATATAAAGAAAATTCACAGATTTTCTTGTCCTTTATGACAAAGGGTATCTCAGCTCTCAAACTTCTGAAACACCCTGTGTAGAAAATGGCCCAATACCACAAGGTGTGTGTGTGGATGTGTGTGCGGAGGTGTGTGTTTTAATTTCAGCATTTATCCTGTGGGGGGGAAATCATCTGTGCAAAAGAATATGTAGAAAGAACTTCAGGACAGAAGGACAGGAATTGAGAGAGGATAATTAATTTTTCTTCTCTGTGCCGTAATCTTAACAAAAAATCACATCTCTGAAGCAAATGGAAAGAGAAGCTTCAGCGTGATAGTCCATCTGGCCCACTTTTCACAAGCCTGAGTACCAGCTGATCTCCAAAAACCCTTATAGCAGTACTACCAGTCATTTTACTAGCATCTTTTATCTGAAGAGACAGGAGACTGAAACTAGAACCTTTCATGTGCAAACATGTATACACTTATCAGATCAATACACCTTTCCTATTTGAGTGTCCATTTGTTTATGACTCTGGTTATGTACTAAACTAAATCTACACTGGACTGCTTTTAGAAGGAAGTAAATCATAAAAGACACTCACAAAATCACAGATTTTATAAGGAAAGAAAGCATGAAGTGACACTTGAGAGAATTGGTAAATAATGTCAATTTCTTTCTCAGTGATTAATTTAAAATTTGATGAAAAACTAGCCAGAATACAAATTACTCCTATTCTGTTTCCTTTAGAAAAGATGGGACACCTTTATATTGATATTCTAGGGAAGTTCTATACCTAAACAGCAGAGTCTAGCATGCAAAAGGTCTCGTATTCAGTTCCCAGTTAGGAATGGGAAGGACTGCAGTATGGAACCTTAGGCAATATTGAACAAGATGAACCAAAAATATCAGTCAGGATACAGCAGATTTGTCTGCTAGAACTGATCAATAAACCAGCTAGTTACTATTCCTCTTCCAGAACTTCTTATAAGATAATCCTCTTAATTTTAACTGCAGAAAGGAGAGAAATTCCTTCTGCTGCATGGGAATCCACCACACCTCTGTCAGATTTGGTCAGATTTTATTTTTCCTGGCTTGCATTTGTTTAGGCTCATTTCAGTCCTCAGGCTCACTCTGCTCTGCTTGATTAGATACCTAGCAGCTATGAAGATAAATCTTCTGCCAGCAAATTTAAACTCTGGTTCAGTAACAAATAAACTAAATAATCGTTGGCTTTCTAACTCTTTCCTTTTACTATTCTAAAAAAATGCTTTGGAGATTTTCTTAACACCTTCCAAAATTTTGATTTCCCCTCACTATGTGTATTGAATTTTTCCAAAGGGGCTCCTTCTGTTTTTTATGCTATTGTGATTCCAGTGTATCCAACAGACTTAACTTGTTAAATATATGTATGATATTAAATAACATCCTCATATTATCCCTGATCACCTGTTGTGAGAGTCATGCTGGATCTGTACGCAAACTGCGCAACACAGGTCTACTTTATGAATCAACAGTCTAGTTGCAGTTTGTTAACTCAGAAATAAGACCTACTGAGTTCAGCGGGACTTAATCCCAAATAATATGTATTGGTCTGAGCCAAATATTAGTTATCAAATAAACAAAAGTGGGGGAGCTAGATAAAAGGACCGGAAGAGCAGACAGAAAGGAGATAAGTTGTCTGAAGCTCTTTAAAGAGAAGTTAACATTGTAAACTAATTTCCTAGAGACATTTCCTAACTTGTCTTCTAGTGTGATGTCTTGCTTGTTCTTTGACATCTGGATTAAAATCAGTGGAAGGCTTCTTCATGTCTTCTGTACTGTTTTAGGGAAAACAATGGGGTCTTGATGCATTCTAATTAGAGTCTACTTCTAACCAAAGCTTGCAAGGCTACTTAAAAGAAGATTGAAAAACGAATATAACTACTCACTAAAACAATTCATAACTCAGCAACCGTAGGATAATGTTGTGGGATTCTGCTCAGTTATTAACTGCTTTGATGTGATATTTTTATATTAATCTGGGAAGGAATTTTCTTACATAATGTATTCGGTGTAAAATTAAAATATCATGGGTCTGGCACCCCAATGAAACCCTATATGCATTTTAATAAAGTGCAGTTATCACAGTAGTTTTCCCAAAGGAAACAGCACATACTTTGGCATATGTCTAGTTCCATCTAAAATATTTTTGAATAGCAAATTACTTTCAGGGAGGTCTTTCAGCTTTGTAGGTACTAAATCAGAAGCTAACAAGTAAAATGCTCCACCCAGCTCAATGTGCTTCATGTTGTCCTATAGAGTGAACATTTTATTCCAGCATCTTAATCTCAGAAAGTTATGTAAACTATTTGCTTTCTCATCCATCTCTGCATAATTGTCCTTGATAAAGTTACCACACATATCCCTAATTCTTCAAGTGAAATTTGATGATAAATTTGTCAGAATGGATTGCAGACCAGTCGAAGGAGATAGAGGTCATACATATATCAGCTTTTTAACCTGACAGTAGTAGACCAACTAGTGCATGGATGTGGGAGATACAGTGCACTTGGCATCATCTAGCCTGAGGTCTCAAATAGATATGCAATCAGTGACATCCAAAACATAATGAATTATAATTCAAAAATGGTTCAGATGCTATTACTGTTTTCTTCCACATTTTACAGTTCACCTTAATGCTCTGGAGACATGAGCAAGGAAACAACAGAACAACAGAGGATCACAGTTTAGTTTCTATAAACATATTTTCAGTTCTGAACAAGATGTATATAGAAATTGATCCAACAATTATTTTCTGTGAGTTTCTTCATTACTAAATTGTTCGATATGCAAGAGAGTTGATGAAGGTAACATACAACCGGTGACTAACTTCACTAAGATGAGTAAGTTACACAACATCCCATATGATCTACTTAGCGTATCAGGATTACAGCTGATGTGTTGCAAATACCAGAAAATGAAAATTTCTGATTATTGCATTGTCTCTTTATTGTCTAATGACTATGATGCTGGTCATTTTAGAAGAGTTTATGTTCTTTTTCAAGGCAACTAGTATGCTAACATATAATACAAAATCCTCCAGGCAGTTGAGTTCACACAATGAGAGCAATTCTGGATTTATATATGTGTGTGTGTATGTGTGTGTGTGTGTGTGTGTATCTTTGACTCTCATAATGCAGTTCCTATGCAGTGCTCTCATTAGTTATACCCATTTCTATAGGTTTTAGATACTATCATTTGCTGCAAATAAGAAGAATACTAACCTCTTCCAACTGACAGGCTTTGATGACATTCTTATATCGGAATTCATCATATGAAACTCCAAAGACGATATTATCTTTAATTGTTCCAGGCATGATCCACGATACTTGAGGACAAAAGGAAATTCTCCCACTGTGCTTTACTTTGCCTTCCAAGGGCTCCAGCTCACCCATGATCAACATCAGGAGAGAGGTCTGTAATTCATGTTATTAACATTAGTTAACATTAGTTAATTAATGTCAAGGAGGTCTTC
Organism: Cyclura pinguis; assembly: GCA_030412105.1. Classification (NCBI taxonomy): domain Eukaryota; kingdom Metazoa; phylum Chordata; class Lepidosauria; order Squamata; family Iguanidae; genus Cyclura; species Cyclura pinguis. The sequence continues at coordinate 75,214,236 of CM059603.1, read as the reverse complement.
AAAACACATAGTTCTACTCGGCATAACTACTCTCAGATATCTAGTACATACAAGGGCACAAAATATATTGACATCAACAAATTCAAACAATCAGAAGTGTTAAATACATGGCCGCATACTCATTCCAACTCAGCTCAAAATGTGACATGATGGGAAATAGCTCAGAGATTGGTTTCTCAATCATTATCTTCCATGTTTACAGGGAAGATTGAAACTGTGTGAAACCCCGACAACTATGGAAGCATGGTAGGATGTTAGAATACATTAATTATAAGCCCAGATATAGGACCACCTGTGTCACCTTGAGATGTATAATTGATTTGCTTTTAATTGGTCCTAATAAGAACTTGGTTTGATCTGACATTTCCTGATATTTTTTACCTCCAAACTATAACAGAAACACAGGCTATGATTCATTTTTATAATAGCTTAAAAGCCAATTACAAAATGGTATTGACTGCAACTTAAAATCTTACTTGCAAGTTTTATTGTGTTACAAGAAGCAGACAGTAATGTTCTGGAAATTCCTGAACATCAAAAAGTTGAGAAATACAAGGAAATATTATGCATATTATCAAAAGTAATGTATCCCTTTGACAGAAATTAACACAGAGATTCATTTTTTAAGGGATGGCCACTTGTCACTTTTTTCCTTATTTCCAAGCTGAAACTGCCCCCAGGGAAAGCTTTTTTAAAATGCAGCTCTCTCTCTCTAAATATTTACATTTCGGTAAAGATAAAAGAAACAAACAGAACTAAGGACCCACTGTCAGATGAATTGGAGCTGGTATCCACATTGTATTTATCAGAAATTGACCAGAACATGAAAAATTGCTTTTTAAATCTTCTTTTATTCATAACGTTATAAAGTAATGCATTCTGTTACTCATTAACTCATCCTGTTACTCATGATGTTACAAAATAATACACTGCTGTTATTTATTGGACCTTAGATTGCTTATCGCATTGCTTTTTCTAAAAGTAACTAGAAATTCTTACTCATTACACCAATAGAGAAGCTTTATTCCTACTTGCTGCATTACATTTAAATGTAACGATGCCCAAAAGTTTATCTGGCAAGGCAAGAAACCAAGAATAAGATTTAAAACATTACAAGACGCAAAGGAGAGAGGAGGTTTTGATGTGCCATCGTTGAAAATATATTATCAAGCATGCTGCTTAGAAACAATTAAAGATTGGATTCAAGTGGAGAACACAACAATAAAAGAAGTTGAAGGCATAGAAAATAGATTTGGTTGGCATGGATACTTATACTATGACAAAGTAAAGGTGAATAAAGACTTTAACAATCATTGTATCCGAAAGACTCTATTGAAAGTGTGGATACAAATAAAACATAAATTTTATAGAGGACTTCTGTTGTGGACCTCACCCCAAGAAGCATTTAATATTGCTCCAACAAAACAGGGAAAATTATTGACATATCAAGAGCTACTGAAAAAGGATGGTACAAAGTTAAGAATGAGTACAGAAGAGGAATTAAAAGAGCAAGGCCATGAATTTAACTGGTACCATGGAGACAATTAAAAGAGAGATTTGAAATGGATCAAAAATTATAAGGGTTTAAAAGAAATGAAAATGAACTGGATGTATTGATGAAAGGGGACCAGAAAAAGAGAATTTCCAGATTTTATAAAATACTGTTACAAAGAGAGATAGAACCAGAAATTGTTAAAAATAACATGGTTAGATGGGCATCCAATTGAGTTGGATACATGGGTGAGGGCATGGAAGACAGATATAAAATTTAAACCAAGTTTGAATTTAAGAGCAAATTTCTATAAAATAATATATAGATGGTACATGACCCCTGTAAAACTGAAAAAAATAACAAGAAATGGGAATGAAAAATGTTGGAAATGTGATGAGAAAGAGGGATCTTTTTTTCATATGTGGTGGACCTGTAAAATAGCAAAAAAGTTTTGGAAAGAAATACATGATGAAATTCAAAGAATGTATGGTTTTAACTTTGAAATGAAGCCAGAACTCTATTTGTTGAATATGTTAGGGCAACAAAGAGAAATAAGAGCTCATCAAAAGACATGTTTATATATGATAACCACAGCAAGACTGACTTATGCTCAACATTGGAAAGAAAGAAAATATATTGATATAAGAGAATGGAAATTCAAAGTCCTGGATATGGTAGCGACAGAAAAGCTAACTTTTTCACTCAAAAATAAGGCAATCCAGGGCTTTGAAAGAGAATGGCGAGAGGTACTGAATTGGATAAAAGAATGAAATAGGGGAAAAGAAAGAAAGGCTGTAAGAAAGGAGGAAGATAAAATGAGGCGACAAAAGATAAAATGTAAATAGTTAAATATAAGCTAAAAGTAATAGTTTACGATTGTTGTAAAAAAGAGATAATGTATGGAACGGAATGTTTATACGGAATGGAATGTTAAACTCAGATTCAACTGGGAAAATTGATGTTTGGAAGCGGGGGGAGGGTTATTGTTATTCACTTAAAATTTTAATAAAAATTATTTTTAAAAAAATAAATGTAACGATATTACATCCTTGATACCTGCCTCCAACAATAATTCATTAAGGTGACTACGACACTTCTAATTCGTTACTTCCATGCTCTGAAACAGACCTCTAGACATGTCAGTCTTTCTTCAGGATCATATGCAGAGGCCTTGATGTTCTATATAGCCTGTAGACCGAACAGACTTCCCCGGTCCCCCTCCCCAAGGATCACAGGATGCCAGTATTTGGATATAACACATTCCTGTGGCTGAGGCTTGCCAGAAGAGAAACTGCTATTGACACTTCAAATTGTATTTCATGGGGCGGGGGTGGGGTTGAAAGAACGACCAACTTCTGGCTTCGTTTCAGCTGTACCTTTGGAAAACACTGCCAAACTTCTTTCAAACCACAGCACCCACAAAGAGAGTGTTGATAAGTGGCAGTGCAAATATCCTCTAGCCAAATTGCTTAAAAAACAAGAAACATAAAAACACAAATGCCCTCACAGAACTTGGTATGGGACAAGATTCAGTAATTAAACAGGTGAGGAGCTATTCATGCTACCACTGAGCTGGCATAGTTCTAATATTTGGGAAATGACTTTTAAAATGAAGAAATTGCCATATCTCAGAAGAAGACCACATGCTTCCCATGCAGATAGTCCTGACTTCTATCCCTGACGTGTTCCATAAAACAGCTGAGAAATCTTTCGCCCTCCAGCTGTTCTACAAATCCTGCAATGCCTTACCAGTGACCATGCTGGCTGGCGTTCTTGGAAACTGAATTGTAAAATCTTGGTGGAGAGGAGCAAACGTCTACATTAAAAATTAAAAAGACAGGACCACCAGGAGTCAGTCTGAATCCCAGTGAAACTGTTTTTTCAGGTGCCTCCCAGCTGTTTGCCAGAAGCAGGTAAACAAACAGGGCTAATGATTGAGAACAGACAAGTTGGTCAGGTAAGTACCTGGTTGTGGCATTGGATCAATGGGAAAGCAGCTCCCAGCTGTGCATGAAGGGGTGATCTGAGGAAGAGGCTCTTTGCCAACTATCCTCCTGGAAACTTGGAAACCTACTACCTGGGGATTTCCTATTGGGCTCACCTGTAGAATTTGGAGGAGCAAGAAAGATAGATGGGCAAGCAGACAGGATAGGAGGGAGAACAAGGTGGCTGTTTGGTGCAGTGGGTGGGGAGAGTAGAGAAGGGTCTCCAGAACATGGAGCCTATCTCAGCTGGAGGCAGGAAGACTTTACTCCCATGGCCAGGATGTCTCACTTGGCAGCTGATTCTCAGGGCCTGTGGCTTCCTCTTCTGGTCCACCAGGTTTTTGCTCCTGGCAGATCAGCAAAAAACCTTTACATGGGATTTTAAGCTCTTTATATTATTATTATTTTCTTTGAAACTTACCAGTTGTAAAATGGATGACAAATAATGATATTACATAGAAAGAGAAAAATACATGCAACATGGTTGGGAATTTTGTATGGCTAGACTTTCTTTAAAAGAGAGGAAAGAAAGAAACATAAGGCTAGTGCTGCTATCAGTGACAAGGATATATGTGCCATCATTTCTATGTTTGTCCTATCTTAGGTTCGACAAGTAAAAAGACCTTTGTTGTCCTTTACTATTTACAGCTATTTATGGACATTTTTCTGAAAAGGGGTATTTTGTGCTTTAGCAATCTGGAGCCCCTACCTTGCCTGCTCCAGTCGATCCAGCAACAGCTAGCAGTTCTCCCTTCTCAATTTTGAAGTTGATGTCCTTGAGGACAGGAGTAAAATGAAGTGGGAAGTTACTGAAGAAAAGACCATCACTAGCAGTTGAAATTTTTCTGCTGCCATTATCTAATTTTGCTTTTGTAAAGAGCTCGCCAGTTGCCTGCAAAAAAAAAAGGAAAAGGAAACCTAAACTTAAGCAGCAACAAAAAGTGAATCCATGCATACATATTACTGTAAAGTTCCACACTTCTCCATTCATGATTCTATTCCTCCACAAACAGAATTCTTTTCATTGTGTGTGTGTGTGTGTGTGTGTGTATACGCGTACACACATACATACACACATAGTATTACCATGTTAAATTAATTCCATATGTTAGTGTTGTTTTATTGAATGCTCATATTTTGAGCTGGATCTTGGATTCTAACTAGTACGTTATAGATGCAATATATTGTTTCTTGTTCTTCACCAAATAATGGTTTTGTCTCCCTGCTACAAAAACATACAACACACCAGGAGCCAGACTTCAGACCCCTGTGTTACATTTCTCCACCTATACTAACTGCAATATGTCATCACAGTTTTTAACTATGGCTATGGTTTAGCAGAATTTCCTCTAAGCATGTCATCACAATATGACTGAAGTGGAACTTGTTTTAAGAAAAAAACTTATTTAACTTAATCATAATTTACACTAGTACAACTAACCAGATTTACCCTTCTGGTATCCAGATGATATATTACAGCAAGCTAGGGTTCTGTATGTATGCAGCCAGGTATATAGAAATACGTTAGGAAAAGAATTAGAAATGTGCATATTATCACATAATCATATTTACATATCATAAATCCATTTATGTCCTTAGAATATCACAAAAGATTTTTCAGTTTATTCTAGGGTTATTGGTTGTTGCTGTGTGCTTTCAAGTCCATATGGTTGTCCTGGCAATATTTATATGGAAGATGTTTGTTGCGATCATGTTGTCTCTCAAAATTATTGATATGTCGTATTAAAAAGTTAATTATGGGTGTAAGATTATTTTTGAGAAACTTTGGGAGAATCTGAGGTTTTCAACTCACATTCATGATTTGGCAAAGCCCTCCTGCTCTACTATATACTGATAAAATATGGGAGGTAACATAGTCTGGGATTCTTCTTAAAGATATTACCTTTCCTAATTATAACCTTTCATACCCACACCTTTGATGGTTTTTTGAGGTTCTTGTTTCTGGCTACATATCTTTACACAAGATGTGTATAAAATTATCTTCACCATTTTAATTACATATAGAATTGAAACTGTAAACATAATTTTCAAGAACCCTTTATACAGCTTGAGTCTAGGCTACCTGAAAGACTGAGGCCACTTCTGCACTACACTGTACTGAGGCCCAAGAGCTCTCCGGCTGAGAAGTCTAAATGGCTCTCCCTAAACTGCAAACCCCAGGATTCCAAAGATGTTGAAACCGGAATAACAGCACTATAACAGTGTTGTGCGGAAATGGCCTATATCTCATGATATGAGCCTGTCCAAGTTTAATGTTCCTCATAGGAGGACTTTCTCTGAGTCCAACCATCATCACGGGTATGTTTGGGGAGGACATAAGAAAGAACCTTCTCAGTGGATGATCCCTGACTCTGGAATTCCATGCCATCGGATGCTGGGTTGGCCCCCTCAGCTCTCCTTCTGCCAACAGGCAAAGACCTTTCTGTTCAGAATGTTAACTGTCTGGTGCAAGAGGTCTTTTAATTTCGAGTTGTTGTATTTGGATTTTTAATTTTATCATTATTTTAAAATGTTAGCTGCCTTTCAAAACTGTTTTATATTGATGTTTTCAATGTGACTATTTATTTGTTTTTTTTTAATTTCTGTACTAAACATAATCTTAACTCAAATTCTTAGCCACATTGGGTACCATATTTGGAAAAAAGTGAGATTAAAAGAAAATAAAACAATCTGTGCTTTTAAAGAGATGCAGAAATTTATTGAGTAATATTGTTCCTAGCAGGCATAAGACTAAAGCATGGGGGGAAGGAATATAAGCTTTTGTGAATCTAATAAATGAAAATTCTTTAAAAAGAAAATCCTTAGAAAAGAAAAATAAAACTGAAGAACTCAGTAAAATTTATTAAAATAATAGTGTTACCTCATCCCAGAAAGCTGTTACTTTATCCAGTTCAAGACCAGTAGTTGTTAAATTATATTCCAGTGTTTTATACTCTTCTTTTTGCAAGAAATCCTGCAAATTAAACAGGATAGATTTTGAGGTACAAAGACATACAACAGTATTCCAAAGTCAAGTCATGAAACTTTCCTTTCCTTTTTTCTCTTAAAAAACTTGTTAGTAGAAGTACAAATTCTGTCCTTGCCAGTGAAAATACATACTGAAAGCATTTTTCTGACAGAGCATGTTCTGCAGTTTTCATTCAGGGATAGACAGTTTCAAATGAAAGTTCACAAAATGAAAATGAAATGGCAAAGTGATTGCATGTGTACCTCCTAAGTGTCTATGTAAATATTTCATATGTCGCCCTTTGCTCTGGGTTAATTAACGTTGCCCATTCCCAAGTTCTACTTATGTATTAATAGACAACCAACCAAAAATATCACCAGCCAAGATTTTAAATGTATCCTTGTGATCCTGAAACTAATTCTTGGAGTCAGTTCAAATGCACAGAAACATTATCAGATGTTGTGGGATTGCAGGTCCTGGCAAAAGTAGCATAGCCAATAGTAAAAAATGCTGGGAGTCACAGGTCAACAGTATCTGGAAGTTTACATGATTCCCACTACTTTCTTGTGTGCCATCAAGTCATTTCCATATCATGGGGTTTTCCCAGCATGATCTGTTTAGTTGGGGTTTGCCAGTGCTTTCCTCTAAAGCTGAGAGAGTGTGACTTGCCCAAGGTCACCCAGTGGGTTTCCATGGCCAAGTGGGAATTCAGACCCTGAATCATAGGATTCTCACCCGTATTGCACTGCCTCCGAATTCATGTTGTTTGCATGGAAGTTCTTCTACAGTCAGTCTTTGTCGCTGGTTTAAAATTCATGTATCAAATAAATCTGCTATAAATTTTCTTCCTGATACATACGTTTTCCATATGAGTGTATTATTCAGAAGAAGTTCCCAAAGAGTACACCACATTCCTTCCACCACATTATCAGTCTTAATGTTATCCTATGTTGTTACCCTAAAAGGTGGGGGGGGGGCCTTGAGGGCCACCAGCAATGCTACCATCTCCTCAGAAATTGGGGAAATTATGGTTGAAAGGAGACCTGTGAGAGGAAGGTAACGGCAGGATCTTTTCATCTATGTATAACAATATTAACTGCAGAGAGGCTACAGTTTAAAGATAAACAAAATGTTTTATTGGAAATGACAAGCACACAAACACACAAGAAAACAGACACTCTCAAGCACCATACAAGGCAACTGGAAAATAAGTTTGGATGGTGGGGAAAGAGGGAGATAGTTACCATTCCTGAAGAAACAGGAGGAAGTGAGAGGGCTCAGGCATCTGAGGGTAGCTCGGACTAAGAGCGATCTAGGACAATCAAAATGCTGACATGCTACAATTTGCCAGCGCCAAAGGCAGGGTTTATATACCTTTTTGTCTATCCTGAAAGAGGTATTCTGGCAATGTTTTAAAACTTTCTCACAGGACTGACCAAAGGGTTCCAGAATAGGTGATTGCTTTGACACAGGAATGACAAAATTTATGGGAATCATGATAATTCTTGGGTTATCAGTATCAGTAGAGAGTGTGGGAAAGGTATATGGGTACAATCAAAATGGATGGTCTCTGATTGTTTTATCTGGGCCTGTTCTGGAAATGCAAAGATCTGAGATCAGAAGAGAGATTGAACCCCTTTTATGAGAGGGTTTTCCACCAAATCTCCTTTGAACTTTATGGCCTGGCCATGTCTTTAATCTATCTGACCTGGCAACAGCTACCTACTTAGTGATGGCAAGTCTCTGATCAGCATGGCTTCAGTCATGTATTTTCCAACCATAAATATGTTCATTTTGTACAAAAAGGATATTTCCCACCAATCTTGTTATCTCACAGGATGGGGGTGTAATGTATGATAACATTAATGTCCACTGTTAACATCTTTTAAGGAGAATATGTAGGCATGTGTGTAGCACAGCTGATAGCCTGTTGCCAAGTTACAATTCTTATTCAATATGTATGTACATATTTGCAGTAATATAGGCTTACAGCCCAGTCTTCAGACTTGATGAGTCAGCACTTAGGTGCTTCAAACATAGCCCACTAAGAGATATGGCACAATTGCAAGGACATCATGACATCCCAACACAAGTTGTTTAACATCAATCTGGCAATCTTGACTTGGTCCACTCCTTATGTTTTCTATGTCACATCCACTGTCATTCTAACGTTTTAATCCTGCCTTGTATTTGTACGTAATAGTAACATGATACAATTCACTCTGAAATAAATGGTAAGTTTCCTAATGGTTTTACTTGATCTAGGACATCATTTAATACCTGCTTACTGTGGGCATGTCCCCAGATGCCCTTGGGCACTGCTAGTTAAAATGACGATTGCACCAATTATATTTCCTTTCAATAAAATAAAAACTTTTGAACTTTGAACAAGAAGCACTGTTTCTAAAAATCTGGAAACATTCAAAGAGAAATTTTACGAGCAGGGTGGGGCAGGAGAGATTAGAAGGCCAAAGGAGCCACCTGATCCAAAGCACTGCTGGGCTTCCAATGGCAGGAGGGACAGAGAGGCAGCAGCAATTTTTTTCTTCTTATACTTTTTGTTTTGCTTTGCTTTTTTTATCATTTCCCGCCCACTGGAAGTAATGGGAGGGAAATTATGTGTGCAAGATCTAGGGCTAGGGTACATTTCCTCCTGTTCTGGGATTATGCCTGAAGATTGCAAGGGCACTACATCGTGTGGAGGCAAAGCTTCCCCTGATCCAGCCATTACATGCCTCCCAATCTGCCACTTTTTTTCCCCTTGGAGGCTTCTGTGGATGCTGGAATGAAGCATCCAAGCACAAATCTCTCCCCCCACCGTCCAAATGGATGACTTCTCTTTCCACCCTACAAGAAAGAGAGCAGATGTATGTTATGGATAATGGGGCAATGGGATATTGTATTGGAAACCATAGGATTACTGCTTTACAGGGCATTCTTAAATGCTGAAGATGGCCTAGGGCTAAATGAGCTGGCAACAAGGCAAGCTGATATATGCTGTTTCAGCCTATGGATGTTGGAAAATACCTACCATTGTCCTTTCTTTGAGGCCTACATTTGTCCCAGCATTGTGGATATACTCCTGGGCTGGAAGAGGTTTGGATCAAAATGACTCACCTCCTTCCTAATCCCATACTCCCCATCCTCCACCCAATTTTTTGACTCTTCTCCTGGTTTGATCTAGCTGGTAAAGTAGTTTTCTTGTAGGTTGTTCTTCCAGACAATTTCTGAGATGAGCCAGCAGAAGAAGGCATTTTGAGGAGGCTTCTACACTTCCTACAGTCAGTGCACATTTGAGTTATAATTGCAGTATGCACTGTCAAATAGTTCATGGACTCCTCATTATGAAATGACATTATATATAAGGGAATAGCCACAACCAAATTTTGCAGAGTAAGCAAATGTTAAACAAGATGAGAAACTTCACTATGGAGACAAACCAGTCCAAAGCAAAACCAGTCTGATTTATTTTTTTTTTCCTGCTGTGATTTACAAATGCTGAGTAAACTGTGGCTAGATTGTCCATATTTTTTGTTGAATGAGATTTACCTTATAAATCAGCACTTAAAGAAGACTGCTTCTTGCCAAACACTCTTATTTGGATGCAGATTGCAATTCTCTGAATACTTATACAAAAATATATCCATTTAATCTTGACAGCTGTCTCACAAATGTTTAGATTAGTGCAGCTGAAGTGACAGCAGTGACCTCAGACAACTGACATTTTTCTCATAACATCAATAGAGAAATACATCAAAACAGATTCTACAAACAGCATGTAACAAAGTGCAACAAAAATACCATAACAGTGATAAACAAGTGAGATAATACACTACAAAGGATTACTTTATATTCTTCTGGGAGCTAGATTTATATACTATACCTGTATTTTGTTTATTGCTCCAAGAGAATCGTACCATGTTTGCACAGCCCCAGGAAACTGCCTGGTGACTGTCATTCGAAGAACGATACAGAATGAGATGGTGGTAAATATTTTCCTGAGGATAATTCCATGAGTCAGTGCATATGGAAGCACAGCCAAAAACACCACAAAAAATCCAGAGAAGAAAAATGCCGCACTATTGAAATATCTCACATAAGCAGCTTTTCGGGTCAGTTTCAGTTCAGTTCTGTCAAAAGAGAAATGCAAAATGTGGAAATTGTTGTACAGTAAGTACAAGACATAGTGTGATAAGAGTCAGTAGGGTTCAGTAGTTTGAGCATTGGACTATGACCCTGGGAAAAAGGGCTCAATTCCCCATTGGGAGACCTTGGGTGCATCACATACTTTCAGTCCCACAAAACTCTATGATAGGGTTGCCTTAGGGTCGCCATAAGTCAGAAATCACTTGAAGGCACACAATACAACAATAATATATGTCATCCTAAAATAAGAAGCGGCCTATATTTAAAAAAAAGTCTTTGGAAAACACATTAGCTCATGATGTGGGTCCGGATGATAGAAGCCTGCAGTTAGATGTTTCTCTGGTCCCCCAGTGTTTTATTGTCACAACAACTCTTTGAAACAGGTTAAGTCAAGAAAAAGTGACTGGTCCAAGTTCACCCAGTAAGAGCAGAATGCTAACTCAACCTTCAGTCCAAACCTCTAACCACTACATTGCATTTTGTAGAAGCACAACATTCCCTTAAAGTAAATGATGGGACATAGACCATATCCACATTTACACAACAAAGCCATGGCAACCATTTTTATTGTCCTTATTGCCAGCAAACAGCTAAGGATGCACAAAACATATCATGGGCCAAACTTTTGTGGATAGGACCAATATGATTTTTCTCTATAAATATGAACATGAATCTGTAAATATGAATATTAGATGTCACACAAAAAGTGTCTAGGATAAAAACAGGATAATTTCCTTGTTCGTCTGTTTCTTTTTATTCTGCTTCAAAAAAAATCTCATGTATTTTGAAAAGCTTCTAGACCTACAGACGTCAGGCTAACTATTGTACAAATAAATCAAGTTAAGCATTTTCATTAGTTATCTCCTTGAATTGTTTCTGTGGAAAAGTCAGCATAGATGCACAAATACTAGACCATGCTGAATAAAGGGGGAGGAAGAGAAGGAGAAAATGACATTAAGCCCACAAATCAGTACAGGCTTACTTAGGAGTAAATTCAATTTAAATAAATAGGATTTACTTCTGAGCAGTCATATATCTATAGGATTACAGTCTAAGCTAAATTTTTAAGGGGGGAAAGACAACGCCCTGGGGTACATACTAATGAGAAAAGGGCATCCCATAAAAAGCTCTGTATGTCTGCTCTGTGGAGCTCTGTATGTCTGCAAAACTGTTAATCACTATGCAATTATTATGTGCAACACACTGGGAAATTATGGAGCTTCTTATTAGTGTTACTCCAGACTGAAGCAAGCTTTTGTACAGCAATGTAATAAAGTGATAGCAATGAATTGAGCTTTGGAGCACTCTTTACCCCACTTCAACACTTACAGCAATAGTAAGTTAATCATTCAAGGAATATACATCATCAAGATTGCACTGGGAAGAGGAACTCTGTTCCCAGGGAGCTCCATGACCTTTAAATTGTTTGGCAAGAATATGGGAAAAAATGGTCTGACACTGAAGCAGACTGTAAAAAGGTACGAAAGAATCTTGTCCAGGAACAGCCTGAGCAATAAGACAGCAAATCAAATCCAGTGTTGACAGCTGGAACATAATGTTGGGATGGAGAGAACTCCTTGGCCCCAATTTAGTTTAGCAAGTGGCAATTAAGTATGAATTTTATTGGATTTTAATAAGTGGAAATGTTAAGTAGATGACAGCTTATACTGTATATACAAGAAGCTGAACTTCAGATTTACAGTTTCCTGGCAGGAGTGGATTGCTTCTTATAAAATATACTTAGCATTGTAATAGCCAAGTTGAGAAAAAATGATGAAGAAGCAAAAAAAACCAAAGTATGAGAAATTAAGGTAAAAATTTGAAGAAAGTAGACATGAAAGTCAAATATGCTTTGCAATAATACAAAATAAAAGACTGAAAATAAATGAATTCTGATTTAAAATGGCATTCCCAAATCTAATAAAAACTAAATTTCACTAAGATCAGTCAGTGTCCTAATATCCCTTTTTTTTCTTTCCAACATCTGAAACTTCCAAAATCAATTAACTATACTAATCATTGATTAGTGAACATGGATATGTTTGTTCTTATTCTTTCCCTGACCTGTTCTTGTATTCTGAACCTCACTAGTACATTTCCAGAAAACACAGAAGTATGGATCTGGAGTGGCCCCTCGACTTTCACGAGGGTTTCGAGCACAGAACCCTCGTGAAAGTAAAAAAAAACAAAACGGGCAAATACCCCCCCCCCCAATTCCCTTCCCAGGTTCTCCTCTACTTGTTTATATTTTGCCTGGGCACACTACTTTCTTTCCAGACATCCAGGCAAAAGCCAAGTGAATGGGAGGGAGCAGCCCTGCACCCAGAGAAGGCACACATGTATCTCCCTCCCACCATTTGCTTGTACTTTGCCCAGGCATGCTGCCTTTCAGAAGCCCAGATAAAAGTCAAGCAAATGGGAGGGGCAAGCCCTGGGCCTGGAGAAAGTGTGCATGTGTCTTCCTCTCCCCTTTGCTTGTGTTTTACCCGGGTGTATTGCCTTCCTTCCAGGCACCCGGGCAAAAAGTCAAGCAAATGGGAAGAGGCAGTTCCATGCTCAGAGAATGCTTGTGCATCTCTCCCCCCCCCCCGCCATTTTCCTCAGGTGCATGGAAGGAAGGCACTCCTGCCCAGGCAAAAGGCAGGTGAATAGGAGGGGGAGAATGGGGAGAGAGGCAAGTGGGCACCTCATGAATAATCAAATTCACAAAGGCCAAACCCGTGAATGTGGAGGGGGAACTGTATTCTATTCCCTTCAGTTCATTTCTTTAGGTTGGCTACAACACAGTGAAATTATTTCCAGTTCCTAAACATGTAGAATCCCATTAAATTTCAATGGAAATGTTGCAATATTGAACACTGCTCCTATCCCAATTTAAAATCTGTGAAGATTGTCCCAGAAACTAAGCCTACAGACCAGCTTTCTCAAAAATAAAATATAATGACATACTCACTGCTACAATCACTTCTGTACATTAAACAAGAGAGTATTTATTAAGGAAAACATACAATAATCATATAATATATAAGGAAATATTTTTTAAAACTCTCTTCTGCATTACCTAAGCTGCATATATATTGACTCCAGATGGAAGCGATGGGAAAACAACCCAGTTACCTGATTGTGCAGTGCCTACTGTCATTTGATGATGATATCTACCATTTTAAATAGCAAATGTCTGTATGTAGCTAGAATATAAAACTAGGGTGCTGGCCTAGGAATGTGAACTAATTAATCATTTCTGTTCAACACCAGATTCTTGGGTTTTTAAATATTTTCCCAACTTCCTGCATCATGTGGAATAAATAAATTGCAAAATCCAAGCCTTCAACGAAAAGGAATGGTCTTAGTTATCTATTGGGATGTAGAGTAGGGAGTGGGTTGACTTTAGGCCTGCGTCATCAACTATTTTTCACTTGAATTTTAAAGTTCAAGAGGTGTAAAGAAAAAAAAAGTGGCTCAGAAAATCCTGGGCACAGATTTGCAGAACTGGATGTCTCTGAATGCCTGCTCAATCCAGGTAAATGTTTTCTGTAAGAAAAATGAAGACCACTGGCATACTCAGATCCACTGTTTTCTCCCACACTTTCTTTCCTAATTTAGAAGGGTGGGGAAAGCTCCATTGTTATCAGTGTTTTTGACACGCCTGGGAATCAGGAGATCCTTTCTGATCTTCTGCAAATCACAGATTTTCATCTATCTAAGAGTCTGACAGCAACAAAAATATGGAGGGGGAGGGGAAGGGGAAAGGGCAGACAAGAGGTTAAATTCCAATTTAATCTCACTTAGCATGGCTCTATCTTAGTGGTAAATGGTTAATAATTTGCTATGTAGACTTCTCAAAATATATTTCTCCTGTAAAAATCTGCCATTTTGGATAATAAATTTTATATACTGATCCAGCACATGTCACAGAGTCTGCACACTATTTCCAGACATCTACATAATAACAATGCTTCCAAATATTACTTTAAACATGTAAGTTACAGTGTCTCATGACTGATTCCCAGATAAAAATATAGGAATCAACCATTCAGTTGAAACAGGCATGTATAGGATCTTATATACAGATCATATTCAAACAGGTTTTTCTTCCATAGTATAGTCAAGCAAAACACATAAATTACACCTAATAATCCAGACTGGCACTTTAAACTATCATCCAGAATAATGCAATGTCCTTTATTACAGGGAAGATTGAGCTATGATTATTTATTTAACTTAAAACCAAGCTTTTTGATCATGTTTGCAAAGAATAAAAAATGGCCTAATAAAACCACATGCCAAACTTTTGTTTGCATGCCAAAGTCTTGGATGGTTAAATGCCTATACTTACTTTCGCAGGTTTTCAATCATATTTTCCATTGCATTTTCCCAGCAGTATGCCTTGACTGACTGTATGTTTTCAATCATTTCTGAAGTGATCACAAGCCTCTCATTGATCTTTCCTCCTCTTTGATCTCTGTAAAACAAACAAACGCTTTTGTGTTTTATGGTTAGTACCAACCCTATTGGAACACCACTAAGTGTAAATATACTTTACTATTAAAACCAAAGAAAGCCTTACATAAAATTGATTTTTTTAAAACTAGCATAACATTTCTATAAATATTTACATTAGTTCAACAACCTAATGCTAGTTCAAATTACTTTTAAATCCAGAGTTTATGAAATTGCACTGGCATTGTGGTGACTCTGAAAAATTTATAAAAATTTATCCATTGATGAAATTTTCTTGTTGATTTCAGTGGAAAAGCTGCAGGGCAGATCTATGCACATTCATTGAAAAGTTCCATGTAAGGCCATTTCCACCCTACATTGTTATAGTGCTATTATTCCACTTTCAACATCCTGTGGAACGCTGGTGTTTGTAGTTTACTGAGGCCAAAGAGCTCTCTGGCTGAGAATTCTAAATGACCCTCCCTAACTGCAAACCCCAGGATTCCATAGGATGTTGAAAGTGAAATAACAGCACTATAACAGTGTAGTGCAGAAATGGCCTAAGTCAGTTAGACGTAATCCCAGATAAGTATACATACGGACTGCAGCCTTAGGTTTGCATTTATCCAACACTACGCTACATCAGAATTATCCTTACTTGTGCATTGTCACAACTGCACGCATCCTTACTTCCACCTCTGTAACTGGGGACTTAGATTCCTAGAATACTAGAATCCTAAAGTTGCAAAGGACCATTTTTTGAAACCACCCCCCCTCCCCCAATGTAACTAAGCACTCCTGGGAGACAGTTGTCTTAGAAACTCCAGCGGGCAGCTGATATAATTTCAGACCATTTTACTCTCCAGCAGATTCACATTTTTATGAACTCTACCAGGCAAAATCAAGGGTGTAGTGAGGCAGTGAGACCTACTCTTTTGTCTCAGAGATAACTAAATGCCCTTTGATTTCTTATCTCCCATAGAACTGTCCATCAAAGGACCTTGGCTGCATCAGAGGGTCCTCTGCTGGAAACAGCTAATGTTGTCTTCCCTGCTCCAAAAACCAAAATTTGGAAATAATTTGTCAAAAATTCTTTTAAAGAAGCTGGAGCAGATTAACATTTTCAGAACTGAGTACAGTAAAAGGTTTTTTTTTTTTAAAGAGGTATACTGTTAACTATAAAACAGATACATTGTATCAAATCTAATATATAAAAGTCAAAGTTTGTGAGTTTGTGAGTTTGTCTGTCTGTGGCCCTTTCCGCAGCTTACCTGCGTCTGGCGTGGTCACGCGGGGATCACGCAAGCAGCCTCTTCCATGGGGCTCTCACGTCCTCGCTGCTCCTGCTCTGCAGCAGCTGCCGGCCGGCCAGCAGGCACCATGAGAGTTCTGCTTCTTCCTTCCGCAGCGCAGCCGGGTATTTTTCCAGGCTGCGCTGGGGCAGGAAGCGCAAGGGCCGCAGCTCCGGAGCTCCGCACGGATGGTAAGTGCGTGTGGGCCCCAGAACGATGCACGATCATGCATCATTTTCAGCAAGAAGCCAAAAATGTTATATTGCGTGATCAGCACCTGCTGGCCCTAGCAGCGTCACACGATTGCGAGGACATCATGTGGAACGCTTCTCACAATCGCGCAATGCTCCAGAGGCCCTTTCGCATGACAAATGCCCTGCAAAAAGGGCCTGTGTCAGGCAGGCGAAGACCTCATATGATTGGCTATGCCAGGCGAGAAGACCTCATATGATTGGCTGCCTGTGAAGATTCCTTGGAATCCTGGGGTTGGCAGTTTAGAGAGAAGCCTTTAGAATTCTCAGCCATAGAGCCTGGTTGCTATGGGGATGAGGCCTAGCAGCAAGGAGAAGGCCAGTGTATTCCCTCAGAAACCAAACTTCTATATGTTAACAACTCTGAATACAGATTGGATTGGGGAATATGGAGAAAAGTTACAGATACTGGGCAAGGCAGTTTGAGGAATTATAGACACAGGATCTCAAATCTGTGTATTTCAACCACATCTAACTCCTAAGGTAAAGTAAGGTAATTCCTAAGGTATTTCTAACAAGTATTACCTGTGAGAAAATAAAATCCCAGGCAATGCTGGGTAAATACGCTAGTAAGGTATAAAATTTATACTGTGCAGTAATTTAAAAGAAAATATGTACAGATGGTACTTCAAAAAAGTTGTCAAAATGTCTAGGAATGTTTTAAATCAATGTTGGAGCTGTCAGCACAAGGAATGATTTTTTTCCCATATGTGGTTAACTTACAAGAAAGTGAAGACTTGTTGGTTTAAGATTTACAAATTGATTTAAAAAAATAATAATAAAGCTAGATTTTACAGTGTTAGCAGAGATGATGTTGGAAATTATTGATAAAGAACGGGAAATTATTGATAAAGAGCTGGATAGAAAACATGGCCTACTTCTTTGATACATGATAACAGGTTCAAGAATGTTGTTTGCCCAAATATGGAACTGGACCAATGCAACAATCGACAGAAGTGTGAGATGTTGAAGGATTTTGACCAAGTTCCAAAACTGACATGAATTTTAAAAGATAGATCAATTGAAGTTGTTTTGAAAGACTAGAAACTGTATGTGGTTTTTTTTTTTTTAGCAACAAGAAATCAAATGATGCAATAATCTGTGGTTATGATTATTAGTAATTCCAGTAAGTGGAACATACTTAGATCTCTAATAGTAGAATAAGGGACAGAATATAAATCTATTTTTCTTTTTCATTACAATTGGTATGAGGGAGTCAGAGTTCTTGTATGTTAGTTAGTGTAGTGTACTTAGGAGGTGCTTCCTGTTAGAGATGAGTCTTTTAGTAATGGGTTTTGTCATTATGTTTTAGTGTGAATTAGTTAAATTTAAAATTCTAATTACACATGTGTAATGTTTGTCTGTGTGTGGCTTGTTTCTTTTCTCTTGTTTTCCTTTTTCTTTTTCCGTGGTTAAAGATTGATTTGCTTATATCTTCTGTCAATACTATAAAATCCGGAAAAAAAAAGTGGGGGGGGTGATCTCTACAATAAGTGCAAACTACGTGGGAAGTGGATCTAGACACCTCTGTCTCAGATATGGAGTAACATTTCGCCCTGTGCTTCTTTTGAAGCTACTTCAGCCTCCTTTACAAATAATAATGAGCATTTTCATAATAAAAGTCTTGCATTTATTTTATTGTCAGTGGCAAAATGGTTATAGCTAAGGGAAGGAAAGATGGTGAATGAGTAGATCTTTTTTACATGATGGAGGAGGCTGTGGGATTTTCATTAAAGGAAAAATTAACAGCTATGTGTAAAGTTCTTAGAGGAAAAACTGGGACAGACATGTTAATAAGATATGGCAGCCATTTATTGCTTTTGTAAAAGAATATATCTGATGTCCTGAGACCCCTGGAGTATCAGCATAAATACTGAAAAGATTTATTACAGGATCCTTGACAGATTTCATTTTGGAAAGATTCAGGATTATTCATGGGGAAAGAAAGAGAGGAAGGGAGGAGGAGGTAAGGAAAGAAAATGAGAAATCTGCTTCGAAATAATATATTTTAAATATATTTTTGTCATATGGTGAGGCACTTACATCTATCATAACCAATGTGCATTATGTCTCCTTTTGTGTTGATTTTTTATGATAGTAATAAAACATGGTAGACTAATGAAAATTATTTTAAAAATGTAATTTAAAAATTAATTCTTTGTCCTCAATCTGTTAAATCTTCAATAATGGTTTTAAAATGCATTAGATTGTTACACATCAACAATTTTATTTTTGAGTAACAATTCATTTTTTTGCTACTTTAATTCCTTACTGATTATTTTTAAATGATATGTATTAATTTTATGAGTTTTAAATTATATATTTAATTTGAGAATTTAAGAACTGAACAACTAATTTTATAGAAATTTCCTTACCATTTCGATATTAATGAATTAGAGTTCTTTAATTATACATTGTTAATGCATTAGCACTAACACTAACGTTTCTAAAGCTCTGCACAGAACTGTCTCCATCAGCTCCCACTCCACCATGTTATACCTGAGAGAAAGAGAGGTTAGGGCAATGAGCCTCACTCCATCGGATGGGCTCAGACCACCTGCCATCTAGGTCATCTCTTGCCAAAACTGTCTCCTGTAATGGTCATTCCACCAGGTCATTGTACAACATGACATAACAGATGGAGTTGATTTATTTTCTCCTTTTATCAGGTTGATTCAAAGGGTGTGGTGGTAAGTTAGTGAGATAAATTGCCTTTTTATCTCAGATGGGACCACATACCATTTGATATCTCATCTGCCATAATGGCAATCTGCCATCAACAAGCATTTCATCATTTTATGGTCAATATTTTACACTGTAAACTATCCTAAGTGCACTGATAAAAAGCCTGCATATTAATAGGCAAACAAATAAACAAATAGGTTAACTAATGCCAGGAAATATGAAGATTTTTGATTTTCCAAGAATCAGGAATATGCTCAGGCAAAACTTGAGGGAATACCCCCAAACTACATTTGAAAGAAGGCCATCAATATCTACATCTTCAAGATTTTTCAATTCTCCAAGTTTTCAAGAACTAAACAAAATTAAATATTGCAATTATTTCTCTCTGAAGACAGGAATCATATTTGAACTGTATTTTGAAAACCGCTTTAGCTGTACTGCTGCCATCTACAGTCTAGATAATAAATAGTTTCCAAGAAATGTGACAATTCCGTTAATTGTAGGCTCTTCTCAGTTTCTATTTAGAACCTTTAATCAACAACCTTAATATTTTAAAGGAATACTCATAATTTGCTTTGTCACCTGTATTTCATCATCATTTGTCCAAGCCAGGATTGGAAAAGAGCAACAAGAATCAGCAAACCAAGTCCACAAAATGCTGAAGCCTCCAACATCTCCCAGAGAAGCCCCATCAGAAGTACCACTTGTAAAGGTGCAATCCACACAAAATGAGCCAAGGCTAGACCCTGGGGTAGAGAAAATGACAGTGGATACAACATGCTGAACAAAGCAACACAGAAAAGCAGATAAGCAAGAGGAGCAGAGTGTTCCAGACTTCTCTCCACCCTGTTACAATTCGATCTCGCTGCTCACCCTCCAACCCATTACTAACTCAATTGTTTCAAGTGGAATAATAAATTGACCTGCCCTTACTTTCCCAAAGTTGGCTCTATTCTTTGAACCCATGATCTAAATAAAGTCTTCAGACTATGGAAAAGTGCTAGTGATGCTCAGCAACCCACCTGCAAGTGAAATAATTTTGGGGAGATAGAAGCTTTAAAAATATCTGTCTTCCCCCACTCCCCAACTTCATTACTTCAGAATTTTCTTTTTCTTCCACACACAAAGAGCTACAGCTGGTGTATATTGTTCTTCCCCCACCATTTTGTCCTCACAACAAATGCACCAGATCAGCTAGGTAGAGAGACAGTGATAAGCCTAAGTTTCTTGTCAGAGTATTTGGATGTTGGCCTTCCTGAGATAAGACCAGTATTCTTCCCACTGTACCACACCACTGGTTCTCAATTCTGAATGTGACTTTTCAGTGGCCACTCTCAACCTGTGGAACTCCCTCACTTGGGAGGTGAGATTTGGCCCCCTCTCTGCTGTCTTTTCTCCAGCAGGGAAAGACCTCTTTGTTTAACCAAACCTTTGTTTCTAAACTAGCTGTTGCAGAAGATCTTTTAACGGGGTTTCTGCAATATTTTTAATCATTAATATTATGCTTTAATTGCTTTTTGAATTATTGTAGATCAGTGTTTTTAATATAATTGTTTGGATCTGTGAACTATGCATTATGCTCTGTTTTAACCGTATTAAAGAAAGAAAGAAAAAATCAGGAGAACAATGTGAGCAGTTTTGTTTCCCTTTTATCTCCCTGTTGTGGTTCTGCCAATGGATGGACCAGTAGATGGAGACTGGGCAAACTTATGCAGGGAACAATTATGGCAGAAGGAAGCCAGCTACCTTAGTCCCTCCTCACAGCCCTGCCATCTATCAGTATAACTCCCAAAGATGGTGGGCAGATTTTGATTTCACTGGAAAACTTTTTCCTGGACTGTACAAAAGACTGTACATGGAACCTTATGATCATTGGTCAGGCTCTTTCCACACCCTACCTGATCCCAGTAGAGGTTCCCCCAGGAGAGGAGCACAACAGGAGTACTCTTCTAGGCACCAGCTGCCTGTGGGATTGCAGGAGGCATGATGGCCATGTCTCTTGCTTCCGCAGTGCAGCCGGTACTGGCCCAGGTTGTGCTGAGACAGGAAACACAGCCATTGCATTTTCTGACCTTTCCCAGCTCAGGTAAGTGCAGGTAGGCAGGCAGCGCAATCACCAGTCATTGACAGGGAGAATCCGTCAACATTTTGTGGCGCAATTACGCCACCTGGGGACAGGAGAAGGACGAGACCTGGATGACGTCAGGCAAAACCATCATCTGGGTCCCATCCTTCTCCCATCCTCAATGCGGGATGACAACATCCTATAGAAAGGGCCTCAGTATATACAAATCTATTATACATACAAGCTTCCTCAGCTCTTTCCAGAGCAGAGTTCAAGGGCTTGCCATATGGCCAGGGCTACACTGTCTGAATTGGAATTTAATATGAATAACACACCAAGTCCAGAAAATCCTGCTGACAGTCCTGATAGGTCAAGTGGAACACATGACTTTCCCCAAGGGAAGAAATGGTATGCGCTCAGGAACATCAAGTGGTGCAAGGAGATATATCTGCCTTTCATTATTTTTAGTTTTTGGAGTAAGCACCAGATTTTTGTCTAAACTGTGTCCCACATTATATCTCATTATTTGAATCCATAGGACCTATCACAATCAAACTCTATCTTCATATCTCTATCATAGGTTCTGTCTGTATCTATACTACAGCTGCACTTAACTTCTGGCACAACAGCAAACCAACAGCAAATAAATATAGTGGCCATCTCAGAATCCTGTGCAATAAGCAAGGTAGGAAGAAAGTTTTAGTATTTCATCCCACTAAGTTTTTTTTTTCCTAGAAGGACATAATTTGTTGCACTGCACTCCTGAGCTGTTTCTATTGTCATTTTAAAATACCCTACAGAAAAGAGCAGTGATCAACTGCTATGTCTTTGAGCAAAAATTTAACTTCTGGTAAATAATCATTTAATAATAGCTGGTTACTGCCAAGTACAAAACTTAACAGCAGTAAAATCACATAGAAGAGTTGCTCCAGCAGTAAATCAGCAATACACTGCCAACCACACCCTTAGTTGCTCTAGAATGTGATGGAATGTTGAGAACAGAACACGCCAAAGGAGATAAATGTTGAGAACTGGCTATTACATGCATTATTTTGGCATTTCTTGGTTTATACCTCACTCCAAATAGCCAGAGTAGCAGAATATAAATATTTTAAACTAAGTTGAAATCATCTCTAATTCTGTGAGGTTTATGTATTGCTTTGTTGGTGTAATGCTCTTCAGCTCTACAATCAATTGCTGCCACTTAACTTTTGTTCAGCTAATGCTAAACACTTTGACATAGTTTGCAACAAGTAAATACCCACTCTCTTTAAAAGATATTATAAGCATATGATTATATTAGCATCAACATACTTCATCAAATTTATTCAGATTGTTTGAAAGGAGACTAACAAGTTGCCCGGTACTTATTTTATCTAGGACTCTGCTTGACAATTTTAAGGTCTGTAAAACAAAAATAAAACATAAATTACAAAGGAGATTCATATGACAAAAATAAAAATTAAAACATTACATAGGTATTATCAACTTAATGCCAGTAATTGCCAGTGCATTAATACAATTTCCTACACAGAAAAATGTTACGACTGTAGTCCTATAGTCCTGTAGTCCTCCCTTTAGCTGGGAGTAGGTCCCACTGAAATCAGCAGGGTTCACCTTTGAGTAGACCTTCATAAAATTGCACTTAAAACTGTATAACCTTATGTGTGTTTCTTCATTTAAGTGGATCTTATGGCATTCAATTATGTTTGCACTTTAGTAAGTGTTTTAGGAGTAAAATCTAAACTTATTTTACCTACTACACTCAACAAATATTGACCTTTTCACTAGATCTATTGCTAATTTTGTATCACAGAGTTATACAGGACAAGACAATGCAGTATTCAGACATCCCTGAATTGTTTCAGATGTGTAGCCAAATCACCTATCAGCTTTGAGCCTTGGGTGTGCAAGCATCTTCTCTCCTTGCACAATCTCATTCTGTACCTACTTTGTATTTGTTTTCCAAACCAAACTTTGAAATTCACTTCAAATCATCCAGTTACTTCAAGCCATGGTTTCAAACTCTGGTTTGGAAGGTAAGGATGAACCAATTTGTTGGTTGCTTGGTAATAAAAGAACAAGGTGGTTTGCATTGTAGTTGTCAAGTAGGCAAGGAAAAGACAACAATACAATGAGTGTAGAATTCAAGTCAAAGCTTTATGACACTACAGGTTCCACTGACATTGGCAAGGGGACAAATACCACAGCAACACTAGTGGTACTCTGGGCCCAATTGCTGAAACGTGTATGTGTGGGTCTGAGCCATTAAACACCTTAGACTGCTCACATCATCCACAGTGAACAACCAGGTACCATTTCTCTCAGAAGTGTGCTATACTGTCAAAGACCCATAAGAGACTTTTCAACGGAAGGATGTCTGGGGTTTCTGTCCTTGCTTGTCCCTGATTGTGGTCCTTGTCGATAACCACAGCACCAGCAAAATTTTGTGAGTTGGAGGTGGTAATACTGATGGAGGGAGTGCTATGAAGAAAGTGAAAATCTTGGAGTGGAAGGGCAAGTCAAAAGGGCAGGAAAAATCATTTCTTTCCAACTCTGTCAATTAGTGACTAGCAAATGCTCACAGACGAGGTAGGGAGCAGTAGCATAGCACAGGTTTAGGTAGGACAAGAGAGTAGCGGGCCAGGAAGAAGCGGTAGGATCAGTGCTAATTGTTAAGCAGGCATTTAATTACAGAGTGGAGAGCAAAATGAATGCAATTTTCGTCCAGTCTCCAAATTTCTAGATTTGCAGAGGATGAAACGTGGAAAAACATTCACACCTATTTGTTGTATTCACATTCCCTTGATAATTTGGCCTGCCTCTTTCCTTCAGAGGCCTAAATTGTACTTCTAAAGACCCAACTGAAGTTTTAAATTGCTGTTAAGTTACTTCTAAAAATTTGGGGACTGAAGGAAAATTTCACTGGAGAACAAAATTCTTATTTGGTGGCAATCCCTTCATTTTATACATGTGCAGCTAAACTCTACAAATGACTATCATTCCTTTTCCCATCCCCTCCTCTAACCAATTGTTGCCAAGCACAATGCAGGATTCCTGGCTAAAGATCTTGCCCACTCAAACAAGGAAGTCAGGGAACTGATTCCAAAGGTGCAAAGAGACAAGAGATCATATGAGCCCAAAGAAGCCCACCAGTTTTAGCATCAGTGTGCACATCTCATTATATTACTTACTTTAAGGACAGTGTTGGACCTGAAAGGAATTTCTAACTACTATACTAAAACGTGGACATTCTCTGAAATTCAGTTACGGTTTAATGGCATCACAAAACTGCATTAGATCAACAGAATTTATTGCTAAGCCAAATTATAGCATCTTGTATAAAGTTGAAGCTTTATTTATTCATTCATTCATTCATTCATTCATTCATTCATTCATTCATTTAAAATGTGTGTGATCAAGGGTCCACAAATTGGTGAAAAACAAATAATAAAAATGTATAAAATAATAAGAAAATTATCACAATAACATCTGAAATAAATAACAATAATATCTGAAAAACACAAGCACATATTTAAAGCAAAAACTAAACTCTAAAAAAGCAGACTCCATACTGAATATCAGCCACAAAATTTTGAACAGCATCCAAAAAGATGTTTTTTTTCCATGGGATAGATTATTTTCTCAATAGCAAGGCAGAGCTATGTTCAACATAGAAGTCTCTTATGGCTCAACTGCATTTGTAGTTTAAACAAAAATGGATAACCTACCTTTTTATAAATTAAGCTAAACATGGCTATCCTTATTTGCATTCCAATGTGATGCAGACCAAATATAGCTGGGTGGAGAAGCAACATCCGTGCAATGAAGAGAAGGCATAGCCCTATGGCTAAATAGTAAGCTATTGATCGTTCAGGCACATTGGAAGGATCATATGAAGCTATTATTCTTCCTAGTAAAAGGGGCTGCACAGATTTAGTAACTTCCTGTGGGAAGAAAAAAAACTGAAATATAATTTCACCCAACAACATCTTAAATCCACCAACTCTTCCCCCGCCAGGTGTGCTTTACTCATTCTTGGCCTTTAATGCCTTTTCAGTAATGAAAGCTAAATTTGTGAGGACTCAGATACCAGAAATACTGTAACAGTGAGAATCATTCAGTGGTCACGAATTTTTATATTACTTAAGAACTTTGACAATATTTGAAGGTCAGATCCATACATACACACGTGCACAAGTGTTCGATCGAAATAAACATGGATTTCTCATGGTTCCACATATTAGAAAAGAGAAAGCAGGATCTCACATTTCTGAAATTACTATTACTCTAGATTAATCAGCCTTTCCTAATTATCATTCCTGACTCCCAACTTACAGTTTGTGTTGCTGATTAAATTACTACTCTGCATATAAATATGCTTTAAAAGAATGTGGAAATTCTACCTTTTAACCGTCCTGAATCACTCTTACAATATACAAAAGGGAGTTAAAGCATATTAAAACTTAATCCTCTTTAAGTGATTGTGATGTTCCCTTGGGGAAACTTGGAACATTTTATATGGAATAATCAGACAATGTGATTTACCACAACACTGAACCAATTCAGTAAAGAAAAGTAGTCCGTCATTTTATTTTAATTAAAAAAAAATATTCTACCCACAAGACAAGTATTTCATTTTTCCTAAAATAAAATTAACTAGGTAGATTCTTCTCTTTTTTCCTGCGAAGAGGTGAAATTTGTCTTTCAGAAGCAACAGAAAGAGAACAAAAACAAAATGATAATACTATCCTGTAGTCTCAGCTTATTTTGTTTTATCCTCTAAAGGAAAGGGTATGTGCCTGCAGCTTATGCAATGACACTGAAATCCCATTTTTAGCCAACCTTACAAGAGATGTCTGATACAGTCCAAGGGATTAAAAGGCAAACACAATATATTAATAATTAGATATGCCTAAATTGTACCATATTCTAACATTTAAGGTGGATAATTAGGGCACTACAATCAGCAGGACTATTAATTTAACTACAATTTAGTTTAAAAACATAACAGTTTAAATAAATGTTAAAACTTTCTCAATAATAAGATCTGTTTTAAAAAAAATCTTTATTTGAGGCATTTTTATTTTATATTTCCCCTGAACAAGGCTTTCAGGAAGACTTAAAGGAATCAATAGTAAGAGAGCCCCTTCCTCAGGACAGTTTCAAAAGACGTGATACGAACAGAAAAGGGGTTGAGAAGGATAAGTAAAAAAAGCATATTAGTCGTTTATTACAAAATCCTTATAATGACTACTGGAATATTGCTGACCACTGACTGTCAATAGCTATTAAGACATGGAAGCCATTCCCAAATTGATACTGAAACCAAAGCCTCAGAATTCATCAGTCTCTGCATTCATAAAGTTGTGGCAAGCAATCTTTTCACTACATGTGTTAGGAAGCAAATTACCTGTCCTTTGTCTGGGATTAGCACTTCTCGGCCAGCCTAATATTTACCTAGGGCCAACATATGAAACAAAGTTCCAGCATACACGAATGTGCAGCTGATATTCTGCATAGAATCTAGAGGCCTTTTCCTATTACCCAGTTTTAGCACTTATGATTCCACTTTAACTGCCATGTTTCTACCCTATGGAATCCTGAGGTTTGCACTTTAGAAGGAAGTGTCTGAGGCCATTTCCACACTACGCTGTTATAGTGCTATTATTCCACTTTCGACATCCTGTGGAATTCTGGCGTTTGTAGCTTGCTGAGGCCAAAGAGCTCTCTGGCTGAGAATTCTAAATACCCCTCCTTAAACTACAAACCCCAGAATTCCACAGGATGTTGAAAGTAGAATAATAGCACTATAACAGTGTAGTGTGGAAATGACCTAGAATTCTCAGCCAGAGAGCTCTAGTGCCTCACCAAAGTACAAAACCCAGGATTCAACAGGATGTTGCATTAGCAGTTAAAGTGCAATGGTAATGTAGTGTGAATGGCCCCAAGAGTGGACACAAATGTTTACACCCAGTGGATACAGAGATGATTTATACGACAGATGAAATTTGAAAGAATGGTCTCAATCCCCACAAGTAGGCAAAAGATCTGTGATATCATCAGAATCAGCCCATATTTTCTTGTTTGTTTGACTAATATCCTACCTTTCTTCCAGGACTGGGATTGAAAAGAGTTCACAACAAGATTAAAATGGGTATAGATAAAAAGAGGTAAGAACAGGCATGGATAAAAACAAACAAAAAGCTGTAATGCAGACCACCACTGAACACAATTGAACACAGTATAGTAATAAAACTATCGAGTTTTTTTCATTAAAAAAAAATAATAAACACAGTATATTAAAATCCTCTTTCTTAGTGGTCCGTGATTTGCCAAGATCTCCCATGAATTTAAAGGTATTTCTTTATTTATTTTTAGAAGAAGGCTAATGGAGTGGGACCAGTGTAGCCTCTCTTGTCAGATTTTTCCACAATCTAGAAGCTGCCACTGGAAAAGTCCATACTCCAAGGATTTATAACCAAGTTTGACAATCCTATCTGTAATAAACACAATTAATTTTGTATGTTAGACATTAGGAATGGGAATACACAAAAACCAATTCCCAAATACTTAGTCTTTATGAACATTCCATTTCAGATCTTAGAACAGCAGTTCTTGAACAAAAAAAAAAAATTTAAAAAAAAACTTCAAAGGGGGGTTGGAAAGAGAAACAGTAGAATTGGGATATATCCACAAACTCCAGTCCACCAACAGTGGGTTGAGCAATGACAATGCTTTCCTAGAACACAGGCTGTTGAAAGTGGAATAACAGCACTATAACACTGTAGTGTGGAAATGGCCTATGAAAGCTTATACTACAAACTTCATTAGTCTCCAAGGTACTACAATATCCCTTTGCATACTGATCCGCACTAACATGGCTGTGTCTTTGAATTCTACTGCATGGGCTGTGCATGTTCTCTGATCTTCACTCTGCTTTCTTGTTCTTTTTATCAGTTCTCTGTTTCTGTTAACAAAGAGACTGTGTCAGCCATGTGCTAAATAAATAATACCCCAAAACCTGTACAAATATGTGATTGTCTATGAAAATCCAGTACAGAGAAGGAGAGATTAGATGTAAACAACAATTCAAAAGAAACCATTCTTTTGACATAAAGAAGAACTGATAGTTCACCAACTTTCTGACTATTCAATAGTAATTTCAATTCAGTAGTAACTCAAGCTGTTCATGCCACTCTCTGTGTAATTTGAAGTAATATTTCCTCAAAAGCTTCCCACGCTCCCATGGGGTACATTAGTGCTAAACAAGAAATGTGGGAAGCCCTATCCTGTCCCAAAAGAAAAACAGATACAATAAAGAGTTTTCTACTACCTTTTCTTCAAAGAGTCTCCTTCTTTATCCGATGATGCAATAGGAAAGAGGGCAATCTGGACAGGTTAAAGACATGGCACTATATGGACTATGTGGTTTAGTCATAGCCACACTAATAATGCTTCCCAAATGTTGAAACTGCATTGTTACAGTTTGTGAATACTGTAATGGTCACCAACCATAATGGAATGCATTTTTCCTCTCTTCTAAGTGCCCTCTGATAGCCCACCATGAGTCCAAGCGTTTCAGTGTACCGTTCCTCCTCACCCGATTCACAAGAGTGAATCTGTCAGATATTGGAAAGATGACATCATCCTCGATAATGTTGCCACAACAAAGATAGGAAAATGTTTTTATTGTTTCTTTGTTTGAAGAAATAAGCATAATTAGATAAGTCTACAGATTTTATTCTTGATTTGTTACAAAGTCCTCAATAAATCTACATTAAAACAATCTATTTCTTAAAAATTATTACTAAATTTAAAATAATATTCATCATTAGCTATTAACTATTGTAAAAGGCAACAATTTAGAATAGGTAAATATTTTCATAATACCTTTCTCATGTAACAGTAAACTAGGAATAAAGCTAACAGTCATAAATATTTAAAAACCTAATATCAGTTCACACTCAGTTTTTCTTAAGTAATCAATTAAAGATTCCCATTTAGATAAGTATCTTCTGTTTGACCCTTTCATTTATCCATTTCCACCATTTCCATCAGTCTGTAAAGCTATTCAGACATTGAAGGGATTTCCAACTTTTTCCAATACTTCGCATAAACTAGCCTTGTGCAAGTAACACATTATACTATTTTCTGTTGCTTTTCCATGTTGGTATCTTCTTCCTAGATACCAAACAAAAATAATTCCCGCTTCTTGGTAATTGGAGACCTCAAAACAAAAAATGTTTTGAATCATATTTTGAATTTTGTTCCAAAATTGCTTAGCCTTCTTACATGTTTACCACATATGATGCAAAGATCCAACCTGGTCTTGACATTTCCAACAGATATTTCTCATGTTTTTATACATTTTTGCAAGTCTTTCTGGGGTAAGGTACCAACAAAACATCAATTTATAATAATTTTCTTTAAGATCATAACAGAATACATTTTTAACTTCTTTTGTCCATAGTTTTTCCCATTGATTCATATGAATATTATATCCCAATTAATCATATATTCTTTAGCCTGTTCCTCTTCCATCTCTATTTTTAACAAAAATTTATATAACTTTGCAATCAAATGTTCATATTAGTACATATCAATAATTCAAAATCAGATTTATTCCTTTCACACTCTTTGTTCTTTCTTGAATCTTAGCTGAAATTGTTGATGAGTAAGCCACTGGATATTTAAACTTTCATCTTGTAATTGCTGTAAAGGTTGCAATATATAGTCTTGGTCCATCTTGTTAACAAGTCAGAAAATGATATCCAGCATTGCTCTAATCTCATTTCTGTTCTTTAGAAAACTTCTTGCGGGGATATCCAAAGAGGCATTTTTTGGACATATTCTCAACTCATATTTATTCCAAAGTTTCAATAAGGCATGCCTGATACAATGATTATTAAAGCCATATTGACTTTAACTTTATCATACCATAAGTACACATGCCATCCAAATCTTAAGTCACGTCCTTCCAAATTCAAAAATTGATTATCTTCTAACATTCTCCATTTTTAATCCACATCATAGATGCTTCTGTAAAATAAATTTTTAAATTTGGTAATCCAAGACATCCTCGTTCTTTTGAGTCTTGTAAAACTTTAATCTTATTCTTAGCTTTTTACCATCCCAAACAAACTTTGGCAAATCTTTTTGCCATTGAATAAATGGAGTTTCTTTGGTCAGTATAGGAATCGTTTGAAAAAGAAATAGCATTTTAGGAAGGACATTCATTTTTACTGCTGAAAATCTTCCTAGTAAGGACAAATTCAGTTTCTGACATTTTTCCATATCATTCTCAATTTCTTTCCAAATCTTCACATAATTATTTTCATATAATTGACTGATATTTTCAGATAATAAACACCTAAATATTTAACTTTCTTTTCAATTTCAAAACCAGTTTTTAATTGCAATACATTCTTATCTCCACTCTTCATATTCTTAGTCAAAATTTAATCTTTTCCTTATTTATCTTTAAACTAGTTAGTTTTCAGAATTCTTTCAACTGTTCTTGCAGCTTTGATATCTACTCCAATAGGTTTTGCAACATAATCACTACATCATCTACAAAGGTTCTTAACTTACATTCTTGTTTTCTAATTCTAACTCATCTTATATCAGTATTTTGTTTGATAGCTTGATTTAGAACTTCCATTGCTAAATTAAACAAAAGAGGAGATAAAGGACATCCTTGTCTTGTCCTTTCTGAATAGAAAAAGACTTGGTCAAATCTCCATTGACCATGATTTTTGCTAGTTGATTTGAATACATGGTTTTAATCAAAGTCAATACATTCAGTCCAAAGTTCACCTTTTTAAAGACCTTAAAAATTAAAGGTCCTTGTTTTTCATTGTGGTGTTCAAAGTATTTAATAACATCTAAAACTATCCTGATATTATCTTTCATTTATCGACCAAGTAGAAATACACTTTGATCTTCATGTATGTATTTTTTCAGCATTTTTTTTATTCTCTCAGCTGAGATCAAAGTGAATATGTTGTAGTCATTATTCAGCAATGAAATTGGTCTATAACTCTGTGGTGAACTCAAATCTTATTCTTCTTCAGGTATCAAAGTAGCATTAGCTTCTTTCCAAAAATCCAATATTAAACTAGTTTCTAAGACATCATTCATTACTATCTGAAGTGGGAAGGGTATTTCTTCCTTTAGAGTCTTGTAGTAAGGAGCATCCAATCCATCTGGTCCAGGAGCTTTCTCTGATTTCATCTTCTGGATAGCCTGTTCAATTTCTGTCATAGTAATCTTACAATTAATCCACGTTTTTAATTCTTCTGTTAACTTGGGTAAGTGTTGTCTCCTCAAATATTCTTCAGTCTTATTATCTTCAGTCTCTTTCCTTGAGTATAAGTTTGAAAAATATTTAAAAGTTCTTTGTAAGTCTTTATATTTAGTAAATTCCTGATCTCCTTCTTTTAATATCAATTTTTTTCTTTTTTGTCATTATTCCTTTCTTAATTTATAGGCGAGCCATTTTCCTGGTTTATTCATGTGCTTTTCTGTTTCAAAAACTTCATTTTTTTTTCCACTTCCTCCACTATCAATATCAATAGCTGATTTCTCAGCAACCTCAAGTTTTTCTGGATTTCTTCATTCTCTGGCAACTTTTTAAATTCTTCTTCTTTGATCTTAATTTCATCTAAGATTTTCTATGTGCTCTCCATTTGTTTTCTCTTGATATCTTTATTTAGTTGAATAAAATATCCTCTCATATATGCTTTACTTCCCTCCCAAACAGATCTAATATTTGTTTAAATTTCTTTGAGAAAATTCTTTGATCTCATGCTTTGTTTTGACAATATTTCAGGATTGTCCATCAAAGATTCATTTAATGTCCATCTAAATTCTTTATTAGTTGCTTTAATATGCACCATAACCAGATTATGATCAGATACAGTCTTTGGGAGAATTTCAACTTTATAAATCTTATCAGTCCATGTTTTGGAGATCCATATCATAGCTAGCCTTGAATGAGATTTATGTCAATCAGAGAAGAAGGTGTAGTCTTTTTCACTTAGATGTTTGAGTATCCATATATCTACCATCTGTAAATTATCCATCATTTCAAAAAATTCAATTGGTAAATGACCCAGAAATTTTTTTTAACCTCTTTAGAAGAGGATCTAGCCATCTGTGGAGATACTACCCAATTCCAATCACTCAGTAAACAGTATTTATAAGACACATCACAAAGCGTTCAATTTTTGAATTAACATTGACTTCTGTAAAATTGGTACATAAACCCCCAACACACAAAAAAATCCCTATTAAGAATTATTTCACCACCTCCAAATCTATCTTCCACGTCATAAAAATTAATCTTGGAGACAGCCTTAATCTTATATATAGAATAACACAATTTCTTTTTGTTTGACTTGCAGAAATAAATTCTTCAATTAATCTTGTTTGAATTAACAATTTTTGATCCCATCTACATATATGTGTTTCGTGTAAACAAATGAAGTCCAAATTCAGTTTTTTTAAATAATAAAAAATCTTTGTCTTCTTTTGAGGTGTACTCACCCCATTAATATTCAAAGTAAAAAATTTATACTCCATCTTAAGATTCAAATGAAGCCAAGTCTGTTTTAGTATTTATGGCCATTGATATCAGTCCAGAATCGCCACTTTCCTCTTGAGTAGCTGAGGCAGTCATAGCAGATAATTGTGTCATTTCTCATTGTTAATCAGAATCTGTAGTCTCATCTTTAGTTTCTTCTCTTGGTTTTTGCAGGTGTTTTCTTCCTCAATTTCCTTTTTTTTTTTTCAAACTCATCTTTATGGGCTCTTATAAATCATTCATCTTTTCAAGTGTTCAATTTAAATCTTTCATTTGGAAATGCAAAAATCACTCCCTCAAGTCAGTTTCAGAAGAAATGGGATATTTCTTCTTCTGAACATGTTCACCAGTGGATTATCATGCAGGGTGATCTATGATGACATTCAAGTACTAGATCCCTCCATTTTCTAGAAGAAAACTGAACAATGACATCTGTTGGTATTTTCATTCTTCTAGCATAAGCAGAGTTAAAGTGATAAATAGCTTTTATTTGATGTTCTATTTGATCTTCATCTTTCTCCATAAATTTTGCTAGGTTTTCAACTTGTTAATTCTCCTTCTTTTCCTCTGGTAAATCTCTATGTCAAAGATGGTTCTCCTTCTCTCATAATTCCATTAAGGCCATCCTGTCCAAATGCCTCTCAAGTTCTTGATGGCTTTTGGTCTCTACCTGTGAGGTTCTGGCATCCATTTCTGAGGTTTTAACCTCTAATTCTTGTGTTCTTTTTATCAAAGTCCCAATCACCTTTTTGTTCTCTTGTACTTCAGAAGATGTCTTTTGCTAAATACTCTGGATTTTTTTACTTCTCCAGATACTTGTTTTAATTCTTGTTTGACATAATCAATTACAATGTCCACTTTTTCAGTAACATTATCCACTTTCGCAGCAAGTTCTTCAAATCTATTATCACTGAATGTAGAAACTTGTCTAAATTCTGCCAAAAATTTAGCAAAATAATCAGGTATTTTGCCCTCGTCCATTGAGTCCTTTCTAGTTGCAATCTTTCTAGCACTAGTGGCCATAATAATTCAGAAAATATACTACAAATAGAAAAAGATTTTAAAAAAGGGAAAAAAGAAATAAAAGAAGTACAAAATATGGGTACAAAACTTCCAGGAAATATAAAATTTTCTAAGTGTCCAATTTCAAAAATTCCAAAAATTAATGTTAGAGGGCCATCTATTGTTAGTTCTTTAGACCAAAATAACTTTCTCAAGTTAACTCAGCCCCAAAAAATAAAAGGCAAGAGGGCAGATTCTTAGTAATGTTTATACATCAGTGTTCCAAAACAAAAATAGGCTCTTCTGAATTCCCAGAAATTAGTCCTTGACAATGTAATAGAGAAACCAAAACAAAGTAACAGTCTTGTTTAAAGTCAGCTTCAAAATACTGTTTATTACTGCAACAAAGTATCTATTGTAAATGAGTCTATTTCCATATTTAAAAAGGGAATAAACTTTAAAAAATAATACTTTCCCATAGTATATGGTAAAAAGCAAAAATGAATAATTCCAGTTAACTCCAATGATAAATCCAGTGGTAAATGTAAAAAGAGAGAAGAAAAGGAAAACATACACACATTGCCTTTCAAATCTCCAGGAATAATTATCCACTTTGTCAAAATATTAAAAAGCCATCTCAAAAATAAGCCAAAATAATAGGTTAAATGACATATAGGGCCATTCCACACTACACTATTATAATGGTATTATTCCACTTTCAACATCCTGTGGAATCCTGGGGTTTGTAGTTTACTGAGGCCAAAGAGCTTTCTGGCTGAGAATTCTAAATGCCCCTCCCCAAACCGCAAACCCCAGGATTCCATAGGATGTTGACAGTGGAATAATTTCCCTATAACAGTGTAGTGCAGAAAGGCCCATAGAGTCCCAATTATTTAAAAATCCAAGAGTCCACAGAATCCAGCAATCAGGGTCCCCAGCAATAAAAATACATTTTAAAAAGCCAAAGGTCAAAGTCTATCTTTTAATCATTGTCCTAATCATAAAAAAGTAAGTCAGTCCAGATTAGAATGGTGCAATTTAGTAGAGGAAAAAAAAACCTGTTACTATAATATGTGCAGTTAGTGAAAATAAGTACTGCCACTTTAAATCTTCCAAGTTGACAGCAAAAACAGTGTTAAGATTGCTTCCCCAGCTATTGCAAACAAGGGATCCTTGCTTTTCTTAGATGATAGATTCATAGAAAGTAACAAACAGTGTCAGGAAATGCAATGTCCATAAGCAATGTCCATAATCCTCTCACCCCCATCTCCTCTGAAGCTTGCATCAACCATTGCCCGAGCTGAACCAGAAATCCATATTGCAAATTCCCAGTTAAATGGGGTTATCAAACATCTGTGTCAGAAACACCCAATCTCCCAATACATTTCAGAAACAAATTTAAGCATTCCATGAAATTCAGTTCCTCCTCAGATATTGAGAAAGATGAAAGCAAACCTGTTTGGATCAGGAATTGCCTGTGGTCTGAACAGGGGAAAGAATCATCCTGGATTAGTGGAACAAGCTGCTTGGACCATAAACTGCCAGTCATCTGGATGAAGCCTGTCAGCATTGAATTCAGTGTAGCATAACATGTCCCAAAAGTTGAAACTGCATTGTTACAGTTTGTGAATACTGTAACGTTCACTAACCATAATGGAACACATTTTTCCTTTCTTCTAAATGTCCTCTGATAACTCACCATGAGTCCAGAGCATTTCAGTGTTCTGTTCCTCCTCACCTGATTCACTAGAGCGAATTTATCAGATATTGGAATGATGACATCATCATCCCTGATGTTGCCAGAGCAAAGATAAGAAAATATTCTTGCTTCTTTGTTTGAGGAAATAAGCATAATTAGATAAGTCTACAGATTTTATTCTTGACTTGAATACATTTCTTAATTTTAGACAATTATATACACACCCACTACAGATATAGATATTAACATACACATACACAGACAACACAACATTTGCACTATTTAGCATATATTACTTATTCTCTTCACTCCTTATGCCCTTCATGCTCTTTAACCTGGCCTAGGTTCAGATGAAAGAAAATTGGCTAATAGATATTAACACAAATCAAAGGTCTGTTTGGAGATTAGAACCCTATATAGAAAGGTTTAAAGACTATAGAGGATGAATCCCATGGAAGGTGCTAAACTTACATCCTGGATAACATTCTGTATAACTGTTGCTAATCTTAATCATAGATGAACCACAGTTATTGCGCATTTCTGGTGGTTGATGTAAAGAGAATTTGGCAAAGTTTCTCCAAGAACAAGGTCAGGCCATGAGTGTTTTTTGCCTTTTGTCCTTTAAATGACCTGAAGCCAGCATTGTGAATTGATTTCTTACTATTATGTGTAATCACTTCCTAATGGATGAACCACTAGGATGTTTTCAGAAATGGTCTAAAACTTACACACTGAATTATATAGCTCCTGTTTTAGGTACTCACATAATTTTACATGACTACTTATAATTTTACAAAAAGACAAATACAACAGACTTGTGTTTGACCAACACAGCAGTGTTTTTAGTACACAGGGAGTAGTATTTATAAAAGAACAATTAAAAAGAAAATTGAGCAGGTGTGTTGAGTCTGTCCACTTCTAAGATCAACCTCCAAAGCAAAGTCATAGCAAAAGCCATTCCGTATTTGTTTATATGTCCATGTGGAATGCAAAGGCAAGAATTTCACTAAAATCCACAATTGGGTAATACCTCTATTAGGACGATTGAAAATATCACAAACAAGGAGAAAGCTTTTCTGTTTTTCATCAAGCTAGATGGAGCTGTTCACCAGGCTAGATATTACAGACACAAGATGGAGATGGGGGAAACAAAAACAATATAAAAATTGCCCTATATGTTCTGGACAACAGATTTACATTTTAGTCCCTATCTCAAGTTTGTGTCTATAGACTAAATGAGTTAGTCACTGCTAGATACATAAAACACCCTGGGACAGAACAAATCCCTAACCCAATTTTTAAAAAACATAAAGTGAAGTTGTTTCCTACATCTGTCTCTATTTTGGGTAGAGTGTACATATTCCAGAGTGGGAAGAGAGCAGACATAAAGAGAAACATGACAACAAAACTGGAGATAAGTTTTAAGCAGTGCATGGGGGCAGGTCAGGAATGGAACTGAAGTCAATTTGTGTAGCATTATTTAGTGGATGGAAGGAATGAAACCTTCAAAACACCAAATGTACATGGTAGAAAAAATCTTCCTCTGGATGCAGATTCAAAGCCAAGAATCTAGTGCTGTGTTCTAGTATTTACAAGTTATACTCATCTGCACAGCACTGAGAAAAACACTCTTTGACACTGTTTGTTGTGTATACTATACAAAGATAAGAAGCATGTTGTCAGATTATTTAGTGAAGTGATTTATAGCATTTACAGAAATATATACGGAGTAACAACAGATAATACATCACTTGACTTACTGACATTAAAAGGGTAGACAGGGGTAAAAATTAAAACAATATTGTTTCCAAACACATGTGTTTACATGTAGATGCAGAGGTTTCTTATTTTGTTTTTTTTAATGATGTGCAAGAATCTCCATCCTGATACAGGTGTTAGAATTTATGTGACCAGGCAGACAGGCCCATGTCAATGGCATTAGGAGCAGGTTGAAACAGACTTCTCTGCATGACTGTTGTTGCTGTGCACTTTCAAGTCATTTCCAAATTATGGCGACCCTAAGGTAAACCTATCAGGGGGGTTTCTGGGGCTGAGAGTGTGTGATGTGCTCAAGGTCACCCAGTGAGTTTCCATGTCTGAGGAGGGAATCCAACCCTGGTCTCCAGGGTCATAATCCAATGCTCAGACCACTACACCAAGCTCACTGTCATACCACCTGTTCACAACAACAGCCGCTACAATCAGACAGAGATCTATTTAAATCAACCAGATCTATTTAGGCTGTCTTTGTGAAAATGCAGTGTTTGTATGTAAAAATATATTGCAATTTCCAAGCTTATTTGAAAAACACTGCAGATTCTTTGCTCAACACGAACACAGCCACATTATAGACTATGCTGTTTAAAGGACCACAATAATTGATGTGTTAAATGACTAATGAAATTAACCGTGACAGCTTTGGAAAATATTTTACTCATGCTCAATGCTGTGTGGAAAAAAATGCAGAGAAGGCAAGAAGCAAAATAGAAGGAAATTTAAATAAGAGAATTGATTTAAAATTTTATTTTGGAAAAAAAGAAAAAGAAAGAATGAAAGAATTAAGTGGGAATACTTCAGTGCCTTTTGAAGCGAATGGCTGAGGAATTCCACCTCATTTCAGTACAGTAAAACTTTGGAGGAAAAATGAAACACCATTTTCTTGTATGAGGTGTTGCCTTCGATGTCCATCATAAACCTTGCAATGTATCATGTTGCACAACACTAATTCACCATCTCACACACCTCAAAGTATTTTATATTGAAATGACGTCTTAAGCAAACAAGAATGTGGCAAGTATCTACATAATTACTGCAATCACAATTTCTGTGGCTCCAGATTAGGCTGTCCTTATGCTCCTTTACCAATCCAGAAAACTAGCCCAAGATAAGAACAAGTGTATCCATATAGAAGTGCAACAGTCTCACTTCTGACACATTCATATGATTGGGCACCAATGCAAAGTTTGAATAAATTATTGACAGCTATTACTAAATGTGTTGACGTCCATACCAAACTCTTGATTCTTTGACTGGGATGGGCAAGAGAATGAGTGATAGTGTTTTACGGGCTCTGCAAGTTGGATTTTAGGCACATTTATCCTACTTGAATAGGGTGTATGTTAAAAGGTAATGGAATGGGGTAGTGTACGGCCTACATGAAGCCCCTAGGACACCCAGAGGTCAAAATTTTTGCCCCCAAATGCCCTCTATATGATATGGAGGGCATTTACATCACATTTGGAGGCCCCTTGGGTTCCCCAAGGTTCAGACAATATTTTTGCACTTTTTTAAAAAAAGAACAAAAGTTTTGTTGAGTACCTATTCTTTAAGAGATACATGTGAATACAAAACCATGTTTTGATAAAGTAATTTATATAGGTCTAGGTGTTTTATCTAACTCAACTCCTGTATTAAATATCCCTACAGTATTAAAAGAAATTGACACCAAAAGCATATTACCTCTCTCTTTAGAATTTCACAGGCATGTGATAAGATGATTCAACAGAGCAATAAGTCCAACGAAATTAGAGAAAAATCTTACCCCTAAATACAGTAATATTCCATAGAATGCAAATTTCCAAAAAAAACAGCGTCTGAGAGCATTGAGGAGTCTAGGTTTTTTCTTTGAAGCCAACTCTCTGTCCCATTCTCTGGTGGGAGAAAAAAGACCATTAAGATGTGTAACCAAATACAGCATTCTGAGGCTGTAGCATAGTTCATTTCACCCAGGCATATCCAAGGAGATCTAGCTACAATGATTAATGAAATAAAGGCTTTGCAAAGACCCCAAAGATTTGATCTTCGGTGTCTTGATAGGTCAATAAAAGTTCAAGTGTAATTCAGCCACGTATTTGGCAGATTTAAATATCGGACTATACATCATTCTGCAAGGAGTTAATTCATTAAAAAGGTCACACTGTATGTTTTAAAGAAACCTGTTGTACTTCTCAAGTCCAGTAAACAAATTATAGGCAAATAAAGGTTTTGGACCTCCTCCAATTCCAAGAGAGAGAGAGAGAAAACAAAGACAGACTATGTGACTTTTTCATTGTGCTGAATATAAAGCCTGTCAGCCAGCAATGAAAAGACATTTGGATCACATAGACAACCCAGCAGTCAGGGAAAATGCCAAACCAGATTTAACATATTCCTATAAAAAGCATTATCTGATTACTTTTTAACATTTTAAAATGTGTTACAAAGTAATCTTTTTATTTAATTCTGTGGCATGTTTCAAAAATGGTGATGGTATAAAGAGTTTCTTTGGGCTGCAATTTGCAAATAACTTCTCACTGAAATCAATAGACACTTCATATGTCATTCCACTGGACAAGAAACATTTACCCATTTTGCTCCAGTGTAAGAAACTCTCTTTAGTAAACACCATTTGAGACACAATATCCCAGCCCCTGCATCAGTCAAGTACCATAGATCTCAGCGACACACAACCCTCCAGCTGTACCCTATAAGAGCTCTACTCTCCAACTGTTATCCAATATGAGTCAGATCTTTCCAAATTATTGGTTTATGCAAGGCACCATGGAACTCCCTTCTCCTTTTTCTGATTGCTGACATGGGAGCTGCTGGGCCCATGAAGACACACTTCTGTTGCTGCTGTCATTAAGCCACTATTATACTCCTCAGCATCTAGACTTTCTAGCTGTTGATATCTCCTTCTTTTCCTTTTCTTTTTCCCCTTCTTGATCATTGTATCTATGCCCTCATTGTTTTGGTAACTTCTACCCCTAACACCAGCTCTCTGACAAAGCTGTGAAGAGATGCTAGACTGGGCAGCCAATAAAGTGGACAATAGAGTTGTCCTGATTTCACTAATTACCAAGGAGAATTTTTTAAAAAAAAATTAGGCAAGAATTCAATAGGCTGCTTCTGACACTGATGGAACACATGATAGGTCTGCTTCTATCAGTGCAGCAAGGAAAAGAATGATCTCTCCTTGCTCCTACATCATCCCATTCACTCTCAGAATCCACTCTGGAGGTCTGAAAAACCCTCCAGATAAAATTTGAAGTGATGCACAAAACTGCAGAAGAAAAGGAAAGGGAGATGAAGAAAGCACCATCTGCTAGTGGTCAGACATGAGCATAATGTTAATTCCTGTGTGAAAAGATCTAAATCCAAAGGTTAGAGTATTCTTATTTCAGACAAAAATAAATTATATTTCACAGTCTGGTACCAGCTTTGCACTATCAATGATGACACTATTCTTTTAACAGAAAATTGGGTGCCAGAGGCAGAAACAACATGGAAAGAACAGGAATTGTTTCCAGCTCCACAAAAAAGAAATACAGGTCATGTTTTAGCGAACTTTTTGTTTAAAGCTAACAATCTGCTTATGTGAAATGAA
The DNA here is from genome assembly GCA_030412105.1 of Cyclura pinguis. Classification (NCBI taxonomy): domain Eukaryota; kingdom Metazoa; phylum Chordata; class Lepidosauria; order Squamata; family Iguanidae; genus Cyclura; species Cyclura pinguis. The sequence goes on along the minus strand of CM059603.1, from coordinate 75,173,259 downwards.
TCAACCAAGTCAGCTAAACCTTCCATCAGTAAAGCAAAACAAAACAAACACTGCCCCCCATTTTGAACCTTTAATAGATCACTTACAGACTTCTTCCAAAATGCATCCAGGAATGATTTTTTTACATATTCCCACTAGGCTCTACTTTTCTTATGATTTCCAGTTGGGTGGGCCAAACTTATAGATGTAAGCTTTCTTAACATGCTGGTGGTAGCTGGTGAGGCAAACTTTCCTTCTTCTTTTCTCTCTGTTTTGCTGTTTACACATGCTCAGTAAGGGATTCTGTAGGATGCTACTGCTTGCCTTGCCTGTTGTAGGAAGGCATACAGAGCTACATAGGATTGGTTAGAGCAGAATCTCATTCTTTCCAAGCTCAAGCTTTATTTACTGCTGCAAGCTAACACTGAAAATCTCTGTTTCTCCTTCACCATCAATCCAAAGCTGATGCTGCTAAAAAAACTTCTAGACACAGGACAAGAACCAAAAGGGAGCTAAGCAGGGCATATAAAGACTTTCTGATATAACATAAAGAGTTAAAGGAAGAGAAAAAGAGTTGATGTGAATCAGTGTTTTTTAAAGGATCCCAGTACAGGACCCAAGTAGGTTTAAAAGCTTGGATAATGGGCTCAATCACAACATCATGTTTGAAATAAAGATAATTTGAGACAAGAGCCAAAGTAGATAAACAGTCGGTAATTCAGTCAGAGTGAAAACAGAAGGAAAATCCCTCTAGTAAAAAAAAACTAAAGAGTAATTTGTTGGTTAAACAGAGGCTATAAAACAGTCTCCAGTATCACCCAGAATTATCTTTAACAGATAGCTCTCAATCTGAGAGTTTGTTTCTTTTTAAAATAATTTATAAATCCCTAAAATTTTATTGGAAAACAAAACAAAAGTAAACATGCATATTTTTCCTGAAGAAGCAGTACTTCGGTTTATGTCCTCAAGAAAATAAAAGAACCACTGTTTGGATGGCTTTATGACAGCAATTCATCAAGGCTGGGGCGGTATTCTTTGGTATTAGTTTTGTCAGATTGTTTAATTGTGGCAGAACAAACAAAGTAATTCAAAAATTTTGAAATAAAGCCAAGGTCATTTTGATGAAAATAGATGGTAAAGACCTGGCCAGTTTGAAGTCTTATAAACCCATATCTTTACTGATTAACAGTATAAACAGGTTCCTGGGCATCTATCTGGTTTTATTACAGTCAGGAATCCAATGAGTCATGTCCAGTGAGCAATTGGTATTAAACAAATAACATCAAGGTTTCTAAGAATTCTACAAATGTCTGTCATTCTGAGGCAATGCTACTGTTTTCTGTTGGATAGAATGGGCTTATGTCTTTAGGATATTAGAGTCATTTAATCCAGAGAGAGACAGAGTTTAACAATGGGATGGGTGAGTGCAATCCACTTATTTCATGCAACCCCAAACTGTTTTTCATGTTCACCCAAGGTCCCAGAAACCCACAGCCATCCCAAATGTAACTGTGGAAAAAGGCACCTCCAGTTGGTAAATAATTTAAGTCCAAACACAACATATCAAAACCAACCCCCCAAAGCACCTAATAAAGTGGCTGAAAAATCCAGAAAGAGGAATCAGAAGACTTCTGAACCAAGAGCTATTTGGAGGGTGGAAATGGGATGAAGAGGCAACTGTACCTGCTACATTGGCAATTGTATCCACCACACTTGCCTACCTCAGTTTAGAGTATGGGTTCAGTTTCTTTCCTTCTTTATTCTCCCCCCACATCCCAATGCAAAATGCTCAGTTAAAGGCAGGAGGAACCAACAGACCTAGCCACATAAAATCTGAACAGTAAAGTCACTAATACTGAGAATGTATCAGCCCTACACAGTTGTATCTGTCACTTCAACCAGTATCCAAAAGGTTTTATCCTTTGGAATCCTGGAATCTGTAGTCTGGTGAGCTACTTAGAACTCTTTGCTAGACAGCTTTAATGTTTTATTTTATGAAAGTGTACTAAGAATTCTAACTGCCAGTACCAGGTAGTACCAGGATTCCATAAAATTGAGCCACGGTACTTACAGGGGTTTTAAAACCTTGTACAATGTTAACGCACTCTGTGCCTGAGTTATGTCAACCAAGAGCTCCTTGTGTCAGAGTTCACCAAATGAGGACCACAGAAATAGCACCCCCAGGGATGAATTTCCCCAAGAATAGCCCCTTCTTTAAAGCCAATGCCCATTGTTTCCGAAGGCTTGTTTGTCCATACAGGTAATACAAAATGCAGAAGGACAGTAAGAAATGATGGAGTGCTAAGCTTCCTTCAAGGGTTTTCATTTTTCAGAGGGTAGAGCCTTGCACAGAGAAGGGGTGGTGATCTGAAAGACCTCCTTAAAGCAGATTGCCTGATTTAAGCTATCTATTGTTCTAGAAATCTAACCTACCTTTGCCTACTCTCTGACTCAGTCAGCTTCAGACATCTAGTCTGCTACATAAAACTGTCAGGGAAGACAATAGTCAAGAAAAGAGTAATGCTAAATTCAGAACTAACCTATCCTCACTTCATAATCCTCAGAGAAATCACCTATATATTCTTTTCTTTAAAACATTTTGATTTTATTTAAAACCTAAATGACTCCAAGGTGTCTTATGTAACACCAGTAAGACCCAATAATAAAACTTGTAATCTAAAAGCAATATTGTCTGCATTCTTCTTAAAAATCATTAATCATCGCTCTCAGGAAGAAATCAGTATATGACATGGTAGCTAAAAGCAGATTAAATATCATTGCATGGGAATGGTGCTAGGTTGTCTTTAGAACAACCTTGGCTTCTTCACTTATCATTCTTCACAACATTTGACATTGTCTGGATGATGAAGACAAGATTTTATGAAATCAGAATTTCTGAATTTAAATTATTCCTAAGTAGCATGAAATAGTTTGTTTTGGTTCTGAGTAATCTAACTCAGTACTTGGGTATAATATTTGGAGATTTATTAAACTAAGCTGAATTATGATTCTACTATAAAAACAGGGAACTAAAAAAGCAGGGATCTAGAAAGATGAGTTCTGTTGAAATTTTCTTCCGTGCTAGGATTGTTCTGATTAAGATAGCACTTTTTGTTTTTAAAAATATTGCTTTTTTCCCATTGGTGTCCATATGCTGATTGACTATTTAAACTGATTAGAAATTGGAAGAAAATGTTGAGTGATTTTGGATAATCAGAAATCATTCTATCATCAAATTATACATGTGCAAATCTCTTTTTTAAAAAAATATTCTTGCAATCTGAACTTAAGTATCATAAAGCTGTACAGATTGGGTTCTTTCAGTCAAAAAAACACAAACAAACCCTGGTTCTGCTTCTTGATTTGAGCAAGCTTTAAACTGAATCTCTCTAGAAGGTTTACTATAGGTTTATACAACAAGTGCAATAGCCTTTTCGGGATAAAAATTAGTACTAAGATCATTTTCAATTTTTTGGAATGAATACATTTGAATGAAGTCCAAACGTATTTTCATACAGAAGAATATTTACAGCAAGTAGTTCTGACAGCAAGCCATTATCTCGCTAATACTCTCAAAACTGATTGCTGTAAGTATTCTTTATGCTTTGAAAAAGACTCTTCTGGTTGAGATGGATATTATCCCCAAATCTGTTGTACTGTATATATGTTTTGTATATGTTTTGTATATATGTCTTGATTACAGCATTCTATATGTTGTCTATGGCCATTTCTGCACTACACTGTTATAGTGCTATTATTCCACTTTCAACATCCTGTAGAATTCTGGGGTTTGTAATTTACTGAGGCCAAAGAGCTCCCTGGCCGAGAATTCTAAATGCCCCTCCCTAAGCTGCAAACCCCAGGATTCCTGTGCATGTCTCAATGAGAAAGAAATCTAATATTTTGATTAATCAAACTAATTAATCAGATGTGTTGAAGAAATTAAGCTTAACTATACAGTAATTCAAGTGGGAATCTCTAAACAAAGTAGGAGTTAAACCTGAGTAAATAAAATGAATTACAGTACACTTGATAGAAATTCTACATGAAGCACATACCAGTATGGAACTAAACATTATTAAACTGTTTTTAATACTCATTGAACATTTCTGTACTACACTATTATAGTGCTATAGTGCCTCAGTAAACTACAAACTCCAGAATTCAACAGGATGTTGAAAGTGGAATAATAGCACTGTAACAGTGTAGTGCAGAAATGGTAATTGAATTTCTCCTGTTGTTTGTTTTAGAAAAACATAGAAGAACATTAATACATACCTTTCCAATTTTTCAGAAAGATTATCTGCAGAATCTGCAGCGGGGATTTGATAAATGTCCGATAATTCTAGGCGCTGTCTATAACCCTTTTTCAAAATAGGCTTTGTCCACCTAATAAACAATAATAAGTTTCTTACATTAAATTAATGAAGTATACGAAAACATATAGGCTACAATAGACAATTAAAAAAAAACAACCCTTCTCTCATATAACTAGTTCTGATTAGCAAATCCTTGGATTTCTCAGACAACAGTACTCCTGGTTTTGAGTTAGACACTACTTTTGAAATTGAGCAAATGTTCAAAAGCAGTATGGTATGAGAGATTTATTCCTCAAAGAAAGAAATCTCAAAATACCGCTGAGCATGCCCAAGTCCTTAGTTGCATAATACACATAAAGTATGCTGGTTTCCCCCACTTATCTAACAGGTTAGGGACTGGAACACTATCAGAAAATGGAATTGGTTGAAAAGTGGAACCCATTTACTGTACCGTAGGGAGCATGAAAGATTTACGGAGGCTCACTTGAGACTGACCACAAATGAGCTGCTTGCAAAGTCTCTTAGCCAGCTTGGTGCCTTTTCCCCCTCTCAGCTCTCTTTGCAAGCAGCACATGCACATGTGAGCAGTTCCAAGTAAGCCTCTATAGGCAAGAACTCATGAAAGACCAAAATCTCCATTGAATTAATGGAACTTGTCTTTAATTTGGAAGTGTTAAAAGAGCAAGTTGTCAGATAATGGGGTGCAAAAGGTGGAGGCTTTCTGTAATATATACAGTCCTCCCTCTACTACATTCATGGGTTTGAACCCTCACATTATTGATTATTTGCGAGGCACATGCTTGCCCTTCCCATTTTCTTCCCCCCATCCCTTGTATTCCTTTGTATTCCCTCCCTTGTATTCCTCACCCCAGGCTTGTGAGGCTTGTGTTTAAAATGGACATTTTCTTTTCCTTTTGGGTGAGCATAGCCCTCTCCCACTGCTGAAGATGTGGCCTCTCTGCCATGTGGTTGTGCATTCTGCTGTGTATTGGCTGCTGATTGGTCAGGTGCTCTTTTTGCTCCTATTCCTCCCTTTTCAAGATAGCCACCAGAAGTAATTAGAACGCCAAAGCTCCCCTCTTCTCTGTCTGACAGGAAAGTACAAGTAAGCCTTTTAGCTTGTCTATTTTTTTAGTCCCTTCCCCACAATGCCGGGGCCAGAAGCAAAGAATGGAAAGCTCCAGAGGGGAATGGGAGAAGAATTGCAAGGGGTGGGGAGTTATTCGCAGTTTTTCCACTTTCACAAGAGTTCTGTGCTCTGACCCCTCACGAATGTGGAGGGGCAATTACAATACATAGTTATACAACTAAAATGTATGTGTGTGATTGGATTATAATTTTAAAAGGATGAACAGGAATGAATGGGCATGGTAGCTGTTGACACTGTGCAAGCCAACAGTATAATCCATGTCTTTCAAAGATGAAAATACTCTCATCTTTCCTGTAACAAAAACATCTGCGCATTAACAGTATTTATAAAACAGGCCATTTCCGCACTACACTGTTCTAGTGCTGTTATTCACTTTCATCATCCTGTGGAATTCTGGGGCTTGTAGTTTACCGAGGCCAAAGAGCTCTCTGGTTGAGAATTCTAAATGCCACTCCCTAAACTGCAAAACCCAGGATTCCACAGGATGTTGAAAGTGGAATAATAGCACTAGAACAGTGTAGTGCAGAAATGGCCCGATATAAGCAATACAGTATAAGCTACTGTAACTATGGCAAAATGAAGACAAAATAGGAATACGCATGTGCATCGTGGAGCTATATCTCCTGATGTCATCACCTCCCAATAAACCCACCTAGTAAGCAGTGCATCCATCCCTCCACCTCAACCAACCCACACACAGCCATGTTTATGTTGTCAGAGAGTAGAGGGAATCAGCTGGGATATGTGCAGCTAATTCTTGTTTAGCTGGAGCCATTGCAACAGGCATCCACAGGGACCTGCAGGGTCCTTGGGAGGCCTTTACAGATGACATCCTTGTAGCACTTCCAAATACAGGAACCTTGTGGAGCATGTTCCACTGATCCTCTCACTCTCCAGCAACACAGTAACGGCCATGTTGGAGGAACTGTGTTACTTACAAGCTAGTGTGTAAGCAACACAGGTAGAATTTTGTTTGTTGCCTTTCAGAACAGAATTCCGACCACTACAACAACCAAAAAAGTGACTTGTAGTGGTGTACGTCCAACTTACTCCATTGTAATTCATCAACAAGCTTATAGCACAAAAGACAAAAACATTCAGCAATATTTTCAGAAGGGTATAAGTGATTTTTGCCTATTTCATAATAGCATATATTCTGTAGCATCATTCTCTAACGAATTGTTATTGTCCCTTTTGTCTCTATTATCCCTATTTTTCCCTTTATCATTAGAATATAATTAGGCATTTTCCCGCTTGAAAAAGAAGCACATTACAAAGTAATTCTTACATCTATCTAGGAGCACACTGTGACTCCAAAGGGTACATCTGAATCAACATCCCTTCCACTCATCTAAGGCCATTTCCATACCGGGCTTCTGAAACGGTGTACAGCGACCTCTCACTGGGGTCTTCTACACCGTAGAGTGGACTGGCATGGACTACTTTTCGTAGTTCCACACCAGAATCCACTCAGGAGCGGCTGGAACTAGCCACACTGCGTGTTTTTTAAAAACCTCTTTTTCGAGGTTTTTAAAAAGCACGGAGCACGCAGCCCTGTGCCGCTCCGTCACCCGGCTCTAAAGTGGATTTGCAGGCGCGCGCAAGTGCGTGCCTGCAGATCTGCTGGGGGCGGGCTTCCGGCTGGCGAGCTTCTCCGGTTGGTGGAGAGCCTCCACCAACCGGAAGCTGCCATCTGGGACGCCGGAGGAGTGCGGAGCAGCGAGCTCGCGCCGCTCCACATGGCAACGGACTTACCTGGCTGCGGGTAAGCTCCGTTTTAGCGTGTTTTCGCCCGTTCCCCCCCCACATGTGGAAAGGGCCTAAGACTGTAGTTGCAGAAGCAGTTTGATGCAGTTCTTTCTGCAGGCTTGTCTAAATTGCAGGATTTACATCAAAATGTGTCTACCGTGCACTGTCCCATTATTATATGCTCACAGGTTTAGACAGGAACAGCTGGAGATATGATGCTGGCACATTATTATTACTGTACCAAATTGTATTTGACTATGGAGAAACAGAAGTTCATGTTTGTATAACACATCCTTCCAAAAAAAAACACACACCTTCCAGTCATATACAGATTAGCAAAATAGGTTGTGTATTGCTGGATCAACACTGTATAGAAACAGAACCACCCCTATTCCATAGAATGAAATGTAACAGGAAAGGGTTCTTTCTCCACTGTGGAACAGAAATAGGCCAGTTTCTCTGGAGGCTAAAAGTCATGTGTGATTCTTGCTACGTTTTCCTTATCTCTTTTCTTGTTCTATAATATGAAAGATTTCTAAAAGGGTTGACAAACCAGATGAAAATAATTTAGTATGCCAAAGTATGTCCTGAATTCTAAAAAGTTTTTTGTCAATTATTGCTTGTTCAGCCACAAGGTGGACTCCTTCTTTGTCAGTTTTATAGTCCAAGTAATCTACTTTTACATTTCTTTTGTTTTTGCACAGTCTTAATTTCCAGTCTCATCTGATGGTGTACTTGAGACATACTTAATACTTGAGACACTTGATAATGGCCCTGTCCTAAGTATGGCAAGTAACAGGATTTATTGTCATTTTGTCCCATCCAGAAATGTAGAAGAATTCATATCCCATAGTTTTTGGTACTAAAAGAGTATAAGAAGAGCCCTACTGGATGAGACAGAAGGCCTGCCTACTCCAGTATTCATTCCACATAGTATCTGAGGTTTTTAACAAACACTATATAGTTGCAATGGAAAAAAATGGCTCTACATTAGGAAATAATTTGCAGATTAAAAGTTTTAAAAATATTTTGATTTGTTAAATCACATAAACATCTGAGCCAAAGTTTCCTAATGCATAAATTAATTCAATCTGATGCAGCTGTCTATTTCAAATTGTATTTAATATTGTTGTTGTATGGTGGTCAGGCTAAACCACTCAGTCACACAACAGAAGCAAAAACAGAAAACAGCAACTAGATTATGGTACCAAATGTTGTCACGTGGAGAGTTCCTGTACAGTCTTCCTACCAGGCACTTCTGCCTTTTCCTGAATGTTCAGACCCATTTACCAGCCTCACCATACCTCTCCTTCCACCACCACCCTGCTCCTTTAGACACACACTGCCAGTTTTTATTCAGGTGTGGGGAAGGAGGGGTACTAAAAATAATCTACATCTGTACACTTTTTGGGGGGGGGTGGGGTAGTGTTACTATTATTCCCTGCTTTTTCCCCAAGCCTGGGAATCAAGATGACTTACGATTAAAACACAATACAATAAAACATACAAAAGATCAAAATTAAAATGGAATCAAACTGTTGTCAACATTTAAAACAACGTAAAACATAAAGATAAAACAACAAAGATCCATTTTAAAAAAATACAGTTAAAAGGATAAAACAGCAGCTTTCTTTTCATTAAAACATTCAGTTTTATCATATGTGGTGGACCTGTAAGATAGCAAGAAAATTTTGGAAGGAAATACATGATGAAATTCAAAGAATTTATAATCTAAATTTTGAAATGAAGCCAGAGTTTTATCTGTTAAATATACTAGGGCAACAAAAAGAAATAAGGGCTCACCAGATGACAATGTTATACCTGATAACTGCTGTGAGATTGATATATGTGCAACACTGAAAAGAAAAGAAATATGTTGATATAGAAGAATGGAAATTCGAAGTCCTGGATATGATTGAGATAGAAAAGTTAACATTCTCTTTGAAAAATAAACCTATCCAGAACTTTGAAAGGGAATGGAGAGAGGTTCTAAACTGGATAAAGATATAGTATAAGAAAGAGAAAGGAATAAAGTAAGAAAGTATGTAAAGTAAAGCAACAAGGTAATAAGGCAATGTAACAAAGTAACAATGTTATAATGTAACAATGTAATAATCTAAGATGTAACAATATAAGAACATTTTCTCCTTTGAGTAAGTAGTAATTATGTATGAATGGTATGGAAACAAGCAGATTCAACTGGAAAATAAGCTTGGAAGTGGGGAGGGTTTTTTTTTTTAATTTTCAATTATACATTTCAATAAAAATATTAAAAAAAAATTCAGTTCTCAAAAGTCTCTTGGAATAAAGAAGTCTTATTATGTTGCATACCCACCAGAAGTGACTGTGAAGATGGAGAAACTTAAAGAAGGGCCCTTCTTCTCTCATTAAGAAATCAGGACCTAGCCAGACTCATAGGTGCAGGCATGGATTGTCATATGCCCAAGATCTAAGCCAAATAGGGATCATAACCAGGGACATAGCTATGGGGAGGGGCAAAACGAGGGCATTGCTTTTCTCTCAATAATTTTTTTCTATGATAACTAAATTTCTAGCATTCAGAGGGAGAGACACTGAAAGTCTTTCACACGTAAGACTCTTACATATGCTTTGTCTACTTTCCCTTGTAAACTTGCTTGCCCCTTTTCTTTGGATGTCTAAACTGCAGTTCTAAATGAGATGTTAAGTTACTGCAATACTAAAAATTTGGGGACTGGAATAAAATTTCATTGGAGGTCACAATTATTACTGGGGGGGGCAATATCTTCATCCCCCACCCCACAACAACCTTGGTTATGACTAGCACTTTGAGTATGCTAATGCCTAACTGCTATTTGTCAATAGCAGGTACAGCCCTGTGTACTAGTTAGTTTATAATTATACCCCATCTTTCCTCCAGTAAATTCAAGCTCTAATCCTCTTCAGTTTATCTGCACCATAAAAACTTATGGTAGATCAGGCTGAGAGAGAGTGACTAGTGAGTTTCATGCTTCTGAATATGGCTCTCATTCTACTTCTATAAACCACTGAACAACTGTGGCTTTCATATACGTCTTGTCCTCCCCTGGAAATAACACTGAACATAAACTATGAAGAACTGGAAAGAAAAGGCTGAGTGTTGATTGAACCCACAACAAAAGCTGATTCTAAATGCAATCTCATCATGGACAAACTATCATACCAGGAACCAGTGATGACAGTTACGGGAATGCAGATACTGGGTGTGGGTGTGATTGCACAAATTCAGAATGACAATCTCTGTTGAAATAAAATTAAGTACCCTGAAAAAAAAAACTTTCAAATGCTGAAACCAATTTTCACATGGAAAGAAGAATGCAGCACATGGTCACAAAATACCCTGTTGGGATTCATTTTCGCCCATACAATAAGCCGTCTCACAATCCTCTCTCATTCAACTTTCTTCATAAGCTTCTTAAGAAGGAAATGATCACAATAATAATGCTTTCTTCCTACTCCCAATCCTATGTATGCCAAGATATATGTATTTCAAGATTAAAAGAAAAATATACTTTAAAACAAAGAAAGAAACCAAAACAACTCTTTGAATTTCAGTGACCTCCAGAATGCTGAGGCTGCAAGGTTCATAACCTATAGACCAGGTCATCTCTTTATCTGCAGAGAAACCTTCAGGTTTACACCAAATGTTAGAAGCAGAAACTCACTGCTGTTACTTTTTGTTTGAAATGAGGGGAAGAGATGAGGAAAAGTACAATCTGTTGCCCAATCGTAGCTACACTACAGGTGAAATGAAATATTACATTTATCATTTGGTTTCCAAAGTGTTATGTAAGTTTGATTCCATCATGGTCCCAGTTAGAACGCCTTCCCTTGCTAGTGATAATCACATCTTGGGAGAGTTAGGGGTTTGGGACTACAAATTCCAGAATCCATTAGTCTGCACCAAAACACCAATTTTCTCACAGTCTGTTCCTACTAGGTGGAAAGCTTCTACTGGTTCCAACAGAAAGGTTCTGACCTCAACACATTAATTGGATGACATACTGTACATAGAAGGATAGGCAAAAGACAAATAATGTAAAGAGTCATTGATGTACTTTGGCTGTTTTGTAATATGACGGTGTAAATCAGGCATAAATCTGATTCAGGAGATAATGACATTACAGTGGTGAAGGAGAAATAACCGGCATTATATCATCATGTCAATTTCTCTCTAAACTTCATCCGTGGCAAATTATAAATATGAGCCCTACATTTACTCATTACTGCTGCTTGGTTCTTGTACCAATGGCAGATTGATTTGTCAAACACACACATATACAGGGGTGGGGGACAGAGATTGTGTGTAATGTATTAAATTAGCACATGTCTTCAAATTACTGGCTGGCATTTAAAGGAACGCTTTCAGAGAGGAAACTGCAGTGCCGTCAGAGGCTTGCCAGTGACTAGGAATGTTATTATGGGCACATACGCAGAGAACTCAACAGGGAACAAGGGTGTTATATAGGTGAAACAAGGAAAACAAGTTCCACCTCTTCTTTTCACTGCCTGGTAACAAAATACAACTCGTAAGAATGATACAAGCCTCCCATGTACATGGGATATTGTCTTAACTTTTCTCTTACTTGTTTTTCAGCAATGAGTTTTTCTTTTCTTTGAAACGTTTCCTTCCTTTACTGCTGTCTTTGGTGCTGCCTGTTCAAGGTTGTCTCAACCTCCATCCTACATAACACGGACCCCAGAATAGGTTAAGAACTCAAGTTTTCTCCCATGGAGTACAGTAGTGGGGGATGATACCCCACCTCCTGAAATTATGAGGCAAAATTGGACCATCAAGACTACTATGTAGTTGATACTCATCAGAAATTATCACTCGGAAGTGTATTAAATGATCAAGAAAAACACATAAGTACACAAAAGTTTAAGACAACTACTGTAGTTGAACTCTCCCAGGAATACTAAAGGCTACAAGCAATCTGTCCTATGTCCACTTACGTGGTAGTTAGCTACACTGACTATATGTGGAAGACATCTAAATACACACTGTGCTGACAAGAGATTTGATATTTACGGATAATTGAACGATAATGGATGAGAGAATTTGCCCTCCCTATGACTGTGTTGTCAAGCACTTTGATAGCAGTTGTGATGGCCTAGTTGGACAATCCAGATCACAGAAGGAGGTAGAATGTCCTGCCCCTCACTGAGTCCAGGAAACATCTATAATCTCTTTTGGTAACCATCACTATATCTTGTCACAGTGAATTCCACACTTCAACTATGCTCTGTATGGAAACATTCAATTTCAGTGATGACCTTGAGTTCTAGACTTATGAGAGATGCATAATTTTATACATTTCTATTATGTTTTCCTTTCCCCAAGCTAAACACCCTAAATCTGTTGTTCTTAATCTTTTCTTTACCAGGGACTCTCTGCAAATATAACTTTTTGCTGGGGACCTTACCCCCAGATTTAGCTCAAGATTTAAATATTTAAATTTAGATTTAAATATTCAAATATTTATTTATTAAAGGCTTCTGTAAACTAGGATTTAGCTCCCTGCTCACACACTGGGTGACCTTGGGCAAGTCATATTCTCTCAGCCTCAGAGGAAGGCAACGGCAAACCCCCTCTGAACAAATCTTGCTCCAAAAACCTTGTGATAGGCTCACTTTAGGGTTGCTTGAAATGACTTGAAAGCACACAACAACAAAGTGCCACTGACAAGGGGACATCTTTTCTAGCCATCATGTATCTCCTCTTTGAATACTGATTTATGGAGACTTCAGAGCAAACTTATCATGAGGGTTTGCCTTGCTTTTCTTTGAGGCTGAGGGAACATGAATTGCTTGAGGTAACCCAGTGGGTTTTCATGGTGGATTTGAAACCTGGTCTCCAGAGTCATGGTTTAGGTGTGCACACAAGCCTGCCACTGTGTGCCTTTCACCAGGAACGTGATAGCAGGAGTATGTGCACACACACTCAAATTGCTCCTTTGCTTGCAAAGGAGGGAACAGTTTCAGCACTCACAATCCGCCCACTGCTACATCCTTATTGCTAGTGGGGGTGTCTAGCAGCAGGGTTTTGCAGAGACCCTGTGAGGGCTCTGTGGACCCCCAGGGACCCTAGGTTAAAACCACTGCCCTAAATAATGAAATGTATCTTCAGAGGGGAGTAGCTCCAGTCCTTTAGTTATTTTGGCTGTCGTTTCCTGTTCAAGCTATGTGTACGATCCAGTATGTTCTAACACATGTGTCAAACACAAGGCCCGCGGGCAGAATCCGGCCTGCCAGATGTGGCCCTTGCATCTCTCCTGCATCTGCAGAACTCCCCCCGCCTGGCAAGCCGATCCCCACGCTGCAGGCCCCTCACTGCCAATATTCTGAAGAGGGGCCCAGGAGCCAGCACTCACAATCTACTTCTACTTCTGACTGCTCCTCTCTCCAAGTCTCTCCATCAGTGTGGGGATCAAGCTCACCAGGTACAGAGAGGGGCAGGGGAGCAGAAAGTGCCACGGCAGGGGGAGCAGGAAGAGGCACAGAGAGGGTCTGGAGGGCTGAGAGAGGCACGGGGGGGGGCAGAAAGAGGCACAGAGAGGGTTTCAACTGGGACCAAAAAGTTAAACAAAGTTAATGTAATAAACAGTGGTTTGGTAATATTTGTCTGATAACTGAAAAACAAATTCTGCTTTCAAAACTCATTTTTCAATAAATTGTACAATAGTTGTACACTTGAATATCTGCTTGCCATTATTTTTCCTAGACTTCTAGTTTCAGAGCTAGCTGAAGTTATTTACTGAAGTTATTACTAAAACCAGTAATAATGGAATGCAAAGGCAATTAGTTAATGTGATAAAAGAGTAGATACATTTATATAGTCTTACAGATGCAACTGGCCCTTTGAGGGCAACCACAATGCTGATGTGGCCCAAGATGAAATTGAGTTTGACAGCCCTATTCTAACATATTTCCACAACTTTTGCTTTTCAAGTAATATAATGGGAGAGCTAGACATATTAAGAGATGTTATAGCCACTTTGGCATTCACTTAATAGGGTCCTGCCTGTTTTTTCATTTGCCTGACATATCAATTATGCGTATTCATTTTTTATTCACTCAGTTTTGTAATATTTCATGTATTATTTTGATACTGAGTTGCCTGCTTCAGCTTGTTGTGGTTGTTATTTTAATGCAATGTATTCTGTATTTCCATTGTTTTGTGAAAACATACCTTCAAGTAGGTAAAATAGATAATTAACTGCCAGTGATAAGCTCCCTGCATCTTAAAAACAGTCTGGGAATCCCCACTACATAACAAATGAAACATATTTTATTACTTCAGCAAGGTGAATCTTCTTCTTTTTCTTCTCCTTTCCACTCCCATACCTCTTCTTCTTTATTTTGTGACATTTGCAAGTGCAAGTCTCTCATCCTAATAAAGATCATTCGTCTCCCTCTGATGGCAAGAAATCAGTGTTAAGTAAAGAATCTCATATAATCAACATGAATAGCTATTGGAAGACTGTTCTAACATGAGAATAATAAACTGCCAGAAAGGTAGTGCAGCCAGCCTGACAGCTTCCCCTTCAGGCTGATGCAAATGCTGTACAGAAAAAGGTGTGCAAGGAATGTTACTGTGCCCCGACTTTATTCACAGAACCTTATCCTTGACAAGCACAGCAAGGTGTTCCTTGGAAGGTCCCTGGAGTGGTAACTGAGGAGATCAGCTAACAAATTCTAACAACCTTTGAACTTTTTAAGGAAATTCTTATCAGTGCTCTAAAGTATATATGGTAGGACAGCAAATTAGCAACTTCCTGCCTTAATCACCCTTTTAAAATATCTGATATCCACTGGGGCAATGGATTCAGGGTTTGCAAGGAAGCAGCATTAGGATTTATTGATTACCATTGACAGTCTGGTGTGTTTCTTGGGCTTTCCCTGTTTCCTCAGAATTTAGCTCCAAGCTTCATAGAAGTTCATGAGGAAATGGATTTTTCCAGCAATGATACACTTTTGTGAGCTATCTGTGCTGTAAGGCACTGTAGTTGGTGAATGTATGACTAAGAGCCATTAACATTACAAAAGTCCTGTTCCTGGTATAGATCAAAACTCCTAGTACTGAATTACTGGTGTGGATCAATATAGCTGCTAGAATTTTCCAACTCCTTGGACGCATGGCTGTGGGACTCTCTTGCCTATCCTTCAGAATTTATCACCATGTTAGTGCTGATATCTCCCAAGATTAGCTACAACTATATCTTTTTTAAGATATTGTGCCTGATGCCTCAGAGCAATTTGAACAAAGAAACGAGTTAACACATATACTTTTGATTCAGCCCAATCAGGCTTTCAATGTTGTAACTGTGGCCATTTCCACACTACACTGGCCATTTCCGCACTACACTCTTATAGAGCGATTATTCCACTTTCAACATCCTATGGAATCCTGGGGTTTGCAGTTTCGGGAGGGGCCAGGTGGCCCCTCCCGAAACTGCAAACCCCAAGATTCCATAGGAAGTTGAAAGTGGAATAATCGCGCTATAAGAGTGTAGTGCGGGAATGGCCACTGTTATAGTACTATTATTCCACTTCCAACATCCTGTGGAATTCTGGGGTTTGCAGTTTAGGGAGTAGCATTTAGAATTCTCAACCAGAGAGCTCTTTGGCCTCAGTAAACTACAAATCCCAAAATTCCACAGGATGTTGAAAGAGAAAAAGTAGCACTATAACAGTGTAGGGCAGAAATGGCCTAGCTGGGCCAGATGGCAGAATGATGCAGCCATTTTAGGTAGCAGATCCTGGGGGCAGGGGCAAGGAACACACAAAGGTAAGTGTGCATTATAATCTGATACATGGATGCATGCTCACATTCAAACAGAACTATCCTGGTACCTCAGCTGAAATCAAAGACACAATCTTGTCACAGTTTAAACTAAGATTCAGCTACCAGTATACTTGGCCTTAGTTCGTTTGTTTATTTGCTTGCTTGTTTAATGTTATCCTTCTTATGTCCCAAAACTAGGAATCAAGACAGCTTACAACAAAACCTCAGACCAACTATAATATTAAAACAAAGTGAATTTAAAAATATTTCAAAGTACCTCAATAAAGAGTACAGCACCTACCCAGTCAACAACCCTTTCTAAGAAGACAGCAGTTTCAAAGGTTTCAAAAAGGTATTTACTTCTTTGGTGGAAGCATAATTCGCTCTCTTAAAAGGGAGTTCCAAGAGAGGAACCTGGAGGCACCACGGTGTCCTTTCCCTGAGGCAACAGATTGTTAGGGGATTGCCTTAATAACTAGGGTTACTCCCAAACTAAACCTATCAGTCAAAAAGCATTTTGGAGCTGTAATTCTCTCTTTCAATTTTCTTTGGCAAGAAAAAAAAATCAAAGCAAGTCAGGATGTACTCCAAAGCTTTGTCTGGAAAAGGTAAAAGGCCAATTCAACTTCATTCCAGATTAATGGCAGCAGTTCTAAAACTTTTTAGGAAAGGCTACATCAGACTTGTAAGTAGCCCATTCCATACAGGGAGAACAATAAAAGCTCTAAGGATAGTTTTGGATCATGCTGTATCACAGCTAAATGTACCAACTGTAAGCATCCCTTTTTGTTCTAACATTTGCTAGCAGTTTCCTCAGCACTCTCAGATCTCTTGGTGCTACATACAGGCAGATTATATTAAACATATTGATACTGGTTTGGTAATTCCCAAAACTGTATTTTGGATGTGCAAAACATTACAGGACAACATTGGTCAATTTGGTTATTCTGTTTTTTCTCAGTCACTGCATCCCAAGCACAAAGCATGTTGTGACTTTCCCATATTCCTTTGCAAGGGGGTATGGAAGATGCTGTTCAGTTACATAAGTTATATGATGATTATACTATGTGATGCTACTTTTAGGACATGACGTTTGGATTAGGACATGTTGTTCTGTGAAAAAAGTAGGAGATTCCTGACAGGTGATAGAGTGAAGCAGGGAACATTTTGGTCTATTCCAGGTGTACAATTATATGAAAAAAGATATACTAGTCAATGATTTTACATAGGAGAATAGAAGCTGCTACTCAGAATTCTGACTGTCCACTACCTCTCAAACCCTGTTTTACAAATGTCTACAAATCTATCATCAAAATCAGAAGTGGTACTAGCTAATCCAAGCAATAAGCCACAGGCAAGAATGCTACAAAAATACAAGGATGCATTATATTTTTCTTTCCAGTTGTCATCTTCTATGTGGCAATGTAAAGCTTCAGCTGTGCTAACACAGGCTAAGCCCTTTATAAAAGAAGAATCAATGTTCTGCTTAAAGCTCCAGGAACTTAACAGCTAACCTTTATAAGAAGTATTTATGGAAAAGCCTAGGCAAGGAATCTGTGTTTTGTTTTATTTTACTTGTTTCGTGCCCATTGAGTAATGCTCTGTGTGTGTGTGTGTGTGTGTGTGTGTGTATCTCAAATCAGTGTAATTTTCTTTTCTATGCACATCTTTATTTTCCTTCGATAATGAAGAACTAAATCTGCAGCAAAGAAAACCCTTGACTGTACATGCTAAAAGGTGTTGCATGTGGAGTATATTATACCTAAGAAAAAATATAATCTGTTTGATTTCCAAAAGATACTGGAAAAGATGGGCAAAATAAAAATATTTCATAAAATTTCACAGAACTTGTAATATACATGGCAATGCCCCAGCATTTAATTCTTTTTTTTTTTTTAACCTAAAGTGTTGAAGTGATGGAGTAACTATCTATTGTTCCATTGTCATGGACAGATCACCACCTGGTAGGGTTTAGATTCATGGGGATTCAGAAGCTCTGCAGGGGTGGGAGACACATTAAGATGGTCCACCTTTACAAGCTTATGGATCTGGATGGAGTCCTGATGGCTGTTGGGGAGTTTCCTGATGCTTTAACAGAAGGTCCTGCTGAAGTCCTGGCTGACCTATGGAATACAGAAATGGCCAGGGCGGTGGACATAATTGCTCCTGAGCATTCCCTCTCATGAAGTGGGGCAAAACTGGCTCCATGCTTTTCCAGGGAACTGGTGGCAATAAAATATGTGAAAAGGCAACTAGAGTGACATTGGGAGAAAACTCAGAGTGCATACAATTGAACACAAGCTACAGCGTATCTGCGAGCTTACTCTGTGGCAACAGAGTCAGCAAAAGCAAAAATTCTTTTCTTCCTCTATTGCATCTGCAGGGAGCCAGCCAGCAGAGCTGTTTTGAGTGGTCAGGGGTCTTTTACACAGAGGCGAGACCCAAGACAGGAAAATCCAGATTACTCAACAGCGCACTGTGAACAATTTGCCTGGTACTTCACAGATAAAATTGCTCAGATTCACTCTGATTGGATGCTATGATTGAAACAGATCCTGTGGACTCTGTCCAATCATAATGAATACTTTTCCATTTGTACAGCCTGTAGATGTAGATAGGATTCTTGGAGATATAAGAGCTACCACATGTGCTCTAGATTTTTGCCCTTTCTAGCTTATTAAAAATGCTAGAGGGGAACTTGCTGAGTGAGTAGAGAAAGTGGTTAATGCCTCTTTAAAACAAGGTAGAGTTCCAGCTTGCCTCAATGACGCTGTTATAAAGTCTTACTGAGAAAGCCATCCATGGAAAGACCATTTTGGATAATTATCAACCAGTCTCTAACATTACATTCCATTCCTCCAGGTTCTGGAGCATGTGATGGCCTCCCAGTTCCAAGAGTTTGTGGATGAAACAGATTATCTAGATCCATTCCAATCTGGTTTCAGATCTGGCTGTGAGACTGCAACTGCTTTGGTTGCCTTGGTGGATGACATACGCTGAGAACTAGACAAAGTTAGTGTGTCCCTGTTGGTTCTGCTGGACCTTTCAGCAGTTTTCAATACCATTGACCATGGTATCCTTCTGGGCTGCCTTGCAAGGATGGGACTTTGGGGGGTATTGTTTTACAATGGATTCCTTCCTTCCTAGAGGGCCAACTCAGAAGGTGGTGATGGCTAACTCCTGTTCAACCCCCTTGTCCTTTGGCCTGTGGGTACCTCAGGACTCAGTTCTGTTCCCCAATGCTACTTAACATCTACATGAAATTGCTCGGAGAGGTTGTCCAGAGTTTTGCGGTTTGCTGCCATCAGTTTGCAGATGACATGCAACTGTATTACTCCTCTCCACCACAAGCCAAGGGAGCTGTTTGATCCTAAATCAGTGCCTGTCATCAGTAATAGACTGGATGAGGGTGAAAAATTGAAATTTGATCCAGACAAGATAGAGGTGCTCCTGGTCAATCAAAAGACAGATCAGGGAATAGGGATTCAGCTTGTGTTAGAAGGGGTTACACTCCCACTTAAGATGCAGGTTCACAGCTTGGGAGGGTTTCTGGATTCAATGCTGAGCCTGGAAGCCCAGGTTTCGGCAGTAGCCAGGAGTGCATTTGCACAGTTAAAGCTTGTGCGTCAGTTGCACCCATTCTGTAAGAAATCAGATCTGGTGACGGTGACACATGCCTTGGTTACATCTCAGTTGGATTACTGTAACACAGACTACATGCAGTTGCCTTTGAAGAATGTTTGGAAACTTCAGTTGGTCCAAAGAACCACAGCCAGATTGTTAACTGGGGCTTGCTACAGAGATCACACAACCACCTTGTTACAACAGCTCTACTGACTGCTGGTCTGTTTCCAGGCACAGTTCAAAGTGCTGGTTATGACCTTTAAAGCCCTACATAGCTCAGGTCCAGGTTATTAGTAGGACCATATTCTCTTTTATGAATCAGCCCAGGCTTTGAGATCTGCTGGAGAGGCCCTTCCCTCTGTCCCACAATCTTCACAGGTGCATCTAACATAGGAGAGGGCCTTTTCTGTGGCTACTCCCAGGCTCTGGAACTCCCTTCCCAGAAAAGTCAGACTGGCACCCTGCCTACTTTTTTTCTGTAGGCAAGCAAAGACATTTTTTTTTTCCAATAGGCATTCGTTATGTGATTATGACCTGGCTGATGAAAGCTGTTGGCTGTTGTTAACCATATAGAATTTATGAATGTTTGTGCTTTAATTACATATTTTAACTTCATTCCGTTATTTCTGTTGCTTGTATTATTTTTCATCATCTACCATGCATATACCAAAAAAAAAAAACCCCAACCCATAATAGGGACTGACCATACCTCAATGGCAGAACCAGAGCCAGCCCATGACATTTTGCTGCCTGAGGCAAAAACCAAAATAATCCACCACTACCCCATTCATTTTATGTAAAGACAGATGAGGAATTGAACCTTGCTTTCAAACTAGCAATGTGATGGGGTCCTCCACCATATATCTGGCAGCAATAGATCAGGGGATGTAGGTGAGAAAGCAAATTAGATGTTGTGGCACATACAACTTTGTCCTTCAAGAGAGGAGGAAAGGCCAGGGGCTTAGAAAGAACAGCTGGGTGGTGGGGCTGCCACTGCTGCCTGCTCCTCCCCCCCCCCACAGCTGCTATCTGAGATGGTTGTTTTACTCATCTTAATGCATATATAGGGTCCTTGTGCAAAATCCCAGCATTTCCAGTGAAAGAATTTCAGACAGAGGGGCTGGCAAGGACCTCTTCCAGAAGCTTTGGATAACCATTATAGTAAATTATACTGGCCTCAATGAACCAGCGATCTGATTTTATATATGACATCCTCAAATATCTGCATGTTTTCTAAAATAACCACAAGAAGCATTCATTATGTGTATGCATATGCTAGCGGTAAGCAAAGAATTGTCTCTACAGATCTGCAAAGCAAAAGTATGTTGCTGTCTTTAGCTAGCTGAAAAGCTCAGTTGTGAAATACCATGATTAAGATATTATAAATTCGGCAAAATAGTTTCAAGCAGACTGAATAACCTTCAGCAAGTTTCACTGTATCAAAGTTTGCATTTACAAATGTAATTCTATACAGGTAGAACAAGTCTACATTAAATGAGTAGTTAGGTCACAGTACAAGCAGTAACAACTGCAGTTGCTTTTGAAGAGGTGCAGTGGGTGGTCTCGTCTTCTTTTTCTCTTTTTTCATACTACTTTATTCAAAATGCAAGCTGATACATGGGGAGTTTGGAGTTTCTAACATAAAATAGAGTTATCAGGCCAATATGCATACCAAAGTAATCAGGCAAAGCATCCACCTCATCCCCATCCACACTTTTATCTCTCTGAAGCTGGTTCAGGGTTGTACTGAGCACCATACAATAAAACTATGGGTTTCACCTTCCATTCCAGCAAACTGTCCAGCAAGAGATGCATCCAGCTGAAGCTTTCCCCTGTGGGAGTATCTTTGGCTTTGATATTAGTACAACAAGAAATAGATCCATTTTATCTGCCATAGTAATCTCACCAAAAACACTGATGCATTAAACTAGTTTCCTTTTATGCATAATTTTTGCAGTGTTTGCAGTAGAACCCAATGCTTATGCGAACATCATAAGGTTACATATGCCAGGCAGAAAGAACTAAAAATCAAGTTCTGTAATCAGTCTCATAGTTGAAAATCTGACACACTCAGAGCAAACTGGGAATGAGGAACTGTGAGCAAACAAGGAAATACTCCTGCTCAACATGATTACCACATACATTTGAACACACATTCAGGAATGAACTAGGGTATGTATTAAAGAGCTAAAAATAATTCCAAGTACACGTTTGCCCTAGCTACTTGTAAATGTTACACTGAGGGTTAAAATGTTATGGATAATTGGAAGTCACAGTTCAAGCAGATCCATTGAATGAATATTGTTGTTGTTGTGTGCCTTCAAGTCATTTCCGACTTATGACCACCCTAAGGTTAACCTATCACAGAGTTTTCTGGGGCGGTGTGTGTGTGCTGCACCCAAGGCCACTCAGTGGGCTTATTAGAAGGAGCTAACAATTAGACATAGCAGAGAGTTTATTTTTCAGTTCAACACAGGGCTGCTTTCTAAAATTCCAGTTATAGCTTATAGGAATTTCAAATGATAAGACTTTTACAGCCTTGTATTAACATATTTATATAAGATATTCAGACAGCCAGTATGGTGTATGACTGTGGAGACCAGAGTTTGATTTCCCG
Source organism: Cyclura pinguis (assembly GCA_030412105.1). Lineage (NCBI taxonomy): Eukaryota > Metazoa > Chordata > Lepidosauria > Squamata > Iguanidae > Cyclura > Cyclura pinguis. The sequence goes on along the minus strand of CM059603.1, from coordinate 75,151,015 downwards.
CTTGGCCATCGAAACTTCCTGGGTGATCTTGGGTGCATCACACACACTCAGCCCTGGAAAACCCTGTTATGTGTTCACTTTAGGATTGTCATAAGTCAGAAATGACTTGAGCGTACACAACAACACATAAGAAATTCATGAGGTTTCATTTATAATACTGAAGTACAATTATACAAACAAAAGTCAAAAGAGTTTTGTTAGTATCCAGGTCAGAAAAATGGAAGCAAAGAACATATGTAGTTTCTTTATATAAACACACATTTCAGTGCAGAAGACGAGAACATGTCAGACACTTAGGTGCCATTAAAATTAATGCAAAATGTGAGAATTTTGTTGAGACTTTAGTATGAATGATTTGCTCTCAATCTAGCCCATGAAGTTCCATTAAGGTTGTATATGAGAACAAACCATGATTAAATATTAATTCTAAATGAAACATTATTAATTCAAAGATTCCCAATGACTAATACTGTTATGTTTGAAATTAGAAGCATTTCCCCCCCTATATTATCAAGTTACTATCAAATTAATAGTATTCCTTGAGAGTCAGAAAAGATATGCAGTCAAAGGGCTGTTCTGCCAGTGTCCCAAATACAGCTGTATCCAGCACTGGAACTTGAAATACAGAAGATACTTGAACTAAAAGATTGATTCTCTTTCATGTGCAGAAATAGCTTTACACTGGTCTGGTCTATTATACATCAGACTGGTTGTATCTGGCCTAGCCCACATTTCATCTGTGATAGACAAAAAGCTTGTTTAATATAAACAAAGAAGGCTGAACAGAGAATGGGAAGTCTGTTTCACCCCATAGTCTGTTTCACCCAAATGTAGTCTGTTTAAGCTGTGAGTCAGAGATAACAAGTGGAAAAGTTGGCTACAAACCACTTGAAGCCAATGATACAACAAAAATATCCTAGTCTTCTAAATGTATTTTGTACATTGTACATAATTCCGTCATTTTTAGAAATGGAAAAAAAGGAAAGTGTATACATGAAAACAATCAACCCATACGCAAGTGTAGTTTTGGTTTCAGCAGTGTAATGTTTATTATGTCAATTCTTTCTTTATTTTTTTGGAGAGAAATGTTCACATGTATTGTTAATTGGTAGTGTATCTTTGAAAAGCTAAAAAAAGAGGACCTGCAGCATGTAAACATTTTATCCTCATCCATTAGAATTGACCTTTTCAGTGGAACAAGGATGGGTAAAGTCTGGCCCAGCAGGAAGGATAGAGCTCCCAAGGCTGCTTTCATGGCCTTACTATAAGCCTTACAGTGAGTCTTTTAAATCAAAAGCCTTGCTTTTTATCCTGCAGGGAGCAGTGTTTTTATGGCAAAATGGAATACCCCACAGTTCCCTCTTCTGAAAGCAAACTGTCAAAATATAGAAAGGGATTACATATCTGTATTCGTTCTAAAGACTTCTGGACACAAATTTTTGTTATCATTTTTCAACCATTTTTGGTAAAAGACTTACAAAGACCTTATTTTCTATACATAGATATTAAGATGGATAGAGAGGGTGGATGTAAAGGTTTCGATTTTTCTCCCAAAAAAAGTTCCAGCTGCTCTGTGGCCTGCAATAAGTCCCAGGGAAGAAAAATTGGTCCCTGGTTGATTAGAATTTGCTACCTTCGTTACAGAAAAATTTGTCATATTTTGGGTGCCTGATTTAGTGAAATAATGCTTATCTTGATCTCTGTGTTCTCAACTTTCTTGTTTTATATACCTGACTTACTGCAACAGTGCTTGTTTTTACAAAAAAATTCCACTGTTCCCCTGTTTGTCTTATTGCTCTAAGGATGATGGGAAGAACACTGTGCTTCTGTTCAAAGAAGTAAGTCACATTACTAAAAGCAACTTATTTCCAAGTAAGCATTGTAGACTAGCTTGTTTAAAACTTATAATTCTAAGACAGAGATGACAAACTATAAATAATAGTAATAGATCATATGAGTTTTTGTCAATTAATTGATCATTAAGTCTGTAAAAATTTATGTATGGGAAAAATACACTTGGATCCTAGTTTTTGGTCCCTGGATAGAAGACAGCTCTATTTGTAGAACCTGACTTTTTCACCTTCTTCCTTCCAGTTCCATACCTCTCATGAAAATCTATTCTTGAGGTTTAGTGAACTTCTACAAATAGAGTAACACATAGCATGGAGGAAACTGTAAAAGTGAGAGGGAACTACTGAAAATGAGGGGCTCTGATTTTCCACATGGAAGAAAATATATCCTTGCTCACATAACACCAGTTTTGGAAACATGCAAATAGTTCTGCAGGAAAAGAAGCACAATTTATTGGATTTTAGATGGTACGCACATGTGTTGAAGCAGACAAGCATCACCTTAGGAGAATCATTTCCTGTTCTCCATCACAAAGGAGGAATTGACTTATTCTAAAAAGCAAAGATGTCAAGTACCACCAGTAAAGTTCACTTGTAAAAGGAAGTACCTTTATTAAGATTTAAAAAAAAATACTAGCCAATTAATTAATATGAGAAATTTATCAGCTAAAGTTGCATCCCTCATATAATGCCTCTAGATATAGGCCAGAAGGGCAGAATACTATACAACCTCAGAATACTATATGACCATTAACTTGAATTAGAGAGAGAAAATTATCACAAGATTCTCACTAGATGGATGGACAGACAGATAGGTAGGTAGGTAGGTAGGCAGGCAGGCAGGCAGGCAGGCAGGCAGGCAGGTAGGCAGGCAGGCAGATGATAGATAGATAGATAGACAGACAGACAGACAGACAGACAGACAGACAGACAGACAGACACAGACACACAGAGCAGAAAATACACAGAGATCCAAGCATCCTCAAACAAAGTTTCAGTCCTAACTAAACCATTGCATCATCCTTAGTTTTATGCTTTTAGTACTGCAGCTTGGACATTTATTTAAATCAAATAAGGGCTGGTTTTTACTGAGTTATTGTTACTGTTGTTGAGTTAAAATTTATGAAGTGGCTCCAGAGATTTAAACTAAGATTATGGGTTTATATCTCACTGTGGCTGAATTTGTATACTAGAGATTCATAGTGTAAAACTCCAAATTGGGAGCTACACATTTACTGAGCTACGTAACCCTTGTGTTGAATGGCAACATTGCACAACTGAATGCACAACCAAATGTGCAACCAAAGGCACAACAGAATGCCAATGGCACCAAATGCACAACTTCACTTTTCCACACTGAACATTCATTTTCCACTTTCAACAAAAATGTCCAGTTGATTCCATAAAGAACTTACACATGCACAAGACACCTGCAGAACACCACCCTATATGGCCACTGTTAATAATACAATTCTAACTGTCAGTACTTTCTTCATTTAACTTCCCCCAGCTTCACTCTCTACAATTCCATTCCCAATCATGTGTGCTCCATAAGTTTAGAAGACAACAGCATTTGAAGACATAACCATGTTAGACTGTTTCAGCATAAAAGGATATTTTTAAAAGCCTGTAGCCTCTTTGAGATTGAGAAAAGGATGCATTTGAGACTTGAACTGAAGTTCATGAAAACTTATGCTAGAAATTTCTTTTTCTTAGGCTTAAAGGTGTCACAAGATTCCCTTATATCTTTTGATGACCATAATAATGAAACTGAGATTCAAGGCAGCTTACAAAAGAAATTAAAAATATGTATCCAGTGAAGTTGGCTATAGTTCACAAAAGGTCATGCTATAATAAATCTGTTAGTCTGCAGGATACCACAAGAATCTCTGTTGTTTTTACTGGTGTTATTGTGTCTTTTCCTGACCGCAGAGATATCTGAATACTCTATATCCTAAAATGCATGGGTGGATGAGAGTATTTTGTGATGATTCTACATTTAAGTCAGTGGTGGCTTCCAGAAAGTAGCAATAGAGGATTCCTGTTCAGTTCCATGACATCTTTGCTTTGATAATTTGCACAGTTCCTTCTTATTCTCTATGTCATTCAGTATCTATATCAAACTGTTAGTTGAACTCATTCAGGGTTTTGAAGGGTACCATCATCAATATGTAGGCAACATGTAACTTTGTTTCTAAAGTGGCAGTAGCGGCAGTCTGCTCTACTGCAACAGAGCCCTGTGGCACCCAAAGGATTACCACATTATGACATAAGGTTTCATGAATTACATTGCATTTTGTCCATTGAGTCTGATGAAATGAACTGTAGCTCACAAAATACTATGCCATTACAAAATTGTAGCATCTGTCTTCACAGCCAAGTGTGGCTGTCCATGGGGTAGATCAATATCTGGCTACGGTAATGAACTGAATGAGGACTAACAAGCTGAGGCTCAGTCCAGAGGAAATGGTGCCACTGCTCACTGCTGGGTTCTTGATCTGGATATTGGAGATTCAGTTTGTTTGGGAGAGATTTCACTATGTTTGTAGTTTCCTAATACTCTTGGATCAAAGACTCTTAAGAAAGTGGACAACCCACAGCCTTATCTGGATATTGATAATTTGATTGGAGCAATCCATGATTTATTAACTTTCTCTTGAGATTACTGCTACATGTTGAATACAGGGCTGCCTTTGAAGAAGACCTGGAAACTATCACTGCTGCAAAATATGACAGTTTAAATATATTGTTCCAGACCTCTCTCATTTGCCCAAGCTCCCTATTTGTTGTGATTCAAAATGCTAGATTTCAACTCTGAAGTTCTTAATGGCTTGGGACCTCAGTACTGGACAGAATGCTTCTTTCCACATATGCTTTAATGTCATCTATGGCGAACCCCTTCAGAGTCCTCCTTGGTCGTCTTCTCAGCAGGTGGCTGTTAGAGAAAGGGCCTTCTCTGTGGCAGCCCCTGGTTATGAAATGTCCTTTTCAGGAAAAATATGCCAAATGCCAGCATTGTTGCCCACCAAGACTTTTTTCATCTTTGCTATTCTTATCCCTATTACATATTGCTACTAACTTCTGTTTTATTTCTTGTCTGGTTTCAGCTTCCAAATTTTACTGATTTTATCAGTTTTTTTATATTTCATTTTCATTAGACTGGGTTTTGTACTTGGGATCTGGACTTGTTATTGCACTGGTTATGTTATTCACTGATCGCACACTTTAGCATTTCCTGTACCCATACAGGTGGGGTTGTTCACAAAACAGAAGTAAATAAGTGAATATTTTCCCCTTTCTTTCAATGCATGTTTGTGTGTGGAATAATGATTCTAATCTCTAATTGTGTGAGCACAGAACTGGGGATGATAGTTGTTTTGAGTTAATAAAGATTGTTATCATATAAATGTGCCCTTAAGTCACATCCTGTACCTTGACATTATCCTTACCTAGAGGTACTGCCCTGGCACATATGGACAGACCAGTTATTCGGTGCAGCTGCAGGGCAAAACCAATCAAAGGCTTGCTTTTCTGTTTCCCAGCATTTACACACAGACAGAAAACAAACTGCCGGGAAATGACAGCTTTAAAAGTTGAAAACAGCTAAAGGATACTAGAAGAGTCCAGCTGTGTCAAACCAGATGCCTTTCTAGTCCAGCATCCACAGAGGTTAGCCAGATCTCTTCAGGAAGCACATCCTCAGCTCCTGAAGGCACCAGTGGCCTCTCTTATTATGCACCCCCCAAGAACTGGTATTTACTGACATACTGATTCCACATAGACAACATCACTAATACCCGTAGACAGAACTTTCCTTAACCAGGATACCTTGCCCAGAGCTTTACGAAGAGGGGATTACTTTTGTACCTCAAATTCCATAACCCCCCAGCAGGCATGGCCAGTATTCATGCCAATTGGGGATTTTGGATGTTGCAGTAGTCCAAAAAGAACATTTTTCCTAAGCTCTGAACTTATCCCCTTATACTTTTCCCCTCTGAACTTATCCCCTTGTAAACTTGTCTATCTTGTGGCCATCACCACACTTCATGGCAGTGAATTCTACAAATTAACAGCATAGTACTACTTCCGCAAGCCAGTCTTGAATATTGTTGTTGTGTGCCTTCCTGTCATTTCTGAGTTACAGCGACCCTAAGGCAAACCTATCACAGGGTTTTCTGGGGCTGAGAGTGTGTAACATGCCCTAGGTCACCCAGTGGGTTTCCGTGGCCAAGCAGGGAACTGAACTCTGGTCTCTAGGTCTGTAGTCCCAACATTCAAACCACCGTACCACACTGACACTACCAATCAATCTCACTGCATGACCCTGAGTTCTAGTATTATGACAGAATGACAAGTACTTCTGTCTTCCTCCATGAAGGAAGAAACACTTAAGCGACCTCTTCCCACCATAAGACCAGACCATGTTGGAATCCACCAAAGTTTGTTGGACTATAACTCCCTGCAGACCTAGCCAGAATAACCAGTGGTGAAAAATGCTGGGAGTTATAGCCATGAACCTCAGAACTGTTTTTAAGGTGGGGGGACTCAACATTGGCAGGCTGGTTGAAACATCCTTCAATACAAAGACTCAGTGAGTACTTAGGAGTGCTGTTCATGAACTTAGTGTAACTTACTCCTACATAAGTATGCATGGGGTATGTCACAGGCTGTCTTTATTATTCCTGGGAAAGTCCAACTACAATAGCTGTCTTCATATTTCTTTGTACTCCATTGCTTACTACACTTTGGATTAACAATTTCTGAGAAAGCTCAGCTTCATAGGAATCTTGGTAATACAATTTTGCCAGATCATTTGAGGGTTGCTCAGCTCCCCAGCTTTGTCTTAGAAGAGGCTCAAACCCCTCCTGCCTCACTTGTTCCAGGGTCCACGGAACTTGCAGCAGCAATGGAAACAGGACTTCCACCCCTAATTTAAAAGAGAAATCACAGGGGAGAGTCAAGGAACTTCATGCAAGGACCATGCAAGACCTCGGACCATGATCTTAAGAGCCACTTTTCTGGCATTAAGCTCACTCTGAACTGAGCACTGGGCTGATAGGAAGACACTTGAGAGCTCCTTGCTCTTTGACTTGATGTCTCAGAGACAAGGAAGATGGGATATAAATTGTACTAAATAATACATCTAATTACTGATAAATAAGTTCTGGCTGCAGTCCCTCTTAACAGCCTTTTTTAAGATTCCATAGAGCAGTCCCCTTTGTAAGTAAGCAAGAGGCACAGTGCTGGCATTCATGTCAGATCCACCCTGATGAACCCCGGACCTGAGAGTCTGGAGCTGTTTTGCTGCCTTCTGCGCTAGAGGAGTAAAGGGCCAGTAAATACCCGCTTCGCGGGCGAGTCGTGTTCAGAATTTTCTTCTCCCTTGTTTAAAGGCTTGTACCGGAATGTGCAACGGAGAGATTCCGCAAGTGAGCAAAAAGCATATTCATCTGCCAAAGGTTAACTCGGAGGTAGGAGTGATCTGCTAGGCTCGAAATTTATGACCCTGTCGCACCTGAGACGCCGCTGGAAGTCTTGGCCGGCGTTACAAAGGATCGCCCTCAGTGACAGGAAAGGGGGGGGAAAAAGCGAAGGGCACCGAGGAGGACGGCGGCGAGGCCGACCAAGGGCCGCAGGGGGTCTTCGTCTTCCTCGTGGAAGCAGCCTCCACTTCCTTCTCCCTTTGCCAACTGTTTTCAGGACTAATTATTGGCATCTCAGGCAGCGCGCTGGTATCTGCCAAGTCGGCGTTCCCGCTGCGCTTCCCTGCCTGCTAAGCGGGAGGAGATAGGAGACGGCCCTGCGCGCCAGCCTCGCCGCTCGAAGCCCGTCATTAACCGCTTCACGCTTTGACCGAAGGAAGGTTTCCTTTAAAAAAATACATAACCTTTCTTCTCGTACAAGCGAAGTGGGCGACCTGTGGCGAGCACTCCCCACGGGGCGGGTGGACGGGTAATTTCTTGCCTCGCGAAGGGCTCAAACGAAAAGGCTCCCCCGGTCCACCACCACCACCACCAGCCCGCTGTGGGGGCGCGCCGCCCGAGAGGGCGCCCTCCTTCCCAGCGGCAACATCTTCCTCTCTTTTCCCGCCCGCTCCTCGCCGGGGGGGCGCTGCTCTCCTTCCCCTCGTCAGCCATCCCGCCTAGCACGTGCCCGCGGCGGAGGCGGCCACTCACCTGAAGAAAAGTTTGGAGAAAACGTTCGCCTTCTCCAGCGGCGACCTCTGCATGATTCCCCCACCGGCGGGGGCTGCTTCGCGCAGCGCCCAAAAGCAAAGTGATGAAGTTAAAGGAGTTCGCCTCAAGGTGCTGCGCCGCCGAGACTCTCTCTCTCTCTCTCCGGGAGGAGGAAAAAAAAATTCAAAGCAAACGAAGTGCGCGCTGTTTGTGCCGTTCTCTCCCACCTTATCCGCTCGGAGGTCACCGCCTCCCTCTTTCTCCTGCCCCTCTCCCCGCCTCTGAGAGTCTGCCCGGCTTCATAAGCCTGCCCTCAGCTTCACGCCCCACACTCCACCTCACGGAGGACGGCATCCTTGCGAGGGAAGCGCCCTCTCCTCGCTCGCTCGCTCGCAGCAGCGCCGGTCGGAGAAGCGCTCGCGGCGCCAGGTGCCTCTTCCGCGCGCGCCCTGAAGCCCGGGGCAGGTTCGGGAGGCGGCAGGTTCCCTCCTCGGCGCTGAGGAAGCTGCCGTTTCCTCCTCCACCCACCCGGCTCCAGCCCTCGCGTAGCGGTCGCCGGAGCCTTGAAAGCGCAACCCGACCTCCCTGGTTGGCGAGGCTTGCCAGTGATTATTGCTTTCCTCTGCTGTGATTGCTGGCCGCCTGCCGCTTTCAAAGAGTTCCTCCTTAGTGCACCTTCCTATTAAGAGTGGCTTCCCACGGCTCGGTTGGAGGAAGCCCTGGACCCCAGACGTCGCAGTATTAAATGTCAGAGCAGGGGCCAGAGCCCAGTCGGCGAAGCAACAGTCCTGGCTCGAGGCTTTCTCCATTGTCTCTGTGTCAAATGCCTTTCGCCACGAGACCAGCGTCTCCGTCTGGGTTTTGTAAACTGTCTGCTCGGTGTGTTGAGTATTCCTTTCACCGCAGACAGACATCATCCGCGCATAGCTGGCAACGGGCACGCCTAGGTTTATTCGGTTTTCCGGGTCCGTTTTTCCAGCCTTCCGGGTCCTTTTAGCCCCGGCACCTATCTTTTAAGGTTCTACTCTTTCAGCTTCCAGAAGTGAATCACTTATGCGACCCTTGCACAAACTTTCCGTATGTTTCCATTCAAATAAAGCCTTCAAATCCTACAAATTTCTGTGTGCTTACTAGAAACTCTTCAGTTAGGGATGTAGCATACAGTTAGACCATCACTCCACCTGGCCCAATATTCCACGACTGACTGGGGCTTTTCCAGAGTTTCAGGCAGGATTCTTTCCAGAGCCTGGGTAGTTACTTTATAAAGTAATTACAAGTGATTGAAACGGATTAATTATAAAGCCTCTGGACCGTACATCTAGTCCCTAGGTACCCTGGTACTAGGGAAAGCACTAAAACTTTGCATTTGCATTATGACTCCAGAAAGGATGAACTTATATCTTGTAATGCTTCAGTCATAAAGTTGTTCCTTATTCATAGCACAGAAGAATTCATTCTAGCTGACTTGTTATTTGTAACTGCCAAGTTCTGATATGTTTTTTCCCCTTGGCCCTACCTGGAGATGTGAGGGACAGAGCCTGTGTCATTCTGCACGCAGACCATGCACTGTACTACTTAACAAAAGAAACATCAACTTGTCGCCACCACCACCGCCACCGCCACCAGGCCTGGCATAATCCTAAAGGAGAAGTAATGCACTGAATTTCAGAAGGCAGGCCGTGAATATTCTTCTATGTAAAATCTTCCTGATTTGCACACTTCAGAGTAAGGGAACACCTCCAGGAGAGATTTTCTATCTCAGTTTCCTCCCTGCTAGGGAGGGAAAGAATATTTGGAAATATTTGGAAAATGGTTTTTAAAAATGTGTTTATCAAGTGTTGAGAAACCTCCATGAGAAGAATACTGGACTGACAATAATCTTTGCAGTTCAGGACTTATTCTATGCAAAATTCACACATGGTTGCTTTGTCCTGTGCAGGAATTAATACTTGTGCATTGAATTTTTTTTTCCTTCAGAAAATGCTGTTTTTAATGCAAAACAACCATGTGTAAACTTTGCACAGATAAATCCCAAATTGTAAAAGGTCTTCAAAAACTGTGTGATTTTCAAAGATTTTCTTGCAGTGGAAGAAAATTGTTGAAATTACTTTTTGCTACCTTCAGGAAGAAACTTGGGGCCTTTCTGCACTGCACTGTTACAGTGCTATTACTCTGCTTTCAACATCCTGTGGAATCCAGGGGTTTGCAGTTTAGGGAGAGGCAGTTAGAATTCTCAGCCAGAGAGCTCTTTGGGCTCAGTAAACTATAAACCCCAGAATTCCACAGGATGTTGAAGAATTACATCCCTATAGCCTACTGTGCTACTTTTCTTATTTCAAGGAGTTTGTTGGTTTTTGTTGGTTTTTCCCAAACGAATATTAAAAACTAACTCACTTTCGTGAGGAAATGGCCTCAGTAAGCAGCACATTTGGCAGCTCTATTGGTCAGTTTTGCACTGTTGCCAAATTGGGCTTATAGGGTCCATTAACCCCTCCAAGTCCCCAAGGCTTCCTTTTTCTTTTTTTCTGTCAAAAAGAAAAAAGTGAGTTTCCTGTCCTGAAAGTCTCCAGGAATGGCAATTCATCTTTTAATCTGGCTGCGGAGGCATTATACACTATTTAACATGGAAATAATACTCTTTCTTCAAAACCAGACTTTGGGTTTCTGGCATTTGGGGCAGTTCATGCAGTCTCTGTACAGTCTGAGGAGGAGTAAATGGGTTCCTGGACCAGCTGCAGGTGCCTACCCCTGGTTTATAATGCTGAGTACAGTACCTGGTAATGTCACCTCAAACTAAGGCACTGTTCTGCTGATGTTTGGTTAGATTTTAGAGCAAATTACATACATTTGGAAAAGGAAACACATTTTAAAGCCAATGATTTAATTTTTCAAGAATTTCATGTCCATATTTAATAACCAAACAACCCAAAAGCATGCAGGGGGGGAAGAAGAAGGCTAAAATGTTTACCACATCTCATCTATTCCCAGGTTGCTGTATCTAGTACAAGCAACAAACACTGAGTCACCAAGCTCATGTGGACACCCCCTTTTAGTGTAATGTCTAGGAATAAAACCCAGTGTATGTAAAGTCCATTTGCTCATGCCAAAGACTTACTCCAAGGTAACTGATCCTAAGAATGAATGTGGTCAGCAAAGATCACATATGATCTGTTTTCTGACCTGATGGAACACTTTAGCCAACCAGGATTTGGTGAAACAACCAGATCTATAGGGTATGAAAGGTATTGCAATAGCATAGCAATAGCTATAGCATGTGTATTTCTATACTCCTTATCAGCTAAGTGGTCTCTAAGCAGAAGGTACTGTATTGGAAGGTACTGTAGGCTCTATCAGAAAAAGAGTTTGTAAAGAAAAAATTTGTTTGCTGTTGTAGATGGGAGGATCTTTCATAATATCTCTAATCCACAGTGTCACAGGCAGCAGAGACACATTAGGCCAGGATGGACAACTGTATGGGTAGAGGCATTTTAACTTCCCTCTCTCACACACACATACAGATGCGCGTGCACACACACACACACACACATACCAGTTGCACCAGCATAGTGCAGCAGAAGTGATGTTATCTCACTTCGAGTGAGTTTGGGACACAAAAACACCCAAAATTCACCCAAAAATCATGGAACTCAGGTAACTTATTATGGAACTTATGCACATCATTATGTACATATGTAAATTTAGAGAGAAATGCCCCCAGACGCCAACCCTTTAAAATATTCACTTTATGAGGAATTACTCTTTTCAAAAGATACCCCCACACACAAAAATCTGTACATCACCACTGAATTATGTCTCAGATTAGTGGAAGAGATGATTATTTAGCTACCCTATAAGCACCAGATCCTGTTTGATCTTAGAAGCTAAGCAGGGTCAGCCCTAGTTAGTACTTGGATGGGAGACCACCAATGAATACCAAGCACTGTAGGCTATATTTCAGAGGAAGAAACTGGCAAAACCATCTTTGAGTATTGCTTGCCTAAGAAGCCCCCATGGGAAATTAATGGGGTTGCCATAAGTCAACAGAAGATTTGAAGGCACATACACACATGTTGGGAGATCTTAAAAGTTCCACAAATATGATGAGAAAATTTTCAGATGTTGATCAAAAATAATAGGGATGGGCCAACCAAATCCTCCAATCCTGAGGAAGGATTTGAGATTCGCGAATCCAAATGCCTGTGCCAAAATAAGCGAAGTGAATCTTTTGAATCCACCAACCAAATAGTTTGTTGGAGACCGGGACGCCTGAAAACCTGAGAGACCAGACACACAAGGGGAGATGGCAAGTAGATGAGTTTTTCCCTTGGAGTAATGATGACTTTTGCTAACAATTTCAGAAATTACATCTGGGGTTGTATTCTAAGATATTTAAATTGAACATTTAATATTTAAGTTCAGCACTTGACTGGAAGGTACAGGCTTGAGATTTCAAGGACAGCTGAAAGATTCCTTTGCATAGCTTCCATGCAAACCTCTTTCAGACACAATTCTGGGGTTTGGAGTTTTACAAGGTGTCACAGCCTTCTCTGCCAAAGTGTGCTGGTGCATCATCAAACTACAAACCCCAGGATGCCATAAGGAGCTATGCAAAGAAAATCCAGTTTTGATCTGGATTATCTCTATACTGTAGTATGTGGCCATCTTTGCACAGGCAGGAAAATGTGGGATTAATCCACATTTTCCTGCCTGTGTAGAAAGGGCCTTCACGTCATTTTCAGTCTGGGGAGATCCTGAGGCAAAACTAGGACAATTGTCCTGGTCAGATTTCTTCAGAGGGAGGTTTGCCTTTGCCTAGGCTTTTGCTGAGGCTGAGAGTGTGTGTCTTGCCCAGGATTATCCTTCTCTCCCTTGCTTTTTAAACCCTTTTTAAAAAAAGGATTCGAAAGATTCAAGATTCGTGAGATTCGTGGATTCCCAGAACCTTCCAGGGATTTAGATCTGGATTTGGAAAATTCTGGATCTGTCCCATCCCTAAATAATACGTGTGATCAGCATGTTAAGTTGATTTTAGAATCACTGCTAGCCCTTGCTAATCTAGAAAGTTTGGATTTAAACTGAGGCCCTCTCCTCAGTAGCCTCCCATCCCAGCATGGGGACAGGAGAGGAGCAGAACCACAACGATACTTCTGCATGACATCGTCACGATCCCATACTTCTCCTGTTGCCAGGCAGTACAACCCATAATTGATGGGTTTTCCCCACCAGTGACCCACAATTTCACAGCCATCATGTATTTACCCGGCCTGTGGAAGTGACGGAAGTGTGATGGAGGCACTTTCTGCCCCAGCGCAGCCTGCAAAAGTGCCCAGCTGTGCTGTGGAAGGAAGCGGTGTGTTCATCACACTTCCTTTGCCTCCTGTCACACTCCTTTCCTGGCAGAGCCACTGCTGGGATCACCACTGGAGGACAACAATGTAACGTAGGATGTGGGAAGGGTCTGATTGGCATCCATGAAGAAATCTTATTTACTTAAATGGAATTTACTTCCAAGCAAGTCTGTTCAGAATCTTAAACCTAACCACACCTGCATTAATGGGATTAAAGCTGCAATCTATATATGATTACTTAAGAGTAAATTCCAGTGAATTCATCTAGGTTAATGAATAGATATGTGCAGTACTAGCACTGCTCATTAAAACTGCAATTAAGGCTGTTATTCAATGCATTGTTATCCGTGGATAAGTCCTGCTGGATTGGACAAATGCAGTTCTCTGTTGTAAATCACCTTAACATCAAGATCTCTAATTTTACCCATCTGTGGACTAGATAAAGAAAATATTAATACTTTTTCAATATTTTAGTTGGTTGTTGTATCATATACTTTTTCTTCAGTAACACGAGAACATTCTTCTCTGTTATAAAAACTATATCAGTTTCTAATAATTAGGGTGGTCACCATTATTTCTGGTATCAAACCAAATGTACAAGTCTACTTATAGGTAAATAAAAAGTTTAAAAAAACAAAAACAAAAAACAGATTCCATTGATATCAGACTTTGGAAATAATTACTCTCTAAACAAATAAAGGGACAAAACTCTTACCTCAGACCTGGAAAAACACTGAGTTGTGAAAGAACAGTGGATCTTCCCTATTAGTACAAGTGGTGAATCAGCAGTTCATTAGGGAATAGGACAAGGATGGGCAGGACTAGATCCGGGATCTTATGGTGGTAAGGATTTCAGACTCTCCATTGTTTAACAATAGCAACAACAAGGCCTTTTTTTCCCCCTTTTTTTAAATTAGGCTGCTGAAACAAAGAAAGCTTAGACAAAAACCAGGAGTGGATTTTTGTGTATGAAAGTACAGTGAGCTCCCTTTTGATACTAATAACAAAAAAAAGCCTATATTTTAATTCTAACTGCATGCTCCCCTCATCTGCACATTATTTTCCACTTGGCTGTGGTTGGTAGACCTTGGCAGGGGGGTCCCAGGAGGAAACAAATGTAGATACACCCATGAAGTCTGTTCCATCTCTGCTGTGGGAAGATTCTACATTCTGAACAGAAGAATTAGCCCTCTATTGCCAATATTAAAAGCATATGGATAGCACAACATATTTTCATCCCACAAAGATGTACATGCCTGTTTAGAAGCAAAGTGTACAGACAGCAATGCAGCTGTGTGGCTTGATCTGATGCATGTAGCTTGCACCCTAGTTCTCTAGTTTATCAGTGCATTCTACATATGAGAGAAACAGACTAAGTGTTCTTGAATGCTTCCTGGTCAGGAAAAGGTGTTATGTGCTTGTGGATGTCTTTTATGGGGAAACGGGCAGGTAAGGTAGAGGTCCTGTAGGTGAGTGATTCCTGGTTACTGGAAACTGATGAACTGGCTGTTCTGGATGGGATTGCACTCTAGCGAGTAGGTATTCTAAGTGCTCCTAGATCCACTATTATCACTCACAGCCAAGTAGCTACAGCAGCATATTATGTTATTTACCACTTTGCTCAGTACTCATAGCTGACAGCCCCACTTGAAGAGGAATGCCTTGGCCATTGATTGGTAACCTCAGTGTTGGATTGCTCCAGTATGCTCTATGTGGGGCTTTCCTTAAGACTGGTCCAGAAACTGCTGCTGCATTGCAGAATGCAGCCCCTAGGTTGCTCACTTGATCTCTCAGCACTAAACATACTGTATCTCTATAGTAAGATCTGCACTGGCAGCCAATATGTTGCCAAATCAAATTTAAGATTTGTTATTAGTCTGTAAAGCTTAAGCAACTGAGACCAGTTTATAAAGCCTAAACAAATAGGTAGCCCCTCCTCCGATACTATAATCTCTGACTACTGAGATTAGCAAACGAAGCCCTTTTGATTATGCCACCGTCATAAGTTATCCATCTGACAACTTGCTGGAAGAAGGTCTTCACAATGATAACATAAATTTTTTGGAATAGCCTCTCTTAAGATGATAGCATCTTTGGCACATGCTTTATGTCACATGTTGAAAAAATATTTGTTTCAACAGGCATTTCCTGACCGTTGATAATACTGACATATACCACTGCCAGATTGGATAATGTATTTACTATGAATTGCTCAGTTTCAAATCTTGGTTTATTGTTTCATTGTCACTGATGTTTGCATTATTTTATCACAAACAGCACTCTATTTGTTAATATAAGACCATATAGGTATTCTTTCTTAAGTAATTAAGTAAATTTAACCACTAGCCAACAGTTGGCTTTAACAGGAAAAATGTAAACCCTGATGTCTCCAGGAAATCCAGAATACCAAAGAGCAATTAAAACATGCCTTGAAATATCTAATCCTGTCTCACCTGTTAAAGTCCTCTGCACACCATGTGTTAAAGCCAGGGATACTTGCTGAAAGTACACATTGACATCAGAGAGTGGAAGATCAACAAACAGAAGATCAACATAGGCCCTTTCCGCACGAGGAAGTTAAAACGGGCCAAGGCATCCTGTCATGGAGGTCGTCCACACCTTGGATCGGACTAGGTTCGGACTACTTACCTTAGTTCCGCACCTTAGTCCAATCCAAAATGCCCCCAAGTGGTCCTCCAGCGAGCTAAGTGAAGACCGGAAAAATCTGGTCTTTCAATCTTCTGGAACGTGCCATTTCATACCTGTTCACTTGTGCAGATGCGCAGGCTTGCACCAATGCAAGCCTGCGATCAGCGGAGGGCAGGCCGTGGGTGTGGTCAGCATCAGCGGTTGGTCTGGACCCATGAAGAACAGGAAGTCACCATTTTCAGCCTCAGCAGTGCATATCTACGGACCTCACACTGCTCCGATTATCCCTGCAACAAGAAAGGAGCCCTGCAGAAGGGCTTAAGGGAAAGTCCGCGTTGCTTCAAAGAGAGAAGAACCAGTAAGTAACGGCACGGAGCGATTTACTTGCTTCATGTGGAAAGGGCCATACTTGGGAAATTTAAAAGTTTTCTATGTCCAGATGTGGGTTTTCTACAGCAGACTTGTTTACTTTGAAATTACAAGATTAAAGTAATTGCTGGTTGAACATATCTAGCAACAGTCAAGTATATTGATTCTTAAATCAAAAATCAAACTTGCTTAAAAATGTATTTGTTGCAGTCTCTTGACCTTAACTTTACACGGGATAACACGAGACAAACAAGTTTTGTCAAAGCTATTATTTGGCTACCAGATGCCAAAAATGCAAGGGATGCTTTTTGTCATCATAGAGCCCCCGTAATAGCGTATAGTAGAGGTCGAAGGTTCCCAGTCAGTGGTACTGAAAACCACTTTGCTCACATTCCCGATCCTTGCCATGGAAGGAGGAAAAGTGGAGTATGAAGAACATGGTGGTGGCAACAGCAATTCCAGCAGTCCTTGCATTGTTGTTGCTGTTATACGCCTTCCAGTTGTTTCTGACATATGGTGACCTCAAGGCAAACCTACCACGGGGATTTCTTGGTAAGATTTCTTCATACAAAGTTTACCTTTGCCTTCCTCTGAGGCTGAGAGAGTGTGACTCACTCCAGGTCACCCAGTGGGTTTCCTTGGCTGAGTGGGGATCTGAACCCTGGTTGCCCAGAGTTCTAGTCCAACACTCAGACCTCTATGTCACACCAGCTCTCAGTCCTTGCATGCTGAAGAGAAATTTGCTGCCACCATCTTGCCCTCCCCCTCTTTCCATGGCAGAGAGGGTGCAAAAGTGGAAGGGTGTGTAGAGGGGACTAAAGTGTGGTTCTGGTGCCTTCCATTTTAAAAACAGCAGGCTATTCCGGGGTGATGATGGCAGGGTGAAAGGGTTTTTGTCACTGGTCTGAAGGCTCTTAAGTTTCAGTGCGAACAATGTGCTTCAAAGATCAGGACCGAGTCTCTGTTTCTACAAGGACAGCCAGCTGGTTCACACAGTCTATATACCTTACTATGTTTTGATTCAAAGCAATCCATAATTTATAGGTTTTACAGAAATATTCTAAACAAAATAAAACAAAATGCTATTTTTATGATTTTATCTTGATGTACATGACACTGAGTGTGTCTATATAGATAAGTTGGTATAGAAATGTACATAAATGGAGATTCAGTTACAAAAATTAATGTAGCTATGAATAAAAAAATACAGATCCAAGTGGTTTGTTTAATTATATTCGCTACATGCTACTTCCTTGTTTTCTTTAATTGTCAGTGCATAGACTTTGCTGACTTGCTCACGGGTTATGCACGAATCTATTTTGCTACGTCAGGGTTCAGAATATGCACAATCTTCTCCCTTCTTTGCAGTCCTCTGTGTCATCTGAAAATTAGCGCCACAGGATTTCTGTACCAAAATACTGGTAGAATCCAATGGGATAATTTTTCTGACAGCTGCATCTTTCAGTGGAACCAAGTGGAGGCAAGCCCTGCTCTTTTGTGCCCACAAAATAAATTGATAACCAGGAGACAAGTTAACATTTGGACAAGTTCACGGAAAATAAGGCTGTTCAATGGATATTAGTCACAATATCTTTACATGAACCTCCAATTGCAGAAGCAATAGGTGTAATACTGATTGCAATGTGAGAGGGCTATTGCTTAATGTAATGTCTGTGGGCTTCCTGTAAGCATCAGATACTGTGAGAAACAGAATAGGCCCATGAATTAACCCAGCAGAACCTTGTTCTTTTTGTTTGCTTGCTTGCTTTTCTCTCTCTTTCTCTCTCTCTCTCTCATTCACTCACATACACACACACTTTCCTTTTCTGTTCCCTCTTTAATGCAAATTGATTTCACATCATTATTTTATGTTCTTGGGCATGTTGTTTTCTATTGGTGTGACTAAACCAAAAAGTTGTCTTTGGCAAGCCAAAATGTTCAAGATCTGCCAAGGTTGTATTTTTAAAACCCTAGGAATACAAGCCAAGATCCTACACTGCTGACATAGATACTAATGTGTAAGTAATCTAGCAAACCTACTTTATCTAGCAAACCTACCTTAACAGCTAGCAGCCACTCTGAGTAATGGAGGTCTGTTCTGTTAGTGACTGGGGTGGAACAGGACAATGTTTCCAGCATCGTTCCACCATGGAGCAAGTCAGCAACAAGTAATTGCAACAGGAATCTTGCTTCTGATTATTGCAGCCTTGCTCACAGTCAGGAGATGGCTGGAAACATCCTGCTGTGTCCTGACTTGTTAGAAAAATGGATCTTCACTTCTCAGAGTGGCTCCTTGGAACTTAAGGTGGGATTTGGGGGGATATTTATGATTGTGGTAATAGTGCCACAATTGTGAATACATAGTATAATGAATATGGATCAGTTATGGATCTGCAACTCTAGGTTGCAAATTCGTAGCTGCAGTACAAAATGCCAACCACAGTCTGTAAGGCAGGGAAAGCACACGTGTGCTTGAAATCTCAAGACAGCATGTATCATATTGGCTATATCTGTGTTCTGTCATATTTGTTCATTTGGTATATTGTAATGAAGAAAGATTTTGCACACAGGCCATTCTGCTGCTCTTTGTGTAACTCACTCTGCTCGTATGGCTGTGCTATAAATCATATCAGGGATAATGAGAAGCTGAATGTTGTTTTTGTGTTATCTAACCTTAGTTTCAGAGGAAAGAGCAAGTAGAAGTCTGCTTTTTAAAAGGAAAAAAAGGAGGAATAGTTATGGAATTAAATCATCTAAGCTGTTTGATAAGCTTGATAAGGCTGAGTTTGAATACAGGAGCCAAAATCCAGAGAGTTACTTCAGGTGCTCACAAGAGTTTACTCATAATGTGCTTCATTTTGTTTCAGTCTCACATGAGATTACAAATTGCTTCTGAAGCTCCCTTGAATTTCAAAATCAGTTTGTTGTGCAGTCTAGGGGGCAAGAACCACAGGTCTAAAGCCCCACTGGACATGGAGAATGAGCCACATCGTTCTCTGGAATGCAGCCAAGAACAGAATGTCACTCATTGATTATGCTTTAAATGTTCTTCAGCATGCCTTATAAACTGTTAATAGTCACATTCTGAAGATGTAAAGGCTGAGATTCAATTAATAAGTTCATGCATACACACAGACACATACACACCTGTGGCCTCTGTACTTTTTTGTGCATGCTTCTGAAACTAGGAAATGAAACATTTACTACTGAATCCTGCATAAAGTCACCAAAGAAAACAGGGCAAACAGGTTTATTGTATAGCACATTACAAGGGCTGGCTTGATAGTTGTCACTGGGATAAATTCCACTTCTTTCTAGGCTTATGAAAAAACCTTCAAAGAGCACAGCAAAATAAGGTTCATTTTGGGTCTGGTCCAAAGTTAATTTAAAATGGAAAGATTCCAGTTGACATCAAAGAGCCTCAGACCAAGTCCTTCCTGAGGCTACAAGGAATGACAGACAGGTCCTGAACAACCAATTTTATATTCTCTGTCACATAGACAAAGGATAATAGGAGAACTAGTTCTTGCTTATTTCCCATTCTAGTCTCTCAGCATGCCAGCTCCCTAAACTAAGAGGAATTAAGTATAGGCCTGTTAACAGCAAATGTCAGATGCCCTTCACTTTTTTAGAAAAAGCAAGTAACATCATTTGTGGGCCTGCAGCAGCCTAAGAGAGAAATTTATCTTCTTTTTCCCCTTTGGGCCAAAGCAGACATGATTTTAAATATGTCTGACAATTTAATATATGGGTGTTTTTTGTTTTTTTTTAAATGCAAATAGAATCAGCTGAAGGTATCAGAATAGAGATGATTTATCCCTTTCCTCCTCTTCCATGGCTCTAAGGAAAATCCTTTCTCCAAAGATAGTGTTAATTTTAGGAAGAAATCCTGCATTCCCCTTCCCATTCAAACAGCACCTTCAGAGGAGCTGTTTTCCTCCTGATCATAGCAGAGGAGGAAATTGTCACCTACCTGCTGCCTCCCTTAAATTTTGCCATATCTATCTATCTATCTATCTATCTATCTATCTATCTATCTATCTATCTACACACACACCCAGTAAAAAAAAAAAAAGCACTCTTCTTTACCTTTTGGCAAACATGTTCAATAAAACCTGTTAAAGTGTTATGTTTACACTTAGCTACAGCTAGCATACAGATAGGGATTTTTATAGAGACTGTTACCCTGTGTACTGGGGGTCCCGGGAGGGACACCAAAATGCGCTCAACTAAAGTTGGGGAAAATTAGCTCAGAGCACTGCTTAGCGTTACGAGAGGCAGGGTAACGTAGCCAGATCTTGAACCCTATGTCTACGGGGTCAGGTCGAGTCAAGGATCACACAGAAGTTGAAACAATAAATGATGTTTTATTAAATACACAAGCAAAACAGTGTATGCGACACACTCATACAAGATAACTAAAGAAAATAAAGGTTGGAGTGGTATAGAGGGATTTTTAGAGGGATTGCTGGTTTGGGTGATACTTCACCTGTCCTGAAGCCCAGAAAAATAGAGAGTGAAGCTGGGGTGCGATGTAGCTCAGCCCGTGGAGCTGAGGGGAGGCTCGCCAAGCAAAGCGGCAGCAAGGCGGGATGAAACTCAGGAACAATCCGAGGAAGGTCTTGGAATCAAGGGTTTTTATAAGGAGAATTGTGACTGCAGGCTATGC
The DNA here is from genome assembly GCA_030412105.1 of Cyclura pinguis. Lineage (NCBI taxonomy): Eukaryota > Metazoa > Chordata > Lepidosauria > Squamata > Iguanidae > Cyclura > Cyclura pinguis. The sequence continues at coordinate 75,129,954 of CM059603.1, read as the reverse complement.
CGTACTTGGGGGAAAACAATAGATTTGGAGTTGGAGACAAAGCCTCCGAAAGGTCAGAATCTGAATGATTGAGTTATCGTAGCGGTTCTCAATAGAGTAGCCAGTATGCAAACGCAGAGTACTTGGGTATTGTATAGGTTACCCATCAAGCTGCCATCGCGGGGCAGAGGCTCTTTTGTAAATAGCGTGCATACTTAGAGTACTTGCCTGGAGGTCTCCTAAAGCAGTGTGTCACCTATTTCTGGCCTGCCTGTATTGTTGTTTGAATAATTCGGCAATTAATGGCCAAGCTTGTTTACGTGCTTGTCCGGTGGCCTCGCAAGCATGTGGAGAGGAATAAAGAAGTGAAGCCAAATTATGATATCAAGAGGATATCTTTAGTATCCCCAAAGCTCGGACTAGCCAGGGCAGTAACAAGACCCTTTAAATAATTTAAACTTTCTTTCTATTTAAAACATCAGTCTAATTAAAATCCAGTAAGAAACTGTACTTGTTTATTCCAGGCTTCCAAAATCCCATTTAAACACAGTGACGCAGATGCAGGGAAGAGGCCCAGAGATCCTTGGCTTGTAATTCCAATATCCAGCCTTTTAGACATCTTGTCTAGGGCTGATGGGGCTTGCAGTCCGGCAACTTGCTGAAGAGGGGAGAACACACATTTCCCATTCCTGTTTTAAACTGGCTTTTTACACTATAAAGTAAGGATAGGCAACATGCAGACACTCTTGCTGTATTTGCAGCCTATGGTAGGGCAGCATTCACTGGTGCAGCAGTGTGGTGGTAAACTCTGCCAGACCTTCTAGTGTTTCACAGATGAAAACTGAGACATGTGTGGCCAAGCAATGTAAGAGTACCATCAAAATGGCAAAAGTTATTAATGGGGAAGAACATACAAACTCGGAGAGGCTGCGGTACTTTACTTTTGCCTGAGAACGGCAAAACTCCACCATACCCCTGAGTTGAGTATAAACTACTTTTGTCCTTTGAACAGTTGCAGCAACTGAGGCCATTTCCACACCAGTCTGTTATAGCACGATGATTCCAGTTTCAACCTCCTATGGAATCCTGGGGTTTGCAGTTTCGGGAGGGGCTGGCTAGCCCCTCCCGAAACTGCAAACCCCAGGATTCCATAGGAGGTTGAAAGTGGAATCATCACGCTATAACAGACTCATGCGGAAATGGCCTGAGAGGAGATAGAAACTGGGATGTTTTAAAAACCACTGAAAAGTGAGATGACAGAGGATTAATTGGGACTGTCCCAGTTGGAAGATATTCAGAGCTTACGTAAGTGTTGACCTAGACTTAGCTATTTGCCATTGACTCATAGTGTCTGCTCTGATTGGTACTGACAATAGTAGTAGTAATTTATTAATGTTTAGACCATAGATAATTCACATATGAAGTAAATAAATACAGTATCATAATAAACAGAACACAACCTGAAATAAATAGCATATAGGTCATACACATTATATAAAAAAGAAGGCATCCAGTATAGTTAAAACACATTAAATTAGAGAAGAGCATCCCCAGTGCAATCAACTGCAGTATCAGTAATAAATCCTGCTCTAATTTTCATTGTTGCCAGGGCAAACAGAGAAACCTTGCAGGTTACCATAGAGTCAGTGTTGGACAGGAGATAGAAAATCTTTTCTGAAACTGTATTAGCATGTAAACAAGACAGGACAGATCCCAAAAATGTAATCCTTGGTTCAGAATATAGTGGACAAAAGGATAAATAGTGAGGCAAATCCTCAACTTCTGGGGCTCACAAATACATAAACGAAGGGCCAAAGGGATGTGAAAATGTCTGCTGTCAATCATAGCTGTAGGCATGGTTTGAAAGCGAAGGGCTGTAAAAGCTTAGGAAATGTGAGCTTTGTCAGGTAAACAGTCCTTTGATGGTCAGATTTATAGAATCCATGCCATTTTGAAAATTTAGAGTTGTTAATATCCTGTCAGTCCAATTGAACACCATGGTAATGTAATTCATGTGTGTATACACACACACACACACACACGTATATAAATATTCACAAAGCTTCTTTTTTTGAATTCAAGACGGAAAAATGATCAAGTAGAGTAGGATACAATTCAAGCAACTTGTAGTATCTTGAATTCCAAACCCTGCAGTTTGATAGCTGCTCGAAACATAGCTTGGGGAAAACCCTGACTGAGGAGTCATGTACAGTTCTCCAGTAGTTAAATAAAATGAGATGAATGCAAGATTTAATAGGAGGTAACCCGACCTCTGCTTGAACCAGAACTGCCAGTTGGAAGTCTTAACACTTTCTTACGAATTGTATTCTGGAGGGCATCCAGTTTAACCATCTGAGAGCCATCCCTTCCCCAGACAGCAGCGCCATACAGAATCTGGTCAATGACTTTGCTCTGAAATATTTTCAGGACTGGAACAACCAGGTGTCCGCCTACAGTATTGTAAAATCCAAGGATTGCTTCAATAGATCTCAGAGCCACTGCTCTCATAACTTTGATATGGGACTTCCAGGAAAGCTTTTCTGTAAAATGGATGCCGAGGTACTTAAATTCCCAGCATTGACTAACAATAGGATTTAGGCCATACACTGGGAATTAGAGAATTCTGGGTGCATGTTTTGGTTTTGAACACAATCCACAAGCCATTCACAGTCCAGTAATCCATTTCTGATTACCCCCTAACTTCGTCTTAGCCATCTGTTTTTCCTAGGAAAGCACTGTCTCTGAAAATAAAGTGATGTATCTGAGAATAAAGTAACCATTCGCTAGCCTCCATAAACTTATCTAATAATATTTAAGGTTAATTAGTTGCAACCGCTCTTGAAACAACCTGTGTTATTCCCATAGACTGGTTACACATTGTATACTGTTTGTTATTTGATTAATGGCTATGTGTTGTTTCCTGTGTAGTTGCAAAGATCTACAGTACGAAGTTGCTTAACAGCACTACTTCAGCATGATGAAAAGGACGTTCAACATATGAGCATAGCAGACACACAAAATCCTTTACAGTTAGTGTTGGAGAGGAGCGAGTGGGTGAGCAAGAACATAAAACGTGTGAATAATTTTTTTTTAATTGATGTGATGATAAATTTATAGAAAGAGGTGCCAGGGCTAATGCCAGACTACAGCAGGTGCCAATAACAGGCCAGCTGACCTAGAAGCTCTGCCGTCTGAATCCAGATATGCCCAGCAAAACAGTCCTCATCATATTCTCACCTAGAAGGCACAATGGTCAACTGGGTTTATATCTTAGCAAATGTGTAGATGTGCATGTGTGCATGCATGCACATGCATACTTTATTATGAATAAACAGATAGATTCAGCACTTCTTCAATCTGCTCTTTAATACTGCTGAGTTCTGGCACAAAAAATATATTTTTCAGGTAGTAGACATAACTCCACAGGACCCCTTTCCAAATTAGTCCTCAGCTTTGATAACCCAATATAGTAAAGACCCAAGGGTTTGCTTTTAGCTTGGCTGCTGTTATCAGATTACATCAGCAGATACCAAGAGTGCAAGTTCTGCAGACCAGTGTCTTGATTATCCTTCTGAAATATCACCATTGAAGTCAACAGGACTTAAGTAGCTTATCTGTGCAGGATTGCAGCCCATATACATTTTGAAATGCATTCAAGTTAAATGGGTAGACAAAGTCCAGTTTTGGTTATTTGCACATTTCTGCTGGGGTTTTAGTTTCTGGTAAATTTGGCCTTTCTGAGTCTACATCACTTGTTTAGGGTCAATCCAATGTTAGCCCTCATGATGTATAGTATATCTCAGGGGAACAATTTTATTAGCTAAGATTATCAATTTTACTAATGAAGATAAGGTAGGTAAGGAAGATAAGGTAGGTAAGATAAGGAAGATAATATCTGTCTACTACTTTTATCTATTTGATTGGCCTCCAGATAGGTGGTGTATGTAATATTCCAGATTTTAGCAATACATTTGACTTTTAGGGAAGAAATGTATTACAAAAACTCACAGAAAATGAATTGTTTGTAACCACTGTGTAATTTATCTTTTAATACTGACTTTTGCTATAAACCAGCTCCCACATTTATTTCAGTGGTAGAATGCTTATCTGTGGATGAAAAAGGCATCCATATTTGTACAAAGGTGGATGAAAGAGCCCGATACCCCCATTGGAACTCCGTATCTGCTGATTAGAGCATTGTTTGCACAAAGCAAATTCTTTCATATTATTTATTCTTACTGCTACTGTTCTGGTCACTCATAATTTCATTCATAGGGAACAGTGTCTGAGAAAGAGTAATCTATCTGTATCAATAGCCGAAGTATTACAGCAAACTATCTAAACTCTATCTAAATGAGTGCTCATTTAGTATACTCTAAAAAGGTGCCATCATATACTTGAAAGTAAAGTCTAAGAATTAAGAAGAGCTGTGGCATTTTTATATATACTCAGGGAAACTGACAACATTTTGAAAGAATTTTCAATCCTCTTTTAGGGCCAAAATAAAAGTAGAAAAAACTGAAGGCCTGAGGATCTCACTCTGGCCAGCTAGTAAGGTCTAAGTTTCTAAAGACAGTTTTATTTAACTTCTTCTAGCTCATATTGTCATTTAGTAATCCTAGAACAATAACATTATTGAGGCTGGAAGGGCAAAAATCCAAGAGTGATATCTCTTTTGACTTAACAAAAGGCACATGCAAGCTGTCTCTCACATCTGAGCAACAAAGAATATTGAGAAGAAAGAGTGCTTAATTATTTGCAGACTGCCTCAAAAGATCTTAAGGAATACAATTTCTTCTAAGGTGAATATATAGATTGTCATCTCTGTACTCAAAGGAGACTGCAAACAGTAATATAATATTAATGTTATTATATAAATTCAGACCATTGTATAAGTACATAGTTCGACCTGCTCATTTTCTTAGGGTAATTATATTACAGGATATGATTTAATGGTTTAGAAACTTTGTGTGAAGGGTTTTATTCAGCTTAGTTTGAATTTTTTTAAAAAAAGAGTAGTTTCTCTGTTTGAAGAACAAACAGAGTCCATTATTTTCTGACCAGCTATAGTGGTGTAGTTCTGGAATACACTGAGAATTCTAAGTACCTTACTAAGCTATAAGTCTCAGGATTCCATAGGATGAATCCATGTCAGTTAAAGTGGTATCAAACTACAGTTGCTATAATGGTGTAGATACACTCTAGTGAAGAATTTAATCCACTCTTAAGTCAGGTGTGAAAGCATGTCAGCATAAAGCCAGTTGTACCCTCAGGGTGAATTCCTGCTTTGGGCCTAACTAGTACTGGAAGTTGTTGCTGTTAGTTTTGTTTTTTTGTTTTGTTTTCTAAGTTATTTACATCCTCCTCTGCAAATGCTAGGGGAACAATTTGAACTGTTCATGCCCACTAACGTATTCTAAATTAGCTGCTGCTATGCAGGGCTGCAAAGATGAATTGCAGGTCTCATTGTGAGCAGCACAGTGGTAGCTAAGCCTAATGGATGACAGAATACATAAAAAGCAAATAAAATCCTAACTATGAAGGAGTACAGAATAATAATGAAAATAAACACGAATTCACCACATTCAGTTAATTTCAGAGAGCTGACATATTTGAAATATAGATGCATTTATGTCCCATAGATCTTGCACCAACCTTTTGATAAGGTTTTCGTGGAAAGATTTCTTCAGAGTGAGTTTGCCCTTCCTCTAAGCGCTAAGTGTCTTCCTCTAAGGCTAAGACACTGTAATGTGTCTCAGCCACTGGGTTTCCAGAACTTAGTGGGACTCAAACCCTGAAGTCCTAGTCCAGCTCTTCAACCTTTGCACCACACTGGTTCCCTATTGTTGTCATTATCAACCACAAATAAAGAAAATGTTAAAAAACACATTTAAGCAACAAAAGGAGACCAACAAATAAAATCCAGTGACGATCCCAACTAAAGATGATGCATTGAAATCTATAGGAGTTACATAAGTGAAGTCTCATTCACTTTAACAGGGTTCCATATTGTGAGAAAGGTGGGCCAAAATAAAAATAAACTGAAACAATCAGCGGAAGGAAGAAGAAACATTGGAGTTTACAAATAAAAAAATACAAAATCTCTAGAGCGAAACAAAAATGCATACTTTTTGTTTAAAATATATCAGATTACCTCTGTACATTAAAAGTTACATATGAAAAGAGGAGAAACACCTTATCTTTAGAGAAACACAAATCCCTGTGTTTTTCAAAACACTGAATTGCAGTTGGCCCTCCAATCTGCAGGTTTGACTTTCACAGATTTGATTATTTGTGAGTTTTTCCAACCCCTGCCCTCCTCACTCCGCAGATGCTTCTTTTCCGGGGTAAACCTCCTTTTCAGCAGCTCTGACCAGGCTGTGCAGCCCTTTAAAAGCCACCTTTGGTCCTCCTCCTCCACCAATTACTACCTGGCCTGTTAAGGATGGCTGACATCCTGATTTCTCAGCATCACAAGCCCTCTCCTGATGCTCCCCAACCCAAGGAAAGAGATGGGCAAGAGAGAGGAAGTACAGGGCCATCACGCCAATCCATCCCCTCTCCTTCCCCTTTTCCTGACCTGTTTTGGACTCTGGGTGCCAGCTCTTCCCCACCACACCTTGTCCTCCTTCCCACAGACACATATACACCATTGTGATATTTGCAATTTCCCCATGTTTGTGGGGATCCAGCACCCCTAACCCTACTAAATGGGGAGGGCTGACTGTACATAGTGCTGGTTCACCAAATTATATTCAACAAAATATCACTCCACTGCACATCTAACAACTCTATCTGTCACACATTTATCAAGATTAGACAGCAGATACATACTTTTAGCTTGACAATAGATATATTATTTTAGCTTGATCACCATCATATGATATCCCCTTTTACAGATTCAAACTTTATTTTCCCTTTTAGTTCAGAATACAAAGAACAGAATAATAAATAGTGACATTAATCCCCTACTAGCTGGGCAACACAGATATTACCGGCATTTTGTGATAGCGTCCCATTAAATATTGCAAAGGCATAGTTGAAACTGCTGTGCCAGAAATGCCTTTCTAAATGATTAAACTAACAATTCACGTATACAACTCTTAAAATCTCTCCTCTAGCCCTTTTTCTTCCATGCCATCACTCTCCAAGTGACTATTCATTCAGCCTATACCAGCCTTACGTGGAAAAACCTTTGTCCCCTCACTCAGTAGTTGGTTCCCTTTTCCCTTCCTCCATGTTTTTTCTCTCCTGCTGGTTATTCATTCAGCCTTTTCCTCTCCGAACTCTCCTCTCCATCCTTGTCCTTAACAAGCATCAGCAGTCAGTCTCCTAGTCTCAGTCCCTTTCTCTGAGTTGCCATATCCTGGTCCCCCAGATCCAAGCAGCCATATTTCCATATTATGCACATTATTGACCTTTATGCAACTTACATGGTAGATCATGAAAGAACTGAAGAGCACACACACATCACTAATTTCTCATCCCTAAGCTCTGAAAGCTGCTCTAAAGATAGGCCATTTCCGCACTACACTGTTATAGTGCTATTTCTCCATTTTCAGTATCATATGGAATTCTGGGGTTTGTAGTTACTGAGACCAAAGAGCTCTCTGCCTGAGAATTCTAAACACCCCTCCCTAAACCTCAAACCCCAGGCTTCCATAGGATGTCAAAAGTGGAATAATAACTCTGTAACAGTGTAGTGCGGAAATGGCCATAGAAAGGGAACACTGAGTTTTATTAGATTCTTTGCATGTAATGCAGTCAAAAGTGTTTGGGGTAACTCCAGGGCCCTTTTAATTTACTACTTTTTCCTCCTATGCAATTAAGAACTGCAGGACATCCAGATACTAAACAGCTGCAGCTTTCCAAGGAATGCAAATTCCACTAAATTTAGAATCCTGCTTGAGGCACCTAAAAGTACCCCAGTTGTGCTTATTCTCAGTGTCATGAGCGTCATATTTACTTGCATCCTATTCCTTCATGGTAACACTATAATAAAAACAACTTTCAATAATACCAGAAAAAAAAATTCTAATAATGTAAGTACTGACATTTCTAGACAATTCAACAATTACAGCTCACTATTTAAATACCAATACCATAAAGGTCTCATAGTAATAATTACACCGTAAGATTAAAAAATCCTCTAAGATCTAATTTACACAAGTAAATACTAGAACAGCAGAAAAAAATATATTTTTCCCAAAGCTAAATATCCCCTCCACCCAAAGAGACCAACCCACATAGAATCATAGAGCTGGAAGAGACCCCAGGGGCCATCGAGTCCAACCCCCTGCTATGCAGGAACACACATCAAAGCACTCCCAACAGATGGCCATCCATTATTAACTTAATTGACCATTTAGGAAACAAAATAGCCCTGAGATCCACAACCTCAGAATTCCCTTAGTACTCATGCCAAATATCAGGTACCTAGATTTCAAGATTTTGGAGCTATGGCAGAGAAAGACAGACATGATATTTTTCTCATTCAGTAAGAGGTCAAAGGTTTCCTGGAATTTCTTTCAGTTTAAAAGCAGTGTCTGTTTTAAAGGATCTAGAATGCTACCAGTTGAGCTCTAGACAGAGGACTCTGGATAGAAAGAACAGGCTTTCTTTCTTTCTTCATTGTATTGTTTGTTATATTTATAACCCCTTTTTTCTCCCTTGAGCTCACAACAATAACTGTATGTCTCTCTATCTCTGCCATGTGGCCTTCTCAACAACCCTGTGAAGTAGACTACGTGTGGTTAAGTGAGTTTTTGAAGCTAGATTTCCCAAAGTCCAGTCTAAACCCCAACTCCAATGGAAATTTTTGTCCACATGATTAGTAAATTTAGAGAAAGTACATAGTGTGACAAAACCTGAAGGAGGGGCTTAGCAACAAAGCCTCCTCAGTTACTGAAAGTATTTAAAAGTGATTGGCTGTGGAAATGGAACCCTGGATAGCCTGAGGGAGGGGCTAGATGGGGGAGGTAAATAACTGAAATTTAACTGACACACAGCTAGAGAGAGTCAGAGAGTGCTTGGAGTTGAGAGGGAATGAAAAAGCTATCTGAGAGAGTGTGTGTGCAAGACAGAAAAGGAGAGTGTTGGTGGTTTACTTATACATGTGTTATGCTGGTTGCTAATACTTAGGTTAACAGCTACCTTTTATCCTGACAGTTTGATAAATAAAGAGTTACTTATATTTTTGTAAGAGCTGTCTCCAAAAGAGTTTTTTTGCTCTGAACTGGACACGCTACCACAAATAATACTGTCATTGGATAAATAAATCCATACTTTGCCCTATCTCTGAAAGGCTACAGATTTAGGGAAGCAGAAGCGGGAGGTAAACTGGAACGGTAAGCCGGCGGGGGACCAAAGTGTAAAAGGGTGCTGCATTCTCTAAGAAGCTGGAGACATAGCAGACCTTTATTGTCATAGCCCTGGCCTGCCCCAAAAGATCTCCCTGATCTTGGTCTTGACATAAGTGGTGTCTTGACACATAGCACGGCAGCAAGTATAAGGATCATTGGATGTGTGAAATTTTACTGTTCAGGCTAGAATGTTACTTTGGACCCTCAGACAATTCATCCTGGGCTGCAGCTTGCTTAGTCTGTGCCATAATCAGGTGACAGTGAGAGGGGAAAAACCATGAAAAAAGACAAAAGAGGCAATGGAATGGAGAAGTAGCCTAAAAGAAGGTACTGCTGACTGGATCCATGAACAGAAGCACTCCTCTAGTGCAACACTTTAAGGCCTCTACTTGTTTCTTACTATTTATTTTGTAGGTGGCAACCAGACTAAAGTGGGTTTATGGATTCCATCATAACCTCAGTAAGATTACCTTTGCTTTATTTACAACTGCTTGTTTCCTGTGTCTGGCTATATATCTTTTTACAGATCATCAATCACACATCCTGTGATTTGTATAAATCACAAGTCTCCAAACATTCTCCGTCTCCTCTAGAATGGACTGTTAGTATCTTTTTAATGGAGAGCCTTTTAGTTATCACATTGTTGGCAGGCTATATAGGCATTGAAACTCGTTCAGCTGAATAAACAGGGTATTTGCCAAGGCGGTTAAAGAGAGTCAGATGCATAGTGCATAACAGCCAGAATCAAGATCTATATGAGAGATGTGCGTCTGTGGAAGGGTGGGGGGCCAAAATAGCCCCCTAGGACAGTTTGGAGGGCTAAACCTGCTCCTCCAATAATAATAATAAAAAGGCCCCAAATGCCTTTGGGGGCCTGGGGGCATTTTTATCATGTTTCGAGTTTCAAAAAAAAAACTCTCCTGGGCCAAAATTGGCCCAGGGGGTCCACAAAATGTGGTGGAAATGCATTCCACATTCTTTACTGGACATTTTGAAATGTTTTGCCCCTCCCCAAATGTTTTTTGAAAAATTTTGCAAAAATCATTTTTTACCTCTAGGGGCCCAGGGGTATCCAAAAAAGGTGGGAAAAACTTTCATACCACCAAGAGTGCATTTGGAGACATTCCAGAGAAAATAATAATAATAATAATTTTTTACTATTTGGGGCCTCTAGGGACCACAATATTGGTCCTGAGGGCTCCCTGAGTTCTGTGGGCAACACTTTGCCTACGCCGATCTATATAAAGTAAGATGTAAACTTCATTTAAAATAAATCCTTATCTGTAAATACTAAAACAGCTCTGGAAATAGCTGTAATATTTTGTTTTGTGTTGTTTTAAGGAAGACATAATTATCTCATAAGTGCAATTTTCTCAAAGTATGGTATGGAGTAGTAAAACATCCTTCAAAACATCTCTTCTCAATAATGTCTATGAGTATGTTTCTATTAATTCCATAGTCAGGCCACTGGTTCATTAAAATCCACTTTTGTTTTACTAGGTTTATTACAAATTTATAGGTGTAAAGTAGGCTTACAATGTTTCAGTCACTTTGGAAAGCTGAATAATAGCAATTTAAGGTTTTAGCACCACCTGTTGTAAGCCTCTGGAAGAATAAATACCTAGTTAAATTGGGAAGAACCACAACTCAGTGACAGAAAGCGTCGTTTTGATATATCAGCTTCCATGTTCAAACTCAGCATCTCCTATCAGAACTGGAGATGCCAAAGAAACACATCCAGTCAAAGTGTGTCAGTCTGACTTAGCATAAGGCAGGTTCCTATTTTCACCTATAGCCATAATCAACCAAAGCACAGAAACAAGAAAATGCAATTTAGGGGTGTGTTGCTTGGATTTCTTCATCATGCAAATGTCAGATACTCTAAGGGCTCATCCACTGTTCAATAGTTCCAGTAAGTGTCAGGGTGTTTCGGAATTTCACAGATTGTAGCCCTTGATAATAGTCGTTTCCGCCCCACCTCAATCTGTGCTGTAGTTACCTGGCTTTTGGCCATTGTTTGTTGTTAGTTGTAGCAGATGTTAGTGCTCCTCTGACTTGTATCTTACTCTTTTCTTCCACTTGAGGTGTGGTTAAATCCTAGTTTCCCTCCGTCCCTGCTAATCCCCGCATGAATTTAACACCTTCCCACTGTATGCTCCTTCCTCACTATCCACATTCCCAATCTCACACATTATTTAAAGTTTCTGTTTATTTACTTAGCTTTTTAGGCATAAGTGCTGGAGTGATATAAGGCTATCCCATACCACTATAACACTAACTCTACAGATAAGAGAGTGGGGAGAAACTTTACACTGATAATTGTTTCCTCTTTCACACATCATTTCTATTTTTATTTTCAAGACTGAATAGCCGTCCCTCCACATTAGCAAGTTTGACCTTTGTGTATTTGATTATTCACAGATTATTTGCTGCCATTTCTGCTTCCCTCACACACACACACTCACATGTGCAGGCAGATGGGGAAGCAGGAGGAAGGAGGCTGCACTTCATGCTTTTTCCTCACCCACTCAGGGGGGTGGATGGGGGATGATGGGATGGTGCAAGGCAGCGGGCGAAGGGGAGTGCACTCCCTTATTCATTCATTCACTTACTCGGGTGGATTGGAAAATTCTGAAACAGGAGAAAACTCCCTCTGAAGTAAGCATAAAATGTTGGTACTAGTGCTGGAATATTAGGAGAAAACAATGGAGCAGGAAGAACTGTATATGGACATTATTAAAACTAAACATACACACACTAAATAACTGCAGGCACAACACTCACCAAATCTTGAGCCTTTGGGCTGGACTGGAGAAGCCCTAAGTCACTTCATCAAGGTGCTAACAAAACAGGGCTTGGAAAATCATTTTGTAATTTGCAGTCGCAAGGGCTGCAGTAGTTAGCTACCATTATTGTCACAAATTGTAATTTTTCATAATTCATAGGGTTGCCAGATTGGATCAGTGACAGGGCTCCTATAACATCTTTAACAGTTCTTGGAGGGTGGCTGGGTTGGATCAGGGACAGAGTTCCTAGAACTTTAACCTTCACAGATCTTGAAGCAAGATGAAGTATTGTAAAGCTCTGTCAAGGGCGATGAAAGTACCAGTACCCCCCTCACCTCCCAGACTCCAACTTTAAGTTACAGCAGTCTCTTCCCAATGCAGAGAGAGGGAAGAGGGGACAAAAGGGAGCACTAAGCTCTGTTATTGTCACGTGTCTTGTGTGTCTGGAGATAAGAACAGAATTAGGCTCTCTCCCGCTCTCTACTGGTGAAGTAATATATTGGAAGAGATGGCTGTGGCTGAAACCTGTGTTTTGGAAAGCTTGACCAAGCTTTGTAGTACCTCAGCCTGCTCCGAGACCAGTTGACAAGACAGGAGCCCCACTCCAGATCCAATCTGGCAACTTTAATTATTCAAAATTAAATAAACAGTTGCTGTTTAGTTACTTAAAAAATCTGAATGTCATCAGACTGTGATACAAAATGACATCTAAATAGTAAAGCTAGATGCCCCTGTATATATAAAACACTGCAAACTGCCTGTTACTGTACAAGTATAGTATTATTTAGTGATACCTTAGTTGTTCCAAAAAGGAATTATAGGTAACTTATTTGTAACTATTGACTTCTACCATGTGAATGAAAGGAGCAGACTTGCAGTCATGGGACTAAACTTCAGCGGACATAACTTTTGATAAGTGGTTCTGTTGTACTTGTGTAACTTAAAAAGTAACTAGTTAGACTTGATTACATTACTTTTAACTTGTTACTTCCAAGGTCTGAAACTAACAAATGTTTTAAAACTACAGGCTGCCATCCTAAGCACACATTAGTCTCATCGTACAGACTTCTCAGTAAACATATCTAGTTTAGTGGTTAAACCCCACAGAAATCAATTTCCACTGACATGCTGATCCCTCCTATGGAACTGCATTCTTAAGTCCCACTTTATTCAACAGCAAGTTGAGAAAAAGTTACTTTTTGGACTGTCACTCCCAGGAGCCTCAGCCATCACGGCTGCCAGTCCAAAATAACTTTCAAACCCTGATCCAATTAAGATTGCGATTCCATTCGCCCTTATCTGGAAGTAAAGTCCCACTGACCTCACTGCTACATGTTTCTACAAAAATGTTCATGCAGACCTGGAGTTAAGTGCACTAATAGAGAAACTATTATGGAACTAATGTTATGCCTGGTCTTGGGCCATTTCCGCACTACACTGTGATAGTGGTATTATTCTGCTTTCAACATCCTATGGAATCCTGGGGTTTGCAGTTTAGAGAGGGCCTTTGCAAACCCCAGGATTCCATAGGATATTGAAAGCGGAATAATACCACTATAACAGTCTACTGCGGAAGAGCCTTGGAGAGCGAACGTCGCTCAGCACCACAGGCGCCCTGGTCATCTTTTCTTATATTGAGGGCATGGCTTAACGTCTCACGGGGGCTCAACATTTACTTTCCAAAAGCACGGTTTCTCCACCATCAATTGAAACAAGGGGAGGTCACCATAACGACGCTCAACTCTCTCGAGACCTATTCCCCTTCTCTCTCCTGGTTGGTTGATAACGCCGAACGAGGCACGTGACAAGGTGGCACGCGCGCTGAGTTTCCCTCGTCGGCTCTTTCCTAGAAGGAATAAAAGGCTGGCGCCTCCGTAGCCACGCCTCTTTTCGCGCCTGCGCGTGGGGGCGTGCGGACCGCGTGCAAGTGCGGGCGACGGTTGGTTGGTGGGTGCCTCGCGCGGGAGCGGTTGCGTTGCTTTGCAGAGGGGGCCGCGAGACGGGAAGGGAGCCTCCGCTTCGTTGCGCCCACGTCTTAAGGAGATGATGCCGCGCGGCGCGCTTTCTCTGGGCGTTCCCGGAGGGGTCGAGAGCAGCGAAAGTGACGACGACGACTGGGATATCGGGTGCGTGTCGTCGGCTCAGAGGCAGGTAAGAGAGAGGGGGAAGGAGCTAGGCGTGGCTGGGGGTGAGTCTGGCGGTGAGGGGGTCCTTTGTACCGGTGGCTCTCCCGGCTTTTTGTGTATCAAGTCTCACCAATCACTGGGTCAAATAAACAAAAACATCTTTCTGCTTATTTTATATGTACATTATTGTGTGTGTGCGTGCGTGCGTGTACATGTGTGTGTGTGTGTGTTTATATGCATTTATGTGCGTATGTGCATATATGAATATATATGTATATGTACATACGCGTATATATCTATATACGTATATGTATATGCTTATACATAGATGTACGTATATATTCCCGTTATCCTATGTGTATATATACACACACGCACATAAATATATATATATATACACACACACACACACATACACACAAATACATAAATAATAAATTATGTATAAGATAAGCTACATATAAAATAACCTATATTATATATGTTCCAGTTGTCCAGTATGTATACGCACACACACACGTACATGCACATAAATGTGTAACGGTATAAATAATGTAATTCATATAATTACGTAGTTATGTTTGCATATAGTGTAATTTATTATGAGAAGACATGGCTGACTAGAAATGACAGTAATGTTTGGTAAGGTAGAAGGCAGTAGGAAAAGAGGAAGATCTCATTACAGGTGGATAGACGCAATCAACGAAGTGTCAGCCCTGGGCTTGCAAGACCTGAGCGGAACTGTTCAGAACAGGGTGACTTGGCGATCTCTTGTCCGTAAAGTTGAAGTTTGCTTGACAGCAATTAACAATTACACTATGTAACTATACATTATATAAAATGATCAGTGTGTGTAATTTATTTTGTATATTATTTACTGTATTTTATACGTATTTTTCTGTAGCTTCTTTAATGATTGAAAGGCCTTTGAAATTATTTCCTTAAATGCAACATGATTTTCATTATTCCCGTGCTCAGTAAAGTTAAAGGCCAAATAAGACTTAGCAGAAATAAGAAGCCGGCTTCTCTTTTTTTAAAAAAAAAGTGGTATGTTCACAGGCATCCTGTTGTATTTATTATTTGTGGTTAAGTTTTAACATATGAAAACTGTGGTTTTTCTGTTTATTTGTTTATTTTGTTTGGAGGGTAAATATGACCAAAGAAAATAGTAAACCCATCCATAATGAGAACGTTTAATAATGGTGTTTAGAATATTTTTAATTGCTGTGGTAACTATAAGACACATAGACTGTAAAAAACAAACAAAAATACTTGAGCTAGTATTATTGGGAGTAATTTTTATTGCTGTGACAAGCACACTTGCTCCCTGTGTCACTGCTTCTTTGTCCAGTCAGTAGCTTACACGCTACTAAAGACAGCTGCTTTATGTTGAAGTTGCCTTAAATTTTATGAGGTGTCTGGCTGTCTGTCTTTCTTTTTTTCTTTTAAGTATGGTTTGCCAGCACGATGTACTGGTTTGGGTATTGAATTATGGCCATTTCTGCACTATACTGTTATAGTGCTTTTATTCTGTTTCAAAATCCTGTGGAATTCTGGGGTTTGTAGTTTACTGAGGTCAGAGGGCTCTCTGGCTGGTAATTCTAAAGGCCCCTCCCTAAACTGCAAACCCCAGGATTCCATAGGATATTGAGAGTGGAATAATTGCACTATAGCAGTTTAGGGTGGAAATGACCTGTGATTCTAGAGACCAGGGTTTGAATCCTCCTTGGCGTTGAAAACCCACTGGGTGATCTTGGGAAAGTCACATTCTCTCAGCCTCAGAGGAAGGCAAAGGCAAAAGCACTCTGTGATAGGTTCACCTTAGGGTCACCGTAAGTCAGAAACTAGGTGAAGGCACAGGACAACAATGTAGTTTGTGATCCCCAAAGACCATTTTATATATGATTTCCTGTAGTCTCTTTAATGATTGCAAGTGCTCTGAAATTATTTCTTTAAATCAACAACTTTCATTGTTTTGGTGCCTAGTAGAATTAAAAGTGAAAGTGTAAAAGTGAAAGAAGCAAAATTATAGCAGATGTGTGTGCATCTGTGGAGATGCTATGTTTACAGGGGATGATATGACAAATTATCATGAAGTCAGTTTGTTTATTGTTTGCTTCTCACCACTAGCCTGAATGCTAAAAAATCCATAAAGTTTTTTTTAGCATATTTTATGGCCTGCTGCTTCAAAATGCAATAAATACATTTAACCCAAAATAAATCTTTATGATTCTGGCTCATAAAGGAAGTGCAAGCCAAAACTTCCTATTTGAATAATGTGTTCAAAGCTGTTCCTAACTATACTTTTTTTTTTATCATTTTATTCAAAATTCTCATTATAAAAAACATACATATTCAGTTGTCAGCTTCATTAGAAATATATCTGATCTTCCACATTGATCTAGATTCCATTTGCCAGATTTCTACAAACTTAAGGTACTGTACAACATTATACTGTTAATTTATCTGATAGTTCTTACATTTCATTCTTCATATTTCCGCTTCATGATATATACCTGTCGCCCACTCGTAATATAACTTTAACCATGAATTACGTATTCCCAACTGTTGGAACCCAGCAATTACCCGTTACAATTTGCCATTCTTTCTGTATCTCATCATCTGATTTCCCCTTTAATCTCTGGGAGACCATATCCGCATTTTTATTTTCAATAAATGTAGCCCACCATTGTTCTATTGTAGGTATTTGCTGAGTTTTCCATAACTTTGCATATTCAATACGAGCTGTTATTATCATATACAGTAATATTCTCCAATGCTTCTTTATACCAGCACCCTCTATTATATCAATCATATTTAGCAAGTACAATTCAGGTGTCTTAGCAAACTGACCTTTCACTAATGTACAAATCACATTATGTACTCCATTCCAATATTTCTTAGCTTTTGAGCATGTCCACCACATCTGATATATCGTACCGACCTCCTTCTGACATTTCCAACACTGTGCAGTACCTGTATTATAAATCCTTCTCAGTTTATCTGGTGTCATATACCATTTGTGAAATAGTTTGTAATAGTTCTCTCTCAAATTCTGGGCTACTGTAAATTTCTGCGTTTTTTTCCAACTCTGCTTCCAAGACTCTGATTGAATTGAATGCCCAATATTTTGAGCCCATAAAATCATTGTTTCCTTTATTGTTTCTTCTTGTCTCTCCTGCTGTAATATCTAACTGCACTTTTGAAGTGTTAAAAATTGCAGTGGACAGGTTAAGGGGTGGTAGACAGGCTACATGCAGCAATTCAGAACTCATGCCCAGTAAGCCAAAATGCTGATTTATGAATCCACGCAAACAAGTGCAATAACTGCATGTAGAGTCCTCCCTCCACATTTTCAGGTGTGACGTTCACGAATTTGATTACTCGTGAGTGTACATGCTTCCCACAAATTCTCCTCCTCCAATTCCTCTGCATTTTGCCTTGGGCGAGTTCTCCAAGGCAAAACGGAAGGAAGTGTGTGAGGGGAAGTCTCCCATGAAGTTTCCTTTCCTCCTCCGGAGTTTCTCCCCTCCCCTTCCCATGCATTTTGCTCCAGTGCAGAGAACGCACAGGGTTGCTAAATGGAAGGGAATGTGGGGGGAAGGTTCCCAAGAGCCTTCTTTTCGTCCTCCAGAGTTCCCACCCATGCATTTTGCCCCATTGTGGAGAACTCATGCTGAGGCAAAAGGGAAGGAAATGAGGTAATGGGGAAGGCTTCCAAGAGCCTTCCTGTTCTCCTCCAGACTTTCCCCCTTCCCTTCCCATGCATCTTGCCCCAGCACAGAATGTTATGTATGTACAATGTATTTGTCATATGTAGTGATTGAAAAAATATATATAGCCGGCTTTTGTGATATAGTTCAAGATTATGTTTTTCTTAAATTTTTAATGTTCATCCATTTGTGTAGTTGAATGTGAAACAGTAAGACCAAAGAATGCATAGTGAATTTCTAAAATTAGACAGTATTTTTTGTTGTTGGTTTAGCATTTGACTGAAGCATTGCAAACAGATGACAAAAATGAGGCTTTGAAAAAAGCATTGACTACTGGAAATTTGTCTGCTGTAGAAGAACTCTTAAATTCAGGTAAGATGAGTGGATTGTCTTTGGGAAAATTAATTTTGAAAGGCATTTAAGTATGTTGTCTTTACTGAACGCAGATTTGTATTCTTCAGATAGACACAAAATAATCTAAGAAATACTTCAAGCAAGTGCAGGGTTTTCAGGTGTACTAGGTTTTTTCATTCTCTTTTCAATAAAAGTAGCTCCTTTTGAATTCTGCTTCTGAATATCTTTCAAGTATTGTGTATAATCTTTCAGCTGTTGTAAGAATCCACTGTCAGAAGGCAAAGGCTTGCAAGCATTGTTTGGCACCTGAGCTCACCTAGTGACTTTTTGGATTGTGACCAGAGCCATCTTTATTGCAGAGACTAAATATATAGCTGTTGTCCGTGCCATTTCCTTACAGAAGATTCCTGATAAGTTGTTAGTGTTGTTTTTAGAAGACAACAATATATAGTAATTGTTTAAAAGAGAATGCCAGAACAAGTTTTTTCAAACTTAAGGAAGTTTGGACATCTGAATATTTTATGATGTTTGTGAAACATTCACCTGAGACAGTATGAAGATGACTTGTGATCCCCCCGTACGCTTCAGAATAATATTAGTTATTTTATTATTTTTATAAACTTTATTTATATCCTGCTTTTTTTCTCACAATTGGGACTCAAGGTGGCTTACAAATTAAAATACACTATAGTTTAAATGTATCATCTGTGAAGTAGAATTAAACTGTGAGCAACATTTAAAAACAATGGAGCTAAGAGGCAGCCACTGAGAAGGCCTTATCTTTAGGATTTTCTCTTTTGTTAATGTGTTCATGATTACTTAATATGAAAAACCTCTTTCATGGATAATTAAATGTCTTCTGTATGTGCATTGTCACAAATGATGAATACTTTTGTCTATGTGCTATGCGTACAAATAGCAAAAAAACAAACAAAAAACCTACAGTTGACAGTCACTTTCTGTGTATGTTGAAATAAATGTGTTGATCAGATAGCACAGGTACTGCGTATTTCACAGTTTCATGCACAGAATATACTGTTGTTAACTATTGTCAGATTGACTTTGTGTTATGGCAACGCTAGGAATGAGAGAGCTCAAGTCACCCTATCCTCAACTGCGCTACTTAGGTTTTGCTGGTTTAGAGCCATGCCTTCCTCAATTGAGTCTATCCATCTGTAATGCGGTCTTCCTCTTTTCCTACTGCCTTCTACCTTTCCGAGCATTATTATCTTTTCTAGTGAGTCATGTCTTCTCATGATATGGCCAAATATGACAACCTAAGTTTAGTCATCATGGCTTGATGACTTGATTTGCTCTAGAACCCATTCATTTTTCTTTTTAGCAGTCCATGGTATTGTTGAATTCTTCTCCAGCGCCACATTTTGAGTGAGTTGATTTTCTTCCTATCACTTTTTTTCACTGTCCAGCTTTAACAACTGTATACAGAAATAGGAAATAACCTACCTGTGGTCTTTATTTTTGTTTTCTTTATTTTTGTTTATTTTTGTTTTCTTGATGTTCAGCTGTAAACCTGCCTTTGTACTTTCTGCCTTGACTTTCTTCAGTAATCATTCCAAGTCTTTGATGTTTTCTGCTAGTAGTAAGGTGTCATCTGTATATCTTAAACAGTTGATGTTCCTTCCTCCAATTTGCACGCCTCTTTCCTCTGAGTCCAGCTTTACATATGGTATGTTCCTGTATAGCTGGGGGTTGGACTTAGTGGCCCCTGTGGTCTCTTCCAAGGCTATGATTCTATGATCCTTGCTAATTGGAAACCATTCCATAAAAGTAGCACCTTTCCTGTAGGTAATGACTTCTCAACAACAAATACCTCTTAAGTTCAAATGAAGATAAACTGTTTGTGGTAACTTCCCCTTACTGTGTGCATTATTTTTGTATCCTTTCCTTCATATTGTTGAAGCCCAGTTAATCAAACAACATCACTGTTATAATTTGGAATATAACTAGTATATAGGAATAACATAAAAAAAGAAAAGCTTATAAGGAATCCAGCAGCCTTCTAGTGGCTGTGCAAATACCATTAAATATGAAAGGGGGATGCATATGGGAATATCCTGGTACTCTAGAGTGACCTTATATTCATTTTAGAGAATTGCAAGGCTTTTTAAAAACACTTTCTTAGTAGGATGGGTTTTTTAAAAAAGTCTTTCATTATATGGACTAACAGAAGAATGACACAGGCAAAGTTGCCCACTGGTGGATTGGACAAATGCACTTTGTTATGAAAGTCCATCCATGATCTGACAGCCATTTCTGAATTGTTTTATCCATTTTGGAATATTATCACTGAGATATGTGTGTTTTCTAAATGGACGGAATACATTCTCCTTTCTAAATTTTTACAACGTTGTCTGCTGCCTTTCAGGGTCGGAGCAGTCCTCAAAGTAACTCTCAATAATAAATTCAGATTCATAAGCTGATTGTATGATCTTAGTAAGAGCTGAAATTCAAGCTATTGTCGGTGTCAAACACTCATGTCCAGGCTACTTGTTTTGATATCTTCAAAGCTGGAGTGGCATATATTTTTAGAGTTTACCAAGTTTTTTGTGGCTGTTGCTGCTCTCAGAAGCTGATAGAGCTCTTAAGGAAATAGCTGTTAGAGACACCAGGTCACTCAATTGTGTGTAAAGGCCATGCCCTACCCATCTTGCTGATGGGGTAGGTGGTAAGGACAGTAGGACGTCTTGGAGGCCAGAAGTCCTTCAGAATTCTCTGCCACACCAGCAGATGTTTTGCTGACATTTCTGGTACCACTACAGATTTCCAGCACCAACGTTGCAATCATTTCAGCACCAAGTTAAAACTTGGCTTTTAATTAAAATCTTTGAGCCAAACTGATTTTATCCAGGCTGCACATGATTTCTGGTTACGTTACTCAGATCTTTTTTAACCAGTTTCAAATTGTCTGTTTTAAATTAAGAAACTGTTGAATATATTTTTGTTCTTTTAAAACTTTTGTAATTATTTGTTTTAAATTGACATTTTTGTAAGCCACCCTGAGACTTTTGGATAAAGGGTGGGATATACATATTTTAATTAATAAATAAAAAAAAGTAATTATAGGTCCACTTCTGCTGACATTTGTGATACTGCTGCAGATCTTTTTTTAGCAGGCTAGGTAAACCAAATCAGGTTGGCTTAGCTCTGCTATCTGTATGTCAGTTTTCAAAAATATATAATAGAGTTTCTCAATCTCTGTCTGATTAAATTCATGTTATATTGTGTATACAAATTTTCCAGGTGTAAATGTAGAATCTACTTTTCAGTTTGGTTGGACTCCACTGATGTATGCTGCAAATGTTGCAAATGTGGAACTCATGCATATCCTTCTGGGCAGAGGTGCAGATGCAAGCTCTGATAAGGGTAAGGTTTAGCAAAAGTACTGTTCTTCCAGGTGTTTATTGCCAAGGTTAATTTTATCTTGGAATTCAATAAAACAATATATTAAAAAGAAAGTACATACCAGAAGAGAAAGGAAGCAACTTTCAAATAGTTACCCAGTTGAAAGGGCCTTATTTGGGGTAAACTATAACATAAAAGACACTCTTTAAGTTCCTTATAGGTAGTGCATAGAAAACAGGAAGGAGGAGGAGGAGTTAAATATATGGCTTCTACTTTTAATCATGTGTGTTCTTACCCACTGCCTTTTCTTTTCTGTTTTTTCACTCTTTGTTCCCATTCTATGTTTTCTATCATTACCTGGCCTGTCACTTGTCAGATCAAACTGAAGACACATCGTGCAGAAGTCTTTGAATTCTGTTAAACCTGTCTAAGGGCAATTGGCTAACTCCAGTGCTGCTCTTCTGCTTATTCAGAGGAAATTGCCACCTTGTTACATGTTCCCCTTTTACCAACTGTATCAGGATTCTCTGTATGAGGAGTCCTAAGAATTAAGAAGTTGGTAGAGCTCAGACTCTTCCAGAGAACTGGAGCTCTGGCTGTCTCTCAGGAATTGCAGAATGACTTTTTTTTAAAATTTTATTATTATAAAAGTTATAACAATCAATATTTACAAATAATCATTCTTTCTTTTTATAAATATATAAGAAACAAAAAACAAGGAAATATGTACAATCAAATTTGTATACCTATCCAACATCTTCTTCTACTTCTTATTCTTCTTCTTCTATTGCTCTTCTAACTTAGTCTACATATACAGATACCTCTATATCTTTTATGTATCTAAATAAATTTCAATTACATGTCTTGTATATTCTGGTTTGTCTTACGTATGAATTCTTTTTCTGCTTTGTTCTGAGCTTTATGAGCATCCTTCTATATAAAAATTATATACAGATTATATACAAATGTACAATTTCAACTTCCTTCCTTCCTTCTTCTAGTTTGATTACTCACTTATTTTTCCAAGTTTCTTCTGATCATTTCCCTTTTTATGTGACTTGCCTTATTATTTTGAAAATAAAATTTTCTCTTCCCTTTTTCCCATATCTTTGCTTATCTTCATTCTTTTCATGTTTCCTTCTGAATTGCCCATTTTCGTTGTATGTATTCTTTAATTGGTTTCAATTCTACCCTATTTTTCCCCTTTGTCTCACCTTTAAGTGCCATTGTCAAATCATCCATCGCTATCATTTCTGATAGTTTAACCTCCCATTCCTCAGTATCTGGGATATGTTCACACTTCCAGTATTTTGCATAAGTAATCCTTGCATTTGATACCATATACAGTATTATTCTCCAATATCTACCGTGTTTCCCCGAAAATAAGACACTGTCTTATATTTATTTTTCCTCAAAAAGACACAGTATGGCTTATTTTCAGGGGATGTCTTATTTTTATTAAGTATGGTACAACAAACTACATTTATTCAAATATAGTTAAGTCGTCTTCTGGAACATCGTCATAACTCTCCAAACCCGGAATTCCATCCTGAATTTCTTGCGACTCCATTTCCTTTAGAACCATTGGCCCCAATCTTTCATGTCGAGCAATAGAGCTCTCATTAAATGAGCAGCTCTTATCCATGTAACCTGCTCGGAGTGCATCGGCAACAACAGTGTCAGTGATTTTATCCCATGAATTCTTCACCCAAATCACGACCTCTTGCAGGCTAGGTTTCACAAAGTTTCCACGCTGATTTCTTGTCATTCTATTTTCAATGTAGTCGTTAATTTCCATACGCAAATGGTCTTTGAATGGCTTGTTTATTGCAATATCAAGAGTCTGCAGATAGGCAGTCATTCCTACAGGAATCATTATTTGATCTATTCTTCTCTCTGCAAGGAAGTTCTTCATGTCTTTAGCACGGTGAGTGCTGGCTGAATCCCAGACTAGCAGACCTCTTTGGCCACCTCGCAAAACAAGTGGCAGCATTAAATCAAGCCACTTCCTTATAACTGCTTGTGTGCACCAGGCTTTTTCGGTTTCAAGAACATAAATGCCAGAAACACGTTCAATCTTATCTTTCTTGCCCTTAGTGATGATAAGAGGTGTGGCTTTCTTTCCATCCAGACGAATTGCCAAAATACAGGTAACCCGCGAACTTTCGTGACCAGTGGAGGGAACGTAGATTGAGGAGGCACCCCTCTGTTCAATTGTCGTTTGGGCTCCTTGACCCATAAACACTGCAGTTTCATCCATAGCAGTCATGTTGCAAAGTTGGTATTTAGAAAAGTCGATGCCATCAACAAAGGACTTGAATGCAAATGCTCGCTTAATAACTTCAGCATCTTCCAACTTAAACTGTGTTGTTGATTTTCTGAGAGACAGTTCATATCGCTGAAGGAAGCCATCCAGCCAGTGTTGTGATGCTTTGAATTCTGGGGATATTTCGAATTGTGGTGCCGTTGCAAGGGCAAATGCTTGAACATCAGCCCTGCGCACAACCAAAGCCTGTGCTCTCCTGTCAGCAATCCATTCACTGATCATGTCTTCCAGCTCAGGAAATAAAGGTTGTTGACCTGAACCACACTTGCGCTTCTTAGCATTTCCTCTGCCCACCTGTAGACTGAGGTTATCGTATTCTGCCCGCCATTTTTGGACCATTCGGATATCCAACTTCTTCTCTTTGCAGAAAGCCGTAAGATTCTTGCCCTGGGAGTCCTCCACAATTCCTTTCTTGTACTCAACAGAATAACTCTTTCTTTTTGCACTCATCTTGTCTGGGGGTACAGATACTCAGGAAAAGCAGAGATAGGCCAGCTAAGCTGATGTGTAAGAGCTGGCTTATTTATCAGGGATCCAGTGAGAACTGGGTCCAATCTGCACAGTGGAGCTGGGATGATCTCTCTGGGCTCAGTAGCAGACTGCTTGCTGAAGCTTTTCCACTATCCCCTGCTGTTTGTGTGGGGTGAGAGAGACCCACAGACTGTTGCTGGTTGGTGCTGGGGGAGGGAGACCCACAGTGCTGAGTAGAACAGCAGCCATAGCTTTACTTCTTCCCGCTGAGGACACACAATACCTAAAGCAGAGCGTCCTGCTCCTCACTTCACTGAGGAGACTTTTACTTTCACTTTCTATGCCTCAGCCGGTACGCTGCATAGCCACGCCTATCGCTATGTCTTATTTTCGGGGTATAGCTTATATTGCGCAAATGCTTAGAAATCCTGCTATGGCTTATTTTATGGGTATGTCTTATTTTCGGGGAAACAGGGTAATATGCTCTTTTTCTATTTGGTGTAACATATTTAAAAGAAATATTTCAGGATCCAAAGGAATATTAATTTTTAATATTACCAATATTTTCTTTTGAATGGTTTTCCAATATCTTTTAGCTTCAGGGCATGACCACCACATATGGAAGAATGTTCCTTCTTCTGTCTTACATTTCCAACATTTGCTGGAAATCTTGTACATTTTCCTTAATTTTGCTGGGTCTAAGTACCGTCTATAGAGCATCTTAAAGTAATTTTCTTTCAGCTTTTGGGCTAATGTAAATTTTTGTGTATTCTTCCAGCTTTTCTCCCAATGTTCCAAGCTAATTTCATGCCCTATATTTCTTGCCCATTGTATCATTGAATCTTTAATTATTTCTGTCTCTAATTCTCTGTTTAATAATATTTTGTATAATTGAGCCACCAAATGGTCTTTTTTTTCAAGAATGACGTTCTCAAATTCATTCCATTTCCCTGTACTTTCAAATCCTTCCAATTTATTATCCATTTTAAATCTTTCTTTCAGTTGATGATATAAGAACCATTTACATGTGAAACATTCCATCTCCAGTTCCTCTCTTGTTTTTATTCTTAGACTTGTCTTCTCTTCTACTATAATATCTTCATATCTGATCCATTTTTCTTTCTCATCTCGCCATCTTCCAAATAAGGCTTTGTGGGGAGATAGCCATAACGGGATTCTAATATACATTTTCCTTTTAAATTTCTTCCAAATTTCAAATAATACCCTTCTAAGATAATGGTTGAGGAATTCTTTATCCACTTTGGTTTTATTGTACCAAAGATATTCATGCCAGCCAAATTTCAATTCCAATCCTTCCAATATTCTTTCATTTTCAAGAATTATCCATTCTTTTAACCAGGTCAGGGCATTTGCTTTGTAATATATTTCAAGATCCGGTACACCAAACCCTCCTCTTTCTTTTCTCTCTATTAACATCTGCCACTTTATTCTTGGCTTCATCCCTCCCCAAATGAATCTCAATAAATCTTTCTTCCTATCATGAAAACATCCTTTGTTAATTATTATTGGAAGGTTTTGAAAAAGATAATTAATTTTTGGAAGGATATTCATTTTAATTGCTGCTATCCTTCTAATAGATAACCTCAATTTGGACTTTTTTTAGCAGTTCTGTATAAGGAAATGCAATCATCCTCATTTTGCTTGCAAATGGAAAGGAAAGATACATTCAGACAGTATGAAGGTTTTCTTATTACTGCTTCTATGCCATCTTGTAACATATGGTACTTTGTATATTAGGAATAAAGATTTGTTTAGAAATTTTTAGGAGAGGACAGAGAAGATATTTACTTGCAAGAGAATATTTTAAACTATGTTTATGAAAGCAGAAGAGAAGTTCTAAATGCTAGCCTGTCTGCTTAATTCTTCTGATTGTGTATTGAGAGTCAAACATGGGAACCTGGATTAAAATAGTGAAGGATAGTAGTCTTAATCCAGTTGTTAGGGTGAAATGCAGTAAACTAACTGAATCAATGAGAACTTAGTATATCAACAGTTAAATAAATTGCATTTATTCAATAGGTCACTCTAGCTAACTAGCAATTAGACTAGTCCTTTACTGAAAGCTCCAAAGCTAAGGCAAAAAAATTTCTCTTACTGAGAGTACATTGGTTGTTTCAGTTCTTTTATTCTTACAGAAAATTAGCATCTTTACCTGGTGTTGCCCTGGATTTTATTTTTTCATAGGTAATACTTGTTAGAAAGATTTGAGATCCTGTGTCTCTAATTTCCCCAACTGTCTTGTCCAGTACCTGTAACTTTTCCCCATACTCCCCAATCCAATCTGTATGCAGAGTTATTAACATACAGAGGTTGGGTTCCTGAGGGAATGCACTGTTGTCCTCCTTGCTGCTAGGCCTCATCTCCTTAGCAACTGGCCTGTTCAAGAGCTCTCTAGCTGAGAATTCTAAAAGCCCTTCTCTAAACTGCAAACTGCAGGATTCCATGGAATCTTCTCAGGCAGCCAATCATATGAGGTCTTCACCTGACACAAACAAACAAACATACAAACTTTGACTTTTATATAGGAGATAACAAAATTAAGTCCTCTACACTTTGGACTGTAGGACCTCATTTGACTCTTCTGCTGCCATTAAGATTCTGTATTCTGAGTGTCTGAAAGTCTAAACTTTAGGGCCTTTACAGAGCTGCCAGTTGTGTCCAGTAAAGCTACATGATGCAGTCCTGATCAGCAGAAGTGACAAGGGTTATTCCTACATGCAAGGTAGAACTCTTAATTTGTTTGAAGGGATTTCCTGGATTCTTCAACTTTCTTTACAGCTTTAGGTCTGCATGTTATGAACTTAGATACTGATGGTTAACAAAAGGTATCATGTAAATCCAATTCCTCTACCCTTGGGAGCAAATAATTTTCCTGTTTTGAATAGCTAATGACAATACAAATATTGTCATTTGATAACTTCCATTATGGGCTTCTGTGATAAAGTTTTTCTTTTGAAGAAAATGCTGTACTTTAATGATTCAAACATTTGTTCATTACGAAAGGTAACACCTTATTTTCAGTAGTATTTTTGATGAGACAAAATTATAGTCTTGAAAATCGGTAGACATTATATTCTTAGATTGCTTTTATCCTATAAATACTGTAATTGGTTTTAAAAATACTTGCTAGACAAAAGGAACAGACAAAAAAATACTGAAACCTTCATATAGCATCATTTCTAGAGGCATAGAACTCTGCTGTGATCTAAGTCGGGGGCAGACAAAGTGCTGTTCTTCAGATGTTTGATTGCAGTAGGGCATTGCAGACCATCAACATGTGGAGATCAGCATTTTGCCAGCTCCTTCCATAAAAATAATTTCTTTTTTATACACGACCTTGATCTCTGTGTACCTTTCAGTGTTTCTTTTGTTAAACATGTCTTGCTGGAACGTCCTGTATTCCTAGTGTATAACACATGCTTCTGACAACCCAATTTCCTGTTCTACGTTCTGGGTTCTATTTGTTGATCTATAAGCTTTATATAGATTTCAGAGCAAAACTAGGTCTCTGTCCTCTTTTTTTGTTAAATATGACTGGTTCAATTAATGGAAGCAAGGTCCTGATGAAATAATTTTACTGTATTTTTAAGGAGATCTGAATTTGATTCAGTATCACTTAAACATTACCATATATTTTCAGTATTATTTATCTGGACATGGTCCAAGGTTTCATAGGAATGCGCAGTTATGTTGTTCTCTTGTGCAGTCCTGCCCTCTCCTTTTTAGATATACATCACAGCCAAAATAGAAGCTAAAAATTGCTAACTACCATTTGCACATAGTGAGATTTTTACATAGAAAGTGTTTTTTCCACCTTTGCCAATTCATCATTGTATGGAGGTGAATCCAGCCTCTTGAAGACTACCAGCAGAACACAGACTGTGGCAGTTTCTGCCAAACTGGTGAAGCTTCAAACATCACTTCAGAAGCAGACTTTCTGTTTGCTGTCCAAAGACCAAGTACACTAACTAAGTACATAGTCACCAAAAGATTATGCATCAGGTGACAAATTAGCCATCGCAGTTATGAAAAGGACAGTGTGTAATAGTTGTAATCTGCATCGGTGGAAGGGCTACCCACAGCAAGAAAATTGAAAAACTTCAAAGTTTAAGATAAAAGAATATTCCTATTAATGTTGGAATTAACCTCCATGTGCAAATAATTTTGCTGTGCTTCTAGGGGATTTTCACAGAGATATATGCACAGCCAGCATGTTGTAGTGATTTGAGTGTTGGACTACTACCCTGGAGATCAGGGTTCAGTTTCCTGCTTGGCCATGGAAATCCATTGAGGTGGCCTTGAGTATGTCACACACTTTGAATCTCAGAAAAGCCTGTGATAGATTCACCTCAGGGTTACCATAAGTCAGAAATGACTTGAGGGCATGCAACAACAAGCAGCAATGTACACACAAAAACACCAAGGCTATAGTTTTATATGCACTTAAATATATACTGTTTTTACATACATGCACACATACATAAACATGCACGTATGTTTTAGAGTCTTAAATGTTATGTTTCCAGAGGCAATCTTCTATTGCTTTGACATCTGAAAGCTAATTTTTATTATTTCCACTCTGTACGAAGTATTTAACAAGTGTTGGTGTATGTCAGTTTTTACTGGTTATTATCCATGTTGTACGCTACAAAGTTGATTTGGTTTCTTAAACTTGTTCCCGTAATTTTCATTTAGATCAGTATACAGTGTTGATGGCTGCATGTACTGCACGTGCACCAGAAGAGCAGATCTTAAAGTGTGTAGAACTGCTTCTGTCAAGGAATGCTAATCCTAATGCTACATGCAGGTAAACAAATAGTGTGTACTTCAAAGTGCTGAACAGCTTACTCCTCTTCTAATACAGTAAATGCCATCATTCTTTTTTATTCAGTGTGTTGTACTATGTTTGCTACCAATGGATCACTTTCTAGTTTGGCGTTCATCTCTAATATGTTCCACCCTTGTTTTCTGTTTGCTAACAATGTCTAATGTGTATTGTGCTCTCCTAAATCTTTTTGCCCACCCATGAACATATGCAACATTTGTTAATCAGTTGCATTACAGACAAACTAAATAAAAGTTACAGCTGCTCTAATGTATTGTTGATCTTACGGATTTTAATACAGTACTAGCATGCATACCTGGCATTTTATTTTCTCTTAGGTGATACTTGTTAGAAAGATTTGAGATCCTGAGTCTCTAATTCCTCAAGCTGTCTTGTCCAGTACCTGTAACTTTTCCCCATATTCCCCAATCCAGTCTTTATTCAGAGTTATTAACATACAGAGGTTGGGTTCCCGAGGGAATGCACTGTCCTCCTCCTTGCTTTGCTGCTAGGTCTTGTCTCCATAGCAACCGGCCTGAGGCCCAAGAGCTCTCTGGATGAGAATTCTAAAGGCCCCTCCCTAGACTGCAAACCACATAATTCCATGGAATCTTCACAGGCAGCCAATCATATGAGGTCTGTGCCTGACACAGACAGACAACCTTTGACTTTTATATATTAGATTTAATGTATGACATATTGATGTAAAATAAGTGTTGTATAAACTGGTTCTTCTCAGGTTGCCTGATGTGGGGGACCAGCACACATTCAACAGGCCTGAATGTGCTATACATTAATAAAGGGAAAGCTACTATGAAAATTGGGAAGTGCAAATTATTCTATTTAATGAATTTTAAAAGAGAAAAATGAAACCTTGCCTTAGAAGCCTTGAGACAAGGGTGGGGAAAATGTAGCACCTTAAGGCCATTTTGGAGCCCCACAGAAACCCTTAGCACCTTCCAAAAAGAAAAAAAAAATTATTTTGATTTCTCTAAAAGATGCCTCCTACATTCCCCAGGGGCCGTGAGGGGCAATTTTGCCATGTTTTTGCCGCTCCTAGGAAGTTTAGACTGAGAATTCAACCGCCATAGTGTGAGGAATTTGACCCTGCGGCCTCCTGATTTGAGGGGAGTATTTTGAGCCATTAAAAAAATGTATTAAAAAAATCACTGCAGCCCTGCAAGATCCCATGGAGGACCAATGCAGCTTCTCAGTTTATGACAGTTGCCCACTCTGTCTTAAGGCAACAGTTGTCTGCAAGCTGCTTTTGGTTTTTTTTAAAAGGCAACTTGAACTCAATCAAAAGAGCAAGTTGTAGATGGTTTCAGAGCACATTTTGAAGAACTAACTTACAAATACCTTAAATTTTGAGCTTTGAAAGACGGATGCTGTATTTGAGAGTCTGGAATTTGTGGGAATTTGAAAGAGGGAGAATATACTGCATTGTTCTAAATGTTGGCTCTTGTTATTATTGATA
Source organism: Cyclura pinguis (assembly GCA_030412105.1). Classification (NCBI taxonomy): domain Eukaryota; kingdom Metazoa; phylum Chordata; class Lepidosauria; order Squamata; family Iguanidae; genus Cyclura; species Cyclura pinguis. The sequence continues at coordinate 75,099,151 of CM059603.1, read as the reverse complement.
GCACAGTTAATACTTTAGGCTTTTAACCAGTTGCTTAGCATTTAATTTTGAAAGAACGTATTTATTACTGTTGATAAGATAATGACAGCCTACACTACTGTGCAATTTAAGTGACCTTGATTTTATCATTGTATGATGGTTAACTTTGTCAAATCACATATTTCACTACATTCAGATAGCCTGGGAAAACTGTCACATTTATACTTTAGGTAATAAATTTTAATATAAATGGCACCAAACAGCTATAAGAGTTACATAAAGCTTAATACCTTACTACAGTACAGATCTTTTATCTTTTTCTTTGGCAGCTTGTAATATTTTCTGTGTCTATGACATAAAAAATGTGTCAATATGAAGGAGTTAAATTTATTGTGTCTGTTTAATCATTATTATCTTTTTCCACTGTCCCTTCAAGCCCCAGCTAGTGTAGACCTATTGAATCAATTACTGAGTGACTAGACTTGCACAAATTCCGTCAAGTTAGTGAGTTTTAATCTAGTTGGAGCTTGCATTTGGATTTAGGCTGCACTGTCAACTCAGTCTTGACAGGGGCAATCTATTGTGTTCTGTGTTGTATATGAAGGCCAGAAGAAATAAGTGTGTATAGTAAGTTGGCTTGACCCTTAAATAGGTTCAGTTTGTACACCTAAATAGGGTTATCAGTGTCAAGGGAAAAAATTGCTATTATGTACTTTGTGTTGATAGTTCTCTAGTATCAAATCAGCTCTTTTGAACCCCCAAAGGAAGGATTCTGTCAGGAGTAGCTCAGGACTTCATGTCTGCCATGACAACCATAGGCCTGTCCCAAGTAACAGCTAGTGGCACCCATGCTGCAGGACATACTCTGGACCTGGTTTTCTGTTCTGGGCAGGATGATGTGATCTAGGCGTGGAGGAACTTTCTCTGGTTCTGTTGTCATGGACTGATCACTTACTGGTAGGATTTAGACTCACTGGGACTGAGAACCTCAGTGGGGGTGGGGAGGCTGATTAAGATGGTCCAGCCCAGAAGGCTTGTGGATCCAGATGGATTCTTGATAACTCTTGTAGAGTTTCCTGTTCCCTTGACAGGTGATCCTGTCAAAGCCCTGGCTGATCTCTGGAACAGAGAAATGGTCAGACCAGTGGACATGATTGTTCCTAAGCATCCCCTCCCATGAAACGGAGCCAAGAGAGCCCCCAGGTTTTCTAGGGAGCTGATGGTGGTGAAATGAATGGGACAGAGACTAGAGCGGCGTTGGTGGAAGACTCAGAGCAAGTCTGACTGAACATGGGCTAGAACTCATTGGGAGGCCTATTCCAGAACAGTGGTAGCAGTGAAGAAATCATACTTCTCTGCCACTGTTGCATCTGCTCAATGCTGTCCAGCAGAGCTGGCTTGAGTGGCCAGGGGCCTTTTATATTCTGGCCCACAAGATGGAAATAAAGACCACTCTACAGCCTGCTGTGATAAATTTGCAAGACACTTTACAGACAAAATTGCTCAGATTCACTCTGATTTGGATGCTGTAGTTAAGACAGGTCCAGTTAATGTAATCTTAGCACTGGCATGTCCTGTATTGGATTTGTTTCAGTTTGTGCAGCTTGAGGATGTGGACAGGATCCTTGGAGAGGTGAGAACCAGCACATGTATACTGGCTGCTGACCCCTCCTGATTTCTGAAAGCAGCTAGAGGGGGACTGACTGAAAGGGTAAGGGGAGTGGCGAATGCCTCACTGTAGCAAGGAAAGTTTCCAGCATGCCTAAAAGAGGCTCTGGTGAAGCCATTACTAAAAAAAAGCACTCCCTGGGTCCCGCCATCCTGAATAATTGTTGGCCAGTCTCCAATACTGCATTTTTGGGCAAGACTCTAGAGCCTGTGGTAGCCTCCCTGCTCCAAGGATTTCTGGATGAAACAGACTGTCTAGACCAGGGATGTCAAACTCAATTTCATCTTGGGCCGCATCAGCATTATGGCTGCCCTCAAAGGGCCAGTCATATCTGTAAGACTATATAAATGTATCTACTCTTTTATCATATTAAATAATTACCTCTGCATTCGATTATTACTGGTTTTTAAACTGTCTTCCCTCTTCATAAACTTTATTTGTCTTGGACATTTGGGGACTATTTCATCGTAGTTTATGATCCCTGTATCTCTGTAAAGTAACACAGAATTGGTCAGTATATCCAAAGTGTGCCTCTTTGTGCCCCCAGGCTCGCCAGGCGGGGGGAGTGCCACTGCTGCAGCAAAGGTGCAAGGGCCGCATGAAATGGCCTGGTGGGCCAGATTTGGCCTGCGGGCCTTGTGTTTGACACATGTGGTCTAGACCCATCTCAATCTAACTTTAGGCCGGGTTATGGTCACCTTGTTGGATGACCTATGCGGGAAACTAGACGGGGAGTATGTCCCTGTTGGTTCTGCTGAACCTCTCAGCAGCTTTAATGCCATCAACCATGGTATCCTTCTGGGTCAACTCACCAGGATGGGACTTGGGGGCACTGTCGTGTTCCGGTCATTCCTGGAGGGATAAACTCAGAAGGTCGTGCTGGGGGACTCCTGTTTGACTCCCTGGCTGTTGGCCCATGTGGTCCCTCAGGGTTCTGTTTTGTCCCCCATGCTATTTAACATCTACATAAAACCGCTGGGAGAGGTCATCCAGAGTTTTGGGGTTCAGTGTCACCAATATGCTGATGACACCCAACTCTGCCTCTCTTTTCCATCTGATTCCAAGGAAGCTGTCTCAGTACTGAACCAATGTCTGTTGTCAGTAATGGACTGAATGAGGGCAAACAAAGCTGAATCCAGACAAGACAGTTGAAAGACAGATCAGGGAATAAGAACTTTGCTGGATCAGGTTACAATTGTCCTGAAATCTCAGGCTTGCAGCCTGAATGTTCTCCTGGATACCCAGGTTTCAGCAGTGACCAGGAGTGCATTTGCACTGTTAAAACTTACGGGCTAACTGTGCTGTTCCTTGAGATGTGACATCTGGCTACACTGACTCACACCTTAATTACATTTTGTTTGGACTACTGTAATGCACACTTCATGGGGCTGCCTTTAGAAACTGTTCGGAAACTTCAGCAGGTTCAAAACGCAGCAGCCAGAATGCTGACCAGGACCATTTACAGGGAGTACTTAGCTACCATTTTAAAACAGCTTCACTGGCTACCTGTTCTTTTCTGGGCACAATTCAGGGTGCTGGTCATGATGTATAAAGCCCTATACATTTTAGGTCCGGACTATTTGAAAGACTGTACCTTCCTATATGAAGCTGCCAGAGCCATAAGATCTGCAGGGAAAGGCTTTCTCTTGGTCCTGCTACCATCCCAGGCTTTCATGGTGAGGACACAGGAGAGAGTCTTCTCAGTAACTGCTCCCACGCTATGGAACTCTCTTCCGTGGGAGGCTAGGCTGGCCACTTCCCTGCTTCTCCTTCGTAGGCAAAGACAATTCTTTTCAAGCAGGCTTTTATGTAATCTGGGGAGCTTTTTATTTTTATAATTTCATGTGTTCTTAATATTCAATGTTTTTAATTGTTTTAAATGTTTTTAGCATATTTTTGGAAGCCGCTTTGGGTCTTATTCTGGGAGGAACAGCAGCATACCAATATAATAAACAAACAAATAAAATATAGGACTGCATCAAAAAAAACTTGAATGAGATAAATTTAAAGTTCTGCATTTAATCAGGAAAAAAAAGCAAATTTACAGAGTAAGGATGGGTGGTGCATGACATAACTGCAGAACATCTGAAAAAGATTTAAGTACAAGTCAGCAGTGTGAAGTGTCAGCTAAAAAGACAAATGAAATAGGCTGCATCAGTAACAGTGGATTGCAAACAGAAATGCCATTCTATTCTGCTGTGGTTAAATCTTACAAAGTTCCAGCAACTGCAGTTTCAGACAGATATTGACCAACTGGAACAACAAAGAGGGGAACAAAAATGGCTAGGGGCTTAAAAACTAAGTTCATCAGGGAGAGCTTACAGGAGCTGAGTATAGTTAGAGATCATTTAGAGCCATCATTGTATACTTGAAAGACTACCGTGGAGATGATGGAGCAGTTGTGCTTTACTCCAAAGAATAGTACACGAGCCAACCTGCCTAAAATACAACAGGTAGGGATTTTGGCAAAAACTTGGAGAGAGTTTCCCAGTGGTTATGAGCTGTTCAGTGATAGAACAGGTCACTTTCGAAACTGGTGGACTTGTCTTTGTTTAAGATTTTTAAGAAAAGGCTGGATGGACAGCTACTAGGGTAAGGTAGTCATGGTTCATTAGGAATTAGATCAATTGGCATGAGATCCCTTCCAAGTCTGTTAGTGTGTTGTGTGTAAAGCTCAAACAAGACAATGAGTTGTTTCTTGTGTCTGACTTTACTATAAAAAAGTCAAAATTTATGAGTGATCTTGTCTGTTTGTGTGAGGCAGGCACAGACCTCATATGATTGGCTGTGTGAGGCGAGAAGACCTCATATGATTGGCTGGCTGTGGAGATTCTGTGGAATCCTGGGGTTGGCAGATCAGGGAGGGGTCTTTAGAGTTCTCAGCCAGAGAGCTCTAAATAGGCCAGTTGCTATGGAGATGAGGTCTAGCAGCAAGTCCCCTTACTAACCCAACGTCTGTGTGTTAACAACTCTGAATACAGACTGGATTGGGGAATATTGGCAAAAGTTACAGGTATTGAATAAGACAATTTTGGGAATTAGACATAGGATCTCAAATCTGTGTATTCCAACCGCATCTAACTCCTAAGGTAAGGTAAGGCAATTCCTGTGGTATTTCTAGCAAGTGTTACCTATGAGAAAATAGAATCTCAGGCAGTACTGGGTTAATACGTTAGTTCATGTATAAATTTTAATGTCAAAAAGGAATGTATGGGCAAGGGAGGTTGAATTGTGCTTTATCTTTCTGGTCTTATTATTTCTCATATGAGAGTTAACCTGGAGAAGGAGAAGTTTTGTTGTTAGACCATGGGGAATTAAGATGAGGAAGGGATTTGCTCACTTCAGTTACATGTGCTTCTTCAGAAGATTGTGCAAGCACTCTTTGTATGTGAACAGATACAGACAAATATGGCTTCTGCTCTTCTAAGTGATTTTTATTTATTTCTTTTGACTATAAATGCTAAGATGTAAGTGAATGGTAGTTTTTAAAAACAAGTTTTCAGTTGCTGATTGCTACTGTTACGACTCCATAAATATAATTTTGACAGTTTAAAGCAACTATTTCTGTGTCTTCATTGTTATTGCTTCAGCTTAATCCTTGGATCTGTATGAATTGTTCAAGAAAATCTTGTCTTCCATGGGAAAGTCAGTCATAAAATGTTGATGTTTAATTCTGCTGCAATGGAAAATGCTTTAGTTGACAGTGAGAAAAATTTAACTCATACCCTTGAGACCTAATCTCACGTAAATTTCATAGGGTTGCGTCTTTATTAAGAAAGGCCTATTCAGTTTGTGAGAGGATCCTGTTGGTCTCAATAGGACCTGCTGGTTTGTTTGAAGGAATACCTTCCAGATTATATGCAAACTTTCATTTGCATCCAGTATCCACTTGTAACATATACCTGATTGCCACATTGAAATATTATGACACCAGGTCCCTGTACTAGTATATTAGTTACTACCAAGGTTTAGTATATGTCCTGTTAGTTATTCTAAATGTAACAAATGAAAATTTACAAAAGTTTCTGCAAAAATTATTATCTTATTTGCCTGGTGTGTGTTGCATCTTACAGATAAATTGCCTTTTCTGTGCTAGATGAAATTATTTTGGGGCAATCTGCTGTTGGAAAGAAAAGTCCCTTTTTCTAGAATAATTAAATCTGCTTGGGTTTAACAACCTTCCTGGCACTTTGTGCAGCACACCTCTTTACCTTTCACATTTGACCTAAATTTGCTTGTTTGATGTTGAAGCCACTGTTCCCTACCCTTGCTTAGGGAATACGGTGAACGTTTTTGTTGTTGTTGGCCTTTGTTTCCAGTGTATAGTGACCATATGGTGAACCTATCACGTGAGTTCTTGGCAAGAGTTGTTCAGAGGGGGTCTGCCATGGTCTTCCTCTGAGGCTGAGAGAATATGACCTGCCCATGGTCACCCAGTGGGTTTCTGTGGCTGAGCAGTGATTTGAACCCTGAGTCTTGTTAGTATTTCAAAATGGTCATCATATTCCTTGCTTACTGTTATACAAAGTTTCTTCCTTTGACTCTCTTCCAGATTCTCTTTATCTTCATTCTTAACAGTGTTGAAGAATCACAGTGACTTATCAGATGATGTTTTATCAACTTTGAGTAGAATAGTGTTACATCCCACTATTGGGATGTTGATTAATTCCTCTGCGTAACAATTCCCATTGTGCATTGTTCAGTTTCATTTTATTGTTAGCAACTGACGTCTCAAGTATATTGCAATAACTTTTAAATGCATGCTGTGAACATAGGAGGAAAACAACAGATCAAAGGTCTATTCTTGTATTCTTTTTCGTACAGATGCCAGCCAGAGACATCTGGCAACTGTATGAGCAGGACATGAAGGCACTAGTCTTTCCCCTGCTGTTGCTGCCCCCTCCCTTCAGTGGCCAGGAGGTTCCATGTAATTATCCCCACTAATAGGCATTGATAAATCTATCTTCTCCCATGTGGCTGTTTTCTCTTATTTGGCTAATTCTGTTTTAAAACGATCTGAGTAAGTTTCCTTCCTGAATTTTCTTTATTATTCCCAAACTTTCTCTGTTCTATGAATAATTCTACAACCCTTTTATAAAAGGTAGGTTATGAATTAATAAGATAATAGAAATAGATGGCATTCTGTATTGCGATTACAGATTTGTAATCTAGTGTTACAGATCCATAATGGGTATGTATTCACACTATGTAGTCAGGGTCATGGCACTGTTGCCATAGTCTTAAATGCACCTCCCCCAAGCCACCTTGGGGAGAATCAGAGCAGGATCTCTTACAATTCTTTAACATAGCCTCACTCGCTGGCAGAAAGGGGCTGGAAACTCTATCCTTCTTGTGCCCTGATTGACAGTTCTCATTGCAGTTGCTGGCTATTAAGATGGGCGTGGCAGTTTGGGCCAGGAGACATTATTTAATGATACATTTATAATTAAGTAACCAATGATGATGATAGATCCCTTAGTCTCTGAATGCTTCTGCTTTTTCATGTACAAAAGTACTTTAACGTTTTTGTCATCCTGGTATCCTGTTCTAGACCTTTCTTAGTCCTATAATACTCTTTTTGAGATAGGATAATAACAGCTATACATATTTTCTAAATAGGCAGCATCATAGATCAATATGGAAGTATTATTCCGTTACCTTTATTTTTCAGTCCCTTTTTAAATACTTATCATAGAATTTTCCAGTGACAAGCTGTTATTTCCTTGCGATATTCAGCTCAACCTAAAAAGTAGTCCTTTCTTTAATAACTGTCACTACCGTGTTTCCCCGAAAATAAGACATACCCATAAAATAAGCCGTAGCAGGATTTCTAAGCATTTGCACAATATAAGCCATACCCCGAAAATAAGACATAGTGATAGGCGTGGCTATGCAGCGTACCGGTGCGAGCAGCCCCATCAACAAGGTCGGCTCCCCCTGTCAGGTCCCGGTCATTCTGTGTGTGCTACAAGCTGAGGCATAGAGGGAGACAGGGTAGAAGCAGCAGGAGGAAGAAGGGGGAGCGAAAACCCAAAGGTTCCCAAGTTTTGCAAACGTTCTTTTTCTCCTCCCTCCAACCCCCCCCCCACAGAATCCATCCTGGATATAGAATTCCTTTGGATGCTTTCCTTTAGTCACTCCCCCCCTCTTTCCACTGTACACTCCGAACCCCACCTCTCCCCTCCCACTTCCCTCCCCTTTACACAACTTTGTAAGACAATCCCCCCCCGGCGTCCCCCCCTTTGTGCTCTTGAATCTAGCGAAGGTTAAGGAAGGGGAGGGGAAAGCCCCAAAACAGATGCAGGAAAGGAGACCCAAAACAACGCACCAGCCCGCCCGATCCTCCCAACAATTGGAGGGGGCGAGGGAGGGATTACACCACCACGCTGAAGCCGAGAGTAAGGAGGTTTGGGGAGGGGAAGGGAATCCTGCTTGTTTGCAAACACGACGGTGGGCGGAGGTGGTCGAGACGAGTGGCATTAAGGAGGAACTGCAAGGAAACGGGCTGCCAAGGGATCGAGGCGGAGGAGGGAAGGCTGGACTTAACTATATTTGAATAAATGTAGATTGTTGTTGTACCATACTTAATAAAAATAAGACATCCCCTGAAAATAAGCCATACTGTGTCTTCTTGAGGAAAAATAAATATAAGACAGTGTCTTATTTTCGGGGAAACACGGTACTTCAGACTCCATCAGTTCTACACCATGAATCACTTTACACTTACTTTGAACTTCCTTTGCTTTTCTCTGGGAGGTTCATGCAGAATCTAGGAGAGCAGATTGTATTCCAGTCATTGGTCTGGAGAGGTAAAGACATGGAATCTCATATCAATAAAAGTACCTGCCTTCTGGCTCTACCTCCAGTTCCTTCCTTGAATTGCCAGGATAATGTCCTCCTCCTTACAGTCGTTCCATAAAAACAGTGACCTGCTTTGGTGACCACAGAGGCTGGCCTCAGTAGTAATGACAGTGTAATGGGATCTTTCAAGGGAATCAAAGCCCTCTCAATTACCCCCATGAGGAGGCCTACATGCTCTCTTTTTATTCTGATAGTGACTTTCGGGCTCTGATAATTCTCCTCCAAATTACTTGCTTCCAATTAATGAAGATTTTTTAAAAGACACTTAATTCTTTGTAGTTGCACAAATTGAAGAGCAGCTTAAGAATGAGAGACTTTGCTGTACTTCCAAAAAAGAGTATACAACACTTGCTTTACAGCCTCTTACTCCTGTTGGCCACCTCTAAATCTACTGATTTCTCCTCCAAGGAGCTCCCTAAGAAAGTATCACACCCAACAGTCCAAGCAGGCTTTCCTCCTCCTACAGTGGGAAAATATACAGTCCTCTCTGTCATGGCCCAACTCCTCCAGGGAATCAAGCATCACAGTGAACTTTCTGAGGAGTCAGCCTTTAGATCTGGGCAAATAAGACTTCAGACACATGGTTTTCTTGGCACTGCAACAGACATTTGTCCTTCAAGTGAATCTGTTTGCTTCACCTTCCAATTCTCACCTGAGTCATAGTTTCTTCTGTTTACGTAGCCCCCTCACAGAATGTGCTCAATGTCTCATGGATCTAAGGCCTCCTATATGTTCTTCTTGCCACCATGCTTATTTTCAGGGCTGTTTGCAATCCCAGGGTAGAGAGTGCCATGGTGATCTTTATTGGTGCAGGAGATTTTGATTTTCCTGAACTCTAACTCTTCTCTAACTCACTGCAGCAGAACTCTGATTTCTGAACCTTCAGAGGCCTGTGGTTCACCAGACTGATTCAAACTAGCAGCTTGAAGACTGAGTGTAAGGCTTTTCTAGATCATGGCTTTCACCCAGAGGTAGTGACTACTCCAGTCATTCTCGGGATGGCAGGAGGATCAATCCACTATGTATGGGTTGTGATCCTCACGCCAGCCGACGCAGGAGCCATCCTCGTTCCAAAAACATTTTAACCGTTGAGCCCCAGTCCCCCTCCAGTCAGTTTTTATTTCTCCTGTGATCCAGCTAGGTGTGTTTTTGTCCCTCTCCGGTACTTTAGTTTGTATGTTAGATATGGAGCAGAGAAAAAGGGGAAGAGTTCGAGAAAGGAACGGGGTAAGCCTTCCCAGACAGTAGAGAAAGCAGTCATTGGACATGGAATATTAAAAGACGATTCCGTCCTGAGTACCGCTGTACAGCTGGGCTCGGACAATGAAAAACAAAATCCCATCCAGAAAACCACAACACAGTGGGTCATGGACGATGGCAAATGCGATTCCGTCCATAAGACCAAATTTCAGGGGGTCGTGGACAAGGAAAATCATGCAGATTTAAGAAAAATATTTCTGAGTTCGAGCGAAAGTGAGGCAGATGAGGTAAAGATTGTTGGTGGACGCAAACAGCGAGACCCAGACAATCAGAAAACAAAGGAAACAGGTAAAGGGACCTCAGAGAAAAAGACAAGGAAAGGGGAAAAATCAGGTAGCAGAAAAAAGCTTTCAAAACAGTCAGCGGTGACTCTGAAACTTACAATCGCAACTCCTGGGTGCCATCTTGAAAATGCCAGTTCTAAGATGGCGCCAGTAATGTCTAACTGACTTCCTGAAGTCTCTGAGGGAAGCGCAAGGGGCAGAGCGGTGGCACATGTGTACAGCTTCGCTTATCCAATAGTGTCTGGCCAGAAAGAAGCAGGAGGGGCTCGGGTTTCCTCTGATACAGAGACTCGTTCAGACGGATTGCCTCAGTCAGCATTTGAACAAATTAAAATGAATTCTGAGTTTAAAGCCTTCTTCAACAGTTAGTTTGCGAGTGTGCCAACTCAGAGACAGGAACAATTAAATGAAACATGTGAGTCGAATGTATGAATGCAACACCCTAGAGATGAAATTCAGGTGGATATAAGTCAGTTGATAAGAGAAGCGGCTCAGACGCAGGTCCAAACATTATTAAATGCTCAGATGCCACAAATGAATTTTAATGTAAATGATTTTCAGTGCCCAAATGGCTATGTAGAATATGATGAATGTATTTAAAAATACTAAAAATACTAATATGTCAAATCAAATTAATCAACTTAATCAAATGATTTTACAGCAACAGTCAAGTATTGATGAGTTGGATCAAATTGATAATGAACTGCCAGCTGCTAAGAGGAGGAGATTGGGTCAAGATGAAAGGTCATGTGGAAGTGAATTGAGAGACCAGAGAAATAAGGAGAGATCTTTAGCTGAGAAAGGGACAGCCAGTAAAGAGACAGATGTGAGGATGGAGCAAAGGAATTCTAGAAGGAGACTGCAGCATGAGGCAGAAGGGAGTGATAAGAAAAATGAGCCAGCAGAAGAATTCATCACTATAGAAGATGAGAAGGAGTTTATGTCTTCAGAGGATGAGGAGGAGGATAAGATGGAGTCTGACAGATTGTTTGAGGGAGAAAATTTCCATAGTCTTTTAAAAAGGGTTGTACAGACATTCGGTTTGGATAGTTACAAAGAGCAGGAAGCGGAGGATGGTAGTAAGGAAAGTAAGTTAGCTTCAGTAATTAGAAAAAAAGAGTCACGGGCCATGGAAATTCCTATGCCAGAGTTCTTTAAGGATGTGATTACGAGTGAGTGGTCTTCACAGTGGAATTCTAAGAAACTTTTGGCTTATAGTCAAAAGTTATATTCATTTGTAAAGAAAGATGTTGAATTTCTTAAAGTGGATGCCCCGATTGTGGTTTTAGTGTTGGGGGCAATTGTCTATAGGAAGGGGGACACCCAACTAAAGTGAGTGGATGAAAGAAGGGCAGAGATATCTCTGAGGAAAGCACATGAGGCAGCATCTTTAGCCATTAGAGCTTTGGTAGCTACTTCTCTGTTTGCTAGAGCTGCTGTTCTCTGGACACAGGATATTTTGGATTCTCAAGATTTAAGCAAGAGTTATTAAAAGCAGTTGTTCTAAAGTATATTGCTGATGTGGTCCATGATTCAACCGCTTTTGCGGCTAGGAATATTAATTTATTGACCATAGTGAGAAGATCATTATGGTTGAAGTACTGGGAGGCTGACCAAAAATCTCGAAATAATTTGGCTTTTGTTCTGTTTAAGGGAGAGTTATTATTTGGAAATCAAGCATTGGCAAAGGTCTTAGTGGAGACAAAAGAAAAGAAACAGGTGATGCCCACTTTACAGAAAAAGAAAGTGGATAGGAGGAGTTTTTGAAGCTGTAATTACTCCTTTTGTAGGGGAAGAGCTCATAGTTACACTGGAAGAGGGTCTGAGTACCGTGTTGGTAGGTATCAGTGGAATAGACAGAAACTACAGTTCAGTAGGCAATTTCAGTATTCAAGACAAGGACAAGGAAAGCTTGGGAATAATCCCAAGTGGGGAAAGTCACAATATTGACAATCAGCAACAGTCGGTGGGAGGAAGACTTCTGTCTTTCGGAGACAGGTGGTGTCAAATAACATTGGACTGGTGGGTTCTAACGTTAGTAACTCAAGGGTACAAAAATTGTTTTCGCACCAAGCCGAAAGACAGATTTCTTCTGTCACCAGTATTGAAAGCCAAAAACAAACAACATATTGTTCATCAGGAAATTCTTCATTTGTTGCAGATAGGAGCAATAGAGAGGGTTCCCAAACAGCATGAATTCTCGGGAGTTTATTCAGTATTTTTTGGTGGTGCCCAGAAGCAATGGCAGTTGGAGACCGGTGTTAAATCTAGAGTACCTCAACAAATTTGTGAAATATCAAAAATTCAAAATGGAAACGCTACAGACAATAAGGGAGAATTTGTCTGTGGCGGAGTACATGGCATCTGTAGACCTCAGGGAGGCATATTTACATGTCCCAATGAGGGAAGAGGGCAGGAGGTACTGGAGATTTCATTAGCAAGATTGTCATTTCCAGTTCAGAGCTTTGCCTTTTGGACTGGCTTCGGCACCTCAGATATTCACAAAGGTGCTGATTCCATTGATAGCACATCTGCGTGTGAAAGGGATGCAGTTATATCCTTATTTAGACGATATCTTACTGAAAGCGAAAACGAAAGAGAAATTGAGGAAGGATATAAAATTAACGATTCAAGTATTGATGGGTTATGGATTTCTTCTCAATTTCGAGCATTTCCTGGCGGGAAACAGGCAGGATATGGGAACAGAAGTCAGTGGATCTTATGCAACTAGCAAGAGTTATGGGTATTTTGATTTCAACAACACAATTAGTCCAATGGGGGAGTTTTCATGGAAGACCTCTGCAGAGGCTGCTGTTGAATCATCAGTTTGCAATATCTGCAAAAAGGCATTACAAAGTGAGGATTCCAGATCAAATGAAGAAAGAATTAACTTGTTGGTTGAAGGAAGAGAATGTGGCTTCAGGGATTCCAATTCAAATACGAAGCATGATCCATGTAACGACAGATGGTAGTCTTCGCAGTTGGGGGGCTCATTGTGAGGGTTACTCTGTGCAAGGCATTTGGACCTCATCAGACAAAAGGTTCAATATAAATTACCTAGAGTTGAAAGCGATAAGGTTAGCTCTTCAAAGATTTGTGAGGCTAATAAAGAATCAACATGTGAGCGTTTTCATGGACAATATGACAGTCAAGGCATACATTTGCAAACAGGGCAGTCTGCATTCAGTACCCTTGGTGGCAGAGTTAACAAGACTGTTCAGGTGGGCCGAGAGACATGTGAGGTCGATAACGGTGGTACATGTGAAAGGAGAGTCGAATATTCAAGCGGATTATTTGAGCAGGAATTTGATACATCCAGGAGAGTGGTTCCTCAACAGAGAAGTGTTTCAGTGTTTGGAAAGTATTTTTGGTCCTTTACAAGTGGACTTATTTGCTCCTGGTGGAAATACCAAGTTAGGTATTTTTCCATAGATGGAAGCAACGGTGCGGAAGCGCACGACTCACTGTCGGTGAGGTGGCCGATAGGAATGCACTGCGCTTTTCCTCCAATTCGAATTGTCCAGAGAGTACTTGTCAAAATTCAGGTAGAGAAAGCTTCCATGATATTAATAGTACCATATTGGCTGAGGAGGCCATGTTTCCGATGTTCCTGCAGATGGCTCAAGCTCCACCATGGAGATTGCCGGTGAGGGCAGATTTGCTTGCTCAAGGTCCAGTTTGTCATCTGGATCCCGGATGGTTGAGTCTGGCAGCATGGAGATTGAACGGAAATTTCTAGCAGAACGAGGTTATGCTGATAGGGTGGTCAAGACTATATTGGGTTCTCGCAGAGAGACCATTCAAAAGATATATGATAGAACTTGGAAAACTTTTCAAAAGTGGTGCAGTACTAAGGCGGTGTATATTGTGAAAGTGAATGTGTCACATATCTTGCTTTTCCTATAAGATGGGTTGGATAAAGGTTTGCGTCCTAATACCTTAAAGAGGCAAGTGGCGGCCCTATTGGTGATTCTGAATTTGGAAGGAGAATCATACTCAAAACATCCTCGTATAAGGAGGTTTCTGAAGGGAGCCACTTTAAGTTCTTTTCCAACAGCTCATAGGTTTCCCTCATGGGACCTAAACCTGGTGTTGAATGCATTAACAATGGTACCGTTTGAGCCGCTAAGAGAAACATCGTTGAGGTTGCTATCTTTCAAAATGGCGTTTTTGTCGGCTGTAACTTCGGCTAGGAGGGTTTCAGAATTAGCGGCATTATCTGTTAATGAGAATGTGTGTAAGTTTGAACAAGATAAACTAACACTCTGCTTCGAGCCCTCATTCTTACCAAAATGAGTGTCATCTAATACAAAGTTAGGGGAGATTCACTTACCAGCTTTTTGTCCAAGACTGCTTCACGCTTTAGAACAAAAGTGGCATACTTTGGATGTGTGAAGAGTGGTGAAGATTTATATTAAAAGGACTAAAGGATTGAGACGGTCAGAGGCCTTGTTGGTTTCATATCATCCAAAGACTTTGGGCCAAAGGGCTAGCAAAACAGTTATTGCCAGATGGATTAAGGCCTGTATATTTGTTTGTTATGATTATGCTAAGAAGCCAAGACCTATTAATGTTTGGCCACATTCCACAAGATCAGTCGCGACTAGTGTGGCATATGCTTCCTCGTCTTCATTGGAAGATGTCTGCAGTGTGGCAGGCTGGAAAGAACCTACAACTTTTATTAGACATTATAAGTTGGATAAATATAAGTGCGCAGGCAGCATTTTGTCGTCTTGCTTTGCCATCAGTATTATAGCTGGTGACCCACCCATGGTACAGCTTGGGAAAGTCCCATACGTAATGGGTTGATCCTCCTGTCATCCTGAGAATGAAGAGTTGGTACTTACATGAACAGTCATTCTGGGATGACAGGAGGAACAATCCACACCCACCGCTAGGATAGGGAAAGGTTTTAGGATGTGGATATATGATAGTAAGTTTAGTGAATGCTAGAGAAAGGAACTGACCGGAGGGGGACTGGGGCTTAACAGTTAAAACATTTTTGGGACAAGGACAGCTCCTGCATCAGCTGGTGCGAGGATCACAACCCATATGTAGTGGATTGTTTCTCCAGTCATCCCAGAATGACTGTTCACGTAAGTACCAACTCGTCACTTCCTAGAGATCACACAGCAAATCTGTAAGGATACCTGGGATGCCTCCCTTTACTAGTACACACTTAAGATGAGAAGATCAAGGAGTTCACAGACTTCTGTTTTCCCTCTTCTCTGGCATGCATATGGGCCCTAAGCCCAATATGGAAAAAAAGGGGTTCTCTCCTTGTATTGTCTAAGCCAGACAAGTGATCTCTCTTCCCATACTCACTTCAAAGACTTTATCAGGGCTTCCACTTTGGTTCTCCTGCTCCTTGCATTCATGACTTCCTGTCCTGGAACTTGCATCTTGTTCTCAGACCTCCTAACTTAGCCCACTTTGAGCCTCTCTTTGCATCATATTATTTAAAATGGCATTTTTGGTAAATATACTAACCAGCTAACTTAGCCAGATGGCTTGTCAGAACTTAAGGAGTTTTTCAGTGTGGGAGCATCTTTGGAGACTGACGTAACTTTTATCATTTTGATACCAGATCAACTCATCTTACTGAACAATAGCCCTTTGCCCATAGATCTGTTGTGCCTCATATGCTCAGGTTGTGACATGCACTTGACATGTATAAGGCAATTAGAATGTTTGAAGAACAAACGTATTTAGACAGTCAGACTTCCTTTTTATTTTGTTTCATCCTGTTTCCTTGAAGGAAGACTCATAAATCAGCTCACCTGCCTTGATCTCAGATCATTACAAAACATTGCACGGACAGCAGCCCATGTCACCAGACTTCTCCAGTATTGTCTCTTTGGGAAAAATTGGAGCAGGTATGTAGGCAAGTGTTCCTACCTTTACTAAACACTACTGTATGGATTTGTTTGCATCCTCAGGACCAGACTTTGGCAGTAAGTCCAACAGTCAGTCATTGATGCTTAATAGACATGAGCCATGGACTAGGGAGCAGTTTGGGCCCAATTTCTCTAATGCATCGTAAAGGGTTTTCCAGAAAAGGATGTAATTCTGCTTGTGATAGGGCTCTTTCTGGAGAGGTCCAAATGAGGGATCTGGTGCCACCCTTGAAGTGGCTGATAGGAGTCCTGGGTCCTTTTTTAGCTACCTTTGGCATTACTACATTGGCCTTCATATCCTCCATTGGCCTCTTGTGCCTACTTCCTCTGTTTCTCCTTGTCATTGCTGTTCTAGATCACTTTTCAGCTTGGCTAAAGTCATAACTAGTAATGAAGTCAGAGGTCTTCTAATTTTATTGATTCAGCATTCCATGTCCTTGCTAGAGCAGTGACTAGAATATAACTCATTTTCTCTGAAGCCTTACTTAGACTCTCTGAGAAGGAATCTTTGAGGGAAATGCCAAAACAGATGTAGTTCCTTCATTCCATCTCTCTGTAGTTCTTTGCCTTATGCTTGTCAATTTATACCTAGTTAGAGTTCCTTAAAAGTTTACCATTTTGGTCACTTGCTCTCCCAGGGTTATAATCTGTAGTGCACTGCCCCCCCCCCCCCATATGTGGGATTCCATTGCAGGAACTCCAACATAAAACAAAAAAGGACAAAGTGTTGTGTCCCATTATAGTCAGTGGATACAATGTGCATGCATCCACCAAATTGATTTACTATAATGGGATGCAGCATACATTCGTGCATGTGGAGGTTGTACAAGAGGAGGGCCCCCTATATTGGAGGTCGTGCATTTTGCACATTCGTGCATGTGAAGGTTGTACAAGAGGAGGGCCCATTATATTGCAGGGGGGTGCAGTTGAACATTGGCATTCCCCTTGAGAATATCTCAGGCTTTGGATTTGCAGAAGATTTATAGAGAACAAACATGGCTTTATAATTAATTCTATATATTTGTATTGTAATTCAGTAGTCTGAAGCAGTGGAGATTCATCATATCACAAGCATTTTGAGTCTTTTATGCACATTCAGTAGTCAGATTGCTTCTAATAAGGAACGTTTTTCCATACTTTCAAGGCATATGGGTACTTGTAGTACATGAATATAATGACAAACGTGATCTTATGCATAACAGCATCTCACACATTTTTATTGTAGGCCAGGAATATTACCTCACACTATGTTTGTAGTACATGAGGCATCATCCTTCTCACATTTCATCTGTTTCTCTTCTCATACAGAGTATTTTTATACATTTCAGTATTTGGTAGCATTTCCAGTACATTTCGTTACTTCAGCATAGTTGTTTTTAATGGTTGTATACAATGTGCCTTCTGTATGTGCAGGGGTCCCATTCCAGGAACTCCTGCATAAAACAAAAAACACAAATTGTAGCATTCTTTTATAATCAGTGGATGTGATGTGTGCCTGCCTGTGGCAACACAGGCATATGCCTGCAGCATCCATTCACTTTAATGTAACGTGATGCTTCACACAATTTTACATTTGCACATGCAGAGGTCATGGTGAGGGAGACTCTTTATGTATTCTTTTAATGAATTTTAGTATGTTCGGTTTCTAATGTTTTAACTTTATAAATTGTTTAATTTCTTTTTTAAATCTTACGTTTAAACTTCTATTACAGCTTTTGTGTTGTTTTTAGTTTGTATTGTTTTAAATACGTTGTTAGCTGCCCTGAGTCCCATTATTGGAAGAAAGGAGGGATATAAATAAATAAAAGAAGAAAAGAAAAAGAAGAAGAGGCATTGTTTCAGAGATTACATTTCCAATTCTATCTGTACGGAGAGTATTTCTGACTCTGTGAATTTCAATCAGAGAAGTATATGTCTTACCCTATATTCTGTTGAGTTTAATTGAGCCAGGAGTGTCTGTGTCTTCAGTACAGTCATGTACAGCGGTCGTAACTGTTATAGTCTAATGGCTTTTTGAGCTGTTGTAGACATTTGCCTTTCTCAACTAATTATAACTTAAGAACCATGCTTCCAAAATGATATAGTTTCAGGGGACCTAAATGCCAAATCTTGCTTCCCTTTATTCTTAGATATTTTCTGTCTCTTGGAGAAGCTAGCTCTGCTAGACCTTACTACGACACTTTTTCCTTTTCTTGTTTTGTTTTTTTCTGATAATGGCCTGAAGCAGAATTCAGTCCTGCACATCTTACCTTGTTCTTACCTTTACATAGGCAAGCACATTTTTAACTTTTGATTTCTGCAGTGCAGAGCATGAAATGCTACAGGGACAGTGTTGTTGTTGCTGTTGTTGTTGTTGTTGTTGTTGTTAACAGATTTCCTATCACAGTATCAGTATGTTATGTTGTATACTGTATATGAGGTCTCCAACAATTGCACCAGGCGGGTTAGTCATTTTAATCACCATGTCTGTCACAAATCCAAACTACTGAATCTCCAGCTATAAGCACCAGTTTCTACCTCTTTCCAAGGGCATGTACTCTGTGTAAGAGGATAACAGGCATGAAATGAGACCCTAATAAGATTATTTCTCCCTTAGAAAACCTTCCTGTGCTGAGATGATATTTTTTAAAAAATTTCTCAGTTTTGTGCTGTTCCCTGCATTTGTTCAGTATGATCCTGCTTGGTAAGAGATGAGTATTAGGTGTGTAGCATCAATTTATTCTATTTTTTATCTTCTGGGAGTTGGGATAATGTGTGTGTAAGTATGTTCAAGTCTCTTGTTGACTTATGGTGGCCCCATGAATGTTGTAGGGTTTTCTTAGACAAAATCAGAGATGAATCTGCTAGTTTCTTTCTCTGAATATAGCCTACAGTAAAGTTAATAGTTGATCTCCCATCCAAGTACTAACAAGTACTGACCCTGCTTAGTTTCCAAGATGAGACAGGAACTGATGCCTTTGGGGTATTTATGGCTAGACAACTTGTAGACTTCTCACACTAGACATTTCAGGTATACTATACAGTAGCAAAACTGTATTTTACAGCATAACTAGACGTACACTGGTGTAATCTCATTGACATGATATCCCCTCATTATAGGTAGTGAATTCATTTTCATTTCAGAGCCTCGTGAAGCTATGACAAATTGCTCTAGCCCTATTGTACTTTTCTGTTAATCTTTATTTTTTCCTTTATTTTTATAATACCTTTGTTTTCTTGGGATAGCTTCAGCTTTGTGACCATTATAATTCTACAAGAACATCTAGGAATGAAAACATGAGCAGCACATTTGCTAAGACAGTTTTGAAACCAGCATACAGCCTTCCAGTGTGTTTCTGCAGATCCCTCTAGTGGACTGTAATAAAAATAACATACAGTGAACAAAAATTTTGTTTATGTTGACTTTTTTTTAATCATGCTTTTTCTTGAAGCAGGACAGCTCTACCTTGTATTTGTTAGAAAGCAGAAAACTTCAGTGAACTGCAGTTATGTTGGTGTGTGTTTCCTATTATTTTCTGTTGTTCAGTTTTTATGACTTGTTGTTTGATATCTGGTGATACGATTATGGTAGCACTTCAATGCCATATTTGGCAGTTAGTTCTATCAGCTGCTTTTAAATAACCCTGGAAATTGTTCTTTTGAACATTGAACTTCATAGGCAGATAATTCTTTTAGATCAAAGACAGGTGTATAAGCAGCAATAAAATTATTAAATAAGTGCAACTGAGTCCTTTACAGATAAAAAAACCTTGTATTAATTAATAACAGAATAACAAATGTTTGGACTGAGAACACTGTTAAAGGCACTATGGACTTTTCTCTAGAAAGAAAATGACTCCACTAATGTATGCAGCCCGTGAAGGTCACCCTCAAGTTGTTGCTCTTCTAATTGCTCATGGATCACAAATAAATGTCCAAGATGAAGCTGGTTACACTGTAAGTGTATTATGTTGGTTCCCTGCTTGGTTGTTTTGGGGGTTTTTTGTTTGTTTGTTTGTTTTGTTTTTTGTGTTTTTGCAATTTTTTAAAAATATTCTAAGAATCTTATGAAACCAGGCTTGATAAATGTGGTACCAAACATGTTTGATTGCACTGTCCCTTGTTAGTTTTTGGCTGAGGGCTAGGAAAAGGTTATTTGGTTTTTCTTTGCTTTTATTTAAAGGAGAAGAATTAAACATGTGCAGATTATACCCTGACTGTATGTGTGTGTGCGTGTGCATGTGCAACATTTCAGGTGCCCCTATCTACACAGTCTGTGAGCTGCCACTGCAGTTAAGAATCCTGAATGCTGACTTTCTGCACTCATTTCTGTTTTTTCTCCCAGCCAGTTCAGAGGAGCTCTTGTGTAGCTAGGATTTTGAAAAATCTAGAAGAGTTAATGTCTTGCCAGTTAGGAGAATTCATTCCAGAGTACCTTATGTGCTGAACTGACTATTTTCTTTTCAAATTGTAAAGTGTATGCTGGCAATACAACTCATAAATCATTGCAGGCATTAACATGGGCAGCACGCTATGGACATAAAAAAGTAGTGTTCAAGTTACTTGAACTTGGAGCTGATAAAGCAGTACAGACAAAAGATGGACAGACACCAGGAGAAATTGCAAAGAACAACAGGCATTCAGAGGTATTGTTAAAAATATAAAATTAAGTCTTCAGTTGAAATATTTGTTTACTTTGAGTCTGCGTAACATTCCGTACCTGCATTAAGAGGCATTTTTGATACTAGAGCTGATGTAATAATTATGCATTACTGAATTACATGCAGTGAGACCAGTAACTTTGTGTAATGAGGAGCTGACCTTGCTATTCACAAGCATTTTTGAGTAATGTTTCTAGTAGTGATGTATTTATTTAGAATAAACCAAAACAGCACTAAATCACTGTAGAAGAAGGAAATTGAAGATGAGTACGTTTTGCAGAATTAATATTGAAAATATACTGTACAAACTAAACATATGAATGAGTTTTCCATTAAATGAAACAGAGGTGATAGAGCGACAGGACTATCTGCCAAATGGTTCAACCCTGCAGGGCTCCAGGTTGACTCAGCCTTCCATCCTTTGATAGATTGGTAAAATGAGTACCCAGCTTGTTGGGGATAATTAGCTAAAAACACATTGTAAACTGCTTAGGGAGTGCTTTGCATTGATAAGCGTTATAGTAATGTAACTGCTATTGCTAAACTGATCTGAAGTCAAGCAAAGGGAGCATAATCAATTCCTATGATAAAACGTACATTACCTTGATAGCTTAAGCAATTATTTTAGCCCTTCAGAGTTGCTCAGACATCTTTCATCCCTCATGTAGAGAAGTCCAGTATGATATCATCACTAGATCTGACTTAAGACATCTAAACACTGTAATGGTTAAAAAGAACTGATGTCATAGTCAGTGCTAATAAACCTTAGGCTTTTATTTATCAAATGTTTAAACCAAACATTTGATTTATATTTATCATTTGTACCTTTGGGAAAACACTTCTAGACTTGTTCCTCACACTGCTTGGACTTTTTATTTACTTCCTTGCTTTCTTTTAAGACTTCTTTGAAGTTTTATAATGTGAATGGTTTCTTTAAAAACTATTGATTTAATTAACAATCAGAGTAGTAGGTCAATTTTCATTTTGCAAGCATCAGCAACAAAAAATTAACATCAGATAATTGGCCCCTTTCCAATGCCCAAAATAAATTTGTAGACATAATACTTTAAGGCTCTTAAGTTCCTTCCTACTCACTGTAACTTGTTGATTTCACAAAGGCCAAGGGGAAGTGGGAGCGTTTAATATGTAGAAACCTGAGTTTTAGAGCTACCATTAGTTTTCTATACGTGGGCGTTTTATTTGAAGCAACTTACTTAAAGTGGGGAGTGGCATTCATGAAAGTTTATGCCCCCATTTGTTTAACTTTCAAGATGTCATGAAAATATTATTTGTCGTCATACAGGCCAGTGCAGTCCTCTCTGGGTATTGTTTCATCCAGTTGCACTTAATTGCACTCCTTGAGATATGAAGTGTTCTTCCTGATTGAATATGTACATTTTAAAATTATTCTCTTAGCTTTTTAGTTTACTTTCTTTGACGGCAAATCCTTTTCAAGGACGGTTTCAGAACTTGATTAAAGAAGAGGGTATTCAGAGTTTTTTTAAAGCAGTCCCCGATGGCGTTAAAAGCAACAAAATCTGGTAAATATTTTGTGTAACATCAGTAACTCCAACTGAAAAAGCTGTTGCACCAACCTTCTCCAGTATGGTGCTCTCCAGATTTGTTAGCATCCTTTCTCCCTAGCCAGCATGCTGGTAGAATTGATATGGGTTGTAATTAAACATGTGTGGAGGGTTACAAGCTTTGGGAAGGTTGTATCAGACTACAAAATCTGTATCCATTGTGCAGTTTTAATCACTTTTTCTGGCATGCAGAAACTGCTGTTGTGGTGCATATCTGTGCTGTAAATACATTTTTGGATCCTCTGTATGGATCTTGTATGAAAAAATTCTTCTGATGGCCTGCTTGAGCAGAATAAATGTGTTGAATCTCTATGTGGGTGGGAGGGGTTGCTCAAGATCAAGGCACTCTACATGCATCAGTGTTCTGTTGGATCCTGGTTCGAGCATATGCAGAATTAAGAGTGTTTTTAGAAGACAGTCTTAATTAGTGAAAGTGGCCATGCATCTGCTGAGTTAAATCCAGGCTGTTTCCAGCCTAGAGATGCTAGAAATGATTTAGGATGTCCATTGCCTTCGCCTAACTTTATGCCACCATTGTGAAGGATTCCCTGTGGTAGAAGTTCAGATCTCGTGTAATGTGGCTCCTCCTTTATATCCCACCCCTTCATTAAAAAGGCTTGCAGAAGAGCTTATAAATTATTGTTTTGACAGTTCCCTGCCCTCAGGCTTATAATGCAAGTAAGACACGGCACACGGGGAAAAGGAAATGGGAGTAGGGGAGGGAATTAAGGCCAGCATATGCTGTCTACTCTTCTCTCCCTCAGAGGCCTCAGCAATAGCAGCTTGGGTGTGTGGATGAAGGGTCTTTTGCTGGGCCCAGATATGATGGAGCTGTGCTTGCCTATTCTTCTCTCCTTCAAAGACCACAGCGGTGGCAGTTGGAGGGAAGGAGGGCCTTGCATTTCCTTTGCCCTTATTCACTATCCCATTTGCCCTTTTGCTGGCAGAGGTTTACCAGCAGATTTCTTTGAGTTAGGATTACAGCAGGGGTGTCAAACACAATTTTATCTGGACCACATCAGCATTATGGTTGTCCTCAAAGGGCCAGTTGTATCTGTAAGACTATATAAAGGTACCTACTCTTTTATCATATTAAATAATTGCCTCTGCATTCAATTACTGGGTTTAGTAATAATCTACCACTTTCTGCTCCCCAGACCTTCTCTGTGCTTCTTTCTGCCCCCCCGACCCTCTCTGTGCCTCTTTCTGCTCCTCCCTCCCCTGTGGCTTTTTCTGCCCCCTACCCCTCTCTGTACCTGGTGAGCTCAATCTCCACATTGCGGGCTACCCAACTGCCAGTATTCTGAAGAGGGGCCCAGCAGCCACCACTCACGATTTACTTCTACTTCTGACTGCTCCTCCTCTGTCCAATTCTTGTGAGCCATGTGGAGTGTTGTCATGGTAATCTGCGGCAATGCTCTGACACTGAGACTTGGACAGAGGAGCAATCAGAAGTAGAAGTAAATCGTGAGTGCTGGCTGTTGGGCCCCTCTTCAGAATACCAGCAGCCGGGGGCTCGCAATGTGGGGATTGGACTTGCCAGATGGGGGGAGTGCCGAAGCTGCAGGAGAGGTGCGAGGGCCACATGAAATGATCTGCCAGGCTGCATTCAGCCTGCAGGCCTTGTGTTTGACACATGTGGATTACAGTATCAGACTGTTTTATGAAGACCGAATTGTAATTTTGATCTTGCATCAAATTACAAAGTTTATGTTTTGGAAGAGCTGTATTTCTGATAAAGAATATTATATGGCCTTGCCTTTTTAAACCTCTGGTCCAGTTATAAAGCATACCTGGTTGAGCATGCCCTATTGATCAAGCAGGAAAATTCAAAATAATGGCATTTTTTAGTTCTTCAGTTGATTTAAACATATGTTCTGACAGTTTGCACTTTTATAATAATGAACCCTATGTATGTGTATAGCTCTTATGCAGCTTTTGGTGACCTGGAAGTGTTTTTACATGGCCTTGGGCTGGAACACATAACAGAGGTATTAAAGGTGAGGTTTTTTTTTAATTGAAAGCATCTGTAGGGGTATAACTAAATTTTGGTTTTGCAAAAAATCTCTAAAAAACCCTCAATATTGTTTTATGCAGGGGAGAATGATAACTTTAAGACAGCTTTTGACCATGAGAAAAGAGGACTTCATCGAGGTTGGCTTAATGCTGTTGTTTCTCATTTTCAATTACTGGTAAAAATTTTAATGGTAATATAGAGCTTTATACAAGACAAATAAGACTGTTCAATTTCTGATGCTATGAAATTCAAATAGTCCCTTTATTGCAGAGAAAAAGATCAGGCTGGTGCTGTGCTAGGGCAGAAACAACTGCTAGAGCACACAAAAGGTATTCATTTATGATCAACCCTGTAACTATAAGGTCATAAAATTCTCTGCTGTCAGTAATTGAAAACATTGGAAATAAAATGTGAGTTGAATAGAGATCATCAGTTAGCACTGATAGATGTGTTTTATCATATGCAGGAATGGAGAATGTATACCAGTTGGTCAGTGTCAATATGTGTAGTCTTGAGATCATGGAGAATGAATTCATCTGAATTTTTATGTTTGATAACACAGTTTCCAAATTGGCACCATGCTGTTAGCATGCAAAACATAAGAAATATCCTGCATGTTCTCTTTATTTGTGCATGTTCTTGCTTTTATGTAGAAGTCTATAACTGATAGCATTTTGTATTACCTAAGGTTGGCATATTTTTGCTGCCTTAAACCCATAGTTCAGCCACAAGGATATCATTTTGGCAAACCATATACACAGAAGTACTGCAGAGTAGTCTGAAAATGAACATAAAGAATCATCAAACATCTTATTCTTAAATGTGTTGAGAAGTGCTGGTTTTAGTGAATAAAGTTTTTAGAAACATCTCATGATCAAAAGAGAAAAGTGAGTATTTGTTCTTTTGTACAGTAGCTGATATAGAGGACTGGCAGCTTTCTTTTCTAATGTGTAAGCGACCAGTACCACATTTATACTCATTAGCAATAACTGTTTCCTTCTTTGGTGGAAACCTGCCATGGACTTGGCAGCCAGTAGATAGCCTAGCAGTATTGGTCCACAGGCATCTACCTTGGTTAGCATTAGTGTAGTCCGCCTGGGATTATTTAAAATTCTTGGCCAAGATCCAGTGGTGTCCTTTAGTATCCATTGCAAGTAGAATTATTCCCGTTCCTGTTACAGTCCTCACTGACATCAAAAATCTGTTTGAGAGAATTTTCTAGTCTTCCAGAAAATGTTTTTATGGTGCACTGAGTACTGCAAGAGGGATGGGAGAACACTGATTCTGGCTGAAGCAATGGGATCTAAAAAGTGTACACTACTGGATTTTGGTGTTTCTTTCCCCAGATTAATTGAAATTTTCATCTCTGTCTTGAAGTTAATGCATAGTTACAAAAAGAAGTAAAAGAGATATTTGATGAGGTGGCTTGGTGTGTGAGAGTGCCTTCAAGTCAACTGTGGATTTATGGTGACCCCATGAATTTCATAGGGGGTTTTTTAGGCAAGGAAAACTCAGAGGTGGTTTTGCCAGTTCCTTCCTCTGAAATACAGCCTACGGCACCAGGTGTTGGCAGTCTCCCATCCAAGTACTAAGCAGTGTGATCCTGCTTAGCTTCCAGGATCAGATGGGATCTGGTACCTTTAGGTTATTTAGGTATACTAGATACAGACTTTTTAGTTTGGATTCCTGTCTTGGTGGAATTAAGACATATTACAAAATGCTCAATCCTAAAGCTAATACCTTGGCTCTTCTAAGATAAAATCTCTAAGTTTGTTGATTAAATATAGCAGTAATATTTTAAAAACTCAAATTTTTTCTAAACCGCATTCATTAAATATTTTGAATATCTTGTCATTTAGATTGGGATTAAGGATCAGAGAGATCAACAAAAAATCTTAGATGCTGCTGAAGAACTGCAAGTAGAAGAAGTAAAGTTGGGAGAACTGCCTGGAGTGATGAATGTGGAAGTCAGGTAAAACCCAGTTTCAAAAGAAATATGAACAAAATAATAATGGAAACAATTGTTTTGAACAAAATGAGCTGAAATATTACTTGACAGGCAGTCAGCAGATCTCAGCTCATTATTCTGCAGTGGACATAATTTGTGTAAAATTAACTAATGTTTCAGACTGAAAATTATATAACATTAAGCTTAATAGTCATAGTAAAGAATTAGAATGCATTTTGTTGTATATGAATAGCTGCATTAAGTTTCGTTTACTGGGAAAATCACATCAGGTAGAGTCAGTGATGCAGACTCAAGTTGACTGACTCAGGCTCAAGTCAGACTTAAGTCTCCTCAGTGACTCAACTCGGACTTGACTCGGCAGCAAAGATGCACTGACTCGACTCAACTGGAGACTTGTATATTTTTTAGTGACTGACTTGCTGCCCTTGGTTCATTAACACAACACATTCATCCAGAAACCTGACTACTTTGAAAAATGCCTCCAGTCTCTTTCTGCCTACTGATCACATGACAGTATGTCTCAAGCCCATAGTGTCGGCGCATTTCCCAGAGGGGAACAGCAAATTGGAAAGGTGATGGGCTTGAGGTCTGCTCAGCAGCCTGTCCCCACTGCTTATTGGAGGAGCCTTCTAAAACTTTTCCCAAGAGCAGAAGGCAAGACTTGTCCCCAAAGCATAGGACATGTTTCTCAGAGAACAGCAAGTGTTTTTAAGTAGTGGGCTTGATGAAGAAGGGTCCTTCCTTCTACAGCTTTTGAAGCTTCAGTAATGGGGAGTAAGAAGGATCCTCTCTTCTGTTTCCAAAGCTGCAGACTCTTTTATGCCCGTTGGCACAAAAGCTTCCAGCTTCAGGAAGCTGGGGGAGGGGTAAGAAGGATCCTATTCCTCACCTCCGAAGCTGCAGATGGCAAAATTGTAAATGTGGAGGGCCAACTCTGCTTAAATTGTTAAAACTGACTTTATTCAACTCTGTCTAGAAATTCTGGGATATAGGTTGGGGTATAAAGTTGGCTCTCAGACTTGAGACTTGACTTGAAAGTATCTTCAAGGACTTGAGACTTGTCTTGAGACTTGAAGGTAGAGACTTGAGATTTGGAGTAAAAGACTTAAGTACATCACTGGGTAGGATCACATAATCTATTGTGAAAAACTAGAGAGCACCTGCAGTGATCTTAGTGCTTTATGTCACTTACTGGTTAGGAAAAAAGAAGGGGGTGATTGAAGAATATTCCCCCAAAATATGTCAAGTCAGTGTTCTGGGTTTTTATTTCTGTTTCTGTTTCCATAAGGTGCAAGTACCCAACTCTTTTCAAAGTTTGCTTTTACTAATAGCCTAAATCCAGTGCACTGGCACTGCTGCCAGCATGACGGTCTTTTCTTTCCCTTCTCCAGCTCCAGAATGTTTCTGGTTTTGTGAGTATGGAGATCTGTATTGGGGAGAGAAAATTTTCTTTCCTTTTCTGCTGATGGAAGCAATTCCTCCAGCTGATTGTCCTCAAGAGAGCAGAGGCATTCTTTTCTCACAGGACTTTAAAGCAGCAGTGCCACTGACTAAGAGTATTCAGTGTGTGTGTGCAAAAAATGAGACTGAGCCATCTTGATTCTCTTTGTGGTACAGATGATCAGTCTGTCCAGTATGAGTTATCCTTATCACCACT
Source organism: Cyclura pinguis (assembly GCA_030412105.1). NCBI lineage: Eukaryota > Metazoa > Chordata > Lepidosauria > Squamata > Iguanidae > Cyclura > Cyclura pinguis. The sequence goes on along the minus strand of CM059603.1, from coordinate 75,071,335 downwards.
CAGAGAGAAACAGGAGCTACATGACCGTGGTAGAGTTCTGGATACCATTTCTCATCTTTTTTCTTCAGTCTTCTTCTTCTTTGTTGCCCAGAACAGCAAGGGCAGCACTGAATGAAATTCCTGTGTACCATTTTCTCTGAAGCTGTTTATCCAAACGTAATGCTATTACATCACTAGATAGAGTAGTTCTTTTGGCCTGACTGACATAATTGTTGTATTTCTGTGTGTCGCATAACCATGGATATGAAATAGAAGCATAGAGCAGTCATTGAGTTCTTGACCAAAGAAGAATATACTGCTGCTGACATCCACAGAATACTCAGAAATATGTACAGTGAGGTGGCAGTAATGTGTGAAAATGGGTGGAAGAGTTTGCAGAAGATGAAACCAGTGGCGAAGACAAACCACCTAGTGGTAGGCCATTAGCAGCAGTTACTGATGAAAACCAAAACAGGTGGATGACATGATTCATGCAGACTGATGTATGACTGTCTAAGAGATTGTTGATGAACTGGCTGTCGTCACAGCCAAGCACATTATCCACAACCTTGGATACAACAAAGTGTGTGCCAAGTGGGTTCCTCATTGACTAACAGCTGATTTGAAGGAGAAGAGATTGCATGTATATTCAGTACTGCAGGCAGCTTTTAAGCCCACAAAAACACCTTTTGGGGGAATGCTCATACTAGTGATGAGATCTGGGTGTACCTGTATGGCCAGAGACAGCAAGTCCATGGAGTGATGTCACTCCACCTCCCCTATACCAGAGAAATTCAAAAGCCAGAGCTCAGTACTGAAGATTGTGGTCACTATCTTCTTGGATGACCAGGGATAATTTTACTTGCATGGACAGCGAACAGCATCCACTACATTGCGTCACTCTAGAAACGTCGAGGACCACAGAAATAGCTGTATACAACTCAGTTACACCATAATAATGCGTGATCCACACTTACTTGACAACGTTACAGGTTCTTGTACAAATGAGATCATCACATCTGCCTTACAGCCCCAATCTGGCAATCTCAGACTTTCATGTGTTTGGTTGGATGAAGGACAGCCTTCGGAGATAGTGCTTCAGTGATGTTGGCAGTGTGAAAGACACTGTCAAACCGTGGACGAGGGAGTTCCCCAAAAAAGTTTTTCCAAAGTGGATTTGACAAGCTTGTTCAAAGATAGCATAAGTGCATCGTCATTGGTGGAGACTATTTTGAATAGTACTGTGTTATAGACAAAGAGTTACTTTGCATATGTATGTAGTTCTATATGTCCCATGTTGTTAATAAAAGCATTATGACTTGATAGGCATTACTTTCAGTATGACTCTCATATCTAAAAAGAACTCTCCCCCTTTCTTGTCTGTCTTGTACTTGCGTGGTTTTTTTTTATTTGTTTTATTTAGCTTAGCTACTGGTTCTTCTTCTGAAGCTTCAGTTAGACAAACAGTTGAGTTCAAGGAATTCAGAGTTATTGTTGGAAGCTCACAGTTTTGGGATGAAGTTTTCTTCAACCTTGCATTCAGATTATTGAGTTACTTTTCCCAAAGGAAAACCTCAAATACATATTTGATTCTTGCAGTATAAAAAGCACATGGTATTCCTAAGGCAGTAATTTGCTGTGTGTTGTGGAAGTATTGTTGGAGAAACTAATTATGCTGTTTCCTGGATTCTGCCCAGTGGTAAAATGATAGAATTATGATCAAATAAAAACATGGGTAGTTAACTTTTTATTGTAAAGTAAGTATACTGCTTCAAGTAATAGATTATCAACGAAATGTTTCTGATATACTTGATTTCTTTTCCTGCTACTTTTGATTTTTTAATTAATTTTATGTAACTTATTGTGTAACTGTTGTCTCATTTTATTGTTACAGTGGTGATGAGTTTCTTTCTTTTCTTGTGAAACTAAACAAACAGTGTATTCATCTTACAACTGCTGTACAGAGTGTGATTAATCAGTTCCCTACAGATGCTCACAAGGTATTCAGGAAGAAAAATTTGTGTTACTGTCTGTGATAACCAAATAGCCATCATGCAGTCTCTTTAGGAATTGTATTAAGGTTGAATCTAAATGATACTCGTTTTTGAGGAAACCAGGTATAAACTACAGTTAGCCCTCCACTTTCAAGGGGGTTAGGGGCCCAAGACCCCCACAAAAGTGGGAAAAGAGAGTAAAAATAAAAATCACAAATGCTATTTTTTAAAATTTTAGATTCCTTTTCTAGGAATCTTTAGGTCTTCTACTGCAATTTTATCATCCACTTCCAGCGGACCTAGAGATTCCTAGAGAGAACATATTTTTTAGATGGCAGGAGCAAATATGGTAAGAATTTTTTTAAATAAATCAAATAAGTTAAATAAATGCATTAAAATAAATTAAATAAAATAATGTGTAAATAATCAAATCTACAAATGCTGAACCTGCCAAAATGGAGGGCCTACTGTAGAAACAACACTCTAGTTCCATATTTGTTCAGACAGTCAATATTGTCTTTTGTAAATTAAGCACGTTACATCTACGTTACATCCAGTTAAGGAGTTAGAAAATAGCCACATCATCAGCATGGTTTTTAAAACAATTAAGTAGTTGAGTTTCACTTTGTTATGTTGAGACTTTGCAGTTTTTGCTTTCATATGGGTGACTGAAATACTGATTTGACATACCAAATTGCAATATATATTTTAATGTATTTCTGCAATGATACAGCAGATCAGTGAAAAATATAAAATAAGACAATTTTACAGCATCGAATACTTCTTAAATGATAAATTTAAACATTAGATTAAATCCACACATTAAACTGTATCACCTACACACTCAAGAGTCCTTGTTAGTTTGCTGTTGGAAGAACATAACTTGCCTGATAATAGGCTGAAAGGAAAATGATTGTTCAGCAATGACAAGAATTGAAGTCCAGTTAACAGCTATGTAGAAGTTCTGTCTTAACTGTCTTGTACAAATTGTGCATCAAGTGTGTAATCTTTTTTTTTTAAGTTGGTTCTTGAATGGAGTCCACCTCAGAGCCTTGCTAAAATCTGTGAAGATCTAATTTCTAGTGCTGTGGATCTGAATGGAGAAGCTATTAAATTAAAAAAGCTCATGGAAGAGGTATATGCAAATTTACAAACAAGATGTACTTGAAATTAATACATAAAAAATTGGAAGATTTCATCCTAGAGGCTTTGGCGTAATGAAGATGGCCATTAATGAATATTTTTAAATTGTATTTAAATGTATTTTAAATGCACTGTCCAAACAACCTAGATTTTGTGAACATAGCTGCAAAAAAGGGTGGTGGTGGCGGTGATGGTGATGGTGAGGAGGAGGAGGAGATAGAAATTATAACCTGCTTGTCCTGGGATACAGTCCTCAAATCTGGAGTCCTCAAAAACCTTTCATAGGCCATATCCACAGTAGATTGTTATAGTGCTATTATGCCACTTTCAACATCCTGTGGAATCCTGGGGTTTGCAGTTTAGGGAGGGGCCAGCCAGCCCCTCCCTAAATTGCAAACCCCAGGATTCCATAGGATGTTGAAAGTGGCATAATAGCACTATAACAATCTACTGCGGAAATGGCTCCAGTCTACATTAGGGATTGGCAAAGTGCAGCCCATGGGCTCCATGTAGCCCTTAGAACCCTTCAGTCACAGTAATACAAAGCGACCTTAAAATGCAGCACTTTGGTTCCCTAACCCTTCAAAGCCCAAAACTTCCCAAAAACACTGCCAAAAAAAAAAAAAGGGAAAATTGGCAAAGTGGTGGCCAGAAATGATGCGCCACTTTGGGCGTACTGAAATGTGTTGGTGTGGCCCACCGGTGTGGTTCATGGTGTAAAAATGGCCCCTGCTCTAGATTGTCAGTTTTATACAGAAGAGTTGATTGCTTTTCAGTTTTCACGTGACTCATGTAGATCATCATAAACCTTGTCCCATGTGAATATGATCTTTTATTTAAGAATGCTGTGCTGTGTTGTCCTTTAAATTAGATCTGTACTGGATGTATTAGATAACTTAATTCTGAGGATCTCTTGTTATGGTATAGATGCTTCATAGTCTCCTTCTTCCTTCACAATTTTTTTAACTAGCTACATAATGTACAGAAGGACAATCCTTGCCGAATACAACCTCCTGTGGAGAAGCACAGATGGGAAAAGGCTTTTTTAAAAATGGCAGCAGTAACCTTGGTTGGATCCGGATGTGTCTTTTTTATCATCAAGTTAAGTTTAAGAATCATTAGACCTGAGCCAGTCATATTTACATATTTTTTATAGACATATATAAAATGTGTTTTTTCCTGATATTAAGAACCAAGAATTAAAATCCTAATGAGTCATGTTAGCATTTATGGTTAGTTCAGTTTTACATCAAGTAAAAGAGCTTCAGTTTCTACTGTTAAGTTTACATTAATGGAGAACAACATGTAACTGCTTCCAACAAATACTGAAAAACTATATACATGTGATCTTGTGTATGTTCAGTATTTGATTTTTATGACAAATACATTTTACTTATTTTATTAGCCTATTTAGAATTCATTTGTGTGTGTCTGCTTTTTGAGTGTCTGAAAAATGCCCACATTATAGCCATGACCTAGATCCTTATTCCATTTTTTCTTGCATTGAAATAATTTCCATTTGGGGAAGAATCCTGTGCAGAATCATAAATTCTATATGGAGAATTCAGCTCTCCTTTCACCTTAAAATATGCCTTTGTTATGTTTGCTGTACAGATTATCAGTATGGAATGAAACTATCATAAAAAGTGGATCTACATTTAGGAAAGCTAGGATCCTACTTCTGAGATGAGTGAACAACATTTAGCTTTGTAAATAGTGTTGTAGTACAAGAACTGAGTGGCATACGGTGATAGTCTGCAAAGAATAATGAAAGAACATGTCATAAACATTCTTATATTCACACTTAGTAGACTATTATTGCCTTGAAATTTTACAACATTTCTTCCAAATATGGAAACTTTACTTAGGTTTCCCATAATAGGTATACTGTATCTGCTGGTGTATTAGACGCACTGGCATGTAAGAAGGTGCGTCTAATGCATAGGAAATGCATAGGAAGGGTGGGGGGACAAAAGGGGTGCTGGCGCTAGCACTCCATTTGCCCCCCCCTTCCTATGCATTTTGCCTTGGCAGGGAGTTATCCTACCCAGGCAAAATAAGAGGAAGGAGGGGTGAAAAGAGTGCTAGGGCCAGTGCTCCTTTCACCCCCTCACCTTTCCTGTGTATTTAGGTCCAGCAGGAGTTACCTGTATTGGCCAGCATATAAGATGTACTCATCCCATTTTCAGAAGTTATTTTTCAGGAAAAAAAATGTGTCTTATAAGCAGGTAAATTGGAAGCAGAGGGAATGTCTGTCTTTTCTGATTTGTCTTTTTGCATACTTGACTGAATCTCTGATTAAGCTTCCATTAAAGAGAATACTTCTTACTGTGTTGTTTTGTTTCCTTCCTGCCCTTTCTTAATTTTCCACTGCATCTAAGAGCAAAACCAATGATCGACAACAGTAGTACTATGGCCAAGTATCTCAGACAAATACCTTAATAAATTATTGGTAGTGAGGAACAGCCTACTTGGGCCCTTTCTACATTACTTCTATTTAAAGGCTGTGGCAAAACAAGTATGGTTCCTCCGTCTCTGTTTCTTTTCTCAGGGATTGAAGGTTTTTTGCTATTGTTGGCTGACCTGTATTTCCCTGCAATTTCTTTTGGTTCACATTCTAGTCACCTGGGCTTCCAGCTCATGAACAGCAGCATTGTCTGAATAAGCAGGTTAATATTGACACTCCCCATGTAAGCACTGGAATTTCTTGAGCATTGGAATTTAAGTATTGGAATGTCAGGAAATTTATAATGAGAGAATACCTACATAGCTTTATATCTTCTATGCTATTTATTAATGGTATAGCTATGTATAGCTTAAGAGAAATGCACAGGAAGGAGGGAGGGAGTGCAGGTGGTTGAGAACAGGTTGGCAACAAAGAGTAGAAAGAAGTGCACAGATCTGTGAAGACATTATTTTAGCAGGTATGGATTTTCTCCAGTGTGAGAAGTTGCGTATGTCAAAATTTTGTCTTGCAATACTGCTTACTAAAATGATAAAGAACACTACTTGCCTTTTCATGTTAATTTACTATTCGTGAATAGTAAAAGATAAATACAAACAATAGCAAGCTACTTTAAAGGTGTGCCACAGGTCTAATCTAGTCCAAGATCCAGCAGAGTGCAGGCTGCTATCACACCAAAGGGTCTCATGCTATTAAACTACACAAAATGTTTTAATTGCTGGTGCCACATAGATCCACAGACAATCCAAAGCAGTAGGTGACATAATTAGATGGATGCATTGCAGGAAGGTGGTTGTAGAACAAAAGGCTCTATCTGAGTGGAGGAACCACATCTCAAGCTTATAGGACAGGAAACTTTTTGGGGCAATTAAGGGCCGCTTGTGTAGTAATGGATTGGTCCTCCCCATCCCAATTGGTGAGAGTCAACATGGCATATCTGAGTGTTGGACTATGACATTAGAGGCCAGGGTTTAATTCCCCACTCGCCCCTGGAAACCCACTGGGTGACCTTGGCTATGTAGCTCTCTCAACCCCAGAAAATTCCTATGATGGGGTCAACAACAACAATCTCAATCAGCATACAGGGAATAGAAGAGCTAAGTTTCCCCTTCTTAGAGCGGGAGATAAGATCATTAAAGTAGGCAGTCTAAAACAGCAATCTTTGCACTGGGGTTGCCCAGGACACTTGAAATTAAAGTTTACCACCTGCCTCTAGTGAGCCTTTATGGGAAAAAGAAAAAAGAATTTCCAAAACTTTAAAATTAGGTTAAATATTGTGGCAATTAAATCTCCCAACAAGAGATTGCAGCCTGAATGAACCCGTCACTGATCACTTTTTCAGTTAGCAGATTACACCTCAAACTGTCTATGGGAAATACAAGCCCCTGGCTGATTTCTATTTTTGGGAACATATAATGACCTTCTGTCATCTGAAGTAAGTTAAGAACTCCCTCAATTTTGAAACAGCTGATAGAAGGAAGAGCCTTCATCTGCACATAGCTCCACACAGTTCTATGTCCTCCCACTGTCCAGCGGGTGTCAAGCCCTGGGAGGGAGGAGAAGGTGATTTGGACCATAGAGAAGCAGCTGTTTTGAGCTGGGGAGAGAGGAGGTGCACACCTGCCCTTTTTATTTCCCCAGAGATGGATGTTCATGGCCTGAATTACCTTCCCTCTCCACCCAGTAAGTGACAGTGGCAAGGATCTCTTTCAAAGCTGGACAGCTGCTGGACAGTGAAAGGCTTTTGGATGCAGTGCAAGCCTACATCTTATCCAAAAAGGGATTTACGTGTGTGTAAGCTCCACTTACCTTTAGTTTAGTCACTAACAGGATACTGGCCATTGTGTAAGCTCGAGTTCCCTCTTAAGTGACCCCAAAATTCCAGTATCTTCTTGCTAAAGCCTGAATCCTAGAATAGATCCACTGAATCAATGGAACTTGCATATGCTTTCACTTACTAAGTTATTGTGTCTCTCTAGCTGGGACTAAGAATATGATTTAGGCTTAAGAGTTTCCATATATGAGGTTGTTGAAGATATTTGTCTGGTTATAGAAGACTAAAGGAGATGCTTGGCCACCATTATGAGTAATTTTTGTTGTGCTTTTTCAGCTTCACTAGTATAAGGGCACAGTGCTTAGTATCTAATATTTCTTGAGCATTACAGTAGAATAGAGCAGCAGTGCCATTAGCTAATGTGTGTAAATATATTGATCATTTGCCCTGGGTCCAAATATCCATAATTACTAACAGCACAAGGTCTATTACATCAAATCGATATGGTCTACCTCATTGGCTTTCAGTCTAACTGTTCTTTAAAACATAAATGCTTCAACTATACAAAGGATTAAAGTGTGTTTTTCCCTACCTATGCAGTAGTTGATCTAATTTCAATCCAAGAGCAGTAGGATCTGCATACTTCCCCACATAATGTAAGAAAGCCAAATGACCTTCAATTGACCTTTAATGCAAAAGATGCAAACAAAAGAATACAAGGACTGAACTGCTGCAATACACAAAAGGTTTATTTTTTTAAAGATTTTTTTTGTTTTGTTTTTTGAAAGCAGAATAGAACCAAACATCCATGTATTTTGTACAACAAAAAAAATTATATGATAACAGACAATCCATGAAGAGTTTAGAACAGCTTCCCTTTTAAAAAAAATCATGCTTTCTGGTAGTCAACAGTCAGTTGGCACAGAAAATGTCACAGCAGTCATTCAGAACAAATTTCCTTCAGATTCTTGTTAGCTGATGCCAGAGACTGGAAGGCAGGATGCTCTCCACTTTTTCCATCACGAAATTCAGCGGGGCAAAAAGGGTGCTCAGGAACTGTGAAGTAAAGAGACAAATAAGTGGGTCAGTCCAGGAAGTAATGTGATGGCATGACATGTGGCTGTATTCCAATCAACCCTTCTGGTAATGTTGAAGTCTTACCCACCTTGGCCAACATAGACAATTGGTGAGGAGTGCTGGAAGCTGCAGCCCAACAACATCTGGAGGGCCACATTATCACTGTGGTACATAGACCAATGTTGTGCCTTGGGAATAAGTAGTATACACATCTTAGGGGGGATGCTCTCTGTTGAATTATTCATTTCCACAAGGAAGAACAAATAATCATTTTTCTCTCCACTGGCAGATGTCTTAGAAAACTATGCTGTGTCCAAAGAGGTCTCATGTGGGGACAAAGTCTCTGGCAGTGGGGGCTGAATCCCCTAGCCCACCTTGATGAAACACTGAGCCAGCGCAGGCAGCAGAGGAGCTGAAGGCTGTAGCCTTTCATGATCCTTTCTTGGGATCATGGTTGCTCATGCCTGCTCATTGTGAAGCATCAAGAGGCAAGTCTATCTGAAGACTGGGGGAAGGGAGAACAGAAAAGGGGCTTGAAAAAGATTGTCTTTGTTGGATTTTTCAGACACTTTAAAAGCCCCGTCTTATTTTTTTCCTTCAAACATTTGAATATTCTTTCAATCCCTATATCCTAATAATACTATTTGAATTTATGGGGCATGGTAAAAATACATCAGAACATACTCCAATCTGTACATTTAAACTTCAGAGAGGCATATACACTGATGATGGTGCACCATTTTTTCTCTTGATAGTACACATATTATTTGAATGTTGGATGAGGACACTGGGAGACCAGGATTCAAATCAGCACTTGGCCATGGAAACCCACTGGGCAATTTTGGGCAAGTATACTTTCTCACTCTCAGAGGAAGGCAATGGCAAACTCTCTGAACAAATCTTGCCAAGAAAACTGTGACAAGATTTTTTTTTAGGATTCCTATACATTGGAAATGAAGGCACACTACAGTAAAAATTCTTTTCTCCAAATGATACATATGAACAGAAAAGGTCCAAAGTCCACAAACCCATTATAAAGCTTGCTCAAAGTTACTAAGCTGGTCTTTAATAAACTTACTAAGCTTTTTGGGGTCTTTTCCATTCTTCCCTGGCTGCCTCCGATATTATTTGTCGTCTTTGCTTTCATCCCATTTGCTGTTTTGTTTTTGACACTCATCTTGTATTATTCTCTATTTATGAACTTTGCTTCTCTCTCTCTCATTTCACTTTCTTCATTTTGATTTTTCCGTCGCTTAATTTTAAATATGATAAAACCATGTTTCTTGAATAACTTCTTGAATAAGAAGCCTTTTTGCTGTATCAAAGCACTAGCTTCTCATAATCCTGCCTTGTGATTATTACAAAGATACATTTCTAGCTTACATGTCTCCAATATTAAGACAAATGAGATAGCAATTTCATTGCATTTCCTAAGGATCTGCAAGAAAGCCAACTAACTGAATGCTGCACAAACCAAACTCAATGCAAATTACTTCCTATTGCACTGTGTTCCTGTTTGGTTTTACCACTCATTTGAACCATGAACTTTTTGTGAGAATAACCTGAGCTATAAACGTTTTTTAAAAAAACTTCCCTAGATAAACTGATAAGCAAGGAAGATTTGTGATTTATCTCAACCCTCTCCAAAAATTTGGACATTTCACTATCACCAACTTCAGACAGGCAAATATGATTGAGGCCAGAGTCATCCAACTAAAACCATGTACATCTGAGATGTACAAACAGAGAAAATGGGGATTCTCTCAATGTTCTTCTCCCTCCCTCCTATGTACCTGTACAAACTCTATTTAGGTAAGAATTCATGATTGCTTTTGGTCATCCCCCCCCCCCCCGGCTCTTCCAACATGGATGCAGCCACATGGACCAAGTTCTTGGCCATCTATTCTATTGGCAGCAAAAGTTGCTGGTATGTTTCTGTGCTAGGAGAAGATTATTTTTATTTTATTCTGCCCTGGAAAAATGTCATTAAAAGCCTACTATGAGATATTTGAGAAAATAATTGTCAAAGTGCCTGGTGTTCCTGATGTATTAGATTCTTTTTTCTTGATCATTTTCTGCCAAACTGAACTTCCAAAAAGAATGGTGCCTCTTGTGGTGCTTAAGCCCCTGCCCTATTTTATTGCCAAAATGGATGTTTTCAGATGTAAATAACAGAGACAGACACATAGGGTAAAGCCGTGTGTTCATCACCTGGATCCTGATCCAGATTGGACCCCCAGCACTTGCAGTTTGCTTATTTTTTGTTATAGCAAAGAGATGGGGAGGGAAGGGCATCTCTTGCAGTCAACACAAACGCCAAGAAAGAAGGGAGGCCCCAGGAGATGGAAAGGAAACCTCTAGGGGTCTCAGGTTTTCATCCCTGAAGTAAGTGATCTAAACTTCTCTGCACTCTGCGAATGCACATATATTCAAAGCACTGCCCATAAAGAGGGGGAAGTACCTACCTGAAACAGACCTACTTTTTTAAAAAAAGTCCCCTCCTCCCATGGGGCAAGAAGCAGCTCAGTGAAACTTGAAATTAAACTATACAGGAGCTGTCTTATTAATCACTTTATCAAAATATAATGATATGGAATGATTGCCATATGGCAGCCATTCATCTGTAAGAGAGGGAAAATGCTTTTGGAGATTCATCTATTAATGATTGGAGAGTTGGATCATTTTAATCTATGTACAGTGACCCCCTCCCTTACTATGACCTCTGCATGCACAAATGCAAAGTTGTGCAAAGCATTGTGCCGCATCCCATTACAGTCCCATTATTATTACAGTGGGCGCATTCCTGGAATGGAACACCTACATAAATGGAAGGCACACTGTATCTTAATAATACCAAAAAACACTTTATGTACAACACAGGCCATTTCCACACTAGACTGTTATAGCGCTATTATTCCACTTTCAACATCCCATGGAATCCTGAGGTTTGCAGTTTATGGAGGGGTCTTTGAGGAAATGATCACAGTTACAAAATGGGCCAGTATTATACAACTAAATAGGTGAGACGTAGAAACAGTGGCTTGCTTAAGGTTAATGAGTGTGTTTGTAGCTGAGGTGAAATGCGATCAAAGACTGTTGGGGTTGCCACTCACATTCTTGGGCGGGAAGCCTGCTGATGTCTTAGACTTGTGTAAATATTGCCGTGATAACACTTGTACTTTTTAGGACTCTGCTTAAAGGCGGTATCCTGATCAAGGCTATGTGGCAGAGGAATTACTGTTGCAGTATGACAGCAGAGCAGTCACACAAAAAGGTACATTTCTAGGTGGTCTCATAAGTCTAGTCCCCAAAATAACCAGAAGTAATGTGCAGCCACACATAGTCTGGCAAGTACCTGCCAAATTAGGGAGACCCAACAACCCCATGTGAATGCAAAATTGTAAGGAACATATTTGCATATGCAAGATGCAGCCAAGATCATCAGTTTCACCAATGGTGAACAGAAAAAGGCTACTGCAGCATGAGGACAGACAGCACACTCTGCCCAGTACTCCATCACAGTGCAATAATAGCAATTTTACCATCAGCACCAAAATTTAGGGCCAGACTACATCACTGAAGAACAAGTGAACCATGTTTTCACACACTGTGACCACGATCATATATCTGCTGTTCTATGACCTCTTTGATACCAGGTACTGCGTGCTGGAATCATCAGATCTGGAAGCATGTTATGGGGTTGGTCCAAATCAGTGACTAAATTCAGTAGTGTCATATTCGGAAAGGTGACATACCAGCACCATCTTTGCTGCTATTTAGGGGAAGGATAAGGCTTTCCACTGGTGCAGTGTGGCATTCTGAAGTGCACTATCATTTGGCCTAAATGGACATTTTATTAAGGAATGGGTGAGATGGTGAGCAATCCTCAAAGCCATCAGCACTGGTGCTGAGGTACTCCTAGAGCAGAGCTTTCCCAACTGTGTGTGGCAACACAGTGTGTTGGCTGCAGTGTGTAGGTGTGTCGCACAAATATAACGGGTGGAGGGGCTGCCCCTCCTGCTGCCAAGCCCAGGTGGAGGGGCTGCCTCTCCCACCACCACTGCTGCCCCTCGCTGAGGAAGACCTTGGCGAGGGCAGCAGTGGCAGGCCAGGTCTGTGAGGAGGGGCTGCCTCCACTTACTGAATTACTGTGTCGTGAAATGATGCTTGTCTAAAAAGTATGTCACCAACATGAAAAGTTTGGAAAGCTCTGTCCTAGAGGGTGTTGGAACACAGGGTGTGAGCAGATACCCACAGAAAAAAATGCAAAAAAGTGCTGTCAGTCCCTTTGCCAAAACCCATCAGCAGGAAAGATGATTTAAACGGAGGATTCAGCCAATCACCAGCCTTTTCCAACCATCCTGCCAGCAAGACTGACCACTACACATGGCATTATAGATACATGACAGCTAGAAGTGCTCCTAGGGAACAATGCACAAGCATCAGTAATGAGTCCTTCTACACTGCAGCTAAACTGCAGATTGAAGCTGTGAAACCTGTTATGATTTTGGTGGATGACCTCAGCAGCCAAGAATGGGGAGCAGAGATGGGAAAAAGGATGAGTGCGGGAGGCATGGGTCTGATGGTAGCTCGACAAGGAATGAAGGTGACAACGAGGAATGCTGCCAGTGGGGCAAGGGGAAGGGGTAATATGCCTCTATGTGCCCCAAGTGGTAGTAGAGGCATAAAAAAAACAACAACAGAAACAGAGATTGATGGTTTAGGGAATGTAGGGGCATTCTCAAAGCGGCAACGCATGGCAACGTGTCTGAGTCCAGGCAGCAGTAACAGTGGACATGCCATTATTCACTTCAGATGCAAGAGAACAGTGATTAGGGGTAGCACAGATGGGCAGCAGAGAGGGCATACTGAAGGGATCAACCCTGAGGTGGAAAGGGAGGGTCAGAAATCAAACTAGGAACATGTATGAGTACTGGATATATGGAAGCAACACGTAGCATTATGAGCCATGGTGATGTGGCAGAAGCATCAAATGCAATTTGTTTCATCTATAAAAATTTTGTGTAGAAGCAATGTGTGATCTCTTATATAACAGAACCTTGTATGTGTGGTTTGAATTCCATTGACAGCCATAAAAAACTTCTCTCTTTATAATGGAATAATGATAAAGTATTTTCATATGTATTTCCTATTAAATCTTTTCATTAGATTCCTTACTATATAAAATTAGATTACAATACTACAATAGGAAGAAGAAACATGTTTTCTTCCTTTAAGAATGCCTGTCTAATGCACAGTTTTGAACCTCCTGTAATAAAAACAAGTTTTCATTCAGTCCTATTGGGGGCCACCACTCCAGCATGCCTGGGGAGCATGCCCAGCAACCATCCCACCAACACAGTCATCAAAGGATGATGGAAGAGGGGGTAGCTCTTCTAAAGGCTGTGAGAATCAGCAGGGGAGGCTGAACTTCTTGCCTGTATTTCCTTAAGGACTCAAACAAACCTCACATGTGCCTCACATGGCCTCCACTTCCCCCCACCTGCTCCCTGCAGAGTCACTGGACAGGATTGATGGAGTGAAAACTGGAACGGGCTCCTGTTCCTTTAATGGCCAGAGAAAAGAGGGGAATCCAATAGATGCAGCTTCCACCACTACCAGCTCAGCAGCCCCCGCCCCCGGTTTCCCTCTGCCAACCCTCCCTTCCTTCTGCTGACCCCCCCCCCCCAAGAAGCCCTGGAAGATGCTGTTCTGTCCCCAGAGACAGAGTAAAGGCTCAAGGGCCAGCATGCTCCATTTCCCTGGAAGGGGGCAGAGGGAGGGAGTAGGGGGCACCATTTTACCCTCTGCCTCAGGCAACCAAATCATTTTGCGTCTGGGGAGATGCTTCAGTGCCTCACTTTGCCTCTCCTCTTGCCAGGTGCCACCATGTGTGGCAGAGCTGAGGCGAACATGGGTTCTGCCCTCTGCAACCTCTGGAGGAAATTACTCTCACAGGCTCCCTCAGCTTTTGGGGAAGTGAAAAAGCAGGACTGACACCAGAGATTTACAACAACACTGTCTGCTTTTACCATGCAGTGCTTTTGACCATATTATCAAGAGCTGGTGGAAGTCTTGCTGTGTTCCATTGAACTTTCATTCGGACCACCTTCCTCAGCAAGTGTAGGCTCATCTTATGTATCAATGACTACCAGGGATTATTTTTTAATTTCAGGAGTTGCGTAGGCAAAAAAAGGTCTTTTTTTTAATCTATGGAGTTTACATGGAGGGGAGAAGAAGGTAGGGGCACAACTTCCACGCTTCTTCTGTTTCTTTCCATTGATTACTATAATTGTTTCTTCTTCCTATTCACAAGCGACTGAACAGTTTTTATGGCTGAAGTGTAACTCAACTTTAAGTTACACTGTGGTGAAACAGATGATGGAGAAGTTTGGGGGGCAATTTCCACCCCTACCCATACAGAAGGAGGCCAGAAGCAACCAACAGGCCCTCATCTGGCCTCCCTGGGACTTTAGGATTGCTCTCTGAAAGGCTTAGAAATTGTGGGATTTGTTGATTTGGTGACTAGGGTCACAGCTTCTTCAAAATCACCATGACTATTCCAAGCTGGAAGGCAGCACGAGGAAATACCAGCACCTTCAGAGACAGTTTGTCTGCAACTCTCTCAGAAATGACTCATGTCACCCCCTAATCAGAGCCTGAAGCAGGAATGGTGCCTTCTGGTACCACTTAAGTACTTTTTTGGGCAGAGTGGGATGGGCAGGAGGGTGTAGGTCTGGCTACACCACCGTATACCCACTGCTATGGCATTTTTCATTTATTTTGACCCACTTGAGAAATTATGTTTCTGGAAATAGAATAGTATGCTTAGTCTGGTATACAGTAATAATAACAATGAGTAACATATGTTGGAAGCCAAAATCTGCCAGAAAATATAAAGTCCAACAAAATTGTCCTTTGCCTTGCTGAACATTTCATTAGAACCAGGACCATTAGAAGCAATGGGAACATAAAACAATTAGAAAGTGATTGGTATTTTGAGTTTCTTTCATTTAGACTTTCTCTTTCCCTGTTTCCCATATAGACAGACAGATGTATAATGTTTAGGTCATACCAAATGTAAGTATGGCGGTAGGAAAGCAGGTAGATTAGAGATATGTAATAAATAAGAATTGAGTGGATGATGTGCCCTGAAATACTAAGCATCCATGAGGAGTCTCAGGGTGCTGAGACAGGGTGCTGACACATCCTCCGTTGTGACACACCCTGCACTGTGGCACGTCCCCTGCTGGCTGGCCTTCCAGAAGCCTGATTGACTCTGGCTCTTTGTGAGAAGTAAGGAGGAGGAGAAAGGAGTTGGTGTGTGTGTGAGAGAGAGAGAGTTAGAGGTCTTTAAACCAGTCTGTCTTTTGCAAAGCTTGATATTCTTTTTGCAAGAAGGAATAGTTTTTCATCTGATTAGATTTTGACATTACAGCAAATAGTTGTTAGTACATAGTTGTTATAGAATTGTTGTTGGGGCTCAGAGAGGGAGGGGAAGAACAATGGGGAGAGTGGTTGATCCGGCAAGCAAAAGAGAACACAACATCCTTAAAGATGTATGATTTCCTTCTGGTTTCTAGAAATATTCTAATTCTCTCCTGATCATCGATGCTTGACAACTCCTGGGGCAGACTCTCCACTTCTAGCCATGGGCAGGTTTTATCCACATTGCCATAGTGAGTGACTGACAGCAGGGATTCCTCCTTGGCAGGGGAATGGAGGAAGGGGCCAGCTGCAGGTTTTGGATGGAGTTCCTCTGGACAAGAGGTCCTCAGTGCATCCAACTCCTTGCCACACTGGCCATTTGCTGAAGTGGTCCCTCAGGTGCCAGTGAGCAATGCTCAGGATAACCCTACCATTAGGCAAAGTGAAGCATTCTCCTTGGAGGGACCATGTGAAAAAGAGGTGAATGTGGGCCAAAGCCTCACCTGCTCACCTACTGCAGCTGCCCAGCTACTATAGTCTCCTGACACCTGTCCAAACCCCATAGCGCCTTGGGTTGCAGTGCCACCTCTTTCACCTGCTCTGCTGATGTTACCACCAACTCCCACTCTCCATTTTATAGGTCAGCTCAGTTTTTCAGAATTTCCTAGGTTTCCCATATCTAAATGTTTGCTGCTTCTAGGTACAGTCTCAAAGACTGAACCTTCTCCTCTGGGCCTCAAGGAAAACAGAGGGGCATCAGAGCTACAGCACTCCCATGAAATAATGCATGCATACACACATACACACACCAAACTCTGTGCTTCTGTTTTCAGCTGTCACAGACTGCTTTTATAGACATCGCTCCTCTGCTTCCAAAAGTCTTATGGTTATTAATAGCATGATTATGATAACATGATTTCTTTTAACTGGGGATAAAGAACCTACAAATGTAGTGTTGGAAAAAGAAAACATGCCCAGTTAGCTGCATGATAACAGAAGGTAGGACTAATCAAAGACTGGGGTGAAAAACTAAGATTGGGACTTGAGGATCGTTTTCCTCACTGGGATATTTGGACATTAAAAAAAAAAACCTCTTTGCCCCCCCCCCCCGCCTTTGAACACTTGAATATTCTTTCATCCCTTGGAGCTAAAAAAATATTAAGCCAAGCTGGCCAAACCAGAAGCAAATTCACCAGGTTGGGAAGTCTTTTCTTGTTTGTATCAATGTTTCTCCTTTGAAGAAGGACCTAAGCTAGCAAGACTGAAGTCTGAGTGCACAAATTCTAGCAGATCACCCAGCAGAACTGTGTCAACTGTTTGGGCTGGGGGATATCACTAGAACTTGTGCAGGCTGAAGGAGGTGACCCCAAAGGGATATGGTGTGGGGGAGAAACTTCTGGGGTATCACAAGGCCAAATAGCTGTCCTGCTTTTTTATTGGGGTGGGAACATTACCTGCTTCTTAACACTTGCTTTCCTAGATCAATTGCGAAGCTTCTCTTGTGAAGAAAGTGCTCACCATTTTAGAATGCTTTGGTTTAAAGGGGCAGGGGAGACGATGGGACTCAGAAGCAGCTACCGCAGTCATACGCAGCCAAAGGGGGTACAGAAAGGGGAAATGGCAAGTTGGGTGACTCTAAACCCATCCAAAGAGCTTGAAAAGCCTTGGCAACAGTCCTCTTGGGTTGAAAAGGCTGCTGGGGAGTTCCAGGTTGATGATTTGATCCTGAACTAATATGTCTCCCTGGCCTCTATCACAAAGGCCTGGTTGGATCACACTCTCTTGGCTTTGCCCAGTGGGGTTTTCTCTGCAGCAGCAGGCAAGACTACAAACACTCTTACAAACAGAAGGCTTAATCTAAAGTCATGTTTCTTCCCATTGCAGGCAGTTGGCCTTAGTACACTCTTCATCAGGCCTGGTTGCCAAGGAGTCTTGGTCCAATTTTGCCTAATGATTTCATGTGTCTGTGTGAGGGGAAGGAGTGTCATCGCATCCCACTCTATCTTGGACGGAGGATGAGCCACTGCCTGGTCTCCCTTATGCTGAGGTGCATACACAGGAAACATCTAACAGAGAGGGGTGGCTGGACATGAGTTAAAGAAGAGGTCTGTAAGGAGTCCTGACAACTGTCTATGTTCAGAGAGCTTAATAAGGCCTCTTGAAGCAAACTGTTACATAAACCAAGGAAAATGTTCCCACAGATCAGCTCTGCCCCTTTCTCCTCATGAAGGCCAGTTGACAGGAAAACTTCCCTGTAGCAGGATAGACCTGAAATGGCCCTTCATCTAGGGGTTCAAGTACTCTCCACAAATGTCTCATGGCCACCCAGCCACTGCCAGTCCGGAGACCTCCGGTGGCCCACACTCAGTGTAGGTAGAAAGAGCCTGTCCAGACTGCGACATACCACTTCTCAGCTTCTGCCCCTCTTCTGTTCTAGACTGGGACAGCTGTGGTGTTTCTTCTGCCAAAATGGCAACACAGAATCCTCAGTTCCAGCCAGCCTCCCCAGTGCCCCCAAAACACCTGGGGCTAACAGGAAACCTCCACATCTCATCACTAGTAGAGCTGCAGGGGGTGTAAGATCTGTGAGCCACCCAGCCCAAATGGCTATATGGATCCCCAGGTCCTCACTGACAAGCTGCAGAACTTAATCGAGGACAGAGCCAGCATTTTGGGTGAGATGATATGCAGGGCTCCTGAGCAATTGTGAGGAGAGAACCAAGGACCCAGTTAATTGGATGAATGCAGGGGAGGCAATGCTTGCCTCTCCTGACTTCTGCCATGTCTTTCTGCTACAGAAGGAGAGGAATGTTCCTGGCCACTGCCAATACTGCAGTTGGAGAAAAACCTCCCCCTCAATAACGAAGTTATTGAGGAGATGTTAAAGAAGATGAAAGCCAGGAAACAGGTACAAGTCTCTCTGCCACCTCCACCCCACCCAAAAATACACAAACTGACACATAATTGCATGGAAAGCTATATTCCCACAACCCTTTCCTTGAGACACGTTCACTTTCTGAGACTCTTAGGTGCCTAGGTTGGCCTCCTTCATCATTCTAGGAGAATCACAGTGGGTCTCAGTGTTCAAGAAATTTGGCTGTCCTGGCTGCACATTGTCAGACTTCATAGCATAGAAAGCAGTGGCTAGATGGGTCCTAGTCCCACTGACAAAATGCACAACAGTGGCTTGGATGTCTGGAAGTGATATGAGATGCAAGTGTCTTCCCATCTCACAGACTGATTTTCTTGACTTCTAGAACCTCCAGGGCTGCCCTTCCAGCAAGAAGCTGGAGTTTCTAAGAGCAGTGGTTGCAAGCCTCCAGGTAGCACTGAAGGGTGCCTTGGAGCTCCCTTTCTAGAAGGCTGAGCTCTCTGAGATGAGTCAGACGCAGCACTTGGATCCCAGAAGTAGAAGACAGCTGATAAGGAGCCCTGGAGTTTGGCACTGGCAGGATGGGGAGAAAATCCAGCTTGGGGACGGTGGTGGGGAAAACTGCAAGAGTGTTTTTGGGGAGGGCTTTCCATCTGTTTCCTCTTGGGGCAGGCCAGGAGGTGACAGGGCTCTTTTATTTTTCACCTCTTTCTGTCTCTGCCACGTGGTGATGGAGAACCTACCCGTTCCCTCTGTGCCCTTGCTTCTCCTCTGTTGCTCAGTGCTAGCCTTCTACCACCTCAGGTAACAAGACTGCTTCTGTGCCAGGGCATCTGCACTAGCTGAACCTTCTGCAAGCTTACAGTGGGGTTGGGGAGTATGGGAGGTAACTGGGATTTCTACTCTTGCTCTTGCCCACCTCCTCCAACCAAGATAGGGCTCTTCCTTACTCTTATGTAGAGACCTGTTGTCTCTCTTTCCTGAGAGCCTTGAAGGGCCTAACAGGCCCTGATGCAGTAGCTTCCTGAATGGCAGCGCTTCCACCTTTTTTTTCACTTCCTCCTTCATCTTGAGGGATACACCAGGCAAGAATGTCACTAACTCTCAGTACACAACTCTCATGGAGCTTTGGAGGGAGAGGATGATGATCAAGACTGGCATCAAGGCACGGTAGAAGGACCCTGTCAGCTTTTGCCTGTGCCACAACTGCCAATCCAGATGTCCTTTTCTACCACTAATGTTTAACATGGGAACATACCTTGGGGATTCCAGGGCAGGAACTCCCACAGAAAAGAGTTTGAACATAGAGTCCCTGTGGGATCTCAACCAACTGCTCTCCTAAACTCTGCCCTTTGGAAAAAAGAGTGAGGAGAGGTGTTTCATTTTGAGGCAGCAAAACATTTAGGGGCTTTGTGGTGCTTTGAAGACTTACAGCTTAGGTTTAGCATCTTCCTTTTCTGCTCTTGATGATGTACTTGAGATTTTTAACACTCTGGAAGTAGATTGTTTAGGGGGTGAAGAGGAATGATGCCTCTAATTACAATTGAGACAAACTGTATGAACAAGCTACTAGATATTTGGAAATCTAGGATCAAATGTTTCCATGCCTTTCATCCCTTCAAAGAGGAGGATGGGCAGATTTCCTGAGAGGCCTTTGTAAAAGAGTGAGTGATGGGTGGGTTCCCCCCAAGTCCTCCACTTGGAGCAGGCTGAAAAATGCTCTCTCTCTCCCTCCTTCCCTCCCTCTAACGGGCTGCTTTTCTTTTTTTCCCACCAGCAAGTTCCAGCCTTCCTTGACTTGTGCGCTTGAGTCACGAATCCTGTGCCTGACGCTGCACACGGTTTTCACCATGGAAGGTGCAGTCTCATCGCCAGGGGCATTTGGATTAAACCCTATGTGTTTTTCACAATGTCTTTTGCTGAACCCTTCCTTGAATAGACCTCACAATGACCTGTTCCATTTTCAGCCAGCCAGTGTGCAGTAAATACCTGGCCCCAAGGAGGGCAAGAAGAGGTGTTTCTGTGGGGGTGTTTCTGCAGCCTGTTCTGTCAGCAGGCTGTGTTGGCAAGGAGGATCACTCGAGTGTAAAATTCATCCAAAGGAGGTAGGCCAATGAAAGGAAGGCTATTTACAAAAGTCTTGACTTATCCATTCCCGTTGATTCCCTGGCTCTGCTCTAGCTAGGATTTTCAAGAGGGTTGAGGTTTCCCATCTCCATCATTCTCCATTCATTCTAATGCCTCTTTCTGTCTTTCCTTTCAGGATTTTTATAGATCATCTGCCATGACTTTACAGTGCCTTCTTGTGGGACTGCTGACTGCGGATCCCACAGTCAAGCACCTTGTCTTTTTGCTCAAAGTAAGTTTCTTAAAGAGCCCAGCCACTCATTTCCTTCTTCAAAATCCAAAGGAGACTCCCCCAGGAACGTAGATCAATGGTCACTCCCTTTGGACCACCTTTGGATAGAGAGGGCACTAGTTTCCACCTGCACAGATTTTGAACTCCCTTCCACAGCATATCAACTTCTGGCTGGATTCACCCAGCAGCTATGAAGAAGCCCAGGCCATCTCCTGTGCTTCACCTCCCCTTCAGCATGCCATCCATCTTGTAAGTTGTGAGGTGAGCACCCCATATACTTGTCTGACTTGGTGACTTTAGTTTTCAGAACAGAGAGGAATTAAAGCCAAAGGAGAATTGGACAGAGACTTACAGAGTAGTAAGATGTCTTGGTTTCTTTTCTGTCAGACCTCAGAAACACTCTCCAGCTTGGGATGACTTGTGACCCTCTATGCCCTGCGCATCACATTGTGCCACCCAGATGTGAGCCACCAAACCAGACTGGCACTTTCATGCCTCCACATATTCCTCCTGCACCGTAGGGGAAACTGGACAGAACAGCACTCTTGCCACCAAGAAACAGAAAGAACCAATAATTATGATTAAAGCAAAGAATTGCTTTAAAACGATGTTTTTTCTCAGGGCTTCCAACTCAACATCCAACAGAAGACTTCTGCTAACAGGAGGAACGAATTAAGATCATGGTGGATTACACCAACACATGCAGGGTCAGGGAGGTAGGGATATCCTCTTTCCTTTTATTGCCAAATATTCCTTTGAGAAAGAAACTATAGGCAGCCTGCCTATGAAATTTCATGTAAGAGAGGTATAGTTTCTGCCTCCTTGAGAGACCCCGCCCCCCATATAAAAATGCCATGTTGGTATAACAAAATGAAAAATATGGATCAGGGAACTGGATGGTTAGAGTATTCCTCCCTCATAGTATAATGGAGGTGGACCCAAGGTTGGGAGAATGCAAAGAGTCTCAGAGCTGTCCTTTTTCTGCACTGGAAAGTGAGGTTTTGGGAAAGAAGAAAGGAGTGGATAACTTTTCACATTCCCACTTCTCAGACCACCAGCAGCAGCAGCCCACTATGGAGAGCAGTCCCTTGCCCTTGATTCCAGGGCTGCTGGAGAGGTTGTGCAATGCAAGGGTGTTTACCAAGTTGGATCTGCAGGGGATCTATAATCTCATTCAGATCTGGGCTGAGGACAAATGGAAGATTGCCTTCCAGACCCAGTATGGGAACTATGTATACAAGGTGATGCCCTTTGGACTGTGTAAATTCCCTGCTATTTTCCAGCGCTTTGTCAACAATGTCTTCCAGGTGAACCTGACAAGTCACGTTCTCTGAGCCTCAGAGGAAGGCAAAGGCAAACCTCCTTTGAACAAATCTTGTAAAAAAAAAACCAAAACAAACCTGTGATAGGTTCACCTTAGGGTTGCCATAAGTCAGAAGTGACTTGAAGGCACATAGCAACAAAACGCTTTCTAGCTATCCGGTTTCTCCCCTTTGAAAACTGACTTATGGTGACCCTAATGCAAATCCTATCATGGGGGTTTTGTTGGCAAGATTTGTTGCCTTTGCCATTCTCTGAGGCTGAGAGAATGTGTCTTCCCTGAGGTCACCCAGTGGGTTTCCATGGCCATATGGGAATTCAAACTCTGGTCTCTGGAGTCAGAATTTGGGTGCGTGTACATGCCTCTCACTTTGTCCCTCAGCATCCACACCCTCTGCTGCCATGTTCCTCATGAAAGGGACATGGCAGCAGGCATGTGTGCATGCCCTGCCCAGACTGCTCCCTTATTTGCAAAGGAGGGACCAGTTTCACTACCTGCACAGACACCTTACTGCCGCATTCTTGCTACTGCTGCTGATGATGTTGGTGTCCAGCAGCAGGGCTTCACGGACCCCATGAGGGCTCTGTGGATCCCTGGGGTCTATAGACCCCAGGTTAAGAACCACAGCCATAATTGGTTGCCCACCAGTGCACTCCAGCTGCATGGGGAAAAGGAATTCCATTCTGCTGGTGACTGCAAGGCAGATAAATGTTATTTCTGTCAGGGTTTTTAGGATATGGGCCAGGAGAGTTTATTCAATTAAGTATACTCAATTAAGTAACTGAATACAGGATTTTGGCCATTACAACAGAGTTATGACAGTCTCAAAAACACAATTCTTTGTGTTACATGTGCCATCATAAACATCTAATCTCAAAGAGTTCCACACAATCCTTACTTTAATTATTCAGCCACATACACACACCCCTAACAAAATGAGACGGACTGAAGGAGATGCTACTCACGGCTTTTGCAAAGACTCCCATTAGCTCTGGGAACTGATGTGTCAGAAGGGCCAGCATAGCTGTGAAGGAACATAGCCCAGCAGTGAAGAGAATAAAGAAAGGAAGCTCCTTCTTGGGGTAAACTGAGACTTCATGGAATGCTGCAAGACAAGCACACTGCAAATCAAGGTAAGCAAAGGAGGCAAGTGCCAAGTAATTCTTGGACCTTATTAATTCTTAGACCTTATACCCTTTGCAGTTTCTGGGACTCAGTTCGATGAAGATAACTCCACCCCAAATATCCCACCTCAAATATCTTTCTAGAAAAATTCCATTTTTAAAAAGGCATCCAAAGACCACAGTAAGCAAGCCTCTTAACTCTCTCTAGCAACTCCTTTTCTTCCCAGGCCATCTTGAGTGCCATACTGGCAGAGAGGCAGGATATAATCAAAACAGAATAGGTGAATAAATAATTTCCCTTTCTTTGCCAAAAACATGAAATCTTCACCCTCATATTCATGTTACAATACCTATAAGCATTTCTAAACCATAAATATCAAGAAGATCCTTCAACATGTCAAAATACTGGCAACTGCCTTTTGATTAATGTATTTTTAAAATTCGAACAAATGGAAAATATATTGAAGAAACTATTGTTATTTTAAAATCTCCTCTGACTGTGATGGAAAAATATCTTCTACTACTACTACTACTACTACTACTGCTATTATTATTATTATTATTATTATTATTATTATTATTATTATGGCACTTACATGCTGCTTTTCTGCTACACGGAGGTTCTCAATGTAGCTCACAGGTAGTATTCAGTAAAATACAACTCAAGTCATTTTTTTAAAAAATTGCAGCATGTTCAGAGTAAACTAGTAGGTACTATGAAATCAAACACCATGTCATTAAACAGTTCATCTAACAAGTTTTTCTTAGAGATCTATGTTCCATTCTGCATGATTCCAAGATAGCAGCAGCAATTAAAGTATAACATTTTCTTTAGCAATGTCACTTGACAGAGAAAAAGCCATTACATTAACTCTGACTTTGACCCTGAATTACTTGAACCTCCTTCCACTGTTGACCCTTATGTGTGTATAGTCTTTTGTCTAAGTAGGGAAGTTATAATTAGGGGGAGCACAAAAGAGTTGATTTTTTAAAAATTGCCATGGTTTCTTTGAATTTGAGAGGGATATCACACAAAGATTGTACAGTCAAGAAAACTTCTGCCAGGAATGATGTTTTGCTGTTTCAACACATTTCCATTCCATTTATGGTGATATATGTAATAGACACAACATTCTCAGGTAACAAGTCTCTTGGTGCATTTTGGATTTTCTTCCCTGCTTTGTTACGGTACAGCCACTTCCACCACCAGGGCAGGGTGAAGCAATGAGGGGGATGAAGTGTGGGGGCACTGGTGATGGGGGAGAGAGAACATTTATATTAAAAAATGGATATTAGAAAGGAGAGCGAAGTCTGACATTCATGACCATGGCCTTCACAGGCACTTCTACAAACAAAATTGAAATGTCTAAATTAGATTGTAGAAATCATACAGAAATGATTGTAGATTTATCTATGCAGCCACAAATTTAGGTGCTAAGAAAACTGATATTCCTGTAGACTGACCCTCACAGCAGTTGAATACTGTCCACGTTTGCGTGTGTGATAAACAATACATTGTTTCTTCACTAACAATCTTGTTATACATACAAAGGACAGACAATACTTGAAGTTCTTTGTATGCATAGCACCAACCGCCATTCCCTCCCCGCAATTCTTTCATGTGAAGTCAAGCAGGCAAAGACAATATACCTTACCTTCCCCACCCAAAACTTGGGAAAAAAGTCTGAAAGAACCAACAACTGCTTTTAGTTTTGTTCCTTGGCCAAATGCAGAAACTGTGGAGTTTGTCTGAAATGCTACTTTGTGTGTGTGTGGTGATGGTAATGTAACAACATTCTCATTATTCATCAAAGCTGGGGCCTTGCTTCCTAAGTAAGCTCAAGAACTCCATTTTTCATGGTCATACTCAGAGGTGACTGATGTGTCCCAGTCAATGACAGCTCTCTGGCAGCATAGAGCAGTATGTTTTATCATCTTCAGTCTAAAGCAAATGCTTTTCACATCAAGAATATATTTTGCTTATGAAGGCCAGTCATAGACAAATGGCTGTTTCTTTTACTCAACTGAAGATTAAGCAAGGTTTTAAAACAAACCCTCATACTTACATGGAAGCAATTCTCTGTCTGCTGTTTCTGTACAGATGGGATAAGGATAGAAAAGATGCCCCTTTTCCAATGGATAAGGGATCATTCTGAAAGCTAAAGAGAGAAACGTTTACTTTTATAAGATTATACAACCTGGTATTAATTTAGAAACGATTTTCAATACATCTTCCATAAAATTACTACTGCTAGACAAGAACATGTGATTTTATATTTGGTGTCAATTAATTAGTGTGTCAATACTGAAATCAAATATACCATTTTAGATTAACTATGACAACCAGAGTTGCTGAGGCTTCCAAGACATTGAAGAGATAACAAATTCGTATATAAACATTGTAGAAAATATTTTCAGTGCTAGGGCAATCATCACATACTCAAGATAATAATAGATCACTGTGTGAAATCCTAATTTTCCTGTCATCCAAATTCACATAGTCACATTTATCAATGAAAGTCAACATAAATAATTTGCATCCACTTATACATAATATGAATTTTCCATTGGTCAGATATCCTTAACTACATGAATACAATAGAAACCCTATGTCCCTTTGAGAACATCAATATTCCAAGGACTGTGAAGGAACTGAGAAGCTAATGTGGAGTGAGGTACCATCCTCAAGATCTACTATTCAATACTACACATGTCTACTCAGAGGTAGGCACCATTGGTTATAGCAGAATTTACTCCCTGGCAAGTACATACAGGACTTCTGCCAAAGGGCATACAACAAACTATTAAAACCTCATTGAAAAAGCACTATTCTTGAATATATCTGCCAGAATCTTGTTGGGGCACTGTGCGGTCGTAAGTGGATATGTGTCTGTAGGAAACAGAACTGCAAAGATGCTCAACATCCATATCCAGCACAGGGCTGCTGTTATAAAATACGTAGCAGAGCTGGCACAGGGAATGATGTGAGACCAAGCTAAATCAGGACTGATTTGTCATAGTCCCCAGTATACATCAGGCACCCCAATGTGCATTGGGTACTCTTGTTGATTTCCCACTATGTGTCTTCACAATTCAGTACAGAGGTTTCTTAGTGCCTCTGCTACTTAGTAAAGTGCTCACAAATTTACACTGAGTGAAAGGTCATAAGAATTCCAGAGATGGTATTTAACTTTATTCGCATAAGAAAAAGCAGGGATTGACAATTCAAACCAAATCAGTTGTCACAGACCACATGAGTTATGTTAGTCTAGTTTCCTTGGCTGAATTATATCGATACAAGCCATATATTCTTCTATTATCCTATGACAAGTGGGTATCTATGGTTCTGACCCCTGCCCACAGGTCTAAAACAGCACTGGTGAAATTGTCCCTCACCTCCCCCTAGAGAATGTAAGGGCCTTTTAGAAAAGAAAAGATGGTGGAGGACTAGAATAATGCAAAGGCCATGGGTGTATTCTGCCAAATTCCATGGGGAGGCATGCATAGCCTCCAGACCTCTGGAAGTTGCCCACCCTGTCAAATAAAGTGCTGCTCTCTGGTAAGAAATCATCAGGCTATTTGTCTCTTTTGGCTCTCACAGACATCATTCACTAAGGAAAAATGTCACGAGCAGTTTATAATTATGCTATACATACAGAATATGAACACACCAACAGCAGAGGGGAGCCTCATTCACTGTGGTCACTGAAGGTCTACCCAGGGTCCTGTAGTGTTAAAACTAGGAACCAGGGAAGCTCAAAGACACACTATATCATCAAGCTCACTAGGAAGGGGATAAAGAGCCCATCAAAAGTTTTGAAGGCCAAGGGCTGCTTTATACTACTTACTCAGTACATCCTACAACACTCAACAAGAGCTACCAGCAAAACGCTATGGAAACTTGGCAATAACAGGCTCTTCCAGATCAGTTTAAAGAGCAAGTTATCACAATATATGTCTCTGGCTTTTGCTGGCTGTTGTTGCCTTTGAATTCATCGATTCCTTTCTTTTTGGGAAATGTTTGTACTGATTTCCTAGATCTGCCCTAGGGCTCTTCCAAGGACCTTTAAAAAAAAGTATTTGGTTTGCCGAGGTGGTCCTATGGTGCGAAGGTCAAATTTTGTCCTCTCTTAATTAAAAAAAAAATTATAGTTATTCTGCTACAGTGCAAAAGTACCATTTCAATTATGCATTGTAGCACTGTAATTTGAAAAAATATTTTTTGAAAAAAATGAAAAAAGAGAGAAAGAAGAGGAGAGTTTATTGTTCTAATACGTCTCGGGACTAAAAAGAAACTCATTGAGTATGAGAATAAAATGCTGCAGCTCGTGCCAAGAACTGTTAGAAAATAAAACAGAACAATAGAACCATCATTTGAATATATATTTTTTAAAAAACCCCAAGAACAACAGCAACAAATACCATAACTTCCAGTAGCCTCCTAACACATTCAAGTATTGGGAGGAGCCTTAAGATGTTTCAGAATGTTTTAATTGTTGTCTGATTTTACCGTGTAAATTATTTTGAGAAGTTTGGTGATTCCAATATTTAAAATAACCTATTTATTGACAGCATGACTTTTGTAGCTGTGATTACTGGATTGTAATTGTCCTGTAAAATATATATATTTGTATAGGTGTCCAACAAGCATTAGAGATCATTCCCAGATTGTGTGTGTGCATGCCTTTATGATGCCTGCCGACTTATGGCGACCCCAAGGACTTCATAAGGTCTTCTTAGAAAAGGAATACTTGGGGTGGTTTTACCAATTCTGTCCTCTGAATTATAGCATACAGCACCTGGTATTTGTTAGTAGTCTCCCATACATGTCCTAACCAGAGATGATTCTGCTTAGCTTCCATGATCAGCTGTTTACTTCAAGATCACAGTGTGATTAATTTTTTCACAAATGAGAGCCACCTACTGGATTAAGTAGGAAACAATCTGTCTAAATCCAGGTTGTAGGCTTCCAAGTTCCAAAACCTGGCAATGTATGTGCCATTCTGCTTGGCAGCTTGAGTGACAAGGATGGAGCACAAGGACAGCAATGCATGCGCTTGTGTTGGAATATATTGTGTTGGAGTATATTTCTTTCTCTCTAGCTTCTTTTTTTTTGTTTTTTTTGACTGATTTATTCATCTTCATACCCAGCTGGCCATACTTGGTTGTGTAAGCTTAAGAACAGTGGCTGGAATCCTGGTGGTTAACACCAACTGGAGCAGATCATTCAATGAACTGTTGAAGTCAACACATTGGTAAATCCCACTGATGCAATATTTTAGGTAAGATTTAACAAAATAATTCAAGACAGTGTTTTGACTTCTCTGTGTTACTGCTCCAACACTGTAGATACAAAATTTATATACTAATTATAAAGTCTACTTATGCTAAAAGTCCTCTGTTTGTACAAGAATACATTGCTAGACCAGGCATTAGTATGACCAACTTAGAACTGTGCACAGGCTTTCTACTGCAAGGTGCTCTCCATGTGTGTGTTTATGTGCCTTCAAGTTGCCTGTCAATTTATGGCGACTCCATGAAATTCATAGGATTTCCTTATGCAAGGAATACTCAAAGGCGGTTCTGCCAACTCCTTCCTCTGAAATATAGCCTATAGCATCTAGTATTTGTTGGTAATCTCCCATACATGTCCTAACCAGAGATGGCCCTGCTTAGCTTCCAAGATAAGCTGTCTACTTCAAGATTATGGAATGATTAATTTTTCACAAACGAGAGCCACCTACTGGATCTCCTAACCAGAGATGACCTTGCTTAGCTTCCAAGTTCAGCCAGGATCTGGTGCTTTTAGGTTATTTAAGCATATAAAACGAAAGCGAGCAATGGCAGCATTCAGCATTTATCTCTTGCCATATACCTCTTAGAAAGTGAATTACTTACTGCCTTCCCACGTACAATGTAAGAGATTCAGCGCCCCCTCGACCCTTTTCCAGTGCTGAAGGTGAAAGAAAGCATACGCTATTGCTTCGCTGTCGCCTCTCTTCAAAATATGTTCAGGAGGCAGTATTAAGCTTTTCATTTCTAGAAGATACTGCAACAGAAAAATAGCACATTATTTAAATTATTTTAAGGGTATGACGGAATAGTCCTCATTTGAAACTTTGCAATGGACGAGGTTTCTACTTGGGTCTCCAGCAATGCAGATGATCTGATCTGTTAAACATTATACCAAGCTTGAAAATTCATCAGCTTCATATGATACTAAATTACAGATGTATCTCAAGTACAGTCCTCCCTTTACATTAGTGGGTTTGACTTTCACAAATTTGATTATTCGCAAGGCATGTGCTTGCTTCTTCCCATTCCCTTGCATTCCTCACCACAGGCTTTCCAGGCTTTTATTTAAAATGGACTTTTTTTCTCTTTGGGTGAGCAAAGCCCTGCTCCCACTGCTGGAGGCATGTCCTCTTTCCCATCTGGCTGCACTTCCTGCTACGTAATGACTACTGATTGGTCAGGTGCTCTCTTTGCTCTTACTGCTCCCTTTTCAAGATGGCCACCAGAAGTAACTAGAAGGAAGAAATGTGCTCTTCTCCCTTTGAGGGGAAAGTATTGGTAAGTCCTTTACTGTGTCTTTTTATGCCCCTGCCCCCCAACGCCGGGACCAGAGGCAAAGGAATGGGAGGGGGAGCTCTAGAAGGGAATCACAGGGGTAGAAGTTATTTGTGATTTTTTTCTACTTTCACGACAGCTCTGTGCTCCTAACCCTTGCGAATCTGGAGACACTATGGTACTAAAATATGCTCACAGATGGCAAGAGGTGTGCTCACTAATTCCTTGGGGCAACCAAAAGAAAATATTGGGTAAGATCTTCCTTACTCTATAGCCTTTTTGGTGGTGCTATCTTGATTACAGAACACTCTCTTGGAAGAGACTGTGTTCCAATTTTTTGTGCATTAGGTAAAAATCCATTTTTATTCTCCCAAGTTTAATGCCTAATTTTAAAAATGAGAATAGTTTTTTTAGATTTAAGTGCTGCTGTTGATTTTCCTTTATTTTTCTTTTGTAACTTTAAAAAACCACTGGTTGGAACTTGCATCTTTGTAAGTGGATTTATCATGTGCAGGAAATAAAACCGAGCAGTTTCACAACATCCATATTCACCTAGAGGCTGTCATGGCATTACAATGTACGGCCGTTCATTGCACAATGGTAGCCAGGTGAGTGACTGATGTGCCAAAATCCCAGTGTACAGTGGGCACTGATGGACATGCAGGCACTCCCAGTGTGATTCTGGACACTGGCTAGGAAGTTCTGGAGCACAACAGGAATGCCCAATGTGCATTGGGAGCACCTGATATCCATCAGCACACTCTTGCCAGTTCCCAGATGCACCTCTTCACCATTCGCTACCAGGGTTTCATTCCACTTCTGCAATGAAACTATGGATTTGTAAAGTCACAAAATGTAGACTGTGATGTAAAATCTCTGCCCATGTTTTCTTTTTTTGTGTTACATTTTAAGGCTTCACCTCTGTTTCAGGAACTATCCAGAGAGCGTTGCCTATTCAGCAATCCAGAAATGAAATAATCATATAACAATACAGGAAAGGCAAAATGATAACAGTGAATAAAATAGCAGAAAGCACAGGCTGAAATGAAATTCTTAGGAACAGTTAGAGCATCAACAGGAAAGTGTTAAGTCAACGCTTATGTAAGATACATTGAT
This sequence comes from Cyclura pinguis, assembly GCA_030412105.1. Classification (NCBI taxonomy): domain Eukaryota; kingdom Metazoa; phylum Chordata; class Lepidosauria; order Squamata; family Iguanidae; genus Cyclura; species Cyclura pinguis. Next base: position 75,040,114 of record CM059603.1, on the reverse strand, counting down.
TCAACTTGTCTACTGTAGCTGGGACTAAGACGTAGTTCTAGACCACATGTGTCAAACACAAGGCCCGTGGGCCAAATCTGGCCCACCAGGCCATTTCATGTGGCCCTTGCACCTTTCCTGCAGCTGCAGCACTCCCCTGTCTGGTGAGCCTGATCCCCACATTGCGGGCCTCTGGCTGCCAATATTCTGAAGAGGGGCCCAGCAGCCAGCACTCACTATCTACTTTTACTTCTGACTGCTCTTCTGTCCAAGGCCCTTTTCGCATGGCGTTTCTTAAGCAAAAGGGCCCCTTGAGCGTTGCGTAAATGTGAGGAGTGGTCTGCATGACGCACTCACATTTACGCGATGCTCAAGAGTGTGACGCGTAGCGCATACGCACCTTCTTATTTTCGGCTTTTAGCCGAAAATGATGCATGCTTGCGCACCAGTCAGGGGCCTGGGGCGAACTTACCTGCCCTGTGGAGCCTCTGGAGCCGGGCCGATCGCGCTTCCTGCCCCAGCGCAGCCTACAGCTCCCAGGCTGCACTGCGGAAGGAAGGGGCGAGGTGCGGGCGGGGCACTCACGCGACCAGGAAGCTGCTGCGGAGCCCAAGCAGCAGGGACGCGAAAGCCTTCCTCCAAAGGCTTCTCGCGCAAGCTCCGCCCCCCACCTCCGCAAAAAGGTAAGGTGCGAAAAGGCTCCAAGTCTCACCATCAGAGCGTTGTCGCAAGTTACTGTGGCAATGTTCCACATGACTCACAAGAGTTGGATAGAGGAACAGTCAGAAGTAGCAGTAGATTGCAAGTGCTAGCTGCTGGGCCCCTCTTCAGAGTACCGGCAGCCGGGAGCCCGCAATGTGAGAATTGGGCTTACCAGGCACAGAGAAGATGTAGGGGGCAGAAAGAGGCACAGAGAGGGTCTGGGGGCAGAAGCAGACACAGAGATATATTTATATTATCTTACAGATACAACTGGCCCTTTGAGGGCAAGCTTAATGCTGATGCAGCCCAAGATGAAATTCAGTTTGACACCCCTGTTCTAGACCATGATTTAAGTAGAATAGTTTTGACCTCAAACATTTATAATTGGAGATATTGCTACAGATACAGAGACAATGAAAGTGCTTTACAGTTTGATGTTTGACTAAATGATCTGAACTGGATCCAGGATGAACGTGAGGGCTCAGCTGCATGTTCATCTGCAGGCATGTGAGCTGGCTCTAACCCTAAGGCCAATTCTATACCTACTGAACAGAAGTAAGCCCCCCTGAACTTACTAGGACTTACTTATGAGTAAATATGCATAGATCTGCACTGCAAGTAATGCAAATCATGCTATGGATTTCTACGAAGCTTATTCTTCAGAATGGTTATTCTGAATATCACTTCTCTGAATTCAAGTACTGGTGATTACTAGCTATTTATTAACGTTTTATAACTAATGTGGAAAACACACTTCTGATTCAGAGGTTTAGACTAATATTTGAACATCTGGTCACTGTTTCTGAAAATAAGCCAAACATGGTTGAGATCCTGTAATCGGCAAATGTAGCTATGACAATAGAACTCCATCATTGTAGGTACTTCAGCTACCTCCCAAAATCCTACCTCTTAAGACAAGCAGTGCCCCAACCAAAAGGGTTTCCAAGGTATTGGAGACCAGGGCACTGAGGAATGATGACTGCAGTGCTCTCCTGGTCACAGAGCATGTTGAGACAGGCAGCTGGAGAGATGTCTGGGGTCTTGCTGCAACTGCTGTCAACATACCCTGTGACCAGAAGAGCACTGCAGTTATCATTTCCCAGCACCCCAATCTGAAGTACCTTCAAAATCCTTTCTCTGGGGTGCTGCCTGGATAAAAAAGGTAGGTTTTTTGGATTACGTTCATCTATTAACGACCATACATGTGAACATAAAAAGTTAAAGGAGATAGTAAATCCAGCTTACAATGTCATAAATACCGAACAGGATTCTAGCCCATATTTATTCTAAACGAATACATTAACTGTTAGAACTTCTCCAAATAATACTCAGCTTTAGTAATAGTTAGGATAGGCCCACTTAAATTAAGGGAACTTAAATCACTCATGTCTGACTTCAGCAGGCTTCGTCTAACACAGTGATCCCAAAATGCCTGAGATGGAACAGCAAATGGCACTCCCAGCCTCTTAACTAATGGTACTTAAAGCAAATTTTGGTAACATGAAACAGAAAGTCTCACAAACATCTCTTGCTCTCCTTGACAGTAAAAATATTACAACAACAAGGTAAGTGACTAACAGGCTTTTTTTTTATGACACTTCAAATCTCCTGCTTTACTCTGCCTAAATGGTAGGAACAGCTCTGTTTTTAAGCATAACTAATGTTGGATCCTGTCCTATACATATATATGACTACCGTTGTAAGGGTTCATCTATGTCATGTCACAGTAATAGGAATACTATTTAAGAACCACATTTACATGAGCAGCCCTTATCAGAGAGGGCTACTAATCTAATATATAAAAGTCAAAGTTTGTCTGTTTGCCTGCGTCAGGCAAAGACCTCATATGACTGGCTGCCTAAGAAGATTCTATGGAATCCCGGGGTTTGCAGTTTAGGGAGGGGCCTTTAGAATTCTCAGCTAGAGAGCTCTTGAATAGGCTGGCTGCTATGGAGATGAGGCCCAGCAGCAAGGAGGAGGAGGACAGTGTATTCCCTCAGCAACCCAACCTCTGTATGTTAATAACTCTGAATACAGATTGGATTGGGGAATATGGGGAAAAGTTACAGGTACTGGACAAGACAGTTTGCGGAATTACAGACACAGGATCTCAAATTTTTCTAACAAGTATTACCTATGAGAAAATAAAATCCCAGGCAACACCAGGTATATACGCTAGTGCACTATACAAAGAACCGTTTCCACTGTTTACGCCTGGGGCAATACCCACAATATATGAGAAGCCGTGCAGATTTTGCCCCCATTTTTTACTGCGTATACAACAGACGTAGACACTCTCCAAAGGTTGGAGAACCATTTTCAGCTCCTGCAGACCCCTCAGCAGGATGCACCCAAGATCCTTTCTACTCATTTTCAGACCCCCCCCCCGAGTTTCAGAGTGAGGTGAAAAAACAGCCTTTATGAACAACGACAACAAAAAAACAAACTCCTGAGAGTCTATTTTTGGCCCAACTCTTCTATTTTTGGCTGAATTTCTTTTCCCACAAAATTGGGGTTCAGGAGGCTGGGGGGAAGCAAGGGCCACAAGGGACCCTCTCAGGACCTCGTGCAGCACACAGGCCATGTGATTAGTTTATACAGTGCAGACAATGTGTGTTCTCAAGATCAATTATGTACACTTTGTATGTACTGTAGAGAACTAGTTACAAAGGGCATGAGGCACTCTTGTTGGCATCCTGCTACATGTATATACAACTAAATGGAAAATGTTTAGTGTGCTATAGGGAACCACTAAAGTGAATCTCTATATTGGCATGGTTATTAGTCATGCATATCATAGACCTATACTACCAGCACTACTTCAGTTTAAATGAGATACTAAAAAAGGTAACCTCAAATAACATTTTTCAAAGATTTGCCAAGGCCTTTCATAAATGTACAGTGATGCTAGCTCAATTCAGGCACTCAGACCACATGTGTGAGCGCAAAAGGAGGAGGTGGTAGAGGTAAGGCTAAACACAGAAGTTGTACCCACAGTGTTCTTGCCTGCTCAGTCATGCCCTCCCAAACTGAGCTGGGAAATCTGAAAATTACAGAAACTTAGCCCTGATAGGAGCAGGCTGAACTACTGCATAGGGCTTCATTGACAGTGAAATGCCATGCATCTACTCAGAAGACCACCAGCTACACTCAGTAGGCTGGCTGCCTATTAAGCACGTCTAGGATTTCAGCTTTCATGGTTGTATGCTGATTTGAGGCAAAGGTACATGAGAAAAAGGATACTCTGATAGAAGCAGAAGTAAATATAATTTTCCTTCTAATTTAGGCTTCAAAGAGTTCCTGTGAGCTAGTTTTTCAGATACACAATCTCTTAGTTTTGTGCTCGATAAACCCAGGTGTGATTTTTTTTTAGAGTAGAAGCTCTCTGCTTTCCATATAATGATATTGCTGATGACCAAGTGACAGTGCATTGATGGCACCCATCTGCACCCTGATTTTTTAAGTTAAAACAGATAAAAACATGTTTGGGGCTGTTGTGTGGAGGGGTACAGGAAGTAGGTTCTCCAGAGTTTGTGGAGAGCACTCACCTGAAAACCTAGTTGCCTTATTGCACTAAATGACTGTAAGTGCTGTGCTGCACCCCAGTCCTCCCTATTAACTTATCAAGTTCATCTTGGTTCTTGCTTCAAGGAGTAGAAGAGACTTAAACTCACTTTTGGCACATGTGGATTAAATTCTACTGCTCTGTGAATAGCTTCTACTGCATTCATTTCTGCTGTGCTCAGTCCTCGTCTCGAAGCTGCCTCAGGAGAAAATCTATGCAGAAGAAAGGAAACAGAAGTGTAGAGGTCAACATCAGCACCAGAAGAAGATATTTTAAAAGGAGGATATAAGTAACAGGGGTCTGTGAAGCCAGTGTTGGCAAGTTTTCTTAACTTTCTCCCAATCCTCCAGTGCAAAAGGACATTCTAAACAACCAAATTACATAAATGCAAAATCCCAGCATAGGTTAGAAGCATATTTGCAACTAATCAAAGACAATTTTGAAGCAGTCACATTTCTCTTTTTCTCTTCCTTTCTCTTCTATTTTAAATTTGCTTTATGTGCTTTTCATTTCTGTTCTTTCTTTTTTAAAAAAATCAGGACAAAAACCTCTTAAGGATGGGAATGGGAAAGGAAAAATTATGGCAGCAATTATTCAAGAGGGTTTTTTTTAAAAAAATGTTTTGGAAAGGCTTTAGAGGATTTCTCAGCCCAATGCCACTGGGACAAGCTGAGATTAAACTTGGTGCAGAAGCAGTAGTGGGTGATCTACCTACGGCTGCACTCATTCCTGGTAGGGTGTATACCTGTAACTGTGGGCAAATAGCATCTGCCCCAGTGAATGGGGAGGGGTGGGTACCCAGACCATGCAATCTCTTTCTCACCTCACACCCCACGGCTAACTCCATAGCTGTACTTGGCAGGCAGACACCACAGGGAAACCTAGCCCTGCCCTCCCAAGCTGGAGTCGCTGTGTAGGGAGGAAAGATGTTGCAGTTGGTACTGGCGATCTACAGGACAAAAAGAATGAAAGAAAAAAAATTACTCAGGTCTTGAAGTGCACAGACACTATTCACAGCAAAACTGCAAAAAAAGCAGGAAGGAAAGCAGGCTTTCCCACTCTGCTTGGGCCACACTCTTAGCACCCAGGTCACTTATACGTGCTGTGACCCCTTCTGAGGATCTGAGTGCTTCCACCTCAGAACAGAATGTGGCTCACAGGAGCCCATTCCTTCAAAGTGACACAGATTACCCCAATCTGTGGAATCCCTGCATCTTTTCTCAACTTTGGCAGTAGCAAAGTAGGACGGCTAAGCACTCTGCTCCTTACAGACCACAACAGCAATGCATCCCTTGCCTGCCAGGAACTCTTACATGGTGAATGGTCGGGCTCTCTGCCACAAATAACAATTCCCACACTCCCAAACGCACAGTGATTGACCTGCTGGTCAGGATAAGACGCCAGAATTACATTTATGTTATTTTTGGAGACACAAGAGAAAGGCAGCCAACAAAAACTCATTTCCTAGTTGTGTGGGTCTTCTTCTAAACCAATGCAATAATAGGTAGATAATGACTGTTGCTGTAATGCATGCAGTACACAAGTATGAAACTTAAGCAATATTCATTCTGTGAGATCAAAAGCATACAATCCTTTTTTGGCTATTTAGAATATATTGCAAACTTATAGACAGCACAGACTTGTTCTTGCTAGGGTGAAGTGTCCTTCAGCTATGAAAGATGTTAAACATTAGCCAAGTTCACAGACTGCATGGAAGTTCTAGACTTACTTGTCAGAGACGGCTCTTGCTTTGAGAAGAGCAGCTGTATAGCATATTGTTGCTGATTTGGGTAAACTTATATCTGTGGGAGAAAAAAAAAGTGAGAATGTGCCCTTAAGCTTAACAAAATCAAATCCTGCAGTTCATTAGGACATTTGTATTCTTTCCATTATTGTTAGAATACAGCATTTTGTAATTGCTCAGTATTTTTAAGCAACGAAGAAAATCCATAAATCTACTTCTTAACCAATTTAGATGTGATTAATAGGTTTTTCCATGCATTTTAAGTGTTGTTGGTTGTGTCACCTATATGTACTGTGTACTTTTCTATCAACTTAAATCCAACCGCCAGGTCTCATTGAAGCGAATGCTGAACGATAAGTTAACTTTTGTCAGTGCCATTGACTGAAGGGGTTTACTCTAGTTGGGCTGGCAATTAGATTTAGAGAACTGATACTAGATTTGAATTTGTCTGTTTTACGTATAATACCATCCTGGGGTCCCTTGTGGGCAAAAGGCAGTTCATACATAAATATACTAGAAATGAACTGCCCGGGAGAAAAGTGAGAGACCATGCAGAGCTAAGGTGGGCAACAATTCAGATTTATTTACCTACGCATCCTTTTTAGGTTACAGTAAGAACCATCCCTGGCACCCATGTGATATGTGACTGGAGAAGATAAATAAATAAATGTGGTTGGACCATAGTGCCTACCACAGCCCCCAGCAGTTCTGTTCTGTGTTTCAAATTTATTTATGTCTCTAAGGCTTAGCTCAAATGCCAAAGATGAGCTTTTGTTCTCATCACATTTCAGGATGCTCACTTATGATAAAACAAGGGGGCAGTGCATTTTCCTTGAAAAAGCAAGATATTTTGCCAATACTTTTCCAGAAAATACTATTACATGAACACTGAGATCCTTTGTGGCCAGAGATCCTTTGAGAAGCAAAGATCTTAAGATTTCCATTTTCACTGCACTATTGAGGTCAGAAGCAAACAGCCAGAATATGTTCTTATTGAGGTTAATGAATAACATGCACTTAGTACCATTAGAAATAGCTGTTTTAATGGAAAACAATTTAGTGTCACAGTAAAGCCTGAAGATTGAGGATGTTTTTGTATAACTATGAATCCTGTGGACAGTGTTATTTCACATGAGCAAGATGCCCTTCAACAAAGTTTAACGACAACAACACAGACACATCTTTATCTGAGTTATCTGAGTATGGGTGCTCCAATCTAAGTGTCTTGTCTACAATAGAAAGTCATAATGGAATTATAGCCAACAGGCAACATCGCAAAATTGACTTGTTCCATTTGCCAAATACAGGATAGCATTTTAGCATCACTATTGCTACTGTGGTGGTTTCATTTTCTTTTGCACAAGACTGAAACAGTTCCTTTGTTATTAAGGGGCTCCCCAGCATCCAGAGATCTACCCAATTTAGGACTTTAGGACTCCTGCTTTTCCCAGTCAATCAAATTATTGAACAGAGACCTACATAATGCTTATGTTTCTTTTGTTACCAAAAATCACATTTTTAAAAAGTACACAAAAACATATCAATTTCTGTGGGGATGTAGGGGCTTGGGTTTCCTAACCTGTTTAATACAAAAATTGCTGACATAATTGCTGCATTGTCAGCAATTTTTGTATAAAATAGGTAGGAGAACCCAAGGCCCCATATCCCCAAAGAAATGGATTTGCTTTTGTTTTTATATATTTTTTTTTAAATGTGCTTTCTGGTAACAAAAGAAACATACTGCTTATAATATACCTGGGTCTGTGTTCCGTCTGTGCTGCTTGGTTCCTTCAGAGCCACAAAAATGGCCCAAAGGCTGCATTTTCCTCATCCCTGATCTAGGCTATGGAAAATGGATTGCCATAGTCTCTGACTCAACTAGCCGCTCTTTGGAGCCTGATAGTCCAGATTCTTTTCAATCAGACATGCAGGGTGGATTTAGAATTTGGGATCTCTACCATTAGGCCAAAGTCTCTCAAGAGTAAGAGTACTAATTAAGCAGTTAAGAAGTGGTATTTTGAGAATCCTTGTTTACAAAGATTGCCACTGATCTTTGCAGGAGGATGATAAGAGTGAGCTGTTCCAGCTTATCTGAGAGAGTCTATCAGTGTAGTAATAAGAAAAAAAGTCCAACAACTTAGAAGCCCCAATGCAAAGCTTACATAAATCATCCCAGAAGCAGCTAACTAGTGGACCCTTCAGCAGCTAATAAATGCTTAGTGTGGGACAACAGGTGGGAAATGAATGGCATTCACAATACGTAGAATGCTTCTTGCCTCATTTTCAAGCTCAAGAGTATCAAGTACCATGAACTTTATTGAAATATACAACTCTGGACTAACTTAATCTTTCTGTCTTGTCCACTGCATAGATTTTATCTGGCTAAGAAAAACCTAATAAACAGCATCTTTTTAAGCATATAGTGTGTCATCAGACTGGTGTTTTGCACTTCACATCTGGCAACAGGATGATGTCTATATGGTTAAAAGGGGGTAATTCAGTGGCCAAACTTGCATTTTGCCAAGGAAAAACATTATGGTTTCAGAGTTCATCTACTGTCACTAATGTTTTTCTCCTTTAACCTAATCTCTGAATTTATGCTCAAATGCATTTCTACCCAGAGGCACATTTTCCCTGGGGTTTTGATAGAAACTTTGTCTAATATTTCTCTAGTAAAAGTAACAAATTAAAGAACAATGGCAAATAAGAATTTGCGGTAACAGAAGCCCAGCTGCAGATAGATCTCGTAGAAAGAATGCCTAGGGACGAATTTTGTAGGAGTATAAAGTTTCCTGTGTAATAGGTTGCAGGGAATAGGGGACGAACACTCTGCAATGTAACCACCAAAGATTATTCAGAAATGTATGCATAGTGATCCTGCCAGAGAAGTATTTTACATCAGAGGCTTGGCAGAGGTCCAAAAGACATCTCACAAATATGCATGGAAAAAGAAGCCTGACACAGAAGATGTATTAAATCAGAATGTTCAGAGACAGCTACCCTAACAATCCAGCATCCTGCAACATTTCTCAACCTTGGGGTTCCTTCCAAATTTATATTTCAGTTTGAGCTTGCTCTAAGCCTCCAACAGCACTCTGTTTAGCAGGAACACATACAACATTCTCAACAACTGCATTGTGCAAGCCTCTGTTGGGCAAGCAAGTACAAAATAGGTATTAATTCTCCAGCACTAGAGGAGAACTGTAAAATATGCCTGCATTTCATTACAGTGTATATCTACTATCCAAAATTTACAGTATTTCTCTGAGCAGTTTATAGCAAAAAATAAAGACAGATATTCTTCTAAAACAAACCTGCCAGGAAATGGCCAAAAGAAAATTACTGCTCCCTGCTCATCTCCAGTTTTGCATGTTAGCAAGTTGCCAGGCTGGAAAGATAAACCACTACTCCTGGAAGGAAAAAGTCTCTGGCTTTGCACAGTGCAGGATCCTTTCTTTCCTCCCAGCAGAACTTCATGTCTTCCCCAGAAATGACCCCTTGGGGGCATATGCCACAGTCTGGGCATCATGACCAGAAGAAGAAGAAAAAGAAAAGAAAAGGATGGTATATTTCTAATTTACATACTTCTCATTTAATCTTAAATTGTGCTTATGCCAAAGGAACAAGTTTCCATGACGCTACAAAGCATATAAAGAAGCCAAAGTCACTCATAGATTGGAAATAATGTACATCTGCAGGTTCATTCCTACTAGAGTTGATCAAATCCTTATAAGGCCAGGAAAAAAACCACAAGAATGAGGGAGAATGTTATCTATTTCTATTATCTATATACTCATCCTCCTGGAGTGCCATAGAAACAAGTTCTCCACATTATGGAGAACATGGTATTGTATGAGAGCTTAGGGTAAAAGCTATAATTGCTTAAGAGCACTTTGTAATATAGCTATAGTCAGAGGCTGCAATTCCCCCAAGAACGTGATTTTGTCGTAGGAAATTGTTCTCTCTTCTCCCTTTTGTTCACATACACAGAGATAGTTGTATTCAGAGAAACTATTACTTACCATCATATTTTGCTAAAACTGCCTGAACATCTGCATATGCTTGTAACTCCAGCAGAGCTTCTAGCAAATTTTCATGGATATTGAACATGCTAAGAAGAGGGAATTCTTTCATTAACTGAAAAAGAAAAAGGAAAAAGAAAGAAAGTTGTTCAGATTTTGCTGGAATCCTGCAACACTGAAATACTGAAATCAAGTTTTAAACTATCGTTCTGAGTTTTATGCACACACACATGCACACATATGGAGCCAGTATGGTGTAGTGGTTTCAGCATCGGACTATGACTCTGGAGACCAGTGGGCGTCACACACTTTAAGCCTGAGAAAACCCTATGATAGGTTCGCTTTCCAGTTGCCCTAAGTAGGAGATTACTGGAAGGCACAAAACAAGAACAACAAATATATATGTATATACAGTATTTAGTTGCTGTTGTGCTTGATCAGTGCTTTCTGAAGACTCTGGTCATCTTTCCCCTGGCTTCCAGTATAGTTCTTTGGAAAGAACAATGACCTATGCTAGGTTTAAAAAACAAAGTTGAAGAAGACGACGACTTGAATTACAAACAACTCTGCCAGCTAGCCTACATGAGATATTTGAAAGGCCAGTTTATTTAGGTAAATGTTTATGAGCATACTGGGTTACAAGTCAAATTATGTTTAAAGAAAAATTTATGGAACATACTCCATTTCAAGGTATTATTCTTTAGTTTGTCACATAGACCTCATTCTGCAACCTCATTCTGAGAACTTTGTAATCATAACAGTGGGAGAAGAAACTACTTAAATTTAGGAGTTCCCACAATTTAAAATAGATCAGCTAAATATTGTTCCATCAACTTTTCTCCCCCAAATAAATAAGTTAGTAAGTCATTAAAATAGCACTGGTTTTATGAAACAATTTACCATTTAAAAAAAAAAGTACAGGAGACTTCAAGAATCTATTTAAGTTAACTAGTTTTTTTTTTAATTTTTATTAATAATAATGATGTATAAATATACATAAGTATCTCTTCATATATAACAATATTCGATATAAATAGAAGATACATAGTAATATATAATAGTATTTATATATATAATATTTTGTATTATATATATCTCCAAATATACATTGTACTCTTATAGAAAATTCAACTCATATCCATCTTTCTTCATACCTTATTTCATATCATATTTACTTTATATTCCACTTCCTAACTTCCCTAGAGTTAATTCTTAATAGTCCTTTATATGTTACTCTTTCAATACCCCTATCTTAACTCCGCATGCCTTCTCATAATTTGTCATCCCATATCTTATGTTATCTTTAATGACTGAACTTTAAATCTTGTTTTCCTAAGTTCTTTTTATGTTGAGAGAAAAAACTTCTCTACTTGTCTCCATTCTGTATCATTTACTTCTTGATCTTTCCCTTGTATCATCGAGGTTAATTTGTCCATTTCCCTGTATTCCAAAACCTTTATTTTCCATTCTTCTATTTGTGGAACCTGATCATTTTTCCACTTTCGCGCATATTCCATTCTTGCAGCTGTAATCATATAAAGAATTATTCTCCAAAACTTCATTCTGTACTCTTTATGTATTTTCTCTATTATATTTAATAGAAATAGTTCAGGTGTCAAAGGAATACTGATCTGTAATATTTCCGAGATTATTTCTTGTATGCTTTTCCAGTATATTTTGGCTTTGTCACAAGTCCACCATATATGATAGTAGGTCCCATTTTCTCGACCACATTTCCAGCAATTGTTCTCCCTTGTTTTATATATCTTATTAATTTTCACAGGATCAAGGTGCCATCTATACAGCATCTTTAAGTAGTTCTCCTTCAGACTTTGGGCTGCCGTGAATTTTTGTGTTTCTAGCCACGCCTTCTCCCAGTGCTCTAATTGAATCTCATGGCCTATGTTCTGTGCCCATAGAATCATCGAAGGTTTTATCTGTTCTGTTTCTAATTCTCTATTTGAAACTTGTACAATTTGGAAGTCAGTTGGTTCTGTGATTCGAATAATATGTCTTCGAACTGTTTATTATTTTCATCTGTTTGGAAACCTTCTAATTTCTTATCCATGTTATGTCTTTCTTTAAGTTGTCTGTAGAGAAACCATGAACACTTGAACCCTTCATGTTCCAATTCTTCTCTAGTTTTTAACCTTGTTTCTTGATTTTTCCCAACAATTATCATATTCCGATATTTTATTATTTTTTCCTGTGGTTCCCGCCATCTACTGTAAAAGGCCTCATGAGGGGAAATCCATAATGGTATTTTTCTGTAATATTTTTTCTTAAACTTTTGCCAGTTTATTAAGAGGGCCTTCCTTAGATAATGATTCTGGAATTCTTTATCAATTTTATGCTTATTGTACCAAACATACGCGTGCCACCCCATTCTTAGTCCAATTCCTTCCAAGTTTAGTATTTTTTCATTTTGCAATGTTAGCCATTCTTTAATCCAAATCAGGGAGTTTGCTTGGTAATAAAATTTCAAGTCGGGAAGTCCGAAACCTCCTTTTTCTTTCTTCTCAGTCAAATACTTCCATTTTATTCTTGGCCTCTTTTTATCCCAAATAAATTGAGAAATTTCTCTATGCCATTCTTTAAATGGTTTTTCATTTATAATTACAGGTAAATTTTGGAAAAGAAAATTTAATTTTGGCAGCACATTCATTTTAATTGTAGCTATCCTTCCTAGCAGCGAAAGTTGGAGTTGATTCCAATTAAGTTAACTAGTTTTAAGACTTTGGCTAAACAAAGCTTCCTTGGGGAAGTCAACAAAATCTGGCTTGTAAATTTTTCTGACCTGTAAATGTACTCTTTCTTCTATTTGCTTTGTGTATCAATCATTACAAATTCATGATTAATAATAATTAAGGATAGTGTAGTGGTTTGAGCATTGGACTATGACCCTGGAGATCAGGGTTTGATTCCCCGCTTGGCCATGGAAATCCACTGGGTAACCTTGACCATATCACACACTCTCAGCCCCAGAAAATGCCTTGATAGGTTCACCTTAGGGTAGTCATAAGTCAGAAATGACCTGAAGGCACGCAACAACATTACTATTGATAAGCTGAATTCACATGGTTGTGGACCACCATGCAAAACGAAACTTAAGTAAGTTCCACCTAAAATTCATGTTGGAGAAGAGTACAGAACGAGAGGTTCTGGACTATGCTAACAAGATTGCTGAAAAGCCAAGGGAAGAAACAAGCAGCAGGGCCATCTTCCCTTTTTACTGCAGCCCCCAAAGCAACCCCAAAATCTGATCCAGCAGTCTGGGAAGCACTAGACTTGGTTTTAAGAAAACTCCAAGTGCTGCAACAAGGAGTGTAAGGAACAAACATCTGTCATGCTGGCCCTGTAGTTCTATTGCCACACTAGATTAAGATGTAGGAACATTTTGGGGAACTTGCACTACATCATACCAGGTCATCCACAAAGGTCACAATGGCTTAAAGGTCACAATGGCTTAAAAATCACAACTGCTGAACACATGTTTGAAATATATCTGATTCAGGTCAGCATATTTTCAACCTTAAAACTGAAGATTCTTCAAAGTATACGGGACTAGATGTTATTTGAAGTGTGCTATTAATATACTATACAATATTATTTCCCCGTGCTTATATAATTGTCTATGCTTATGTGAGATATGGAGACATTCTGTACGCAACTTCATTGCTTCTTTTTTTCATTCTGATGTACTGACTGAGTTTAGTTTCAAGGTCCTTTATTTGGCATTGAAATTCTTTGAGTGACATTCGTTTAGTGTTATATAAAAATCATTCCCTACATTCCTATAGTGGGCACTGTGTGTATAGATATACCAGGACAATACAGAATGTGGAGAGAAAGCTAGGAAGGGGTCTCTACACACAATAGAGCTCCCCTTCTCAAAAACAATAATAGATGGTGTGATCCACAAATGTACCCATCTCTTTGCAAGCTCACAAAATGTCAAGAGGCCAAAGGCAGTACAAAAATTTTGTTCTCAGGCTTCCAGGGAAATGCTGATATTTGAGAGAGGAGTTGAAGTACCAGTCCTTGTTTGGCTGGAGTTGGGACTGAAGCCAGTTGCTTCCCTTCAGATTATTTCAGCATCTTTCAGCATGGGGACTAAGTATGGGCAGGAATACCCAACCACACATATTCTTTGGTACAAATTTCCAGAAACTAACTGCTACTGCCACTCTTTTCCAAACAGGACTCTTAAAGGTACATGAAGAATTACTCTCTTTTACCAGAATGGGTTTGGGAGATGAGCCCAATTTCCATTCTGGTAGGATCCCTTTAAAACTAGAGGAGGTGAGGCAGAGATGGCACCAGCCTAAATTTTATTCAGGTCCAATTTCGCTGTTTACTCACAAAATTTTCATCATAGACAAACTGGTAACAGTGATGTTGATCCCACATCAGACATCTCCAGTTCCAAAAACAATTACCTTCCCAAGTCATTGCTTCATTCAAAATGTCTGATCCACAACTCAGGAAGGACCTACCACATTTTGCTGTCTAAGACTAAGGACAAGATGGCACCCTCTTATACTCCATTTACACTCCATTTATTTATAAAAGCCAACCAGATTAACTGTTAAATGTTAGGATTCTTCATCATGCTTGAGGGCAGCAGGCTTATTTAAGATGTCCAGGCTAAGCTGTGTGACACATATAACTGAGGATGGACAGATAGCTCAGGAAGAATAGTTGGGAGTGTAACACTGCTGCCTCACAGTTTTTGCCACTTGAGCCTCACTCTGTCTAGAGGAAGGACCAACCACGCTAGACTCTTCTAATATTGCAGATGATGACATAAAACAAACTGAACACCCTTAAATGGTGAAAAGGTGTACCTCAGCATTACCTCAGTGGCACAACAAAGTACAGCCTGGCTTGCCATTTGCCTTGGTTACTTATCTTAAACAATTATTTGTGATTTGTTTTGCTGAGGGTTAGCCACATTCTGTACCGATAGTGTAATTCATCCCCAAGGTATTGCCTGGTTGGAAATTATGCCCTTTAATTTTATATTCATGGGAACTGACCTCATTTACTTAGGGGCAAGAGAAACAATTTTCGTATGCTGAAAAATATCTTCTTTACCATTACTATTGCTAGTTTTCTAGAGCCAAGTCCAGAGACTTAAATAACGAAAGCTCCAAGTCCTGCCTCAAATTGTACTCCACTGACAAAAAAAGTGTTATACTAACTCTAAGACCAACATAAGGATCCAGTGGTCACTGTAATGATTAGGGTGTAATTGTAATTGAGGGTGTTCCTGCATGGCAGGGGGTTGGACTGGATGGCCCGTGTGGTCTCTTCCAACTCTACATTTCTATGATTCTATGATTAGTCAAAGTAAATTATGATAAAAGAATGCTCCTCTTAGCTGGATTGGAAAACCTGTCTCTTTTAAATTGGGACACAACCTAACCCTGACTGTTCCCATTTCTCTCTTGTTAAAAAAGAGTTAAAATCCCATATCCTGAGCTGAAAGAATGGGGGGGGGGCTTTCAGCCCTGAAATAGTGGGCTACTGGAATCCATAAAGAAAAACTAGAGAACAAAAAGTAATGCTTGAGCAATAACAAAACAACATTGTTTTTCTGTGCACAGTGAAGAGAACGAGGAAAGCACTCACAGTCTAGCAAATTTCTTCTTAATTCATCATGCCTACAAGGGCTCAGGGGGAAGGGTGAATAACAGCCCTTTTAACTATCAAACTGACGACACTGGGAGATATTATGTGATTTATGTGATTAACTGTAAACAGAGGAATTCAGTTTAATGCTAAACAATCTAACGTACACAAAGTATGAGTTGCAGACAACAGAATCAATGTAGCTGCCATTGTGTTATCATGCACACAAATCATTGCTAGTAAGCTAGGATTTTCTAAGCCAGAAAATAATATAGAAGACTGGTGACAAATTAGAAATACGTTACACCCCCATTCTTTTTTCATAGTTCATTTTCTTTCATTCTGACTAAAAATATCTTTCCTGCATCCCACTTCTGCCTCACCTTGCAACATTCTCTGCCAAACTGACAGGCATGGGCATGAGATGATAGCACAGACATGTGCATTGTCTAGACAGCAGGACTTGCAAATCAACAGTAATTCCATCAGAAAAGGATTCTTTTTATTTTTTTAAGTCTGACTTACACTTATGCTTAGGTCAATTTGGATTGCAACTGTGAAAGCAGGCGTCACTTTGCTCTCTCCGAGTAAATGTAATCTAATAAGAACACATGGGTAGACAAAATGGGGACTCTCACTCTCAAACTGAGGCTGACTGCTTTCTCTTTTCTGAAGTGGAATTTTTTTTTAACTGAATCACCATGAAATATGGTGGGCTAGCAGACTGAAAAAATAATGTAAATGAAGTATTGCTGTAAGAATGAAACTATCTGTTCACTACAGTCTATTAAATCATAAGGAAATACACAGGGTATTGTGCAATTTAACTTTAAATCTGCTGAAGACAAACTATTTTTCAGACTTTAAGTGTACATATCCATGTGTTGAGCAGAACCAGGCTGCTGCCAGTGCCTAGGGATCCAAGTTTTCCAGGTGGTCCCCTTGTGAAGGTCTATATCAAGACTGCTTCCAGTCTTGATATAGACCATGATTCCAGTAGAGCTTTACCCCACTGTCACCATCACATTCTCTGTGCTGTGGGCATTCTGCAGTGTAACTCCATGTTGAACTATCTGCTGTGTCACACAGGATACAACCATGAAAGGAGCAGCAAGTTAAGAGGGATCTGGGATGCTGCCTTTTCAAAAATCACCCTAGAGGAACTCATTATGGGAGTGGTCAAGAATACAAAAAATGAAAAAGCTTCTGAGCAATATTCCTTACTGAACAATGACATTATAAATGGGACTGAGACAGAATTTGCTGTTGTTTAAAATCATGTGAATGTCCCTGGAATATATCCTAGAAAGCCTGGATCCCCAGGTTAGTAGATCTCCTCTATACAAACCATAGTTAGAAAGAAAAAGAATGAAAAAGTATGTATGCATTCAAACACTGGGATGAGCTAAGGACTGTGATTCCAGGCTAATCAACAAAGTCTCTTGTGAAGATTTCAAATGTCAATCGTGGGAATGAATTTCATTTCCATTTCATTTTTAGTAAGGTTAGCAAACAGGCAGGCAGGCAAACATAGATAATACAGTATCTATTTTTTTCAACATTGGGATCACCTATAAAGTATGTCATGCATCAAGGTTATGGCAACATTTCAGCAAAGAATGACAGTAATTTCAATGGGATAAAGTCTCTCAAGGAAAGGAGATGTTTTTAAAAGTGTACCTACAAAGCAAACGTAAATACTGACATAACTCTGAAAACTAGAAAATTAAGGCTCACATCCCATTAGTGACTCATGCAAGTATAAGTCCAAATTATGCCTACATATTTTTCTTTCATCTTATTTTCACTGCAGAGAGAGGAATTCACTACTTCAAACTACTTCAAACACTTTGACGTTATTGTTTCCGTACAGCCCCCTTGATACAGCCACATAATGGCCAAGGCAGGATGGAAAGCAGCCAAGGATCATCAGGCTATGTTCTGAAAGCTGGACGCACAGCAATGCAGGAATCTTCTGGGACACACAGAGTTTTTTGCTGATCTCAGAGGATTATGTCATTGTTGTGCATTCAGTTCTCAGAACAGAGCGAATTATCCTTAGGTGTCTCCTGCCTTCCCTTGACCACTATATGCTTATGTCCAGGAATGGGATTTCAGAATAATGGTGAGTCTATGGGATGGAAAGGGGGAGATGGGACATAGTTCAATCTAGTGGAACTTTATGCTGTCTCCTTGATGCAGGATCTCACCTTAAATCTGAAACTGTATGGGCACTTCTAGATAATTCTTGCAAATTGGGCTTGAGAAATGTTTCTTAAATAAAACATCAGGCTGCACATACAGATTTTAATCAAAATCTATTGAATAATTTACAATTATCGGTTATTTCTCACAAGTCAGCTCTTTGCTGAATGCCTATCTTATTTCCCCAGAGGTGACATCACTTGTTCTTTTGGAGGCTGAGGATGAACATTTTTCTTCATCTTTTTAAACAAATTCTTAGCATTTTCCCTGTTTCCAAAGATCCTGGAAACTGCTAAAATGGACATCAATCATGTGGAGAACATCTAGAACTTTATCTGGCCATAACATTACCTACAACATATTCCTTTCAAAGTGAAAATCTTTACTTGGCTCAGAACAAAAGGCTAATTTTTTAATGGCTCAGTTGGCTGCCCTAAGATCGCTCTGTGATGGGAGAGAAATCAAATGGACATCCCCTCGTCATTAATAACCACCTGTCATGATCATTTTGAGAATGCTGCTCCTTTCAACTAGACCTCAAGAGTGACACAATGACTCTATAGTGTCACAATGACAGCAAGGGAGTAGCAGCTTATGCCGATAGTGAGCTAATAAAATTTAAAGCAGTTTAAGAAGAAAGAAGCTGAGCTAGACTGTGAAGAGCAGCCAGAAACCCATTACCTCATAAAGCCTGTCTCTTTTGGTTCCAGCTGTAATAGCTCCCCTCTGGTTCCTACGCATGCAAGCACCCATACACGATGTTAGAATTATAAGTAAATATGGTAACCTAATCTATCAGTAGCAGCTGAGATTAACAGAAAACAGCAGAGGCAGTGATGTTGAGCTTGGGAAGAGATGTCAAAGCCTCAGTAATCAGTAATTAGATATCACACTCTCCCAAACAAGAAACAATGGTCATGTTAGGATTCCAAACTAAAGTTTTTGTATATTATATTACACTGTATCGATTGTTATATTATTCACCAGTCTAGTTTTTGTAGGCTCTAGCACCTCACCTATCGTTTCCAAATCAGAAAGTGACTGAATTAGGAATGATTTCCTTTCCTGTGAGAAAGGAAACATGTTGAACCTTTTAAAATAAATATTTCACTAGCCTGATGGGCATTCTTCCTCCATCCCCTACACACATGGTGAGATCAGGCGTGGCACTTGGACTGATATTCCTCCTTCTCCACTAGGATAATGAAATACAACATCCAAATCATGAGATCCTCCAGTTATTTGAAAGTAGGATCACCTTTACCATGGATATTGAATCCATTAGAGAAAGCTTGGTTTGGCATGTTGGCTAAGAGACATCTCATATTCTAATTGTGGAGGGATCAAATTTAGTTTCTATTTGTCATGAGGGGGTGAGAGAGGAGCAGGGAACAAGTAGGAAAAAAGCACATGAACCCAGGAAAGTCTTCTGAGGTATGAGAGTGAGGTGCAGTATCTGGAAAGGCCTGCAAAAAGAAATGAGGACTATTTTTATTGTTGTGTGTATCTAGGTTATGTTTGATCTACAGATAAAACAAGCACTGCATCTACAGTCTGACTGATTATGGTAATAGACAAATGTTAACACAAATCCAAACTCACATCTCTCATCATTTTCACAGCTTCCCTGGTCCTCCCCAGCTTTCTTGCACACATAGCCAGCCTCCTTTTAATGTAGACTAATACATTAGTGTCCCGTCCTGGGGAGAGAGAGAGAAAGAGGAAGAGAGAGAAAGAGAGAGAGAGAGAGAGAGAAGGGGAGAGAAAAAGAAGGAGGGGAGAAAAGGTTTTAAGAGGGTGAGTGTTTTCAGAAACAGACAGAACAAAAGGTCCATTTAACATCTCCAGTGTCTAATGTACTACCTTTTGTGGGAATTCTTACTGCTGAATGACAAGCATAATGGGAAAAAACACATACTAATTTCTGTTGGTTACAATGACCTACAACTGGAGCCTGCCCATCAGCAATGGTGTTAGTGAAGGTATAGAATGAGAGGCGGTTTTAGACTCATGTCTACATAATGCCATAACTTTTCCAGTCACTGATGCCAGATTATCTGTTAGTGTCAAAATACAGTGAATGTCCATCACTTTCTTTGGTCCTTCTCAAACATGTGCTGGCTCCTTATCGTGAAATGAAAAGGCCTCTGAGAAGACTGGTTATAACAGATAAAACTGATCCAAGCCTCTATAGGTCTAGCTTACCTTAAGCAGCATATATATAACAAGAGAATAATCTCAGAAATCATTCTTTTTTCTTGCAGGTCTGATGAAGATATAATACTAATATCATTATTTACTAATAAAGTTTCACAGCTTCCCTGGTTCTGCCCAGCTTTCTTGTACACAGAGGGCTGATAAACTTTTTCATGCCAGTATATTTCTAGACTTTCATATACGGCATAATGGGATGGGAAATCTATACCCCTGGGGGTGTTCTTGAGATTTTAACTCACATCAGTCCCAAACAGCATGTCCAATTGTTGAGTAGAATAAAAGCTGCACCCCAACAAAATTGGTAGGGCCACAGCATCCCATCTTTCCAAGATAAAATTGTGAGAGTTAGTATTTTTGAAGGACATACTGAACTTATCACCAAACACACAAATACAGTTGCTACAATGAGCAAGAATAAAATAGGCTCTGCAGCAAGAGGAATAAGAATGTAACTCTTAAAGACATTTAGTGAGGAGTAAGTCCTACTGAGTTTAGATACCCATGTACATATGGAAAGGGTTACACTGCATACCCTTAACCAAAAACATAAAATAAATTCCAGCAATACACATAACATGCAGCTCATTAACTTATTCTAAAAGTTTGATAAATGAAAAACATAAAGGTAGCAAAATATAATTTTTTTCCCATTCACATCATCCTTCTTCAGCGTTCTTGGAGTTCTAGGAAACAAGGATGGTGAAGACACCATGGGAGCTCTGCTGCGTGGATTGGGCAGCGGAAGTTGGCAACACTAGAAGATAGCACTCTGGCATGGCAAGAAGTCTAAAGTATACACACAGAAGCCTAAAATGTAGCCCTAAAATGTCTGTTTTTGTTATGGTTAAATATATGTTATGAAAGGTTGAATTTGTGTGTACCTCCGTGTCAGGACGGGAAAATATGAAACCCTGTAGAAGGCACTGGACTGCAAATCTCATCATCCCTGGAACTCCTATCATCATTGGCTATGTCAACTAGGACTTAGGAGAATTTCACTTCAGCGAACTCTGGAAGACCACAGGTTCTTGTTGGTTTTATTAATGCTTGCATCCCACACACACATGCTCACACATGCACACTGAACTTTCCTCTCACACTGAAACTGCCCAGATGTTTGTGATGAGTTATCCACAATTATACATAGATAGAAACAAATTTCAGATATGAATGGACGAAGCATTATAAAAATACATTTTTAAAAAAGTATTTTTGAAAATTATGTACAATAATCTTTCTTTTATAGTTATAATGTGTTTTCTTTAATGGCCTTGGGCCAACATGCAAATAACATGCATTAAAATAACTGTCTACAAAATCACTGTATCAACACAATATACCTGCTCCAAATTAAGTTCATGTATGCCTAAGCACTCATTAAAGACTACAGTCCTCACATTTTCAGGTGACTCTAATAATAATAATAATAAAAGGTATGCCAAACATATTCAGAAGATATATAAATTATCCAAAATCCGTGGTTATAATTTCCAGGTAAGATTAAACAGCAGTTTGAAAGGCCAGATAGTTAAACAGATAATAAATAAAAGCACAAAGAAATTCCTTCATATGTATTTCATATTAAGCAATAATTTCTCTTGACTGACAACAGTCTGTTTTTGACATTGTTATATATGATATAATTAAACTGGTTTGTCTTCAAGGCCAAACAAGTATGTTTGCCAGCATGGTAAAGTGGTTTAAGCACTGGACTATGACTCCAGAGACCAGGGTTCAAATCACTGCTGGACCATGGAAGCCCACTGGTGACCTTGGGTGAGTCACATTCTCTCAGCCTCAGAGGAAGGCAAAGGCAAACCTCCTCTGGAGAAATCTTGCCAAAAACTTATGGGTTGCCTTAGGGTCACCATAATTTGGAAACAACTTGAAGGCATACAACAACATGTTTGCTTACCACAAAGTCAAGGAAAGCCAGAATCCAAGGCATTGCAAAAAAATCCTAAATTGCTAAACTAGGGTTGTCAGAATTTTCTGGATCACCAAGTTTTTTTTCCTTCTCAAATAATTTAAAGGAATCCCAGTTTATCAAGCATTTCTTTTCCCCCACACCCTTTATGTTGTCAGGAAACCATAAGCAGGGAAAACAGAAGTTAAACCATAGGGTTGGGAGGAGTCTGAAAGCCATTTCGAGACAAGAAGATCAATATTTGTCTTCTTTTCAGACTAGATCACTGAGCATCTTAATCAGACAAGGAACAAATCTCCTGTCTCATTCAAGAAATCGTTTGATAAAACCATACTCGGCAACCATGGATGAGATAACTGTGCTTGACAACCATACATTTCTGGATTCTGCTCTGTTTATTTAAAACCAGTGAGAAGAAGCTTACAGCACAAAGTTACTCCTGTGTCCAAAATGCAAAGAGGCTCTCAGATGGCTCATGACTAAAATCTGTATTGTCAGACTTTGTAAAAGTGTTTTAATCCCAGACTTCTAAAACATTCTTTTACTAGATCTTCTGCATCATCCCCAAATTTAGAAACCTCCTTGAGCATACCTACTACACTACTGTGCTCTTTGTAAACCTTCTATCACACCACTTCAGTCCTTGCCCATCTCTGGCCCTTTTCTCCAAAAATAATGAACACCTCATTTAATTTTCTGTCCAAGATCACTGGGGCTGAAACTACAGCAAAAGAAACATTTTTTCTTGTCACCAACCTCAGAGGCCTTGCTGGCCATGTTTTGGGAAACCTGAGCCTTCTGTTTTATAAACATACTACTAAACAACTTGCGTTCATGCTACATAGTGGTCTTTCTACAAACTCTCCACTCTAAAAATACTTTTGTGGACATTTAATGGTGGGGATATTATGAATAAAAATACTTTGGAAAATGCTAGCTGGAAAATATTTCTAGGGATGCAACAATTTCACATCTTTTGATGTTGCAACACTGACACAGGGCTATTTTACCACGTGTATACTGAGGGGAAACTTTGGCCTATATCCAATTGCTTGTCATAGCTAGAGTACACCCATGAATCAGTCACTGAACTGTAACTGACAACATGTGTAAACACCACTGATTCAGTGGGTCTACTCTTGTTTGGCCGAGCAGTTGGATTTGGGCTGTGACTTACCAGCTAGCAGAGAGCGTCAGACATTATACTTTTAAAAACAGGTTACACATGCCGAACTCTTGCAGTTTCTTGTATTAAGTTCTTCATTTTTCTGATTATTCTAGTTGGCTCAGTGCACTTTTTCCTGTTTAAATTTACCCTTCTTGAATACAAATTACTACAATCAGACCTCACAGTCATCTTTGGTCAACAGTCTAAACATTCTCAATTCTGCTTGAACACTTGAAGATGTATTAATTATGTTTCTCTCAGTAGTAATAGCTATGTTAGTTATTGATACAATAGCGAATTTATCCCTTTTCTTTCTAGCTATCTCTCCCAAGTCCGTGACCTTACAATGACCTATGCACTCTGCACTTAAAAAAAAAGTAAATATGCACTGCAGGGTTGCCATTAAGTTGGAAATGACTAGAAGGCATACAACAACAATAATGCATTCGGCACCCATGAAGTTGGATTCTGAAGCCACTGTAAATTCTACAGAGCAGCTTTGTTTGCTTAATCTGGTTTTTTTTCTTCTTCTGTACACAGGAACGAATAAGATACCATGCAAAGCACAAGATAGTTGGCCTGATCTACAAGGCATCTTATTCAGCCACCTCTCTAGTTTTAGAAAGTTTGGAAAATGTTTGTGGTGTTCTCAGCATATTGCCAAGACCACTGCCATAGCTATAAAGACTAGAAATTAAATTTCTGGTGCTTTTTGGCTTTTTAACTTAAAGCTCACATTCTGAAAAAACTGAGTTTTCTGCTACCAACAAGAACACAGTGCTTGTGTGGTCTGTAATTATAAAATAAAAAATGAAGATACCAATAATACCATTATTAGGACCCATAAAAGTTACAAAAGGAGCACATGAGTGATGTAAATTTTCAAGTCTTCCAAAATAGTTCATCTGCTAAGATGGTACGCAAAATTAAGGGATGTGTAGGAAAATAACTAAATAACTAAATAAATTTTCCCCATTGTGTACCCCTGTAGCTGCCTGATGGAGACTTCAGACTCAGTCAAGAGAACAGGCACCGAAGTGCCAGTTTTCAGATTGCTGGGAAGGAGAGTTAATAGTCTCTCTTCCTCTTCATTGAGGGATAGCTGAGACTAGGAGAACTACTTATTGCCTTCTTTGATACTCATTGCCTCTTAGCTGGTTTAGATCTCAGGCACAAAGCAATGTGGCACTCTGTACTGACAAAACTGTAGGTTAAATTTTGGTGATACACTAGGCAAACAAAAAACATCAGGTCAAGCCAAAGTGTAGATGCTACTTGTGGTGTGGTAGATATTGAAAAACTTCCTCTGTGGTCATTCAAACATGAAAGAGTACCACTAAATGTTATAAAAGTGGTTCACAACAAAGGTTATTACCTTTCTCTGATATTTGTGCTCAGTCTCACAATCAGTGCTGATTCTGTGCCTCTGCTGAATCACAGTCCAACTCACACATGTAGGTATACATAATTACACATAATGCAGTGCTTAGCTATTCTTAATAAGTCACAGGCTATCTGTCATTTAAACTGTCAGTCACACAAAGAAAGACTCTTACTGTGTTGAGCTTCATATTGAGCACCATGATGCTGTAACTGTTGGCTACGTCTGTAACAGCCTTCACCAGCCTTCAGGGCCTGTTTAAACAGTTTTTCTGCTTCTACAATAGTTGTTGCTTCCTCTTCTGCCAAAAGTATATAAGCAGTGGCACATCTATCAGTGAAAAGACAAAATTAATCATTAGTAAAGGTATTAGAGCAGATACAAAGCATTTTCTAGGACACAATGGGTGAATGCAAGGTTTCTGTGAGCAGCAACATGTCCACCATGATCCACCCAACTGGTTGCGTACATGGTGACATTCTGAAATGTATGTTCACCTCAGGCCTATGGAGACAGTCCAATTCACTTTGGTGAAGAAATACAGTTCTGCATGTGTAAAGCTGTGCATGTGTGAAGTGGCCACACTGCTAAAGCAAATTAGACTGTCTGCATGCATAGCAGTGATTACACAAGCAACAGAGTACTATCAGGGCTGCAATCCATGTTGTTGTTGCTGTGTACCTTCAAGTCATTTCCAGCTTATGGCAACTATAACATGGGGTTTTCCTGGCAAGATTTGTTCAGAGGGGTTTTGCCTTTGCCCTCCTCTATGGTTGAGAGAGTGTGACTTGCCCAAGATCACCAGTGGGTTCCCCTGGCTGAGCAGGTATTTAAACCCTGGGGTCCAAAATCATAGTCCAGTGCTCAAACCACTACACCATTCTTGCTCAATCCATAGCCTTATATAATCACTGGGCTCCTGTTAAGAAACTGAAAATGTTACATGTTTTGTACAACAATTTTCAGAATCTTCCAGCCAGCATACCCAGTAGGCATACTTGCCAGGGTACTTTGGAATTTCTAGTCTTTTTAAAAATCCTGTTGCTGGTGATGGAGACAAAGGTCTGCAGGCACCCCATTCCATATGAACTAGGCAGGAATTGGGATGTGTTTTCAGTTCCTTGAATACTGCCTTACATAAGCACATATATGGAAAAAAAGGCAACACCAGACACAGGAAAGGGGATGAGCCACACACCCTCCTGTGGTACAAACCACAGTTCTATATGCAGCCCAGTTTAAGAACCTGGGATGTAGTGGGTAGCCATGTAATACCTGCTTACAGCTGTTCTGACCAGTTAGGTCAACTATAACTGCTCTGATAACTGTGAGCCCAACACGATTGCGAGCACAACACAGAATCAAGAAACTGCCATTTGTAAATGAAGCGTTTATACTTTATCCCAGAAAATACAGTATCCATTAAATGAATAATTTGGAGAAATTAAAAAGAATAGCGACATGATTAAAATCCGTCAATGTCTATCATTAGTACTAGTAATTTTTGCTCCTGCTTTTATCCTCAGTTTGTCCTAGTACTTGATCATCTGTTATGGAACAACCTTTGCAGAGCTTCCCGTATTTTAGTTTCAATGGATGAAGACTATTCCAATGATGAAAAGTTATAACAGACTGTCTGAAATCATCCTTCCCCCAGCCTACTGTAATTCCAAAGCATATGGACAGATTGGAAAAGACAGGCAATGTACCCCAATGCTTCTGAAAGGCACAAGATTGAAGAAGGCTGATCTAGATCCATGAAAGATTTTCAAAGGTTATGCTTTGAAAATATGCTTACTCATTTAACTCCAAAGCTTCATGTGCTGCAGAGATTCTGGCCTGGGGGTTTCTCTCTCTCCATGCCTTTTGCATTACTATTGAATAAAAGATAGACAGACAACAGTCAAATAGTTAAATCTGAGCACCAGTTTGAAAGGACATTGCTGTAATCTAGCTCAACATACATTTGGGACATTTTACTATATGAACAGCACAGTCCAGCACACTGGACCTTCTTTCCAACCCTGAGGTTTTCATTTTCCAAGCGTTCAGGAAATGATGAACACACGTTAAAGTATTCTACACACAGAAAAGCCAGCAATCAATGTTGGACGAAAAACAGAAGATTGTGCTAACCATGGTCCACTCAAAGTCCAGATATGGAAACAGTCAAATGGAAGACGGAAACTATCAATGATGTACTATCAATAACGCTTATCTTACAGCAGTAATGCATATCAGTATTCGTCACCAAACAAACTATTGGAGAGGCCTGGAACTACAACCAGTTCCAGCACATAACACCATTGCACCACACTGGTTTCTGGATCACTTCATATCAGGCCCTGCAGCACAAGAGATACAATCCTGATGCAAGCCAATGACAAAACCTTTTCAGTATGGCTGATCATGCTGGTCTTCCTCATGCTGTGGACCCTTAGGTATCAATCCAGTGAGAAAAGACCCAAGTGACTACTTGGCCATGTGCCTGCATCAGTCATATACAACATGCAGCTGAATGGGACTGCACCATGCACAAGCAGCCCGTGTGTTGCTGCAGCTATGCATGAAGGGAGCCAGCTACAAGATGTACTGCAGCAACTAGAAAGTGTTGGATTTACACTTTGGGAATCCCAAGTTCGAAAAGTTCTAATCAGGTCTACTCACCATCTCTCAACTGAACCCCATTCACTGCACAGTTTTGTGTGTGTGTGAGCGAGGCAGTGCTTAAGAGGAACATTTGTTCTCCTTTTATTTCAGAACAACTCTTCCTGCTTTGCCTGGCAGCTGCCTTTGCACACTCTCCTGGCAGGTGGAGAAAGCAAAAATGTGCCAAGGCCAGTTACAGCCTCAGCCTCAGCGGGCTGCTGCTCTTCACAGCCTGTCAAAGCACAGAAGCAATGCAAAGGCTGCTGCCAGGGTAGCTTCTGTCAGAACTCATCATTCACCACCTAGGAGGAAACACCTGTGAGAAGCCAAGCCATTCTCACATGCTACCATCCTTAAAAAATTGCATTAAGTAGCTGGTATGAAGTGATAAGAAAACAGTGAGCTGGGCAGGTTCTCACACAGCAAGGCTCTAGGGAAAGGACAACAATATAACAAGAAACTGGAGGCACGCTGCATTCACCAACAGACTAAAGGGCACAGAGTCTTGTACGCAAATGGGTGGTACCTTACAGCTAAAGATGTAATAATCTCTCCCTTTTGACTTTGCTACATTGCTTAAACCCCTACCGGCATCATTTTCCTGCTTTGAGTGGGACTGTGTGATTATCACTGGTTTTTTCATATAGAAATTCACACGTTTTATACCTATTATTCCTAAGGTATGCTTTAATTTATGCAGTTTACCTGACATACTATTTTCTCCCTTTGAATGAAGTGTGTTGTGGTGCAGCTATTTAGATTTTATAAAATGTGCATTGTTTTGTGCATACTTTATTTTTCCAAAATTCCTCACAAAAGCTGTGAATTCTCAAGCACATTTCTCATCTCAGCGAGCCCCAAGAGAAGTGGAAAGATTCCTTTCATTGAGGCTCTTTAATCCAACTAAATTCTTTTCCATCCCTAACTTGTTTGCAGTCCTACTTTGTTTCCTGGAATCCTTAATTCCAGGGGGGAAAAAAGCCAATTAGATAAATTCTCTAAGTAAGCAGTGGAGATAACAGCAAAGGAAATCATTGGGTAATATGAGACACCTACTTTTTATTTTCTTAAAACAGGTTTTGTCATTCTTTCCAATTCAGAAGTTTACAAACACAGCTAGTAAAATTCTTACTGGCATCTGCAGGCCTTAAATGATCCGTATCGCAAGTAAAGAATGTTTGATGATCTTGTGCTGAAAGATTCATATCATAGTATGTCAACGGTTCTCTTCCTGTCACCCATGTATACCTGCAGGGGAATAAAAGATATATAGTCACATGCATGCATGTCATGTTTATAGTATAAGAAATGGCAGCAGTGAACATTGTGGGTAGCTTAGGACATTCCAACTGAGCAAGGGATAAAATGGTTCACCCCTCCATTTCCCATTCGAAAGTGTCAGCTGAATCTTACTCCAACAGTGATGATAGGAGAGTGCTCTTTACCACACTTGTGGGCAATTAATTAAGTGATGGGTTGCAGGACATGCCACATGGCAAAGACGCTTAATCCTCCAGCAGTTCAACACCTCTCCATTGCCCTACTCTGCTGAATATTCATGAATATTCACATTGTTGATGGGGGAAAAAAAAGAGTGTTTCAACACTCTAGATACCTACTGAGGAAAAGGAGACCAGCTGAAAGTCTTTACACTCTTAAGACTTTGGTGGCAAAAACTCATTTGCGCAAAAATACATGTGGTTCTCATGTGCAGAAACTGTGTTTTTTATGCAGACAATATTTATACTATTCAAAATACACTTTCTGCAACATACACAGGAAAACTATACACAATTTGCATGAGTTTATGCAGACTGCATAAATACAACAGTTCCTCCACAGAAAAACCATGTGTAGTTTTTCTTGCATGAGTCTTTCCGCAAAAAAAAAAAAAAAGATTTTTGCATTGGTATCAGTGGACTTTGCATACACATAAAAAGTATTTTTTGTGCAAAATGTAATGAATCCTACGAAAAAAACTAGTCCACATGGTTTTTCTGTACAGGAACCTATATGTTTGTGCAATCTGCAGAAAGTCATTCAAACTGTGTAGAAAAGCCACATGGATATTATGCAAATGAACTGTCCACAGTGAAGTCTCTAAGTACAAACAGTGCTTGAAGACTGCCTGGAGACCCTTAAATAAATACTGAGGTGAAAATTACTGGGACTATTTGTTCATGTATACAGCAATGAAGTAAGTGAAAATGGCCATCCTGACTCCATGGTAGCTTCTGGACTAGAAGGTCAGCTGTGCTTGTGTACAGGTTCTTTGTGCAAGTTAGGAGGCTTCTAAATTATGTGGGGATGCTACACGAGTCACAGAGTCTCCCAACTCCAGTCACTCAGCCACCAACACATGGGGAATGGAACTAAGGAATGGGAATATGATGGTAAGAACAGGACCAGTGTATATGGTTCTTTTCTCTCCACATGAGTCTAAGCACATGGTATAAACATATGAAAAGAGCTCTTGAATTCTTGAGATCTAAAGCAGCAATAAAGAACTACACAAAAATACCTTTTAAAGAAGCTATTGTATTTGAGCAACAATTCTGTGTAACACTTACCGGTTATATTCCGCTCCTCTAAACAGGTTTAGTGGGTTTCGCCAAACTTTGCATTCTGCCACAATGAAAAAAAATTACCTTAATGATTTGCCTTCTAATTAGTACTGAATACTAGTCTTTACTTAGAAACAAAACTGTTTAGAAACAAAATGAAAATATTCACCTAATTCAAGCATCTAAACAGAAAACAGGGAATAAACAGGTGTTCATACGAGGGGCACATTGAGGAGCTAATTATCTGGGCACAGAGTCTGCGCATGTTAGAAATGTTTCCAAGAAGCAAGGAATTATTTATGCATAAATGGCTTATATTAAATCTGAACAGTGATTTGTCAAAACTAGTATTGCCTACACTGATGGCAGAGCCCAACCAATTCTTTCAGCCAGAAGTTGTTTACAGTCCTGCTGTTTGCTATCTTTTCATCACAAAGGCCAAAGAACTGAACCCTGACACTACTGCATGCAAGTGACATGCTCTAACAACTAGGCTATAGTTCTTCCCCCAATACTACGCATATTCATAGCCAATTAATCAGAACAACAAAATAATGTTGTTGATGATGTTGCTGTCATTGCTGTGTGCTTTCAAGTCATTTCCAATCCTAAGGCAAACCTATCATGGGGTCTTCTGAGGGCTGTGAGTGTGTGATGTGCCCAAGGTCACCCAGTGGGTTTCAATGGCTGAGTGGGGAATTGAACCCTGGCCTCCAAGGGTCATAGTCCAATGCTCAAACCACTACACCATGTTGGCTCTCAACAAATAATAAATGGCTCCAAATGACAAAAGACAGCACTCTCATGATAACTTCAGATGTTCTAGTTAACCAGGGGTGATGACAACTACTGGGCCGGATACAAACATAGTCACTCAGCAGGAAGCTTGAACCACTGATTTCACTTGGTCTCCTCAAGGTATGACTGATCAACCTACAATATATATGCTCTGAAACACTTTCGTCTCTGTACACACATGCATTTTTGAAGGAAATGTATTTTCTGGCCTGGCTATAGGAAGCACAAATGGAACCCCCCTCAGCTCTTGCTGTTGTGTGTCTTAAAGTCATTTCCGATTTATAGTGACCCTAACACAACCCTATCAGAGGTCTTTCATGGCAAGATTTGTTCACAGGAGGGTTACCTTTCCCTTCCTCTAAGGCTGAGAGAATATGACTTTTTAACATATTACTGTGTTGTTATATTTTAAATTAAAAATACAAACTACCTGAAATGGAGAGAAATCCCTCCAAATGACCCCTCCAGATTTCTAAATTGATGAGTAAACAGTGATCACAGAATTCCAAAAAAGTAACATAATAAACTTTTACACAATTTTGTTAAAATAACATAGGCCTATATTAAATCAACAGGAATTTAATAAGTCATTACTTATTTATTTTTAAAGTATTTCTGTATTGCCTCGCAGCCCACAAGGGCTCCCAAGGTGATGAACAGATAAAAACGAATAAAAATAATATGACAATAAAAACACATTTTAAAAACACATTAAAATACGCTTCAAAAACTCTTTAAAAAATCCTTGTATCCAGTTTTGAAACAGTTAAAACAACAGTTTCAAACACTGAATGCCACGCAGAACAGCATTATTTTGACTGCCCACTGAAAACTTAAAAGAGATGAGGTCATCATAACTTCCTTGGGTAGGGAGTTCCAAGGTTGAGGTGCTGTTACGGGGAAACCCTGTTTCATGTACCTACCAACCTAACTTCATGAGTTGTTGGGACACACAACAGGGCCACCTCTAAAGATCTTAAAATTCTGGCAGGTTCATATAGGAGAAGGGAGTCTTTCAAATATTTTGCCCCCAAGTTATTTAGGGCTTTGTAGATCAACACCAGCACCTTGAATTGAGCTCTTTTATGATACTCTTGATACTTGTATGATATTCTTGATATAAGTAAAAGTAAGTAGAAGTTGAGCTAGTTAGTGCCCAGAAAGCTACCTAACTTCAGCAGAAAATGTAAATACCCATATTCCAGTTCTAATAGGCAAATCTTAAAAGAGTTGTAACATTTTCGCAATTGGATTTAACCACAATGGCTTTAAAAAGCATCCCAGGAGTTGAGGGCTAGATTTGTTAGGGATCCCTTGCTCTGTCACTATAATTCACAGAGTGCTTGTGTGGAAGCCACCTTAGTTAAACAGCTTTTTCTGAGACGGATGGGTGCCAAGGTTGTACAGTGGTCAGGGCAATGGGCTAGTACTGGGAGACTGAGTTCACGTTCTCACTGAGTCATGAATCTCTCAGCCACACTTGCATCACTGCGTCCCATTTGGGAGAAAATTGAAATATAAATCAAATCAATAAAACAAGATACATAATGAACAAATAGGGGTGGCTTGGGGAATAAACTGAAAGGGAGGAGTGCCCTCTATGCCACCGTTCAATCCAACAGTGGTTTTGCATTAAAGGAGACATTTTTGCTTGTGCTTTCCACCAGTCCCCCACATCTATAAAAGTTATTCCTGAATGTGTGGGACAGTATGGTATATCATTCCAAGGCCTGCAGCAGAAATAGGGTATCAGTGAAAATTGGGTTCCCTGCACAGAGGTAATATTGAATAAAACTCCTTCATATAATGAAATGTGACAAAATACTCCACCAAAAAGGCAAAACACACAAACAAAAGGATGATACAAAGAAGCAATCCAAAGAAGAACAGTCAGAAAATCAGGAGAAAAATAGAAAAGAGGGCATAGGAAGGCTTGAAAATTGAGAATTACTTCTTTTTTTCACTCCATATGCACATTTCCCTAGACAATAGCCTTCAAAAAATAACTTCCATTT
Organism: Cyclura pinguis; assembly: GCA_030412105.1. Classification (NCBI taxonomy): domain Eukaryota; kingdom Metazoa; phylum Chordata; class Lepidosauria; order Squamata; family Iguanidae; genus Cyclura; species Cyclura pinguis. Next base: position 75,007,544 of record CM059603.1, on the reverse strand, counting down.
ATTTTACATGACAGAAAAAGGTAACTACTTTTAAAACAGACAAACCAAAATGATGTGTTGAAATGCCCTGGGAGTGTGCCCTGACTCAAAATTAGCATTTTGAGCATTGTTCCTTGAAACCTGATTTTTCTCGACAGGTTTTATGGTGCAAACGATTTCATTTAAGACAAACCACTCACTAAATGTGATTTATAGGCCTTTATTCAACTTTAGTGGAATTGAGGGGCAAGAGGGTTCAAATGGAAGGTTTCAGAACAAAAAAGCCAGGTAATTACTTCAGTCTCTGTGGGGTTGTTTATTTCTTTGGCAAAATTACATTGGTTAATACTGTAAATCAGCAGAAGTATCCACCACAATCTGCTGCTTTAATTCCTGCGCTGTTGTTAGCAAAAATAAAATAAATGGCACCAGCTGCTGCTGACCAAGCAAGGCAGAAAGAAACAAGCAATGGCACGGTATACTAATATGAACCAGAAGAGAGGTATTCACAACAAAAGACTAAGGAGGAAAAAAAGATAAAGATTGGATTTCTTTCTTTATGCTTTCCTTTTGAGAGAGTGGGGAGAACTACAAATTTTACAAGAATTACAAGACTTGACATTATAAGCCCTTCCCCAGACAAAAGAGACACTCCGAGTGAGTGTCCAAAATCAATCGAAACCTCAAATCTGCAAGATACACAGTTTAAAGAGAGAGGTAAAGGCCACAGAAAAGGAGAACGAGGTTAAGAATCAGGGGGAAGGTTTTTTTTTTAAAAAATAACAATAACACAGGGGTAACTAGAAAAGAAAAAGAAAGAGGAACAAAGAAAGTGAGAAGAAAAAGCAAGATGGCCAGAACACTGACAGATGCTATCTATTCAGCAGTCAGAGAGAAACTGAGGGGAAGGTAGCTTGGCAGAACTGAGCATGCTCAGTAGACAGGAGGGGGAAGGTTTCCTGCTGAGCTACTCAGCTCTAGAACTTTCTGCGCAGGCGCAAAGACCCATCGTGTGAGGCACAGAGACCACGAAGAAGAAAGACTGGATTTCTTCCCTTATGCTTTCCTTTTGGGGCAGTGGGAAACTTTCAAGTTCCAATCAGGAACAGCAAAATACATCCCAAAGTTTGAGACCAAAGAAAGGGGGGAAAATGTTTGAAAAAAAGTACAGTGGTAAATAACTTAATTTCTAAAGCTACTCACATTTCACTTTCATTTTGAGTTAAGTGCTGGCTCTGTTTCTTTAAACTGAAATAGGAACTTATAAATCAGTTAAAGATACAGGATGTAATTTTTAAAATTACTTTGTTACGTAACTTGTTATGAAGCTCTCAGAAGTAATTCACCACCATTAATACTGTAATCAGACTGTGACGCACTTAGGGGCTCCACAGGCCGCACTTTGCCTACCCTGCTTTAACTTAAAGCAGAGGTAATTATCCTGTAAGGCTTCTACACGTTCCGATTTAGCTTGATTACATCTTTGCATAAATTTCAGATAAGCTTTGCTGTTGATTCTGTTGCAGTAAATAATACATATAACTTTTAAGAATATGAAGTTACTACTTAAAAAAATAGGGCAGACTGATGAGCAGAGCAATTGAAACAGCTGCTGAAAGGACCAAAGGGCTATTGCATGAGGCAGACATGCTGCTTTGCTGGTGGGATCACCCTTTGTTGCTGTGTGCCTTCCAGTCATTTCTGACCTGAAGGCAAATCTATCACAGGGTTTTCCGGGGCTGAGAGTATGTGGTGTGCCCAAAGTTCCCCAGCGGGTTTTCTTGACCAAGCAGAACCATGGTTTCCAGGTTGTAGTTCAACATTCAAACCACTCCACCATGCTGGACCCTTTGTACAGCAGTAGAATCCTCCAGGGGCACAGAAAGACCACTAGCCATGTTCTCCCAACCGCAGGTCCTGAAAGAGCATATTCCAGGACACTTCTGTTAGTACTGCAATTCTATACACACTTTCCTGGGAGTGAATCCTACTGACCTCAGTAGGCATTGCTTCTGAAAACAGATGCAGAGGATTCCACTGTAAGCTTTCCTTCTCTTTTTCTATAAATATTTCAGAATATACCACCATGGTCCCTGGGAAAATGGTGTTTTGCAAAACATATTGTATCAGCAATAATAATTATAGAAGTATCTATCTTTCATACCTATAAATGGGACTTGCTATGATAACATGCACAAGGCAAAAAGAATTCTCTTACCTGAAACACTCTGCCGACTGGAATCAGAATCCCCGTTGCTCGTATTTGAGTTACTGGGAGAATTATTGTCCACCCCACCCAGAAGAGGGCGCAAGTGACTCACGGAGACTTGCTCAATGAATGACGTCCCATACTTGCGAAAATACCACCATTCAAAAATCTAAAATAGAAGGGGAGAAAAAAAAAGATACACATCGTTTGGTTTGCTTTCCTTAACTTGACAGCAATTTGTACTGACCACATACATATTCACTTAAAAAGTATCCAAAGTTCCTTCAGAGTCCCAGAATTGTGTCCCCCAAACCATGGCAGGTGCAGCTTGCATAACGTAACATCCCCACAAATCAAGTGGTGAAATGGTGGTGGGATGAATCGGTATAAAGGGGAGGCAAATTCACATCCATTCTGACTGATGCACTGGCAGAACTTTGGAAATGATAGGTATCCACCACTCCACACATACTGACACAAACGTACACACTCACATACACACTCACAAAACATAGGACTTCATGGTAAGACTCCTTCAGGTGAATGAAGGTGCTTGAACAGAAATCATAGGCAGATGAAGGAGAAACAGAAACTAAAAACAAGGCTGAGGATAGTTTCAAATGGAAAGTCCAGGTGCTTGCGCTCAATGAAGAAGTGAAGAAGCCAAAGACTGGACTGTCAGTGGTGCTACCGAAGCAAACCCTCCAGGGCCCTCCTTGACTAGTAGTCCCATGCTTGCCACTAGGCACAGTATGCCCACACATATATGCACAAGCTTCTAGTACTGTGAGGCCATCAAGAGAGAAAAGCTGCTGGAGAGAGGCAGCCAGTAAATGGCCCCATTTCCTGGCTGCAGTGTACTGAAGAGGCAAATGGTGCATCAGTGTTCTGCCTCTCAGAATCCGGCCTTGGTCATGCCAACTGGGGCACAAGTAAAGGATGTGCCAAGAAATGCCCTCTCCTTAGGACTGAAAGGGCTTGGCTCTGATCCTGAGGAGGGTTCCACTTGCCAAGTGCAGTTTGATGCAGTGCAAAGCCAGCCCTCCAATGCTGGGGAGGGGGAACACAACATGTGCACAAGGGGGAGCTGGTGTTTTATTTCGTTTTTCGTTTTGTTTTTGGACCTGCTCCAGGGCCCCAAACTACTTTAAGCTAGCCATTTCTCTCCCTCAAAATTTCCTAAAAACCATCATTTGAGAGAGAAACAAACAGGTACTCTTGGGTGTGATTTATAAGAGATTTAGATCTTTTCACACATTTGCAAAAATGAAGATATACAATACACAGAAGAGCAATGAAATCACCTGCAGCCCCATCTCACAGAATTTCTGGGCCTGTTGTACTATCCTGAATATAAACAGTGCTGTCAGATCCAGCTTCTGCCAAGATGGAGCTGAGCAGAAGAAGGGTTGAGGCAGAAATGAGGTGGAGTTAGAGGAATATTTCATAGACAAGGAACCCAGCAGCAGAATCCCCTTGCTGAACAAACTAGTGAGGAAGCCACATCTCCCACAGTAAACCACTTGCACTGCTCATCTAAGGCCCCAGCATCAATTACAGGCATCTCCAGGTAAAGCCAAGATGGGTAACATAAGTCATTCAAGATGATGTTGGTTATGTTGGTTATGGCTGATGGGAACAGCAGTCCATCACTAGCTGGAGGTCCATATAGTCTTTACTTCTGAGTTAAAGAATTTCAAGTTTGGTCAAGAAAGATCTGCCTCTGTCTAAGATCTTTAAGAGTTGCTGCTAACCAAGAAAAGGAAAGACTGAATTTGTTGGACCAATAGTGTTGCCAATAAAGCAGCTTAATATTTTTAAGATCTTGATATTTTAAGAGAGAGAAGAGAATGATTTTAACACCATCCTATCTGACTGTTAGGAGTGCTGCTGGCCTCATCTTCCATATATTATGAATAATATCTACACTGAATGTCCCCTAGGACATGTTATGTGAGGTTGCCACTGATCTCCATACTTGTCTGACTCATCAGTGAAGCATAAGTAAGCTTACATGGCACTTGACATCACAGCAGAGAGCAAACAATAGTATCACACTGCCAGCAGCAGGAGCACCAATGCAGATATATCAGCTGAACCTTGGCATTAGCACTGGGGACCTTTGAACCCAATGTGTGTTTGCCCTGTGTGTTGTAAACTCTAAGTCAGATGTTTTTCAAATGTGTGTTGGGATATTTACCTCAATCTGAGCAATGCTAGGGATTGGAGCACTATTGTTCAATCTGCAGTTTTACCTGATTCAACCAGATTTACCACTTCCTATACAAATATGCAGGTTAGAACAGTTCTGCCTTGCAATGACTTTACAGATATAAAAATGTTGTCAGGGAAAACAGTATTAAAAAAAATATTTGGGAAATTTGTGTACAGAGCATATGCTTTTTCTCATGCTTTTTAAAAATTGCAAACTGATGCAGTGTATACATGGATACAATGAATGAATGCACTAAATACAGAAATACAATAATTCAGTACATCAGAACTGAGACAGACTATAAACAGGGGGATTCATCCGCTCCTGATTCTGTACTCTCCACAATGTATGAAACCAGTCATTATTCTTACTTAAGTAATTATTCAGCCCGATGTACTTTAAAGTTATTAAATGTTTTAGGATATATCCAATTAGTTTTAGATGAGAAAATATAAGAAAATGAATATAAAACACACAACACTATACTACTGACATCATGTTTGACCCAGCAATAAATCATCCATTAAAACATAACAAAATAGTAAGAGAACATGGACCTCCTTATTTCCTATCTGGTGTGTTATTATTGTAGCATTCTTAACACATTGTAATAATACTCGATTCATAAATTAAACATATGATTATTTCTTTACTCTTCTAGTTTAAAATTATTGGTACCATCATTATCAGTACATGAAATGAAGACACTAAAATTATCACACTCCGATCTCCCTTAATCTTGATTTATGAAAGGCTCAGTTAAGTTTATGCATGATGACAAGACTGGAATTTGTTGATGTTGATGTTTTTAAAAAAGAAAAAAAAACGAATATTTTTTCCAGAGTATAAATGTTGCTCAGCAAGCTCCTTTTGTTCACACTTGCAAGGAAATTTTTCTGAAGACTAATTATGTAGCTTGAGGTACAACAATTTTAAGGAATACCCTGGGCACATAAATTAAGTAATTATTCCTCTTGTTGCCTGAATGCAACAACGTGGCAAGGGAAGTCTCTGAACTGCTTTGGGAAATATTGTTATTGTTCAGATGTCTCTTTGGGGAGCAGAGAGAGGGACCAAAGATTGCTTGGAGATCTAGTGAAAACAAAGACAAAGACAAAGTAATGTGAATTACTGCTGCATCTGAGGGACCTTCTGTCCATTATGCTGAGCGGGCCCTGAACTTCTGCCCCATATTCTTGCCCTGTTGATGCACCTCATCTAGAATAGGGAAATTCAGGGAGCATATATGACCCTATTTGGCCTAGACTGAGCTAGAGCACCCTGAATTTCTTTTTTGCAGAAAAAAAGTCTTAACCTATCAGGACATATCTGACACCTATCAGGGAATGATTTTGGGTAGGTTCCATGTCACTGAGGAAGCACAATCCTGTACCATAACATTACCCCCTCTATTTTGAAATCTTCACTCGGTTTCTTTCAAAGAAAGCAGCCCATGAAAAAATCATGTCCCTTTCATAATGTGAACAGGCCACTGGTACAATAATGTGTGTTGAAAACAGAGCACAAACTAAATACCTCTATAAGATCAGATAGAATAATTGTGATTATTATAAGGTAAAGTGGTGCATAGATGATAAAAACTTTGCACATACACAAAAACCCTAACCCATATGTGTGATTAATAAAACAGCAATAAAGCTCAAAGTGTCTGATGGTACCATTTTCAAAGATGAAATATGAATGGCTAGAACCTTAGGATCCAAAAACTATTGTGTACCTTCAAATGACTTTCAACTTATGGCAACTCTAAGGTGACCCTCTCACAGGGTTTTCTTGACAAGATTTGTTAACGGGACTTTTGTCTTTGCCTTCTTCTCAGGCTGAGAGAGTATGGTTTGCCCATCGCCACACAGTGGGTTTCCATGGCCAAGAGGGAATTTGAACCCTGGTTTCCAGAGTCATAGGCCATCTCTGTGTCAGGGATTCCAGGAAGGGAACCCTGGGAAAATGATCAACCCACTGCAAAGATGTTGCATCATGCCCCAGCTGTGGGTAATTGCAAGGTTGCATAAGAAACTGGGGTCGTGTGCTGATGGTAGAGGGAGGTGTGCAAACCTCTACCTGATTGGCTGTAAATATGTATATAAGAAAGCAATCCCCAGTATGTATTTGTCTGTTGACCAAACCTGGTGCCTGGCGCAAGCTTTTGTCCGTCTGTTCTATGTTTTGAATATAACGGAACTTTGCTGCAAGATAAAGTGCCTCCTGTTTGTAAGAAACTCCTCTGTGTGTGAGTATCCTTACTGGGGAACAAGGCTGCTGCTGTTGGCTCGCTGAACTCTGTTTTCCTGCTGCATTTCTGTGGGGTTGAAACTCCTATCATCCCCCAACATTCTACACTAGACGTTTATAGCGCTATTATTCCACTTTCAACATCTTATGGAATCCTGGGGTTTGCAGTTTCGGGAGGGGCCACTTGGCCCCTCCCGAAACTGCAAACCCCAGGATTCCATAGGATGTTGAAAGTGGAATAACAGCGCTATAAAAGTCTAGTGCGGAAATGGCTATAGTCCAGCCACTCAAACCAGTATACCACACTGGCTCTCCAAAATCCAAAGTTCTAAATTAAACACGGAAAGAGAAGGAAGTAATGAAAGGTATATTCTGTTCTAGCAGTTGAATAAAATGCCTTTTGCTAAGCAAAGGAGGGCAAAGATAAAGTCCACAACGCTTATAATAATCTTAGGGTGGATTTCTGGTTTCAAAATCTCATCATTCTGAGAGAGGACAGTGACAAAAACTGAAGGGCTGACTCCGTTTTTTTAAATGCTGTCTATGTTTCTGTACAGATAAGTCTGTAGCTGCCTATATGGAAACTCCCTTTCACGGTAAGAAGTTCAAGTCCCAATGACCTTTCAGTGTGTAGGAGGCATCATCACAAACAGATATGATGGGCTATTTCCTCACTGGGTATCCTTATGAGCTTGTAAGAAGTGTCATGGGACAAGATAAAGAATTCTGAACCTGTTTAACAAAGTTTTTTAAACAGTTATACATAACATTCGCACAATTGTACGCTGGCGTTTCTTGCACTTGGCGATGTCCCAAAATTATCTATTAGTTTTATTATTGCTTACGTAATACCAATAATAATGAAGTCTTATGAGTCTGCTAAGAAGATGGGTTAAAAAGAATTTGGGAGCCATAGCACATGAATAAGCAGAAATTTTTAGTTAGATTTGGGGAATGTAAAGAAAGAACCAATACAAGCTAGATGTACTATGAAAACTAGCACAGATTCTTATGTTTCTGAACAGACGCTATCAAAATGTTCTCATACCCGTATTTTGAATTTGCTTATTATTATACATCAGCATCTTCATTTTGAAAGTACCTACAAATATAAAGAAAGAGAATGTTGATTCTTTTTCCTATGTGACAAGTTGTTATTTATATGTATCATTCTGCATCGCCTTCCAACAAGTAAAATGATTTTAAAAATAAACAGATAGGTCTTATTAACTTGAAAATATTATTTAATAAGTTTTGGCAAGGATGTATTATGTTCTTTATGTTCATCAGATTCATGGAACAGGACTGTCAGATGTATTCAGTGCAACAGGTAAAGCAGCAACCTTTAACAAGCAGGTATAGGATATTTACTTAAGGTATCTCCAAAACTAAGACTACCCTCTTCCCTTGAAACCTTTACTACATCCATATTGATATGCTGGGGGGAACAGGACTGCTCTCGTAATCCATAGTCCATTGTGCAAGGAACTTCTTTCAATCTCCACTTCCTTTTCACAAAAGATCTTTGTCCAATTCTGCCTAGGGCTGCTTTTGCCCAAGCACAGGGAGAAACGCTAGCTCTCAGTACAACGTACCCCTTCTACTACCAACATGGAAAGCCTAGGGTTCACTCAGTACTACAGTCTAATAACCACCGCACAGCAGAACATAGGACTGGACTGTTAGAAATGTAAATAGCTGTCACAGATAATTGCACAGAAACAGTGCATTACTACATGTGATTAGGAAAACATGGAGATCCAAAGTACACTGTGAGCAAGACATCTGCATTACTGATTATAAAGATAAGAATTTTAATAAGGATTAAAACCTCACAACAATGTAGCCTTTCTGCAATTCAACTGCATATGCGTCAGAACAGTTCACTGTAACTTCGCTATGATGCAGTCCAAAGTATTTGTCTCTTTTGTTTTGTTGCCAGCAATATGGTTCGTAAATGGACGCAGTGACACTAACCTTTAGATCTCTAAATGGTGTTAAATCCCCAATGGTTAATGTCTGCTTGATTCAAGGCACAAAAGAGGTTTATAAGAGAAGATAAAATGTCAAAAGATTAGAAGGACAATACCAAAAAGTGTTGACTCTTTCTCAGCAAGGATGGGGAGTATAGAGATATTACAGCATATTTTAATTTGATGAAGAAAGTACATTCAAATATATTCACAGCATTTTAATGCACAGTATATTATCGCATAAAACTGGCTTCTTCTCTCATTCTAACATAGGAAGAGTGAGCTCCCTATTTGTATACTCAGAAGAAGTCTCACTGAATAAAATGGATTTACTCACAGGAAAGTGGTTATCAAACTGAAGTCCGAAGTAGATTAAGGAGTAAAATACATAGATGAGCTATCATCACATTTAAGCTTCTCAGATAAAATATTACTGCTGAAAAGGTATGAACCAAACATATTCAATGAGTATTCCAGCTCCATTTTCTCCAAGCTTCTAAAAGGGCAGTTAAAACTGTATTACAGTTCACCCTCCACATTCATGGGTTGACTTTGTGAATTTGATTATTCAAGAGGTGCATGTGTGCCTTCTCCCTCATTCTCCTCCTCCCACTTCCTTTTCTTTTACCCAGATGTGTGTATCTTCCTTCCCCACAGCAAGGCAAAAGGCAAGGGAATGGGAGGGAGGAGCACTGCACATGCAGAATGAAGGCGTGCAGATGCCTCTCCCTTCCATTCCCTTGCCTTTTGTCCTGGTGCAGAGAATGAGAATGTGTGCCACGGCAAAAGGCAAGGGAATGGGAGGGGGAGCAAGCAGGAGTTATTTGTGGTTTTTCCACTTTTACAATGGTTCTGTGTCCTGAACCCTCATGAGAGTGGAGGGATGACTGTATTTTGTCAGAACTTTGGCTCTGAATTGTACTTTTCAGTTTGTTTTTAATACATGTTTTGTTTTGTTCTATTTTGATCCTGCAGTTTTATTATATGTTGCCTTGCAGGTCCTGTTGAGCAGAAAAGCAGTTGTGGAAAACAAGACTGTCATCTGTCCAAGAACAACAACAAATGCAACTTTGAGCACCGTTATTCAAATAAATATATTAACACTGTAAGGACTGACAAAAAAACACAAGAAAATAAAATAAATATCGATATAGGACTAGTTTGCTTTAGAGTCAAAGTAGTACAGAAAGAGCTTTCTAGGAATAAACATTTGTCACAATACGCTAAATTAACTGGCTGGTCAAGTTGCACTTTTGCGACTGATCATGATGGATGAATACCTATTTGTTTGTTTTAAACATTTTACGGCACCTTCTGAGAGATGGCCTCCTCAGACTGCTTTACAAAATACGAGACCTAAACAATGAATCTTGTGAATTACTGCCACTAATAGGATTGAGACATTAAACAGTGTAATGGAACTGTCAAAATGTATGGAAATAATGAAAAGGAACTTGATGCATTGGTGATAATAAATTTCAAATACGAGGGACAATTTACAGTTTCTGTTATATCTATAATTCATTACAGATTTTTCAGGGAATCAGTGCTGGTCCTTATGGGGGAGAGCAGCCTTCAGCATGTTCACTGGAATTCGTCTACATTCAACACACATTCGTTAAAAAAAAAAACTGACAGATGCAGGACATGCAAACTGAGCTATACCTGATCTCAGATATTTTGTCTGACACAGAGATCTCATACCACTGCTAGACAGCAGGCCTTCTGCTGATTTTAAAGCCATGGCAAATATGTGGATCTCTGGAGCTGTATTATCAACCACACAATACAGCAACAAAACTGACTGGGAGAAGTAGAAGGGACATTTTAAAAAGAAGGGAGAAGGAGTGAGGGATGTAGGCTCGGATGAGGTTCTTGAGGCCTCAGATAGAATCTGAATGCCAAGCAGCAAAAGTCAGTGTTTTTAGCAGGCTGTCAATACTGGTAAACACAGTCTGGCTAAGCTTCTTTAGTTTTGCAATGGCCATCCTTTCCCTTTTTTATATTCTACTGTACACTGCTGACCTTTGTCTTCCGTAAGGTGTGGCAGGCATCAGACTTTGAAAGTTACCTTTTTTGACTAAAACTGCCAGAATATCCAAGGCAGCATGGCCACCGGTTGGTGATTCTAGCAGTGAGAATAACTTTTTAAGGTTCTGGTTAAGGTCTGTATTCTAAATTAAGCCCAAACACAATCTAGCTAAACCTATGGATTGGTAACTGACCCCAAATGGAAACTTAAGTGCATGACTCACTTTCTACTGAGGTCAATAGGGCTATAAGTGCCTAACTTTATCTGGTCAATACTTTTATGATTAAATCCCAAAGTCTGTCACTGCAGAACATAAAATGTATCCAGTGCACTTTAAAGTTAGTGGGCATAGAAACTGCATATATAAAATAGTTGGCTTTAGTAAACTTATGTTAATGCTAATATTAAATTTCATGTGTGAATTTATGCTCACTGGAACACAATGAGTAGGAATAAATTCATTTTAACACATTTTCACTACAGAGGACATAGAATACACTATTAGATAAGAATCAACAATCTAACTTATTTTCTCAAAAGGTATAAAAATGTCAGTTGATTAGAGAGGCATTAAAACAGACTAGACAACCTAATAGAATGTCATGCTAATGCTGCTCTAACAAAAAGAAAAGTACTAACTAAAATTTATCATCATGCAAAATATGGGAAAAGATGTGATTCTGGGTGAAGCTTTTCATCATCCTCCCTTTTTAATAATGTATACGGAATGTTCAGTTGAGAGAGAATTTTTAAAACACAGCTCCAAGCTTTTGGAAAGTAGTTATCAGAGGGTTATATATTTTCGCTAATCAAACCAACCATTCTCAGGGGAATATATATACATAATACGTATTCTACCAAGAAACAGTATGAGACGTTACCTTTGTATTCCAATATGAAATCTTTCTGAACACGCAAGAATATGAACCACAATTCCACACTGTAAGCACCACTGAATTCAGTGATTACTTTCAAATACATATAGGACTATTAAACAGTAATTTTAACAGTAATTTTAACATATAAACAGAATTTGAAATAACTGACTGAGTTAGGGCTTTGATGCATCAAAGGGCCCAATGTAAGTTGCATTTATTCATAAATTTGGACGTAATTTTAAGTTTGCATTTCTTTTACAGAATTACAGATACTGATACTATAAACATACAAGAAACTAAAAAAGTCCTCCTCAGGAAAATATGTTTCCCTTTGAGATCTAACATATACAGTCTCTGGGCTATCAGCCAGCCTGCCTGTGTGGGCACTCCACAGCTTCTTCTTTGAGATAATTAAGCTTTGAGCTTCCCCAATCTGTCTGGGAGAGTCAGTGTGGTTCAATGGTTTGCAAGCTGGACTATGAATCTATGAGACCAAGGTTCAAATCCCTGCTCAGCCATGGAAAATCTCTAGGTGACCTTGTGCAAGTCACACTCTCTGAACCTCAGAAGAAGGCACTAGCAATTCCCCTTTGAATAAATCTTACCAAGAAAAACCAGGTTTGCCTTAGGGTTGCCATAAGTCAAAAACTACCTGAACCACACAAAACCAAGAAGTCTGCCTGGAACACAGGACATACGCCCTGCATGGAAAATCCTTTGATATGGTCAAAGTTGACTTGACAGCACAGAACAACAAACACAAAATGTCAGCAACCCTTGTGAGTTCACTAGGCTCATAAGAACTTAATTTAGGGGATGCTGGAGACTGACCTTAACATCTCTCAAGTACATGAAAGATGAAACAGAGAGGAAAAGTAAAAAAAATTAAAAATCCATAGATATAGATTCTATATTTTACAGGACAGTACTTGTAACATGTGAAAATGATACTTACCAAAATAAGTCCTGAGATTAATGATGAAGTGCCTGTTAGGGCAACGTAGAACTTGGGTGTCAACGTGTTCAAAAACATGCTCACTGCAAAAGAAAAAAAAGAAGAAATAATGACTAATTTCTTACCCTGCCCACCACCTGTAGGATCAGTTAAAAATAAATAATTTTCTTTATTTCTTCTGTTCTGCACTCTCCAACCTGCCTGGTCACAAAGAAGAAACACTAGTAGGTTTGTTTATGATATCACTGGTAAACAGTCTCTTGCTCTCAAATCATTAAAACATATAAAAGAGAAATTTCATTTAAAAAATAACTTGAAGGACCAAGCATGTCATCTGATTTTAACATTAGATGGAGATCAGCAAAGAAACTGTTATAGGATTAATCTGTCCAGTGGAAGGACCCAGGAGCACTACCTAATCTACCCTTTCCAGGAGAGTTAGTCAGGGACAGAAGTGCTTTGGAGTTTTCAGTATCATGGTCATATATACTACAAGTTAGAAAACACACACATGTGCACACACATACCAACACACACACTATAGAAATGTTGGACTGAAAAGGAAACCTCCAGGAGTGGTAATTCATTCTGTCTTTCTGTCTTTCTTTCTTTCCTTCCGTCTTTCCTATCCCACCTTTCTCCTATCATGGGATACACAAGGTGCAGGATAGAGTGTAGCTATGGGAAAGGGTTCAAAATAATAACCCTGTCCTCCAATAAAAGTTTCTTGCACTCCCCAGATTTCCAGCATTTAGAAATACAATTCAGGCATCCAAAGAAATGAGGCAGGCAAAATTACCAATGCAATGTAAACTCTGCAAATATAAGAGTTCCAGATGTGAGCCATTTTCAATGTCTCACTCTCTGCACTGCTAGAAATTTGGGGACTGGAGGAAAATTTCATTGGGAGGCCAATATTCCCATTTCGAACCCTCTCACAGCTACACCCTATAGCTACAATCCCCCCTTTCCTTTATACAAGGGAGTCATAAATCAAGTCTTCAAATGTCCTTAATCCTATGTATGTTTTACTGGATAACTTGTATAGCAAAGAAAAATACAGACAACAAGACATGTTAATGATCCCATACTGTAGAATGAGAACTGGAATTGAGAGCAAATTGTCCGAAGGCCACAAAGTCCTGGGCTAAACTGGGAACTGAACCTAAAAGCAGCTAATATTCCATCTGTGAACTCTCACAGTGGCTATCATAGTGTTTTGACATAAGTCAGTTAAGACTAATACTGGCTTCAAATCTAGACATTCTACATTCTATAAGAGATCTTAATGCCTTGTACATCCAAAGCAAAGTACGACTTAAAAGACAGCAGAACAGCATAAAGGCATTCAGCTTCTGTTTCTGCAATCCATCTTAGCAGCCTTCATCTCTATTCTGGAAATTAATGTAAGTATGAGACTCTAAAAAAAAAAACTAACATGAGTGCCAAATGCATTCAGCATTCTTGTGCCTATATATATATATATATATATATATATATATATATGCAAGCTAACAAAGTTATACTATTATCTTGCTCTACATATCTCCTAAGCACTGTTGTGTATTACAGTGTCAACAAAACCTAGTAGGGAAGGAAGCACAAAAGATTTTAACATACATATATCCCCTTCAGCTCCCTTGAAGTATCCAAGTAGTTTATGAGATATTACAGTCAGATTAAACTGCAAACAGAGCCAAAGCGAGTTTTGATTCATAAATGATTTTGTTAGAGGCAATGACTCTTTCTTAGTGTCCTCCGAGCACAAATATTCTTTATGCCAAAATCATAATGAATTTTCACAGTATATACTGATTTCTTCTGTATATTTTAGTAGAAATAATTTGAATTTAAATATATTTTGCTTGCTTTGCACACCTGATCCCATGTGGCATGGAACTGGGAATTTCCAGGTGACCACTACCTTTTCTTTCCTGTCCTGTCCTGTTCCTTTGCCTCTAGTTAAGCAACATCCCCAATTCCTTTTAACAGCTGTCAAACTGCAAAGGGGGACAATTTCAAATTTAGAGAATTACATACATCTAAAGAAAAAAAGAAAAAAAATTGGGATTATGTGAACAATAACCCTATTTTTATCAGGCCAAGGAAGTTCACCTCAGCAATTTCCACACCCAAAGCAGACTATCACTAGTGATATAGGCCATGTTCCAGAGTCTGACAGTATTTACAGACTTAGAAATGTTATGCCACACTATGCTATTTTCTTCTCTTTTTTTCCTCTCTTTCTTTCTTTTAAATCAGATACAATGTTTTCTCCTCTTTTCCTCAGAGCTAAACACAATCTGCTTCAATCAGTATTTAAAAATGTTTGTGAGAGCTTCTTTTCCTCAGTTAAACTCGTTTTGTTGATGAGGGGGATCCACTGTGAGAACCTTTAAATGCTCAGCATTGACCTGTAAGCCATTCCTTGAGCAAAGACAGGGACTAGGTAGCAGGTTCCAAATGTCAGAGTCAAGCTACCAGGAAGAGGAAGAAACTGTGGCTCAGTTCCAGTCCAACCAGGAAGCCCATTATAGACCTTCAGGAAGTTTAGGAAGATCCAATGGCCAACCTGAGTGGGCAGAGCCAGTCCGGAAACTGAGAATACTTCACTGCTGAGAAGGTATTTCAACCTTCAGTAATGACAACCCAGTACACAAAGCAGCCACACTCATGACTGAAGGCTTGCAATTTGAATTCTAGCAGTTCCTGACAAAATAGTACAACATGAGTCCATTCTCACTCAGTAATAAGCCTGTTAACGGACCAAACTACTCTCGGATCTTAAGGTTCATACAGAATCTTAAAGGCTTAATTTTTTGCCATACCAATGCAACAAAGCCTTCCACTTTTAACATTAGATGTTATGGACAAACCTAGTCCCTGAAACGTTGCTTTCCATGTGTATGCATTTTAGGGTACACTCCCTGTGTGAGTCTCAACTTGCAATACAAAGTAGTATGGTCTAGATACAAGCCGATCATTTCAGAGAACAGTAGACCAAGAAGTCCATAGTGTGAGTACTCAGCTGTCCATACCCAGTCTGTTGAACAAAGTCTTTCAGGCCATACAGGAACAAAATACACATTCTCTGAACCCAGGTCCTGGGATTTGATTTGAATTGATTTTGTTTTATTTTATTTGTTATAACAATGGGAGAGTAGAAGAGGCAGCATCAAACAATGCCCCATTAGAAAAAGTCAACCTCTCTAATTTAACTTTGGAAGGATTTCTTTCTTCCTTGACCCAAAAAACTGCTTTATTGACATGATCATCTATGCCACACATTTTTACTTTGTCCCAACATACTTTTTTAAAAAAAAAAAATGTATCCAGTGGCTTACGCATATAAATTAAAATCTTTATCAGATTTGTTCAGGTCATCAACAGAAATTAGTTTTCTGCTACAAGGCTTTGGGATGGGATTTTGATTTTTCTGAGAAAAGCAGCTAATTTTCACATTGCTTTATTTCCATTTGAAATTCCTGACATATTGTGGACATGTGGTTGTCCCTTTTGCAATATTCCTGCTCATTTCCTCATTTCAGACACGCCATTTGTCCTGATTCCCTTTTCCCATAGGAGGAAAGCACCACACACCAAGCTCCAATTCCATGAATGCAGCTGCACAGCAGTCCATGCCCCACATGACTCCAAACACTTGCTAAATAGCCTCTTGCCAGGTAGCTGCAATTACGCCACATCTCTAAATTGCTGTGCTAATTTATTTCACTGCACATTAGGCTCACTAGATGAGATAGTGTTGCTACAGAGAGCAACAAAAGAAATAAGTGCTGCTTGCGATAAACCATTTGATGAGAGCTATAAAAATGATCAGTATTTCAGCATATGTGGCAGCCACCATGAGCCATCAGAAGGATTCAATTGCTAAACCTTTGCAGGAAGAAACACTCCAGATACAAGCTGCTGCTCAGTTTTAACTTATCCATCCTATTTTGATACTGAAATCATATGTCCAGTTATGAAATTTAACTTTTTAACATAGAATACATAGGTCTATTTTTAACACCTGGCATGTTCATCTTTCACTGATCAACCAAATAAATAAGCATATATGTAATCCTTGTTTTCCCATGCAAAAGAACGGGAGAAAAGAGCCCCCGCTCCAAACTAGGAGAGGTCTGGATTTTGCTCTCAGTATTTGGTCATATGAGCTCTTTGCTGCATGCAGCTTCTAATCCCTGACCCTATATACCATCTGTCTCAAATCAGCCAAAAGTCCATCTCCACTATTCTGTTTCTATAAATATTCCAAGAGTCTGAAAAACTACAGTATTTTCATGGAATTTTATCAAGCAAGCACACATAATTAATTTTTTTTTACTGCTTACATATAGATTTGATTCCAGTCAAAGCACTTCTTGATGGAATGTATGGGGAAGGAGTGATAAGTGCCCACAACCATTGTACACACTTGCATGTGTGTGTATTTGTTTTGGAAAAGCCTCACTATGGGTATCCTGTTTACATAGTGCAAAGGTTTATAAGATTAAGGTTTGTTTTAGAGTGGAGCCAACAACTAAAACCCATTAGCAGGACTCATTTAATGTGATTAATGGCTTGGGGTTTTCTCTTAAGCACATAGCCAATACATTTCCCTGTCCTCTAAGGATTTCCCTCTACTCTGGTAAAATCAGAGTGATGGTGGCTGCATTGATTCCATGTTATTTCAGTGCTTATGCACAATAAGTTTCATTATGTCCTATAATTAGCACAAAGATACAACCTGAAGGTAGGCAACAAGACGTATCTCTGCTGGTTGACGAGTTGGATTATAAAAGGCTTTCTGACCTTGTCAGCACATTCTTACAGGAGAAACACTAGATTAAAGGGGCATCTCTCAGTACCATCTTCTTCTGTACCAGCACTTCAAGTAGAAAAATATGCACAGCAATAGCAATAGCAGTTACATTTCTATACCACTTATCAGTGCTAAGCACTCCCTAAGCAGTTTACTACAATGTGTTAGCTAATTGCCCCCAACAAGCTGGGTACTCATTTTACCGACCCATCGAAGGATGGAAGGTTGAGTCAACCTGAAGCCCTGCAGAATCAAACTCATGATGCTGTGGATGCAGTACCAGCATTTAACCACTGTGCCACCAGGGCTCCATTTGATTAGTCTTTCCTAATGAAGAAATTGTCCTACTAAAGATTTTGTTTCTTATTGCACACTGTGTAGGTCTTATATTATAGTTCACAAGAGAGGAAAGCAGTGGCCTCTCAGTTGTTGGACTACAATCCCCATCAGCCCTGACCACTGTCCATGCTGGCATATCATGGGGGTTGGAGTCCATCAGTATTGTGCAGGGCACAGGTTCCACTACCCTGATACAGCTCCCCCTTGCCTGCTTTTATCACACATAGTACTGATTCCCTTGCCAAACCTGTGGTCATTTCCTTTCCTTTCTGGAAAAAACAGTATGAAATACCAAGAGTTGCAACCCTGAGGACCTCCAGATACTGTTGGACTGCAATTCCTACCATTTTGCACTATTGCTACTTTTGTTAGTGTTGCTGAAAGTTGTTGTTCAGCCACATTTGGAGGGTCATGTGATTCCTGGTACATTATTTATTTATTCAACATATGCAGTGATGATGATGATGATGATGTCATCATCACTAAAGATACCTGTGAGGAAATATAGGGTGGCTTTCCCTCATCACTAAGTAATATGCCTCCATATACTAGGTAAGCAGTTCTATCCCCAGACACTAAACATTAAAAGAGCTGAATATCCTCTTAGGAAGAGGCCTATAAAGCCTATGCATAACGCTTCAGCATTGCCCTCAGCTTTCTTGATACTATTCTGAAAATGCAAACCAAATTAAAAAAAATATTTCAGAACATAAGAAAGTGCCCTATACTGAGTCAGACCATTGAGTCATCTAGCTCAGTATTTTCAACGCCAGTTGTCAATCCCTCAGCAACATTTTAATCCCTTGGCAGCATTTTAGACAGGACACTTTTCTGCTTTACTCTGGAGATGCCAGAGACTGAATGTGAAACTTTCTAGATGTGAAATTTACAAAGGAATCTTGTAGCACGTCTGAGACTAACTGGGAGAAAGCAGTTCATAGCGTAAGCTTTTATAGACTCAGGCCCTTTCTACACCACCCTCCCAACCTGCAATAGGGACAGGAGAAGGACAGGGTTGCAACAACACTTTATGCACAATGTCATCATAGTCCTGTCCTGTCCTTCCCCTGTCCCCAGACGGCATGACTGCACCTCGAACCATTGACATATTTTCTCCGTCAATGACCAGCAATAGTGCTGCCATCCTGCCATGTGCTGGAATTACCTTGCTTGTGGAGGTCCTGGAAGTGCAATTGCTGCACTTCCTGCCTAGCACAGCCTGGGACAGTACCCAGCTGTGTTGCAGCAGGAAGAGGCGGGGCCATTGTGCTTCCTGGATCCCAGAGGCAGCCAGTGTGGAGGGGCGCACTCCTGTTACACTCCCTTCCCAGCAGAGACGATGTCAGGACCCACACTGGATGGCTCCGTGACAAGGCAAGGTGGGAAAAGGGCCTCAGTCTACTTGGACTCAACCTGAGTCCACGAAACCTTATGCTACAAGATTCTTTCTCCAAATTAGTCTCAAAAGTTCTACAGGATTACCTTTGTATGTCGATACAAATACAGTTGTGTCTTTGAATACTACCACATGTCAAGTATACACTCTAATCCTTCAAACAGAATGGTTCTTCCATACAACAAGTAGATGTTATGCTATACTTCCATGTACAATGAAGTTTACTACGTATATTATACAAAACTATACATCTTGGGGGTGAGGAAATCTTAATAAGATCTTGCTACCCAGGTTCCACCTCACCAGAAAGGAAAAGAGTTCTGGGAAATCTGAGGTAAAACATTCCAATTGCTTCAACACCAGTGAAATCCCCTGTTGTGATGTCAGAGAATTTTACAGCCAGCCACCTCCTCTATTCCAAGTTCTTTTCAGCAGAGAAAACGAATTGGGCAAAACAGTTCAAAACTAACTCTTGAATCCTGCAAAAAACACAGTGATCAGGAAAGCAGCATGCTGAAAAGCTCCATGGAGACACAAGCTATAATTATCGACTAGTGGGAGGTTACACTTCAAGCTGCTTGACTGTTCAGCTGCATTAGATCTTTCTGCTAACTGCTAACGGTATCTTCAAGTGCCATGCGTTCTGGCACACAGAATTACCATCAAAGCCATGACTGCTCAGCAGCAAAAGAAAAGAGAACCTGACTTCTAAACTAGGTTGTGAATCCGACTTTGAAATCTGCAAAACATTAACTCTTGGCTCCTAGTTCGGACAGCATTGTATATACCGCATTCTGAAAGACTATTGCCTCTATTTTAGTTCTGCACTGAAACAGATTCATTTTATTTACTCCATTTATATACTACTTACTATATCTGAAATATTTCAAAGTGGTACACAAAATTAATTACCTTCAAAAATAAGATCCAAAAGAAACATCAAAACAGAAAAATTTTCATAAAACATTCAAAATCAGAGGCCCAAACACAATTATCAAATTGGGCAGCAGAGTCAGCAAAGAGCTGGATAAAGAGACATTGCAGTTGGCACCTCTTAAATAACTGAGATGGAGTTGGGTGGCATTCAAAAAGACAGGGGTCTTTTTGGTGTCATGGAGTAAGGCTTCTTTCTGGCTGCTGCTAGATAACAAACTGCAGGTCACTGAATAAACAGCAAAGACCTCTTCCAATTAGTTTAGTAATTGTCTTGATCTAGCTCAGAGAAGGCAATCCACCAGGTAACATTCCATGTTATATGCCTTTCAGGCTTGATAGCTATCCAGCATGCTTGCTCTTTTGTGTTGTGGGGACTTTATTTCCATACTGTATAAAATTTTCCTCTATCCTCCTGTGTTTGTGCATGTGTGGCACACACACACCAGCTCAGGGGGCACGTAACAACGTGGACTGTGGGCCACAAACACTTTTGCCAGAAAGCATGTTGATCTGGTTGCCATAGCAGAACACTACTGTCACAGACAAAGAACTAGAATGAGAAGGCAAGACGAACTGCATTTAAAGTGTCTTTCCCACAGTATGTAATTATCATGGGATACCGCAGGCAGTGCAAAATTTAGACCTAGTAACAAAATGGGGAGGAATCACATGAAAGTATCAGACATTTCTTTCAGTTCAAAGTAATTTGACTTCCTCACTAAGAAATTATAATAATAACGCACTGAACACAAAGAGAAAAATCCGTCCAAACAAACCAATATCCGCCCCTCCTTTTTTTTTCTGTATTGCTCATTGGGTTGGAGGGGAGTAGGATATACACTTGCATGTAACCTTGACACTTATATTTTAGGTTAACACACATAAAACATCATCAAATAGTAAGCCTGCAATACATTTCACAAAAGACTATAATGGATTTCTGATTAGAAGCTAAAATGAAGAATCTGTAATTTACCTGATAGTTCAGAAGAGTGTACTACCTGGTCTTAAACGTTATACTTTCACTACAATTCCTAATCGTGAGTTTCTACCCATCCACCCACCCATATTTGTGGGAGGAATTTGAAGCAATTTGCAAGCATCTGAACAAGCTTGCAAATACATGTGGAAAAAAATTAAACCCACCTACACACACTCAAGAACCTGCATTTCACATGATAGTTTGAAGAGCAAATCTGTTCAGCTACTTGAATGGCTTAGCCATAAGGTTACACAATGCATCTGAAGAAGAAGGTTCTTGTCTAGGAAAACATGCTCAAAACACATTCACCAGAGCACAGCCACAAGGTCAAGGGCCTTTGTGACAGTGCAGTGCTTGCTGTGGAACTCTTTGCCTGGAAGGGCTTAAAAAGCAAGCTCACACTTGGCATTTAAGAAGGATAGCAAAAAGCCTTTTCTATTCAGAAGAGTTTTTGCTGTTCTGAGGGAAAATGACAGGGTTAACTAAACCTGGAGCTGGCACTCATGCTAAATACACTCCACCAGTATTTCATACTGATCAATATGATGTATATTTAGTATTTTGTTCATTTAATTTAAATCTAGTAAACTGGATGTTTATTGTATATATCTTATTTCTTCTTACATTTGTAAGCTCTACAGGGAGTTTCGATTAGGAAAATAGGAAACAAATTAGGAATGAAAAGAACTTTGTATGAAAGGGTTAAGGCTTTAGAATTGCATTCGCTTTAATAGAAAATAGAAGAAAATAGCAGATGCACTCTTATCTTATCAGGAGCCTTCGGTATGCGCAGCCTATGTGAGACATGTATGCGCCTAACTGTGAGACCTTTGAGGGAGTTAGGTGCTCCCTTGGCTGGGGCATCCATCACTTTGAAAGCTGGAATCCAAGGTCTCTGTAACCTGTCTGTAACCAGTCAACTGTTGATATGTAATCACTTCTCGTACTTGTTTACTAGAGAGTATAAAAGTATGCTGATACCTGAGCTCTGGGTCTCAGATTTTGGAAACCATTCCGCTGGGACCCTGCGCAGTAAAATAAACTCGTTCTGCTTCCTACTCTATTTGCCTTCGTTTTTGGTGATCTACTACATTTTCTGGTGCGTTGGCCGGGAAAGAAGGGGCCTTTTTGCCCACTTTGGCGGACGCCAGGCCGCCAGGGCTGTCGCCTCTTTCCGACGCGACCCAGGGCGCCCCTGACTTTCTTTTGTCAGAAGGATCAACTCGGAGTGGGGCGGCAGCTCTGGTGACGGTGCTCCAGCCAGTCAAGGGACCCGGAGGCAGAGAAGAAAGCAGAATCCTCCCACAACTATTGGTGAGTCACCTCCCCGCAAACTCGGGGGGAAGAGGGGCCTGATCAACCCCTTTCAGCTTTGCCCTAGTACCCCACTGCTGTGTGGGTGAAGCCGCAAAGCTTGTTGGTCGGTTGTGGTACAGGAAGAGGGAGGTAGTTTGTTTGTGTGAATGTGTGGAAGGAGGCGTGCAAGGTGTCGCATTTCTCATTGCAGACCGTTGATCGTCCGGCTGCGTGAGTCGGCACGTATCGATTGCTGTCTATCCCCCTTTGTGTGGATCCGTGGGACCCCTTACCCACGGGTCAACTCCCCTTTCCCTTCTGTGTGTTGTCTGCTTTGGGAGGAAATGGGAGGGGGGCAGCAGCTAACAGACGCTGCTTCAATGTATGCTGGAAAACTTCAAGAAAGGGTTAACTAGAGAAGCACTTTTTAGCAGATTCTTGCCTGGTTTGAGCTAACAGACAAACACTGCTTTAATGCTTCAATGTATGTAGGGAAAAAAAATTCCAAGGTTTGTGTGTAAGCAAAGCGGCATCTCGCCTAGTTTTTGGTTTCTCTCTCTGCTTCTTTTTTTTCCTGTTCCTCTCCCTGCTCAGAGCCGCCTTATCTCCCCCCCTGCAGCCCCTTCCTCCTCCTCAAGCTCTAAGATTCAGATTTAACCCTTGAAGGACCAACTCCCTAGCATTCAGTTCAATATTCAATAGGGGCTGATGTTGGAAAGAAAAAAAAAGAGGTAAAGATGAAAATTGCTGTTTTCAATGGACTAGCAAGCCCATTTAAGCCACGAGGCTTGGCTATAACAGGAATTAAGTCAGTATGTTAATAAGAAAACAAACCTTTAGACCAGAGAAAGAAAAAGAAGAAGAAGAAAAAGGCTTGATCTTGAATAATAGGAGGCATGCCTAAGGATGTCTGGATGGGGCGAGAAGCAGCCCCCCCAAAGAGCCCTTCAAAGGTACTGAAAAGGCACATCCGAGGAAGCATTAAATTATTAAAAAGGCAGAAAATGCAAGATTAGGATCTTCCTACCTGGACACATGCATGTCTCCTCAAAAGCAAGTTTGATTTATTTGGCACATGTGCCTCCAAGTAAACCCCTCCCTGTTGGAGGGAG
Source organism: Cyclura pinguis (assembly GCA_030412105.1). Lineage (NCBI taxonomy): Eukaryota > Metazoa > Chordata > Lepidosauria > Squamata > Iguanidae > Cyclura > Cyclura pinguis. Next base: position 74,984,167 of record CM059603.1, on the reverse strand, counting down.
AAATAGAAAGAAAGAAAGAATCTTGAAAGCCTGTTTTAGACAAACAATGCGGTTCCCCCCCCCTTCCTTGCTTGAGACAGAGGGACTGAATTTAACCCTTAACTCTTCAACTTGGATGATTGCAGTGAATTACACCTGGGAAAAGCTATGATAAGCAGGCAGAAGCTTGAATCCAAGACAGGTTGTTAAAGTAGCACCCAGCTCCATGCTGAAGGCTCCTTTAAAAATCAGGTAACACCTGAAAAATTCATTTTAGCATAAAGGGAGCAACTCATTTCAGCCTTCCTTGGCTGTCTTGCTGCCCCTAAGAGTAAAGGGGATCATGGCTTCTGGCAGCCCTCTCCTGCCTCCCTGTTCTACCTGCCTCCACCCATTTCTCTGCTTGGGAGGATGCATTTTATAAGAAGAACGTGGATAACCCGAAGAAACAGCCCTTAAAGGATTCTGGTCAGTTCATACTGAGTAGAGAAGAGAAGGTGCCTCTGGCCCCCCTTATGTGTAAAGAGACATAATACAACTACAAAAGGATATTGTGTAACATTTGGAAAAAGGGGGAATCAGAGATACCCCATTCTGAGAAGCAGCCAGCAGCGGAGACTACCAGAGACAGCAACAGCGGTAGGAGCAGCAGACGAGATGGGGCTATAGATGGGTGAGGCGAAGGGGGGACAGGCAGCAGGGTTCCCCCCCCCCTTGATGACAGCAAGCCGCTCGAAACCCCGCAAAGCCACAGGCCCCAGCATGAGGGAGCTGCTGACCGAGATGGCAGAGACAAGTGTGATAGAAAAGAAGCGAGAAGGAGGCTGCAAACGGATGCATAAGTTGTTAGCAGCAGCATTAACAGGCGAGTGGGAGATGCTGGAAGAGAAAGTCTAAACAGCAGCTGCAGCGGAAACTGCAGGCTGAGCAGGTGAAGGAGAAGCGAGCCAGGACGACTGGCCACAGGAAAGGCTGGCAAGGCAGCGCTGGAGATCCAGCTGCAAAGACCCCACCAATGAGCCCCATGTGGAGGTCTCTGGTCTCCAAGAAGAGGCAGCCAGAGTCCAGGAGCTGGAGGAATTCCGCTTGAGGAACGACTCTCGCAGCGAAGAGCTGAGAGACCTGCAAAAGGCTGTCAACATGATGAAAAGGGAACTGGCTTCTGTGAAGGCACTGAAGGAGAGAGAAGCAGAGCTGAGAGGATTGGTTCAGCCGAGACTTCACTGCAGACCAGTTTGGTTGGGAAACCTGACAGTATTGGCTCTGCAAACCAAGGTGCCTGTGGCTGGCTGTCAGGTGAAGACTGAGGAGAAGGTTTTGTCCATCTTCCCACAGACAGAGATGGGCAGGGGCTTGGAGCTGTGACATCCTGGAAGGAGAAGTTGGCAGCAGGAGCCTGGAGAACACAAGGAAAAGCAGAGTCCTAGGTGCAAGGCAGTCCAGATTGCGAGGGGCCTATCAGTTCCTGACAGAGCGGCAACTGGTAAGAGTCTCTGGCCCAGCTACAGGAGAAGCTGGCCCAGCCCCAGCAGGTCAAGGAGGGGGTGATGGAGCACCTCTGAGCTGGGAGGGGGAGGCGATAGAGCACCTCTCCAGACTGGATCTGGAAGTGGAATTGTGGCTGAAGGACTCTCTGATTGAAAGGCGAAGAAAAAAGGAGTGGCTGAGCTGAAGGCTGTGGGACAGCCAGAAGAAGCAGTCCCAAAAGCACACACTATATAGGCCCAAACAACAGACCTGCATTTGTTCACAAGATCATCAAAGATTGAACCACTGCTCTAGGAATCACCTGGAAGCTACACTGTGCATATAGACCCCAAAGTTCTGGGAAGGTGGAGAGAATGAATAGAACACTGAAGACTCAGCTTGCAAAGTTGTGTCAAGAAACTAAGCTCAAATGGTTGGATGTGCTCCCAATAGCACTCCTGAGAACAAGATGCACCCCTCATCGGACATCCGGGCTGACTCCATTTGAGATGTTATATGGAAGACCCCCAGCCATTTTAAAGATTGGAGAGGAGATCCTCTATCACCAGGATGGAGAGGACCTTACCAGGTGCTGTTAGTTACCCCAACTGCAGTGAAGGTAGCAGGGCTGAAACCTTGGATACATTACACTAGGGTAAAGAGGGCATTTACTGATTGGACTGTAATTTCATCACAAGAAAACCCTCTGAAACTGAAATTGTCTAGATGAAAAGGGGGGAGAGAAGATTCAGACTAGACTCTGCTGTGGTCATACTAGGGAACTGGCCACTCTACGCACAGTCAGATCTGCAACTGGTGAATGAAAAATCTAGGCTAGACCCTACTGCTGCCACATGTCTGGAGGCTGGTAGCTCTACGTACGGTCAGACCTAGCAACTGCAGCGGAAGAAGATTGGGACTGGTCCCTGCCATAGTCACTCCGGAGGCTGACTATTCTACGCACGGTCAGATCCCCTATGGAGGATGATGGTGAGCAATGAGTGTTAGTGAAATAGTAACAATAGTAGTGTGCATACTCTTTGGAATCTTAGCTCTGGTGTATTTCTTGTATATGTATAGAAGGTACTGGTGTGGGATAAGTAGGTTTGGATAGGAGTGTGGGGCATGATGTGTGAAGTAATTGAGGCTAACTGGTTTAAGCAGCATGCTGCACACATGTTCCAACAACATGGACCCAATGTTACTCTGATCTATGAACACCCACAGACAGTAGCAGATTTTGGCTTTATGCCCTCCCTCATTAATGAACCAGGAGTGGTTGTAGGAGCCCTGCAGTCGGCATTAATGGGAAGTCCCAACATGTTTGCTAAAGTGGATGGAAACCTAAACAGAACCTGGTTTAGGCGACTGAAATTCTATACCTATTCCCCCGGAATGTGTTTTTGTTGTCATCATAGTGGAAGCTGGAATTCTAAGTGGAAAGGGTACATACAACACACCCCATTTTATAATAGGTTGGGAAATTATTCAACATGCAATGACAGATTCTATTTGTACGGCTCATACAATAGTTCCTATCAATTCAAGACAGACTTAAATGAAACTAGCTTTAAAGATTTGTACCCAGAATATCCTATGTTCACTCCTAATTTTACAGGGTCAGGCAGTATATGCTCTGGATTGGTGGCTAGAGATCCGAACTTATGGTTTTACTTTAATGGCTGGGCCACCAATTACCACCCAGGGGTTTACCAATGTGTGGGAACTGGGTATATGACTCTGCCTGTTCAAGTTTTCCAACACGAGCAGACAAACCGGGGTGGAAGAAAGAAGCGGCACCTAGTGGGACCATTAGGTAACCAGTGTGAGGATCTGGTCATCATAGGGCCGCAGTTATCTAAAAATGAGGGCAGCAGAGTAGCTGGAGGGTCAATCACAGGACTCCTCACTTTGGGATCCTATCCCGGAATTGTGGCTCAAGAAAATCGTAGGAGCATAATAGGATTGACCTGTAGATTGGAAAAAACCATAAATGCAACTGGGAGACTGGTACAGGCCCTCCAGCGGGAAATTGAAGAGCTCAATCAGTTACTGTTACAACATCGGATAGCCCTGGATTACCTGTTAGCAAGGAAAGGGGGGTTCTGCAATATAGTCAAAGAAGGATGTAAAGTTGCCTTCCATGATCTCAATAAGACTATAGAAGATGAAATACAACACTTACAAGGGACAATCCAAAATAATGACAGCGGCATTAGCAACCTGTGGGACTGGCTGACTTCTTGGTTGCCAGATCTGAGCTGGCTGAAAACTCTGTTTCTAGGTGTTGTACTTTTGCTGGTGGGAGGATTTTTAATAATGGTATGTATTTCTTGTGCTATGAAATGTGTACACGCTTCTCTCTCTCAAGCTATGGAAGGAAAGGCAGCCCATTATGTTGTTATGGCCCAAAAGCGAGCTTAAGCAATATATGCTTCAAATTGCTATGAATTTGGCATAAAGGGGGGAATGAAAGGGTTAAGGCTTTAGAATTGCATTCGCTTTAATAGAAAATAGAAGAAAATAGCAGATGCACTCTTATCTTATCAGGAGCCTTTGGTATGTGCAGCCTATGTGAGACATGTATGCGCCTAACTGTGAGACCTTTGAGGGAGTTAGGTGCTCCCTTGGCTGGGGCATCCATCACTTTGAAAGCTGGAATCCAAGGTCTCTGTAACCTGTCTGTAACCAGTCAACTGTTGATATGTAATCACTTCTCGTACTTGTTTACTAGAGAGTATAAAAGTATGCTGATACCTGAGCTCTGGGTCTCAGATTTTGGAAACCATTCCGCTGGGACCCTGCGCAGTAAAATAAACTCGTTCTGCTTCCTACTCTATTTGCCTTCGTTTTTGGTGATCTACTACATGTAAATGTTGGTGGTTACAGCTTAGATCAGAGTTTTAGCACCTTTTGTTATTGTGTGCCTTCAAATCATTTCTGACTTACAGAGACCCTAAGACAAACAGGTTTTTCTGGGGCCTGAGAGTGTGTGACACACCCAAGATCACATACTGGGTTGCCATGGCCAAGTGGGGAATCAAACACTGATTTCTAGGGTTGTAATCCAATGCTCAAACCACTACAGCACACTGGCTCTCTTTAGCACCTCTAGCTACTGACGAATAACAGTTCTCTGTTCACTGTCCCAAGGAAAAGCATAATATATCTCCATCACTGGTGGTTAGAGTTGCCAGATCAGGAATATCCCAGGCACTAAGATTTCAGGGCCAAAACCTGAGATCTAGACATGTTTCCTTGTGATGTTACAGAGGGTGCATCCCAATGATACTACAAGGTTGATTTTACAAGGGCAGCTACTAGTGATGTCAATTAAGTACTGTTTGACAAAAGTACATCATTCAAGTTTTAAAAACACCAAGCCTAAGTAATAAGGAACACACACACACACACACACACACACACACACATTTCAAGGCAGTGCTATTCCCCTGAGATTCCTTCCCGCCCCGTCCCACCACCCAAAAACTAGAGAAGACAATCTAGGCGCTGACGTTCAGGATCAAGCCTTGAGATCTTGGAATCATAATGGTGGTCTATGCAAACACCTTGCCAAACTAAGTTAAGCAAGAGAATGTAACACTCACTACAAGCATCTTTGCACAGCATTATGAAATAATCCTCTATGTAGTTCTTAGCATAATTTGTTTTGACACACCTGGAGGAAAACTGAGAAATCAATGGGAAAACTCATACCTATGGAAGAACATCCATGATTTTCTTCTAGAATAATAACAATATTAAAAAGAAAAAAAAAAAACCCTGCAACATAGGACACATGCTCTGCATTTTGTTTGCTTTGTTTCTCAAAACCAGGGAAAATATTCGTAAACTAAAGCAGGATTAACTGAGGGGAAATTTGGGTTTCTTTGCAAATGTACTTGGCTCTGAACCTTAAGTGCCTATATACATTATTAAATATCACAGGTAGTAAAGGGAATGGCACTGACGACAGTTTAACATCAGATAGGAAAGATAACCCAAATAGCAAAGTCTTACAGCTTTTTCTTAAAAGTGCTATGATTCTAACAGTCATCATGAAAAAACAAGTTCCGTAGATAAGGAACAGTCGTTGACTCTGTATAACATCCTGCTAAACCAGGTTAGGGAATCATGCAACTCTGCAAATGTTCATCTCTTTGATTCTACATAATTACAGCACTTTGATTCCACATTAACTGCTATGATTCCATGCTTCAAAATCCTAGGATTTGTAGCTTTGTGAGGTTCTTAGAATCCTTGCCCAAACAACTCTAGTACCTCAGTAAACTACAAATCCCAGGATTCCACAGGATGCAGTTATGATGCTTAAAGTGCTATTCGAATACTTTAGCTGTGTAAAGTAAAAGAGCCCAAGGTTGCTGGATTGTAACTCCCTGGAGCCCTAGCAAGCATATCCATGGTGAAAAAATGCTGGGAGTGCATTTTTCACCATGATCCCAACCCTGTGCTAAACTATGATTTAGTGCGTCTTGATTGAGCTGGTGCTCTTTCCTTCTCCCACATCACTGGGAAGAGGCAATCTACATAACAAGCACTTAGAACCATTAACTTTTGATTAACAAGAGACATGTTGTACAAACCCAGAAATGTCACTAATCTTAGTAATAATGAATGTGAAAAAAAAAACCAGTTAAAATTAACAATCTGCTGCAATTGAACAACACATCAAGCTGCTGTTAACCAACACTGGATGTGTCCAAACATCTCCTTGCAGTTATTATACTACAAGTGCACAAACTCTTTTTAAAAAAATATTTTTATTATTGTTTTGCACACACACAAAAAATGAAACAGAAAACAAACTAAGAGACATAAGTAACAAATAAACCATCCTACCTTAACATAAAATAAACAACACAAGTAACATATATAACACTAACTATGTATACAATATTGACGATTTACACAATAAACTAGATATCCTCCTCTGGCGAAGTAACAGTTTTTTAACAATCCTTTGTAACTCCTCTTCAGTCAAAGAAAATAACTCATATCTGACCATAATCAGATAATGATAAATAAAAAATTTTTACACACACACACACACACACACATACATACATATATATATATATATATTAAATACTCTCTCTAATAAACCTACATATCTTTAGTTGTATCTTAATTAAGAAGACAGAAGGCAGACAGTAAATTAAACACAAAGTCAACATTATTAGTGTAAACCTAAGAAAAGAGGAACTCCTATTCTCTATACCTTTACACTAATACCTCTGATTCAGAAAAATTATTAGACTGAAATCAACTTCTGACACTACTATCATTGCTTACATTCTAAAAAAGGTTGCCATGTTTTATAAAACTTGTTATTAGATTTATCTTCCAGCACATAAGTGAGTTTGTCCATTTCTGCAGTCCCCATCAATTTCTCCAACCATTCCAAGGGGGTGGAGGTCTTCCACCAATGCCTAGCAAGAACAATCCTTGCCGTTGTAAGCACATGCCATATCAATCTTTTGGCATCTCCTCCTACTTTCATATCTGGATTAAATATTCCCAACAGAAAAAATTCTGGTAACATCTCAATTTTAATCTTCAATTTTTTTTGAATTTTTGCATGTATCATGAACCAGAATCTTTTCACTCTGTCTCAACCCCGCAACTGGCAGAAAAAAGTCTCTCTTTCTTAATCACATTTCCAGCATTCTATCTTTGCTTTTTGTTCGCATTTTCTTTTTCTTTTTCTTGACATCTTAGTAAACAAAGTCAAGGAAGTCTGTTCATGTTAATTCCATGAAGGAAGTAAAAATTCATTCATTCACTTATTGCACTATGGTTTTATACAATGTCTAAAGGTAGCCAATGACTCTCTACATTCACTTACTACACACTCCTTCCATAGCAAATGGAAGCTCATGGTTTATGTGAGGAACCCCATGGACTGATTTTAGAGATTTTAGAGATTACATCAGAAATGAGGACACTCAAGAAGTTCAAATAGTGATGTGTACTCTGCAAAGAAAAGTCTCCAGTTACTATTCACCACGCCTCTGTTGATTGAAGCATCCAGAGGAAAGCCTCTGAAAATTGCCTTAATACCCAGGAAGCCTGGTACGGAGGGTGACTATGTTTCAAACACTCTGGTTGCAAACCATGGAAGCGGACCAGAAGTCAACACAATTTCTTTAAGACTGACAAGATGTGTTTCCAGTGCCTAGCGGGAACCTGCCTGCTTTTCTTTCAAGAGTGATACATCAGAATGCTGTGTGAACATGCTACTTCCAGAATCAATAGCTGTCCCGAAAGTCCCCATCCGAAGTGTTAAGTTATGTACTGCTAAGGAAGCAGAACCAGCACATGCTATTACAGTCTTGCTGCTTCTGGACGCATGCTGAGGATTATTAGCTAAACCCAAGAGACTCATTACCTCTTCCCTCAAGCAGGTTGATAGCAAGGTTTTCACCTGGGAGCTTCCTTGGGTTAATTTAATAGTCTTGTCTAGGAGAATTCTTCAGAGATTGCTCTGCAACTCCCAACCAGAAGGCTAACAGAGATTAGCTTCACAATGATCTTGCCATTGTGATTTTAAATACTCTATTCTGATACATATTCTGAAGTGCTAATGACTGTTTGATAGGAAGGAAGGGATGCTATGGGAAAATAGCAGAAAACAAAGAACAACAAACATGCTTTTCTCTTGGTAGGTTGCTATGAAAGAACTTTTTCATCCTTTTGACTTATTTGAACACAATAATTTCACAGATGATGGGTATTCAATAAAATAGCCAGGGATTTTTATAAATTGTTGAAAGGACAAATGGCAGGTGATGGACATGTGTGAATCACAGAGGCCATGAAGACGAAGTGGAAATCATCTCTTCCAAGCAGCAAGTAAGGCTCTTCCATCAAGAGATAACAAGGTGAGCTCAAAATCCAGGCAGGTGATTGGCCCAATGAACATAGCCTAACAATGAAAATTTGCCTTTGTTATTTACAGAATTTCTTTGCCTCAGGCTCTCCCATAGTGAACAGGCAGCCCCAGCACCAGAAGGTGCAATAAACAGAAAGACAGAATTTTATACTTGAACTGTTTTCAAAGAAGTAGCCATGTCAGTCTCTGGCAGTATAAAAAGGAGGAAGGGGAAGAGAAAAAAGAAATGTAGCATCACTTTTAAAACTATCTCGTTTTTTTAGCATGAGCTTTTGTACATATAACCCACTTCCTCAGATGCAGTATAGAGTGAACTGCATCTGAAGAACGTAGTCCTGATTACTCAAACCAAACTGTGAGGAAAGAAGACAAAAAAGAAGAAAAAACATATTATTCCACCATGACAGATCCAACTAAATAATTCTTTCGGTAAGCAGATTTATTGCTTTCACATAGCAACAGTAACTGACCACTGTAAAAACCTGAAAGATCCCTATCATCTTACGAAGACCATTGAAAATTTAGGGCAAGGGTCATGATTTGCATCTTTCTGGACCCTATTATAGTGTATTCCACCCTAAGAACTGTGTAAATATGCATTATGCCTGAGGCCTTGATACCACTCAGTATTGCATCCAAAGAAGTAGGTTTGGATCCATGAAAGCTCATGTGAAAATAAAAAGTAGCTGGTCTTAAAGGTGCAGGCACATTTCCTTCCCCCTCCCACTTGCTTCTTCCTTTTTAGTTTAAAGAGCTGCGAAAACTTTGAAATTAGATTCAGGGAGAAGGAAGAAGAATGAAGAAGGTCTAGAAATATCTAAATTGCTTTATTACCTATTGCTTTGCATGCATTGTCAACCTTGCCATTGTTTTTCTGATCAATCACTCTTCTGCACAATTTTGCCCCTTTTTGTTATGCACATCATATTCCTCTGTTCATGGATTTGGCATTTTCAATAAACCACCTAATGCTTTCAAATAAATTTTGAGTTGATGGTCATTGTCTTTGCATAGGTTGTCTTTGCATACTGCCTTACAGAAATGCAAATCTGAACCGCTGAGACTGCATGATTTATAGTTGCAGGAGACATGTGAGGCAACTTGTCACAGGACACACTTCTAAGCAACTAGAATACTGCAATTTTCAATATGAAACCAAAAGTAGAGAAGCCTCAGTGTTCAAGTGATGTGTTTCTGCTTTCCCTGTTTCTCCTGGAATGTGCAAAGCAGAGCTGCTAAGATCTGTGGCAAGAACTGTGAACTCTGGAGGTTCTTTGTGGGCAGTGAAACATTCTCACCATGGGTGAGATCTATAAATCCCCACTTCAACAGCTTAAAGCAGAAGCTTCAAAAGTGGAAGAGAAGGACCCTAAAAACAAAATAATCTAACATTGTTTAAATAAAGGAAATAAGCACAGAATATTCTACTGAGATATGTGAGGGGGGTAATCCTATTTTTTAAGCACCAGTATGTTTTCTATTTTATTATTTACAGAAAACATTGAAAGTTGCTGCAGCACTAGTAAGAAGATTTTTAAGGGAACCAATCAAGCTCATGTCTCCAAGATTACCTTCCTCTACAAAAGAGGAAGTCAAGTCCAGTTACTAAGAAGTCTTCTTCTTCAGAAATTGTTTTCATGTGAATATCTCCCACTTTATTTATAGATCAGCCCAAGATATTTTGCTATTTGAGTCAGACCGGCAAACAACCCCTCCCATTTCATCGTGAGTGCCTTTGAGCCAGTTACTATTGATCTCCGCCTAAGCCATCTCATAGGGCTGCTGTACGATCTAAACAGGCAGATCAAGTACATTAATGTTAAATCTTGAAAGGTAAATAGAATAGAAATGTATCAAAATAAAAAAGAGATATATTTGAAAAACATAATTCTCTTATACTATATTATAAGCCATCCAAAACAGCCCTTCCTAATGTGTGAAATGGTCAGCCATGCATTGTATGGTGCCTTACCCTGAGAACGTTAATGTGCAAATATGCTAGAAACAAGATATATTCACTAACCCACTTTGTGATTTAACTTACAGTGACCCTGTGGAGGGAGTAGATCCTAAAGATTGATATCATAGTCTCAAAAACTGAGCAAGACACCTTTTTGCTTCCCCTTGGCTCACTGATATGCCTCTGTTTGTGCATAATCATCAGGCTGAATTTTTTTTTATTGTTAGACTTCTACGAAATCTTACTGTTCACCCCTTGTACCAGGCTGTTGTAAGAAAGAGAAGGAAAGTAATAGATAAAGAAACTGAGTTTGCAATTCTAAAAATATCATGTATTATGTATTGATAATTTGAACATGTATTGGTTTTATATCCTCTTTTAACTGATGTCATATGTCTAACTTGTTCTCTGCAAAGATCCATAGGGAGAGGTGGGCAAGAAACCCACAGTGAGCCCTCCTGGGGTGCAAGATCCCTACAAAAGTAGAAAAAATGCAAATAAAAATCATGTTTTGTATTTTTTTAACCTAAGAATATTTCTCTAGGAATTTCTAGGTCCTCCAGCATGATTCTGTGGTCAACTTCCAATGGAAGTGGGCCGCAGAGTCATGCTGGAATGCCTAAAGATTCCTAGAGAGAACATGTTTATTCTGTGGCAGAAGCATATAAGTAAGAATTCTTTTTTAATAAATAAATTAAATAAATTAACTGCAAATAATAAAATCCATGAGTGCTGAACCTGCAAAAGTGGAGGGCCCACTGTAGCAATAATGATAATCTTATTGACTGGAGAGTGTGTTATTTACTGATTGATTTGATTTCTATCCATCCTCACTAAGCAAAACTGGAAAGCCGGGCAGCTCACAAGAAAATTAAAAAACGGTACAAGTAAAACACAATAAACTGTACTATTAAAACACAACTTCGAAAATTATAATATTAAAATGTTCTCGTGCAATAACAGCTGGTGAGTGGGAAAGCTGCCAAAGTCAAATTAACTGGGAACCAGGTGGGTGCCTCCACAAGTATCTCACCGGTGGATCCGAGGGAAATTCTTGGCCTCTTTCCCACTTGAGAAGGCCGACGCATCCAATGTGCTGATACCACATGGTCTTTCAGGATGAAGACGTATGCACTGTGGGTGTGTGTGGAAATGGTGGCTCATGGTGCCACTGGCCCTTGCCGAGCCACCAAGCCACCTTCTGGTAAATCAGAGGTTATTTCTTAGTTAGTCAAGAGCCTTCACTGACAAAGATCAAGTTGTTTCAGTGTATGGATCCATGAATGAATGAAAGAATGGATAAATGAAGAAGGGACTAGATGCACATAGTCCCTATGCTTGTTGTCTTCTCTGGCACCTCCATATGACATATATGGCTGCCATGCTGCTGCTAACTGCCCCCTTCCCCTACAATGCAGTCAGTGGTTAGAAGCCAATCTACACAACACTCCCTGCCTGGCTATTTCACTCCTCTCCCTAAAGTGAGGGCTGCTTACACCACCACACTTTACTTTCTTTATACCCACTTGGAACATCCCTGCAACACAAGGATGCTCTTCAGAGTATTCTACTCACAGCAGCAGCTTAAATGGCTTTCTTGGCTCTACTTAATGGTGGTGGATCTACAGCTGTAGAGGTGGCTAATCTACACTTGTTGGACTCTCCTACAATTTCTCTGGGTGGCGTGACAGCCATCCATGTGCTGTATCCTACTGCTTACGGAGGTTCACAGCACCAGAGGAGCTCCTATACAACTCAGAGAAACTGTCATAAAGCTGAGATTCAAGGGATCCATCAGCCACCTCTGCAGCTCTGTCTTTGACTGTATCGGCCCTCTTTAAATCTGCGGACTGATCCAGGCAGTTTGCCTTGCTTCATGGCCAGGCCAGCATTTTACATTCCAAAAGCTATCCATAAGACCTCAGCTTCTCAGGCTTTGCTTTAAATGATGCAAAAGAGAAGAGCACATTAAAAGGAATTATTAGCCTCTGAAAGTGAATTGAAAGGTATCATTTTGCTCCAGTCACTGAAAGGTCAACTGATGAAGTAGACAGATTCCACGAAGCTTATGCTATAATATATCTTTCAGTCTACAACAAACTACAAATTTCTTTGTTTTATTTCCTTCAATCAGCTAACATGGTAATGCTTTGGAAAAGTTGAGAAGGCTAATAATTAAAAGCAACATGGAAGTTAAAAACTGCTGTCCGTGAATAACACACTTTACTTTTTAAGAAGCTACAATATAGTGATCACAGTAAAGTAGAATTAAGAAACAGTAATTAAATATGACAGGCAGCACATTCCCTTTCTAGTCCTGAGTTCCAGAAAAATTTATAATCAACTCTGATCCCTTAAATGCTCAGTTAATTAACCTAGGAGTTATAATTCAAATAAGCACTGCAAGCAAATTAGTACTGGGTAATTTAAGGCAGCTATAATGATGTAATGCAGTCAAAGCTTGTAGTCTTCTCATCATGACCACCAGAAAGCAGTATCCCATTTCCTGAGATTTCGGGACCAAAACCTGGGACCTGGAGATGATCCCTATGGTGACATAGGATAGGCCCTTCAAACGTCAAATGTCTTTGGGTCATCACAGAGATGGAGCAAGAAAATGCTAGAAAGAGGGCTGGAAATCATTCTGGTCCAACCAACTGTGGAAATGGACATACAAGAATCCCGGTAAATGGGCCCACAATCTAAGTAAAACCTGGCTAACCAGGTAGTACGATAGCCCAGAACCAGGAGAGAGATTTTTTTTTTTACATGTTTGAAATTTTTCCACACCTACACTGCTGCTGGTACTTGTGGAAGATTTACAGCCCACCCATGTAAAGTGTTGTTTTTTTTTCACTTAGCTCTGTGTCATTGTTGTCAGGGCTTGTGTAACACAAAGGTTCACAAGTCACAACGCTGATGTCTTAATCCAATAGAACTAGTCTTGCTCCAGTGGCATAGTGGCCTGTGTAAATGTATCCATTTATTCCCCACTCATCTTGTTCCTGGTTTTCTGGAATGCTAACACACCACAAGTGCAATCTAAACATGAGCACCCTGACAATGTTCCAGGGACTCTCTTGCTGTCAGGGAGGAGGTGGGTCCTCAGATTTTAAAAAAACCACAAATGCAAGCATCAAATTTTGAATTTTTCCTGCACCATCCTGAGACTTGTCTCTCCCCTGTAGTCCCAGAGAAGTATAGCAATGCTCTGTGATTTTGGCTAATGATCTGAGACTGGTCAACTCTATCCAGCATTAGAAGGAGGCCAAAAACTGTTCATCCTCCAGCTGAACACATGCTGTGATCCTGTCTCCCATCTCTCCCTTCCCTACAGCTGAAGGAAATACCAACCAGATGATGGTTGAGGAGAGACAATGGCTGAAAGAACTTCTCACAAAGGCTGATGGCAGCCTTTTATTAAATATATTATTATAGTATAATATTATTAAGTATAATATTACACCAAGGCAGAATGAAAAACTGCTAGTTGCAGTAAAGTAAATATTTAAGCTATTTGTATTCTTTAGGTTCATAATGGGGCACGTGGTGTCACCCAGTCCTGCCACTTCCACCAGGTTACAAGGAGTCATACTTCACACATATGAGAGAAACTTCACACCATTGGTACAATTCCTGACTATCCCTCTGGCACTAGATGGCAACTGGGATCAAAATGTAAAACTAGCACACCAACTACATCTGATATAGTTCTATTATGTAGTGACCCTGCTTTGTTCACACACACATATAATTTCTGAGTGTATATTCAGCTAGCAACCAATCTTCTTAAAGTACGGAACTACCTCTAAAATATATATATATAGAAAAAACAACCCTCAAAAACTTGTTTGTAGTCCAATGTACAGACTGTATTTTTTACTTTTGTTGTTCTCAAGCATACAAAGCACATTCATATAGAAGCGAAAAACATGTTTGGCTAATATACCCAATTTCCTAGCACAAAGACTAGTATACTGGTTCTACTAGGCCTAAGCAAGAGAGGCAATGATGACTGTGAAAATAAAGAAAGGGATGCGGCACTTAGAAATGGCAGTAAGAAACTGGAAAGCTACAGGACTAATGAAGATTGAGTGCTTGTGCCAATGGTGGGAAATTGGTATGGATCCTGACATAAATGAAGCAGAAATAAAGCTATAGTTAAATGATTTCCAGGAAAGAGGAGTCCAAAGGACTTTATTTTCTGGTGGACTGTCACAAGTCAGAAAAATGATGTAAGCAAAATCTACTACTGGATTTCCCAGTTTTAGTTACAGATTCAAGAAATGGTGGTCGTTGTAAGCTTAAAACAGATTACAGACAATAGGATGAAATACATTATTTCTAAATATTCAATTACTACTTGTTATATAATAGAATTTTAGCAATGGGGTTTTTAAGAAATGGTGATGGATAGATGGATGGATGAATAGACAGATAATTTACTGACTACTCCATTTCCAAAATCTATCTCAGAGCTTTCTAAACTTTCCATGTTGGTGACACAATTTTCATACATGCATCATTTTGCGACACAGTAATTCAGTAAGTAATTCAGTAAGTGGAGGCAGACTCTCCACCTGGACCTGGCCCGCCGCCATCCTTGCTGAAATCTTCCTGAGCCTGGGGTTGTGGCAGAGGCAGCCCCTTCACCAAGGCCTGGCCTGCCGCAGTAGTGGGAAAGGCAGCCCCTCCACCCGTTACGTTCACGCAACACACCTACACACTGCAGCTGACACACTAACGTGTCACGACACATAGTTTGGAAAGCTCTGTTCTTATTCTCCTCTCTGCTCCTAAGGTATGGACTTCATCATTCATAAACAGTTTGAGTCAAAGGGTCAAACAGATGAGATGCAGAGCTCATAATTAGAAGCTGTTAAGTTTTTCCCTCAGTAAGAGAAGTGAAAGGCGGAGAAGGTAGCTTGTCTTCTACCTCATACTATTATGGAATTATCTGCTAGATCATGTAGGGGAAGGGAACAAATAATTAGTATTTCCTGTGGTTCTCCCCTTCTGTACAGCAGACTAAGTGGTTTGAAGAATGTTTGTTCTCTATGATTAACCCATTTACTCTCCCACAAGGAAGGCTAGAATGGGGAGAGACAGGAATCAGAAATCTCTCTAAGAATCTCTCCAATGCATCTGTAGGAAAAACACAAAGGGATACAAATAAAGACATTTCTACCTGGAGAAATAATTATTACAGATCAGGGAAATTGTTTGCTTTCAGCTTTGCCTTCTGTACATAATCAGATGTACCTATTCATTCTATGCACACCATTCCAATTCTTCCTACTCCTCTACCCTGAGACAAGGTGGAATAGAGTATAGATGTACCCTGGTTAAAGAAGTAGATATGTTCTTGGGCATTACTCCTTTAACAGAAAATCTGGTACCAGAGGCAGAAATAACAAAGAAAGAATAGCGATAGCTTCCTGCATCACAAAAATGAAGACCAGTTCAACATGTTTCAACAAACTTTTTATCCAGAACTTTGAGATGAAATACCCAGGTCAGGCACAGCTTTCACAGGTAAGTAAAAACATTGTGAACCTTCTAAAGACCACTGAAAGTTTCTTCCAAAATACATACAGGGCTGATTTTTTTCACCAGCCTCTACTTTTCTTACGATTACCATTTTGACGGTCAAATTATAGAGCCATGCTTCTTTAACATGCTGGATGGTAGCTGGTGAGATGGATTCTGGACACACATGTTGTTCACCTTGTCTGTTGTAGGCAAGCACACACCACTTCAAGGAACACTCTACACAGAGGCTCAGCATCTCAGAAGAAGCTAACAATGTGGCTCCAAAGACTGAACATATCAACACCTGAACTAGACTCAGTTCTGAACACAAGGAACTTTCATTAGCAAAAAAGAACACATTGATCTCTTTCACACTACACTTTGTCATGGCACCAGCCTATGGTATCCTGTGATATATTTAGAATTCTCTGCAGGACAGTTCTGGAGGCTCTCCAAATTACAAATCCCAGGATTCTATAGTATAGTGCCAGAGTAGTTTAAGTGGAATCAAAGTGTACAAATCCATGGTGTAAAAGAGAATCCTTCACTACAGAAACATATCGACAAGAAAGGAGGTCTACAACACAAGGAAATTGTGGTTTTCTGATGCTCTCAATCAATACTGGATCCTTTCTGTACAAATTAGTTTCTATTACAATAAAAGCACAGTTGCTTGAAGACACCATGAAGGAAGGTTTTGGGAATTCCCCACTTTCCCACAAGAAATAGCCACACAAACTTGTCAAGGCTCTCAGTTAATCTGCTAATTCCCTTCCCCATATGATTTTCCTGTCAGATGTGAAGTGTCAGAAGAAAAAGATTTTTCATTAGGAGGTTTGCTTGGCACCAGTGTTGCTGCCTTTTATGCATCAGGTAAAAACATTTTTATTTGTTCAGGTTTTTAATATGAGAACATATGATAAGCCAAGCACCTAGTCCAGCATTCATTTCACTCAGTGGCCAATCAGTTTCCTGTGCAATCTCACCCACGCAGTCATGCTCCCTAGTGAGTGACATAAGGTAAAAACCATCATGACTAGTAGCTACTGATACTTTTATTTTTCATATACTTGTATAATCCTTCCTTTAAGTGTTCGGTTTGGTGCTCTTCAGAAGAATCTATGGTGATTAATTTCTGAATCTAACTATGCAATGTGGGCTAAAGCACTTAAAAAATCTGCTTTCAGTCTTCCATCACTCAGCTCCAGTACATGACAATGGGTTTTAGTACTAGAAAACAGGATGAAGAACTTTTTCCTGTCCACTTGGTTCACACCATGCATAATTTTGCATTAATCCATCAAGGCTCTTCTTTTTTTTCCTCAGCTAAAGAGGCCCAAACATAGTAATCTTTTCTCTCCAGTGAATTGCCACCATCATTCAATTTGCTCCTTTTCTGCACCTCTTCCAGCTTTACAATATCCATTTTAAAGTGCAGCAACCAGAATTGTAAACAGTATTCCACACATGATTAGTCATACCATAGACTTCTCTAAAAGCTGTCTGATATTGGTAGTGCTGTTTTTATTTTTTTATGTCAATTATTTCCAATGTGGAATTTTCTTTTCTTTTTTTTACACCAATCCCACATTATGTCAACATTTTCACTGCACGATCAACCACAACTCCAAGATCTCTTTCTTGGCCAGCCAGTCCCAACTCAGAGTCCGTATATGTAAAGCTGGAAATTTTTGCCTCAGTGTATATTATTTTATGTTTATTATTTTTTCATGAAAGACAGTATGAATATATTAAAATAAATAAATAAGTCATTGATAAAACACAATCCCTTCCTCTATCAAACAGGACTTCAGAAGGTGATCCAATATGATCTGAGAAGAGCACTGGAAAGCACTAATGGCATCACTAACTGTGAACAGTATGCTTTTTAACCTAGCCCTTTGTTGCCTTTACTTGGAAAATTATGGGCTGCATAGTAGTCAGTCCTGGTTAGTATTTGGATGAGAGACTGCCAACAAATACCAGCTGCTGTAGGCTGCATTTTAGAGGAAGGATCTGATAAAACCATCTCTAATGCCTAATAAAACTCCATGAAATTCATGGGGTTACCATATGTCAACAGGCAACTCGAAGGCACATATGCACATACATAGTGATTTCTGTCTGGCTACTGAAATTGCCAGCCATTTGGTATCTCCATACTCATTTAAACTGTGCTGTATGAAATATTGATTTTTTTAAAAAAAATAAAAATTAAATTGTTTGCTTCCTGGGAGTGAAACACACAGATTTTTATATGAGCATCTCAAAACAAAAACAGCAATGCTTGAGCATGGATGAATTTTACTAAATCCTGTGAAAGAAGTCTCTAATTCCTTGAATGATGTCAGTCAACTACTTCACTGCAATTGCATATTTTAACTTTCCTTTCCTCCTATTTTCATCACCACAGAAGACACGCAAAAAACCCCGCCTCAATATTATACAATTGCTTATACATCTAATGAGAACCAGCATTACAGGGTTTCCGCTCACTTGGATGCCTTTGGGCCAGAATTTCTCTCCCAGCCTGACCTACCTCACAGGCTTGTTGTGAAGATAAAGTGGGAAGGAGGAGGGCCAAATATGCCATCCTCAGCTGGCTGTGTCTTCAAGTCTCCTCTCAAATCTCAACTTATGGTGACCCTATGAATTTCATAGGGTTTTCTTAGGTAAGGAATACTCACTGCTGAAAACAAAGCAAATAAAAATAAACTATTTAATGTGTCCAAAAACACTCTGAAGGATGCCAATGTGGAATCACACACAGAGAAACAAACCTTTCCGCAGTGGATCTGTAGCACTACTGTACCTGCAACACTCAGCATCGAAACTTGGAAACAATGTGTTACTATAATGTATTGCATGGGTAACAAGCTGGAATAGCATTACCTTTTTGCCTGTAATGGCCAGGATCATAACTCACTCCTTTTCAGAGGGAATGGAAGGAGGTTTCTGCCTACTTGGTTGTGTTCTGCCTTAGTCTGAGCAACAATATTCAGCAACAGCAATAGGTTAAATATAGTTGAAAAGGATAGAGTTAAGAATGTAACAAAAATATATAAGCAATATGATACATAACATGTGGAATAAGTATTTGATGATAAAGGATGTGGAAAGAAATAACAATGTAAGCTATTTTGTTGTAATGTTTTCTTTTTCACTTTTATGGTAATCACGTGGTGTAATTTTTTTTTATAATTAATAAAAAAATTTTAAAAAGTATGGAGAAACAGAACAGTTTCGAATTGGCAAGGAGATCAGACAAGGCTGCATTTTATCACCCTGTCTAATTTGTACTCAGAATATATCATATGGAAATCTAGATTAGACTTAAAGAAGGCATGAAAACTGGAGGAAGGAACATCAACAATTTAATATATGGAGACGATACCATACCACCAGCAGAAAACAGAAAAGACTTGGAATGACTAGTGACGAAAATCAAGGAAGAAAGCACAAAAGCAGAGGTATAGCTGAACATTAAGAAAACAAAAATAATGAGCACGGATGATTTATATAACTTCAAAATTGATTATGAAGACACTGAAATACTAAAAGATTTTCTATAGCTTAACAGTTATAAATCAAAATAAAATCTCTGAGCTCTTGTTACAATTGTGAAAACTGACAGTGAAAAAATCTGGCAGGAAGACTGAAATGTGGTGCTGGAGACGAGTTCTTCAGATACCACGGAATACCAAAATGACCAATAAATGCATTTCACAGCAAATCATGAAAAATGAACTCTCCCTAGAAGCCAAAATGACTAAACTGAGGCTACTGTGCTTTGGATATGTTATGAGGTAATGTGACTTTTCTAAAAAAAAAGAGAGGACAACATTACAAGTGATAGACTTAAGAAAGTCACAGCCTTGAGTGTACAAGACCTGTGTGGAGATGTTGATCACAGAGTGTCTTTGAAGCACCCCATTCACAGGATTACTGTAAGTCAAAGTCAATGTGACAGCCATTAACAACAACAAATCTAACTGTGTATAATGGAACTGACTGTAGTTTAAGGATGTTTACAAATGCAGCATAAATGTTCAAAATGAAAATATTACATTCTTCTGCAGAGTCTTTTCTTGAACTGTACATTGTGTATTGTGTATTGTATATTTTGGAAGGCATGAGGCCTCCAGATGTATGGTTCTCTAGATCTTTGGTCTTCAGCTTCCAGAATTCATGATCACTGGCCTTGCTGGCAGAGGCTTCTGAGAGCTGAAGTACAAAATAGCCAGAGGAGCAAAAGTTGAGAATCCAGGGCATGTGGAATTATATGTTTAGAAATTCCTACCACATTATAAAAATGAACCAGAGGTCAAAAATGAACTCATTCTCTAAGGGGGTCTTCAACATGATTCATAAGATACAATGTAGGCTGCTATTTTTTCTAATTGCTACTGACTTGCTAATCATTAATGGGTCACTTATAGGTCACTATGTTTCTCCATAAAACCCTGAAAACTGATCAAAGAAGAACAAAGAACCCTTACACAACCTTTTCATTGTTCTACAGTAAAGGAGTCAAGAACACCTTAAGACAATAGGATAGTTGCTTGTCCATCAAATGGTTTCTTCCTCAAGTTATAACAACACTACAGCATTAAGTTAGAGAGCAGATTATGATTTTCCAGGCATATTAATAGAACTACTTATTTTACTAAATCAAATACATTCTTCTTCTACCTTGTCCCATCCTCTGCATTTTCCATAGGAAGTAGTGAGCATAAAACTGGTATTTGCTAAAGCTCTAAGCTTTATTACACAGTTGCTGCAATTTGAAACTAGGCAAACAGGAGGAGAAATAGGATTTGCAAAGCAAATCATCAGCTGGGAAAGTCAAATATTAACTTTAGGTGACACAGATCATGTGAAAGTTCAAAAAGCATTTTTTTAAGGTTTCTAGAAGTATTTGTAGCTTTTTAAGATACTGACAACACAAAAGGATCTGATTTTTACAAAAGGTCAATATGTCTGATGGCCCATTAAATGGATTAGGCAATGTTGTGTCGCACTGAAATTGTATGAACAAAAGTCATTTGATACTATTCAATTCACATCTTCTCCCATCCATAACTAATCCATAACCAATCTCTCATGCAGAAAGACCAATGCTGGTTGCCCCAGCAATGTTTGATATATTTAGCACAAAAATACCCCCTCTAGGTGTCACATTAACCAGGCAGACACTGCATTTTACATTCATTTACCTTGCTCTACTGTCTTTCCTGGTTCAGAGTGGCCAAACAGGCAGCAGCTGTCCCACCCCTCAGTGTACCACACAGGCGCCCATGCCCTCCTCATCTGGTTGAAGATGTTTTAGGAGGGGAGAGGCACGAGTGGAAATGCAGGAGCAGCTTGTGCTGCAGCGGCGATAAGGGAGAATAGAACTCAAAAGCTGGAGGGAGTCTAGACAATACTAGAAGGTGGCCAAGGAGGTTCACACTCCAGCTGGCAATCATTTTTACAAACAGTCATTTTGGTGTCACCCTCTCTAATGGCATCAGGCACTGCAGTGCAACCTCCTACTGACACCACTGGTCAACTTCTATGGAAGCAACATTAATCCATGGATGTAGACCCAGGTTTTCAAAGTTAATTTTTTGACCAACATTTCTTGACTTACAGTCCAGTATATATGGTAAATGTAGTGAGAAACTGTAGAAGAAAATGTGAGTGTGATCTCAGTGAACGGGCAGTTGCATAAAGAGGCTGGTGGTCTCTCAAGTACCATGTTCCCAAACCATGAATAAACCTACAAGAGTCATTCTGGTTTTGATAGAACCACATGATCTAGTGCAGCTGCAATATATGAAAGAGCTTCCATATGCCATCCTCCAGTTGCCAGAATTGAAAAAGTTTTGTACTGGAATCCCCAGAAATCCCCCACGCAACAAAGCCACTGGCTATGCCAGCTGAGGAGACTTCTGGTAACCGCAGACCAAGCAAGTAGTTTTCCCAAGCTCTGTCACTTCGTCATCCTTTTGTGTTTTGAACACCATTGTGTTAAAAGCCAATGGAGAGGAGTTCTGCATGCATTTTGGTACTCGCACAGAGCTTGTCACTACTTTAACAAATACTGAGACAATCTCTTCAAGGAAATAAAATTGCAATAAATAGCCCAATTCACTGAATGCCAGAATGCCAACCAGGGCCAGTTACAAGGAGCATATAATTCCCTTGCTAAAACAGTTCCACTGGCTACCTGTTCATTTCTGGACACAATTCAAAGTGCTGGTTATGACCTATAAAGCCTTAAACAGCTTAGGTCCATGCTATCTGAAAGACCATATCTGCCTGCACAAACCAGCTAGAACCTTAAGATCTGCTGAGGAAGGCTTTCTCTCAGTCCCACCACTATCCCAGCTTCGCTTGGTGAGGACACAGGAGAGACGCTTCTCAGTGGTTGCTCCTACCCTGTGGAATGCTCTTCCACAGAAGGCTAGGTATGCCCCGTCCCTGCTCTCCTTTTGCCGACAGGTGAAAATTTTTCTTTTCAAGCAGGCTTTTACATAAGCTGGGTAGATTTAATTATTAACTGTAGCAATTGGAATATCACTTTAAGTGTTTTTATGATTTTATATCCTTTTAATGTTTTTTTAACTATTTTAAATGTTTTTAATGTATTCAATGTGTTTAATTTTTTCATGTGTTTTAATGTGCATTTATTGTTGGAATCTGTCTTGGGTCCCAATTCCACGAGAAAGACAACCTACAAATACAATAGATCAATCAATCACATGTTATAATTGTGAAAGAAGAAAATGTGTCCACACTTTCTCTGAATATAATCCACTGCAGTTATTTCTAAAACTCATTATCAACCATTTATCCATGGCATAAATTGTCATGGCCTGGGGGGTAGTTCATCAGTCCATGAAAGCTTATTAATTGGTTAGAATTTAAGACACACAAATGTCCTTCTTTGTGACGCAACAGACTCACATGACTGCTCCTCTAGAAACTTCTTTTTACATGGTGCAGGTGTAGATTTCAAGTCTCACAAGTCTCACCTTAGCTGTCACAAGAAGATTTAAAATAAATAACCTCATGAAAGATTATCTCAAAAGTTAGATTATAAGCCATTCTTTAATAAACTACTCTACTTGTTTTGGCACAAAGCTAATATATAAATGCAGTTAGTCAAACAAACAGAATTAGCATTATTCAATAACCAAATAAATGGATCCGATATATGATATCCATAGCAAATGGTAAATTACATCTACCATGTGTGAACAACACTTGCACCTGACTGCAACATGAGATAAGGCTACATATTTTACCACTCCATAACTATTATCAGAATTTATGAGGTGTAGAAGCAGAGGTACAGTGCAGAAAGGAGACAGTACAGTGGGCCCCCAGTATCCACTAGAGCTTGGTACCAGGACCCCCCATGGATACCAAAATTCATGGATGTTCAAGTCCCTTTATATACAATGTGTAGTAGTGTAGTAAAATGATGTCTCTTACTTAAAATGGCAAAATCAAAGTTTGCTTTTTGGCCTTTTTAAAAATATTTTCGAGCCATGATTTTTTTCAATCTGTGGATACAGAATCCATGGATATAGAGGGCCAACTGTATAGTTTAGTTACCTCATAATATATGTGATGTTCCACTGAGATTGTATATAGTACTTCTAAAAAAATTAAAAAACAGACACTAAAGCACTTATCTAATAAAGTTTCCTACACACCACCCAATAATGTCAAGCCACCAGCAAAGTCCAAGCAGAAGCAAAATTATTTAAACCAAATGTACAAATCTATAGTTCCTCAAAATCAATAATTCACAAACTTGGCAGAGCCCCTACATATAAAGAATTTCATCTCCCAGAAGCCCAGCAGTCATACCCAACGGTCATACCTAATACCCAAGGAGTTCCGAGAACCGCACTACAGTAATGCATGGATACCCAAGACTGAGAACCACTGTTTCAGATCACTAGAAATATATCTTACAGCCACTTACATGAAAACAGAAATAGGCATGTTCTAAATATTCTAAATTCTCTCTGGTACCACTGAAGCACACATTAACTCTCTCAGAGTAGGATTCAGTTGTGCAACAACCTAAACTACATCCAGCAGGATAGCAGAATGGAAGCAACAAAACAAAAACATTAAGGAAAGAGGGTTGACGTTATAGCCATGCTGTCCTTCAGTTCTGCAGATACTCTGAAATCATCAAAAGTGAGTGTGTATATGTTAAATTTGGCCTCTTATTCCCAGGGTTATTAAATAAAAAATGACCAGAGACTAAGAGCATGAGAGGTATTTCTTGCATCAACAGCTTTCAAGGAAACCATAAAATTAAATTGCGTTAATTTTATTTACTGGCTATTGCTTTCACTTAGTTCAGCTGTTTGGCAAGAAGGGTGAAAGACAACGTACCGGATTTCAAAACAATCTTTATACTTACGTAGCACATGTTATGAGAAACTGCCTTACACCAAGTCAGACTGACTGTCAGTCTAGCCCAGCACTGTCTAATTGGCAGTGACTCTCTAGAATTTTACGCAAAATTTGCTCTGTACCCTGGAAATGCTCCTCAGCCCTCCCCAGTCCATGATGGGCAGAGTAGGACATCTCCAGTCATTACTGAGACAATGGTCATATTTTCATAGTTTTAAGCCCTAGTTATTTGGATGAGGCAGGTTCATCCAAAACAAACAAAGCTGCATTCTAAGGAAGGTGGCTTTTGTAGCCAGTCCTAATTTCTTAACCTGAACTCTGCAATCTTACCATTATGGAGCCAAAACAAGAGAGCCCCAAATAAAGACCAAAACTTGCATATCATATGGACTGTGCCACTGCTAAGGGAACAACATAAAGCTAGAGAGAACCCAGTCAATTATTTTTTTTAGCTTTCCAAAGGCATAGTATCATATAATGCTGCTGACAGCTGTCTCTCCAAACTTCTCCTTGACAGATCCTCCAAATAATGTTATATAGGGCCAGGGCAATGTTTAAAGATCCAGCAAGAGAAAAACTGGAATGGAGGCTCTTGAGGCAATCATTGCAACTATGGCTGAAGAAAGTGATACTAGTTAAGGACGGCATACCCTGCAACAGGGTAGATGTTTGTTGTAGGTTTACAGAGAACATTTCTCTGTTTGAAGAGGTTCAGAGCCAGCCTGGTATGGTGGCTTGAGCACTGGATTATGACTCTGCAGATGGACTGAATCCGCATTCAGCCACGGAAACCCAATGGGTAACCTTGGGCAAATCAGGAAAATCACACCCTCTCAGCCTCAGAAGAAGGCAAAGGCAAACATCCTCTGAACAAATCTTGCCAAGAAAAGCTTGTGATAGGGTCACCTTAGGGTTGCCATAAGTTGGAAACAACTTGAAGTCACACAACAACAGAAGAGGGCCATTCTCTCTTTGAATGTATCCTCTCTCTAAAGAGGTGTCCAGTCTTAAGTTCAATTTCAGCATAAAAGAACCATTAGCAAGGTGAAGGAGGGGTCTTGAAATTGTCCATCAACATTTAGTAGCTGGATAGTGAGCGGGCACACAGCGATGTGCATAGTATCTTCTATTTAAACTATTTATTTCCAAATGTCCTTTTACACAAATACACATTCTTACATACATACACATCGGCATTTGTGAATTTGCAAATATGTGTCCTCTTTGGAGTGGTGCATTTCTTTTTCCTTTTCTGGCAATGTGTACGTTCTCGTCTTAACCTACAGCATGCACCTGGACTTCCCCAGTTATGCAATTTATGTGGACTGAACACATCAGTAAACCAAATTCCAGATCAGGAGTGAGACTCAAGTAGGCTATACATATTTCTTAAAGTGCCATATGTGGATTTACCACGTGGATGTTTCATCTGCTACTATTTTTTTTAAGTATATCTAATTTTTTCAAGAAGAAAAGATAGGATCAGAAACTAATAAGCGCTGTTCTCAGGTGGCATTCCACTATTCAAAGCAGTCCATTCTGAGAAGCTATAAAACCCTTCTTTCAGAGCTTGTCATGGTGAGGCCTTTTTTCCTAAAGACAGCTTGATGCTTGATACAACTCAGATCTGTCTTCACTTAATCTCAGTCACTTGCCAGCTACACCAAATGCACAATTTAGATCAACTTCTTTAAAAAAAAAAAGAACTTTGATTTTTCTTATATGTTTTTTGGGGAAAAAAGAGATAAATATTGTATTCTATGTTCATCAAAGATTCCACACAATAATGGAACTTGAGAACAGCTGAGACAGTTATAGGTGGCAAAATCAGACTCAAGTAATATTCTATTCTGTAATTCAGCGCCAAAGCTTAGTTGCAGAGTAAATGAATAGGGAGTGGGTGGGGAAGAACTCCTCTTAAAGCACAAGGTAGCGATTTTAAAAAAAAAATGTATGGCAGCCTGGAAGAATAAAGGGGTTCTGCTGAATATACAATTCAACAAATGTTATAGGTTTCAGTATATTAAATGCACTCATTTGTTTGGGGGGGGGGGTTGAAAAGGAAAAGAAAGATGCAAATTAAATGGAAATGTCTCATTTTCACAGTAGCTGAGAACACAACAGCAGCACATGATGTAGCACAGCTGGCATTCAGTCTTATTGCTACCAATCCAGCTGAATGGCTATCAATCTTAAGTGCCAGCCACCCTAAAACAAAACATCACCAGCAATTGTTCTTATATTTCCCCCTCATTTGACAGTTCCACTCTTTTAAATTTGGATACTAATTTAGTCTGAAGCAATATACAATGCAGAATATATTGTGCCCAAGTCTATGGCGCTGGGTTTGTGCCAGGCATTTCCTGCACAGATTGCCAATAGAGGATTGTTCCCAATTTGCAATGAGGGGACCATCTGGGAAGAAAAGGAAAATGCTACGATATGTAATTGGGGCTTTCAATTAAGTAAATAGGACATCTGAAGATTTCAAGGCTGTGGAAAATGAAAAGAGAATGCTGTGGAACAAGCAGAGGAAAGCAAAACAACATTGTAGGCAACAAATTCGATCTGTGGTTGCACCAAAATGAAACAAACCAAGAAACTAATCTCAGCTATGGATGGATGCATTATTATTTTGTCTCCTATCCTGTCTTAACAGGCATGCCCTGAAAAGAAGGCATTCTGTGTTCCAAGGACAAAGCATGGTGTTGGATAGCCAGAGCACACTGTCTAAATGTCAATTTCACTTTAGCTAGCCTTTCCACAGAAAGGCTACATTTTCCCTAACAGACATTCATTCAGTCATTCATACACTCATATATTTCAATGGGAATTGTGCAAATTTGAAACTGGATTACATCCAAAGATTTTTGAGAGACACAGAAGCAAATTTGTTCACAATGAAATGCACTCTTTCTCCTTCCTGACTCTTTGAGTAATACATCTTTGTTTCATTCAGCACTTCAAAAAGGCCAGGCACTTTCAAATTGTGGCCACCCACCAAGGCAGTGAAAATAATGAAACAGCAAATCTTGACATCAATAATTACCATGTTTAAAGATTAGGGGGCTGAGGATATTTTTCCTTCCTTCTGTCAGGCTTCTTTTGTGCATGTAGGTATACTGCAGGTAAACTACACTGGGATGAAAATGTAGGATAAAACTTAATCTAGATGAAAGAATTTGAGATCATCATCTGTGAGTCACTGATGGTCCACAAACTCCATTCAGATATCTGTAGAAAGACTGCAGAAGAGTCAAGGATGCTGGTCAAGAACACTATTGGCCATGGAATCTGAAGGCATTCTGAACAGCACAGTTTGACTAGGACAGTTATCAAACAGGCTAATAATAGGGCCCATTACTGTAATACTCTTGTCAGTGATGCAGTCTAATAATTTACTGCTATAAACGTATTTGTTAAAAGGGTCCTTGTCAATGGCCTGATGCAGGATCTATAATTTTCCTAACAATGATGCCAGCATTGAATATAAATGTTACTAAAACAAGAGTTACCTATGTGTTTTGATTTGTAGAACAACAAAGACATTTTATTGACAGTGCAATCTTAAATATGTTTACTCTCATCCATTTAATTCATTCATATTTACCAGCATGCAAGGGCTCTTTAGGCTGAAGAGGACTGGACAATTATCCAAGCCCTCAGCCATTTTCAAGCTGTTCATGGAAAAAAAAGTTTGAGACCTTCTAGTTTAGATGACAATGGAACTATTTAACAAAACCATTGGTTAGATGGAAAGTTAAGGTCATTGACTGCTTTTGGCTCACCACACTTCAGTGGGGCTTTCATACCTTGTCCAATGGATTTCTTAGACTCACATACATTGCCTGATTATTAACTAATTTGCTAAGAACACTGGTCTTAAGCATGATCCACAACTTTATTCAACAACACTCAAGTGGAGAAGACCTTCTGATGACCTCCTGTCTCATTGCCAGTGCAGCTAGTCCCTTAGATTCATTTACTTTGTTTAATCATCTTATGTTTCTTGCTGTTATTTCTAAATGACAGAAGGAATCATACAACTCTCTAGAAGCTACATGACTGAAATTCCCAGCACTCCTCAACTTTGCATTTGCTGACCAGGATTGGTGGGACTTGCAATCCAACAACATCTGGAAAACCATATGATTCTTATCTCTGTTCTAAACAGAACTTGTAGTCTGTTTACATAGATGTGTGTGTATAAAAATGCCCTTTAGACACTATTTGCCATTCTACAGACTCTGGGGCCCAGATATCTAAGTTCCTTTACTTGTGTATGCCCTGAAATCTGCACATACTGTGGTAACCCTGGCTTCCATTGGCCCTGAGAACTAGAAGTCCCTAAGCACTATGCTGCTTGTCTCTGCCTGCTGTTGTCAGCCAGCTGCCACTTCCTGCCAGTTTCTCCAGTCTATACACAGCAAATATTTCAGGAATCTAAGGAACACTGGGACCTATAGTTTGTGAGAAATCATCCCAAAATACTTCTACTAGTTGCAGATTAGGGCTAGCTGATTAGAACATAGTTTATCTCTCCAGTTCATTAGCTGTTTCTAAGCACAGTTCAAAGCATTGTTTCTAACCTTTAAGGAACTATTTAGCTCAGGAGTTGACTGACTAAAGACCTCTGGCTCTCATATTGTTAGGGAGCTAGTAAGTACAGGAAAAAAATGGAGCATTTTGGGGTATTCCCCCCAAGAGAAGCTCACTTGGCACCAAATCTCACATAACCCCAATGCCAGGACTTTTATAACATTTGCTAAGTTGCCCTCAAAATTCTCCACATGACTGGAGACTCAGAAGTGTGGTCTCTTGTTGTAATACAAGCCTAGGAGTGATAGGAAGACCCTATCTGTATTCAACCTCTCTGGTTTCTGTGAAGAGGAAAATCCGGCATTCTGGGAGTGCAAGAATACCAGCCTCTATCTGGTGACAGGCTGGACATTCTCTGTGCTTCTCATTGCCTTCCAACCCAGTACGGGGTAAGAAGGTCACCATTAACCCTTTCCCAAGTGATCTAGAAGAACAGAATTACTTAGTGGGTGACTAGAGGACTGATGGGAGAAGGTTCTTCCTTCATTTCTTGCAATGCATTCAAAGCACCGGGAGCCACAAGGACGATTCTTATTGCTGCAGGTATCCCTGAGGATCAAAGACAGCAAAGAAAAAAGCATTTGGTCTCATGTGGATTGAGAGGCACTTGGAAGCTGATGTCGTTTAATTGCTTTTTAATGTAAATTTTAATTAATTTGTTTTGTATTTTAACAGTTTTATTTACTTTATTATTAGCCATCTTCAGGCCCATGTTTTAGGAAAAATGGTGGGTTTTTTGTCAAATCTGATCAAACCAAATCAATAAAGTGTGTGAACTCCTAAGCTTGAATTGTGCCACACAGATGTATACGTTTACTTAATAGAGACACTCCTGAGTGCTAAATAAAGCACACACATATAAAACTAAATCTGATATGTGTTTCCTATTTTGTGTTCAACACATTAATTTATATGACTCTGTAATGCAGGCAAAGGCACCTTAGTAACGTCCAGGTGTTTCAAACTACAAATCCCATAATTCTTGTTCACTGGATATTCCAGATAGGACTCATGGACATGGTAGTCCAGAATATCTGGAGGACATCATGTTGCCTAATCATGCTCTAATCATAATGCTAAGGCTATTTGGGGATTTGAATGAAAGCACAGCCACAGAGGCATGCTTCTATCACCTGTAGATTTTTACAAAATAGCAGGAGGAGAAGGGGGAGTGAAAGGTAATTAAAATATCCATCCTAACAAGATTCTGAAAGATTTTTAAAACACTTGTCTTAACTGAGTGTGAACACTGTAGACAGTACATGAACTCCTGTTCCTTTAACTCCTTTGTTTTAGTGGGTCACTATTTGGCAATTCAAATTTTAAGTCCAGAGAGCCCTATCCAAATCAGGAGTTCAGTGGAAGCTAAGGTTTAAAGTTTACCTCATTTCCCTACACACAATACGATCCCAATAAAGTCTGAGTTCCCTACTGTCCACAGATCTGCTAACTATGTTTTAAAAGTAGTATCCAGTTTGGACTAATGTAAATACTTCTGTCCAGGATGGCCCTAAATGAAGCCTGTTGTTTCAGGAAAAACATAATCCTAAAACAGAAAAAGAACTCTCTCTCCATTTCTCTTTTCACTCTCTATTAACCAAAACTTAACTGGGCTGAATATCTCCTATCAGATGCCCTTCATCATTTCTTTCCCATGCATCTAATTTGTAAAGGAAGGCAGGTGCTGGACTAGGAATTCTGTCTGCAAATCAATGCATACAAAAAGAGGCTTCACAATAATTTCCCTACGCCTCACCTGTGAAATGGTGCTAGGTTACAGGGCAAAAAAGACCAAGGAGGAGAGCATACAATCAAAGTCTGCAAAACACTCCTTTCTCTTCTCCTTGAACTGTCAGAAAGTTTATCTAAATAACATTTACCAAATAACATGCCTCTTCAAAGCCAGTAGCAGTATCTCAAAACACTACTGGGTTTAAGTTAGACTAACATAGAGCAATGCAGGTGTGACTACAACTCACACCATCCCCAGACAGATGGCTTGGGACAAGGAGACTTGTAGTCCAATACTCTGGGGCAAGAGGGGAGGCCTGCCTTACAGAGACAGAAATATACACAGCAAAGGAAAATATTTAGCATGGCTTTAGGTATTCATTTAAAAGGCCAGAAGTCTACAATTTTAGACATGCCAACTTTAGACAAGTGTACAGGCACACTTCTGACTGCCCAACTCCAGAACATCTTTCTAAATAACTTACCATTGTCATCTGTGGTTTGCTATCTTTAAATTTGTCACCAGAAATGGCATTCCAAGTACACAGTGAAGAGTACGCTGCACACCCCAAACCTCCTGCTTTCAACACGGTAAAAGCACAGTGGAAGCCTCCTTCAAACAAAGGACAGATAATGGCACTCCACAAAGAAGAAAACGAAAAGCCATTGCAAGACTGCCTCCAATTGGCTCCAGCACTGCTGGCTGCTTCAAATCCTCAGCTTCAAAGAGTATTTCACCTGTCTTAAATGGGGTGGGGCAGCACACAAAGCACCTAGCTACCTCCCCTCACCATGAAATTCTCAACATTTTGACTGTTGTTCTCTTGCTCAAATGCTGGGAGATCCATTTTACAAAATTAGTGGTTTTTAGGTTAGCTCTGATCTAACCACATTCTCTTTTAAAAAAAAGAGAAAATGCATTAATCTGGATGTCATGGAAACAAAAGCTTGCCCAGCTGTTCTCAGATAGGCAGGCAGTTAGACAACATGCTGGTGACACTACCAAAGAGTCCTGTTCAGCAGACAATAAGGAAGCCCTTTATGTTGAGGACTATTTATATAGACAGCTATTTACCATTAACTATATAATTATGCCACACATTCTTAGAGAAAGCATTGAACTAATAATACTGATGGCTTCCTTTTCTTGTTAAAGACAGACACTCACAAGTTACATTCCCAGGGTAAGTGGAAAATCTCATCTCATGAAACTAAAGGATCATCCACCATTTCTTCTTTTAGCATTTTAATACATTTTTTAAAAAATTAAAAAATAAAAATAAACCTAAATCAAGAGATGAGGCCACTAACAGAAAGTTTCTCAATGAAAGGAAAAAAAAACCCATAACAATGCACAGGCTGATGATTAATTTTCTTCTCCCTTGACCTTGAACAGGCATTGTGTTAGAAAAGATTGAGAAACTGAATCAAAAGACCCAATTAACCCTTTGAAACCACCAGATTCTTCAAAGGTTAGACTTGTTACCCTACAATGTTTCCATTCCTGATAGAGTGTAATCACTCTGATCAAGGCTACTGATTAACCATTACGGCAAATACAGTAATCGGCTTCTCTTGTCATGGACACCTGGATCATGAAAGAGAATTGTTCTAGTGCAGGTTATACACTAAATCTAATAACTTAGCTTATTCTTTTATTTTTGTCTTCCTTTTCAGTTAATAGCCTGAAAAGGGGCTACTGATCCACAAAAATGTTTGAGACACATCTTTATCAATAATTTTATTAGGAATGATGTCCCAATAACAATCTTGTCCCACTTTTGCTAGGATCCCTCTAAGTCTATAAAATGGAAATAAATCCACCCAGTTTTTCCACTGATGCCTCTGCATTGCCTTCTTTGCACTAGATGGGGCTTTTTAAGTTTTTATTTGCCCAAAACCACTGACCTTGCATTTGAAAATGTCTTCCTCACACTGTATCTCATATCTCGTCCTTCCTACTCCAACACAAACTAAGCTTCAGATACTTCAAACAAAATCTGAAAAATGCCTATTATTTTCCAGCAGATGATGTTCACTTGTTAAAACAAATGTGATCTAACTCTCTAGCACACAATCCTCTAGCATCTTGTGAAATCTTTGAAACATCCTCTCTGTAAGCTAGGTAACTCTTTAATTACTGTATCTCTCTCTTACACACACAGATCATGTGTGTATGCCAGTCACACATATACACAACGAACACATTCAGAAAAAAGCACACTTTGTTTTGCATCTCGAGAGGCCTGGATTCAGCATCACTGACAGTCCTACACTGTCTTCCTGCCAGTGTCAAAGACACAGTGAAAGGAGAGAGGGTCAAAACTGCCTCAGCATCCTTCGTTCCATAACAAACAATATAGAAACACACATTTTTTGTTGTTGCCCAGACAATCCTGCAGCTCATTAGATGTAGTTACTGGGCACAAAAGGATGCCACAGAACAAGCTCTGCTCCCACCCTCTCCAAACAGAAATAAAAAGGAGACAACGTTTACTTACATGACGACTCAGTGCCAAACATGGCTGGCTCCAGATGCTTGTATCTCAAAAGGGGGGTTAGAAAGGGAAAGGAAAAGAGATACAGGGAATGTGTGTGAGAGAGAAGGAGGGATGAGACTGCTACACAGCAGGGATCATGAAGCCAGACAACGCAGTTCCCAGAGCTATCTAGTCGTCAGATTTTGCTCTTCCCTTCCCAAGCTACAGTCTGCAAACTGCCTTTTCCTGCAGCTCTCAGAGCAAAACAGGTCTTCTTTGTAGAAGCAAGGAGAACGTAATAAGATGTATATATATATACATATGTATATCAGGAGTGTTTCTTTCAAAATCCAGTAGACAAGAAAAGGCCAGGGTCTCTTCTGCTGATGCAGTGAGGCAGAAATAGGTAGCAGACACCAGATACTGCAATCCACAGCCCCTGCTCTCGGTAAGACAATAGCATAGCTTATGCATACACTGGATGACGTCAGAACACTGCAAAGACTGACTGCTGTTAACCACAGGCTCAGAGGGAGCCTGAATAGAGCACTGCAATTCAAGTGGGAATTCTTTTGTCACAAAATACAGAAGACAAAGAACCACCCGTATTTCCTCCCATCCCTGCTGATTAAAAAGGAGAAGAAACCTTCCCCATGCCAGAGGAAGAGGGACAACACTGTCCCTCAATGAATTACAAACACATCTGCTCAGCTGCTGCAAATGCTTCCTTGTGCGTGGCTTAGCAATCACAACTGTAATAACAATAATAACAATAACAATAATAATAATATACCTTGTCCAAATATGCTATCAGATGTTCAATATATGCATTGCAACAGATGGCTTTTTAAACAAGGACAGGAAAAACAAGAACCCTGAACCTCTATTATTTACTCAGAAGTCCTTATTCATAAATTCATAAAACAACAAAATCTATCCATAAAGTATCTCTAGGTGTGCATGTTAGTATCAATGAAGGGTAGTCAATTGCTGCCTCACTGGGACTCCCACGCTAATTCTGTGTGACAGCCCTACAAGAGGTTGGTCAAGTTTTTCTGGTACCTTTACTTTTAAGGAAAATTATCTTCTGGGCTGTAAAAAAATTAAAAGCTATTCCACACTTGAATGCAACATCTCTTGCAGGCTTTGTAAATGATACTTTTGGGCTACAGTCAAACATGTGTGCTCCCTAACTGTGATGTTCCTCCTCTTGTACCATTATCTCAACAGTAAAGCTGATCATCCCCACCACAGACAAACTAGAGACGGCCGAAGTCTGTAGAAGCCAAATAGCCATACTGCAAAATCTCTGCTGGGGTCAACATTTCCAGGCCAACACTCACTGTCATTTCCTGATCCACTGCAACGACAGTTTCTACAGTTTCTTGTATCTTCTTCCATCCCCTACAGCTCTTTCTCACTTGCAGCCTCGCTGCTACTATTTCCTCTTCTCTGCCATGGCTTCTCCTTCTCCCTCACAAAAAACAAACCACAGCTTCTTCTTTCCCTCTCCTAGTCTGTTCCCATCTCACTTAAAATTGTGTGGCTGTAAATGTTGTCTTTTGCTGCTGCCACTACCATTGTCACTGCCTCATCCTTTGAAGTTCCTGTCTCTTAGTGCGAATCAGTGGAGGGAAGAGCAAATTCCTGTAATCTCCCACTGCCCCTGCCAACTGCAGAAGAGAATTATTATGATTTTGTCACTGTGCACTTAATCTTCAAATTCTGTGAAGAACATCCCATAGCCTGTTCACCACTTACAATGGGGCCGTTGCTCAAAACAAGAACCTGACTTAAATAAATACTAATAAATTGAACTGAGTCTGGAATACTTTCATACGGTGACATATTATATACACTGGGCAACAGAAAACTTTTCAGTATCTTCATTCAGCAGCCTATAGGTCTTGCAAAATCAACAGGGGTCTCACATACTAATGAGTCTCTTGAACTTCAGAAAATATCAGAGCCATCATTTTGAAAATACTGGCATTTCAAACTTGATCATTATTATCTATTTTGGAGACTTGGATTATGTTTAGGAGGCAAACAATTATGTTACCTCTATCAACATGAAGACTGAGCAGGTGGTGTAGGAGAAAGAAGGAGTAACTATTTAAGTCCTGATTTTCAGACACAAGTTCACATTTTAACAGTCACAGACCAATTAGAATTATGTAAAGAAATGCTATCAAACAGACGCATTTGCTAGCAAAGACGAAGATGACGTAGTAGTTCTTCATACTGGAAGCCTACTGTAATATGTAAAAAAGACCCAAAGAAGGCTATCTCTTTTGCTCCCTCCCCTTTCGGGAAAGCTAACTTTAGTGAAATTTCAATAGAAATAAAAGTAGCATTTTCACATTTGCTATGGTGGCTATTTTCATATTGCTGAAAGAGAGTTGGAAAGACAGATTTACTTAAAAATTGTACAGAAAGTCAGACAGCTAGAGGAAGGCAGGAAGATGCATATTTACAAATCGTTGCTAGAGTTTAAAGAAAAATACATTTCACCATAGTGGGAAGACTCTGATAAGTTGACCTGAGTGTCTGCTGCTGAGCCTGTTATCCAGCTGCTAACTAGAGACAGTAATGCTCAAGGCCCTGACTTGGACTGGACAGCCCTTTAAACAAAGGACTGCCCTTGACAAAGCAGGCTACACAACTGCCCTACTACTTGCTATGGAGATGTTTTAAAATCCCAAAGTAGTCTACACTACAAACTTAAAATGTGATGACACTAGGGCACTTAGGTATATGTAAGTAGATGCAGGAATACAGAATTTCTGTTTTCAAAAATAATCAATAAACAACTGCATTCAGTTTTCCTGCTTTTTCCACCCAGCAGCAGACTGAAACACAGAAAAAGGGTATTAAGTTAAGCAATTTAAATCCTTTGATAACTAAAAAGAGTGCCATTCCATCAAAGAACTAGATAGTAAATGCAGATCACTTCTTCAATATATGACAATGCCAGCAAGAATATTGTTTGCTAAATTCGGAAATGGACTGAAGCACCAATGATGGAAGAAGGGATTTTTCAGGTTGCTGAGTTAGCCCAAATGGCCAAATTAACATAGAGTCTAAAGTATAAGCCAACTGAAGACTTTGAAAGATTGGAAACCACTTATAGGTTTTTGAGCAATGAGAAATCTAACAGTTTAATAATCTGTGGCTATGGTTATTAGCAATGTGAGTAGGATTATTTAGTTTGAGCTGTAATGGTAGAATATTTTTTCTTTGTTCTTTTTCTTTTCATTACAGGCAGGATTGGGGGATCAGAACCCTACTGTGTATCAGTTGTATGTCTTTCTCTTTTCTTTTTTCCCACTCTTCTTCTTCTATTTCTTTATTTTTAATTGCATATAACTTTGATTGTAAATGAGATTATTCATGTCAAAAAGTAATAAACAAATTTTTAAAAGCTGAAGTATCTGTGGTAAATTTCCTCTTGTTCCTCTCTCGACCACTGGTTTATAGGCTTAGAGAAGATAACACATTTTGGGGGAAAAACTGTTTGACTGTCTCATGGTATTAGCTTCAGTTTCTTGGATGATATAGACTACCTAGAGGAAGAAGAGGCAATCTAATGCCTTCCAGATGTTTTGAACTACAAATCCTTCAAGCCCTAATCCAGCATAAACACCCACTGGACTCCAAAATATGTAGAAGGCACTTGGCTGCCTCCTGCTGAAAGCCAATTTAGTTTCATTCAGACCTGCTTTAGTTGCTCTGCTGCACAACATATGCTGGGAACTAGAAAAGAAGTATGGGGAAGAGGAGTGCACCCCTGTTCTAATGGAGCTCATAAAGTCTTTGAATACTGTCAATCAACACACACTTCTGGATTTCCTTGCAATTATTTATGTTGGTTTGTTCTTCTCATTCTTCAAGATCCATTTCAGAAGATGGCCATGGCCTTCAGCTTTTGGTGTCTCTCATGGTTCCATCTTGTTCCATATGCAATTTAGCATTCTGGAGAACTGTGGTACATCATCTTAAGTATGAAGATGCCAAATAGCTCTTTTCTTCCATTTTCATCAGATTCCAGGTAATGCACTGATGTTCTGTCCAGAAGAAGAAGGAATGCGATAGAAAAAAGCCTAAGTGAAGCAAACCCAGGCAAAATAGAGGTACTTTTTTGGAAAGTTATCTTCACTTGATGGAGGGTTTCAACCTGTTCTTGACAGGACAGCGCTCAAAAAGTAACGAACATATTTGAGGAGGTTTCCTAGAGCTAGCCATGCAGCTATTACCCAGATAGCAGCTACGGTGGTCTGGAGGTCTCTGCCCAGCTGGGACTGATATGTCACCAGTTCCAATAACTCAGGTGACTGCACACTGTCCTTGGTTTTATCAAGACTGGTTCCTTGGTTGTATTCCTTGGTTATATCAAGACTGAGCTGTATGGAGCTACCCTTTAAAAGTCTTTGTAAGCTTCGTTTGGTCCAAAATGAAGTGGCAAAGGTACTCACAGAAATATGGCTATGAGACTTCTGTACAGGTTACTATTATCTTTGAGGCACAATTCAAAGTGCTAATTATTATTTAAAATCTTTAAATGATTCGGAGGCAGGGCACCGAAGGGCTACCTCTCCCCTTACCATCTACCTATAATCTAATACCTGATAAAGTGGT
Source organism: Cyclura pinguis (assembly GCA_030412105.1). Lineage (NCBI taxonomy): Eukaryota > Metazoa > Chordata > Lepidosauria > Squamata > Iguanidae > Cyclura > Cyclura pinguis. The sequence continues at coordinate 74,946,444 of CM059603.1, read as the reverse complement.
CTTATCTGATATACGCTAGGTCAGTCACGAGAAGGCTTTTTCTGTGGTTGTATGCCAACTGTGGAACTTTCTCCTTTTTTAGCTTCTGTCACAAACTCTGTTCAGGCAGATTTTGAAAACTAACTTCGGTATTTTATGATGACTTTGAAGTTTTTCTTATATTTTGTAAAATATAAAATATTATATAATATATAGCATACTATAATTCTGACCATGTGTTTTTAAATTTATCTGTTGTTTCTATTGTTTAATTTTTTTCTTGCTTGTTTTTAAAGTTACAGGCTTTCGTAAACGGAAAGGTGAGACGCTAATATGAAGAAGGAACACACATTTTCATAATGAACGATTTCTGCCTCAGAAAATTCAACATTTATGTAGTAAAAACACTTTACTGATTTTTTTTTTAAGAACCTGAAGGAGAGATGCTACACAATTCAGATAGCAAAGCCTCTGTAAAAAGTCCAATAGAAGTAAACAAGAAAACAAATTTAATGGCTTCTACTATGAATGTATAAACACAATGCCTGTAAATTTCAACATTGATACCTGCAAAAGGAAGAGTGATTACATATCAACTACTTGTAGAATCCATTTTGCAAAATGAAACACTACAAAAATAATCCTTCAGCACTGCAGATTCTCAAAAATTTTAGAAAACTATGATTTCAAATCTTGTTCAACATGTGACCAGCAGGAATAACTGCATTTGTATAGGCTTTCTTCACAGGATTTCAGAGTATTTTCTTAAAGCATCACACACGCATGCTTGTACATGTGGACACACATACGTGTATGTGTGGTTCTTCAAACTGTGAGAATCAGTCTCTAGGCCCTAGGAAATATCTGAAGTGTATGAGCTCACACACTGAAGAAAGACAAGAACTTCCTGGCTTTCATGAAATGCCACATATTTGTCTGTATGTTCATGCTTTAAGCAGGCAATAACAATGCAAACACAGAAATCAGAGAGAGAAAACTGTGGCGCCTGACTGGGGCAGGACAGGCACACTCTTTGGTAAAAGCTTCCAAGCACTTCTGCAGAAAGAGCAAAAAAGTGTGGGGAATTTCAGTAACCGACTAACTTGAAACATCAATAGCAGATAGTTTCAACTTAAAAGACATCTTTCGATTTTAAAGAGTACAACTAAGTTTTCTTCCCTCATTCTTCATGCGACCGTTTCGTTTACTGTAGCTGATTTTTTAAGCTTTTACAGAATTAATATAACTATATGGTCCATGATAAATAACCAAACATCAAAGCTCTGCTGTTGCACAAACTTCTTAAAATTATTATCCGTAGCAACATTCATTTCTTACACTAGAAAGAAAATCCTAGAAGATGGCAACAATTTTACTGAGGATTTTAGTAGTAATCTGAGGAACTGTGCAAGTGATGACTGTTGCCACAGTTAAAGAGTTCTGTCACTGCGAAACCATAACCAGAACAAGCAAGAGGGGCCACAAGAGAGAATCACAGCAATAAAAACACATGTACTATACAGACAGATTGAGTTCAGTGGCAGTGTTCTCACTTTGCCTGCAGAAGGTCCTAGGTTAAATGCCTGATGTCTCAAAGAATGGCTAGATGAGCTTCTGACTGAAACCTTAGAGTGCTACTGCCAGTCAGTGTAGATAATACTGAATCACACAGACCAACAGTCTGACTTTATGTAAGGCAGCTTCCTAACATTTCAGAATCCACAGGCATAAACAGATTTTAATAAAGTAGGCATGTGTATGTCCCAAGTGATTGTAAATCTCCACATCTTAGAGGGCAGAACTTTCAGTACAAGCATTATTATGTTCCATAATAAAACCATGCAAATAAGTTTTAAATATTTCCCTTTCACGGTCTAGAAAATAAAAAGCGCTTATGAGGGCAAACGAAGGAGGGAAGAAACTTCTTTTGACGTAGGAAGAAAAAAAGAATTAAGATGAACATTCTCTTCATCATCCCAACTTAAGAAAAGTTCACAGAGCCTCCCCTTCCTACTGAAATCAACATTTTTTGTCTCTTTCACCTCCACGCTACAAAAATGTCCAGTATACTCCAGTCAAGCAATACCTCTAACAAATATGGTTTCCGAAGTATCACCCCTAACAGCCAGGACAATATTTGTAATCTTGCACAGTAACTCCCTAAAACAAAATGCAAAAGTAGGTATCTGTGAATGAAAATATTAATCATAATAATATTCACAGACTGATTATCTGTGTTGAAAATACTTAGGGAGTTAGACTGCATGTCCAAGTTACATGTTCTTTACTAGTAATAGAGAGTGAAGCTCAGGTTCTTTATATAGATTTTCCAACCAAACAAAAAAATCAGCAGATTGGCTCGGACTTCCAATCTGTACCATTTTTAAAGTAAAGCATATTAACCCAAATTTAAAAAATCAAAGCAAAGCGTTGATCACCAAAGGGAACTGAGGGCAGAAGAAGAGAGGAAAAATCACTGATTACCTTGTTAGAAATACGACCTTTGTTCAGAAACATGAATGAAGCCACGGATACGCACTTCAGTAATATATTTAGCCAATTAATCAGGATATTATAAATATTTTCTTTACCTGGACAAACCATGGCAGCTGTTATTCAAAGAAGATTCAGTACTGTTTGCTTAGATAGCTTTCCCAGTGCCAACAAACTTGAGCAGAAATAGTACCACCATGTGTGTTTATTTTAGAACAGGTTTTGCAACATTTTACAAAAAAAACTTGCTGTAGTGATCCTTATCGCTGGCCTCAATCACCAATCCTGGCATTGTTTGTTTTGGAAAAAGCTGAAGGTGAATATCCAAATACTAACACAGCAATCTGGTCATGTCACAGTCCATTTCACAAATCTAACAGCAAACTATCATTGCTCTGAAAACCACCAGACTTAAAAAGCCATGTAGCTAAACTTAGCAGCGGTTTTAGCTCAACTACCTTCCCTTTCCCCTACAAACAGAGTTTAACAGGGAGTAACCTCCAAGATCTAGGAAATGATCATATTTACTCCAGAAGGGTAACCCCTTTTCTCCACTACAGAACCCTAAAAATGAAATGGACACTATGAAGATAGCTTTTCCAGACTAGGGTTGCCAAATGTCCCTTTTTATGAGGAATGTCCCTTATTTGAAAGCTAGAAAGCCTGTCCCCTGGAGGGCTAGCAGGTCTCCCTTATTTTAAAGGATGTCTCCTACTTGAAGGTTGGAAAGCACGTTCTTTTATACAGACTGAATGGGATGCCAATAATCCAGTATTTGTGAGTGTGGACATTTTGAGAAAAGATGAAGCCATGTTGCAAGAGCAAGTGAGTATGTCTGAAGCTCACTGCCAGTACAGATGATTACAGCATGATTAAAACAGTTTCAGGACTATTGATGCATGCTAAAAAAACAAACCAAGTATTGATTTTCATAAAGACAGAAAATTAATTGTCAATCTCATGTGTCATGAACTTTGTCTCCCCTTACTGTTATTTTGAAAACCTGGCAAACCTATTCTGGACTCAAGTTATTCCTCGACAATTCTGCACATCTGCAGGTGAATTTGCAAATTCAACTTTATCTGCCTTAATGGTACTTATTTAGACATATACAGGTGGTTGATATGGAGAGAAATTATTAAATAAAGAAACTACAGATTGTGACAACTTATTAATAGTGGGCTGCTGTTCAGAAACAACTGCTACTTATACTACAAGCATCCTGATGCTGATAAGTGAATTACCACATGCAAAAATCCTTATCTAGATCAAAGTAATTTGCATAGAGAATGGCTTCTTTGTCCTGGAAGAGGAACAGATGGATTAACCCCTGACACTGAGTAATATTATTTTATAATTATTATTTTAATACAGGTATTATTTTTAAAATCGTACTTGCTAAATTACCTGATATTAACTCCAGGACATGCTGTAGCTGACCAGAAAGTAGCAATACTTGAAAAAAATGACCCCACAGAGCAACTACAGCATGAAACTACTAAACAGCATTTTATCAAGAATTTGAATTGTATTCTCTTTAGACTAAAACAAAATAACAGGTTTTTTATCCTGTTTTTTTATTCTTGCTTTTAATTAACTTAAGATTTCTGTGATCACCTGTTATTGCTTCTGTAATTGGTCAATTTTAAAAATTTTAAAAGTCACAGGCTTTGTTTTCTCCTTGAGATTGTATGTGAGTCAGGGATGGGAAACCTGTTGTCTAGCAGATAAGTGTCAGACTCCAACTCCCATCAGTCTCAGCCAGAACAGCCAATGACTAGGAATTATGGGAGCTGTAGTCAATAAGTTTCACTAGAAGCCAAAGTGACTAAACTGTGCTGCTGTACACTGGATGTTTGGCAAAGTGGAGGGAAGCAGGAAAAGAGGAAAATCATATCAAAGTGGATAGATTCAATCAAGGAAGCCATGGCCCTAAAGCAGGGTAGTTAATGACTCAGGCTCTTGGAGGTCTCTGTAGCACAGGGTCACATAATCAATTGGGAAGTAAATCCAGCAATATCTGGCCCTCCTTAATGTAAGCGCATGTGACCATTTCAAGACGCTATATAGCTAATATGATTTGGTTGTGTGATGTCACAAAGCCAATTCAGAGGGATCACTCGGTGAACAAACTCTTTTGTTCTTTCTGTCGCCATCCCCTTCGCACTTGCCAAAGTGGATAGAAGGCTGTGCATGAGATGTTGTAATTTAAAGACATAATTTTAATTTTGCTAGTTGTTCATGTCACTACTATTGCCATTACATTCAGTGATATATGGGAATTACGATTTACACATAACATTAGTACAAAAAAAAAACATTACTAAGGATTCTATATGGCCTGTTATGGGAGGAGGTCTATGGTGGTGACACCATGAGTTACTGCACCAGATGACACCAGCCCTAGTGATGACACTGCACAAATCCAGCCAGTCTTCTCTAATAATAGGAACCACTGAGGTACTTATAGTCTGAAATATAGTTTTCTTTTAAGGATGAGGCAAAGTCACACAAAAAAGGTTTATCAGAACACAATAGACTTAATAGATACATGGAGCCTCCTTCCCCAGCAGGTATCTTGCTCTGCATTGTTGGGAATCAGAATGCTGGATCTGATTAGCTCTTAATCTGGGGTTCTTTACATGCAGCTGTACTTGGGAGAAACAGATTTGCTACGGGAAAAAGATAGGTTTTGAAGACTGCTTGTTCTTTCATTTTTTGTGTGTGTTCAGTCCACTCATGCACAGGCCAGGCCTGGGTAGTTACTTTTTTTTCTTTCTCTGGTCATGTTCCCAAGCTGAAAAACCTTATGTAAGCCACATGAGAAGAAGAATGGAGATAAGAATCCACTTGCCCAAGCTATCTGCTGCTTTCTCTAACAATTTACAGATGTTTAATGCCCAGGGTCAAAAAGTTGCTTGGAACATCAAATACAGATCTTTGGTTCCATGTTATCTGGGGGGGGGGGGGGAGACAATGTCTTTTTTCACTGTGTACCGCCCTCTTGCAGCTTCCCAAACAAATTATCATAGCATTGTTCCTGTTGTCCTATAAAGCAGTGGTGGACACAGTCCACAGCCCAGAGAGATGCACACTGCCATTCTGGAATCCTCCAGCTCTCCAGAAGGCTGTAGCCTTCCCATCACAGCAGCCTTTTCTTTTTTTTGGGGGGGGGGGGAACAGGAAGTGGTGTTTTGTTACATGTGGATGCCATTTCCAGGTATTTTCAGGCTGTTTCAGCCCACCATCACCACCACCACCATCAAAAATAGCTTTTGAGGTTCTAAACTAGCCAACATGGTTGGGAATGAGGGCTTCACTGAATCTAAGAGAGACAGAATCTGGAGGGTGGGAGCCTGTGGGATCCTGGCAGTTCCAAGGGTATCATATGACACATGAGATGTACAAATCCTCTTATTGCTTGAATGAAACACTGGAATTTTAAGGACGAGGAGACTGCTTTATTTAATGTTGATTTATGTCATCAAGAAAGCATTATCCTTACTCCATACCTGTGGGAGTTAAATATTGTCACTGGACAGATGCTAAGCAGATGTATTTTGTATTGGGTATAACAGAAATTAAATTCTATATCATAGTGTTTCACTTGGTCTAGGAATTAATAGCCTACATTCTATTAAAACTCTTTTAGTGGCAGGAACAACTTTTCTCTGGAAATGTAACTCATCTTGCATTTTTCACTGCACACACAATTTTAAGACTGGAAACATGGCATGACACATTTTCAAAACTGGCTTAGTCATCCTTTCCATCATTCATCAAGCCTTCTTATGATTCAGAAACTAACATTCAGGGTCCAATATATCACATTTTCCCCTTTGCTTTTGACTTTTTTCTCTGTACACATTCAAAAGTCATTTTAAATTTTAATCATTTCTAATAAAGGAATGGCATATAACAGGAATGCTGACTTTTAACAACACTGTGTTCTTGTAGTAGTATTCCTAATGCTGACTGTATTCTAAATTGTTGTTGTTATTAGGCTATAGCTATCCCTATCAGTTAAAAAGTTATAGGTTATCCCTATCAAACTCTAAATGGTTAATCAAACCAGCACAGGCTTTGTTAATTTAAGACAGTAATTTCACTTACATTCTTGCTTTTCCATCTCCAAGTAAGTGTTTTAATGGACAGTTTTAATGGAAATTGATAGTCCATTAAATGGACATTTAATGGACAATCTATTTGCCCAATCAAAATTCATCTCTTCATGTACATGTCTATTATTCTTTTCTATTCTGTTGTTCTTAAATTTAATGTAGGACTTCAGTGTTGACACGCCTATGAGATCACACTGTTTCATTGATTTTGTGGTTTTTAATTTACAGAATTAAGGAAGTTACTGTGTAGGTATACAAGTGGAACATATTTCATTAACAATGATCTTATATTTCATTAACAGTAAGACCATTTTTACTGCCCAATTACTGATCAGACAGTACATGATTTGGAGATGAAAGACAAATACAAGGCTAATTCATTCAGTGGTAAGATCTCCACTTATATGAAAGTACTCTTTTGTCTCCTTCCATAACACACATACAAGTTGACATACATTTTGGAATAAACTGAATATATTTTAATTCTCCTAGTGTCCTGATACATTTGAGATATGCATTTAATGTTTAATAATCTGTCAATTTCTACCTTTTTTTATAGCCTTCATTTCAAGTTTATTTGCATTAAACTTTTTTTTTTTTTTTTTTGGTATAGTGAAATACAGCCCTGTGCATTCCCAACTAGAAGACAGGCCAGAGTTGAGATTAATAATTATTCTAAAAGTTTGGACAGATCCAGTTATCTAGATAATCAGAACTTACCAAGTTCAAGTTACTAATTTAAGACAAAAAAGTACTAATCTAAGAGTTGATTGAAGAGAAAATGAAATATTAATAGGGAATTAATCAAAACAAAACTGCAAGGTTAGTCAAATTCTTAATAGACTTACCAATCAGGTGATCTATTCATACATGTGGCACAGGACAAATCAAACTCTATCAGAAAAAGGAATCCTTATGTTCTTTTTAGTAAAGTTTATGAGTCAATAATAGAACAGCTTGTAAGTACAAGAAATGAATTAGAAACAACAGTCTTATTTCCAAGTCTTTGTACTCACAGTTCCAGTGACATGATCCTTCCTGTTTATTGTACTTCCTGCTATATAATGTTGGGGCATATGCAAGTACCAAGACTCATATCAGATATCAAAACCATTTTGATATGAAGTTCTAGAAATACTTAGTTCTAGAAATACAATGCAGAATTTTTTAGCAGTCTAATCCAAACCCATTATCTAGACACATTATACTTTAAAATCCTGCCACTAAGCATAAGGCCAATCCAATAAGGCAGATCTCCATATCATTCTATGAATGATTTAAAAGTGAATTAGAACTATAGGAAATATGAGACAAGTATATGGGATTTTGAGAACCTACACTGGCCTGTACCAATTATACGATGCCACACAATGTCATTTGGAATACTAGGAATCAACACAGACCTTGATGTATTCTCTGTATGCTTGTGAATACTGGGTGTGTTTCACCAGCTTAATTAATACAACTCACTCCCCAAATATGGTCTCCCTGGAACACTTCTAATTGGTAACTATCACCACAATGCCTAGGCCATTTCAACACAAGAGAGGAGGAACAGTTCATCATGTGTCAAGAGCAGTGTTTTATACTCCCGATTCAGAAACTGTACTGTCTGCACCCTCCCGCGTTTATATCATACTACTGTGGTCCCCTCCCTCACCCTGCCCAGTCATTGCTGATTGGTCTGGTTTTTGTTTGTTTTTTTAAAAAAACCCACATTTTAAACACATTTCTGTGTTGCTACGTTTGTGCGTAGGTTTGTATGTTCATTGATACATGGAAAAAAAAACACCGTAACGATTCATTACCAGATCCACTCTCTTCCCACTGTCTGTTTAACACATGAAGACAATGACAGCAGCCTGTCCTTTGATGGGTAGAGAGAGATAGGCACAGAAATGACGGAAGGGACAGCCTGGGAACACCCATAACCAACCACTTCTGTGCTGTGAATTGATGTTACATTTCTGCATGTAGGCGAAAAACAAAGCAGAACCAGTTTGGGAGATTTACATTGGAGTTTTCCCAGTTTTTACACACAGCAGTTTCTTGTCACAGTGAACCATGCTAGGAACTGAAAATATGCAGAACCACGAGGAAAACGATGATGCTAAAATGCTAGAATGTGCAGACGGGAGAGTAAGAATTTGACGCTATATGATGTATCAACCTCGTGCAGAAATGGTCTTAATTACTTCATCAACACCTAGGCTCAGTGGTATTACGGCAAGTGAAGATGGAACAACCTAAGGCATATGACATTATGACATTATTAATGTAAACTAGCTGTCAATCTGATCAGTTCCTATCTAGGAGCCCCATACAAACTGCTCTGATTGTCTTCCAAAAGGAATTATCTGTTTCTTCATGGATTATTTTCCACATTCTCCAAATGAAAATGTCTATACACACATACCACATTTTCCATACTCCTTTATCATAAGGTATCTTTTCTCAGCTCCAGGGGTCAGCGATGTTGAATTTTACAGTGTTTGAAAGCTGATCTCTAGTGTCTGGTATACATAACAGCTTGCCCATTCTCTATAAAATATGGTTAGCATGCCTGATGTGTTTTATACATGTTTCTTACAATAATGGAAATAATCAAAATCAAATCTCCTAAAATTGTATTTTAACATTTCTGTTGAAAAATAGCAAGGGATCTGATTAAGTAAAGTTATTAATGAGTTAGTGTTATTAATAGGACAAGGAAAGAAAAAAAATGTAATCTCAGAGCCAGCATGGGATAGTGGTTTGAGTGTTGGACTAGGACTCTGGGAAACTAGGGTTTGAATCCCTACTCAGCCATGAAAATACACTGAGTAACCTCGGGTAAGTCACCCTTTCTCAGCCTAAGAGAATGTCAATGGCAAACCACCTCTGAATAACTCTTCCAAAAAAAAAAAAACCTTTGATACTTTCACCATAAGTCAAAAGTTGAACAAACAGATCAAGTTTAAGTGTGTGTGTGTGTGTGTGTATGCACATGTGCAAGCATGTACAAATGTATATTTAAAATAGTGGATTAATAAAACACACAGTGATACTGTTCCTTTACATTCAAATATATCTGTATCTGCGTTTAAAATTACACTCAGAAACCACAAATTGTATACTCATGGTACAAATATATGACATCTAGAATTAGCATGGACTTAATAAATTTTACAGATTCCAAAAGTATTTGTAAGTTTTAGAAAGTTTCTAAATTGTGGAAAGGAAAGCTTGTAACATGATGCATTCCTTATGCAAGCTTCCCCCATTATCTGACAGGTTAGGGATCAGAGTGCTGTCAGAAAATGGAACTGGTCGAAAAGTGGAACCTATGTACTGTACTGTAGGGAGCATGAAAGACTTATGGAGGCTCACTTGGGACCAGTTGCAAGTGTGCTGCTTATTAAGTCTCTCAGCTGGTTTGGCACCTTCCCCCCATCCCACTTTGAAAGCAACACATACACGCAAGGAGTTCCAAGCGAGCCTCCATAGGCAAGAAGAACTGACGAAAAAAATGGAACCCCCATCTAATTAATGGAACTTGTCCTTAATTTGGAAGCATCAAAAGAGGAAGTTGTAAGGCAACAGGGTGGCAAAAGATGGGGGCTTCCTGTAGAAAGATGTACAAACAACCACCACCTCCAGTTTTCTTTAGTTACTCCTCTGCCTACAACATTGCTTTTAGAAGTCACACTCTGAAATATAATCCATGTAATTAATTCATTATGACATTCATTACTGTTAAGTATTCATTCTTTCAATATTAGGTTTCTAACACACTTATACTTAAATTAGTTCTTAAATTAATTCTTAATTCACTGAAGAATTTACAGAGAATGATTAAATATAGATCTCTAATTAAATAGATGAGCAAGCCAACTAATTTGAATTCATAAGTCAACACAGGTTGTCAACCTGAACTTGATCATAAATACAAGCAGAAGCACTCTGAATATTTGTGCTTCTCCCAGTAGTATACTAGTCTCCTAAAGGCCAATTAATCAGTACTTTGAAAACCATTTATATCTATGATGATTGATAGTGATATAGATTTAGGCTAACTTATTGTACTTGTATAGCAAAAGAACACTTATAATGGAAAATTTCTGTTAAAAATTAAATAAAATACTGCTGCCAGCTAAAGAGTAGTAAACAATGTGTCAAAGTTTTAACCACTAACCATGGATAAGTGCTTGTTTTTGTTTTGTTTTTCTATAGGAAAAAAAACTGGCTAAGACAAAAACTGGCTGAGACAAATGGCTGAGTTCTAGAAAAAAATGGCTGAGACAAGAAAAAGCTTTTTGCTATTGGGTTGATTTTTCCCTATTCATGTAATGTAGTAGAAGAAAAATTCCCATGCTGTTTATTTTTCAGCAAAGCATGATGCTAAGAAGCAGATGCTACCTCTACTGCTGGCTATCAAGACACTTGAACTTTTACTGCAATCAAAAAGAAACCCCCACTAGTCACTTAGTTGTTTTTGTTTTTAACAAATCTTGCTCCATTAGGGTTGAAGTCAGACATTGCTGTGTGTTTTAGGATAGTGTTAATAAACAACCTGTTAGTCAAAAACATCTGCATGTAGTGTAATTTCCTAAATTCAAAAATAACTTCCTCTTACACAGTGACATTTTTGAAACACAACTGCTATACTTCAGAGAAATTAAATTACCATATTTTCCAGTTTGCTACTTTATATAGGGAAAAAAGAATCTAACAAAACAGCAAAAAAGAAGTCAGTTACCTTGTTGACCAACCTTTATTATCTGTTTTTAATCTTATCATGGGAATCAAAGTACTTGTTATTATGGGTATGTGCCCTCAAGCTGCTTGTTAACTTATGGTGACCATGAATTTCACAGGGTTTTCTTAGGCAAATAATACTCAGAGGTAGTTCTGTCAGTTCCTTCCCCTGAAATATAGCCTATAGCACTTGGTATTTCTTGGTGGTCTCCCATCCAAGTACTAACCAGAGCTGACTCTGCTTAACTTCAAAAATCAGACTGGATCTGGTGCCTTTAGGATACAGAAAAACAAAGGTGGCTAAATTTTAGAGAGGATTTACTCAGCTTCTGAAACTAAGAACTGTGGATGCTTCCAGTCAAAGTATTTACCGAGCAACTGCTGTGTCTCACTCACATAATTTTATAGAGGGCTTAACTTTATCATCTTCATTTTGTAAATCTCCCTTTTCTCCCCACCACTTCTTCCAACAGTTTTTCTTGCCACAAAAATCTGCTGACAGAAACAGAATGACTGCACAATGACTGCAGTAGTAGCCTGGAAGAAGCCTGGGTTGCAGCCTGAGAGAAAATACATCCTTTGGCTAAACACATTTACTCAGATGTTTAAATCCAGCTGATTTCAAATGCAGTTTATCTCCAAGTAAACATGCCTTCAAGCCAATGCGCACTGCTAATGAAAGCAAACTCTCTAGCCCCTGTTAGCACCTTCATCTCTGTTCAATAGGTTTGTGGAGGAATACGTAACGCAATGGGAAACATTCTCTGAATAAATCTTACACACGGGATCACTATGAATTGGAGGACAGGATCACCATGAATTGGATCAACCTGAATTGACATAACAACGTAAAAACAAAATCTACCCATCGCTCCCCTGCTACACTGGAATGAATTCACTAGCTGAGTAACAAAGCTTAGACTGGAATGATTTTATGAACACTAGGTCTGGAACTTATTACAGAATTCTATTCAGAATCATCATAAAGCCACATACTGCTTGATTTCCATCATTGTTCACTGACATTATTCATTAGGTCAGAACTTTTCTTTCTTTCTTGAAAACAGGATGAAAAGAAACCTGTACTAGGCCAGTTTTCTGTCTTCCTAAAAATGGATCCACTGCAACAACTCTGGTTCTGATGTGGAACAAGAAGAAAAAGATAAGTTAAAGACAATGGTAATGTTACACATTACGGAAAAGGACTCTTAGCAGCTGCAGAAACCACCACCCTCTGCTTGTACTAACTGACTTCCTAAAAATAAATTTGCACACACACATGAGATTCCCCCTACAACAGTCTATAAATTTGTATGTACACACAGGAGAGGCAACGAGGTCTTGTTTACTTCCCCACCCACAACCAGCTGGTAGCTGGAGGGTTTTGGGGTCCTTCTTCCTTCTGCCTCCATCAACCGTCCTTATCTTCAACCAGTCTTACGATTTTATTTGTTTGTTTAAAAGGCCTGGTGTGTACACCAGTACTGAAGCATAGAGTAATAATTTAGTTACAAAAGAATATTCTGACAGGGCACAGTAGAAATGAAATGGGCAAGGACACATACAAAGCAATTGTTCTCTGCTGCTAGCTAGCCGCAGGCAGGCAGGCAGTGCAAAAACACACATTAAAACATGTCTCATTTATCATATCCCAGTCTAGTGTGTGCCAGTGTCTGAGACAGGCATGTGAGACACTTGAAAAGAGGTACAGTGACACCCCCCCTCCAAAAAAGATATAACCTTCAAAAGGCAGCAACTCTTGTTAACTGAAGGAAGGCAACTACCCCAAAGTGATAACTATGTCACTAGTTAATTAAGCTTCCATAGCACGGCTTTGGGGATGTTTTAACATTCCTTCTATGGGAAATCAGGTTATCTATGAAGCTTTCTGGATGGCCTCAATCATGAGACTATTTAGGTTTGTCCTAGTAAACTCCACTTAAAACCACAGCCCAATAAAACCATTAAGCATAGTATCTACAGTTGCCCCTCCATTTTCACGAGGGTCCAGGACACAGAACCCTCACAAAAGCAGAAAAACTGCGAATAACTGTCCCCGCTCCCCTTGTCATTACCTTCTGGGGCTCTCCCCTTCCTGTTCCCATGCAAATAGGAAGGAAATAGGGGGCGGGGGAAGACTCATATGAGCCTTCCTTTCCCCCTCTGGAACTCCCCCTGCTATTCCTTTCCCCTCTGGAACTTCCCCTGCCATCCCTACATATTATGTCCCAGCGCTGAGAACTTGTACAAGCCTTCCCCTCCATTCCTTTCCATTCTGATTTAGCATGAGTTCTCTGCACCAGGACAAAATGCATAGGAATGGCAGGGGGAGCTCCAGATGGGGAAAGGAAGGCTCGTGTGAGCCTTCCCCCATCCACTTTCCCTTCCATTTTGCATGGGAATTGGAATGAGGGAGCTCTGGAGGGGGAAAGGAAGGCTTGTGCAAACTTTCCCCCACGCACCCCCTTTCCATTCCGTTTTGCCTTGGTGTGAGTTCTTTGCACTGGAACACAATGCAAGGGAATGGGAGGAGGAGAATGGGGGCAGACGCACACAAGCTTGCGAATAATCAAATTCGCATACTTCAAACCCACAAATGTGGAGGGCAATTGTATTTCCATAAATATACTATTGGATTATATTCTCCTTCTTCCCAACACATCCATTTCAAAAAGTTGTTATGAAAGTAAAATAAAGATATGTTCTATTCTACTCTGAGCTTTTGTGACAGCACAAGAAAGAAATCACTACATATTACATAATACAGAGGCACTAGGAACAGAGGCCATCTGATGGAAGAAAAGGCAATGCAGCACAAAAAAAGAAAGCATTTTTTTCTGACCCCATATGCCTAGATACAAGGAAATCAGCCAAAAATAAACCTAATTACTGTAACTTCTATTGGACCCTCCAGTAGTGGAATGCAGGCAGGCTGATCTAATCCACATTGGGACGGAACGGCTGAGATAACAAAGACTTAGGGAAATGATTTCTGCACATCAAATGTTCTTATGAGTTTGCCTTTCTCCTGAGAAGGATCAAGAACATTCCAACAAGACTGATGCAGAAGTCACTGTGGCCCAGTACAACTAAAACAGTAAAAGAAGAATCCTGGTCAAACAGCAGGAGATAACAAAACTTTTCCATTAGTGGAAGTGGATGAATTTTTGTGCTCTCCTAACGAAAACTGATACTTCAAAAAAAAAAAATTCATATTCACAGTTATGCTAACCACTCCCAGGTCCTGAATGGAAGGGTTTATAGACAAGATGGTGATGATCTTAGACACATCCATCTCTGAAATTGACTTGAGAAGATGAACTGGAATCCTATAACAAACACATGGATTCTGAAAGCCCCCTCCAAATTTTCCCATATGGAAGCATGAAAGGACTCTCTCTGCTTCCTTGAAGAAATGTCTTTGCAATGTCATCTGTTAATGGCCATAGAAAAAGTCAAGAATAAAGGGAAATAACTAAGTTGGATAAAGGATTGGTGTAAGACAGTGAGGAGGATTAAACTGTTAGTGGAACTGTAGTGAGCTGGGCCTTTGCTGCCAAACAGGTGAGTTTTAAAGTCTTTGCATTACGGCCAAATGTTAGCCTTCTAGCGGCATGAAAGGGTTCATTCATATTAGTGACCTTGCTAAATACCTTTTTGCATTTGCTTTGCAGTTTGAGGCTAGGGAAGTACAAGAAGACTGAGAACAAACTAGGGGAGTGAATTTTTCTGTGCTGCTAATCTGCTTGCACAGTTCTCATTGCTTCTGGGGGTGGGGGAAATAGGTCATATTGATTTTCTTTTGTTTGTTTGCCCCTGTACTATACAGTTGACCCTCCACATTTGTGTGTTTGACTTTCACAGATTTGATTGTTTGTGAGTTTCTTCAAACCCTTCAGGTGCTTCCTTTCCAGGAGAACCTTCTCTGTCAGTGGCTCTGATCAGGCTTTGCAGTCATTTAAAAACTGCCATCTAGTCCTCCTCCTCCTTCTCCTTCCCCAACTACTGCCTGACCAGCTAAGGACAGCTCACAGCCTAATTTCTCAGCACCACAAACTCTCTCCCAATGCCTTCCACACTCATGGAAAGAGGTGGGCAAGAGAGAGGAAGTATAGGGACACCATGGTAACCCACTCCCCTTTCCCTCTCTTTTCCTGACCTGGATCGTACCCTGGGTGCCCTGTCTCCCCACCATGCCTTAGCCCCCTTCGCACAGACAAACACACATTTTGATATTTGTGATATTTCCACTTTTGTGAGGGTCTTGCATCCCTAACTGTACCAAATATGGAGCACCAACTGTATAACTTTTGGGAGCCCATCTTCAATAGGCCTCAGCCTGGAGAGGAGTGAACCCCAACTTGGGCTTCCCATATGTCCAGCAACGTATGCTTGCTGAAACAGCCTTGCCAAACAATTATTTTAAGTTTGAGAGCAACTTCTATTGGCAAATAAAAAGAGGGGCCATTGGATGCCATATAGCCCCAGAGTTGGCCAGTTTATATATGGAGAGGTTTGAAAGCATGATCACCTGTCCTGAAAGTGGGTTTACAGAAGAACTGATATTTTCAGCTAGATTTCTGGTGATATTTTTTTACATTTGAAGAAGAACTCTAATTGCTCTTATGGATTTTCATAACTTGATAAATTCTAAGAACAGTAATATACTATTTGATATAAAATATAGCAATTCACAAATCTACTTTTTGAATCTAACAGCAAAAAAAGCAGATTACTTCACTACCTCCTTATATCAAAAACACACAGATGCCAATACTTATTTAATATCAGATAGGTCAAATTCCAGATTAAAACAGAACTGTTCCAATGAAAATGACCTCAGGGAAAAAAGCCTGTATATCAATAATGTACATATAAACAGAGGGTATCCACATTATGTGATGGTTCATGACTTACACAAGGTATTTCAAATAGCATGCTCTCACCTACCAAAAAAATAAAATAAAATAAAGACAGACCGTGGTTAAACTGTCTGAACTGCAGCCTCACTCTCAATTGTACTACCAACACTTTACAGGATTTTATCAAAAAGCATTGACAGATAATTCAACATGTACCTGTACTAGTTTGGCTAAGAATAGCCCCAAGTTTCATTCAAAAGAACAAGAAACATTAAAAGACATTTTGGTGAGTAGCACTTTCAGAGAACAGAAGCAAACATCCAGGAACACTCTGATGACTGCAACCAGAAGCACAGAACACCATCCCTGTGGTCACTGTGTTTATTGCAGGTATATTTCCAAGATGAACAAATTTGCAGACCATATTAACAAACAGAAGTTCACTTGAGCCTATTTCAACCACTTGTAATAGCAACAATGCTCAGATGCAGCATTATTACGTTAGTAGTACAGTACTAAACACATCACAGGTTTATTTTCCTTGAAGAATTTACACATACAAAATCAGATAATTTACTCATGTGTACTGTAAACAACTATTAGCCTCCAGTATAAAACGTTCTGAAATGATGCTTTATTTACTCTTAATATTCACAGCTTTATATTGACAAAATAAGAAAAAATAAGGAAAAAAACAACCAGAAGAAAACAAGCACATGATTAAGGAAGGTGCCTTTTCATGAATTCCTCTGCTCACTTGTTTCAGTTTTTTTAACTGAAGAATGGCTTAAATATTCATCACATAAATAAATTGCTCTTGAAAAGTCACAAGCAAGGAAATGCCAGAGTCTTTTCAAGTGCTAACTCTATTTCTAGAAAGTTTGCTAGCATAAGAATATTATTCATGGCAACCATAAACAATTTTATTTCTCCTTTTTTCACTTGTTGAGCTAACTGCTATATTTAAATACACTTAAATAAGAAATTGATCTTCATTCCAGAATCCAGACTAAGCAAGAGAAAAGCTTTGTCCTGTCTTAACAGCTGTTCATGTCTGATTCAAACTTTGAATGATTTAGCTTTTCCTCAGGTTCAACAGTAACAACTTGTTTGCCCTTTCTGGTAAAAGCATAGCATTGCCATTCCCAGTAAATGCCTTGGCTTGTCCTTGTGTGGCCTACATATTCACTGTACCAAAAAAAAAAAAAAAAAACAGGGTAAGAATGTTCTGTGCTGGTCTATAAGAGCACAGTTTTAAAATCCAAATACCATCTCTATTATTAATTTAGAGAATTACAGAAGATCCTTAGTATTTTCACTGAATAACCAGGACATCCAACATTTCGTAAAGTTGATAAAATCATCAGTCGGTGTCTCTTAATGTACCTTATAAAATTGATGTTTCCAGTACATGCATTCAAATAATAAACTATGACAATATTTTAAGTGGAAGCCAATGTTATATGAAATACAACATTACTTAATTTTCTACTCTTTTGTAATTGAGGCCCATATAGGGATAGATGGAAGCAGCTACAAGTCCTCATAAACGCAAAACAAGCTCTTTTCTTTGCTTCTTGCCTTTATAGAAAAGATGATGCAGCAGAGTAGCTGAACAACCAAAACTCCTTTACTGGGACTCAAAAGTACTCAAATCCACTATTCTGAACAATCAGTGCTGTCTTAGTCTGTTTTAAAGACTGTTCGAGTGTGTGTGTTTTTTTTAAACTTGTTGTATGTCTTTTTTACTTGCTACATGCAGGCTGAAACTAAGTAAAAAAATTTAAAAAAAATATTTTAGAACAAATAGCTAGATTCCCAATACTTCTTCCTCTTTTTTGACTAAAAATTGGCACATCCTCCCAAAATTTTAGTGTTTAATCTCGTCAAGATATCTATCAGATATCTCCCTCTCCCTCCCAATGGCCCCTAAAAATAACCATGGCACCATTTGAAGAAAATGATCCAAAGACACTTATCCAGGTCCTGCCAATCAACTGGTAAAAATAGACTTGAAAAGAGATCCTCTGAATCAACATATGATATCACCACTAGGTGGCTGCTTTCCTAGAGCTCGGGAAAGTGAGTTTCTGGACTGCAGCTTCAGGAAGTTTTCCAACCAGCGTGATTGCTGGCCATTCCAGCTGCGGGATTTTGTGTACTGCAATCCATGTATCTCTCAAGCTCTGTACTCTTCTACTCTGAAGTCACCAAAATGTGAAAGGTTCATAATACAAGGACTTTCATGTTTCTGAAAAGAACAAGAGCTGCTTATATACAGATATGGCCATTTTATTGGACACTAAAATCTGGTTCCAAAATTCACTGAGGCTCACTGGAGTGGAAACTCAAAAAGACTGAAAGGAGAGATGGAAAGTAATATGGAACTCCTCTTGTGGTAAAAGAGAAGAGATGAGGAAGATGAGGGAAGAGGAAGAAATCAGGTATACCTTTAGCAGTTTTCCCTTCGCCCTCCTCCTTGCCAAACACATCTTCAGATTGAAGGCAATCCCTTTTCTTAGACTTAGAATTCAGCGAACGTATCTAGGAACTTCTCTCTACCTTCCCCGTCCTGGGCTGAGGCTGACGCAACTGAACTGTTCACACTCTCTGTGAGCTATTCACAACACAAAATTAGTTCACAGAATTCACTGTAACAAGAACATTTCTGGCTCCGACTGCTGTAGGAGGGAGGTGGATACAAATTCATGGGACACAGGCCTAACATGATCTATTAGACATAATAGCTAAATAAAACTTGTTTTCAGAAGTAGGTTCTCTTTTAATGTCAGTCACTAGGAAACAGGGAGTGAGCAAATGATATGAAGCATGTTACTTTCTTGCCCTCTTTGAATTGTCTGGAGGCGGTTAATTCATCACTGACAGTAAAAGGATGGTAGACCAAATGGACCAGTAGTCTGCTTCTGTTCTTACGATATTATTAGGTGATCCTTTAATAGTTATCACTCTTTTTTTTCCTTCCTGGTAGGCAAAAAGCTGACATTAGGCATGTTCACTTAGAATATATTATCCTATTTGCTGGTATAAAAGGCTCACTTTTTTCCCTGAAAAATACTGTTTGAAAAGGGGGTGCATCTTATATGTCATTGTTTCTTACACGCCGGCAAATAGTGTTTGCCCGCACGTAAATAGGGTGTGCCTTATATGCTGGTGCGTCTTATATGCCAGCAAATACATACTTAGAGAATATTTTTGGCTCTCACCGTGGCACTGCCTTTTTATGATGGTGAGACTGTGTGCTTTCAGAAGGCAAGAGGCTATGTTGTCGGTAGCAGCATAGAGTCTGCCTTCTCAGACAGGCTTTTGCTAAGGAGACAGACTAAACATACCAAACAGTTACTGGGCGGCAGCAGTGGTGAGGAGTAACACTGGCAGAGGATCTCCCAGAGACGACAGGAGTGGCACCACAGCTGACACTTATTTAGTACAGCGGACCTGCCTTATCCATGACGGATCAGTTCCAGGACCCCTTGTGGGTATGAAGAATCATTCATGTTCGAGTCACCCTAACAAGGCTTGCAGCAAGTTTAACAAGCCTCTCAAGGCGAGCCTTATACAGTAATCCTTTATTAAAAACGGCATAGGATAGCCACGGAGACAGTGACAAGCCCAACTGCCAGGTGCGCCACATTCTTCTGGTTCCCTTCCCTCTGGGGAGCATGTCAGCCAGGCCAAAACACAACCTGGATAACATCCCTGTAAAACTTAAAGATAATGTAAAAAAAAAAAAAAGATTAGTACTATTAAGCCATATTTATTGGGAACAGTGAAAAGGCCATATTTGTGTTCATTTAACTTTACACAAAATGTTTACATGTGTGTGTGCGCGCGCGCGTGTGCAAAATGCAATGTCACCTTGTCATCCCTTCAGCACACACACACATTTTGTGACAATTTTGCTTTGAAAACCAAACATTCATCAAAAAAAAATCTGCAAAACCTCTTGTGATCTCATCTAACAGGGAGCAAACTTTTGCAATGTTTTGTTCACAGGTGTGGGAAAAAGTGAGGATTTACAGACCTAGTCCTTCCACTGAAGTCTCTCCTTTTTCCTCAAGCATCTCATCCCTTATCTCCTCAGTTCCTTGCTAAAACCAGTCTCCTCAGAAAAGGCCTTTACCATGTTTTCTCAATCTCAAATTTTCTGCAAGCAAAACTACTTTTTAAAAAGTTATTAGTTAAAGTTATAGTTTCACAGGCTTTCATAAGTAGCAAGTTAGTTTGATAGTTACATTTTTAAAAAAAAAAACTTACTTGGCCCACTTCTTTGTTTTTTATTAAAAATCTGGATGCTAGAAGCTGCTGGCCTGTGGTACAAAACATACTGTCCTTCCCTTCACCTTGTCATCCCTTCAGCACCCATAGCAGAACATAAGACAGCAACATGAAACATAAGAGCCAACATGTGATATTCCTCCTCTGTCATTTAGTGAGGCCCCACTCCCATAATTATGAAAGTAACTAACAGTTAACAATAACAGTTAGTCATTCCAAGCTACCTTACAGTCTTACAGCAAATAAGTTATACATTACTTTACATAAAGTATGGAAATATAAATGAATTATAAATAATTTATTCATTGGTTATTTGTGGACAGTTGCTTCTGAATTCTGATCTTTCCTCATTGGCTAACTATTTCCTATCTGTTCTTAAGCTCTGTATCTAGTTTCCCCCGCAGTCATGGTTATTTAGTGTTAAATATAAATTCCCTGTATACTGATTGTTTTCCTCTTCATTCTTCTTTTTCTAAATAGTGCACTGAATTAACATGGGAAAATTCCTGGGTAACAGCAGTATAATACAATACAATCTCAGTTCCAATAAAAAAAAAGACAAAAATTATATCCCATCTTCAGTATAAAAACATAAATAAACGAACAAAACCCAAATGAAACCACCATGGTTATTTTTAGATAGTCACATTTTAGATTTATCAGCTTTCCTGTAACAAAAGCTGCTCAGCAACCTCTTTTGCTGGCCTACCACAAGCTTGCTGAAATATATATTACTTTTATTGTGTATCAATAACTAAATCCCTAAATTTTTCAGAAAGGGCCACAATCCAAACATAGAATCAAGCTCATTGATTTCATTAGTCATAAGGAGCATGTAATCCAGTTTTGGATTGTGGTCAACAATCTTAAATTGTTAATTCTAACCACATCTAAGTGTGAAGGGAAGCAAGCTAAAGGTAAATCAAGGATTAAAGGTAAATCAAGATTTAAAGACGATGTAATCCACATCATAGTCGGAAACTTTTTGGAAAACCTTGACTCCTAGTATTTTGGAGTAAGACACAAATAAATTTATATTTGGATGCTTCTTTTAGTTTCTTGCCTGATCACATTGTTTTCTTTCCCTGCTAGCAATAATGATAATACCTAGAGAATACTTTACACATTATCCATTTTGTAGTTTATAGTCCGTTATTACTGGGGAATTTAAGAAATCATATATTTGATTCTCCTCCCTTTCCCATTACTACAGGAGATATATTTAGAACACTACAGAGCTCTGTAACTGAGTCATATCAGCTTGAGAGACAACCCACTGCTGGATGCCCTGCATTCACAAACAAATCTACATCTGAGTTCCTGCAGATGAGAGATTCTAAGTCTAAACTGTAACTGTTAAGCTACTGGTAATGACAGCCATGCTTGCTGTTGTACTCCAAGTTAGTTCAACCCAGAGTTTTACCAGTAAGTCCCAATCAAGTTTCTTCCCACCCCATTCTTTGGTCCCGCATACTATGCTCACTAACAACTCAATCTCCATGCACAAAGCTTTGACTTTCTCCTTAGACTTTTAGGAAATTAGAGGAACACTGAAGCTCATGTTATTAGCTAGTATGGTATAGTGATTAGAATGCTAGAGTGGGAGTTCCTGAACCTCACTGAATGACCTTGGGCCAGTCACTCTTTCTCAGCCTGACCTACCTCACAGGACTGGTATGAAGATAAACTGGGGAACAGGAGAGCCACATACACTGCTTTGAACTCACTGGAGGAAAGGAGAACATACCTGTAATAAACATACAAACAAGCAAGCAAGCAAGCAAGCATGTAGTTAGTAGCACATTCACCCCTTACGTTTCCTATATATCTGAAAAAAACAAGACAAAAACAAAGTATGGATAAAATGACTAAGACTAAGCTGCAAGCAAGCACAATACATGAGCCTACAGAATGTGTTTATTGCCCACATCACACAGAAATGCTTTAATTTATCATTTCCATGCCACATACAGCATTATAACAACTTTTCACTGAAAGGCTGCAGAAGCAATTGTAAGACATTATTTCCTGGGCACTTCGGAAAGCCATAGTAACAGACCAAGTTTTTTCCCATTTTTAGCCTTCTGCTGTACCTTAATTGTGTTTGGGTCATTTCAAGGAAAAAAAGAGAATGACTCAGCTGAAGACTGCTGTAATAACATAACAGAATTGTAATAACAAGGCTATGTACAATGTGAAAGAAGTCCCAAAGCCAGCTAAAAGAGTAACCGGTTGACATACAGATCTGATCAATATGTGTGAATCTATTACATACTCAAAATCAAGAAATATTAATGAAATTCATGTTCCACTGGCATAGGATCAAATGCTAATTTTGACAGTGAAACAGATAAATACAAAATGTGTATTAACTGGATCTATAACATGCAAGTTTAGGAGTTTTTCAACCAGAATTTTAAAAAATGTTGGTAACTCAGTCTGGTCTTGGTCTTATACTGCAGATCTTAAATCTAGTAACCAAGTGGTAAGCCAGATATAGTTAAGTAACTCAAAATTATAATGGCTATAGCTACATATAAAAATGAAACACTATGAAATATCTAGTCGTCGTCATCATCATCATCATCATCATTTACATCCCACTTTTTTTGCGTTTCTGGGACTCAAGGTAACTTAGAAATTATTAAAACCAATACAGAAGCATATAGAACCTCTGATAAAAATATGTATATATAATTAGTTATGAAACAACTTTAAAAAATTAGAGTGTTAAAATTATTTAAAATTCATCAAAATCCAGAAGACTAAAAAAAGAAGAATAAAAAAAAATCAGCAAAACACATCACTAAGAGTCTATCATAGTCAGTTCCTAAACACCACATAGAATGGGACAGTTTTCACCTGCTGGTGGAAAGAGTGCAAGGAGGAGTTATCCTAACTCCATAGGCAGGGAGTTCCAAAGTCCAGCAGCAATCAGTGAGGAGGTTCTTTCTCTTGTTCCCACTAAATACGTCTAGGAAGGTGGTGGAGCAGAGAAAAAAGCCTCTCCTGAACATCTTATCCTCTGTACTGCTCATATAGGGAAATATCAAATATGATCCTTCAAATAGCCTGGACCTAAGCCATATTGATCAGAAAGAACCAGCATCAACTACTGGAAGGCCTCTATACAGATGATTACAAAGTTGTGGCACCACTGAAAAAGCTTTGATCTGAACACACACGCATCTTACATCACAAATTGATAAGGTTTAAAAGAAATAGAGCCTCCTTGTTGTTGTTGTGTGCCTTCAAGTTGTTTTACCTTATCTTAGATAGAGAGGAGGCAGATATGGGATAGGGCGCTCCAGAGGTTACAGAACATTTCGGGTTTTGTCCACGATAATTTCTGCAACCTTGAAGTGAGCTTAATCCTGTCAAGAGACAACAGAATCTTGCAAAATTGTAAATCTTTCAGTCCTGAAGAGCAACCTCATTTAGATAACTTTACATAGCAATCCAGTCTGGAGGTATAATGGTGGCAAAGTTACTGAGAAAGGATCATAGCTAGTATATTTGATATAACTAGTATGCTAACTACTTTATTGTTTATTAACTGGGTCAAAGTTTCTTGAGAGTTGGCATTGCAAAGAACTCTCAGTTTGTACCACTGCCTTGCAAATTATACTTGCCCTTCTATTACTGTTAACCAGAAAATATACAATTGGTGAAAAAATGTTGCTCCATTTTTAAAGGTTCTTTCAAATCAAGCATCACACTTTTTTAAGGCTTGGTATACCATTTTAATTCCATTGACTATTCTAGCTAATATAAGTACTGTATTTCATTAGGATTACAAACGTTAAGAAACATAACACTAATTTTTCAGATGCATACTTGAACTGGTTGAAAGAATTACTAAGGACAGAACAGTTCAAGCATACAGAATAAGGGTGGGCAACTGTAGTAGGAAGGGGCCTAAATGTTGTCCTTGGATATCCATGGCAGGCTGCACCACCCCATTTTGGGCTGAAAGCTGAAAATGGAAGTCAATGAAGTTGCACCTTGCAACTTCAAGGAGGCATTTGCACACTTCAGAATGTATGGAGAGATAATAAGGGAGTCTGCTATTCACTGGCAATAAAACATTTGGGGCACTTTCCAGACATTTCCTCAGTCCCTAAAACTGGGGGAAAGCAGGGCACACAAAAATAGGTTACGGTCCACATGCAGTTCATGGACTGCACTTTCCCAATCCCTGTCAAAGAAAAAGTGTTGCTTAAGTAAAATCAGTATGACTTCTGCAATGGAGTTTTTGGCCCATCAGTCTTTAAAAAATTGTGGCAATTCATCCAGCAAACTTTGATGAAAATTCAAAAAACTTTTGACAAAATCCCAGTAAGATGACATTTCTACTTTTCTCTGACGAGTAATGAGATGGCCAAATTTGTAGGTGAGACCAAACTGCGTAAGATGCTAAAATCTGAAACAGACTATTAAGAGGTCTAACATGACATCTAAAATTGGGCCAAATGGTAAGAAAACAGCAAATGAGATTTAGTGAAAGTACAAGTTAATACAAATTGGAGCAAAACCAACATCCCAAGCACAAAGAATGCCTGAACTAGATTACCACAAAAAGAAAAAAGCTCAAGTTATGAGGAAGAACATACTCTGATCTTTCATGGTTTAGAGAGTTGGAAAACAGTCTTTTACTTAAACCAGTTCAACTCTCATTAGCACAGTCAATGACTGCAGGAGTTCAGGTCCAACATAGTATTTTAAGTCAATTAGTTAACTGAACCAGCAAATTTCATCTTGCACTTGTTTTCACCATGAACTGGCAAGCTACTTGGTTCAGCAAAACCACTGTTTGCTGTTACAGTTTGAGAGGCAACTGCAAACCATAGCTAATCAGTTCACATACAATAGCAAATTGTTCATTTCAACCAGGAAGGAACTAAAGGACTCAGAGCAAATAAAAGGCCTAGAAGGGGGACCTGCACAGTTTCACCAACATGTCACAGGACTTGAAGATCAGAAATATGAGATGTGAATATCTGTGAATATAGAGTACTGCTCTATTTGCCCTATCTGAAAACAGCTATTAAAAGCACTGGAAGAAAGCAATTAACAGTGCAATCCTTTACATGACAGCTCAAAAGTCAGTCTCATTTATTTTAATTGGACAGAGAACCAATGTGGTATTAGTGGTTTGGATGTTGGTCTAGGTCCCTTAAAACCTGCTTGGCTGTGGAAACCCACTAAGTGCAAGTCACACTCTCTTAGCCTCAGACAAAGCCAATGCAAAACTTCCTCTGAACAAATCTTGCCAAGAAAAGCCCATTATAGTTTTGCCTTAGAGTCACCATAAGTTGTAAATTACTTAAGGTATACAACAACAAATTTCCAGGTAAATACGTAAGACCTCAGCCTGAAATACAGAGGTTGGAGCAACCTTCATAATGAAAAAAAAAAGTGCTTGGACTATTTCCTCTAGAAAAGGAAAGGCTGCTAAGGAGTGGCGCAAGAAATTTTAAAAAGCATGAACTATGCAGAGGGTGTAAAATGCAGAAAGATGCCCTTTCTGCTTTCACATCAGGTTGCATCAGCTTCAGGACAAAAGGAAGCATTTCTTCATACAATATATTTACTTATGAAATTCACCACCACAATTTGCAAGCGCGGCCACCAGACTAGAGAAAATTCAGTAAGGATTACACATGCCTTTAGGCCAGTAGGCAGAGTGAAGCAACAAATACTGAATGAGTGAAGCCAGCTGTACCCCAAATCCTCAGGCTGTTCCTATCTTCTTAACCTGGCCCTGGTGGTAATAAACCTTGCATATTTCTGGCTGAGGATGTCTTGATGTCCTTCTTCCAACAAGAAAAGGTGCCATTTAGTAAAGCCCCTAATCAAGAGAGCAGGCATAGAGGTAGAGAGTCCAAGCTAAGCACTCTCGCAGGAACTGCTTGTGCTCATATGTTGCTCACTCTGGTCACATAACATACAGCGGTACCACTGCTAGTGCACTTCAGCATAACTTTGAGTGGGGAGAAAGCAAGCAGCAGGGAAAGAACATGTGCTATGTGGTCTGCCACAGTTCCTTAAGTTCCCCGGTTGCCCTGAAGTGGTGGAGCCCATCATGTCACCAGTGTTCAACTCCCGAGCCAACAAGCTTCTGTTGAAACTTCCTCTCCGTATTCAGAAGCAGGATATTCCTTTACATTGGAACCATAACTACCCCTTTAAAATCCTGTGGGCTTCCCAAGGCATGGGCTGCAGGGTCTGTGGGGTGCAAGGCAGTATTTCATCTCATCTATCAAGACAATATTTAACAAGAAGCTGATGTTTTAAGTGGGGGAATTCCCCTCTGCAATTAGTTGCTGTCATGGTCAACAAGACCATGAGAAAGAAAGCTAATGAAATTGGCTTATCCAAGTATTTCCCGAGCCTCTCCCCGTCCCTCAACTGAGAGAGGTCCCCATTCCCTATTTCGCTGAAAGCTTGCAAAGCTGCGATACTGTACTATTATCATTATGACTTGTATTATTATTATTATTATTCCTATTATTGTGACCAGGCTGAAAAACTACTGCGAGGAAATGGGAGGTTAGTTTGTTGGCTACTGCCTAGTTCCCTTTTACTACTAAAAAGCAGCTAGTTAAAAAGAAACTCGGGAAGGAAGGGAGTGTAAAGAAGTTGGACCCTCTCACCAAAAACCCTAACCCTGTACGTGTGGATTTGTGCGCTTAGGACATTCAAAAGGTGCCACAGCTGCTACTAAAGCAACGGTACTTTCCAGCCTGGGACAACCGGGTGGGGGAGAGCATACGAAAAACTCTCCAGGGCTGCGCCTTCCCCCCACAGAACCCATCATCCCCGGAGCTTCGTCCTTCCCGCCACCCCGCCCAGCGGGAGCTGCCCGCAGACGCGACCTTCTCTCTTTCCTGCCCGCCTCCCTCCCGCACAAAAGTTCCCCTCGGCGCCAAGTTTGGCAAAGGAGGCGCGGAGGGGAAAGGCGCGCTCGCTCGCTCGCCCGCCCCGGGGCCGGCGGAGGGGGTTCGTCTTTGCTCGCCCATTACCTGTGGTCAAATTGTCATTAATCTTTAAGGGCACCCTCAAGATGTAGACCAGGAAAAGCATGACGAAAAACCACAGGGTCCACAGATAGGTCCACGACCACACGATGCAGGACTTGAGCTGCTCCAGCAAGCCGGCCCCTGCTTCAGCCATGTTTTTGAAGAAAGAGGGGAGAGAGAGAGAGGCTGGAAGGAGAGCAGAACCACCGAGGCGCTTCAGCCGTGCTCTCTGCTGCCACAGCCTCACGCTGTGTATTTCTGGGATGATT
Source organism: Cyclura pinguis (assembly GCA_030412105.1). NCBI lineage: Eukaryota > Metazoa > Chordata > Lepidosauria > Squamata > Iguanidae > Cyclura > Cyclura pinguis. Next base: position 74,918,665 of record CM059603.1, on the reverse strand, counting down.
CATGTCTCTCAAAGTAACGTGTCCCCCTTCAACCTCCGCCCCCTCTTCTCAGGGTTTCCATGTAGGCATCTGTTTAAGCCTCTACCTCACTTGTAAACAAACACATCAGTAGGAAAAAACCCTACTAGCAGCCCGCAGGTTTTCTCTGTGGGCGCCCACAGCCAAAAAAGGCTAATGCTTCTAAATAAACCCGCTATTAAAACTCGTACATTTTATGAACTAGGGTTTCTTAACTTATGAACCAATTTATGGACCAGGGTTTCTTAACCTGTGCCACATGGGCCCTTGGGAATGGGCTTCAAGAGTTCCAAGTGCAAGAAGATATTTTATTTTCCTTCGTTTTCCTTCCTGTTACTGTGAAAATTGTCTTTACAAGGGAAGGTTAAAAATGTTAGGCTATGTCAGTAAGGTATTGCTCAGTTCGAAGAAGTATAGGATGGAAGCTACTTACATATATTAGCTCCCTCACCCTAACATGACTGTGTCAAAAGTACAGGACTTGACCATATACAAGTAAGTAGCTTCCATCCTATACTTCTTTGAACTGAGCAATACCTTACTGACATATATATATATACATATCCCCCCCGCCCCCCAGTGTTGATCCCAACCATCCTTTACCCATTTCACTACCAAATAAATGTCTGGATTCATCAGATTCTCTCCTTTCAATAACTTTGTTTGGCCAGAACACATCCACTGTTGCCACGTATTGTGCAGTTGCTCTGTGAAAGGCTCGTTGAGACAAACATGGAGCACTGATATTAGGCCACCTGGAATCACTGTTAACTAGTCACCGTTTTCTTTCCTTTGTCCTTTCCTTCCTTTGTTACATGCAAGTGGAACATATCCCACACCAGTAGTGACAGGCATGTTCTTAGCACCACACCTGGTTGTCTACCTCACACATTGTGCAGCCACAATTTAGTTCCCTCCTAATCCCTATGGCCTTTAGGGTAAACACATACAGTTATGCTTGACAGGATGTTTAAGTTCTTTGGCATTATTTTTCTTGTGATTATTGTAACTGGGCGGAGCTTTGTGTCCTCTTCCAGACAATCTAGGATAACTGTGAAATGGGACTTTCCATTACATGTTTTTGCAAATATGGCCTCACCAATGCTTTGTATGAGGCATACCAAAGGTCATTGGGGTTTCATCCTTATGTTACCAATGTGAGCCATAGTGAAGTAATTCTTTTGTCTCTGCTTTATAGTAAATCTATAGAACAAAATGACTTTTTCATCCAACTCTTTACGCAGCTAATGTGAGGTCTTTTTGACTGACGAAGGCACAGTCCAGATTAGTTCATGAACCACACATGCCAATCAGATGATACTTTAAACTGTGCAATGTCTTACGACACTGAATGTTTTTCTTCTTTTGCCACCTGAAGCACCCTTGTCCAGATGCTTGAGTGAGTCATGATGTAGCCGTTTTGTCTGCATTCTATTATCCAGTCATTCAGATCCTTTTCCATTGCATCAAAAGCTATACAGTGCTTTTTTTAAACTTTGGCCTTTCTTGTAGTTCGGCCTCCTTTTTTTCCCCTACTCTCTAATGAGTTTTTAACTGATGCCAAATTCTCTTGTAGCTACATAATTATTGGATTCCTTTGCATATTCAATAACTTTCAGTTTGAATTATGCCATTTAAGAATCTCTCATTTTCTTTTCAGAACTCATTTTGCAGAGGGTAAGAACTTATAATTCTTGTTGCCCCCTTGGTAAACCCTGTCCCGGGGTCTACAACTTTGCTGTAAAATTAATCTAACCCACCAGAGAGGTCACTCGAATGTGCACGTAGGCAATAACGGTGGTATGATCGAATGAACCAGATCAGGCCAGTAAAATCCCCAGTCACGGAGCAACAGGAGACCTTATGTTGTGATAACCCATGGTGGACAAAAGGTCCTTAACCTTTAAGAAGTCCACTTGAAGGGAGTAAAAGTGTTCCCGGAAAGTTGGGCACTGGAAGCCATAAAACCTTATCAAATCGATCTCCAGAAACTCACACCGCAGCCCCAAAGCGGAGGAAGATCCTGTTATTTAGATGACACTTTGTTATCTTCCAAGAAATGCCAGGTGTGTTGTTGTTTTTCTTTTCTGTCCCTGTTTTTTTTCCCCAGGAAAGGATTTGCCTTCAAAGTAAATTTTTCCTACAAATAGTCCCTGTTTTTGGACTAGTTGGGCAAGGAGAGAAAGGCGAGGCAAAGATTATGATGCCTCCCGGTCATACCAAGTGACGGGTCCCCCCCTCCTCAGTGTCTCTTCACTGAGTTGCTGTTCGATCGCTGCTTCCCGGACCAAGGACTTCAGAAAGAGGTGCAGTATTACCTAAGCTGCGAATCCTCCAACAAGCCCTCTATCTTATTTCCACTCTTTATTTCTATTAGCCCTTGGATGTGTGTGCGTGTTTGCGTTAGTGCGAACTATTACTATTCAATAAGGACCTTTTTATGTGATTTCTGACTGAGCCTGACCCTGTAAACATTGGTAATAGATCCTTAATTACCCTGCCCTCTTTGCATTGCTAAAGCAGTGTTCATAGCTAATTTTCCCCACAAGTGATAATTTTGACAGGCGTTGGGAACCCACCTAAGGGACCCCCAGCAAGCAGGGTAACATTCTACTTTATATTACTATAATAACCATGAGATTGATTGTGGGCTTATTGTAGGATTTGTGTAAGTGAAGGCTTTGGTACCGCGTGTAGCTCCTCTGTCATCTGCAAGTGTCGAAAGAGCAGGCTTGGATGGCTCGCGCATACTTACTGCTTGCAAAGCAAGCTGAGATGTGGGGAGGGGGGCAAAGGCACAGAGGCCAACTCTAAGGCCTGTTTGGCAGCCTCAGCTTCCTCCTTCCTTCTCCTCAAAGCTGGGTGGGCTGGACTCTGCACACTTCAAGCCATGAGGAGTTTTCTGGATTGCTTTTTGATAATCTGCTCCCTCTAACCCCTCCCCTCAGGGTCCTAATCTGCGATGATCAGTCTGGATAGTTTTTCAGGGACCTTCAGGGAGGAATCAAGGGAGGTGATTATCAAAAAAGCTAGTTAAACTGTAGAATTCACTGTCATAAGATATAGAGATGGCTGCCAGTTTGAGCAGCTTTTTAAAAAAAAAATTATATATGAAATTACGACAACAAAGAATAAAAAATAAACATTACAAAAACATCATAAACATTAAAGCATTACTAAAATTCACTAACATGCTCATTCTCATCTGTTATCACCTTCTTCATACATTCTGTTCCTTAACTTCCGCCCAGGTTTAATTTAAGTTGATATTTTCTTCTAATATACAATTCAGATTATCAGTATCTAACATATAATTCTCCTAATTCTATATATCCCGTATTTATTTATTCACTATACATTTTTCTACTGTTGTAACCAATTTTGATCCTAAACAAAAAAAAACTTATTATTTAACTCCAATCAGTAGCAAAGAAAACTTCATCATTTAAATAACTGTCATTCTTTGAAGATTAATCTCTTAATCTAAAAAGTTTGCTACCGCTAAATTTTCCCATCTGCCCTTTAGGTAGATAATTAGCAGGTCCCAATGTTTTACAAAGTCATCCAGAGGATTTCCTCTAAATAATGTTGTAAGCTTATCCATTTGCGTCAAACCGTAAAGCTTTAAAGGGGTGCTGGATATGTTTATGGAGGATGGCCCATCAATGACTAATATGTCTTTGTATATCAGTTTTGTGTTAGCATTAGAGAAGACACTACAGTTGCATTAATGTCTTGCTGTTAGGTTTCCAGTCAGCAATTGATTGGCTACTGTATGAACAGCATATTGGACTAGGTAGGCCTTTGGTTTGATCCAACATTACTCTTCTTTTGTTTTTATGTTCTTAAGTGTGCTGGAAAAGTATGTTATGGTCTTGACCAGCTGCCTAAAAAATATCAGGAAGGAAGCAAAGAGCACAGTAATGTATATCTACCCATAGATATGCACAGTGTTCCACCTTGTGCAACACTGCTCTGTGGGGCCAGACCACCTATCACACTTCAGATTGAGTTGGCATGGCAAGCAGGACATCCAAATATTATCCTTAAATTATAACTTTATAAGACAAAAAGTGGTACTTTAATTATCTGTGGGTCCAGATCATTTATAGCTTTAGAGATCAGCAGCAGTACTTCCAACTGGGCCCCCGCACTAATAGAAGTGAGGGCAACTCTTTCAAAATTGTTGTAATGTACTTAAAGTGGCCACAGCCAATTTGCAGCTTGATAATTATATTCTGTATCAGCAGCCACATTTATGGTAGTACTCTCAAATTCATGCCTTTGTCACTTAACCAGCAACAATTCTGCCTGATGTGTAGCTGTTAAAAGCAAAGGCGCTTTTCCGGGAATGCAGGTGGCAATTATAGCTATGATTGCTAAAAATAATGGTGATGTTCTTTTTGAATCATTGGCCCTGGATTCTACTCAGAATCATCTATGGAGTAATAAAAAGAAAGTGATTATTTGAAGGGATGTCATGTCGAGGAGGGAGTGGGCTTGTTTTCCGCTGTTCCAGAGACTAGGACAAGAAGCAATGGAGTCAAACTGCAGGAAAGGAGATTCCACCTGAACCTCAGGAAGAACTTCCTAAGAGTCAGAGCTGTCCAGCAGTGGAATGTGCTGCCTCAGAGCGTGGTCAAATCTCCTTCTTTGGAGGTTTTTAAGCAGAGGCTGGATGGTTATCTGTTGGGAATGCTTTGATGTGTGTTCCTGCCTAGCAGGGATTGGACTGGATGGCCCCTGTGGTCTCTTCCAACTCTATGATTCTATGATTTTAGAATAGAACAGTATTCACAAAGGTAACACATTCATAATATTGTACCATAGCACTGAAGGACTACACATTCTATGCTTACCTGTGCAGGAAATGTGGACTGGCACAAACTTATGCTGGCACAGATTTGGGCAAACATACTGCAATTTATTTGGATTCTGACTGTATTAATGGATATGTCAACCAACATTCTGTCTTGTTGAAGACTCAATTTTTAGTGTTAATCAAAGCTTTGCCCAAATTTACTGAAATTTGGCAGGAAGTACCTATGTGGTGAGTACCATAATGTGGCCAAACACAGCAGTCCTTGGAGAAATTACAGCAACACAGAATGTCAAAGATTTCCCTTAAGAAAACTTCTGCATATTGTGGCTATTTTAAAAAATCACCCCCAGTACTGCTTTTTCCTTCGTCCATTTAAATGCATGCAACTTGAAATAGATTGCATTATTTCCTTTTAAATCTGCTATATTTTAATGAAGTTATTAGTTTTAAATTCCCTGTTGTTTCAAATTGAAACGACCAATCCTCTGATCGATCAGTCTTCAGTAGCTTTGTTCATTGCCATAGCAAAGTTTGCTGCTGCTGCCGGGAGGCTTGTATTTTCTTTATTATCCAAAAGTATGTGGACTGGGGAAAGATTAAACAGTGTAAAAGAAAAGAATCCTCTTCAAAATAACTGGATATTAGGAAAATCTTGCCTTCCCTGCCAAAACACACAACATACCAACACCAAAAAAAATCTCTTTCATTATAGAATCACAGAAGTTAAAATTTGCTGCATTCCATCCCAGAAATTATTAATATCAGTGAATGTTCTTTTTCATAGTAACAGGGAAATTCAGCCTTCAAGAGAAGAGTTTCAGTACTCACTATTTATTAATGAGGCTGAAAGCATATAAATTACAAGATAAGCTAACTGACTTATCTACACTGTATAAACGGTAAACTTATCACCCATGCTGATGTATTTGCTGCTGTGGACTCCAAGAGCATGGCTCTTGGGGAGCTTAATTCACATGCTCAGGAATTTATGACTACTGTGAAAACTGTGGGGAAGTCCCAAAGTATTATAATTTCAACACATGTAAATAATCACATTATAAAACTGAGTTTCATTACTATATAGGATGATGGTAGTCTAAAGGTTTAGGATTAGAAGTCTATTTTCTCAATGTCAGGCTACATCCTGCTGAGGTTTAGACTTGCAGTAATTATTCTCCTCTAGAGGAGAGGCTGGTCTATTAAAATGGTATACCTTTAAAGACTGATGTATGTAAACGCAGATCTCTCGGGGATTTCCCAAGTGTTCCTGTCGAAACTCTGGTCACTCAGTGGAACGTGAGAATGCCTTACAGCTTTTGCAATCACACTTGAGAATTCTAAGCCCCTGTGTCAAACCTCTGCATCTGACATGGTGAAAACAAGGAGTGCAGGAGACAGGTAGAACACAGCTGAAGGAAAACTGATCTTGAATCCCTGTTGAATAAGAGCTTGAAATCAAGCCTACTCTGCAGTAATCATGAGCATAAAGAAGAAATCTTTGTCTCCACTGTTCTGCACAGGAGCATTTCCAAGTAGCGTGGGGCCTTCTAGGAGTCTGAGTAGCATATTGTAATATGTCTGTAAGACATTTTGAGGACAAAAATCATACTTATACTCCCATTTCCCTCCCCTCTATTTTGAGCCTGCTTCTGAACATTCAGAGGGATATTTAATATAGCTAACTGAAGTACTCCTCCTCCACTTACATAGTGGACATGCCCATTGAGCAAGACATATTGCCCTCATATCTGCATTTTTTAGAAACTTTGTTTGGTACTTGCCAAATGGGAATTCATGTGGTATTCTGCCCACGAATGTAAGTATATATTTCATACTGTCTTCTTTACTGAATATGTCATCAATATTTGCTATTTTTTCAGTGGTACAAAGCACCTGAACCAGTATAACAGAGATTAAGGCTGTATGCCATTTTTAACCCAGTTTTTAATGCAGATGTTTCTTCTGACTTCACATTTTGTTTTACTTTACCACATTGTCTATAATATATTTAGAGATGCTAAATGAAAACATTTCTGAGTTGCAGCTTGCCAACTGTTATATTTAGTAAGAGACACTTTATCCCACAACAATGCCCAGTAGGATGATGTCCTAAAAATGAGCTCATACTCATCCATCTTCCCCTCACTTTACATAACTGAATGGGGACTGAAACTATAACGTGCAAGTTTCCCATGTATGAAAGGAACTTGCTTGAAAGAAACAGGTCAGGTGGAGGAAGAGCTGTTCCACTATTGCAATATCCTGCCTTCTGTTTCCTGACAAGTCCAAATAGACTCAAATGCAGTGAGAACATGACCTGGGGGAAAGAAAGTGACACACAAAAGCAAATCTGTAAGGATGTGGGCTGGCTGTTTTTGAATAAGAATTCTGGACAACTCAATAAGATTCATGTGATTTTTAGACTAGAAACAAGAAGTAAATCAGAAACAATTACTGTTGCAGGGCAGAGGTTGCATAGTAGTTGACAGAGCTTGCTTTTACTCACTGTTATCACATTCTGATGAACAACCATTTCCTCTTCTTTTGTTCTATCGATTATTTTTTATGTTTAGGTAACCTATTTTCAGTGAACTTAACTAAAATCTTTACTAAAATTGCAGAAAGTTTGGGCTAAACCAGTGGTTCCTAACCTTTTCTTTACCAGGGACCCCCTGTAAATATAATTTGTTGTCAGGGACGTGCCAAACTTAAGTCAAGATTTAAATATTTAAATTTAGATTTAAATATTCAAATACTTAAAATGCAAATATTTAAAATCACTCATCAGGGGTCTTCAAAATTTGGAGAGAAGGGAAAAATAAGTAAACGTGCACACTATTACAGTCTTCACACCGCATTTGTGGGTTTGACCTTCACAAATCTGATTATTTGCAAGCACGTGTACCTCCCCCATTCTCCTCCTCCCATTCCCATGCATTCTGCCCCTCTGCGGAGAACTTGCACCACGGAAAAACAGAAGGGAGGGGGGGGAGGCTCACCTGAGCCTTCCTTTCCCCCTCTGGAGCTTCCCCTGCCATTCCTATGCATTTTGCCCCTGCGTGGAGAACTCACACCCAGGCAAAATGGAAGGGAATAGGGTGGAGCCTTGGAAGGGAGGGGAATGGGGAAGGGGGTGTAGTTTTTTCCACTTTGGTGAGAGTTCTGCACCCCAAACCCTCATGAAAGTGGAAGGGCCACTCTACTATTCTCAATGGAAAGGGAGGCCTGTGTGCTTGTCTTTGGAGCTTCCACCTCCTCCATCAGAGAAGCACTCGCCTCTCTCAAGAGAAAGGAGACCAAACAACCAAATCACAACAGGTGTGTGTTGTAGAAGCTGCTTCTGCTCACTTGTTCATCTGGTCAGGCAAGTGAGTGAGCAGGGAGAGAGCCATGGCCCCAAAGGGCAGCAGCAAAAGCATCACCTGGCCAGGACAAATGTATAAAAACAAGCAAGCCCACATTTCATACTAGCGATCATTCATTACATTCTGCGCCCTGCATCACTCACTTCCAAACTCTGGTCTGGCCTCTTCACACATATTAACAATGGTAATCCTTTGCAAAAGGAGAGACCTACCTAGGGCAAGTCTGGGCAAGCAGTAAGGTGGAGCTTGGGCCGTTTCTCAGGAGGGTTTGATATCACTTACCATTAGTAACACAGACTACCCCTTCTAGTATTCTTGGCACCCACTGATTGATTGCTACTAAGCTTGCCTTGTTCCCCAATCTGCAACTTCATCAGGCAGTTTCAATCCAGCAACTGTGGCTATGTTCCTACGAGTTCATGGCAGTGTCTTTCCTCACTAACGCAGCTCAGAGCAAGGGTCTTTTGGCCACCTCACCCGATTATAAGTGCCTCAGGTGCCTTTAGAGACATCCTTCATCTTTCCTATCAGTTTTCATGTCTGGTCCCATGTCTGGGAGCTGTTGCTGCAGCTGCTAATATCGACCAGCAAGAGTTGGAGGAAACCCACGGAGCCCAGATTGAGAACCAATGGGCTAACCTATTCCCAAGAACCATAGTAGAAGAAGGAAATAGTATTATTGAACATGTTATTCTCTCACTTTATTCCTCACTCTTTGCTAAAATTAGTACAAATATCATCTCATAATACATCAGAACTACTATTCCCAAGACGGTATTTTTTTTTCTCCTTGTGTGAGATGCCTCTCAGGTTGTTGCTGTTTTGTGCCTTTGACATTTCCGACTAATGGCAGCCCTAAGGTGAACCTATCATGGGATTATTTGGGGCTGAGAGTCTGTGATGTCCTCAAGGTCATCCAGTGGTTTCCATGGTTCAGCAGCAAACTGAACCCTGGTTTCCAGGGTTGTAGTCCAATATTCAAACTGCTACACCACATGGGCTCTCTTGATTGACATCACAAATGATTAAACCATTCTGCTAACTTTAAATGGCAAGCTATCTACTAAATATCTGTATCTGAATGCAATCTTAGTATTGCATTTCCTAAATGGAAGAAAGCTATCTTGGGGAAATCTATACTCAACTATTAATTTATCCTGCTGCACTAAGAGGAAAGAACAGAAAAAGTTCATACTGTGAGCACTACCAAAACACCACAAATATATAAGATGGTTAGGTCCAGGATGTGAAATGTGTGTACTGAAGGATCTGGACCATTTCAGGGCAGTTTTTGATCTTATTTCTTTCAAGACCAGGTTGTATGACAGATCATAAGCAAAGTTTCAAAAACAGTTCATTTGATAGCAGAGGGGGACATATGAGAAAGCAAAGTTGAAAGATTTGGTGAATGAAACTGGTCCTGGACACAAGGTTACACATGGACATGGTTAGTAAAGGTGAATAAGCAACACCGATTATTAACCGTATTTGTTCCTGAATCTTGTTGTGGTTGTCCAGTTTCTCAGTGTCAGCTCTCTGATCTACATATATAGCTGGAGTTGTTCTGTTTAATCAAAATAACATGACAATCTCATGCATTTGTCACCCTGAAAGACTCTTAAGTACTTAATGAAAGTACAGAGAAAACAGTGAACTTAAGTACTATGTAGTTGTTAGTAATAAACCAGTACTTAAAGATGCAACTCATGCCTTTTGCTGCCCTGCTGCTTCAAGCTAAGCCAATCTGGTCAAATGAAATGAGAAAATAGCAAATGTTTCCTTAAAATAGCATGTAGTACTAACTTGAAGGAAGCTCTGTTGAAGACTTACATCTTTGAATCCCGTATGTTATATAAATTAGCAAACCAATGTACCATTTGGAAGCAAACATTTGACTATGTGAGGGCAACACAGTTCTTTGATGATACTGATTGTTTGTGTTTGTTTCAATCTAGCTGGTCCAAGTCTGGGACTTAAAAAGTCTTGGTCACCCTAGTAAAAAAATCTACATAGAAAACTAGAGAGAAGGCACGTCCCTGCTGATTCTTCTGGACCTTCTAGTTGGAACAGGACAAGACTTGAGGTATCTTTTTCCAGATCTTGCAGGAGGACAGGTTTCTGAAAGAGGTGCTTGGGACTTCTGCTCAATGCTATGTTCTTTGACTTATGGCATTTTGCAGGGTTCCTCCTGTTGCTCAGTTGTTTAGCATCTGCATCAGCTTTCTCCAACCTAGTGTCTTCTAGATGTACTGGACTAAAATTCTCACCATCCTAAGCCATCAATGCTGGCTTGATGTGAAATGAAATGTAGCCTAACACATCTGGAAGGCACCAGATTGGTGAAGGCTGATCTACATTAATCTGCGCTGCAAGATATTCTGGAGTAAGATTTCACCAGGACATTAATGATATTAAGCTCTCTTCTTTCCATCTGAGTCCAGAGGGGCTGCGTAATTTCAAGAATTCAAAAATCAGCCCAAGAATCATATTGGACTGGTATGGCAAACAGACAAAAGTTTATTCCAGACTCTTGTAGTAAATTGGCTAAGTCAGCAGTAAAAATACAGATCATGCTGGATATGATGACAGTTCTAGGAAGACCAAGCATTAAGGTTAAGAATGCTCCTAAAACTGCACCGATTCTCAGGTGGCAGCTATGGACAGAAGTGCTTTTGTGCCGCTTAGGCTACGTCACCTGTATTGTATCTGGAAAGATATGTACACAGATACCTTAGTAATATGGAGACTGGATTGCCACAACATGCTTTACATGGATCTGTCTTTAAAATATTCAGAACTTAAATGAGAAGAAAATGCAGCCAACAATGCTTTTTACTGAAGTTGAATTTTTGAGCACAGTCACTTAAAATATCAGTGTCACTGGCCTCTTTTGGGACTCAAATGCAACTTAGAATACGAACATCTAGATCAGTTAAAGAGTCCCTTCTGCACATCCTGCCATCATCTGAAGTATGGTTGGGAATAAAGTGTGAAAAAGTTGCCAGTGTTGATATGTCTAAACTATTGCACTCTCTTCCCCGGGAATTCCATCTGATTCTTTAATATAACAAATGTGAGGGCTTTTTTGTTTCAGAATGTTATACACCTTGCTCTTGCCAATCTTGTACTAACTTTTTAAAATAAACATACTCATAAGTAAATAGAAAATTTGCATTTTAATGTCACATTGAATTTTAGTACATTTCAATCCAAGAAAAAAATAAACTGACAGACACAGTAATGAGTACAGGATTATATATATATGTTTTACAATATGCCTTGTTATAATACAGTTATGGCTGTATGGTAAAAAATAACTTGAGGACTGATGGAATCCAAACTCATCTGAGTAGCTGTCAGGAATAGAGCACTAAATGCATTTCCAAAATAAGCACTAATGTTTCATTTCAACACCTTAAAAACAGCATTAGACATTGGCCTTAATTTTTTTTTTTAACACCAAACTAGCTAAATAACTGGAGAGTTGGGTAAAGAAAGTTTTCCCCAGACTTTCATATGGTGGTGGGACAGATTTTTTTCTACAATACACATGGCTAAAATCCATGTTGAATGTCAAACTTGTGATACTCAGTAAGAACCTCTTCTAGGGAACTGTGTTCTAGAAGATGCCTTTCTGCATGAAAGCAAGCAATGTGGGATAATCTTATGCAAAAATATTTTTCAAACTGTTTTAATTGAACTGAAAACTATAGGCATGGCATCATTATAAAAAAGTCTAAATATATCAGAAGCTCTCAACATTTCCAGCTACACTGATTTCATAAGTTTTTAAAGGAGAAACAAAAGGACAAAGAAAAATGGTCATTAGCTAAGCCTTGTGTTCAAACTAATTACAGTGATTTTCAATGGCAAATGCCCATGCTGATTGGATGACTTAATAATTCTGAATACCTTTGTGATTATTTTATATACAAGCACACCAAAATGATCCAGGCTTGCAATCTTCCTTTTAGGCATTCTGCATTTCTTTCCCAATCTTGTAGCTAAGGATCTTATTCCAGTCAATCTTTGTGCGAGTAACTGGCAGTTGTCGGCGTAAGGCCTTGAAAGTAGTGTCCGACATAGTTTGATAATTTTCACTGATAGCAGTCTGTTCACAGTAAAAGGTAAAACAGAAACATGTTAAGAAAACATGGTTTGATAAAGAGTATAAACAAAAACAAAGAGTGTATTCAATTGTGTCAGGTCAGTTTTTGTCAGCAGAACTAAGAAGAAGTGATTCCCTCTTCTCTCAAAATCTGATACAGAAGAGCTTTGAGGGCAATGGAGAGGAGTGCAAGGAAAAGGTGTGAGAAAAAAAGTCTTGCTGCATTAGCAGGAAGTCTAATAATGTGATGTTGAATTTAAGCTCCCAACAGCATTATCTGCTACCATCTTAGAAAACTGATTTCATATCTGTATCAGAAAAAAACAACTGTTTTTCAAATGACAATACGAGTAATATGATTGACCAGGAATCTCAAGATTCCAATTATGGCAGGCATCATATGGACATAAGAGTATTTAGTATTCTTTCTTATGGAATACAGGCAGACATATGCTCCTGAAAAGGGACCTTTGTTCACACGCTTAAGTAACAAGAGTGCTTTTACGAGTTATGTACCCACCAAAATGAATTCGGTTCATTCAATTATAAACACTGACATAAAAGGGCATCTTTTATGTCCATAAAAGGGCATCTTTTATGTCCATCCACAAAAGAGGAACCATCACATGGAGTGAACAGATCTTTCTCCCATCTCTTTGAGCTGTATTTACAGAATATGGTATGACCAAACACTACGTTTTGAAATTTGTTAGACTATACTTCTCCCCCAGAAATTTAACTTAGGACAACATATCCATCCATCCATCCATCCATCCATCCATCCATCCATCCATCCATCCATCCATCCATCCATCCACGCACACACAGACATACATACATACATACTTTAATATAGGCCAGGGGTGGTGAAATTCTGACTCAGTAGCCATATGCCGCTCCCTGGGCTTGTTCTCTTCCTCAAACAACTCCTACAGAACTCCCCAAAATGTCAGTGAAATCATTTTCCAAAACTGCTCCTGGAAACCTCTAAACCCAGGGGTTTACATTAATAGAACTTCACAATCCCCCCCCACACACACACACAAAAAGTCTGATAGATCCCAGAAGCATAAACCAGCAAGTTATTTCTGGTTTCATTTTGAGCTGAAAATCAATTCCTCCAACAGGACAATATGGTTCCAATATGAGGCAAAATATGGTTTCTATACCTACCTCAACTGCTCACTCCATCATAAAAATAAATAAGACCTTTTGCATAAATGCTTTCTTTTAAAAAAAAAAAAAGGCAACAGGGTCTCAAAGTAAGTCATGAGTTTAAAAAAGGGATGCTGTATCTTTGTACCCACACCTTGAAAGCCTATGCTAGGACATTCTCAGAAAACGGTTGCATTCATGTTTTTTGTTAAGCAGGTATTCACAGTCAGATACAATTCTAGCAAATTTCCTTTCTTGGTGGTGCTGACCTCTCAGGCTTAATTATTTTCACACATGCCTGTCAACCATTTTTGGCTCCTTCAAAACACATATTATACAATAAACAGATTCACAAAAATAACTAAAATGAGAACGAATAATCATTCTAGGCAGGCTGAAGGAGCAATCTACAAAATGTGGGTTAACCCTTCATGACAATCTGACTGAGGCAGGACTTCACAAAGGTTTTAATCTGTTCTCTCTGTTGTCTTCTGCACCACTCTTCCCTCAGTTTATGTAGCCTTCCTGACCATTGCAGAAGTTACACAATGACAAGATAATTAAAAACTACAAAGTTGATTCTTTGTGTGTGGGGTGTGTGTGTGTGTTTATTTCTACCCACGGTGGGGGTAGATTGTTCCTTCAGCCTGCCTATATGGATTATTTACAACTTTTCATTCTCAAATACACTGAAGGAACATGAAGGAATATTCACTGAAGGAACATGTGGGATATACCCAAGATACCACCTAAATGGTGGGCCTCAATAATATTACATTGAATCACTGGCTGCAAAACTGTTCTTCCAAAGGCTCCTATCCCAATCTAAATTTATCCACCTTATACTGTCTGACAAAGTAAATGATTCCTGCAACCCTGCAGTCCTATAAACATCCTCAGTGTAGTTGCCATTCTAAAGGCCGCTGTAGCCATTGGTCTGCAGTGCACCCATACATACTGTGGCCAAGGTTCTTTAGCTAAATAATGACAGAGGTAAATGCAACTTTTAATCCAGTTTGATATCATCCGTTTAGTTGTTTTGTGCTCCAAAATTCTTGGATTAAATGAGACAAACAAAGTCTCAATTCGCCTGATCCCTTTTGTTCTCTACAGGTACACCTTCACTTCCCTTCTAATATCCAAAGAACACCACTTTTTTTCTAATGGATGCACTGGATTTGGGCAGAATGTAGGCAATTCCAAAGATTTACCACTTGCTCTCAAATGAACAGATTCTGGAATGAATGATGGATCTATAATTAAAGACAACTTGTCACTTTCAAACCTGCAGAAATTTGGGTTGACGGATAGAGAAGCCAACTCAGATACCCTCTGAGCTAATGCTGTTGACAGAAGGAATATGACTTCAAATGACAGAAATCTCAAGGACGCTTTCCTCAGTGTCACAAATGATGACTCAATCAAAATGTTTAACACTAGATTTAAATCACACAAAGAAAAGCTATGTACTGTCAGTGGAACCTGAAAGACTGCACCTCAGAAAAATCTCTTTACATGTGAATACGAAGACAATGGCTTCCCTTTGATTGTTATTAAAGTAGATAAAGCTGATAACTTTCTCTTTAATGCATTTGGTCTCAAGCCACTCACTAACCCAACCTGCAGGAAAGCCAGTATGTCTTTAATTTTCACCTTTTATCACTGAATTCACTAAACACCACCTACTAAATGACTTCCAAGTATTACTACAGATTGCTGTGTAGATTGCCTCCTTGAGGCCATAATAATATCAGCCACACAATCTGAGTAAGCTTGCTCCAATCTGCACCACTCAATCTCCACATGGTTAACATTAGCCACTTTGAGTGTGGATGCAGTATTGTACCAGGTCCTTCATCAGTGGTAGAAGACATGGATCCCCTATTGACAGACCCATCAACTGAGGAAAAACATAATCTACATTGCCAATACAGACCAATTATCACTATCTGTGCTTTTTCCAGACAGATTTTGTTCAGTACTCTTTCAGCTGTGTGCTGGAGTGGAAAAGTGTACAACAGGTCTTTCAGCCATGCTACTGATAAGGCATCTTGACTTTTTGCACTTGGAGTGCCAATTATGGTAATGAATCTTTTAAATTTGGAATTCCTGCCAGAGGTGAATGGGTCTACCACAAAGTCTCCATATTTGTCCTGTAAGCACTGGGATATTGATAGTATTTCAGATAGGGATACTGGTAGTGTTTCGCGCCTGCTGAGGAAATCTGCTGTCCCAGTCAGAGTTCCTTTGAGGTATCCTACTGTCAAAGACTTCAGATGCTTCTCAGCCCATTTCATTCTCAGTCCTCTGAGAATGGGAGGCACCTCGATTGCATAAACAGACTTTCACTGACACACTGATATATATCTGCACATTTTGCTTTTGAATTACAGTCATCTCTGCACATTCCCTAGAGTTAGGGACACAGGACCCCCGTGAAAGTGGAAAAACATGAATAACTCTAGGCCCTCCCAAATCATATTTAACATACAAAAAAGTATGATCACCATATTCAACCCACCATGGATTTCTTTGAGGCATCAGGGTTCCTTCACAAGGCAGAAGTGGATGGCAGGTGGGGCTTACTGCCACCTCCACTGCTGCCGTACCCCATTTTAATAGGGACTGACAAGCCTTGTTTGCAGTTTCTCAGTCTCATAAGGCTTGCAATCCTTATTTAAAATGGCATAAGGAGGCAGCAGAGGTGACAGCAAATAATCCGTGAATAATCAAATGCGCAAAAGTGAAACCCGCAAACGTGCAAGGCTGACTGCATTCATGCAGAATAAAGTAAGGATGACTTGACAGCACTCATTTCTTGAGGACGGATTGTTACAGTTTTTTCCATCAGTGGCTGTTGCTCTGAATGGCACAACTATAAAGGCCTGCATTTGTTGTTATCACTATTATCTGGGTGGAATGAAGAAATTGCCATTACTTAGCAATTTGTCCCTGACACATCGTTTCAGGTCTTTGAGGATCTGTTCTGTAGTGACCAATTGTAATGTCTTTTCTGTATTACAGACAATTGATATGGCCTCAGGAAGAGTTGGAAGACATTTTGTGTGAACCCTCGCCCAAGGAATTAGTTGGATTGTTGATGTTATTATACCTAACACTCTGGCCAAGTACATCACATCTGCTTTTCTGTTCTGAATTAACTCCAAACTACCTGCTTTATATTTGTCCTCCTTTCTTCTGAAAAGAAAACACAACCTATTTCTGTATTTATCTGTGTTCCTAGATAAGTCACATTCCTGGTTGCCTCCAGATGAGTTTTCTTACAGTTCACCATTAATCCCAGACCCTCCAGACATTCTAAAGTTCCCTTGAGGTCTGTCTCTGCCTTTGCTCATGTCCCAGCCTTTACCAAGATATTGTCCAGAAAATGATACAGAAAAACTTCCTGCTTGTGGCTTTATTGTTGCCAATTTGCTAGGATTTTTTTTTTCAGAATTTTAAGATTTTCCTGACTAACTTTCCCACTTATTTAAACCTAATGTGTTTAATCCCTTTTGGTTCAACCTTAAATACGCTTCCTTTATTACCTTCCTTTTCTGTTTCCTCCTCCAAGTCTGTTCCACTTTCACTGTCTAACTGTTCTTCATCCTCCCCAGATTCAGACTCTAATTCTGATGAGGCCATGTTATTTTCTGTTATGTTTTTACTATCCCAGTTCCCCGCAACCACATGCTTTGTTCTCTCCTCACATTTTAAAGATTTAACTAAAGAAGCACTGGCAGTACCTTCTTTCCCTTGTTCCTTTAATATTTTGTGCCTGAAGAGATGCATTTGACTGAATGTTATTAATTTCACTAGTATTTAAATTAGAATTAGAATCACAATTCATTTCCACTGTATTTACATTTGTATTAAAGGATTTACTGAAATTCTTTAAACTAGATAAAATTCACTGTATTTAATAAATTCTGGCTACTTAAAGTCACTTGAATTCCTGCTTCCACTTAAGATCTCACCAACTTCCTGTTGTTTCTCATTACAGCATTACTGATTTGATTAACTTGCATTCCTTGGCTTGGCTGTTCTTGAAAACTTCAGTTTTCTTGTGCTTATGCTGAGTTGTCTATTACTATACACATCAGATAATTCATTAACTGATTGTGTATTTACCTTTAAGAGAGGTCTTCTCATCTCCGCATTTAACAGACTTAGATTTTCTGACACATCCTGACCATCAATCAGTGTGTGCAACTGCACACTTCCTGTCTTGGCAACTCCTGATTGGGTGTTCACCTTCCTTGATTCCACTCCTCTTTTCTGGCTAGAACCTACTTTTTCAAAATGATGACCAGAAGCTGAGTTTGATTTTTTCAAGCTCAGTGGACTCCTTGCTGTTCTGAGACTTGTTTGGTAGGCTCTTTAGCTTTAATTCTGGCTTCGCTTTTCTCTTCTAACATTACCACTCTGCTCCTGCATTGTCTGTTTCATCTTCTCCAGAGCCACCAGCTTCTGTGGAGAATGGCTTTTCATACTGCTCTTACTGGAGCTTATGAATATTTTCTTTAGTAGTGACTGCTCAAGACTCTAGAGACTTGTCACTCACTCGCAATAATATTTTTTACATTTGCCAGATTGCAATGCTTGTCCTCTGAGACCTGTAGACTTGTGGTTGTGGGGAAGCTTAAAATTGACACATCTTATTCAGTCTACCTCTGTTTCTTTTCCAAGAGTAAATGATAATCTTTTACACTGTCTGCATCTGTTTGCTTTCTTTTCTTGCTTACAAAATGTGAAACCACTTCTACTCTACTATCTAAGCGAATGCAAATTAAATTATTTATTTAAATATTAATTTAAATTCTTAAGTATTTTAAACAAAGAAGGAGAGAGAAAAGAAATTCATGACTGGTTGGCAAGGCAGGTTTTTAAAAACTGAGGGGAGAGTGGTACAGGAGGCAATGTATCGAACGGATTAAACATGGTGAAGTCCTGCCTCCATCAGGTTGGCATGAGGTCTTGACCCACATGTTGTGGATTGCTCCTTCAGCCTACCTTAGAAAACACACAAACATACATATCTTGCAAGCTCATTGCATACCTGGTATTCATTTTCTGCGGCCTCTACAATCTTTACAAACTCCTTTGCTGTCTGGGCTTCATTCTGAAAGAAAGACCATGTTTAGATCACTTGTACCAAAATGGCTCTCTGTTTAAAGCCAAAAACCACTTAAGAGATGACAATTTTGAGCCTTTTCATTGTTTGTAACACTGTTCAAAGCACATTCTCAGTAAGCTTTTTAAAAACGCCAGTATTCTCAACAAAATTAAGGTGCATCTGCATTTATTTGAGGTTGGGCAACTTAGGAGAGGTTTCTAGTGATGGCATACAGTCTCAGTACTAACCAAGGGGGACAGAAAGTGCAAATGTTTTGCTTTTCTTCTTCCCTGTACTTTCCTCTTTTTTTTTTTTCTGGAGTAGTTCTTCCACAGTTTGCATATTTTCCGAATCATACAGAGTAGAAAGAATCAATTCTGGACAAGTCAGAAAGGAAAAGGGAACAGAAATTGCAAGTTGCTGTGTTTTTGGTTTCCCAGCTTACTGTCCCATTAAGAACAGCTCTAAGCAGTTTGCCTCTTCCTCACTGTTAAGTGATCCAACACATATTAAGGCTTGACTTTATATTTCTTAAATACAGAGCTACATCTTCATCTGCTTTATTCACTAACATGCATAGTCTTAAAATGGAAATATAGTAAGGCTTTTAGCGGGTCAGATATTAGAATAATCTTCTTTGATCTGTTAAGCAAAAACCTGGTTTTGCACTGTACACTTGTATGAGAACATGTGTCATTCAGAAAATAATGGTGACATAAAGAACATCACAGTAGTTCAGCATAGATTTCTAATTATTTTGGGAATTTCAGGCCAGCTTTCCCTCACAACTTCTAAAGCAGCTATGATTTAATCCACCATCATACTTAGATTTCAAAGGGTCAAGATTTCATTTTTTTTTAATTCTCTGGCTTCTTGGCTTCCAAAGCAAATGGAAAACAAAGCTTCCTTCAATTCACAGTATTCTTGGCTGAGGAAAGTATGTTTCATTGTCTAGTTCTGTATCAAAATGAAGCCATCCAAGACTTTCTTTCAGTTTTACTCATTCTCATTGCACAGGAATTCAGCCCTCAGACTAAATGCAAAATGTTTACATATTCCATCATACCTTGTATGAGAATAAGCTTTGTATAAAGCATCTAGTTCAACAAGAAGCATTAGAATTTATCAGTAGCAACCCATTCCAAAAGGTAAACTGCCTTCGAACAAAGATAAACTTTAAAAGTAGATGTAATGTGGCACAGAAATTTCCTGTGCCTTCAACATACCCTCAAGTAGGTCTTTTAAAAGTCCTATAAAATATATGGAACAATTCTACAAATCATATTAGAAACTGAAAAGATGAAAGTTTGTAAAAGTTAAGTAGTTTTAGGAATCTCCAAAGTCATTACTGTAATTTACATCTACATTTAAAAATACATTTATGCAAAGGATTTTTTAAACATATACATAAAAAAACTACTACTAAGTCACCAAAAAAACCAAGATGGCAGCACTAGTTATAGAAAGACTTCATTCTCTTAACTGCAGATCAGCTACTGGCCTTTTTTCCCCCCTAACATTTCTAGATTCTTCCTAAGGAAGTGCTGGCAATATTGGGGAAAAAGAAATCAGAGTAGATGAAACATACCCAAATGTTAGTATTCCAGAATTCTGAACTTTGGGCTACTGATTTTACTCATTTCTGCATACAACTTTGGCAAATTGTAGATAAAACGTGATTAGTACCTTTGCAAAATTTAAAAATGGCTAATATGGAATGTTGGCTGCCTAAAATTTAAATGAATACAAGAAGGAAGAGGATTTTTTTTAAAACAACTAAGGAATTCACAGTAGTGAAACCTTCTGAAGAACATAGTGACCCATCATTTACTCCTGTAACTTTATCCATTTTCTAACATACTGAAACACAATTCTGTAATATGCCAAAGTTACCCAACACTTGCTCATGTGTGTAGTCACATGTTCTATATATAATTATAACATGTAGTGATACACTGCATATGTGAATCAGTGACTGTGGAATAACTACAGATACCAATATTGTGAAATATCAACTGATGCCAGCTCTATAAGCATTCTTCAGTGAATAGTGTTTGAATATTCAAGTAAGAGAACTAAAGTGGTGAATGAAGCACTGATGAACATCCGTCAGCCTGTGGCTGAATAAGAAAAAGCACAGACACTGAATGCTAATGTCAGCATGGTGGACCTCATCTTTACAACTAATTAAAAATAACTATGCTGTGGCACTTGATAGATTAACAAATGTATAGCAGCATCAGAATTACAGGCATAGATATACAAAGTACACACTAGTGAAACCGACTAACATGGCTGCCTCTTAGATCAGTGTTTCCCAAACTCTGGCTTTTTCAGGTGTTTTTGGACTTCCAACTCCCAGAAGCCTCAGTCAGCTTGGCTAACAATTAGGAATTTGGGGAGCCAACATCCAAAACATTTGGAGGAGAAAAGTTGAGGAAACGCTGCCTTAGACAAATGTCACTAAGTAAAAATGATTCTTACAATTTAGATAAGAAAAGATACTCACAGTAACTGTTAAAGAATCCTGTATATCTTTATGACTCACTAGCTGAACATTTCCATCTTCATAATAATGAACCTAATAAATAAATAATTAATACCAAATCTTCACACACAGAAAATTGTACCATGCATCAGGAACAGTGAGCAGTGTTATATTCCATTCAAAATGCAGCTAGATAAACATTAGTATTTCATGGATTGAGGATGTCGACAGTTAATGGATTAGAATGTCAGCAGTTCCAATCCTTTTTTATAATTGTTTCTGTTTATTTCTACACTATAGATTTAGATGGTTCTTTGCTTTCCCTTCCTGCTTTCATCTTCTGTTGATTTTCTTTTTGTTTTTAGAAGTGGAGGTGCAGTATATCTAAGTCCAAAGTATGTCTTTTAGAAATGATGATGAGGGAAATTTGCTGCAAAACCTCCTACCCAGCATAACTGAATGTACCTTGCAGTATTATTACTTTTTTAAAATCTCAAGAAATGTTAATAAAACAAAATAAAATTTTATGTTTATTTTACAAAGGTCGAAGCCATACTACTTCTTAAGGACTAGCTTCTTCAAATGAACTTGTGAGGCAGTTGAAACTGTATCTACAGCCTCTTCTTTGGATCTTTTTGTTTTTGGTGGAGGGGTGGCTATTACAGAAGGCTCTAAGCTACTCTTCAGGAGCTTGGTTGGCTGAAGCTTTCTACTCTTTCTATTATTGCTATTCCTATGTTTTACTCTATAGCTCAAGTGATACACTTCAGTCCTAGATGATGTCTTTAAAAAATTAATTTGCTAATTATTCTTCTATTATGTTATTGGAAAAAAAGTAATCAACTTTGAATATCATCAAACCAAGCAATAAAATATAAAATATAAACTTTATCATAAACTTAAGAGTTCTGAGAGATATAATTATCATTGAAATTACTGTGGTAAATACTGTGGTAAATTAAGGAAAGCATACCTGAATTTTCAAGATACCAGCCACCTGAGTGGTTGAAGGGGTGATTGTAAACTTCCATTCTGATCGCCAACGACCATTCCTTAAAAAGAGGAAGTTCCAGATAAGCAAAGGAAAAAGAATTGAGACTCTTATCAACTTATGAAACTATGAAATATTTTCTTTAGAAAAGAAAAGGGGTGCCTTCTGGGAAAACATTCTTTAAATATTTAATCAAACAACTATGAGAATCTATAACATTTCAGAATTTGTTCAAATTAAAAAAAAAAGAAGCTCAAATTGTTTCTACCAATATGCATACTGAACTGGTTTATAATGCAAACTAGTATGTTGAGCTTCAATACAGTAAAGTCACATCCAACCTAGTACTGCAAAATATTTTTCCACATATACACACTTTTGAGGCATCGCTAAGAAACTTCCCAAATATTCTTCCAATCCATTCCCATCTTAATTTTATGGAATGGATCTCCAAATCCACTTCTACAAAGTGGAAGTAGGGTGCAAAATTAAAAGCTAAACTCTGTTGGAGGAATCCAGCAGTGTGTGTCCACCAATGGAATTACATCCAACAGCAGAATAATTCCCCTTGCACACTCTTACAAACTCTTCCCCCAAAGAGTCATTCAGCAGTTCGGAGCACATTTTAGGGTTGGGCATGAGCCCTGCAGAGGAAGAGGAAGCAAAGGAAAAGTTCCATTGCATGAGCAGAAGCCTGCTTCAGCAATGCTGGATGTCACCCAATAGTTTTAATATCATGAATTGTTTTCTCATGGAAGAATAATGCACTTTCCATTACAGCAAGTGGAATAACACTGAATGGATAAAATAGAACCAATTTACAGGTAATTGATAAGAGACTATATACTTACCAAAAGTTTTTTGCTTGAAACTGATGGCTTTCTATGCATACAATAATTGTTTGATGTCCATCAATTGTTTTTCCATATACCTTAACCACAAAAGAAAGACAGTTCCAAATTCACACCTTAAATGTAAAACTTAAAAGTAGTTCCCACTGTTCCCACTCAAGAAATTAATAAAATTAGCCTTTAGACATGATTGTTGTTTCTACTTTTGAAAGTAAGTTAGTAGCGATTGCTATTGTTTTTTGTCCAAACAGAGAAGTTCAGGAATAACTTTATACTATCTGCTTTATTTTGTTCAAGTCAGCATCAACAGGAGCAGAGATCGAGCTCCCATATTACAAAGTTATGAACAGAGAGTGAATGATTTTGCTTGCACCTGTAGCTGATCACTGTTTCTGGTTACCAGTGAATCAACTATCTTAAAATTCATGTTCCACTGAACTTTTTAGCTTAAAAAAAGAGTTAAGTGGAGGCAGGTTAGAGGTACGGTACATTAAAATTATTCATGATATGGAGAAAGAGGATATGCAGATGTTATATTTTCTTGCTCAATATACTGTTCATCCAAAGTCATTCAATGAACCTAAACTGTAGGTTATTCAGGACTGGTAACACAAAATTCTTCTTTACACAGCAGTATCATTAACCCGAGATGCAGTGATGTTTACAACTTGGAGATCTTTAAAAGGGGATTAGACACATTAATGATATGTAAGGCCATCAATGGCTACTGGTCATATGGCTATATACTAACATCAGCATCAGAAGTAGCATGTCCCTGCACACCAGTCATTAGATAATACTGGGAAGGACTGCTATTACACCTAAGTTCTACCTATAGGTTTCTTTTAGGTATCTTTCTAAGCTCTCAGGGAATAGAAAGATGAAAAAGGCTTTTGGTATCACTCAGCAAGACTTTTACTTTTAATCTTAAGTTCTCCCTCTGAAGGTTGCCAAAAGTTACATTCATGACCTGGCAACTCTATTTGTGAACACCTGGAGATGTATGCAAGCAATCAGTCCACAGTACAGTTGTGAAATAATTACTGATGCATCTAAAGTATAGCTGACCCCATAGTAATTTCAAAGCTACATAGTCTGCTTAGCTTGCAGATAAAGCTCTTATTGATGGGTATCATGACCTAGTCTTGTTTCCTGAGGAACATACAAATAAGGCCAAACACAGAATTCAAATCAGCTTCCTAAATAAAGGTTTCAACCCACACATTTCCCAGAGCCTACTACACTTACTGTGCAGACACCATTTGGGTAGTGTTCTTTCACATATGCTCTCATTGCAGTCTCTATGGAGTTCCTCCATGACTCAATTGCATTTTCAACTTCATGGGGCTTTGGATCAGTAGCCTCCTTTCTTAAATGATCAAATTTAAAAGATATCTTGTTTTTTGGATCCAAAAATTTTCCATTACCCAAGTCACCATGTTCTGTTATTAAGACCTGAAAAGAAATATTGTGAAAAAGATAGTTTTAAGACCACACAGAACATGGATAAGCCAGCATAATCAAATAAAAGTAAAACAGCAAAATATATATCCATACTTTGGATTAACGATACAGTAGGACAGTCATATAACCCTTATCAGTCCACAAATACAACTGTGGTTTGGAAAGCAACTAACCAATTACCTTGTATCCATGAGAAGAATCAGAATACAGAGCACCCTCCATATCTGCAGGATATGTCTGTTCCCTACCTGTCCTGGGACCCCTGGTAAATGGGAAAAATCACAAATGCTCGCATCTCATATTATTAAATGGCAGCAACATGTGCACAGACTCTTCAGCATGTCTGCATACACATTGCTTTTTTAGGTATAGGATGCAACGCTCTGCAATCACTTGAATTCCCCACATCCGGAGGCCACTCATAAGGAGGGTCCACTGTATTTTGCATTCTGTCAACAGAAATCTTTATGAAATAGTCAGGTGTTTAGAAAATCACTGCAAAAGTGAACTCAGTAAGAATAAGCAGAAATACTTACTGATATGATTAAATGTATATTCATGTGTAACCAATATGGTATCACTTACATAACAGCAGTGTCTGGCTTGGGAGACTGCAAACTTCGCAGAAGTACAAAAATGTTTCAAACACTTAAGGAAGCAGAATGCAAAATACAGCCTAATGAGGACTGAGCATACTCAGTGGGCATGGAATTCTGACTGACAGAAAACTGGGCAAGAGGAGACATGGAATAAATTATCTTGTCAAAAGCATGACTGGCCTGCATTTGTAGAGTTCTCCACACTACAACATTGTGTTCACTTGTCACTTATTTATAAAAAGTGTAGGTAGACTAGAATTAGAAGAAATCAGTTTACACTTCCTTAGGCAATTTTGAAATATCCTTACAAAAATGAAAAAGCAAAGTTCCCACAATGGATCAAAACCAAAAATACACCTGGCAGCTGCTCCTTAGAAAGGTAAATTTGATTTACATGATGATTTAATCATTTGTAATGTCAATCAGGACAGCCAGCATGGTGTAGTGGTTTGTGTATTGGACTACGATCCTAGAGACCAGTGTTCAATTCCCTACTTGGCCACGGAAACTCACTGGGTGGCTCCACGTGAGGTTCACCTTAGGGTCACCATAAGCCAGAAATGACTTAAGGGCACAGAACAGCAACATCAATCAATCCATTATGAGCATAATAAAAATATCCTAGATGGCTGTTTTATTAACGTCTCTATGTAGTGACTGGTATTAGTTGATTATCCAATTTAAAATGTTTTAAAAATTGCTAAAGTTCTGATGGCATAGCAAATCTTAATTGAAAAGCTTAATTTTCCTTCAAGTTCAGCACTGGGCCTAAACAGTGCACAAAGGTACCTTTCAACCTATTTAGAATATTCTTCTTTCCTAGGCAGAACAACGCATACCAGCATGAAAGGAATGTAGTTTTTCTCTTTGTGAAAGGTATAATTCCTGAAGTAGCCACCCTTTCTGCCCTCCTCTGGTACTAGACCAAATCTGCATCAACACCCATGTCTGACACTGAGGAGAAGATGTGATTAAATTCATCCACTCCCTGCGATCCTCAGGTCACAACCATCAGAAATAATAGGAAAATGTAGCCCCTGCTCAGCTACTCTCATTTCTGCTCCATTCCACTGTCAAAAATCAAAGAAGATGCAACCCATGCCAATGACAAAGCAGAGCAGTCAACTGAGGAGTGCCCTTGTCAAACACCAATGATTCTGTTAGTTAGTTCATATGCCTTTCCTTCCAGTCTCACTCCATTCAAGTAGAAACATCTTTTGCTATCTGATAACTGCGGTTTTGAGTGACAGGTAAAATCAGAAATATAAAACTCAGTGCAGCAGTGAACTGAAAATCAGAGTTTACTTTTTAAATTACAGAAAAAATGAACAGCTCCTTTTACATTTTTTAAAGGGCCACAGAAAGTGATGACATTGCAAAACAGCATGTAAATAAATAGCACAGGACCAGTGCCATACGGCTAAGGACATAATAGCATGAAAGGGCTATTTATTTTTACAAAACACAGAAATAAGAGTGCCAACCTAATTAAAAATCTGGAAAAATTAAATACTCTTGTCGACCACGGAATCACTCTGTCACCAAAACTGCTGTTCACTAAGAGTGTTATAAGTACTCATTTTAGAATACTCCAATACCACTTAAACTGCCATTGCTCCATTCTACAGAATCTTGGGATTTGCAGTTTGACAAGACACTTGGCATTCTATAGTGTAGTTCAAGGGAATATACCATAACATAAAAAAGCATGAAGTGGTTTCAGACTGCTACAGCTGTAAAGTATAGGTGCACTCTAAGCATAGCCACATCAGATGGAGACACAGCTGCAATCCATGCTGAGTGAACACTTATTTAAAAAAAAAACTGGCTGTAATTTGAGATCAACTGCTTAGTTAAGTAGGTAAGTACCATCTCCCAGCCTGACCTCTAATTTGGACTTACCAGGTAGCAGTTGCTGTGAGCAACAGCAATCTGTTCTCCTGACAATTGGGACACAGTAGACTGACACTTCCACTCCCCTCTGCAAATGATCACTGACGAGGAGGAATTGCTTGTGAGAAGGGGGCAGAACATCAGTGTGCTGCCTGCTGATTAACAGGAGAGCAGACCTCTGCCACTTGCAGCTTCTGCCATGCAGTTAAGTCTGGTTTGGGGAGATTTTCATGATCCCTATGTATTCCTTTGTCTACTGAATATGTAGTAATAGTAAATACAAATAAGTCACAAATGTGTAATTCTAGATTATGCATTTGTAACTGTAACAGTGATTTCCAACCATTATCTATAATCCCCATCCACTGTTTAAACGCACTCTAATGCTTGTTCCTACACTAATAATAAATTTAATAAAATTATACGGCTTAGCTTCAAACTTAAATAGTTGTAGTCATACCTGTTCATCATAGCCTTCCAATTTTACTGGAGTAAACTGGTCCAAGTTGTACTGTGCAAATGCACTAAGAAAACAAGAGACATAAAATGAGAACAATAATCTAGCTATGTGCTGTAATACACATTTTTAAAAAATACCTGTCTATAGGCTGTGAGAAACTGTCTTCACCACTATTCAACACATCTCATATCTCATATGAGGAATAAAACTTGAATGGAAACTTAATTCAAGCTCCTAAAATAAGAGGGTTTTGTGTGGGTATGTGTTGGGAAAAAAAACAGTTTTAAACAGGGATACATTCTTAAAGCTCTGATAAGCAAAGGTCACATGGAGAAAGCAATAGGGTGATTTAGTCCTGACCTTTCCGCATATGGATTGTTGAAAACTGTCCACAAGTGGTTTGGTTAACTTATAACACACTGAAAGAAGCCAAGAATCAAGCAAAGATACTAATACTTACTGAGCTGCTCCCTCCCTGAGAAGATTATCATTATTAAGCAGCAATCGAACATCTGAAAAATACTGAGCGTTAGTATGTGTCAAACATACTTAACATAATTAGAAAATATATCTTCTCATGAAAAAACTGTTTATTAAAACTTTGTATATACATCAGTCACACTAAACTGAATACTTACTATACTTGGTTAGATAAAAATGCTTTTCAGTTTCCAAAATTCAGTTTCAAACTGGTAAGTATGTAAAGCTCTTAAGTTTTTCCAGAACTAACAACGTCTTTGCAATGTTAGCCTCCAACTAAGTAAATAACTATGGTTATCCATGTTGATTCTTTGCAACCTTATGCTTGAACAAAAAGTTACTGTGAATAACTATAATAACTCAGAATTAAGATGCCATGTACAGATAATGATCCCTGTCTTGTATGATACATTTCCATATATGTATTTTTGCAGTGTCCACAATAAGCTATGTGACACAAAGCCCCCCTTTTTGTGACTACTTTTTAAAAGACACATTTGAATTCATCATTCAAAAAAGCAATGCCTATGAAGAGAATTCACATGCAAACTGATCCTAAAACTAAAGAAGCAAAGCATGTAACCCACACAATCCAAACTTTACTTCAAAGACCTTTTATTATTATGATGAACTACTACATTTTAATCTAAATATTTTGGGCAATTTCACGGCAGAAAATGCAAACAAAGTACCTTTCCTGCTCTTCTATTCTGCCAGAAAAATCTGCTTAACTTTCATTTTCTGAAATGAAGGATGTAATTTTTAGAGTCTGTCAGTGTTCCACAACTACAGTGTTCCAAAAGTACATCCTGTTTAACATTTTGACTGAATAGATATGAAATTAGAATAAAAAATTTAAGCTTGACAAAAGTCATGCAACTGATTTAGATGGATACCATCCCAATAAATGTAACAAAAGAGTGGATGATTCCTTGATTCAAGATGGCATAATTTAGCACCTTCTCTTCATCTGTGAATGATATATCTTACATGACGTTAAAATTACCCAATGAAAAGGTCCAGTTTCCATTTTCAGAACAGGTATATATCTGGAGGTATCACTAGAATTGTGAGTTCTGCAGTTGTCTCTCCAACTTATGTACTACCATTTTAGCCTTAGTTTAGAAAATAATCTTAGTTTTGCTATATGAAGAATTATTATATATTTAAGGATTTTATTGTGGCATGTTAACAGGCTTTGGTCTCACAGGTGTTTGATGTTTCAAATGAGGTCTGTTGACTGAATCAATAGACTTGTTTTGACCTACCACTATATTACCTCCAGAGTTTTATGATGTTCTGAATTTACTCTTCTGCTATCAGTCTGGAAGCCTATAGGATTATTTCTTCAATTGCCTAAAGCAAGGAACAACATATCTAACTAATACTAATTATCTGTCCAGCAGCAAGCTTATCAACCTAGTATATATGTAAATACTGAAATTCTGAAAAAGTGCATAGTTTTGATTTTAAAGAAGTTGATGTACATTGGTCGCCTTTCTCAAGATTCACTAGAACTAACAATAAATGTCTCACAAGAACACTAGTATAGGAAACCAGGGCCATGTTATTAGAATATATAAAAGCAAAACCTCTGAGGATACTGCATATTTTTTCAAGGTTAAATTGATCCATAAGATTAAGCAGTATAGGGTGCCCTGCTGTATCCTGAAACTGCAACTCTGTGATCGATATTATTATTAAATTGATAGGTTCAAATATGAACCTGGGGTTTTAAAGACAGTGAAATTTTCAGTTCTCAATCAAAAACACAACATGCCATTACAAAAAGGAAAAAAAGTTCAGAAAATTCATATCTTTTTTAATCCTCCCCCCAAAATACCTGAAACGCTCATTCTATGTGTTGCTATGGTGTCATGTTGATGTTCTGCCCTTTGACGAAAAGGGCACTATAAACAAACATCATCATCATCATCATCATCAAGACAATTAACATCCAAGTCAGAAAGTACCAAAAATACTCACCATTAAAGACCTCATTGAATTCCCCTGGAGGCGCATGAATGATGAATTTTGCTGCTATGCGCACCTGAAATGGAAAAGTAATAGTACCTCTTTTCAATTATTGTAGTTTAGTTTACAAAGGGAAAACCTTACACAATTCTTTAAAATATCTGAAGTCCAAATGAAAGAAATCAAGTTCAGATTTGAATATTAACACCCTTAATTTATTCTTTAAAATATCTGAGGTCCAAATGAAAGAAATCAAGTTCACATTTGAAAAATTAACACCCTTAATTTCTTCATAAAATCCAAAACTTTGTGGTAAGAAAGATATTTGCTTATATTAAAAGGAAGCAGTCCAAAAATAAACCATCTATGGCAAGTGCAAGACGAATCCAGGTACAGGTTGATCTGTGGGATAAAGAAAACAGTTCGTCTGTTAAGGCCAAACTGACACACCAATGGGGGATTACTTTCTAAAACAAACAGCAGCTTCAGGGAGGACTTCTTCTCAGGATTGCAACCAGGGAGGAGACATGTCTGGTTTCCAACTCTACAAGTATTTTCATCTTGATAATCATTGGGCCCTTGGTTGAAGCTATTTTTAATTATTTTAGTGTTCCGGCCAAGAATCATGTTAAATACATATTGTAACAAATCAATACAGCAGTATAAATGTTAACACTTGGAACTTCCACATTCCCCACTTGGCCATGGAAATCCACTGAAGCACCCTTGGGCACATCACACACTCTTAGCTCCAGAAAACCCCATGATAGGTTTGCATTAGGAACACTGTCAGTTAGAAAAGATCTGAAGGCACGCCACCAACATCACCACCACAACAACCAATCTGATTTTATTTTTATTTTTTTTATTTAATCACGTATTTAATAACAAAACAAATAGTAAATATAACAAATGACATACAACACAAAACAATTCCCCCCCCCATTCCCCCCTTGCCAAAACTCAGGTTTCATTGCTTCATTTATCTATAACAATCCTTCTTCTCTTCTTTTACTTTTACATTTTTTTTAAAAAAAGTTTCACTTTCTTATTTCCTCTTTTGCTTCCTTATTCCCCCTTTTAATTAATCTCTTAAATATTTTCTTATCTTTAATTTCTTCCAACAAATCACATTTCTGTACATATTTAGAACTCCTCATTTTTCTAAAAAGCTAATTGCTTTTTTCCCCCAACAAGCTTCCCATATCGGACCAACTATTTTCCACTCTTCTCTTGATTTACTTTTCATACTATCTTCCAGAGCTTCTATCATAATATCTGCTTCAGCCATCTCATACAGTTTTAGTAGCCAGTCCTCTAACCTAGGAGCACTTTTTGTTTTCCAAACCTGGGCATAGCAAATTCTGGCAGCTGTTATCATATATATAAATTTTTTTTTTTTGTGATTTATCTAATTGCAGTTCCTCAATCATGTTTAATAGATATATTTGTGGTGATATGTTAAATTTACTTCTAAACACTTTCTGTACTTTATCATGCACCACCTCCCAGAAATTTTTTGCAACTTTGCAGCGCCACCATATATGATAAAACGTACCCCTCTGATCGCACTTCCAACATGTATCCTTTGAATTTTTATATATCTTTGTAATTTGTGTTGGGGTTATATACCATCTGTGCAATATCTTATAATAATTTTCTCTTAAACTTACTGGTTTTATTAATTTCCAGGTGGTCTTCCACGAACAACGAATCTGATTTTAAAAATGACCTAAAATAATGCCAAAAAAGTGCCTGTTCAACAATATATGCCTCAAGCAGGTTGAACGAATGCCTAACTACTTTAAAGCAATAAGCTAGTTTTGACTGGTGAAAGTATCTGCTGTTTCAAAGGCTCATGCTATGAGAAGGAAATGGGAAAAAATACTGAGGACGGAGGAAGAATTACAGCTGAAGAACTCAGCAGCAGCCTGTCTGTGAGCACCTGTAATGCTGCTACTTCAGCCAGGGTAGAAGAGCTTTCAGCTAAATAGCAACAGGACTATGCCTTCTGTGATAGTTAGGCCCACTTTTGGTGACAGAGCTATATTAGAGACTGGCATGGGTAGGCCTACAGACAGGACTGACTTTTTGTCAAGAGAGCAACTGGTTTCTATCCCCCCCCCCAATTTTCTGGCTCAAGCAGGTTTTTTCACAGATGGGAAACATCCATCCCTATGAACTGAGCTCTATAAAATGTTCATTCACAAAGGCATTCAGAAGATGAAAGCGAAAGCAAAATGCTTTTTAAAAACCATAACACTGTATGTATTACCAATTTTAGGTTTTATCACTTTTAATCTGTAGTTAGGTCAAAATCTGAACTGAGCAATTTTCAACAGCCAAGCTTGCAATCTTATGCGTTAATACTTATGCGCAAGTCCCAACCATTGCAATGAAACTTACTTCTGGATAAATATATTCAGATGTGCAAAAAACAAACAAACAGGTGAACCCTGTACCCTTTCCTCTGCAATGAAATTTAAACTCAGCCATAATTATCCCATTACTAGCCTACCTCTTAAAAAGAAAGAAAAGATATTAAGGTGTCATGAGATGACACAAAATGAGATACTTCTCATAACCAGCAGTCTTCCTGTTTATGACCACAACGGAAACTGATCTGGTTACCCCTTGGCATATTCATGCCTATATAAGGCAAAGACAATGTGCACTCCAACACCATTGTGAGTTCTTTAAAACATACTATAGAAAGCTAGATTTGAATTGCCAAAAGGTATACCTGTTTAAATAGTTAATGCATATAAAAGGAGTAAAAAAATAAAGAAAACATAAACAAAGCTGATTAATTTTAATTAATAATACATGTTGAAAAAAGCATTAGGACTGACAATAACTATCCAGTGTGAAATAACTTGCCTAATCCATCTGAATCCATCCATCTGAAACACTAGATATGGTAGAAAATAGATCTATATATGCCTATGAACAGAGGACCTAAGAAGGTGAGGCAAAATGCATGCAAAGAATATATGCGCAGAGACTTCTGAACCTTTTCCTTGCTTTGTGCATCCTCTCTCCAAATGCTGGTGTTTCTTTCATTAGCAGAATGAGAAGCAACGTCTGCTAGGGAAAAAAAATTCTGGGAAATATGGTTTTAGAGGGATGGGGGGGGAGGAAGCATCACTTCATTCCTGCCTGCTGTTTCTTTGTATTAAACTCCTCTTTTTACATGCTCCATGCTTTACATCTAGACACATGAACTACATTTTGTCATACAGACTGTGACACAACTCACATCTACTTAGGAAAATGAGACCCAATGTAGTATCATGAACATGACATTCAACTTTGAATCATATACATCCTGAAGGGCCGTCTAATCAAAACCCCCGCCAGTGAAGGAATCCAACACTAAGGTAACCCTGAAAGGCAGGAATCCAACTTCTGTTTAAAAATTTCTAATGAAAGCGAACGCACCACCTTCTGAGGGAGTCTATTCCACAGCTGAACAGCTCTTACTGCCAGCTCTTCTTAGTAGAAATCTTCTTACAATAATTCAAAGCCACTGGTTCAGGTACTACCCAATGAAACAGAAAACACTTGCTCTGTCTTCTGCATGACAGTCCTTCAGGTATGTTGAGATGGCTACTATATCACCTTTTGATCTTCACTTTTCCAAACTAAACATATCAAACTCTCTTAATCATTCTTCATAAGGTTTGGCTTCCAGAACTTTTGCTGTCTTGACTGCCCTCCTCTGAACATGTTCCAGCCTGTCAACATCCGTTTTAAAGTGTGGTGCCCAGAATTGGATGTGGTATTCCAGGTGAGGTCTGATCAAAGCATAATAATAAAATAATGCCATTGCATCCCTTGATTTGGACAGTACAGTTTTGTTAATACAACTATACAAATGTCTTGAATGTGGGAAGATGCTCAGTCAGAATGGAACACGCACTAAACAAAAGAATTCACACAGGTGAGAAACCATTCAAATGCACAGAATGCATAAAGAGCTCATTCAGAGTGGAGATCGACCTTCACATCAAAGAACTCACATGGGGGGGGGGAACATATAAATACATGCCATGCGGAAAGAGCTTCAGTGACAGTGGATCATGCCTAAAGCACCAAACAACCTACACAGGGATAAATGGATGGAATGTGCACGCTTCAGTTGGAGGAATGTTCTTACCTTACATGAAAGAACCCACACAAGGGAAAAACCATATATATGCCTGGAATGTGGAAAGAGTTATAGCCACTGTAGAAACCTACCTACACATCACAGAGTTTAATACAAGGAAGAAACCATACAAATGGGTGGAATGTGGAGTTTCAGTCAGAGTGGATTCACATTAAAAAACTCATGTGGGGAGAACACTTTACTGAAAATAGAAATGGAATTCAAAAGGACCCGGAAAGTTGGGCAGAAATTAATAAAATGAAATTCAATAGAGACAAATGCAAAATTCTACATTCAGACTACAAAAGTCAAATGCACAGGTATAGGATGGGAGATACATAACTCAACGGTATTACATGCAAAAAAGGACCTTGGGATTGATGTTGATCATAAGTTGAACATGAGCCAGTAGTGTGATGCTACACCAAAAAGGTGAAAGCTATTTTAGCCTGCATTAATAGAAGAATAGTTTCTAAGTTAAGGGAAGTAACAGTCCCACTATACTATGTGCTGGTCAGAACTCATCTAGGTATTACATGCAGTTCTGGGTACCTCATTTTAAGGACATAGCCAAACTGGTGCAGGTTCAGAGAACAGCAGCAAGTATGATGAGAGGTATGGAAAACAGAACGTATGAGGAAAGGTTTAATGAGCCGTGCTTGTTCAGTTTGGTGAAGAGAAGAGGGATGACATGATTGCACTCTTTAAATACCTTAGCGGCTGCCACAGAGAAGAGAGGGTTGGCTTGTTTTCTACTGATCCAGGGGGTAGGACCAGGTCTAATGGTTTGAAGTCACAGGAGAGTAGATTATGATTGAACATTAGAAAGGAGTTCCTGACAGTAAAAGAGGTTCAGCAATGAAACTAATTGCTTAGAGTAGTCATGGGATCTCCTTTGGACATCTTCGAAAAGAAGCCGGACAACTACTTGCTGGAGGTACTTTAGCTGCAGATCTGCTTTGAGCATTGGGTTGGACTCAATGGCCCAGGAGGCCCCTTCCAACTCTATGAATTGATCCCATGAATGGCATTGGCCTTTTTTGTTGTTGCTGATTCATGTTAAACTTCTGGTTTAGCAAGATGCCTAGATCGTTTTCACATGTACTTATTAACTTTAATATCAAGATGAAACATGGGCCACAGCTTATTTGATAGCATAACTATGTAAGTGCTCTGATTTCTTTGCCCACGACTTACATTATTTTGGCAATGTTTAAGCAATGTGGCCACTAGCTATTGTAACTTTCTGTATTCTAATACATTCCCTTTGTAGGCACAAAATGCATGTCCTTACAAAACTCAAGTTGTCATTTATAGTAAGAAGAAAGCGTAACAAAAGCAACAAAAGTTTGTGCTAGAACGCTTTATAAAAGGCAGCCTCCTGGAACCAAACCGGTTATTCAGTATAATGGCTCTTAAGGCTTCTATGACAAGACCCTTTTTATACATCATGCAGCTCAGACATATTCTCCCTACCATGGCTTTCTTTAATAAATCAGCATTTTGAACTTCACAGAAAAGGCAGAGATTGCAAAAAATCATAATTTTGGGGAAAACATGTGGTCATGAACGGGATATGAGACCAATATAATTCAGCCAATGAGCTAAGTCTCAACAGCATACCTTAACAACATACCATCCAAATTTATACAAACACAAAATGCAACATGAGATAGGTATTCATTTATTTATTTTCATTTCTGTATCGCCTCGCAGCACACAAGGGCTCCTGAGGTGATATACAAATCTCCCAAGATGATGTACAAATAAAAACCAATTAAAACAGTGCTGATATAAAAATAAATTAAACAGCTCTTCAAAAACTCCTAAAAGAAGTCTAAAAACAATCCTAAAATCCATTTTTAAAATAGTTATGACAGCAATTTCAAATACTGAATGCCATGCACAACAGTATTGTTTTGGCTGCTCAATGGAAGCTTAAAAGAAATTGGGCCACCTTAACTTCCTTGGGTAGGGAGTTTCACAGTCAACAAGGTGCTACAGAGGAAGTTCTGTTACATGCATCCACCAGCATAACTTCACGAGGTGTGGGAACACACAATAGGACTTCCTCTGAAGATCTCAAATTTCTAGCAGGCTCATATGGTCTTTCTGATATACTGGCTCCGAGTCATTGAGAGCTTTTAAGATAAACACCTTGAACTTTAAGCTCAGAAGCAAACTGTAAAGGCTGGTGTCATATGGTCTCTAAAATGCACATCTGACACCAGTCTGGCTCCTGTATTTTGCACCAGCTGCAGCTTTCAAACACCGCAAGGGCAGCCCCCTCTAAAGTATATTACAGTAATGTAATCAAGAAGTAACTTAAGACATGAACCACTGTGGCCAGCATCTGCTTTCCTCAAGAAAGGGTGCAGCTGACACAGCAGCCAAAACTGGGCAAAGGCACTCTTGGCCACTGCAGCAACCTGGCTTTCCAAAAGCAGCACAGGATCCAAGAGCAGCCCCATTCAGAACAAGCTGTGCTCCCAACCCCAGACTGGTTTTTCTACTGACTAGCAGCATTTCCATCTTGTCTGTATTAAGCCTCAGTCTTTTCACTCACATCCAGTCCTTCACTGCATCTAGACAATTCAGACTACCACAGTCTCCTTGGCATCAGTTGTAAAGAAGAGATAGAGCTGGGTGTCATCAGCATAGTGATGACATCTAACTCCAAAGCTCTGGATGACCTCTCCTAGCAGCTTCATGTAGATGTTAAAAAGCATAGGGGACAATAGTGATCCCTGTGGAACCCCACAGGATAATGGACAAAAGGCTGAACAACAGTTGCTCGTTACCACCCTCTGGGACCATTCAGCCAAGACAGACAGGAACCAGTACAAGGCAATGCCTCCAAGTGCCATATCAGCCAAACAACCCAGAAGGAGATAATGATTATTGGTATCAAATGCCACTGGAGAACCAACAGGAATGCATTCCCTCTGTCCAACTCCTGGTGTAGGTCATCCACCAGTGTGATCAAAGTCATTTCCGTCCCATAGCTAGACCTGAACCCAGACTGGAATGGATCTAGATAATCTGTTTCATCCAAGAAAACTTTGATGCAACCATTTGCTCTAGGACATTACTTAGAAAGGAGGAGGTTAGTGACTGGCTGATAGTCATGTAGGGATGTGGGGTCCATTTAAGCCTTTTTTTCAACAAATGTCCTACAATATCTTCTTTTAGAGAGGTTGGAACACAGCATTTACAAAGACTACAACCCGAATGGTCTGTCTTCCTCTGGCAGCTTTAAATAGCCAGGATGGACATAGATCTAACAAACAAATGGTTGGCCTTACCTCTCAAAGCAACCTGTCTACATCATCATGTTGAACAAACTGAACCTTATTCATCAAAACCAGACGAATACACGTCTCAGTTGCTTCCCCCAACTCTACCTTCAATATGGAGTCCAGATCAGAATGAGTCTGAGCAATTTTCTCTGCAAAGCTAACAAATTTGTCATAGCACTTTTCACAGGGCAACTCCCCCATAGTCTGAGGTCTAGTAGGTAACCGCGCCTGAACTACTCAGCACAGCTGTGCTGGATGTGACTAAGCTTATGTAATAGAGGCCTAAAGGCACCAGATACTGCCTAATCCTGAAAGCTAAGCATGGTAAACCCTGGTTAGTACTTGGTTGGGAGACTGCCAATGAATACCAAGGGCTGTAGACTATATTTCAGAGGAAGGAACTGGCAAACCCACTTCTGAGTATTCCTTGCCTAAGAAAACCTTACAACATTCATGGAGTTACCGTAAGTTGACAAGCAACGTAAAGGCACATGCACACATACTCGTGGCAGCAAGGAATCATTTCTTTCCTGCCCTCACTGCTGCAAAGTAGATTCTAAAAGGGCCTTAACCCATGTTTGGTTGGATTCATCCTGAGTCTTTCTCCACTGTCACTCTGTTCATCTACCCAAGCACTTCATCTACACATAAGTAAAGGATGTTTGTGAGCAACTTCGTCAATTGTAAAGGCAGGTTACATGAGATGTTACTTCCACAGATTTCTCAACAGCTGTGGCCCACTCTGTTAAAGTGCAAGAAGCCACAACTACTGACATATTTCAAAAGCACAGGGATCTTCTCACACTTAAACTGAAAAGCTTACACTGCAAACATCCACATCAGCAATATGGTAGAAAACAATTTGTCTCTTTCAGTTTCTTTTTGAAATAGTATATATTTTCTTTTTTCCCTTTAACACTCAAATTTTAATGTTACACAAACCATCAATACGCAGAGGCCTTGACATTTTACCTGTCCTTGTAATCAAATAGTTCCCTCCAGCCAGCAAACTGGAAATGGATTCTGAAAAGGATCAAATAGCAGTGCTTGTGATTATATGGAAAATTGTGTTTCAAAAGGAAGAATGCTCTCTCTCACAGGCAATTAAATTCCTGGGAATCCTGTGAGAATTTAAATGTTGTAATCTTTGAATTTGCTTAACGGTTGTCAAACTATATTCTTAGAAAGCTCTGGAGTTTTCAAAGAGTTCAATGTGTGTGGATATACCTTCAAATCGTTTGCCAACTTATGGCAACCCCATCAATTTCATAGGTTTCCTTAGGCAATAAGTAATGATAAACCCAACACCCAGAATTCTGTTTATCTACCATTAGCAACCCCTTCCTTTAAATGTACAGTTACAAGAAAGAAGACATTTAAAAGCAAAATCTGAATTTTTACAGGGCCATGGGTAGGCCAAGAAACCACTGCCCTCTCAAACAGCAGATCCGTAAGGACTGTCAAAGACAAATCAACGTGGAAAGAAAACCCAAAGTATAAGACAACTGAAGTCTACTTCAGTAGTAACATATCATGCAAAAATATGCTTTGTATGCTTGATCTCCGTCTTGGCCATGTCCACGTTACGACAATGGCCAGCTTCAGGCCAGCTCAAGAATTTAACTGATATTTTGTGATGTCAAAGTATTCAAATGTATAAATATTTACAAAAAAACTTAGTAGAAGTTTACATCTATATCACTTGAGCTACAAGTTATCCTGTATACATTCTACTATCTGTTCACTTATGCTCCATGAAGATTAACACTACATTACAAAACAGAGCTATGGCACTATCACACCTA
The DNA here is from genome assembly GCA_030412105.1 of Cyclura pinguis. Taxonomy (NCBI): domain Eukaryota; kingdom Metazoa; phylum Chordata; class Lepidosauria; order Squamata; family Iguanidae; genus Cyclura; species Cyclura pinguis. The sequence goes on along the minus strand of CM059603.1, from coordinate 74,879,627 downwards.
CTGACCTGCGATGTGTGATGATTAATAAATGGAATGTCAATTTTCCTCAGCCATGATGGGGAAGAAATCGCTAAGCTTTAGATAGCTTGAATTCTGGACTTACAATTGAACTTACAACTTTGAAATATTTTTCAGTTTTTCCAAATCCTTCTTTCAATACCATAAGAACAGATTACACAAATCCATAAACAATTTTTCCAGCATGTTTAATTTTTTTAACCAATTACAGGTGAGAGAAAAAATAATAATAAACCATTTTAAACAATCTTGTACAACAATACAGATTAGTTATCATCATTTCTTATGATAGAGTTTGAACACCATTGTGAGCAATCAAAAGATTCATGGAATGTATCTGAGGTATTTTCCAAGACAGATGGAGAAAATGGTGGCCTTCAACATAAAACTTGGTGAGTAACTCAAACTACATGCATTTATGTTGGAGCTTCTTTAAAGGGAAGTACTTCTATGAAAGTGCTAGTAAGTTACTTGCATTCTTACAAGCAAATGGAAGAACCCTCGAAGTTTAATTCTCATTTAGAGGGCTTGTTTAAACCTTGGTTTGGTAGTACATATGTAATTACAATTTCAGCCCAGGTACATGTGAAGGAGCCAGTGGGAATAAGCAGGGCTTGCTATATCTCTTCATAATGCATACAGCCACACCACAACACATGTTAACACGTCTGTCTGCAGGATTTAACTTTGGCATGCATGCAGTTATCTCCACAGGATCAGGAACACTGACTAACTAGGATACTTTTCCTATGTTGGAGAGTGGAGAGAAGAAACATAATGGCAAGAGATGGATTTCAGACCTCCATACCAGGAACCAAAGAACCAGAAATCAACTGAGTCAGTAGGAATGATGATGCAGGAAAATTCACTGTATTTTAAAATACAGAAAGCAGAGTTCCTGATTTAGAAGCAGAGAGAAAGTTCCTCAAATTCTTCCATTAAGCTTATCATATTGCTTAATATATTTCCATTTCCCCCCTTTCACACACACACACAAAAGAGGATAGTTTTCAGTAAAGATAACATCTTGGATTCTAAAACAGTGAAACGATGTTCACAGAAGAAAAATTTCCTCATAGAAGGACTGTCACACAAGCAGCTGCTTACTTCCTGCTAAAAAGCTGGGGGAAGGAAGACTTTTCTGAACAGTGTAGATATGGTATGCTGGGGGGCTGCTGGGGAAGGAGGATGGCAGATGGCAGCACATATGACCTGGGACAATTTCTCCCTTCTTCAGCAGCCTACTATAAGCTGTGCCAAAATTTTTTAGCACAGCCACCCAAATCTCAACAGAAGGTGTTCAATGGGCTGCAGCTAGTTGTAGGAAGAGATGTTTCTTCTGCAAAGTTACCTTAAAATATAACCCAACACATTTAAACTAATTTTTTAAATAATTTTTTTTATTAGTTTTCTACAACACATTAAAAAAAGAGAGATACATCACCATGTTTGGTATGTTCCCCCCTACACACACTTCCCTACATTATTCTTCCCCAGTTCAGTCATTACTATCTTTTCCATAATGAATCCTCCATTTTTACACTACATTTTACCTAATCATCACATGTATTTATATTTTTAACCAATCCATTACCCTTTTCCATTCTCTTTCAAAGTTCTGAACAGATCTGTATTTTAGAGAATATGCTAATTTTTCAGTCTCAACCACATCCCAACACTTTTAGTTTCCATTCTCCTAAATTAATTTCTATTTTTTCTTTCCACCGCTGAGCATATGTCAACCGTGCCGCCATAATCAAATACAATATTGTCTTTTGATGTCTTCTAATCTCTCGATTCTGACCTAATATATTCAACAAATAAATTGCGGTGCCAATTCAAAATTCACTTTACAAACTTTTTGAATTACATCATGAATTCCTTTCCAAAATTTCTTTGCATTTTGGCAAGTCCACCACATATGAAAAAAGATTCCCACCTTCTCCCCACACTTCCAGCACTTCGCATCTCCAGTTTTTGTTATTTTTTGCAACCTCTCTAGAGTCATATATCATCTATGCATCATCTTATAGTAAACTAATTTTTAAAGACAACACACTTAACTGTATCTGCCACAAAACTGCACATTTTATTTTAAATTATCTCTTCTTTATTAGCCTAGAGGAGGATAATTCATGGTAAACTAACAGTTCAAAACAAAACTGCATAGTGCATGGACCTCTATTATCCAGAGTCAAACAGCTTTTGACAACTATCAAATAAAATTTTAAAGAAGAGCTGGTACAGTGCAAGTGCCTACTAATTTTGTGAGAAGTGGAAAAGTCACTAATTTTTTGTCCTAGTATCTTAATTCCATTGTAGCCATTAGGAAGGAAACGATATATGCTGCCCAGAAGAAATTCCATTTGTACATGAAATATTGTTGAAGGTCCTCTCTTGCTGATAATTCTCTTGTATTTCCCTATAGAAACTTTGAGGAGTCTGCAGCCAGTACCTACAAAGAGCCACCACAATTTTTCCGTCTACATCTACATGAACCACTTTGTCATGTTTGTTTAAATATTTCAATTTCAGCTTAGTGAGTAATCACAAATTGGTCATCTGCATACACACAAGTTTCTTCCGCTATTTCCCTGAGCACCAACCATCACAAACTAGTTTCTACTGGAAGAAGTCTGATTTCTGACAGCAGCAAATGTCAGAATGTCTAAGCTCCTGAAAGGTGAGTATTTGGTAGAATTTAGAACAAGGCTGAACCAAGAGAGATGAGAAAATTCTACTGGTCTTCGTTTTTTTTTCCTCTCTGAACTAGTATTAGTTATAGTTTAGCCATACACATACATTTTTCTCTACCCATATGGAGCATATATTTTTGCATTGTTGAAAAACAGTAAAATCTTGTGACACCCTAAATACCAGCAGATTTATAGTGCAATCTTACACAAGTGTTACCTAAAACTAAGTCCCTGAGAACTTACTAGGGGGCTAACTTCTAGACAAGTGCGTGGAGCACAGCATCCTTAATGTATACGTCTATTATATAATAAGGGCCTAAATACCTTAAAGGCATCTGTCTGATCTTGGAAGCTAAGCAAGGTCAGCCCTAGTTAGAACTTGGATGGGAGACTGCCAATGAATACCAGATACTGTAGGCTATATTACAGAGGAAGCAACTGGCAAAATCATGTCTGGGTATTCCTTGCCTAAGAAAACTCTATTAAATGAATGGGGTTTCCATAAGTTAACAGGTAGTCTGAAGGCACATATACACACATTATATGGTTCCAGAAATGATGAGACAAGTGCCTCATACCTGATTTTGGTGTCTGGGTAAAGAGCAGTCACTAACAAATTCATCCAAAATAAGTTGTATGCTATTAAAGTTGAGCCTACCTAAAAGTTGGTGTTGCTGAAAGAGACCTATTTAGGTGCATAGTTATTCTACTGTGTATAAGCAGAATGACACAGGGCAAGTGCATGCTTTAAAGAATTAAAATAAGAAATACTGTCTCACTGTACAGTGAAGCACACTGCCACAGGGCTGCTACCAAAGACTCTGCTGGGCAAAGGAAAGGACGGGATTATTTGACAAAGAACTGAAAGGAGATCTAATGCTGAGAAAACTTCCCACCTATACAGTATGCATAGTTACCCACACTGTGAGTCATTTAAGCTATTTTAGTTCTGATTAAATTTTTTCTTCTAGCAGATCAGAATTTTCATTGTAATAACATGTGAAGTACACAACACCCACACATTGTTCCAGCAGCTAGCTTAGTCCTGAAAATTACCTGTATGGTGAGAGTTGACTGTGTGTCACATAAAAATGAGGCAAACTGCGTCTCATCATTGTATATATACACCACCAGCCACTAACTCTCAAACGTCTTACATTTTCGGTTGCAGTTAACTGCGAACACAAATGAAAGCAGGATCAAACTACAAAAAACCAAAAACACTTGGCTTATGTGTTGTAAGCCACTCCTCAGCCTGGCCTTTTTGCTTATAGAGCAGTAAACAAAGGCCTCACTCTCTCTTTCTCAAGTCACCATATCAAACTGAAAAACACAAAGGAACTGATATATTAAAAAAGTAAAAGTTTTACATTCTATAGAGCAGTGGAATTCAGTAATAAGAAACAGACATTTATAGCGAATGTCATGCTTTTAAAATGGATGGGAATCATACTGCTCTCCAGAGGTGATTAAACTATAGCTATCAACAGTACTATCTGGCATTGCCAATAGTGAGGAGTGCTGGGAGTTGCAGTCTAGCTATTTCTGGAGGGCTGCACAAATCTCAAACTTGCTTCTAAAGAAAAATGAGCAATTAAGCTCTTTTACTTAGGACAGTGTTTCAAACTGTCAATCCATCAAACATGACCGCTACAAACACAATGACATTTACCACCTGGAAAAAAGATAATAATAGAAATTCACACTTTTTAAAATAGGGTAGCTATAAAATGTGTTATAAGCATGCCTCCTTTGACCCAATGTAATGTATGAATGTGCAGTGACCTCTTCTAAACATCTGCATGTTATATTTACACTAGTCAGGGAGATGGGACTAACATGCTTGGTGAGAAACACTGGTTTGCTACCAAGTAATACAAGAACTGAGAGTCAATGTGGTCTACGACTATGGAGAGGAGGGTTTAAATCCCTGCTTGGGCATAGAAACCCACTGGGCGACCCTGGACAAGTCACACTCTCATCTTCAAAGAAAAGAACTGCCAAACCCCCTCTGAGCAAAATCTTGCCAAGAAAACCCCATGATAGGTCCACTTAGAGCTGACATAAGTCAGAAAGAACCAGAAGAGACAAAACAACACTATGTGAATCATCCCATTCCAAGCCAGATTGGGCAATAACTTTGAACAAATTATGGCACACCTAAACTTGAAAGAGTTCCAATTTTAATGCACCAGTAGGAGCTATTAAGAACCCTTGAACTGTTCAGGTTTGGAGGAAGATGCTAAACAAACTACTCCATTTCTCCATCCACCAGAAGCCAGGTTCAAAACCAGCTGATAAATTTGCAACTAAATAATTAACAGAACAAGCTTGCAGAACATATATTATCATAGGACACACTCCAAACGGCCTTCTCTGCTGATTAATCCAAAACGACCCTCCTTGTCAAGGATTCGTTGCCACTAACACTTATACACCCATTATAAGCACCTATTAAAAGGAGGGAATTCTTATCTTCTCATCATTCCATGAAACGGAATGATCAGAGGATTAAAGTTCCCCCCTTTAAAAAGTGAGGTGAACCCCATGGATGAAGGGAGGAGGGACCGCCAATTCACATTCACCGAACTTTGATGTGCGATCTGTGGCAGGTACTACTCTTTCTCTCTTCTTTCTCCACCACACCGTCACTCCAGAGATGAGCTGGCAGGACTGCCCTGCCCAGAACACACCCGGAAGACTGGAGTGGACGGCGGGGACAGGGAAAAAAGAGAGAGAAGGAAAGAGGGACTGAACACAGAGCTCGCTCGCTCACACACACACAGAGACACTCAGCCCGGGCAGCCTGTGGCCTTAAGCGTAAAAGGAGACAGAAAAGGAGAACAGAAAAGGAGGAAGAGGGCTGGCTCTTCCACCAGACACCGGATCTGCCCCGCCTGCTCCGCTGCAGCCCCAGCCCGGCGCCGGGAGCCTATTTTCAGCGCTCGGACCGTACAAGGAGTGGCGGGAGGGGAGCAAAGCGGGCCCTGGGCAGGAGGATGCGAGCCTTCTTCCTACCCCAGCTGACAGGGCCGGGCGAGCTGGCCCTGCCCGACCCTCTTCCCCTGTGCCCTCCGCCGCCTTCCCTTCCACGGCGGTGGGGGGAGGAGGAGGAGGAAGAAGCAGGAAGCTCCCCTCAGGTTTAGCGGCCGAGGCCGCCGCCACATCTTCTCCTTTATCCTCCTCACACACAACCGCCTCTCAACCACCGCCGCCCGCCATACACACCCTCTCGTCCCGAGCGTGGGTGGGTCTCTCCCCTCACCTTCTCCTCGTCCGAGAGCTGCTCCTCCAAGTCCGCCATCTTCGTTTTCTCACCGACCGATCACGAGAAAAGGCGCTGGTAGTAGAGACGGCGGCACCCGACCGGGCGGCAGCAGGAGAAGGAAGCGCCGCAGCAGCGAAGGCCCAGCCGCCTGCCTCCACCCCTCGCTCAAGCAGGAAGGGCGGGGCTCCGGCTTGGGGCGCGTCCCCGACGCCAACGCGGGAGGGAGGTAACGCGCGAGCGAGCGAGAGGGGTCGGGTGTGCAGTAGTAGAAGGCGGGGCGATGTTGAACAGAAGCAAGAGGGGGACGCGGGAGCATGCGCAAAGAGGCTATCTGAAGCTCTTCCCGGAGTCGGGTGGAGAGGCGTTGCTTCTCAATCGTTTAGAGAGAGATTGTGAGTGTGAGTGTAGTCAAGTCACTATTTAGCTTTTGGTTCTTTCACTCCTGACTTTCCACTGCTTTCTCTTCTGTCTTTGTTCTCAAGGGGATGCGGGGGGTGGAGGATGAAGGGACTCTAGACTCTCATATTCCCCTTGAACAGTGTGGGCAACTTGTGGTCCTCCAGGTGCTGGATTGCGGGATGGGAGTTGCAATCCCACGTCAGCAGGCCATCGTTAACCCCCCACCACCACCACTTGTCCTTGAAGAGGTTCTTTCTTTGTACACTTTGTTCTTTGCAGGAGAAAATTATGACAACAATAACTGGATTTTTTACAACACAGAAGTGGGAGAACAGCTGGGTGTAATATCTTAAATCATTTTTTCTTAGTTGTTGAAATTACAAATGTCAAAGTTCACGTTTTGTTTCTTCTGTTTCTACATTTAGAAACAGATGGGCAACTGTGGCATGTTGATTGCAGCTCCCATCATTTGTTATCATTGGCTGTGCTGATTTGGCTGATGGGACCTTTAGTCCAACACAGCCCAGATAGCCACAGTTTACAGTAATACTGATCCCTCCCTTCAGTTTTCATTCAATGTTAAGTCACTGGATATTTTCAAATTGCCTTGCAGCTAAGTCTGGTCGTTCCCTATATATTAACAACATTATGTAATTGTTGGGTAGAGGTGAAAAGCCTTTGAGTTCTCTGTCTCTATTATCTCTCTACAGAGAAGCATCTGACAAATATTCACTCAGAGCTTGGGAAAGTTACTTTTGAACTGCAACTCCTACAGTCCTCTAGCCAAGAAGCCCTTTTCCATGTAAACTAGGGGATTCATGGGGAAGTAGTCAAAAAAGTAAAGTTTCCAGGTTCTGTGTTCACTGATATAATTAAAGCAGGAATACTGTAGAGATTTGAGAGTTGGACTTGGGTTCCAGGAGACTAGAATTCAAATCCCAACTGAGCTGTGGAAACCTTGGGCAAGTCATGTTCTCTCATTCTTAAGACAACGGCAAACCTCCACTGAATAAATCTTGCCAAGAAAACCATGGGATAGGGTCACCATAAATTGCAGGTGACTTGCAGGCACATAACAAATTCACTGGTATGTAAAGTGTTAAGTATAGTATTGCCAAATAGCTAGTATTTTATTGTTAACCTGAAAATTGGGGGTATCTCAAGGACACCCAAACAGACTTCAAATTAAGGGAATCGACAGAGACACTCAAAGCTTGCGAGAGGTCAGGGCAAGGGATCTTTAACCCTATGTCTACAGGGTCAGAACCACGCAAGAGTCAGAGGAACAGTCTAAAGTAAATTTATTAAAACTAACAAGGTCGCAACACATGTTAACAAATAATCCTACAATCACACAAGAGCTACAGGAATGAAGTTGGAAATAAGAGACAGTTGGGAGAGAGGGGATACGGACCTTAGTCTAGGCGTCCTGGAGAAGGAGAAGATTAGCGGAGGCTCGGTGTAAAGCACCAGGGGGAGGCTGGATCCCGAGGCGGGGAGGCTGGAAGCAGCGGGGTTTCGCGGTGAGTTGGATATGCGAGTCGCGTTTAGCTCTCAGCAGCGTCTGAGAGGCTTGGGTGGGACACCTCGGTAGCAGTGAAACGGGCCCTTGTCCAGTCTGGGAGGGTCTCCGAAGAGGCTCAGAAAGTGAGGATTTTTATAGCCAATTTCTGTCCTCAGGCTGTGTATAGGCTAGCAAAGTGGCATTAATGGGCGATGATTGCGGAATATAATGTTAGGCAAATATCACGACCTCTCCTCGGTATTGTTTCTCCCAGGAAAGTCCAGGTACATGATAAGATTACCATTCCAAATTGATAGACTTTGATTGTTTATCCTCGGAAAGTTCCTCAGCGTGGCTTGGGGCTGAGGCAACCTTTTTATTAATCAAGGAGAGAGTCTATTGTGGCTGCCTAGAGATGCATGACTGGGAACAATAGGTCATTGTCTTTTAGCCTAAAGGATGTTGTCTACGTTCCCATACAGCAGCAAAGGCATTGTTGGTCTTGAGAATTTAATTCAAAACCAATTTTTACTTGCAACTGACCTTTGCTTGCCAATATCCAATATGGGGGAAGTCACGCCAATTTAGAGGCCCTCTCTTAGGGTTACTCTGGGGTATAACATTATGGTCTAGTTACTAAGGCAGTGTTTGCCAATCAACCAAGGCCCCTCAACATATTTACAGCACTATGGTTCCATTTTAACTGCCATGGCTCCATCCTATGGAATCCTGGGATATTTAGTTTTAGGAAGGGTATTTAGAAGAGAGCCAGTGTGGTGTAGTGGTTTGAACATTGGACTATGACCCCGGAGCCCAGGGTTTGATTGCCTGCTTGGCCACGGGAACCCACTGGGTAACCCTGGACATGTCACATGCTCTCAGTCCCAGAAAACCCCATGATAGGTTTGCATTAGGGCTGCCATAAGTCAGAAATTATTTGAAGATACATAACAACAACAATGTAGAATTCTCACCCAGAGAGCTCCAATGTCTCACCAGGATTCTATAGGAAGTAGCCATGGAAGTTAAAGTGGAAGCATAGTGCTATAACTGTGTATTGTGAAAAGGCTTTAGTGTTAAAGTCTGAAAAGCCGGTATATTCCAGCCTCTACAAAGCTGCTTACCAACTAGGTGAAATCTTTGACTCTACCCAGGAAGATGCTCAGTATTTTTAAAATCAAAAATTACCAATCCCAGTTGAATACAAAGTCCTTTTAAATATAGACTGAACTGTTATGTCGATCAATTTTGGATCAGTTGCATAATGCCCAAAGAGTTAGGACACATTCACATATTATTTTTTTTCTTCATTTCTTTGCAGGAAAACTGTGCACTCTACTGGGATCCTCTAATTTCCCTCTATGTACAGCAAACTGGAAATTGCAGTTAGCACATGCAAAAACTAACAGATTTTTTTTCTTGTAACGTACAAGGCTATGACGTTGACCTCATCCTACACAATTTACTCTAGATAAGGGAAAAGAATAGGTTGTTCACCTATAATGGTGGTTCTTCAAATTGTCATTTATGGGCTAGCACAGGCCTGTCACACCTTAGTTTCAGCTGACCTTTGGTGTCTAGGCAGCAGCAGTTTAGTATAAAAGCTTTAGAAATTTAGAAGCCTGAGCCCAAGTTGCAGCCCTGCAGGTATCTAATGGAGGTACACCCCAGCACACAAACACAGAAATTCACTGAATGTGGAGATGGCACTGGAACAACTGCAAATGTTTGGGAGTGGCTTCTTGGCAAGTTCATATGTAAGCTGGATAATCTCTGTCACCCACTTGACAAAATTATTGTTGTTGTTGCTTAGTTATATAGCACCATCTGTATACATGGCACTTTACAAGCAACCAAAAACAGTGGGTCCTGCCAAAGGCATACAATCTAATTTTGTCTGTCTGTCTGTCTGTCTGTCTGTCTATCTATCTACACTCTCATGCAACTTTTCTATGTGTGAGGAAGAATGCTGTGAAGATACTGTTCTGGAAGAATGAAGGGGCTACCTTTGGAAAAGAGGTAATATTGGGGCACTGGATTACCTTTCTCCTGTGAAACTTAAGTATAGTAAGTCATTCCTGAGGGTACAGAGTTTGCTGGCTCTCCATTGTGGTTGTGACTAGAAAGGCTATTTTTAAAGGAAGCACAGCCGCAACGGCCAGATAGAACAGGAAAGTCTGCACCCTCACACAAGTTGCAGGTTGCCAAAGATTCAAATGGATGCATCATGAGTGCCAAAAACACTAAAGTAAGATCCCACAGCAATACTGGAGTGGTTACCTATGAGCAGAGTAAATCTGTACAAACAAACAAATAGGCCCACAAATGGTCTCTAGAGCCCACATGGTGAGCTAATATTGCTGCCAGGCACATTCCATTTCAGGAAAGGGAAAGAACTTTTGCACCCATGGAAAGGAGGAAAAGTAACATCCTTTAAGCTTGGAATCATAACAGAGCTCTATGAGAAGCCTGTGCTAAGTAACAAAAGAAGCATTTTCCTTAGCATATGAACATGTTCCCTGATCACCTGTAGGACTTCCTGCAGCAGGGACAAATCAGCTATGCTGTGAGACAACAAGCTGCCAAGTCCAGATGCAGGATCCTACAGTGCAGTGGGTTAAGAAATCTGTTGGGAACCAGGGTTGTTGCATACCTCAAGGTGTTACATGCATGCATCTCAACCTATCCTATCTGATTTTTACTAGTGTTTTTACTAGGTAATCAGATGAATTGATGGGAATGTATATTGGACTTGTCCTGAATGACTTACAGAAAAGTATTGTCCAGGGGCCATTAGAGTTATCTGGAGCAATAGTCAGAATCTCCTGAAGAATTGTCAGTAGACCTAGCCAAAATAGGATGGTCTGAAGTTGGTGAGATCTCCAAGGTCTAGCCTTCAGGGTCACACTAGAGACTGGAAGTTACTGTTATAGAGACAGGTGAGGTTATAGCTGTTGGGGAAGTTGTTACTTGTGAGGATACCAAAACAATTTGAAGTAGGACTGAAGTCAGTCCTAGTGAGAAAGCAGGAGCCAATGAAAAGGGCAGTAGCTGAGAGGACGGTGCACAAGAAGATTGAGGGATGATATGAGGAGTAGCAATGGTCCAAGTCCGCATCAGTCAGAAGACTGTACAAGCAGTTGGTAGTTGAGGAAGATATGGGACTGTTTTAGTTATACAGTGGGTCTCACCTTGAACAGATGATTCTTAACCTTTCTGAGGCTGGTAAGCCCAAGGTTCTATGGGTGGAAATACCAATTGCATGGCAACCCATGAGAGGGTAGTGGAACTGTTACCTCACTTACCTCACCTACATGCCATGTCTTGAGGATCATAATTATTTTATATCAAACACAGTGAGCCACAGAGATCTACTGGAAGGACAGGTAGGCAGTAGAGCTATGAAAATAGATCAAAGGGTAGCCCTATTTTCTGTCACGCATCCTAGGTGAATCTTGCAAATGATTCACACAGGCCATTTGAATGGATTTTCAGCAGTGATGGCGCTAACAGGAGACAGGAGGTCTCTGGGATCAAATTAACATTTCAAAAAGCCAGGAATGTTACACTTTGGAGGCATGCATCCTTGGATGAGAAACTCATCTTGCAGGAAACTACAAGGATGCCTGGCTGTATTTTCTTTGAACTAGAAAGCTGAGATCCATCTTCATAAAAATGCAGCCATCTGGTCCCCAAGACATTTTTTTTTAAGCTCTGTTCACCACTATAACTAGGATCCCTTTTTCCCTTTCATTTTGGAGGAGGAGGAGTTCTCCCAGACTGGCAACAATGCTTCTGCTAGTGGAAAATCTCCCCTCAGCCTCTGGGTGAGAGGCTGAGGTGAGCTTTTTGCTTGTTTTTTCCCAACTGAAGACTTCTGGATTGATATAGTATTACGCCCAAACCCTCATGTCTCTCTCTCCCTGTTAATTTTCACCTCTTTCTAAATTTCTATAGTCTTGTATGCTTGTGGGAGTGAGTGCAGCTGAGTGATTGTATGGATTTTAACATCTATTGCAATAAAATACTTAAATTTGAACCTGATTCTCTGATTTAATAATTTGATAATTTAATATTTAATTTAATTTTAATTTTAATAATTTGAAGTCTGATTCTCTGTGATCCAACTCCGTAAAAGGTGGGCTCAAGATTCCTAATTACCTGGTCCTCTTTGCATTGCTAAAGCAGTGTTCATAGCTAAATTTCCCCACAAGCGATAATTTTGACAGGCATTGAGAATCCCCCTAAGGGACCCCCAGCAAGCAGGGTAACAGAACCCAAAAAGTTTGCACACCCTGGTCTCGAAGCCATGCTACACAATATGTAATGGAGGAAACCCCAGAGATGATGATACTATTTATTTGTATAGTGCCATCATTGTACATAGCACTTTACAAGTAAAAGAACAATAAAACATTTCCCTGCCCTCAGGCTTACAATCTAATTAAGACATGACACAAAAGGGAAAGGGGATAGTAGTGTGGGACACGATTATATCCAGTAGATACTGCCTCTTCTTCTTGCCCTCTGAGGCTAGGGCAGTGGCAACTGGAATGGAGAGATGGCCTTTTATCTGCTTTTGGGGCTAGGCATGATGGAACTGTGCCTGCTCCTTCTCTCCCATCAAGGCCAGGGCAGTAGCAATTGGCAGAGAGGGAGGGCCGTCAGATATCTAAACCCAGAGATTTAAAGCATGGTGCAATATTGCAAGATTCAGAGTGAGACTGATGTGGCAGTGACCTTAATCAGAAGCAGCTCTCCTTTCGTACGTTGATGGGATGGACAGAAAGGGTTTGCTTGCTGAGACTGCTTCCTACAGATTCAAAGGAGTTGTCTCATTTTGTGGCATAATGAAGCACAGAGAACATAAGCTTGGTGTTATTTTAGGAGACTGTTGATCATTCCTCTCCTGATCTGAGTGTTCAGAGATAGAATCTAATATTTTCTTTCAGAGTAAGATGCCACAAATTGTAGACTATCATCTTCTTGAAGAAACCTTGCTTGGGATTCCATTAGCACAAGATCTAAGTGAAAATCCTCCTCACACCTTTGCAAAATTGGTACCCATATTTGCCGGCATATAAGACACACCCGTGTATAAGTTACACCCCATTTTCAAACAGTATTTTTCAGGAAAAAACATGAGTCTTATATATGCCAGCAAATACAGTATATGTGACTGCAAGAGAGGTAATGATGCAGAATGTTTGGAGCTAATCATATATTTTGATTCAATCCTGAAGGGGAGGCCTCAGTTCCCAAAACCAAGGGTGTAAGCAAGCATCAGGGTCAGTCTGAAGACTTCTCTCTGTCCTTGTCCTTTTGGTCTCTCTTGTGCCTATTATATTTATGGCTGCCATCATCTCTCCATTTTTTTTTTCAAATGGTACCAACTTTTCTGGAGTGGGATGCATTGGTTGGGTTTCCCTAGCTATGCCTAACGGATCCATTATTGGGTTCAAAACCATCAGAACTGAGTGAAATCTCAATATGGAGGCTCTATGGGGGACATTCACTGGAGACAAAACAGGAGCCAATACTGAGGTGGCCCCTGAGACCATGTTGGGTCCAAGAAGCAGTGTGGATGCTAAAAGATCCATTGAAGGTGGTAGCCTTTTGCAAATGTTGATTTGAGATGTAGGAGAGGAGTTTTCTTCCAATAGCATCCTCCTATAGCATTTTCTTTTTAACAACATCCTCCAAGGCAAAAGCCTTAAGATGAGCTACTCAGTTTTTAAGTGGCTGCCTGCGTGTTCTGACAGCATATGCACTTCCCCCAAAAAATGGTTCACAGCCAGACAAATGAGACTGTCTGTCAGTGACTGGGATTTTACCTCTGCATTCAGTGCACTTCTCAAAATAATGCCTAAAGTTCGTAAGTCCCTAGAGTGAAGCAACAACAATGAATGCTGGCCCCAGAGGAGAACAAACAACAACAATGATGAAAAATAATAAAAAAGAATGAAACACCAAAGAATCATGAAAAAAGAAAGCAAAAGCTGGAGAAAAGCAACTCTGAGGCATTAAAGGATGAGATGTTATTTCCAAAACTGTTGCTGATGTAGAAGACAAAAAGGAACTGAGGATGCTTCTGGGAGGAGATCCTGTGCGAGTGCAGGAGGGGGTGGGACTCCTACCAAAAATGCTGATTCTAGCTCTAGAAGGTTCCGGCTGGCTCTGTAAAGGCACAGAACAACCCATATGTCTGAGACACAGAGACCACAAAGTAGAACACAGCTGTTACAGAAAGGACCTATTGCATCAGAACTGCAGATTTTTTTTTTATTGATAGCAGCTAATTTTAAAGCCACCATATTATGAACTGAGCAGGGGCTGTACATCTTCAGCTACCTCAGCTGAGCCTACCATTTACCTTTCTCTCAAGTTATGAATGGGAGCATGCAGTTGAGAGGCATGTGGGAGAATTCTTACAGAGCTTTTGCTATGTACAGTTGATACATTTTAGCACAGGGACTACAGTCCAACCCCCGGAAAGCTTCATCATTTCCACTTCTGGCATAGCAGATGAAACAGTAAAACTCTTTCAAGGAGGAGTGTATAGTTCAGATTAGAATTGAGGATTTGTATGTTTCCCTGCAATCAAATTAAGGGAGCGCCAAAGTGCACCTTTAAGGAAGATCACAGACTAACTTTTCACCATTAGAAGCCTCTACGTTCTATATGAACAAATGGCACATATTGAGCTTTGCTTATATGAAACCAGTTGAACTTGGCATCTATTTGATGAGAACTATAGCTGTGCCAAATTTCAAACTGATGTAATTTTTAAAAAAAATGTGCATAAGTAAAGCAAATTACAGTTCTGGAATTCGACACATTTAGAGTTTTTACTCCAGTTTTCAGACACACATAGCATATATGTGTGCAAATATTGCTTAAAACCGGTAACCTAATTTATTCAGGCTTGTTGAGGCTATTCAGGCTTTGTTTTCATGAAGTTCTAGCAGCAGTTCAAAAGTTATTAGGGTTCCCCTACCCTATCAAAAACAATGTCACACCATGGCACTTTCAGATGTTTTCCAGGCTATTTTTGGTCATAATATTATGATGGGAGATGCTTATAATCAGTCCTTATCCATGTAACTGTCGTCAATGTCCCTCATTTGCAAGAGAACTGTCAAAGACAAAAAGTTGTCACATGACTGGAAAGAGCTTTATAGGACTTAGCCACTGGAAATGTGTTGTTATTGGTGATAAATGTAATATTTAGTCATTTGACATTTATATTCATGATAGATGTAGTAATATTTATATAATACTATTACAGAATCAGCATGGTTCAATTCACTGCTCAGCCATGGAAATAAACTGGGTGATCTTGGACTCACACTTTCTCAGCCTCAGAAGAAAGGCATAGGCAACTCTCCTCTGAACAAATTCTGTCCCACCCACCCCCAAAAACCCCCATGATAGATTCACCTTAAGTATGCAAGTGTGGTTTGGTGGATATTCCATCATCTATATATGATGTTATTTATCTTTCTATCAAGATGTTCAGGGCAAAAAAAAGTGTGCTACCCTATTCCTTCCTCAAAACCCTGTGAGGCAGTTGAGGCTGAGAGGCAGTGACTGACACAAAGATATTCCTAAGTAAGCTTAATTCCTATAAAGTTACTGAACTCGTATTTCCCTCATCCACCTACCAATAATAATTTAGTAACTTGCCTCGTTACATGTCTTTGGTTAAGTCATTGGACTGAATCTCAGTTCCAACTAGAATAGAACCACTATTATCTGTAGAACTGAGAACCTACCAAGTTCTCAGTGACTCAGGTTTACTCTGGTTGGGACCACCAATTAAACCATTATTTTTCAGTCACAATTCTCCATGCAACAAATGCAAATTATGACAGAATCTTGTTGTGAGGATTGATGAGGTAAATATTGTAAAACACAAAATATTGAGTTATAACAAGCAAGATACAGCAAAAAGTAAATACTCTTGCATTCCAGGTAGCTAGATCTTCCAATAATCCAGTAGCTTTAGAGGTCTTTAATTTCTGGAAGTATCTTTCTTAATAATTGATTTATGCAGCAAACACAAAAATACGGAATGGATTTCTACATGCTGCTCACCAAAGATGTGTTCTATTGTCAACTAATTACATGGCATGGATACTGTAATGGTTAGGACCAAAGAACTGGTGTCTTGCTTTCAAGGATGGAGTATCATCAATTCTGAATCACATATATTTTAGATACATATTTCCTGGATATTTTTAAAAATGTTCAATTTTTTTCTTGCTCATTTTTTGCATGGTGGCACAATAACAAGTTACTAATTTTTATTTTGCAAGCTAACTTAAAAAGAGAGGAGAAAGAGAGGAAAAACAGAGCTATTGTTGTCTTCCCTAATTCCAAGTTCCTGATAGAATGCAAGTCACTTGAAAGAGACATGACACAAACCAAGGAGAATAAATCTCATTATGGCAACAGTAGGAATTGAGACATTTGTTCACAAGAGTAGCTTAGGACAAAAGCCAAGGCAGTGCCAAACTGAAAGGTCAGATGATGCTTATTTTGCTTCTGCCAGCTTTAACTGCCAGACAAAAGAATCAAGTGAATACTGAAAGGAATAATCACAGCAATGCTCCTGGGAGAGCTCTCTCCTCTCTGTGATGAGTAAAGATTTCTAGTTATTTTCTAGTTACTTTTGGAATGGCATTCTAAAGTATTTTAGAGAGAGTTTAGAAGGATCCTGAAGAGAAATTTTCAAGTTTTATACCATTCTCTGATCAAACTTATGGAGTTTTTATCCCTTCAGAAAATTAATGGAAAATTAACAAAAATTAAATGAGTAGCATAAGATACTAAAATTTAATAAATTACATGATTAGTTTTTATAGGAATGTTTAGCTTTTATAGGAATGTTTAACCTCTCATTCTGTGTCAGGACTGGTTGTGAGCAAAAGCTACTTGACTTCTTAGTATAATTAAGGTACTTAATTGGAACAAGTGTACAATTAATTCCCAGCATGTAATTGAAGGAGCAATAATTGGTATTTTTAAATAATATTTTTAGGGTAAGGGCTTAGGATGCAACCCTAGCCTATTTACATGAGAGAAAGTCCCATTGAAAGTGGGATTTCTTCTAAACAGACATGCAGTAGATTATGCTGTTAGACTCCATAGCAGAGTGTGGGAACCTTTTGCCTTACAGATGTTTTGGACTTCTTCTCCCAGAAGCCCTAGTCTCTCTGGTCCATGGCAAGGGATTACAGAGACTGTAGTCCAAAATATCTGGAAGGCCAAAGATACACCAGCCTTCTCCCATTGTGGCACATTATCCGAGACAGGGCAGGAGTCAAGTGGAACTATGTATGCAGGATGCTTTCCCTCCTCATATCCTCATAACAGGACAGATAATATCTGGGAGGCAGGGTTGATACTAGGGCTGGTGAAAGCACATAGCCCTTATCAGATTCCACTCATCCCACAGATACTTTTCAGCAGAGCTTGGAAAAGTTATTTTTCTGGACTCGTGCTCTCTGAGTCCCCTAGCAACTTTTCCAAGCTTTGCTTTTCAGGGGAAAAAGCAGAAGAACAGAAGAAGTTAGACTATTTTTCCATCAAACCCAAGCTCAGGATTTTAGGGAGATTCCTCTCCTATCACATACTCTCTGATCCTTCTAACAACAGAATGGGAAACATTTGATACTCCAGATGTTGCTGAACTGCAGCTCTCAGCAGCCCTGCCCAGCATAGCTGAGGTAAGGAATTTTGGGAGCTGCAGTTCAACAACATCTGTGTCCCTCCAATTCCTACCCTTGTTTTAAGAGCACACATTCTTTCTACCACTACGCAACAGTTCCAAACCCAAGACAGAGCAGAGTAGAATCAGCATGGTGTAGTGGGTTGAGCATTGGCCTATGGCCCTACAAATGATGGTTCAATCCCCTGCTCAGCCTTGGAGACCCTCAGGGTGACCTTGAAGGTGTCACATACTCTCAGCCCCAGAAAATCCATGATAGGTTGCCATTAGGTAGAAATGGTTTGAAGGCACACGACAAAAACAGTAAACAGATCTGACCTGCTTATTCTATGCAAATAGAATGGAGGGAAGGAAGTGGACCAAAAACATTGCCACAAATGGAATGGAATTCCTATCATTCTAATGAAGCAGCAAACCTATAGAACATACTTGGTGCTCCCAGTGAACTAAATAGAAAATACTTCTTAGGAATCTAAAGGATCTGCTGGTAGGTGACAAAGTCTAATAGGAAAACCACAGGGCATCTGCACACTTCTTCTATGCAGATCCACAAAGTATAAGGGCATTTATTTTGTAGGATGAGAAAGGTGATGTTAATGTCTTTTTTAAAAAAAATTGTATCCCTGCCTGGAAAAAAAATGCAGGAATCTGTGAATTTTGTTTCCTTTTCCTTATTTCTCAGAACAGCAGCTAGCTGCTGCCCATCCCACCCTCCATGATTCAGTGTTAAGTTTATGTGGTTGCTTCTGACATCTTTTTTTTAAAAATTCTAATTTAGCATGAAAGGACACAGGGCTTGGATGTGCTGTGACAAAGAGAAAAACTGCACATTTCGTTTGTGAAGCATCAACTAAACAAATCCACTGTCTCTCTTTTTGTAACTCTGTACTTAGTATGTAGATTTTACAGACACATCTTTGCAAGTGCTATTAGTGGAACTGATTTTAAAATCTAATACCAATAACCTATGTTTGCTGTCTTCCAGCCTATCTTACTGATGGATGTGCTGCAAATTAAATATCAAATACGTCTGGATCCATTGTTTGGAATCAGGAACTGGTTTGTGTCTGTTGGCATGTAGTAAGTAGGAGCTGCATAGCTACTCTAGATGGCACTGTTGTGTTTATTTTAATTTCTGCCTCTTCTGAGAAGGAACCAGTTTTTGAAATCTTAATTAGTTTCCTTTTGAAAATAAACATGCTGTTTCAACAGAGGGTCAGTGTACATTGTTCTGGGTTTTGGCTTTTATGTTTATAGCTATGTAATCAATATGTTGGGAGAGTAATTAATTTTTAACTTCAATCCAATTGTAGATCAAATGCCACTGGAGTTACTGGGCGGAAGTGTGATTTCTTTTGAAGAAGTGATACATTAGTTGGGGGAAGGAAAAAGGGGTAACTCATGGTTGTTAATGTTACAGATGACCTTGAACTATGAAATACCAAGCCCCTCTTATTAAACACATGGGGTAGTTTTAATTATAAAATATATTAACAATTTTTTTAAAAAAACTTGAAAGTAACAATATTAATGGTTGTGTTGTATAAGAGACATTTATTTTCTTTGGCAAAAGTGTTATCGTTTTGTCCTCTAAGCCTGCTTTTCAACTCTGTAATGACATCCGTTTCCTAGAATTATGTCATTCTTATTGAAAGAAAATCTGCAAAGCAGAACATCATGCTGGGTGTTATAAACGTTTGAGTTCTTGTTTTTCACATACCTTTCCTCCTGCTACACCCAATTCCTTTTATTTTGAGCTCACCTGATATTTTGAATTATCAAGATTGTGGTTGCACTTTCAAGAAAAGTGGCTATTTACAGTATTTTGCAACTGCCATGATGTGGATCTGTAGTGATCTGCTATGATTCTGTTCCACCGACCAGATAATACAGTCTAGTTTTTTCAGTCTTCAGTGTGTGTCTGTGTATCTGAAGGCTCAAGACAAAACTGGGATTTTGTTGGTGTATAGCCAAGGAATACCAGGTTCAGTAGGCTATATCTCAGAGGATGGCAGTGACAAACTACCTCTGATTATTGCTTGCTTAAGAAAACCCTATGAAATTCATGAGGTCACCCTAAATTGACAGGTGACCTGAGAGCACATATATACACACGTATCTTCTGCCCATGAGTCTTCCTTCTTGAAGTAGCTGTAGTGGTCTTGAGGATGTTTTTGGAGTTTCCTTAGCTTATTGTGATAGGGAACTTTTCTTGAACAGGCTAACGCTGCCTTGTCCAGAGTAACTCAGGATTTCATGCCCTCTATGGCAACCATGGGTCTGTGCCCATTGGTATCTGGCCCAATTCATTGTAAGGATTTGGTTTTTTGTGTTGAATGGGAGGATGGTAGTGCTCTGGATGTGGAAGAACTTTGCATACTTCTGTTGTTGTGGGCAGCTCGTTGCATGGCAGTTTAGAATTGGAGCCTTTACAAAGGTGGGGGATCAATTAAGATAATCAGGGTTTAGGAATAGGCAAATAAACAGTTCTTGCCATCACTATGTCTATACAGCACCATTTTGGATGGCCATAGGTCTATCATATTCTGGCCCATGAGAAGAAAATAGACTACAGAAAATATAGATTATCTGATAGCACATTGTAACTATTTCCCACGACATTTTGCATTTGAATCCTTCAAGTTCGGATACCTTGGATACCACAGCTTCTGTTAGTTTGGCTTCTGCTTACCTGGTCATAATGGAAGCTTTTATACAGCCTGCGAATGTGAACAGGATCCTTGAAAAGGTCAGATCTATGACCTTTGTGCTTTTCTTTCATAAAAATGACCAGAGTAGGTTGTACTTATAGGCAGCTCATTGCATACAGTTTCTTAGAAAAATGGCTGAGTGAATAAGGGTTGTGGTCATCATACCTTAAAGAAGTAGTGATTTGACATCTGTCATATCAAATGACTCTAAAATCCATTAAATCAGTTTCTAGGTTGTCTCCTACATTTCATTCTTGGCAAGGTGCCAAAGTGTGTGCTGGTATTTTTATTACAGAGGATTCTCATTTTAAGCTGGTTTCAGGACAGAGACCGTTTTGGTTGCTTTGGTGGATGATATATGCTAGGAACTGCACAGAGGTGCTGTTGGTTCTGCTTTATCTCTCAGCAGCTTTTGATATCATTGACCATGATATCCTTCCAAGTTGCATTTCTGGGATGGGATTTGGAGGCAAGGTTTCCTTTGCTCTGATCCTTCTTGGAGAGGCAATTTCAGAAAGTAACTCTGGGATAATTTATCTTCATGCTTTGGTCACAGCCTACAGAATCCCATAGGATTCCATCTTGTCTTCTCTGCTATTTAAGATATACATGAAACCTTTGGAAGATGGCATTATGAAGTTTGGAGGCTTGAGACCAGCAGTATACTGATGACACAGAGCACTATCTCTCTGTTTAAATCTGTTCTAGTTTATGATCAGCATCTGATGTCAACAATGGTCTGAATGAAGGGGTTTTTTTTGTGTGCAGTTGTCAATTTTTATTTTCGTTAACTGAATATTTGTTCCTAAGCCATCAGTTCTGCTTCTTCAGTTTCTTTCGAGATATCTTCTTCTTCTGAGCAACCTCCTCCTCTGGCTTAGGGACAGTCTGTTCCTTCTCTGTCAGAATCATCTTAATATGGCAGGGAGAACTCATACAGGGATTGATGCAGCCATGAGCCCTGTATTTTCGCCTATGCATTTTGAGGGCTTTATTAACCTGAGTGTGATCAACTACCAGAGAGTCTGCATCCAGACCCTTGAGCTCAGCATTGCTCTCAGCATTTCTGAGGATGTGCAGAAGGAACTCTGCACTCCTCTTTGGCCAGTGCCCCTGCGTCCAGCCCCACTGCTTGGCCTGGGCACGCCTGCCAATTCCACCATTGTAATGACGGAAGGGAATGCACTGCTTCTTCAGAGTCACATCCTTTAAATATTTGGTAGCTCTCTGGATATGCATACCTTTGACAGCCTGGGTAGTCTCACATGTGTTCTTGAGGTGAACACAAAGGTTGGAACCCCTTGACTTGCATGACTTTGTGGGATTTGCTGAATCAAGCGAGTATTGGACCACTGTCAGTTACCTCAAGAGTGCCACTACCACCAGGAAAATGCATGGATGATGATTGTTGACATGGTGCTACTGATATTCCCTTAGCCTGGTGCTGCATCAGAAGTTTCACAACAATTTGCTGTTGCCAGCCACTGACTGACATTATTCATATCTCACTATGAACATTTTCTTCTCCTATTCCATTGCATTTTGGGAAAATCTAATTAGGCACCTACCTGCCACAGAATAGAGCTAAGCAACCTTCCTAAGATAGGGAGTGACTGGCTGGCAGCAGTTGAACTTTGCTGACAGTGGGATGTCAGTGGGCCCTTCTGAGCCCCTGGGCTGTCAGCAGGTATACAACTGTGCCTGCACCTGATGCTGAACCTGATAGGAGACATCTTTTACTGTTCAAGACAGCTTTAGCGTACATGTGGAGAAAGTGAGGTCAAACACCTGCTGGAGCAGGAAGCACAGTATATTGAGAGTCCAAGCGCACCCTCTCTGAAGTGTAATAGAAGACTAAGTGAAGCAGGACCTTCTTTTTGAAATGTCTCCAGTATGGTACTTCTCTCTCGGGTAGGATAGGGGACTTGCCTGGTTTCCTCACTGTACTAGCTTGTGATCTGTTAAAATGGTATTGATTCACAGGGCATTTGGGAGAGCCATTGATTAATCAGTGCTCTTGATAATTTGTGTTCATGCAATTTCTGCAAAAACATTGTGGCTTAGATTTTTATTGTTATTTAACTGTATTTTGATACTGCTGCTAAACCACCTTATGTATGGAAACTCAAGAGTAAATATTCCTTAAAAACAGTACTAGGTAGAAGAGAGGATTTTGTATTGGCTGTGGCTGCCAGTATGGCTTAAAATGCAATAAATCCACTGTGGGAAAAGCTGGAAATGGTAGACTCTTCTATGTTGTTCTTAAAGGTACAGAGGCCTCTTTGAGGCTAGATGTAGCACTTGAACTGTTTTATTCATGCTTGGGATAGAAAGGAACATCCTTGACATACTTTGACAGATGCATGACAGAATTAAAGCAGGTGAAGCTTTTTCTCAATCTGTCATACCTTCAGACTGAATACACTGTTAACTGACACAATTTACTGATACAAAATGCAGTGATAGGCACTAATTTAGCTGCTTTTTAAAAGGGGAACAGACAGATTCATGGAAGATAAATATATGATGGACACTACTTACGAAAAATACATCTTTCTAGGTTCAGAAGCAGAATGCACCTGAGTAGAAGCTGCTGGGAAACTACACCAGGAGAAGGCCACTGGCTTGGTATCCTGCTTCTCAGAGCTCATCTACATGCTATATCAAACACATTAGCACTGAGCCTGTCTTTCATATTGCAAAGTAAAATACACATAGATCCAACCTGTATAGAAACAACATGTTTATGGGCAAGTAGGGCTGCCCATCTTCCACTGGAATCCTAAAAATGCCGTTAATTCAGCTTCCCTTGCAAGTTTAATACATATAATTTTTTTTTAAAAAAAAATAGCCCTCACATGAATTTCAAGGGGAAAATAGGTAGTGGCGGTAGGCTTAAGTCTCTACTGCTCATTCACAGTGGTCCTCAGGGCTGCCTCAGGGGTCCATGGCCTTACTGTGCAGTAAGGAAGAAGCTGAGGCTCAGCTGCACACTTTGACTGGCACCTGTTAGTTACGACATTGTAAGTTAGACTTAGGAACAGTAACTGCTTCATATTCTCATTTGTGATTGTGGCACTATTGCCATGACTGAAAATGACCCTGAAACTTGCTTTAAAAGCCTGTCAGCCATCCAGAGTGATGGAGGTCGCTACTGCTGCCCAGCGGAGCACTGCAGGATGAAGTGACCAGACCATCCCGTTAGCTAGTGACACTGAGGAGAACATAAGCAGGGACCCCTGTAAATAACTGTTGCAACTCTTCCTTGCAGCCCCATTCATTGGTGGGAGGGCGCAGTCACATCATCCTGAGGCACCCCATTTAGAAGCAGCATAGACCTCCATTGTTCCAGATGACCGACTGGCTTTTAAAGTCAGTTTCAAGATTCAGAGTTAAAGCATAGCTTTGACACTGTGGCTACAACACAGGATCTCAGCCTATGTATTTAATGCAGCATGACAAAATGTAAGGTGATCAGATACAAAGGGAGTGGATTGTCCTGTAAATAGAAGAGGAATTAAAACAGGTGAGTTTTTTTCAGTCCATGTGTGACAAAATTCACTTGGAAGTGACCTATCCTGTTTTGAATCTTGTTGAAATTTATTACAAGTCTGCAGAACACTTTATTGTTGTATTGTTCTTTCTATGCAAAAAAGGCACTACTGCTCTGTGTAGACATCATGTTACTCATTCAGAAATGAAGAAACAGTGCTACTGCATCTGATACTGCTTATGCCTCAGTTGGAGTATTATGAAGAGTTCTGAGAACCACAGTTGTGTTACACACTGTTTGACAACAATTCAGTCATACAGCTGAAAGGGTAAAGTCTTATGAACCCAGAATATAAGAGAAATGGGTAAATGAATTATAATTTCTTCCACAAAATATGGAAAATCTAAAGGGCAGCATGAGACTAGTTTTCAAATCTTCACAGTTGAAAAGAAGACGGAGAACAAATATTTACAAATGGCTATTTCAGAGAAAAGTCCAATGTTTTCAAGTTGCAGAAGACAGAGTTCAGAAAATGCAATCTGAAGCAAAATATTACAATTTCTCCTGTTGCTCAAAAGGCCTGTATGTGAAAATGCATCAGCACAAATGTAGACTTTCAGAGGAACTTTCAAGTAAGTCCATTCAAAGTTAAAAGAACTTGAATGTCTGCTGAAGCTCTAAACAGTCTCAGATTAAAGATGGTGTTTGGAAACCTGTGACATATATTAAATTTAGGGGAACTGACAACAGAAGGTATAGATTTTAAGAAACAGGAAACTGCTACCCAAGCAAAGGTCAACTGACCAGAACGTTATGCTACCAGGCAGTTGCTTTTAGTTGGTCAAGTCTGATTACGTTCAGTAGAACAATAATATTTTATAGAATCATGTTTTTTAAAAAAATCACTTTTTTGGTAATGAGGCATAACAAAGTTACATATTAAAAATACAATCATTTGTAGCTTTTTAACATTACTTTTGAATTATTCCTGCAGGAGTTTATATTAGTTTATATAGCTTCACAGATTGTCCATAATGAGTGGACACATGTTGCATGCAATACTTTCTATTTTTAACATTATTTTCAATGACATTGAGTGGAGTTTTTCAAGTCTTATGCCATTTTCTGATCAATCCTAAGTTTTTTAAAAGAGGAGAAAACAAGTATAAAAAATGAGTTACTATTTTTTTTATAACATTAACAGTAATGAATCACTTTTGGGGCCATGTATTGAGTTACAGGATTAATTACTTCCAAATAGTAACCAAAAAAGTAGCTTAAGGAATGGTTCCTTTTATCACTGAGTTCAAGGTACACCTGTCTAAGCTACAAAATGTTTAACTTCTCAAATACCAAATTTTTGTAAATTCATTCATAAAATGGGAACATCTGGTTCTACAAGTTGCATTTTCCTAAAATACTGTAAGTGTGAAGGCAATTCCACTTTTTTCAGAGAGGAGGGGAGAGAGAGAAGGACAAATGCTGACTGGGCTGGCACATTGCTGTTCAAGCCACTCCCGCCTGAAACTGGCAGAAAAAAGCAGGGGGAAAAAATTCTTCCCTTCCCCTACAGTGCCTCTAAGGGAAGTATGCATTTTGTTATTTCTCCCTTCTTTCCCAATCTGAAGACCCCTGATGAGCAGTTTTAAATATATATTTCAGGTACTTTAGAGTTTTAAATCTTGACTTAAGTCTTGGGGGTCTGCAGCAATAAAAGATATTTAATGGTGGCTCCTGGTAAAGAAAAGGTAAAGAACCACTGCTTTACAGAAGCATACCACATACCAAAGAGGTTCGGGCTTTACACAAAATCTTAATATGTTCAGCCCTCCATATCTGCAGGTTTCACTTTTGCGGATTTGATTATTCATAGGTTATTTCCTGTCACCTCTGCTGCCTCCCTATGCCATTTTTAATAGGGACTGCAAGCCCTGTGAGACTGATAAACTGCAAACAAAGCTTATAAGTCTGTATTAAAAATGATGTGGGGCAGCAGTGGAGGTGGCAGTAAGCCCCACCAGCTGCCCATTTCTGCCTTGTAAAGGAACCCTGATGCATCAGAGGAATCCATGGTGGGTTCAATATGGTGATTACACTTTTTTTGTGTTAAATATGATTTGGGAGGGCCTAGAGTTATTCATGTTTTTTTCCACTTTCACAGAGGTCCTGTGCCTCTAACCCTAGTGAATGTGGAGGGATGACTGTATTAGGAGCTCTACTGATTCTCCAACAAAGTTATTGCCACTTTAACAAGTGTAGATTAGTGAAGAAAATCTAAATGGAAATGAGTCAAGTAACAGCAAGCAACACACTTCATTTGCAGTACATTTCCCTCCAGCATCTTCAAGAGAAAGCTGTCCTTTGCTAACAAATTCTGAACATCTTGCTAGAATCTTCAGCAAGACTTCTGTTATAGCTTTTCACCAGCCACCAAATCTGAGGAGACTGCTGATAAAAGGTGTCCTGAAACACCACTCAGCACTCCAGGACCACACCCTTATGACTCAAAGTGTTGCATCAGCTATAAGTACCTTAAACAGACTGGCAGGACCTACTAGGACCTACTAAACAGCACATCACACTCCAGTCCTGAAATCTGATTTATGTGATTGAATGCAGACAAACAAAGTGTCATCTGGAGTATGTGGGAAAAACAACATCCACCGGCACCTGGATTTTCTTCCCTTTTCTGATGACAGTAAACTTCTGGTCCTTTTCAGTACTATTCTGCAACTTTCTAAATTGTTTTTCTTTAGTTAGGCCAGTCATTGAAAACAGTTACCAACAGTACACAAGCTACTGGCAAAAATATTGCAGTTCCTTCAATTCAGGCAGCCACCCTTTCATCGTCTTCTACAAAATCATCTATGTGACATGCTTGAACACTTCCTCCTAGGGGAAGATAGAACAGAAGTCCTATGGGTATGGTACTAGGCCACAGTTTCTAGGTTGCATGATGTCATATCTTGGAATGCTTCCTATTACAACTCCAGGACTGTTAGAGTTTTAAGTTAAAAGTTCTCAAGTACAGATTTCCGTATCTCTAACTCTAAGGGGAAATCAGATATCTCTTTTGTAGGAAAGGTATGCAACTGTTTACAGATTGCAGAGATGTTACCATATCTTTATTTAAAACTAGTGTATATACTCAATGTTGCACAGGATTTTATTTTCTCATAGGTAATACTTGTTAGAAAGATTTGAGATCTTGTGTCTCTGATTCTCCAAAGTGTCTTGTCCAGTACCTGTAACTTTCCCCCATATTCCCCAATCCAATCTGTATTCAGAGTTATTAACATACAGAGGTTGGGTTCCTGAGGGAATACACTGCCCTCCTTCTCGCCGCTAGGCCTCATCTCCATAGCAACTGGCCTATTCTCTAGCTGAGAGTTCTAAAAGCCTCTCCCTAAACTGCAAACCCCAGGATTCCATAGAATCTTCTTAGGCAGCCAATCATATGAGGTCTTCCCCTGACACAGACAAGCAAATGTACAAACTTTGACTTTTATATAGTAGATTGTAATTTAATATTCATTTTTTCATTGCTTTGTTTTTTCAAAATCTTAACAAAACCTGCAACTCTG
This sequence comes from Cyclura pinguis, assembly GCA_030412105.1. Taxonomy (NCBI): domain Eukaryota; kingdom Metazoa; phylum Chordata; class Lepidosauria; order Squamata; family Iguanidae; genus Cyclura; species Cyclura pinguis. The sequence continues at coordinate 74,852,221 of CM059603.1, read as the reverse complement.
CGATAGTGATTTTGAACTCCTCTGCCACTAGTGGAACTGGGAATCACTGTGCTTTCCTGTAATATACAAAAACTTTTAAGAACACTAAACATTGTGGCTTAACCTCACACTTCCTTCCATATACCTAATCAGACATTTACAATATTTTTGAAGGAAATACTTTTAAAAAAGGTGCCAGAGTAAATTAAACGAGGAATTTTACTGGCACAGGGCCATTGCTTCTTTGACTAATAAAGTAAGCATTTCTTTTACTGACTGGAATAGATCTTGTAGCACACTCTAGCATTCACAGTACTTTCCACTAAGGACCCTACTTCATGCATCTGAGGCAAATTCAGCTCCATGAAAGTCTATGCCACAATACATGTTTTAATCTCTAAAGCTCCTCAGGACCAGTGATATCCTAATGGAAGAGAGTTGGGGTAGGGTGCTCCACCCTGGGTGGACAAAATAAGGGGATGCAATGTTGGCTCCTCACTCCCACCCTCCCTCACTGAGGTTTCAGAAAAGGGAAGCAGAGATTGGCTGCCAGGAACATGAGGTGGGCAGAAGACACAAATAGGTTGATATCAACAAAAGCTCATGCTAAAGTATAAATCGGTCTTTAAAAGGCTATAGATTTTCCCCCCTTCTTCTTTCTTTTCCTTTGCATTTGTCCTCAAATGTGACTTATAATTTTCTTTTTTCAGTGTCTTTTCTTCTCTGTAGAATGGTGAATCCAGTGGAGATTTTCCACAGTTGGGGGGTATCAAAGGCTCATACTGTAAGGCTCTTATATGACAAGATTTGCCAGATTAAATCCAGATTCTAGGTACTGTGCAGTGCACCCTCTGCTGACATGATCTCAGCACATACTAATGTGAGGTCACATGAAGCCTCATCTCCAGTTACAGTCAAGGGATGTACTGGGTGTGAGCTAGCACAGGTATGTGCATGTTGTATCCATTGATGATAACGGGACTGAGCATGTGTGTTTTTTGTTTTATGTGAGGGTTTCTGGAATGGAACCCCCACATATATAGAGAGTGCACTGTATCTGGTACCTGTTAGGATCATTAGCTGGCCCAGATTCTAAGATTTCATTTTTAAAAAAGTCTCTAGCCCAGCTGAAAACAGAGATAGACTGCAGAAAATAAGAGCCTGTTTAGTCTTGGGGGTAAAGAGCTTGCTTTCGATAGAAAGAATAGAGGTTTTTTTTAAAAAAAACAGAGCTATAAGCATACCAGCATACAGCACAAAGACATGGCAATCATTACAGGGTTTCCAGAAAAATATATACTCGACTGTATTTTTCCCAGGCTTCTTGAAAGCTCAGCTGAATGCTCCCAGATAGAAAGGAGATCAGAGAAAGTCAGCTAGGGGACAGATAGATGCATACTGAAGAAGGGTAGATGTTTACTGTGGGTTTTAGATTTCTGGTAAGTAATTTCAAATAATAAATGAAGTTCTTTGGGAAGGGCTAATTCCACATTTCCTTGTTTTGCTGTACAGTACAGTCTTTTGAATCCTTTACTCAGACACACGAAACCCTGAGTTAAATGGGTCTTTAAAGTAAATATATGTTATATATTTGTATTTATCAAGTGGTTAATAGGGAAACAGGTATGCCACACTGGATTGTTACTTGCTTGGAACTGTGTGTGTGTGTGTGTGTGTGTGTGTGTGTGTGTATTCTTACACACAGGAAAATAGACTTAGTTGTGTTAGTCTTTGGAGGAAAAATTACAAAAGGGACTTGTGGTAGCTTAAAATGTCACAGAATTTACTTGTACTACTGTATATACCCGGCGTTGCCCAGGATTTTATTTTCTCACAGGTAATGCTTGTTAGAAAGATTTGAGATCCTGTGTCTCTAATTCCCCAAACTGTTCTGCCCAGTACCTGTAACTTTTCCCCATACTCCCCAATACAGATTACACTGCCTTCCTCCTTGCTGCTAGGCCTTGTCTCCATAGCAACCGGCCTCTTCTAGACAGTCACAGTTGACTGAACCCAAGAGCTCTCTGGCTGAGAATTCTAAAGCCCCTCCCTAAACTGTAAACCCCAGGATTCCACAGAATCTTCTTAGGCACCCAATTATATGAGATCTTCATCTGACTCAGATAAACAAAACTTTGACTTTTATATATTAGATTATCTTTCATTGATGGCACTACCCCCATCTGTCCTGCTACTGCTTAGTGTGGGAGTAGAGGTGCCATGCCTAGCAGATTTACCAGCCGCACAACACTACGTAGAAGATATGCCACATGCTACAAAATTTCCATAGAATCTACCTTTTTCAACCCATTCCAGGCAAAACACCTAGAGAATAGCCAGAGATACCAATTTTTCAGGAAGCCAAGGACACCAAATTCAGCAGATGCACAAGACCAAATGGGGATGATGTCATAAGTCACAAAAAATTGCTCAGGAATCATTTTCTATTATTCATTCCAGCCAAAATACCTGTCTTCTGGAAAATAGCTGACAACACCAACATTTCAGATAGCCACCTTACCAAATTCACCATAATGAGAGTGATGCAACAAGCCAGAAAAAAAAATTCATATGAATCAGGGCCAAAATTTTGTATTCTAGAACAGAAGTTTGAACCTGGGGTCCATGGATCCTTAGGGTGCCACAGTATCCTTACAGAGGGTCCACGAAATCTTGAAGAAATGTTATGACCTTTTACAGTCTAAATAGAATGAATGAAAGGAAGTCAGTCATTCAGTCATACATTTATCTCAAAGAGCAGGAGTCTTCTGCTGGTGACAGACATAATTTATACAAAGTTTCATTACAGTATCTCAAACTGTTCAAAAGTTATGAAACTGTTTGATAGTTAAAAAAAAAAAGGTACTCAGCCGTTGCTACTCCTGCACATGGTAAGAACATGCAAATAAATGACGCCAAATGGCTGACAGAAAACATGCTGAGTGGCTAAGAGAAAGAACATAACATTTTTTGCTGCCACACATACAACCGGAAGTCACCTTGAGTTAAGTCTTGGTGGACTGTGACAACAAAAGATATATAAAGGGGTTCCGCAGGAAAGAAAAGGTTAAGAACCACAGTTTGAGAACATGGCCCTAAATGCCAACTTTCCAGGAAACCATGCAGCAATGGGCATAAAGAGCTGGTTCCTGTGGAATTTTTGTGTCTTTTTGCATCATGGCCATCTAAAGTGAGGGTGTGTGGTGAATTGGTAGGTGTGACTTGTTACATCTCTTCTATCAATTACTGTGCCAAAATGTAACCTGAAGTACATCACTGTAGAATTTAAACACCACATAGAAATAGATTTGCACACTGTAAAGCCTAACTGAGCAGGAGCCAGAAAAACTCTGGACTGAAGCCAGGGACATTGGCTGGGAAAAGTGCAAAAAAGGCACTATCTGCAGCCCAAAAGAACGAGAAGCCACAATGGATGACAGACGAAAACTCTTAAAACAGTTAAGGACAGACAAAAAGCAAAAGAAAAAAGTGAGAGAAAGAGTCAGAATTTTGCACACAACTGTTTGGCAACTTGTGCAAAGCAGCAACGATAACTACTAGTAGAACAAGAGACCTTTTCTGAAATATCTGAGAAATCAAAGGAAAATTGCTGGGGGTACTATATGACCAGCAGAAGAACACATTACATGATCAAGAAGAAATAGAAGGGTGATGGAAACAATAAACTAGAAGAACTATATACAGGAGATGGAGGAGTAAAACATTCATTCAAAGTACCATTTGAAGATGAATCCACAATTTCAGAAAGTGAAGAGGAACCCACAATTTTTGAAAGTTAAATATAAGTTGTACTCAAAGCACTTGGGAAAAAATAAACCACCAGGAATACATAATATACCAATAGAACTGTTTTAGCTACAGAGACAGAATTCACTCAAATTCTAACTAATATCTGCCAACAAATATAGAAAACAAAACAACGGCCTATAGATTGGAAATGTTCAAGATACATTCTAATCCCCAGGAAAGCAGGACACCAAGGATTGCAATTAATATTGGACTGTTGGATTAATCTCCCATACAAGCAAAGGGATTTTCAGAATTTTACAATAAAGACTTTCACCATATATGGAGCAAGAAATAATAGACGTACAAGCTAGGTTCAGAACAGGAAGAGGCACTAGGGATCATATTGCAAACATACATTAGATAAGGTGGTTTCCCCTTTTTTCAAAAAATATTAATTTAAACATATTAATCCATTATTTTTTTTCTTTTTTGTACTGTGACATTTATTTATTTTATTAAATTTTACTGACATGATTATATAGTCAAAGTTCAATAAAACAGTGTTTCTTCTCTGGCCATTGTTGTTTTATTTCATGATTATTATTGAAAATAATTTGGGGATGTTTTTTAAAAAAATTATCCACATTGGCTGTCAAATATGCTAGGTATGCCACTGCTCAGTTTTTTAATAATCTACACTAGCAGTACTCATTTTGCTTATCTGAACAGGAAATTCAAACAGTAGAGGGCACTTTACTATTAAAGATCTGGAATCCTAAAGAGAAACAGAAAGCTCCAAATGGACACAAAGTGAAAATAAGAAAGAAACTATAATCATAAATTGGTACCACATGTGTAGTGATGTGGACTGAACCAGTAATTATGAGCTGTCTTGCAAGAATAGCTAGGTAACCTTCCCTTGTTTGTAAGCAGAGAAGAAAGGTAGAATGTGAAAGAACTGCCTCCACCTGGAATTATACAACAGGGCCTTTTCAATGTTACTTTTGTCTAATTATTACAGGAATGCTATTGTAGTTGCCTTATCAGGTGGTAGGTTAGATTAGTCCTGAAATGATGTGACATGCAGCCTCAGGTCCTTTGGGTCAATATACACCTTGTTAGATGATTTTGACAATTAAGACTCCCTAATCCCGAATACTAGGTACAATTCAGAGATCCACATTTTAAAAAAGATAGCAGAAATGGCTTTATGAATGAATGGATAGGTTACCAAAAACCCAACTTGCTTTTATGCCTTGAACAGATGCGGTGCAGCTTTTCTTCCTTCACAAAATAATAACTTTCCCCTGCCATTTTCTTCTTCTATAAGAGTGCCGCTCAAACTATTGGTCCCTCGTCTGCTGCTGGTCTGTGAGCAATCGATTGCCAGACTATGGAACGAAACAAACAGTTATAGCCAAAGGGCACATACTGTTCCCTCGCACTTTAGAAAGCAAAATGCTGGTACTCCACTTCACGTAGTCTGAACAGTACTGTTCAACAAAATTCTTAAAGGCACTGGGACCTCATCCCACTTTGGATCTATTTTGAGGCTGACTGGTTTACAGAAGAGGAAGATATAAGATTCACAAAGTTTCAACAGCTCCTCTGTCAAAGGAACAATTCAGGGTGTTGCTATAAATTAAAACTTCATTAACATTTGCTTTAACAATTTATAGGTTCCCAGCACCCTGTATCCAGATATGCTTACTCAAAGGCAAGTCCTATTGAGTTCGACAAGAATTAATTCCTAGAAAATAGGCTTCCCATGGCAGCCTTCATTCTTATTGTTTTGTACAAACTGAAAGGCACCTCTTCAAGTTACCTTGCACTCACTTCCCAGTTCCAATTTTATTCTATCATTTCTTTCCTCAAATTGTTCCCTCAAGTAATTTCTCAAAAAAAAAAATCAAGTTACTTCATGTCATTTATTTACATAAATATGTAATGTTTGTCTGTGTCAGGCAGGCAAAGAATGTACATGTATTTACTATGGAATCTCTTCTTGGGAACAGTTATCTCAAAGGTCATTCAGAAGGTACGCAGCTGTAGATGCCTCTTATTATTTGTGTTCTCATGTTTTTAAATAATCTTCTGAAGGAAAAGCTCAAATCTTTACTTTTCTCCATTTTGACATACAAGGTACTGCAAGATGGTGGAGAATCCACATTGTCACATTTGTAACAACAACAACAACAATAACAATGCACAAGCTTGGAAACAGGGGTATCTCAAGGGTAGGCACTACAGAAGACGATCAGTCCTAAGTCCCCCTCTCTGTCTAATACTCTAAGAAAACTAGACATTTCTTTTTGGTTGATAGTAATAAATGTGTACTTATGGGCCATTTAACAGCAGAATAGTATGTGAGGATGCACAGGGGATGCTTTTTATAACATGAAGATAAGTACTGTCACCTGTTGATGCCTGAAAATCACATTGCTATTTGAGAGACAGAGGCAGAGACTAACTGAAAAAAGGAAGAAAGTAATCATTATTTAAACTGAAGAAACCTGCATCTGTGATAACTTGTAAGGGCACAAAACTGTTATCATTTTTCCTGGTAGGAATCCCATACCTTTAACAGCTGCTTGTCAGAAAGGGATTTCAGTTTTGTTCTATTATCTCCACCCTTGGGGCGGGGGGCGGGGACTCTTCACCCACTGAATTTCTGCCTGTCAGGAGCTAAGTAATCAAAAGTTGACAGCCTATAAAGTGTGTGCTACTTTTACAACCATAAATAGCAAGGGCCTCCACCCTCCTTCCACTGGCTTTCAGAGACCAAACTCTTACATTTTAAAGGATTGGATTAATAAATGATTTTTTTAGCTACCTCCTTCTTTCCACATCTGGGGAAAAATTGAATCTTGAAACAGGGCCTATCCAACATTAGACTGGAGGCTTCGTGATAACAGGGGGAGCAATCCTGGCTGGAAGGCAAAAGGCTCCCTATAAAATGCAGGTTGCAGCCTTTTCCAGTCACTGAAGTTGGCTGAGTGGAAACATGGCAAGATCACAGTCACTTATGTCTGCCTGTAAGTGGCTGTAAGTCTCTTTTCCCAAATATAAGAAGTCCCTACCTTTTGACGCCATGTTATCTGATGACTTTTTCTTTTAATGCTTCCAAATTAAGGACAAGTTCCATTGATTTGATAGGGGTTCTGCTCTTTCATCCGTTCTTCTTGCCTGCGGAGGCTCGCTTGGAACTACTTGCATGTGTGCACTGCTTGTACAAGTGAGCTAAGGCGGGAAAAGTGTTAGCTGGCTGAGAGACTTCATGACCAACGTAGTTGGTCCCAAATGAGCCCCCATCTGTCTTTTGTGATCCCTACAGCACAGTGTTTGGATCCTGCTTTTCAGCCAATTCAGTTTTCTGACAGTGCTCCAGTTTCTAAGCTGTCAGATAAATGGGGGAAGTGTGTAAACCACAGTTGACTCAATGGCATCCTTAATCTACTAAAATATAAAAGTCAAAGTTTGTCTGTTTGTGTTAGGCAGGCAAAGACCTCATATGATTGGCTGCCTGAGGCGATTCTATGGAACCCTGGGGTTTGCAGTTTAGGGAGGGGCTTTTAGAATTCTCAGCCAGAGAGCTCTTGGGCCTCAGGCTGGTTGCTATGGAGGCGAAGCCTAGCAGCAAGGAGAAGGGTAATGTATTCCCTCAGGAACCCAACCTCTGTATGTTAATAACTCTGAATACAGATTGGATTGGGGGATAAGGGGAAAAGTTACAGGTAGTGGACAAGACAGTTTGGGGAATTAGAGACACAGGCTCTCAAATCTTTCTAACAAGTATTACCTATGAGAAAATAAAATCCCAGGCAACACCAGGTATATACGCTAGTGTTCTAAAAATACTGTAGAACTCTGACCTGCATATCTTGCTCTTATTCTGCTCCATGTTCCCAACTCAGCTGACGTCCAACAGTCCTAGGCATTACTCTTGGTAAGGTCCAAGAATGGCTGTTACACGGCTGTGTATTTCAAAACTTCTTTTTCCTACGCTGGCCAGTAACTGGTCAAAGTGTAATCTACAGCAAGAAGGTAAGTGGAATCAGAATGCCTGCCAGCAGCCGATGAAACCAGGGCTTCTTACCATTTTAAAAAGTATTTTTTTTTTATTGAGATTTTAAGTAAAGGTTAACTAGAATAATATTAAAGACTTATAAACTCAGTATCACAGAGCAGCTCCATTACCATCTGCCCCTTAAGACTCGTGAGTTGTTGTGTTTTTTTAAGAAGTCACACATGATCCTTAAAGATCAGAGGGGACTTAATTCAAGCAACTTGTAGAATGGAGGTTAGAATGCATTTTTCCAGAACTGAAGTATGTTGTCTGGAGGACCAGCATTTTCCTTATTGAATGCATACATAAAAAAAGGAAACTATAGCCATTTCCACACTAGGCTGTTATAGTGCTATTATTCCACTTTCAACATCCTTTGGAACCCTGGGGTTTGCAGTTTAGGGAGGGGTCTCAAAGGGGCCCACGGAACTCTGCAAACCTCAGGGTTCGATAGGATGTTGAAAATGGAACAGTAGCACTATCACAGCCCAGTGTGGAAATGCCCTAAATTTCTTCTATATAGTCAGAGCCAGTTCACCTCTTGCTATTTTCAATTTGTAAACAACCTTTTCATATAGCCAAGTGACCACACACTACCCAGCCAACGTCTATTTAGCGTTAGTCCCTTCAAATCTTCCAAAAATTGAGGGATCTCTGATCTTGCAGAGCCGTGTGGAGACCAGGTTTTTATCTTGAAGGATTTTATTCTAAGCCGTTTCCCCCACTACACAAGAGGCCAAAGAGGCGGTACCAAGAAGCCATTTCGTCCCATTCTGCCTGGCACCAAATTTTGGATAGCAATGCCTGATGCCGCCATACTGTAATCCCTCCATCCAGAAGCTGGCGAAAGGGGGGGGGGGCTTTCAGGATTTTAGCATGTGTAGGGGGCTCACTAGTATCATGATTCCCAAGTTGGAAGGAAATGAAACGCGGAGTGGGGCTCGTTTTTCTCCCTTTCTTTCCCTCGGTTACTCAGGGCCAGTTTGCGGAGCAGGACCCCCTCCTCCCTCCCCTCCCCGTGCCCAGACTCTGTCTCTGAATGCCGAGCCACGGGGGCCCCTTTCCCGCCACTTTTGCCCCGCTGCCGTTTCGCCTTCCTTTCCTCTCACCTCGCTGCCCGCAAACAAATCCCTCAGGGGGTCCCTGGGAAAAAGGCAGAGCGGCTCGGGAGGAAACCCGCGCTCAACCTGCCCGCAAAGCGGCCGGAGGAACTGAGGCGTTTCCCCCGAGCCCGCGGTGGAGACGCCAGCGCGCGGGGAAGGGCTCCACGCAGCCGCTGTTGACTGGCCTTTCGTTTTCCTGAGAGGGGAGGCTGGCGGTGAAGGAAGCTGTTGGTATTATTAAACAAAATGAAATGCCACTCATTTATGACTACATAGAGAAGCCAGCACTTCCCTGTAAGGAAACTAGCTACTTCTTGTTGTGTGGCAGATAGTTGGCTGAGTGGAAACATGGCAAGATCACAGTCCACGTGGGTCAACGCTTCATCCAGGACCAACTTAACAGCCACATACTTCCCAACTGGGGGGGGGGGGTATTTTATCTCTTACTCTTTTTTCCGCACTAGATTGTTATAGTGTTGTTATTCCACTTTCAACATCCGATGGAATCCTGGGGAGGGGCCCCTCCCTAAACTGCAAACCCCGGGGTTCCATAGGATGTTGAAAGTGGAATAATAGCACTATAACAGTCTAGTGCAGAAATGGCCACAAACTAGCATGACAACATTTTTAAAGAAAGAAGTGTATTTTATTGTTTTCCCCATATCCGACGTGCACGACTACCTTTAAGCAGGGGGTGGTGGGAGGTGTGGCTGATGAGAGCTCCTGAGTCGCTAATAATACCTTTAAAGTTGCCTGCCATTTTTTTTTTTCCGGAGAGTGTTCCTGCAATTTAAATGCTGGAGGACGGAAAATAGTAGATCAGCTTCTGATTTTCACTGGCATGAAGACAGAAGGATGGGAGGAAAGCTGCACTTTTGCGGGGAAGACTTTTTTTTTTGCCTGTTTGAAAAAAAAAAACACGAATCTGGTAGCACCTTAAAGTTTAACAGATTGATTGCGGCATCAGCTTTCATGAATTAAAATAATAATTATTAGCTTTCTAGCTCAGGAGAGTGTGGCCTAAATCCTATTGTTTGCCTTGATTACTTGTGGGCAGTAACATGCTAAGTTGTCATCCTGCAACACACTGACTAAAAAAATATCGTGATATGTAGAGTGGAGTCCCCTTGGTGAGTTCCAGAGGAGACCCACTGAATCAACAAATAAGGTAAATCCAACAGAAGGATTGGGAAATTCTGTCTGCAGAGGTGGTATTTTGTCTAGTCCCTCCTCACCTGAAAGTTGCCCCTTTCTCCCTCTTGCACCATGAGTAGTCTGAAGGGACCCCAATCCTTTTCTAAGTGGGCCAAGGGGGAAGAGGACCTGGGCTCCCTGGATAGACTGTAGTCTTTTCTCTCTTTAGTGCCTTCCAAGTACTCTTGTGTGGGGAGCAAAGGGAAGAGTTGCTGGGGTATTTTTGAAATGGAGACCTTCTCATCCTATGAGGCCCATCTTGTAGTGGGTGTGGCCAGGATGGTGTCTTAACAGATCCCTTCTCTTCACCAGAGTTCAGAGGACAAGTGTTGGGAGGACAAAGTGTTATCACCTCCCTCTCATTTTCTCCTTACATGCAAGATTGCATTGCTACACCTACATGTGCATTGTTGCTGCATCCCATTCAAGAGGAAGGGATCCTTAGCTTTTGGAAGCAATGAGCCTCTTAAAACAGACCAAGAAGTCCAGAGCTATGGGCTGTTAACCTCTGCTGAAGAAGTCTCCCCCTTGGTGCAGTCTCTGGTGGAATCCCACGCGCCATCCACTGCAGGGAGTGTGGAAACAGCAGCATGAAGGTCCTTGATCAAAGAAATTATGCTGAGGAACCCTCACTCTCTATTGCTCCTATCTTGTGTTGAGCTGAAGGGAAGGGACTTGGAATACCCCCCCCCCATGACTGAGCAGTTGTTCAGGAGGGAAGACATAATTCATGAAGGAAAGATGGGAACTCGAAGGACAAAAAAAGGGCCAGCTGAAGTTAGAACCCAGCCTCATGGGTTGGCTTCGGGGTCTGGGACCTCACCCAAGGGGAGCTGGGGAACAGATCTGGAGGTGACCCCTTGCCTTAGCCTCCCTATTCTCTCCACCCTCCCTTTCTCAGGTCTCAAGTTCAAAATCAAGTTCAAGTTCAAATTCAAGCCCTAATTTTAAGTTCAAGTTCACTACTGGCTTTATGTTAGTTAGGCATACATTAATAAATCGCCCCAGTTCAATGCAAGCCCTGTGTGTGGTCTTTTCATTCGGTGGGTTGGGCAGCAAAACCGTGGAGCTATAGGTGCAGAAGACTGAGTGAACCCTGTTTTTTGGGGGGAAGAATAGGATCGAAGGGGGAAGGCAGAAGAGGCAAGGAATGGTATAGAGCTCTCTTCCCAACATCCTCATGGAGGGAAGGCAGGTGCTCACTTGTAGACATGAGTTTTCTCTCTTACCAGCAGGAGCCTAGAGCTTCAATCTAATTGGTGGAGAATCTGCCTATGAGAAGGATGATGGAACCAATCCAGAATGTCCTCTGCATACCACAGCAGAAATTATTGTGCACCCATCATAGAAATTGGCTGTTAACTGAGGATTTTCCATGAGATTTTCTAGTCTCCACAGAAAAGGTGCCTCCGGGTCACCAGTCCTAAACATTAACATTCTCTGTAATGGATCTCAAGTACTGTAAAGCTAGCCACTTGTGCTGTTCCACAAACACCTGTGCAAGTGTTCCTGTAGTGCTTATAGTAAATGGAATTTACATAGGAATTTTCATGTTTCTGCTTGTCCAAGCTCTTGTACAGGCAGAAAAATTTCTTTGGATTTGTTTTTTTTAATACCATGTAGAACAACTTGTGGCACCCTGAGTTTTTAGACTGCAGTCCATCAGCTTTAGCTACCACAGCGAATGGTGAAGAATAGCAAGTTACAGTCCAGCAACATTTAGAAGTGATTTGTCTCCCATCCCTGCTCTATCTAGCTCTATGTTTAAGATAATAATTCTGCATATGGATGAGCACCTTTGAAAACATTTTACGCTAATTTTCTTTTTTAGTTTCAGTTTGTAAGTCATAGGATCAATTCAGGATCAGTTCTACTTTTGTAAAGAAATCCATACGCAGCTGAAAAGAAATAATCAGCATACAAATCTTTTTCTTTATTTTAATACATCTGTTAGGTCACCACAATTATAAAGTACCATCGATTTTATTGGCAAGTATATGAATGTACAAACATCAAAATTCCCACAAGAATCACACATTATTTACAGGTGTCCTAGACACAACATTATTTTCTCCTCATAAATAGCATAGTGATTTCATTTCCCCTGCCCCATGTTCCTCAAGCATGTGTTTGTAGATTTTGCATTACCATAGTAAACCATGGCACCATAATTTTCTTCAGCCCTCAAGATCTTTTTATGTTATTCTTTTGGCCTGCAGCAGATTTTTTTTTGTGCTAAGGTAGCTCACAATTAACATTGCTCTCAGCACACATGAAGCATTTGCTGCTGAAATGGATGTGGCAGTTTAATACAATCCAGTATTATCAGCAAGTAGTTTGCTTACCCACTCCAGCCTCATCATAAATCTTTCAGTACAACATTCTCTCTCAAGAACAATAAATCTCCCTTATAATTGGATTCTTCATAGGCATCGCTTCCTCAAAGATCTTTAAAGTGTTTTTGATTCCAGCTATGGAGATTTTAACGCACTGGGGTGGAGATGGCATGCAATCAGCTCTTTGCTATTCTAGTTTTTACAGAATCAGGTTTTTAACGTGTTTACGACTCATGAATCAAAAGCTGACAAAATATTTTTGAAGTTATCACAGCCCTAACCAAACCATTATATATATATATATATTTATATCTACATATAATTAAAAATAAAAATTTCAATATAAAAATAGAATGCTTTGAAAGGGTTTACACCAAAAACAAACCCCTAGGTATTAATCCTACACCACACAGTTTGTACAGTAGAATGCACAGAATTCCACAGGAACAGAAATTAAAAATGATGCTCAGTCAAAGGTTAAGAGCATAGGTTTCTTTTTTAAAAAAAACTTTGAATTATTTATGTTCTAAAAAAAATCTTTTAATTTTGGTCATCATGAAGATATATATGTCATGTCACAATCTACAGAACCAGCTGAATGCATCAAGCAGGTAGTATGTATGACAATCTTTTCCTAAATTTGCTTAGATATAGCACATCCGATTTAGCAGCAGTTACACACTGTTGCACTCCATTCGGTTCAAGGTGGTCTCCCATCTTTTTGAAAGATTTCTATCTTTCTTCTACTTCAGGTCCTCGATTCATGCACAGCCACTGCCTAAATGTCCTTCCAGGTCTTCTGCACAATTTCCAAACCTCGTCTCTGGAATGTTACCCACAAGTTTGTTCAACCTACTCTTTGGCCTACTTGTTACAGACACTTCTCAAAAGATTTCATTCTTGTTGAATAGGAATGCTCTCTTCAAAGACCTTTTAAACTCGCTATGTTGCTCTTGATTCTCACAGCTGTTGCAATAATTTTATCACATAAATACAATAAGGATTTCAGATTGTTTTAGAAACCCAAGAATTGTGAAACCTTGACCATGTAACAAACTGCAATTTGATCATCTGGGCAACTGGCATGCCTCTTAAGCAGTCTATCTGCTGCAGTGAGCAAAGCAAACTTTAACACAGATAGCAGAAATCTTTGCAGTCCTGAATATCTATTATTCAGCTTGGCCCTTATGCAACAAAAAAACCTGCTGACCAATAATACTGGCTCATTCTTGAAGTGACTGGCAATCATTTTGTGATGATTCTCTGAGGTTGCCAGTTGTACATAATGTAATCTATAACAGCAGCAGGATTGCTCACAGATGGGTGATAGCTGGCAGTAGTGCTGTAACAGCAGTGTGGTTGCTACAGCTGTCTGTCACACTTGAAAATTGTATTTAAACCATATACCATCTTCTAGCTTTCAACAACATGAAACTGTCTCCCCAGAATAGTGCAATTTGTACATTACATATGCGACCATGCACACACACACACACCAGTGCTTTCACAAAAACCAGCTGGCAAAAAAGTAGTTGGTCAGTATTCGTTTTTTTTCCCTCCATGATGATAACAGTTAATATGCTTGGTCATGTATCAGCATCCCTATCTATATTGTCTTGTGATGACAATAGAGATGGATAGGGTGCAACACATTTCACATTGACATAGGTGGCATTCACATGAACATAATGCTCCCCAATGAAAGTGGAGAAGATCATTGATATATCTGAAACCAACTCGGAAAATGCTGGCCGTAGTTCAGGTTTTGGATGCCAACATTTGAGCATGACTTCGTATCTGCAATTGAAAGACAAGAAAAATGAATATTCATCTATAAAACTTTATCACTAACACTTGGCAATATTTGAATGGAGTTTGCTAATTGTTTTCTTACAGTGCATCTGGACAATATTCAGGTTGTAAGAGTCTTCTTCCTTGTAGTAAGTAAACAGTGATATCAAAAGAGTTGACGTCTGGGTAGGGTGGGGCTCCTCTTGTCATCAGCTCCCAAAGTAATACTCCAAAGGACCACTGAAAAAAAAAACAGAGAAAGATTAAATTAAAGGCTGGAGAGCTTGAACTCAGTGAAAGTAAGTATTTTTTTTTTTAAAAAAATACACTGTAGTAAATTTCTTTTTAAGGGATATTAACTAAATTCTGTACTAAAAACATCAGTCAGATAACATGAAGTTCAAGAAAATTAAATATCTATGCACCAGTGGTTTCAATGGATAAAAATGATGAAAAATCCACAGACTAAGGTATATTTAAAAGTAAAATTCATCATATAGTCCTAAACCTGATTTTTAGTTCCAACTAAAGTGAATCCACTAAATCAGTGGAAAGTTGCTAAATCAAATCTTATGTACATTTCATTAATTCAGTGGGTCTGCTCTAGTTGGGACTAATGATTGTATCTAGGCTAAAGGATTAATATATAAAAATAGCATGCTTTGAGAGCATATTCACCTACAAAACTAGTACTGAAGAGAACACTTGGTAGTTATATTAGGTCAGATAAGTTGTCATGATGTATTTTGACTGGCAGCAACTCTTAAAGGTCTCAGGAGAGGGCATTGCTGTCTGATATTTTAAAATGCTAGTGATTGAACCTGTTGCCTTTTGCAAGCAAAAATGTATTCTACCACTGAGCTATGTCCTCCCATATGATTTCTATATTACAGCCTCAAGCTGCAATCCTACAAATTCAAGCATCTGCAAGTTCTGTTGGAATGGAATGAAAACAGAAATGGAATGGAAACTGCAAGTAACCATGCAAGACCACGGCCATGCAGCCTAGTAGTCTGTAACTGAACTAGGGAGTAAAAGGCTTACTTGAAGCTAAGTGTGCATAGGACTGTGACCTTAAACATATATTTATGATAGTTATACATTTCACTGAAACCAATGCAGTCTCCAGATGATCCTCTGTAATATAGGGCTGCCAGAAATGAATCTCAATTCATAGTTTTCACAGCACTCTGTCCTCCAATACTTAAAGGGACCATGCAGCTGTTGAATTAGCTAGATATTGTTTCTGCTAGTTCTCTGGCAGAATGGTGGAGCTAGGCTAAGTTTCAGATACGCCATGATTCAGATTTAACCATATAAAAACTATTTATTACCAGCTCAGTTGTACTGCACATCAAAAAGAAAATCTCAGCAGGAACCACATCTTGCTTTTGATGAGAAAGCCCATCTCTATTTACAACAGGTTCCAATCCCTTACAAAAGGGACTAGAACCATCCATAATCCTAAATAGCCAAAGGACATACTGCTTAAGAAAAAAGCCAATCAGAACTAGGTAAGACATGGATGGCACCATGGCTGCAAATCCTGTAGGCTCAGTGTAGCCCAGTAGATCTGCATGCAGACCTGTAATAGGCTGAGTCATATACCCCCACAATGTACTGAAAAGCCTCTGAAGCAGCCCTGCATGGGCATTCCATGCTTTATAGCGAGTAGGCAGGATTGCTGAAATGTCCATCTATGTTCCCATAGCCAGATAAGAAATTATATCAGTGCTGAACTCTGCCGGGGTCCTTTGGGAGTCTCAATGGAGATGTCATAATTTCACGTCTGGCTATGGGGATGTAGTAGCTGGATGCTTCTCTGATCTGGCCTGCTGGCTGTGAAGGATGGAATGGCTAGGTGCTTTTCAGTAAGCTGAAAAGCTTCAGATGCTTTTCAGTAAGCTGTGCGTGTGGGTGTACAGGGTCTCTGGGCACTACAAATGGGGGAAGGAAATGCCAATCCTCACAGTACCAGCCAAAAAAAGGACATCTGCACATATAAGGGAAATACATGGATATGAATATGCCAGTCCATATCTAGACAACAGTAGACAACTGTTGCTCACAACAGTAACATTTCAAGGGATATGAGGGATCCCAAACAGTCAGAATCCACAATATTCTTGACCCCACCCCACTCAACTTCTGCCATTCAAGCTACTTAAAACAGGGAGTTTTGAGCTTTAGAGGATAATGGAGTTGCACAAATAAAGTTAACCAAACCTCCAAGTTAGGTTAATGTTTATCAGTGGATACCTCTCAGATACGTGCCTCCACAGTTGGAGGTTACTGTTTATTCTAAAATGTTACTGTCCTTTCCTGTGTTGTCTAACATTCTGTGGTTTGAGGGTGTGGACAGAAAAGCAAAATAGAAGTAACCCATCACATATATTCTGTAAGCTAAGAGAGCTGGAATTTTAGGATTACAAAGTTCTTATATTAATCTACCATATCATTCTTTTTGTTTAATATTTCCAGGAATGTCCTGAAATGTCAAGAGTCAGCAAGAGCAGCATAAATAATTACAGACACATTACCACATCTGACTTTGTAGTGAACTTCTGAGTTTGCAAACTTTCTAAAGCCATCCATTTTACTGGCAGTTTGGCTCCCGTTTTATTGTGTACACTGTAGTACTCTTTATCATAGACATCTCTAGCAAGGCCAAAATCAGCAACCTTGACAGTAAATTTTTCATCCAGCCTAGAAAAATGACAAAAGTCATTATCAGGAGTTGAGAAACACAATTTGCGTTGCCCTATGATATCTTTGTGACCATAGCTTTCGAAAGTTATATTAAATATTTTAACCAATAATAAACTGGAGAACCAGTGCAAATGCTACATACGAAAGAGAAAGAAAAAGCCCTCAACAGACAGATTTTTATTTCCATTAACTTAATGGCTCCTCCCTAGCAGCTAAATTACAAAGATTTAGTCTCTGGAGATATTGAACAGAAGGTATAACGGTTAGGATGCTGGATTAGGATGTGAAAGTATTAATTCAAATCTGCACATGGCCATAAACCTCACTGGGTGACTTTGGGCCAGTCACACTCTTTCAGCCTAACAGATCTCACAGTCTTTTTGTGAAGATAAAAATGGAAAGGAGGACCATGTATGCTGCTTTGAACTCCTAGGAAGAAAGGAAGAATGCAACTGATATAAACACATAAACAGACACAGCCCCAGCATATCTTATTTTATACTTCTTCTTGTAAATCTATTATTAACCTATTATGTTAAATGGATTGTAAACCTATTCGTTCAACATAGCTGCTGTACAAACATTCTGTTTCAGTTCAGGCTCCTATCAAAAGAGAACCCAACATGTAACAATCTTATAGGCACATCACCACATGCCAGTTAGTATAACATGTGGAACTTGTTTCTGTTAGTCAAGTGAATGGTATCTGGCTCCCTGCAAAGAGGGTTCTCATTAGTCTCTTATTTGATGCTTTGTTCCTATATTACACTAGCCTTCTTCCATTTGCTGTACTGATGAGTAATACTGAAAGACTCAGATAGTCCAAGATAACTTGAATCTCTTTTTCCTTTTAATATCTTAGAACTCCATCAAAATTAAAAAAAAAAAAATTAAGGGGTGGTAAATGTGTGGCAACACTTATCTGCGATTTTAATAGTAAATAATGGAGCTGCTTTACTGATATACTTATGAACCCTGTAAAGAAGCTTGCACTTCTTTTCAAAGGGATATTTGTCTTTTTATGCTGATGGAACTCAATCACCAAATATCTAAAGAAGAAAACTATATTAATTAATTCTGTTAAGCTCATTAATTCATAATGTAGGTGATGAATCAGCATAATGATGCTGACAACTATTGTACCAATCAGTCATTGTGTGCACTAAACTGTCTGGTCACCCAGACACTAATAAGATGCTTTGCATAATGTTTGTTTAGTTTACAGAGGTCAGAGGAAAAATAAAGCCGAGCTATGTACAAAAAGTCCCACTATCAAACCAGATCTTTTGTTTTCTTTGAGAAATTCAACCATGTTGATTTCAATTAGGCAGGCAGTTTATGACTAACTTTAAGCAATAGCATAATGAACCCCTAAAGGGAAATTCTGAACAGTAGTTCTCTAAAATGGCAAGAGCAGGCAAAGACTACCATGTCAGCAGTGCTGTTAATCCACTTTGTATTTTACCCAACACTTTAAAGGAGCTATACAAAGTGTCAGAACTGCTTTGGGGATATAATTGGACAGCTTTGATAGCTCTTTTAAACCCTGGAGTAAATTTGCTGCACTGGCATGGAAACCATCAGCTGCTCAGGGCCGGTAAATGATAATATTTAATCATTTATTGTGTGCTCAGGTTTATGGCCCACTTTTCAAAAAATTTTTTTTTCTAAAGCAACTTACCAACAAAAAATATTGATGTCACCATTTAAAGCAAAAAGAAACATTAATATTTAGAGAAGTCCACTTCACAAAAAGAAAAAAAAAGTAGTAAAACTAACCAGATAAAAATAACAACAGCTGTTTAAAATTTAGACACCACTTTCATGGTGATAGCAGTAAATTAATCTGTTAATCTGTTTCCTAAAATAAAATGGCAAAACGATATATCACAGCTAATCCCCCAAATCACGTCTGTGGCTACCCCTGAGCTCCCTAACTTTCCCCATCCCCAAACTGGGAGAATTTGCCCATTAAATTCTTCAACTAACATCCTAAACTTTCAATACTTATTGTGGCTGAAAATCAGCTGATAAGAAGTGCGAACTGGAAGTAGATTTCTGGTCATTCTTGGGGTGCTTTTTTGGCTGAAAACATGCAACCGTAGCCTGCTGTGGGGTGAAAATTGGCTCCTGTCTTCACCTCAGTTGCCCATCTCTCTCCTAAGGCAACAGCTCACAATCATATCAGGAATGGAGAATCTGTGATCTTCCACTTGGCTACTACTGCAATCCTGTGTCATCACTGGCCTTGCTGTCTTGCGGCTGATGGTAGTTGGGTATACAGCAGCACTGGATTCCCTAATGCTACACTTTATAACAAAATCAATGATAAGAATTGCTAAGTTTTCTGAATGCCATGTCCAGGAAGAATGTAATTAGAAATAATGATCTTCAAAAGGAACACTTGGGAGTTTCTACTAAGCAGTCAAGACACAACACTGTTGGGCAGAAATGTTTTAGCATAAGAATGCTGCAGAGAAAACAGGTTTATGATTGCAGTTCTCTGTATAGTTTCCAGTGAAGTGAGCCCAACTGAATGCATCAGAACTTATTTCTGAATAAAATACACACAGGATTTTACTGTGAAAATGATACAGTTATCAGTGTGAAGAACAGCCACTTTTGAGTTCCAACCAGGAAAAAAGCAGAGTATAAATAAAGATAACAATAACAATAGTTCTAGGCATTGTGGTAACTACACTGATGGGAGACAGTCTGAGAATTCCATGAATATAAATGTGTAACAGAAGGGTGGGATACAAAAGCAACAAATATGTAGGGTTCTTTTAAGAATACTTTCTCCAGACATCACTAGAAGGTATTTTGGAATGTGATTATCGTACTTACATACAATTCCTTGCTGCTAAATCTCTGTGGACAAACTTTTTGCTTGCAAGATATTTCATCCCCTTTGCCACTTGCAGGCCAAAACCAATCAAATCCTTTACTGTTGGATTCTGTGACAGTGATGTAGTTGAAACAACATATTACAGATGAATGAGTTGCTGTTACAAAACTTAATTGCTGACATGCACCTTTAGTTTCTACTTTAATACTTCAGCATTTTATACTTTTTGAAAACTAAGTTTTGCTGAGCACTGGAAGAAAGATAGAGTCAAGTGACACATCAAAGGATTAAGCCTATTAAAATATTTCTATAGTAAAATCATACAGAGTATGCTACATATAACATATTTTCATAGGTTTTGAAATAGATGCAGAACCAGTTTAGCTGCCTCAAAATTTCCAATCAGCCATTTAGGCATATTTCAAAAAGTGAAACCAACCCTTCAAACATGCACAAAGGTTCTGGAAAAATGTGTAGGAAGACATCTGTTGTGGGGGGGGGGTGTGGAAGGAAGGAAGGGGAAAAGGGGCTTGTTTGTTTCTGACACCTTCCCACATTCAGCTATATTCACAGCAAACAATTATATATACATTTGCTTAGAAGAAAGTCCTCTATTTCATAAGACTTGGTTCCAAAAAAAAAAAAAAAAAAAAAGGATACAGATGGTTGCTGACCACATACAATTGGTTTCCAGCTACATTACAAAACTAAACCGCGAGATAGACAGGATCTTAGTCCCTCTTACTGTATAAAAACTAGATAGAAATGGAATGACTGGCAATGTGAGTTATACAAATAAAAGTGATACTGTCAATGGTAAATACCATCTTCTGTTCATTGCAATTAATCTTCAGTACCACCAATACTTAACTATCTACGACAGCAGCAGGATGACCTCTGGGCATGGGATGGTGGCAAAGAAAGCTTAGGTACCAAGGCTATTTTTTGTATTTATACAATCTGAGACTACGAAGGGATTGTTCTTGGTTGACTGAATGCTCTATCGTAACAACTATATGGACAGATAATGTTTTGGAGGTATTTAATCATAGTTTACTACATAGTTTGGGAAGAGGGAATAAATTATTGTTTAGAAAGTGTTGTTCAGTTACACAAATTAACTGATTCACAAAGATAATTTAAAATAATTTCTTTGGATTCTTTTTCCACGGCAGAAAAATATGTTCAAAACCCAGAACTGAGCTGGCCACATTTAAGAGAGATGGCATTTAATGCTTTTATTCTGCACAGAGCAGATGTCATAAGAATCTGCACTATCCTATAAGCAGCTCCTGAATGTACTTACATGAGACTCGTTCCTAATAAAGTTTCGAAGATCTCCATGTTTCATGTACGGAAGCACTACCAAGGGAGACCCTTCACTGGGCAAGCAAATTCCAAGTAACGACAGGACATTAGGATGAGTGAAATCCTTCATTATTATCCCTTCTTTTAGGAACTGGGCTACTTCATCCAAGTCCGTAATCCCTGCAACAGCAAAACCAAATAAAATCCATGATGATGTATTTCTAGTATATTTTAAAACATCTAAAATTTACAGGAAGAAATGTCAAAAGTGATACGATCCCTCTAATCAGAATAAAATGAGGTAAAGATTCTCTCTCAAAAAGATCATATACAAAAAAAAATTACTAAGGGTCCCTCCAGATGAGACTTTTATTGTGCAATTGTCCAGACTTATTCACAGTTCACTAAATTTTCTTAGGGAGATTAGACAATGATGTTTTCAATTGGTTACCCTAGCTACTACTTCTTCCATCATTTTTCTCATCACTAAAAATATGTTAATGGGGGCAGAGAAAATAATTGTCACTATGAACCTTCCGTTAAGTGTGTACAGGACAATCTACAGACAACTGGGAATGCCATTTATGTATACTGGTGTGGGGGGGTAGGCCTTGGGCATAAAGCTGGCCCTCCTGGTATCCTAATCTGGTCCCTGGGATCCCTTAGATGGCCACACACCTTCCCTATGATGCTTCCTTTGGTAACTTTTCCTGCTTTGCTTATGCCTCCCACTGCTGATTCAAAAAGTTGAAATGCCTTTCTTAAGAAAAAATCATTAGCAATAAAAGCTTTAGAGTAAATGTACCTTTGGTCCTGCCCACTCACTGACATGCAGCTCCTAAAAATTTATCTGAAACTGAATTTAGTCCTTGGACTGAAAAGAGATTCCCCATTCTATGAATGGATGTTTATCATTGCCAGAGTGTACTTAACATGTTAACATTTGTAATTTCAGAATTCATTCCTTATTGTTATTATTGCAACTCCCTTCCTTTTTCAAAGATTAGTAACAATAAATAAAAATGTCCCAAGTGCAAAGCCAAAAGAGGGTCATTACTAGCATGTGCCAATTTGCTCCTGCTGTCTTCCAAGTATCTCTCTCATAAAAAAGCAAACATAAAGCAACCCAGCACTGTGTAAAATGATACTATTGCATTTCTTTTAATCTTGTATTTATCAGTGTGTGTGTGGGGAATAAAGATATGAACATTCTCATGCATGGATATGATGAGACAGATGAATTCTTAAAGCAGCTTTCTATAAGTAACAAAAAGGAACCCAATGAAAGTAGACCACATTCAAGTAATATTGTGTAATTCTATATTGTAGTGTGTTCTAAGTTACCTCTGCTTACTCTAAAATTGATTATGATTCACTATATAAAAAAAGATGTGACTCACTGTTCAAAGACTTCACAGCACAATGAATTTTCCTGCCATCAGTATCTAATAAAGTTCCATGATAGACACATCCAAAGTGTCCTGCATAAAAATAAGCAAAATTAGTTTTTGATTATAGTTTTCACAATGTAAATTCTATTTTCTCCTAGAGAATTACAATATATGATTAAAGTGTAGATAGCATGGATTCAAGACAGACAAAAGAAAGTACGTAATGCATAATCAATTTACAAAATTCCCTGGTACATCTCAGAGTGACAGACACTAATTCAGATGGCTTTATAAGGGAGCTGGAAAAATTAAAGGAAGACAGATTGCTAGACCTCTGACCATCTAATGGTGATGTCGAACAAGCAAAGTCTTTCGCCTTCTTCATGCTCTGCTTATAGACTTTCCTAGAAATGTTTGATAGTCCACTGTTAGTAAGATTGGCCACAACTTAATGAAAAGGTTTGTTTTGCACTCCTTAGTGGGGGAAGAGTGATGGTAATGTGCCATTTTTTCCCAGGGCACCAGATTCTTAGAAACCAGAATAGTTTTTGCAGACTTCTAGAGTGGCAGCAGGACTCCACAGTGGCACAAAAGCCCAGCCAATCAGCAGAAGCCTGACTGGCCAGAGGCAGGGTTCCCTCAACTGCCCTGTTGGGGGAATAAATGTGTTTCCTTGGTGTGGAGCCAGCGTTCAGATCCAAGTCTGCATTCCACCCACCATGGCTTCATTTAGAATACAGATTCACATATTAGTTTTCTGACTGGGTTATTTCCTGGAGTTAAGACAACTGTAGATATAACAATGTTTGTCACAACCTATGAGTGGTTTTGCATGGGAACAGATCCATTTTGGGAGGGATGTGACATGTAGGCCCATCAAATCCAGTTGGAGCTGCTCTGTGTTGAGCACTGGAGGTTCCAGGCTACAGTGGTCACCGCCAGCTTGGGAGTGGGTAGCCTAGCAGTGCCTGCAGATGGCAGGGAATCTATACTAGGGCTTTACCACATGGAATCCCACTTCTGCTGCCCCAGGTGGTAACCTGATTCATCAGTCAACAGCCAGGTTGCCCAGTGTCTGAATCTGAACCTATGCATGGAAAAGTATTTTTCAGCTACAACTAATAAACATGTCATGTCCCAGGCAGTGCAGGCAGTCAATTAGCAAGGTGGCAGAGCAGAACATATCCACAAAGGCAAGAGCAGGGGTGGTCCAAACAAAGTGCAAGTTCCAAAGCAAACAAATCCACAAGGCAAATCCAAATCAGTGTCAAACAAGCAGAGGTCCAAGATAGTTAGAATTAAAGAACACACAGTACAAGGCTTCAACCACTAGGAAGATCAGTTGCCGACCCTGAGAGAGATGGACCAGCTGTCTGCCTTTTATCCGCTAATGATGTTGCCACAGGTGTTCCCTCGTTAAAGCTCATTTGTTATTTAAATAAGCTGAATGGCAGAGCCCCTCCTTCTGGTGTTGTCTCTCCCACATAGTAAGAGTCTGTGTTGTTTTGTCTTCTGATACCTGTTCCCCCTGCTCAGGCCCCTGCTCTTGGTTGTTGTCTTCCACTGAGCAAACTTCTGGAGAAACTTCTCCCTCAGATTCAGAATCCTCCTCCTCACTGTCAGGATCTCCAAAGCAGGGCATGACACCTGTGGCTCCTTTTCATTCCAATGTTATGGTGTATGTGTCTCCCAAAGCATGCCCCCTGCCCACAATTTCACTGCTGGGTCTGTAAACAGGGTATTTTACTAGATGAACCTTTGGTCCAACTAATCTGGGCTTTTCAAATACTGGCACAGTGTCCATGTAACTGCTCCACTTGGCTGAATAAATATACTTCAATAAACACCAAACATTTTAGATTCTTCTGAAACTAATGCTAAAAACAAGAAAAATCCCATTTGTTAGGCTCCAGCTGCAATCCTATACATACTTACTTGGGAATAACCTTCCTTTAATTCAATAGTACTTATTTCCAAGTGAATGTGTATAAGACAACTGCTAGAATCCACAAACAGTGATCTGAATTCAAGTCTCCACAACAATATCTATGATACTGTCCTTGACATATATTTATTTTAGGCATAACCCTTTTGCTGAAAATTCATAATATGTTGCAGTATAGTTTCATATTCAGCATTCAATGGGGTAGTTCCACTGATGGAACTTCTGTCAGTGGAACAAGGAGACCTTCTGGTCTCCTCTTTCATCTCTGAGAGACCCAGAGACTCTCTAGAGCTGGTTTTCAGGTGGCACAGAATGCTGTAGAGCAGGAGAAAGTTCTGCACACAGGTGCAAAGTCAGATGTAGGTCATTATGCCAGATGACAAACTGGACAACAATGAATTATGTTTCATTAATATAATACTTGGTAATCACTCAATTAATAAAAGCATATAGTGCATGCTTATAGAGAGGTGTTAACTGATAGAATTGTTTAATTGCTTACCCCTTCCTATTACTTCACTAAAATGCACTATCAGGCTATCAGGACCAATAACCACATGCTCAACTTCTTTGACCAAGTCAGGGTTTAAGGCACTGATGTCAATGTGGACATTAGTCTGCAGCAATGGACTGGCTAAGTCAGAGTCTCCCGTAGACAGAATGGGAGATAAGTCTCCATGAGGGTACTGGTCTGGTCTGCATGAGCCATTCTGAGAAAAAGTTGGAAACTGATCTGCAAGGAAAATAGCAGTGGTTATGCCAGTGCATTCCATCATAGAAAGGCTTAAATATTATTTACTTTAAAATTACTATTCCCTTTCTAAATAAATTCAAGTGTGACTTAAAGAACTACTAAAACGCATCAAATCAATACATGTAATATAAACAACCTAAAGATCATTTGAAGTGGTATCTAATAAGAGCAAGCTAAGCATGTCTTTTTTGTATTACAACTTTGAGAGAAAGGCAGAAAATATAGATAAATAGATCTGTCTGTCTGCCTGCCTGCCTGCCTATTTTTTCTTAGCAGCATGCCTGAAGCTTAGAAGAGAGGGACCCAGCTGCACTTCTCCAACGAGATGGTTTCTTATTCTGGGTGCTCCAGTGAAATGAGCCAGATCTGAGCCCCAGACCAATGCAGCAACTGATTCTGGTCTCAGTGGAACAATGAATCTGCTATGGGTTTTAGTCCGAACATTGAAGGAGGTAATGAGTCTATTTTGGGACTGGACTCAGAACTGCTGATAGCTTTGTTAAAGTTTGAACTAAATGTCAGAGCAGATTTGCTGCCCTATGACATCAAAGCACCAGCCGCCACTGTTCTAGACCTCTTTGGAATACCAGGGCTCATTCCTGAAATTTAATACTCAATATTACTCAGATGTCTTTCCATGACAAAAATGATACACAACTTGCAAAAAAGCAGGGCAACATCTCCCTGTGAGTAGGAAGAATGATTTTCTCTTCATTTGCAAATGGAACTAACACTGTTTTATTGTCTCAGAAGTTTTATATGATTCATTTTGAAATGCTAAGTAGTATCTCTCCCACTCACAGAGCTATTGCTACCTTGCTAAGGTTCACCAAGATTGCCATAGTGCAACTTAAGTTTTTACTTTGAAGGAAGTAAATGACAAAGTTCCACCTGGGATCCTCTATCTCAAATTAAATTAATCCACAGTTAACTGCACATGACTTATACCTAAGGGAGTATAAAACTGGAAAATCATACATTAGCATAAAAGAAGAAATAGCAGAGACCATGGGTTATTGTCAGATTAGAATTTGGTGGGCAATTGGAATCTGATTAATACTCCCCAAGTACCCATCACTTTATTTATTCAGTGGTAAATATTCAACCAGGAAATGGCTTGCGTGATTCACTTCCTGAAGTTTTAAAAAGATAACACAGTTAAATACAGCCCATGAAACAGTTGCCTATAAGTCTTCAGAATACATTCATTGCAGCATTTCACTTTAGAACAGAATTTTAAATGACTAATAGGATATCAAATTTCATAAGAGTCTTCTGATTTTTAGATCGTCTTCTAGATCTTAAAAAGGAAATAGGAGTCTACTGTGGTCTAACAATTATATGAGAAGACTATACAGTTCAAAACAGTAGTCAGAACTCCTGAGTAAGACTGGTTTCTAAGAGAGATAGTACAGTTTGGATTCTTCCACACACAAGGAAGTCATGATGACAATTATGGTAGCTGAAGCATAATAACTTCATTGATCTTTCTCCTCTTTTTGTAAAAGGCAACCTTCAGCTGTACAAAGATATAGGACTTGCTGGATCCTGGGGATGTTCTGAAAGGTGAATCACGACAATGCAACTTCAGTATGTGTCCATTCATGGCAGATTTTTATAACCATATTTTCACTGGGAAAGCTCCCCTGGGGGTGCAATTTCCCCTTTCATTCTTTTATATTGTTGCTGCTGTCATTCTTATTAAAAATAATGGTGGCCTTGAGATCAAGATATAATTACTGAGTAGGAGAGCTAACATTCCCATTGTCGCAGCACAATTTTACTGGGGTGATTCTATCATAAGCCTAATTAATCCCAAGAAAGTAATTGGGTAAAGTGGCAGAGTAAGTGCACAGTTCGTGTCTCCACTTTGTCCACCATGCCTGTCCAAGAAAAGGGAATCTGGAACTACGGTGTACTGGCTGGCCATGAATGGCCCCCTATTGGTGATTAGTCTTGTCTTGGGATTAATGCACATTCATCCAAGAGAAAAGTGTGCAGGCTGTCTCCACAACCAGCAGCTAAGTTGGCTTTCTTTTAGACTGAAGCATGTTGAAAAGAAAACTCAAGCAAGCGTTACTAGCCACATTTCAGAAGCTTTCCTGATACTTTCTAATATATGTGGCTCTCTTTAATGTTACTTGATGGGGCATGGGAGTCACTGGGTAGGATCCATTTTGGTGTGGTGAGGACATGCTGCTCCCCAATTAATGAATCCCACAAGGTACCTGAAGCTACCAAAAGGCAGCCTCATAAGCAGGTACAGGGTTTGGCCCATGTGACTGGTGCACTCCTTAGTGGTCCCAGTTGACTCTGCATCTCAAGTTTCCTCTTGCCTTTCCAAATTGGTACACATGCTGATGGTGGTCAATTATGGATCCGTGCCTTATATCTCTGCCAAATTCATGTGAACAGCAAGCTAATAAAGGGGTATAGCCTCTTTTACCCTCAACTGTATTTATTTCCCCTACTTCTCTTTCTCCTTTTCTGAAATCAGGGATGAAAATATGGCATCCCACCTATATTTACTAATTAGAAAAAAAGATAATACCTTCTAGAAAAGTTGATCTGTAGTCTACAGATTCACTTGAGACCATTTCTGTTGTAGGGCTCACACTCCTTGCACTCACAAGTCTGTCCAAGTGAGGAGTGTGCACTCTTCCATCATAGCGAACAATCTCTCTGCCTAA
Source organism: Cyclura pinguis (assembly GCA_030412105.1). Classification (NCBI taxonomy): domain Eukaryota; kingdom Metazoa; phylum Chordata; class Lepidosauria; order Squamata; family Iguanidae; genus Cyclura; species Cyclura pinguis. Next base: position 74,824,357 of record CM059603.1, on the reverse strand, counting down.
ATCTTCATGTCGAAGAAAGCAACATTTTTATGATTATTATCCCACACTCCCCCAGTCCAGTCAAAGCAGCTTACAAACATTAAAACAGAGGCAGTTTTAAAAAAACATTCAAAACTTTAAAATACAATTAAATTATTGATAAATTAAATGAAATTATCAGTACATAAAATGACCCATGGGACTAGATTTTGTTCTTTCTTGTTCAATGACTCAGAGTAGCCAGAACAGTTTCACAAAGGGGTAGTGTGAAGAACAGGTTGCTTACCTCTGTAACTGTGGTTCTTCGAGTGGTCATCTGTGCCCTCACACAATGGGAATCTTTACGCATGCTCAATAGTGTTTTGGAAAGTTCCAGAGCTGAGCAGCTTGGCAGGAACCCCTTCCCCATCCGGTACTGAGCACGCTCAGTCCTGCCAAGCTAACGGTCTCTCCTCGGTTTCAAAGTCTGCCGAGGCAAGGACTTGAAAGAGGGGAGGCTGGGCGGGTGTGTGTGAGGGCACAGATGACCACTCGAAGAACCACAGTTACAGGTAAGCAACCTGTTCTTCTTCTTCGTGGTCTCTGTGCCTCACACAATGGGAGACTGAGTGGCTTACTGTTGGATGGCGAGTCAGGTCCTAGACAACAGAAGACAGCACTGCACAACCAAAATGGGCATCACGTTGGGCTCTGCAATCAAGGCGGTACTGGTGAATGAAGGTCGAAGGTCGCGACCACGTAGCCACATGAGAAAGCTCCTGTAGGCCAACTCCCTTGAGAAGGGCCACTGAAGAGGCCATCACCCTAGTGGAATGAGCACAAAGTGGAGCCAGCAGTGGTTGCCCAGCAAGTTTGTAGGCAAGGTGAATCGTTTGGACAACCCACTTGGAAAAGTGTTGAGTGGATACTTTGCGACCTTTCTGGTGCCCACCATAGCAGACAAAAAGGTGGGGAGTAAGGTGAAAGGTTGAAGTTCGTTGCAGGTAAAAGGCCAGGCTGCGACGCACGTCGAGTAAGTGAAGAGAACGCTCAAGAGGCGAAGCCAGGTCAGGATAGAAGGTAGGTAGAATCAAATCCTGGTTCAGAAGGAAGTCAGAGACAACTTTAGGAAGAAATGAAAGGTCAGGATGCAGGACCACTTTGTCTCGGTGAAACACCAGGAATGGTTCATTGGAGTGTAATGCGGTCAGTTCTCCTGCCTGCCTAGCTGACGTAACAGCTATCAAGAATGCCATCTTCATAGTAAGGAGGCGGTCATCTGACATGGCCATGGGCTCAAAGAGATGGCGCATAAGCTGGGAGAGGACAAGTGATAGCGACCATGGAGGAAGAGGCGGGGAGACTGGAGGGTAGAGGTGTTGTAGGCCTTTGAGAAACTGCTTGACTGTAGCGTTCCTGAAAAGAGTTGAAGAAGGAGAACCACATGGCTGCGAGACTATGATCACGGAGAGATAAACCTTAAGGGAGGAAAAGGCTAAGCCTTGCTCCTGCAGAGTCAAGAGAAAGTGAAGCACTATTGACAGGGAAGTCGGAGAAAATACCTCATTTCAGGTGTTTGCAAAGGCCACAAACTTCCACCACTTGTAGTCGTAAGATTTACAAGTAGATTCCTTCCTAGCAACCGTGAGGACAGCTTGGATAGCAGGAGAGTCTAGAACATTATCCTCCATGCATGCAGGTAGAGGAGAGGGAGGTCCAGGTGAAGCACGCGACCTTCTGAGTGTGAGAGGAGGTCTGGCATGCACTGAAGTTGCATCTTGCCACCCCAAGCAATGGTGAGGAAAGGACCGAATCAATGTTGCCTCGGCCAATAAGAGGCTACGAGGATGGTGTTTGCTCTGTCCGCAATGATCTTGGCCACCACTAGATCCAAGAGAGGAAATGGTGGGAACATGTAAAGGAACTCCCCGTTCCAAGGAAACTGGAATGCACCCCCGAGAGAGCCAGGGCCCAGGCCGCCTCTGGAACAATAACGGGGACACTTCTTGTTCTGGTCGGTTGCAAAGAGATCAACGGTTGGAGTGCCCCACTGGGACACTATCCAGCAAAAAATGGCACTGGAGAGGGACCACTTGTGGTGGCACACTGTATCTCTGCTCAGTGTGTCCACTGTAGCATTGTCCCATCCCGCTAAGTGAACTGCAATGGAGTGTACCCACAATGGGACGCACGAGTTCCAAATGCATAGAGCCAGATGAAGCAAGGTGGCGGAATGACTGCCTCCTTGTTGATTCACGCAGCAGACGGCTGTTGTATTGTCCGAGAGAACCTGGACAGTCTGTCTGACAACAAGGTTCTGAAAGGCCCGAAGAGCCTTGAGGATTGCCAGGAGCTCCAATGCGTTGATATGAAGATGAGTTTCCAGGCTGGCCCAGTGGTCTTGTACCAAAAAATGACCGCAGTGGGCTCCCCAACCGAGGAGAGATGCGTCAGTGGTGATAGTAAGTGACAGACGGTGCTCGGCAAATGGCATTCCTGACAGTAGATGGTGTGGAGACAGCCACCAGCGGAGGGAATCCCTGACTGGCCGAGGGACCTGCAGAATCCGACACTGATCATGGAGGAGTGGGTTGAAATAGCAGAGGAACCAATGTTGAAGAGAGCGAGCCCAGAGGCGAGACAGGTAGGTGACTGTGGTTGTGGCTGCCATGTAGCCAAGGAACTGTTGGATCCGGTGAGCAGAAACAGAGTGCGCAGGATGGCAATCATGGCTTGGTGCAAAGTCCGTGCGCATTTCATCAGCAGGTATGCCATGGTGAAAGTGGAATCCAGAGTGGCCCTGATGAAATCTACGGTGCATGATGGTTCCAAGTGGGACTTCTTGGGATTCACCCTGAGGCCAAAATCGGAGAGAAGGGAGAGGGCAAGATGAATGTCTTCGTATAACTTCTGTTTGCAGGGCACCACCAGTAGCCAATCGTCCAGATAGGGGTACACCATGACGTGTTTCATACGGAGGTAAGACACCACAGGGGCTAGGCATTTGGTAAAGACCCTGGGGGTGGTAGACAGGCCGAACGGCAGGACCTTGTACTGGTAACAGGCACTGTCGACCGCAAACCGGAGGTACCTCCTGTGCTGGGGGCGAATGCCAATGTGGAAGTAGGCGTCTTGTAGGTCTACGGACATGAACCAGTCCCAACGCCTGAGGAAGAGCAGGATGGAGGACAGGGTGACCATCAAATTTCCGAGGGGAGATGGAGTTCACCCCCCAGAGGTCCAGAATGGGTCGGAGAGTGCCGTCCAATGTGGGTACCATGAAATACCGGTTGAAGATACTGGTGGATTTGGCCAAGGACAGCAGCTGCTCTATAGCTCCTTTGAGGAGGAGGGTCTCGATCTCCTTGAGAAGGGCAGGACTGGCAGAGGTGGAGTATAAGACGCCGAGAGGAGGAGTATCTTGAAACTCGATGGTGTAACCAAGACAAAAGATGGTTAACACCCACAAATCTGAAGTGATGGTGCACCAGGTGTTGAAGTGGCGAGCCAGTGCTGGGGCAGGTGGCTTGGAAGGTGGAAGAAAGGTAGAGGTGGTGACCTGCAAAGGAAGTCAAAAACATGACTTGGTGGTCGAAGAAGACTTCTTCGATGATGGTTGGTGGTGGCTGAAGGAGTGGTGGGAGGAAGTCAGCAGAGAAGATTGGTGAGATGTGTGACGAGGAGAACATGACCTATAAGAGTAGGAAGGGTGTCTCCATGAGGAGCGAGATGAAGATGGTCTTCTAGGTTGAGCTGCAGGGTGAAGACTCATCTTTTTTGCCATCAGATGAGCTTTCATCAGATGGTCCATAGCATCATCTGTAGTATCATGGAAGAGTCCTTGGCCGTCAAAGGGCAGGTCTTCAATCCTTTTTCTGTTATCCTTGGTCAACCCAGTGGACCAAAGCCACGCAAATCGGCGAAGTGCAATCACACTGACCATCACCCACGCTGCACCCTCCACAGTGTGTCGGGAAGATAGAATCTGTTGGTTAGAGAGAGCCACAGACTCGTTATAAAATTGGACAGCAGTGGCTCTGCAGATGGGAAAGGAGAGAGAAGAATCTATCCCAAATGTTACGTTGATAGGCTGCCAGGCAAGCCTGAGTGTTGGAGATCCAGGCAATCAATGACGAGGCCAAATAAAACCGATGCCCAGGGATATTTAAATGATGACCCTCATGATCAGGCGGAGTTGTGTGAGCCCTTTTTCCGCCTTTCGTTTGGGAGGATTCCACAACGATTGAGTTCGGAGTTGGATGATTGAAGAGGAAGTCAACGCCCTTCTTCTGAATGTGGTAAAGGTGCTCCAGATGGTGAGGGATCAGCTGGAGGGAAGCTGGTTCGGCCCAAGGATACTTCAGCACCTCCTGGAAGATGGGAAGAAACGGAATTGGAGCAGTGGACGGAGGCCGAGCGTCAACATAATGGAATACCGGGTTCTGTACCATAAGAGCAGGGCTGGAGATATCAAGGCCTAAGGCATTGGCCATTCTGACAAGGATGTCAGAAAACTGCTTGACATCCTCTGGAGCAGAATTAGGAGTTGGGTCCCCAAAAGTGAGAGGAGGGGAGGTATGAGATTGAGGAGTAGAATCAGTTGAATCACCACTGGAATCATAAAAGCCAGAAGAAGCAGACGATGATTGAGATGATTGAGAGCGGTGAGCATGGGTAGCCAATGGTGCAAGAAGAAGAGCTGGTGGAGCAGGAGCAGAGACCATAAGGACGGACGGAGTCGGTACCAAGGCCAGTATCGAAACCGGTACTGAGGCCGGTGCTGACGAAATGGGTAGAACAGTCGGGATTGGTGCCACGACAGGCTGCATCAATAAGGAGGCTGACATAGTAGTTGGCAGAGTGGACACAGGTTGAGTATCTGGCGGAGGCCGGGACACCATTGCTGTCACTCGAGGAGGTGGTGAGACAGCTCAATGGTGAGGCGATTGGTCATGGGATTGGCGATGAGGCCAAGATGGAGAACGCCAATAGTAGGTTGATCGAGACCAAGAATGGGATCTAGAATGGCAGTACCAAGGATAATGTTTGTAGCGGGACCCCGGAGGAGATCGCGATGGGGAGCGTGAACGCCAAGGGCGATACGGAGACCAGCGATGCACGTCAGGATGGTACTGGTCGCGATAGGCAGGTGAATACGAGTGATAAGAGCTGGGATGCTCCCTCCAAAGATGCTTGTGACTGTATTGAGCTATATAAGCGGCTGATGAGAAAGGCGAATCAACTCTCGCAAGCGAAGGCTCGTGGGTAGGACGATAGCCACAACTGTGACAATGCGGGGATCCATCCCTTTCACTGCATCCCGAAGAGCGAGCCACACTAAGTTGAGGCTGGTCTCAGGAAGGAGCCCGAGGAGTGTCCGAAATGAGCGGACGGTCCATCTCAGAGCGACCAGAAGAGAGCGCAGAAGGAAGTAGAGTCTGAGAGCATCCATCTCCAGACTGGCCCAAAGTAACAGGCAGAAAAGCTGGTGGTGAAGGCCGGTGGTCCAAGTCAGATGCGAGGTCAACAGCAACTGGGACAGACAGCACCGGAAGCTGGGTAGAATCCTGCACCGGTGAAAGAGCAGGAGCCTCTTCCTCCTCTGCAGTAGACCTCATGGGCTGCGTTGGAGGAGGTGTCGGTAAAGGACCCAGAGAAGACAGTTAAGTAGCTGACAGACGGGTAGCAGCAGAAGGGGAGCGATGCTTGTCCTTCTTCTTCTTAGAAGACACAGAAGGGTGGTGCGAGGAAGCTTGCTTGCACTCCACCAAAGTAGGTACCTTACAAGGTTGTAAGACTGAAGCCTGCTGCGAGCTGGAGGAAGCATCTCCAGAGCTGAAAGATGGGACAGTAGGCATCTTGGAGAGCTTCGGAATCCTTAGTAAAGAAGATACCAGTGGTAAGGCTGGCGAGGTTAGCGTCGGTACCGATACCAAAGTTGTCAGCACCGAGGAATCGGTCATAACTGTCGATGTTGAAGTTAACAACGAAGCCGTGGTGGAGGCCTTTGACAGCGAGGGGACTTGTGGAGGTGGCGGTGTCACCGAAGCGGTGAAGAGGGTCGTGTTGGAAGTCACCTGCTCTTTGACACAAAAGGCTTGCTCCCAAGAGTAAGATTTCAAGTGAGAAGCCCTATTCTTCAGCGTCTGGGATGTGAAGTCCTTACAGATGGAATAGGCCTGAACGTTATGGCCCTCCCTGAGGCAGAACAAGCGCTCAGGGTGGGCATCGGAAAGGGAAACCTTGCAATCGCAAGACACACACAATTTAAACAAAGACGACATAAGAAGGGGGAAGAGTTCTTACAGTTTTTGTCCTAAAAACCGCAAACTGAGTTGAAAAAATGAAGAAACCAATGAAACAGAAAAACTGCTCAGCGAGGAAGCCTTCCGAGCTGCTAACAGGTTGGCGGACAAAAAGAAACTGAGGAGAGACCATTAGCTTGGTGGGACTAAGCATGCTCAATACTGGATGGGGGAGGGGTTCCCAGCAAGCTGCTCAGCTCTTGAACTTTCCGAAATGCTACTGCGCATGCGTGAAGATTCCCATTGTGTGAGGCACAGAGACCACGAAGAAGAAGTTTTATTTTCCTGTATGCCTCAACTCTTTAAGACAGGCTAAACTGGGATTTGACACCCAATGTTCTACAGGAATGATACTTCAAAATATATTTCTTCTCCTCCATGTAGCAGGCTGCGTATTTTGCCAATTTGGTGTTAGACTGACGCCAGGAATTTGCTACTGGTAACATCTGCATATTATTTTCAGGCTACAGAATGATATTCCATGCCCATTTAAAGCAGTGGTAGGAATTGTGTGGACTTTCAGATGTTGAACTGCAACTTCTACCCGTCAGTATTGCAAGTGAGGTGTGCTAGGAGCTGGCGGGCTGCATGATTCCCTCCACATTCTGACTGAAGGCAGGGAGATAATTTGGGGGTAAGGCAACCAGCACTCCTGTGTTTGGGACAGAATCTCATGCTGGTGACACAGTTCTGATTATTTGACAATTATGCAGTTTGCTGCTCAATCAATCATTCTGAAGAAAATTCTTCAAACTACATATAATTATAATTGCTTTTGGCTTAAGACTACAGGGAAGCCATTTGTCACCTATGATTTTAAAGAACTTCATAGTTTGATAGGAACTTTTAATAATAGCACCCTTTTAAAACAATCTATTATCAGTAATTCTTTCTTTCTGTTGCTCCTATGGCTGCAGTCTCCTCCCCAAACCCCTAAGCAATATGCCCTCCTTTCTTTGCTGTCTTCTAATCCTCCCTCAAAACTCATCTTTTACAATATGCCAGTTCTGAACTCCCTAATTTTCATTTCTCAAGTATAAACAAATCCTAAAGCTCGGTAGGAATCATGAGGCTCTAAGATGCTGTTTGACTGTACCTCCCAGCAGTCCTTGCCAGTATAGCTAACTGTGATGAGTGTTGGGAATTGCTGTCCAACAACATCTGGAGGGCCAGATGATTACCACCCCTGGTCTAAGCAGACATATCCAGATTTCCACATATTTATCCTCTACTATGCATACTTCTGCTCCCCATTTAAGTTTCTTTTCACTTAGGGGAAAGTGCAATAAAGTGCAAAAGAACAATCATTACCACCTTTGATTTGCTTTCTCTTTTTTCTCCACAAGAAAAGTCCAAAGAGTAACAGAGAGAGAAAAATGAAGGTTGACAAAACGCCTGCAATGAGTGCTGTGGAATTCTGATCAGGCTGAATCATAACTTTCCCAATAACTGTGGACGAAATTTCTTTCTTCCACTAAAAGGAGAAAAAAAAAAGTAAAAATTCCCATGGGTTGATAAAATACACAGACAAACACAAACCACAATACAGTTCAATTTCATTTGGGGAGGCTATCACCGTAGAGATGCCCAGGCAATCTGGATACATAAGTAACTCCTTTCCCTTGTTTTTGTCGTGTGCCTTCAAGTCATTTCTGACTTATGGCAACCTTAAGGTGAACCTATCATGGGATTTTCTGGGACTGAGAGTGCGTAATACAGCCAAAGTCATCCAGTAGGTTTCCACGGCCAAGCGAGGAACTGAACCCTGGTCTCCACAGTCACAGTCCAGTGCTCAAACCACTAAACCACAATGGCTCCTTGCTACTTCCTGTTTATTCCTTGGTTTGATTTCCAAGAGGTAAGGGATTATTTTCTTTTTAATAATGATAATGATAATGATAATGATACTAATAATAATAATAAATTTATTTTTATCCCGCCTCTCCACCTGGATCGAGGCGGCGAACAACATTAAATACATTAATACATTAAAAACACTAAAAAACATACCCAATCCTCCCCACCCACCAATCCACCTACGACCGACCCCCTAAAACACACTAAAATCAATCAGCTATTAAAAGAACAGCAAGACAATTGATGGGAGGCGATGGAAATGCTAGTCTTGGAAGGCCTGTTGGAAGAGATCAGTCTTTACTAATATGTATAACTGATGTTGCCAGATTTGGTCCTTTATAATAAATAATAAACTTCCTTCTGAAGACATCACTTATTGTGTGCATCTTGTTTTAAAGCAAAAACAGAGAGGGGTGGATAGTTTGGCAGCTATGACTGGATGGACACCAGAACTGGATACTACAAATTTTAAACAGGACTGATTTTGATCCAAGATCCATAGAAGTTGTCCCCTTGCTCTAGATTTTTCAGATTAATTAAACTGAAAATATTTTTATGATTTTTGTTGTAAACTGCTATCAGTCGACTTAAACTTATGGCGACCCTATGAATTAGAGACCTCCAAGTCACGTATCATCAACAGGCTTGCTCTAAACCAAGTTTCACAATGACCTGCTTATGTTTTCCATATTTTGGATAAGAAGAGAGAGTAATCACATTTTGCTATATACAAGAGAAAAGGATTTTTCACAGGGTATCAAGTACATTAATTTCTCATTAAAGGATCATATTACATTTCTATCACTAACAGAAATCCTAGTTGTTTACAAGTACATTTTACTGAAATACTGGCTTACCTATTTGCACTAATACTTTACTCTAGCTGAGTAAATAATTATCAAATCTACTAGTCTGCATTCAGCATTCTTTTGTTAAAGAACTGCTAATTGCAAGTGCGTTCATCATGAGATCAGTATCTTCAGCCTTTGCAAGGATCTTTGTTAATTTAATGCTTTACTGGAAACTTAAATAAGGGCACTGCACGAAACAACACTAGAAAATGAGGAAAGTCAAACTATTTGATGTCACATAACAGTATTTCAATCAGCTGGAACACACTTGGCAACTTTTCTGCCTTCATCAGTCCACAATGTTGTTGCCCATCAGATATGTATGTTTTTCTTTCTTGCTGGGCACATAAAGAACTTGCAAATAAGAAGAAAAACTGTGGACAGTAAAAAAACAAAAACAAAAATACCCCATAAAACTTCTGCATGCACTATGGTAAACATATTGGCTCCACTAGTTTCATGTACTGAAAAATACAGCTCAATGTCCACATGAAGATGCCAGCATCTGAATTCCTTTAATATCATATAACTGTATGATGTAACAAAGGCATGAATTCTGAACTTTTTTAGAAAATGTAATTTGTCATAATCATGTAAGATAGTATGGACTGAGACACTATGCAGCACTGAAAGCTAAATACTGATTTTTGCAAATGATGTTTCAGTCAATATTGGGATTCCTCAAGTCTATGAGAGGGCAGCATATCAGCTTACATTATGTGTGTTTAAGCATTACTGTTTTCTATGTTAACAATATGAAATTTTATTGTTTCATATTGTTATGAAACTTTTTGTTAAAAAGGCAATGCCAGATGCTGTTTTCCAGTGCCCAATGGCCAACCTTCCGAGGGCCAAGAAATATACAACTTGCAAACTTGTAGTTAGATCATCTGCTTTTAAAGCAGCTGTGAGGTGGCTCTAATTTTGATCAGAGTCTCAGAGCTAAGAGACTTTACCCTCTCTCAGGGATTTTTAGATATTAATCATCTTCTCAAAGCTGCTATTAACTACTTGGGTGGGAGAGGGCTTGATACAGATATGTGTTTTCCCCCATTAAATTTAGAGCAATTGGGAGAATAGGAAAGGCCAGGAAGACCAAGGCAGGAGGAATATTAGACCCATTGCATCCCTTCTCTCAGCAACATTGCTACAAACAAAAACTGAAGCTCTTTTGCTTTAAGTGGGGAAACTCAATCACAGGCATTCTGCATTCTAAGTGTTTATCATGGAGGTTTCAACCTCCTTTTCAGCTTGAATGGAGCTTTGGGCAAGGTCAGAGATTACATCCTACAGGCAGAATTGAAATGACCATTTCCTCATAGGTGAATCTTGCAATCCTTTCAGATGGGCTGAAAATCACGCAGCTCCAACCATAGCCACTCCTGCAGATTTGGGTCCCCCTATCCCTAGAATCCTTCTCTGGGATAAGCGTATTTTAAAATGAGATTTTAGAATATATTTTAAAATATATTAAAATTAGATTAATATATTTAATTAAAATGAAATTTCCTACTTCTACAAGCCTCTAGAAGTGGCAATTCTTCTTTAAAACAGGGTGCATCCACTACATCTTGTGCTGCCCCAGGAACAAACAGTGTATTTTTAGCTACTTCATTATTGTTGTTGTTGCTGTTGTTATTGTCATTCCAACCTCTGTTTTAAGACCACAGCCATTATTGCGATCCTGTATATACCATTTCCTTCTGAGGCACAACATGAGGCAAAGTGTAAGAGGATTTTGTGTATGGCAGTTCCTCATATATGGACAACTAAACTCCAAGAGGTTAAGTTATATTCGTCTTTATTTTCTGCCAGCAACTGAAATAATTCCTTTTTAAACATTTTTTGATTCTATTGTAGCTTAACATAACCTATTTTTAATTTGTGGTTTCTGTGTTTTTTTTCTGTATTTATGCTACTTTTAGACAGGGAACCTTGCTATGAAGCTGGATTATTATTTATTTTTGTGTCTATATTTTTTTTGCTAATTGATTTTAATGACTCCTTTCTAGAGGATAATATAAAATTTTGTACAAATATTTTTGAAACTCTTTCCACTGTAAGGCACAATTGTATGTTAATAGGACTTTTATATCACAACAACAGACTGGAATTGGCTTAATTTGAGGGGTGGAGTGAGGGTGTCCCATTAGGACTGATTTGGCAATATAGTTCTAGCAGTCACAGCTGTCCAGCAAGATAAATTGGCTGGAGCAAGCAGGTTTTTGCCAGAGAAATAAGGAAGAAATTATGCCAACAGCTATCATGGAAACAACCTGTCACCCCTTGTTTAATCACAAAACATACCACATCAAAGCATATAAAAGCTGAGTTCTGCCAATTTGATTACTCTTGCATTTAAAAGCACAAGGATATTTACCATCAAGCAACTGTAAATTTGGCTAAAATAGATCATGGCTTATGATCCTGGAAATCAAAATGTGGAAAAACTACCCCAATGTTGTTCAGATTTCTTCTGAAAAAACTGAACAGATTGTGGAAATGTCATGTTAACCATTATTAAGGGGCAAACCCTAAGTTTTAGGCTGTCAAGAAGACTAGCTATTTTTAGACACGGAGGATTTTAGAACAGACAAGACCCCAATTAATACATTCAGTTGGAGGTGACACAGCAGTAGCATTGTGTGGAGTGTGTAAAGTCCCTTCCTTCCACCACACAGATATTCAAGCCTTCACTGTGAGCAAAGACTATCCATGACAACACCCAGCTGCTAAAAGGGCAGAGGGAAATTAGGGGGAAGGAAGAATTATAGAGGGAACTAGATTAAGTGGAAAGCTGTGTGATGAAGAGAAGAGGATTGGATGGTGTTGTACTACATGTTCCGTCTTCAACTAAATATACAAACTGGAAAAATTAAGAAGCATAGTGCATGAACACATAAATTCAGACTGGAATTTGAATTCTGCAGGTAATATTAAAAGAGAGATAAAATACCATCAGATATATAATGCTAAGGTAAATATCCTACCACTATATTCAATTCGCTGTTAGTTTTCAACAGCTCTTTAGGAACAGTACAAAAAACAGACTGCAACTTCAAGGTGATATTCTCACAGCTTTTGTTCCCAACTTTTAGTAGTTCACCTTTAACAGCTTCCGAGTCAATGTTATTTCCCTAGAAAAACAAATTAAAATAATTAGAAAAAAAACTACAATAAAGACGATATGAAATCTTTACCAACCCAGGTTCATTTTTATCAAGGAAGTTGCTTTATTTTCCTGACATATTCAAACAGAAGATTGAGAAAAGACATTGGCTTACACTTATTATTTTCTTTTTTTTTTAAGTAATTTTATTAAAGTTCCAACATATAAAACAAACAATTATCATTGTATTCTTAATTGTCGTATTACAACTGTCTTCCTTCCTTTCTGGATTACAATCTTTATCATTCCATTGAACTGTTATCAATGCATCACAATAAATTGTTAGTATTATCTACTTAATTCGTTAGTTCCTGTTTTTCTACTCAATTTTACTTGTTCCATGATATTTCTCTGAATTTTATCTTGTAAGAACCTTTAATACCATGAATTATGTATTATTCCCTGTCAAGACCCCTCTCGCTTCCGAAATCATCTGCCATTCTTTATAGATATCATCATCTGATTTCCCTTTTAATTTCTGTGAAACAATATCTGCATTTCTATTTTCAATAAAAGTTGCCCACCATTGTTCTGTCGTTGGTATTATATCACTTTTCCAAAGCCTTGCAAATTCAATACGGGCAGTCGAGACCATATATAGTATTATTCTCCAATATTTCTTTACCGCAGTTCCCTCTAACATATGTGTCATATTTAACAAGTACATTTCAGGAGTCTTATCAATTTTAACCTGCAATACACCACGTATTATCTTATGAATTTCATTCCAATACATTTTTGCTTTAGAACATGTCCACCACATATGAAATAGTGTGCCTACAGTCTTTTGACACTTCCAACATTGACCTGTACCCGTCTTATAAATTATCTTTAATTTTTCGGGTGTCATGTACCATCTATGAAATAACTTACAGTAGTTTTCTTTAAGGTTCTGAGCTACCGCGAACCTCTTTGTTCGTTGCCAACTTTGTTCCCACCATTCTAACTGAATTGGACGTCCAATGTTCTGTGCCCATTGTATCATTGCTATTTTAATTGTCTCCTCCTCACATTGTTGTTGTATCATAGAATCATAGAAACGTAGAGTTGGAAGAGAACGCATGGGCCATTCAGTCCAACCCCCTGCCATGCAGGAACACCCTCAAAGCACTCCCGACAGATGGCCATCCAGCCTCTGCTTAAAAAGGAAGGAGACTCCACTACACTCCGAGGCAGCATATTCCACTGCCGGACAGCCCTGACTGTCAGGAATTTCTCTCTGAGGTTCAGGTGGAATCTCCTTTCCTGCAGCTTGAATCCATTGCTCCTTGTCCTGGTCTCTGGAGCGGCAGAAAACAAGCCCTCTCCCCCCTCTACATGGCATCCCTTCAAATATTTAAACATGGTTATCATGTCCCCTCTTAACCTTCTCTTCTGCAGACTAAACATACCCAGCTCTCTAAGTCTATCCTCATAGGGCACGGCTTCCAGGACCCTCACCATTTTGGTCGCCCTCCTCTGGACCTGCTCCAGCTTGACCATGTCCTTCTTGAATTGGGGTGCCCAGAACTGGACACAGTATTCAAGATGAGGTCTAACCAAAGCAGAGTAGAGTGGTACCAGTACCTCCCTCGATCTAGACACCATACTCCTATTGATGCAGCCGAGAATTCCATTGGCTTTCTTGGCTGCCGCATCACACTGCTGACTCATGTTCAGCTTGTGGTCTATTAGGACTCCTAGATCCCTTTCACATGTACTGCTATCCAGCCACATGTCCCCCATCCTATATTTCTGTATTCCATGTTTTCTACCTAAGTGTAGGACCTTACACTTCTCTCTGTTGAATTTCATTTTGTTAGCTTTGGCCCAGCTCTCCAATTTGACCAGGTCATTTTGAATTTTGATCTTGTCTTCTGGCGTATTAGCAACCCCTCCCAATTTGGTGTCATCTGCAAATTTGATCAGCATGCCCTCTATTCCTTCATCCAAGTCATTGATGAAAATATTGAACAGCACTGGGCCCAGGACAGAACCCTGTGGCACCCCGCTAGTCACTTCTCTCCAGGATGAAAAGCAGCCATTCGTGAGCACCCTTTGGGAACGGTCAGTCAACCAGTTACAGATCCACCTGACAGTAGCTCTGTCCAGCCCACATTTTACTAGCTTCTTTGCAAGAATGTCATGTGGAACTTTGTCAAAGGCCTTACTGAAATCGAGATATGCTACATCCACAGCATTCCCTTCATCTATCAAGCTAGTAATTCTATCATAGAAAGAGATAAGATTAGTCTGGCATGACTTATTTTTGAGAAATCCATGTTGACTTCTCGTGAGTACCGCGTTGCTTTCTAAGTGATTAGAAACTGACTTCTTAATGATCTGCTCCAGGATCTTTCCGGGTACTGACGTCAGGCTGACTGGGTGATATTTGGGTCCTCTTTTTTTCCCTTCTTGAAGATGGGGACAACATTTGCCCTCTTCCAGTCTGCTGGAACTTCTCCTGTCCTCCAAGATTTCTCAAAGATTATAGCAAGCGGTTCCGAAATGACCTCTGCCAGTTCTTTTAATATCCTAGGATGCAATTCATCTGGTCCTGGAGACTTGAATTCATCCAGTGTGGCCAGGTATTCCTGTACCACCTCTCTACCTATTATGTGCCTCATTTCCCCTGCTTCCTCACCTGCTCCCCAACTGCCAGGTTGAGCGCTTGTATCTTTCTGGGAAAAAACTGAGGCAAAGAAGGTGTTAAGTAGTTCTGCCTTTTCTCTTCCCCCTGTTAGTAATTCGCCATCTTCTCTGTAATATCTCTTGATATAAATGTGAAAGTAAATGAGGTGGATTTTCTCGTAAAAGCTTCAACAGATTCTCTTGTTCTTTCTGTTCTATTCCTTGAATTTTCACGTCCATCTGAAATCTTTCTGATAATTGTCTGTACAGCTTAACTTTATACCTTCAATTTCCAATTTCTCTCTTGATTTCATCTTAAAAACATTTGTATTTGTGTTCATATTTGTTTTCTCCAATACATCTTCATATCGCAACCATTTTTCTGTATCTGACCATCTTCCAAAAAAAGTTTCTTGAGGGGAGACCCAAGTGGGTAGCTGCCTAATGTTCTTATTCTTATAATCATTCCATATTTTATATAATGATTTCCTTACAAAGTGATGCATAAAATCTTTATCAATTGTCGCTTTTCCATAGAACATATAGGCATGCCACCCCATCCTTAAATCTGCTCCCTCTAAAGCCAGCATTCTCGTATTTTGTAAATCCATCCAGTCCTTTATCCAAGTGAATGCTGCAGCCTTAAAGTATACTTGTAAGTCCGGTAAGCCGAAGCCTCCTCTTCTCGGTATGTCAGTCAAGACTTTCCATTTTATTCTTGGTTTTTTGCCTTGCCATATGAAATTAGTTATATCTCTCTTCCACTGTATGAAAGGCTTAGCATTTATGATTGTAGGAATCACTTATTATTTTCTTAGCTTCAGAAATTTAGTTAATTTCTGAGTTTATTAGAATATAGTACATTAAGGCTAACTAGTTGATTATCACTGGTTTTATCTTACAAATGACCACTGCAGTTTATTAAGTGGCAGCTTTGGGCAGGTTTTAACTATAAAAGGTACTGAATCTATTCTAAGAACAAGATTCAGCACTCTGGATAGCACCTTTCAAGTATGGACCAAAGCTTCAGTCCAAAGCAGACTTGCTGCGCAGTAGACATTGGGCCCACTAAAAGTCGCTGGAGATGGCTGTGGTAGGTTGACATAGGTTTGGTAGTGAAACACAGAAGGCCCCTCCATGATCATCCAATGTACACAGGACATGTCATCGCCACATGTGAGGACACTCACTCTTCAGTTTCATCCCGTTTAGCAAAAATTACCTAAATATATATTTCCATAATCTTACGAAACAGGATTAATTTTAAGTTATAGCCTCAGACCAATACATTAGCATTGGGAATATACTAGCATAGGCTGAATCCTGAGAAATTGTATGTGTGCTTCAGTTTCTGCCATACCCAGTCAAGTGGAATGGTTGCTAGAATGCACTGGCAAAGTACTGATCCTGCTCAATTGCACCCTGTACCTAAACCCTATCCTCCAAATGGACACAAAAATACACTGCAGAGTGTGACAGATGACAGCTCAGAGGACGATGAGCAATTGATTGTGTCAGAAACAGAGCCAGCGATAGACCAATACCCCCATCAGCTTAAAGATAAGCTGAGACGGAGTTGTTGCAACCAGTGTCAGAGGGAGAAGGGACGAGCAATGATTTAGAGGAATTAGATCCACTGTTGCCCCCCAGCCTCCAATCACAGAGGAGACAAAAACGAGCAGAGAGAAGCCGTTTTGGAGAGATTGAGAAAACAGAACAATGATGAGTAATATCTGTTTCTGTTAGCTATATAAATCTCTCAGCGTTGCTTGCTGTTTTGCTTGTAGCAAATTGCTACTCAAGCCCTCACGATCCTCATGTTCCAGCTCTCTTGACCCCTTTTGGACAGACCTTCGGCATTCTGGATCTTTTGGATTTGATCTTGACTTTGGCTTGGCTCAGCACTTCTACTGATTGTTTGCACTGGACACTCCCCACTGCCTCCTCTTCTTGGACAAGTACTATTGCCTTTCTTCCTTTGCTGGCAGAGAGGTGCAGGCTGGGAGTAGAACTCTGGCACAGTGGATTGCAGTAATGCACTACGGCCTACAAGTCTCAGAATAAAGTTCACTGTCCTGAATGGCACTGGGATGGCTAGGAATTCTAATCAGCGCCTTGGCAGTGTCAGAATAAAGCTACAGATGAGTGGGCTGGGTGGAAAGTGTGATCCTTGGTTAAAATTTTATAACTGCAATGCCTGTTTGGATAGTCATTAGAACTGGATGGGGTCTGTGCAACTGTCTACGGCAAACATCAGACAGCATATACCAAACACCTAATTATGTTTGACACAGAAGAAAACACCCACTGCCACAGCTGGAGAGATCTTAGGATACTAACAGATACCATCTCCATCCTCCTGGCAACATGGTTAGCTGACTAACATTCATCAATTGCTCTTCAGATACATTATTTCCATGGTCCTTACAACAACATTCCCAGGGATGCTATTTTCTGACATCATGGCTTTAACAGCAGAACAGATGATTTAAAATCTGCTTGTTTTATTAAATGTATATCAGAATTGCACATAACTGCAAAAAATGAAAATGTGACAAATCAATTAAAACTCTAGCAGTACAAGCAAATGATGACCAAAATGAATTATAACCTATCACTTAAATGCCAAAGATCTATCCAAACCAGCACACCCCTGCCTGCTAGCAGAAGAAAGAGAGCCATCCTACCTTCTATTAGAGAATATGGCAGGGAATCCCAAGTTTGGGAGTGCCACTGGAAAGGGCGACTGTTGCACGCTTGACAAATGTGCCTCACATAGTGATAGGTTCAGAGCCAGTGTGGTGTAGTGATTTGGACTCTGGGAGACCACAGTTTGAATCCCACCTCAACCACAGAAACCCACTGGGTGACCATGGGCAAGTCACTCTCTCTTGAGCCTCAGAGGAAGGCAATGGCAAACCACATCGGAACAAATCTTGCAAAGACAAGCTTGTGACAGGTTTGCCTTTGTTGCTGTGTGCCTTCAAGTTGTTTCAGAATTATGGCAACTCTAAAGTGAATCTATCATGGGGTTTTCTAGGGGTCACCCAATGGGTTTCCATGGCCAAGCCAGGAATTGAACGCTGGTTCGCCAGGGTTGTAGTCCAATGCTCAAACTACTATACCATGCTGGCTTTTCAGGTTTGCCTTGGGTTTGCTATAAATTGGAAATGACTTGAAAGAATGCAACGACACAAATAGTGACTGTGCAAAGAGAAGGGCCTCACCCAAACAGCTTAATACCTAGGTGAATTCAGTGGGAGAATATGAAGTTTCAGATTCTCTGCATCTGAAGTCATACAGAGCTTTACAGGTCATGATTACCTCTTTGAATTGCACCTGGAAACAGCAATAAAGCTGCACATTAAGGGAGGAACATCCTTTTTTTAATAGACTGCCATCAGTAATAGTCTGATCACAGTAACTTTGGACCAGATATTTCTAGACGCTTTTCAGAGGCAGTCTGACACAGAGTGCATTGCACTAACTCAAACAGAATGCAAATGGGACATGGGGCATCAGACATCTCCAGGAATAAGCAAGTTTTTATGTCAGCCTTAGTTGTACAACGGATCCTGGCCACCACAGAAGCCTCAGGATCCAGATTCAGGGATGAATCCACAAGTATACTACCCAAACTGTGAGCCTCTTGTTTTGTTGTGGTTAGTATGAACTGGAGCTTACACAGTTTGTGTAACCATTTAAACCACAATATTGTGTTTTACCGACCACACAGATTTCTATAAGACATACACACTGGTGGCTTCCATTAATTCTGTAACAGAAGCATTATATGATTCAGTTTATATAATCAGGCAAGCTGCTACCTCCCCAATGCTTTAGAAATCTGAAGCATAAATTATTTTGGTTTGGAAGGTACTGAACTAGACACAGGCAGAAATGCTGTAAGACAGGACATCACGTACTTTTTCCTCTGAGGAGGTGGGGAGTAAGCATATGCAACACAATTGAGCTTTTGTTCTTGCTTAGGGCTCAGGCATCACTACATTGTTACTAGTTCAGTGACTTGATAATGATTACCATTTATAAAACAGTATTAAAGAGTTACGTAAAGAAACTGAAACCAGCCTGATGATTCAGATTCAAATACTTTGTCTGTATTGCCTGAACAATCCTCAGGCTTCATCTCAAAACCAAGTATACCTCAAAGGAGAGACAAAAGTCAATTTCTGAAACCCAAAGACAAGAGAAGCTGACCTACTAGTCCAATGATGGACTGGAGCTTCTGCTTAGCAGCCCTATTCATCAGCCTGTTTTCATGTTGTGAAGTATTTCATTACATTAGTTGTCCTGGGAATGCTACTGAAAGGATGGGTATAAATCAAGGATGGGAATAACAGGGCCTTCCAGATGCTATTGGATTTTATCTCCCAGAATTCCTCACCGTTCGCTCTGCTGACTAGGAATGATGGGAGTTGCAGTCTAACAACATATGGAAGGCCACAGATTCACCAGACCTAAATAAAAAAGAGCTAAATAAATAAATACTCTAAGTAAACAAATAACAGACACATTTCAAGGTCTACATTCAAATAACTTGCTGTTACTATTTCAAAACTTTGAGGTTTTGACAAGACAAGAAAACAGTAGTATCCATGCGTATGTGAGAACAAACTTGGTGAAACATTTGCAGGAGTATCCAAAAAGGGAGACTAAGGCCCTTTCCACACTGGGGTATTAAAACGGTTCAGAGCGACCTCCCACAGAAGTCGTCTACACCGTGGAGTGGATTGGAGCGGACTATTTTTCGTTGTTCCACACCTCAATCCGCTCCAAAGCGACCGGAACTGGCGGCGCTGCGTGTTTTTTAAAAACCTCTTTTCAGAGGTTTTTAAGAAGCACGAAGAGCGCAGCCCCGTGCAATTCCATTGCTGTGCCCCGGTGCAGATTTGCAGGCGCGCACTAGTGCGTGCCTGCAGATCTGCTGGGGGCGGGCTTCTGGCTGGCGAGCTTCTCTGGTTGGTGGAGAGCCTCCGCCAGCCGGAAGCTGCCATTTTGGACGCCGGAGGAGTGCGGAGCAGCGAGTTTGCGCTGCTCCGCATGGCGACGGACTTACCCAGCTGCCGGTAAGCTCCGTTTCGGCGCGTTTTGCCCCGTTTCCCCCTCCACATGTGGAAAGGGCCCAAGAGAGTGAACTCCCGCAATACCTCATGATGGCATAGAATGTAAGAAGCTGACAAAAGAAAGTTAACCACCAGGTGGGTACAGGAATGGAAAAGAATGGCTGGAAAGGGGAGAAGGAGGAAGAGAAAGGGGTACATCTATCTTGGATGAGCCAACATCATGGAGCGTACTCCTACTTTCTGATTGCTTCCACTTCCAATGGAAGCTGGACTTTAGTCTGTGGTTTGTTTTTCACAGTATCTGTTATGCAGCAGCAGTCAGTGGTATGGCTTGTTTCTCCTCCAACAAGCCAGAGAAATCAACCCAAGACATATCCAGGTGAAAAACATGCTAGGTTACTATGACAGAGGCTGCTGTCACCATGTTAGTGGCTCAGTGAATCTGCTCAGGGTTTTACTGTGAATTTTAAAAGAAATATCCAAGATGCTGAACTGTTTGGGGGATAGTGCTCAGTATCTTGGATAGTTTGGGGAAGATTTACTATCTCACTGATGTCAGAACAACCAGCCATCACTGGAATGCCACCTGCTGCCACATCTGGACCTCATAAGAAACAAACTGCAGGCCAAAGATGCTGCTCTTGCGATGAATGGAAAGTGGAAACTTACCATACTAGTTCATTATCAAAATACTACAGTCTGTCAGTGGGTCTTGGAAACTCACGCACTTTTGATGGCTTTTTCCTAAGAGTTTCAGTGGCTCCATGTTTTGTGAAATTATTAAACTGGGCTGCTCAAACTCTTACATATAATATTAGAGATCTTTAACCTGAATTTTTAAAACTTCTGCAGGAGAGCTGTGTTAAAAATCATTCCATGGTCAACATTTTCTGTTTTGAGTTGTATGCCACATTGTTAGGGTCATATCTTATGAGACAGCTTAATATTTACAAAAATAAAACATGGCTGCATAAATAGGTTTTTGGTGCCATGTTTAATAATCGAAGTACTTTGTTCTCTTTCAGCTGGATAAAAAACCATTTTGGGTTGTATATATTCACTTGCTGGAAGCAAAATGTGCCACATTAGATTAATTTTACTGAAAAACCAAGTGATAAAGGCTCTGCCATTATTCTGACACTAATTAAGAAAATAGATAAAAAGAATTTTGGTTGGTAAGAACTGTTTGTTCACTGAACCAAGTGGCCATTTAATTTCATGCTGTGCTTGCTTAATTATTGGATGACAAAATATGATCATGAGGCATGTAAACTTCTGTTTTTGTGTGTACATAAACTCACACTACTGCCAATCCGGCCCACAGTGACCTTTTGACTGAAGGAACTCAAAAGCTTGCCTACACTCTATTAGTGCCTCTCATTTTGTGTTTTAACTTGTGGAGGAGGAGGCTGAACAATCAACATTTATCCTATGATACATTTTTCATTTTAAATGGGAAGTAACTGGTGATTTTATTGAAATGTGCAGCAAACATTAATGCAAGGTTTTAATAAAGGATATATAAATATTTCAATGTGCAGGGTAATTTTAGATCCTATTATTCTCCCAACAACAATGAAACAGAGATGGAAGTAAGAGTAAATACTTATTTACAAAGTGTAGATGCATCCACTTTTAGCCCTTAGGCTCCACTTGATAAGAAAACAGAAGTAGTGTTAAGTTAAGAAGCAGTGTTCTACAGCACATGGACATAGGCCAAATGACTTTATAAGCAAATCATGGTAATCCTATAGGGAGACTGTCAGGATTAACCACACCACTCATGTTGCTTGCTTCTGATCCAAAATGATTCCAGGCACCCTTTACTCACAACAAGTTTTGTATATCCAAAATGCCCAGAGCACTGGTGATAAAAGCACATTTGTAATTGCTTACCTTAATCACTATATTTTGGTTTCCCTTTGAAATCAACACTGGTTTCTCTAAGATGGTAAAGATGGGGTCATTCACATAATCAAAGTTAAAGCCAGATGAGATGACACCATCAAAAATGAAAAAAACTTTTGTCACAAAAGGCAGTGTCAGATTAAAGGATTTCAGTGAAGGTGTTGTACAGCAGATTATTTCAGAATTTGAGCGATGGTTACATGCCTGTAAAGGAAATAAAATATTTAATTATGAGGGGCAGGCCCACAACATTTTGTATGAAAGGCTGTGGATTTCACCTTCCTGATGTACTCTGCTCTAAAATAAATAGTGTAGAAATCATTTGATAACTCCTTTTAACATAACACAAAATCACCCATGATAAAATTTCACACTTATAATGTTCAATCATGAGTACACCTTGTCCTACCTACCTAGTACAATATCAGTGTAAAACCAGTTTAACCATGATCCATTAGAGGCATTTGATATGGATGCAAGTTTGTGGATGCTTGTCTTGGAGATTAATTAATGTTGTCTTCTATCTTTGCATCTAACATAGGTTACAGCATTCCACTGTGGTGTTATATTCAAAATCTAGTTTTTTGAATTCATAGATTGGCCCACTTCATAATCCATGAATTGAAGCTGATGTCAAATGAAGCACAGTTTAACAACTACCACAATGCATCAGTACTGAACAATTCTACAAGATACACTTAAAAACTGAAGCAGAAATCCTCATCCTCATCATGCAGCTTACAACAATAAAAACAATATTGTTAAAAATCCACCAGACACAACAGTTAAAATAAAATTAAACAATAAAAATACTAAAACCAGATTACAGCATTAAACATACACATACCAGCACAATAATTAGTAATATCCAGCACATTGTGTAAGAGAAGCTTCTAAACATTTGTACCAGAGAAGTAGAAGGGAATGGAACACACATGCCTGACACTCATTAGACTTCTTCCCATCATGATAAACCATGGTTTATTTTAGCAGCCAAATGCAGTCTATGCCTAGACTATATAAAATTATTTCATATGGACATTTCCATTCATCTATTGAAGAAGACAGACTGTAACCAACTTGATAAATGCAAAAATCCACACAAAAAGAAACGACAAACTCGCTGTGTCTCTCGCCAGTGTGGAGGTTCTGATGCACTTTATGGCTGATTCAAGTCTAAATTAGACACTGTACTGGGAGATTGACAACTGACAGACCTCTTTTTAAAATCAAATAAAATTAAAGGGTAACAGGTGAAGTGGATTTATGGAACACTGCTGTCTTTATGTTCTGCTATTTTAAATCAATATTCCTTACCTCAGAGTCAGCATGGTGTAGTGGTTTGAGCACTGGGCTATGACTTTGGTTTTGTTGTTGTGTGCTTTCGAATCATTTCCGACTTATGGCAACCCTAAGGTCAGCCTATTTCGGGCTTTTTTTGGCAAGATTTCAGACTGCTCGCGATGGGGTTGCCTTTGCCCCCCTCTGAGGCTGAAAGTGTGTGACTCGCCTAATATCACCCAGTGGGTTTCTCTGGATGAGCAGGGATTTGAACCCTTCTCTCCAGTGTTGTAGTCCAATACTCAGGCCACTATATCATGCTGGCTTTATGACTGGAGACCAGGGTTCAAACCCCCAGTCAGCCATGTAAACTGGATGACCTCAAGCAAGTCACACTCTCTCAGCCTCAGAGGGAGACAAAGGCAAAGATTTGCTTCTTCAGAACAAATCATGCATGAAAACCCTGTGATAGGTTCACCTTAGGGTCACCACAAGTCAGAAACGGCTTGAAGGTACACAACTACAACAACAACATTCCACAATTCTGCCCCCTGCATTGTGAACTGCTATGCGAGATTATAATTTATACAGAAAAACAGCGCAACAGTGCAGGAGAAAAGAGTTATACATCTTCAGTGCCATCACATTCACTTTCCAATCAGATGAGTGGCCACCCATACAGTTGGCTAAAAAAAAAAGTAAAAAAAAAAAAGGAGATCAGCCAAGGTCTTGCCAAAGTAATGTGTAGTTTGTCTCTCAAAATTTGAATAAAGGAGCTGACCCCTGTCACCTTTTTCTAAACTCATTTGCACATAAAACCTCCCTAGAATTAATTTGATGATCTTGGTTTACATGTCCATGGGAAATTCTGCTCCAATTGCATCCTTTTTCATTAGACAGGGAAGGATGAATAGTACATGGCAGAGAACTGTGGTCTTTTATTCAACTGGAGCAACAAGAGAAATAAACCAGCAATGGAATTTAGTTAATACAATGGAAAAAAAACAACATTCCAAACGCCTGCCAAAAACACTATGGGCACCTCAAGCTCAAAACTGGCAACCACCGGGAATGTTTTTTCCACTGTTCTACCTAAATAAATGTAGAATTACCGAATCATGCATTTGGCAAAGGGTGGGAAGAACAGAAAGAGATCCTCTTTCTGCACAGCTCTTGCTTAGCTGAAGAAAGCCATTTATCTCCTATGCCAGAAATTCTGTCTTATCTTCTCTGACTAGAAAATTAAAATTTTCCACTCAAAAAAGAACCACACAAAAACAATATTTATGTAAGCTGTTTTATTCTATACATTTGCAATAAGTTGTATTTTGTGCCACAAAACACATCTATGTCAAGGCTCCTCCACACAGATGGAAGTTTGTATAAAGCAACTCTGGGTTTTCCCCCTATTTTTTACAGTTCCTCCTCCTCCTCCCCCCTCCTTCGCCCCCCCCTCTCTTCCTCCTCCTCCATTTCAGAAACTGACACAAGTCTCTTTCAATTCACCGAAATAAGCATCTTGCAAATTCTGAACATGCACGCTTAAAATTTTCCCAGTTTTAATGTGTGTGCATAAATGTGTGTTGGAGGAAGAGTGAGTTCAAATAAGAGTATCAGGTAGCTTCTAGGTAAGACCTAATGACAACAAGAAGATTACATGAAGCAATCCCTGTGTTTCTGTTCCTTGCACAGGATTCTTGCCAAAGTAAGTTTCAGGAGAGAAAGAACGATCCACTACCATATGAGAAAGACAGGGAAAAATATGTGTATAACATAGAATATAGGTAGGACAGTAGCCAGACACAGAAACAGTCTACTTTGGGAGGCTGTAAGCTCATTTGTACAGGAGGTATTTCTACTGGGATGGCAATCTGTCAGGCATGATGTAATCATACCCTATCTTGTAGATCACATACTGCTCAGAGAGTTAGAGCAGATGAACGCCAAGAACCCTCCTACGATTCTGTTTATTTAGCATAACAGGACATTAAAAAGTGATTCTTCCACTTCAGAGTGAAATGATGCAGTTTATTCAACCACTTTCTCCCAAGGCATGTGTAGACTAAGGCCATTTCCGCCCTACACTGTTATAGTGCTACTATTACACTTTCAACATCCCGTCGAATTCTGGGTTTGTAGTTTACTGAAGCCAAGAACTCTCTGGATGAGAATGCTAAATGCCCCTCCCTAAACTGCAAACTCCAGGATTCCATAGAATGTTGAAAGTGGAATAACAGCAACATAACAGTGTAATGTGGAAATGGCCTTAATCTTATTTACGAGCTGCTGAAGAACAGATTGGTATGAAAGAGGACACTGCATACCTTATGTTTAATTATAGTCCGGATCAATACAGACTACATCTTTTACACTGAGTCAATAGGAACTTGGTAAATCGATACTTAATGTAAATCCTACCAGCTGAATAGATTTACTTCATTTGAGACTAACAACTGAGTATAGGCCTTTGTGTCCCATAAGATAACATTTGTAAGGCATTGGCTAAATTGCATGATTCCAAGCAATTCTTTCATTGGTTATAGACAATCTTGAAGGTTGGGAGTGGGATGGATAGGAAAAAGAGGGCTGCCTTTGTGATACTTCCCCTGCCCAAAATAGGAATACATTATCTAGGGGAATTTTTAGTTGCATTGATCTTGTTTTCTTTTCATCATTAGGCTAATACTTTTCAAAATGTTTCACATTTTTAATCCACATTACAAATTTTATTCTCTGTTTGGTTTTACATTGTTAACCTGTTTTTTAACATTTTAGCTGCATATTTCTACTGTGCTGACCTTTTAATTTTTATTGTGTTGTTCTGGTATTGTTATTTTATTGTATTATTGCTTATTTTTACTTTGTATGACTTTGTTCTGTAGAGAACTTGTTTTACAAATGTTTCATAAATGCAAATAGTTAATAACAAATGCTATTAAAACATTATCGATATCCTACTTTTAAGTATCCAGAATGTTGATGGCTTCACACAGAAACATTTGTACACATCAAAATAGATCCTTGGGAATCATTACAGTGATTTCATTAGTGTAAATCCATTGTACAGCTTATCTACTGCAGAGTACAATGTCTTTTAAATTAATAACAATTGCTTTCCTAACCTAGTTTGTGGGCATCTATAAGAACAGGGTCTATAGCTCTTTAGTTTATCATGCTACCTTCCAAAAAGGATGCTTTCAGAGCATGATTAAAAAAAATCTAATAATATTGTTTAGTGGTGATACAATGTGACTGATTGGGAAGGTCAAGAAAAATTGCATTTGGAGTACCCTTATTTCTATGTAATATGACATGACATCTTTGCTTTGAAATGGGTTGTCACAATTGAAAAATGTGATGCTTTTCATGAAATACTGGATTGATAATCTATAAATGAAAAAATAATCAAACCAAATCTATTCAAGAGTAAATTAAGATACTGATTATTTAATTTGGTTTTTAAATAGATTTATTTAAAATATTTATATTCTGTTTTCAGGGCTAGTTGCTTTGAATGGAAGTGGAAGTATTTGCTAAAAACTGAAATATTGCTGAAGCATTGAATATTGTTCAAAAGGGCCAAAAGAAAGGACAAAGCTTTCTTCATAAAATGTATGGAACTTACAACACAAAGGCATATCTATTCTTCCTTCAACACTAATCATGACCTGTGGGATAATAAATGCAGACATGACCCAGAAAACCTGAACTCCAGCATCTAACATAACGTAAGTTTTGCAGCAAGAGGCTAAATGTGAAAGGAAATCTGTGTGTTTAGGGTATCACTCAGTAGCTGACCAAGATGAAACAAGGGGTAAAGAGGTGGTGTGTTTCAGAACCTAAGCCATCATTACAGCCCTGAGGGGAAAGCCCTTTCACATAGTCTAAAACATTTATACTTTATGGTGCTAGAAGGAAAGATTAAGGCAAGAACTTGGGAAGGAAAATAGATGGATATGAAAAAGGACCGAAGTCTGGCACAGACGGATATATCTGTTCAACTGCAAGACTTTTTTTCTGACCTTGTCATCTTCACCAGAGATGGGGCCAAGTGAAAGAAACAACAGTGAGGGCATGTGAGAAGGGCACAGAGCATGGGAGATAGACTGCATGTAAGAGTTTGGGAATGGAAAGTTCCCAGCTTCTTAAAACCATGGATTCAGAAATTATAGTAGCATCAACTCATCTGTGCTCTTCCTTCCACCTACCCTCAGGTGTTTCTCTGCTTATCTGTTTAAACCAGAATTTCCTGTTGGTTCCAAGATGGACAACTCTGGTTTAGCCCTGAGTTACTCACAAAGATATCAAATGGTTTGAGCTAAATTTAAGACCCTGGTTAATAACCTGACATTAAACAATCTAGGATTGAAATAAGTGAAGGGCATCTGTGGCCCTTTCCACATGTGAGGGGGGAAACGGGCAAAAACGCCCAAAAACAGAGCTTACCGGCAGCCGGGTAAGTCCGTCGCGACGCGGAGCAGCGCGAGTTTGCTGCTCTGCAGTCCTCCAGCGTCCCAAATGGCGGCTTCCGGTTGGTGGAGACTCTCCACCAACCAGAGAAGCTAGCCAGCTGGAAGCGCGCCCCCAGCAGTTCTGCAGGCACGCACTTGTGCGCACCTGCAAATCTGCGTCGGAGCTGGGCGACGGAGCGGTACGGGGCTGCGCGCTCCGTGCTTTTTAAAAACCTCAAAAAAGAGGTTTTTAAAAAAACGCAGCGCGGCTAGTTCCAGCCGCTCCTGAGTGGATTCTGGTGTGGAACTACAAAAAGTAGTCCACGCCAGTCCACTCTACGGTGTAGAAGACCTCCGTGAGAGGTTGCTCTGCACCATTACAGAAGCCCGGTGTGGAAATGGCCTGTGTCCAGCTTTCTAAGGAAGCTGGACTTATTATGACTGAAACAGTTCTTGCTGATGTCAAACTCATTGTGATGAGTTGGCATTCAAGGTGAATTACAGGGAAATTTGTTTCTGTGTGCAAATCTGCAAATTCAGTTTTTAGAACGGCACTTCATTTTAATAGATGACATACCTTAGCTCCCACTATGTCACTCTTCCCTGACCAGGCATATCCATTGCTACACAGTTTCAAAGTCTTGTTACCAATTTTAGGATGACAAAGGATTGGCTATTGGCTATTAAGCATCTCCATTTCAACAACTAATTTTTTCTTTCTTTCTACTGTTTGATAACAGATACGCCCAAATATTACAGACACAAATCTCCCTGAGTGCCAAACAAACAAACACACTCTTGGATTGAACAGAAAAATGAGTCTATGCGCATTCCTATCATCAATGTTATTATCCATTTCTCTGTTTCATAGTCAAAATGGCTTCACATTGTCTGTGCATTTCTTGAATGTCCTCAGGACAAAATGTGTGCCACAGTATGTTATCACAGCTACTGTGTCATAGACATAGGAGGAATCAATCTGGTAAAGAAGACGTTATCAAAGTATAGACACATCTAAATATAATTCTATAAGTCTGCTAAGGGGCATATAAAGACAAATCAGAGTATTTTTTAGAAGGATATAAACGCAAACAGTATTTAGACAACTCCCTCAGAAGAGAAGGTTGGACCCAGACAGAATATGAGTAGTCTATCCATCTCACTTGTTGACAGAGTGCTCGGGGATATAAGGAATGCTCCATTCCATTAGCTTAATCTAATCCAGTCATCTTTCCACAGAATCATAGAGTTAAAAGGGGCCTCACGGACTGAGTCTAGCCCCCTGCTCAGTGCATGATTTGCAGTTAAAGCATCCTCAGCTTTTTTAAAGACACCCAGAGAAGGAGACTTCCACATCTGGTTCTACCCTTGTGGCAGCAGAAAACTAACCTGCCTCCGCTCTCTATGACAGCCCCTTGGAATTTAAAAAATACAATTACGTCACCCCTTACTCTTCTCTTCACCAAGCTGAACAAGCCCAGCTCCTTCAACATTTCCTCATATATTTTGCTCTCCATACCTCTAATCATCCTTGTTACCTTTCTCTGCTCCAATGTGTTTGTATCCTTCCTAAAATCAGGTGCCGTAAGCTGAACGTAGCACTCCCGATGATGCCTGACCAACTTAGAATATAGGGGACTATTACTTTCTTCAGTTTGGTAACTATGCTTCTACTAATGCAAGTTAAAATAACATTTGTATTCTTTGCTGCCATATCACACTGCTGACTTATGTTTAGCTTATGATCAACAATGATCCCAAGGTCCTTTTTGCATGTAAAGCATCCCCAGCAGGTAACCATCCAGCCCTTTTTAAAGACATCCAGAGAGCCATCCTATAACTGTACATTTATTTTTTGTGGCCTACATGTAGAATTTTGCATTTGTCTCTATTGAATTTCATTTTATTAATTCCTGCCCAATTTTCTAGTATATCAAGATCCTTTTGAATTCTGTTCTCATCTTCCAACATGTTAGCTACCTCTCCCAGTTTTGTATCATCTGATAAGGATTCCTTCCACTCTATCATCTATGTCACTGAAAAAAATGCTAAAGAATAATGGCCCTAGGACAGACCCCTGAGGCACTCTATTCGAGACCTCCTTTCAGTTTGAGCACAGCTACTGACAATGACTCTTTGAGCATTGATGACTCTTTGAGCATGGTTTTCCAACCAATTATGAATCCATCTGACAGTGTTTCCACATCTATTCCACATTTAATCAGTCTGCTAATTAAAATACTATGGGTGACACTATCAAATGCTTTGCTGAAATCCAAATACATGACATCCACAGCATTCCTACCATGTACTGAATTAGTGATCTGGTTTAAAAAGATACAAGATTAGGTTGGCAGGATTTGTTCTTGACAAATCCCTGTTGGTTCCTATTAATCACTGCATTGTCATTAAGATATTTGAAGACAGACTCCTTTACAATCTGTCCCAATATATTTCCTGTTATTGAGGTCTAAATACCTTAAAGCCACTAGATCCCATCTCCTCTTGGAAGTTAAGCAGGGTAAGCCCTGGACAGTATTTGGATGGGAGTCCAACAATGAATACCATGTGCTGTGGGCCACATTTCAGAGGAAGGAGCTGGCAGAACAATCTTAACAGGTGACTCAAAGGCGTGTGCAAGTATACACACACACACACTGAGATGAAGCTGAATGGTAGTTTCTTGGATCTTCTTTTTTGCCTTTTTTGAAAGGACTGACAATATGTGCCTTTCTCCAATCCTCTGGCACCTGATCTGTTCTCCAAGATCTCTCAAAAAGGATGGTAAGTCATTCAGAGAGGTCATCAACAAGTTCGTTCAGTACTCTGGGATGCAGTTAGTCTGACCCTACAGATTTGAACTCATTTAGGTTAGCCAGGTGATTCCTGACAACCCCTTGTCAATCTTTATTTGCAATCCAGATCCCTTACCAAGGTCTCTGCTGCTTCCTGGAAAAGAAAAGTGAAACAAAATACATACTGAGTAGTTCCACCTTTTTGCTGTGATCTGCTACCATTTTACCATCCTTACTGAATAATGGCTCCACTGTCTCCTCGGTCATTCTCTTGCCTTGAACGTATCCAAAAAAGTCTCCTTTTTGTTGTTCCTTGCATGTCTATCTGGTCTCAGTTCATTTTTGAGCTTTAGATTTCTTTATACCATTCCTGCAAGCTTGGGCTACACATCCGTACTCTTCCTTGATGATTCATCTTTCCTTACATTTTTTATGCATACTCTTTTCTCTTTTCAATTCCTCTTGAGATTGCTACACAGACACACTGGCTTTTGTGAACTGTGAACTTCCCCCTAAAGAACCAACTTCTTTGATTCCAGAGACCAACACCTCCCAATTGATTAGGATCAAGTCTAGGACTGCTGATGCCCTTATTTCTTCTTCTACTTTTTGGAAAAGGAAATTATCTGCAAGGCATATAAGAATTTGTTGGACAGCCTATATTCAGCAGAATTAGTCTCCCAGTAGATATCAGGATAACTGAAGTTTCCCTTAACTACTAACTCTTGCATCTTGGAGATTTCTGAGATTTCTTTCTTTAAATGTTGTCTGCCAACCATCTCTTCTTGGTTTGGTGGCTTGCAGTAAACTCTTACCACAATGTTGCATTTCTTTCTTTCCCAAACGTTCTCAACTGGTCCACTCTCATCTCTTTCATGGATTTCTGTACAAGTGAATTTATCTTTGCCATATTATGCTATGCCCCCTCCTTTTCTGCCACATTTACACTTTTTGAATAGGTAAAATTTCAACTGTTATATTCCAATCATGACAGTCATCCTACCAGGTCTCTGTTACATCTATGAAGTCATATTTGCCTTCTTGCAATAAGACTTCAAGCTCATCTTGTTTATTTTGCAAACTCGGTGTACTGCTATATAGACATTTGAAGTTTGTTTATTCTCACCTACTGATTTACGGTCAGTTTTTCTGTGGATCACATTATTTCTCTCAGCTTTGCCTTTAGAATTCACACCCTTGTACTTAGAGCTTGCTTTTGGGCTGACGTTTGAGCTATCATCTCTAACCTCCCCCAAGGATTTAGTTTAAAGCCCTCTTGATCAGATTTACCATCCTACTACCAAAGACAGTCTCCCCAGCTTTGTGAGGTACAGTCCGTCTATAGCCAGTAGTCCTCTGTTTAAGAAGTGAAGACTATGGCCCCCGAAGCCAAACCTTTTCTGTCCATACCATCTACATAGCCAATTATTTACTCTTAGTATCTTCATGTTCCTGCATAGTCCTCTGTCCTTCAATCGACCAAAATACCACCTGTTCCTCAGACTCTCTCAGATTCCT
This sequence comes from Cyclura pinguis, assembly GCA_030412105.1. Lineage (NCBI taxonomy): Eukaryota > Metazoa > Chordata > Lepidosauria > Squamata > Iguanidae > Cyclura > Cyclura pinguis. The sequence continues at coordinate 74,792,570 of CM059603.1, read as the reverse complement.
GCCCAAAATTTCATAGTCAGAAGTGATCTGCTCAAAGGTGTTCTTGGCAGTGTTGTTGATGCCCACATGAAGAAGAAGAAATGGGTGCGTATCTGTGTTCTTGATGAGTTTTGACAAGTTGTCAGAGACATCCTAGATACATGCACTAGGAAGACAGCACACTTCCCAATTTATCTTATTGGGCTGGTACAGAGGTACCTCTATACCCCTGAGCATTGAGTCCTCAGCCACTAGCACCATTCTTTTCTTTTCATGGAGGCTGGCAGTTACTTTGACTTCTTCTTTGGCATGCAGTATCCGTTGTTGCTGGTTTTCTGTTTGAGTGTCTATCCTTATGAAGATGTTGGAAGTGATTGCTTAGTTGGAGAGGTTCTGAATCTCTTCTGTCTGGTCTGCTTCTGACAGTGACTGTCTTTCAGGGTGTTTTTTTTTTACTGTTACAGGCCTCTTTAATTTTGCTTAGCAGTTTCTTCCTGTCGGTTCTGTAAGATCAATTCTCCTTGTGTTCTATCCAAGAAGTCCTCATGTTCTCTCACACACTGAAGGGACTCAAAATGTAGTTGTAGTGCACTGACCTTCTCTTTCAAGAGACTTACCAATGTGCAACTGTTGCAGGAGTAATTGGTGAGATTTTCTGGGAAGAAGACAAACACTGCGTATACATTGCAGCAGACAGCTAAAGATCCTTCTGCCTCCCTTTATGCAGTTATTTCTGTTCCTTCCTCCTTGTAATACCTATGTAAGATATATGTGATATAACTGGCTGCTGTCTCACAATCTTGCTGCACCTTCCCACTTGGCTGCTTTTTTTTGCTCACAGTGAATTCAGCAAAGGTGGGAAAAAAGGATCCAGCTGAGCTGCTACTCTCCCAGACCTTCACCCCCTATCACATTTTTATTTGTTCTCACAGAAGGGGATCCTTTCCCTCATACCTCAATACCTTTTCAGTACATTATCCTAGTTTTTTTCAGTTCTCTTGTCTTATACACTGAACCACTTCCTCTACGATAAACTGATAACCAAAAATAATAAGTCACATCTCCCATTTTATGGCATTGACTCCTTACTAGGCAGCTGGTATCAAAATTCAAATCCTGCACCTCTCCAAGCAATGTCTCTTTCCTTGTTCAGACTTTGTCGTAAAATGATTTGCATTTTGCACAAAATGTTTCTGTCTGTGCTGGCTTCTGCCTCCCTATACATATGCTTCTTAAGAATAAGAAAGGACACTTTTCTGACAAGGCCAAATGCAACTCATATGACAAAGGATTTGCCATCATGCTTCACTAAGCTTAACATGTTATGTGGCATTTCGAAGTCAAGCTGGCACAGAGGTTTCCACAGTGCTGCCTCTCAGTTTTTCTGAGCAAAGCAACAAACCCTTTCATGCCATTTTAAGACAACAAAGGCTACTCCTTGTTCCCAATCTTGATACAAAAGACCTCTTATCTCAGTTTATCAGCAATCAGTAGAAATAAAAATAATTTCCCAAGCTACTTAAATTCCAAAGCACTTGTTTTCTCAAGTCATATTTACATCTGCTAAAACTGAATTGGACAGTCTGAGGAGAAATACAGTTCTGTTTCTTTGGTATCTTCTGCTGCCTCTATATGTGTATTTCCCAATATCATTGGCTAGAATCCTATAAGGGCACCAGGCTTGTATAGCTGCCAGTGTTTTTTACATCCATGCATAAGGAGTTTTCCAATGCTTACTTAAGAGAGTCTTAGAGGAAACCAATGGCAAACCTTTGAACAAATGTTGCCAACAAAACCCTAGCACAGGGTTAGCACAAGCTGGAATTGACTGAAGGCACATAACAAGAACAAATTCAAGAATTAAAAGTCAAATGACCTGCCTACTTGGAGCACGGGATTACAAAGATGTTAATGTGGCAAAAACATGTTGTTAAGGTGACAGAAACAAGGAAGAAAGGAAGGCTATGGTCATATGGACAGATAACTGGAAATAAATAGTTACAGTGGGATTACTTCCAAATAAACATATATAGGAATGTGCTGTGTGTTCTGGTTGAAAGTAGATATGTATGCATCAGAAGTCAGCACTTAAGGTGCAAGCTTACCACAGTAAAGTTCCTGCCTAGTTTAGGGACTATTACCACCATCTTTGGAGAAAATGCTGAATTCAAGTTGATTCCCTGGGCTGTGATTGTGCTTCCACCACTGAAGAAAAGAAAGAAAGACATAGAAATAGTTATAGAAATAGCAGCCCATAAAAAAGGAGACTGTATAACACTAAATGCATTCTTTGGACCTTACAGATTGAGAAAGATTTTGTGAAAGAAACCAACAAAGAAACATTGCTATAAGCTACCCTGTTGGTAGAAAGAGGAGATATAAATTCAAAAAAATAAATAAAATAAGTAAACAGCATTACTATTATAGCACTGGGTGTCTTAATAATCATCAAAACAACAGTCATACTTGGAGAGGGTTTCCTTCCATACTTCACATTACCATGATTTTAACTGTTTTAACATGGAACTATTTTTTTATTATCCAAAGCCTAGAAAAATGAAATAGAAATAAAAATTTTAGTAGCTTATAGTAGACCAAATACATGTTATCATTTTGTTGTTGTTGATTTACAGCAAGCAGTTTTCCCTAGTCCTTTCAAAGCACCAGCTGCTGTGTGGATTGAGAGACAGTAGCTAGGAACCAATGGTGTATTTTCTGCTCAATCCAGCTGCTTCCTGTAGAAGTGGGAAAGCCTGCAGTTGCCCTGAAAGTGTGCTGTGGTGGCAAGGAAACTCTCCCAAGCCTGGCTTTTGGACACAGAGGGCTGCAGCAAGAGGGGGGGAAAACACCAAATCCACTTGTGTTAGATATAACTGTACACTACTGGATATGAATGAACAGGATCTTGGTCTTGTGGAGCAGACCTCATGTCTTCTTTTCTTGCATCAAAAGTAGATGTGAACAACTGATTTTGCACTCTTCTAAATGCTGTTTTGGGCAGGCGAGAGGAGAGGAAGGTGGAATTTCAATTCCAAAGATTAGGGGAATACACCAGACTCAAACTCCTGCAATATCTCCCAGGTTAATAATTTATTTCTGTCTTCAATGAGAGGAACCTACAGCTGTAAATTACAAGTCCTTAGGAAAGCTGTCCCATCTGTAGGAATGACTAGCTGCTTATACAGCTCCCCCTCCACATTTGCAGGTTTGACCTTTATGAATTTGATTATTTCATGAGATGCCCATTTGTATCCCCCCATTCTCCCTCTCCCATTCCCTGGCCTTTTAGTCAGGTACACTGCCTTCCTTCTCCGTGCCCCAGTAAAAGGAAAAGGAATGGGAGAGGGAAAGGTTTGCATGTGTGCAAGTCTCTCCCTCTCCATTCTCCTGCCTGTCACCCACATGGGCAGAAAGAAGGCAGGGCATGCAGACAGATGAATGGAGCAAGCGGGAGCGTGTTCTCTTCCATTTGCTTGCCTGTTGCCCACGCAGGCAGACAGTAGGCAGAATACATGGGCAATGGGCAAACAGAATAGAGGGGAGTGTTTTTAATTCCATTCACTTTCCTGTCATGAGTGGGCGACAGGCAGGAGAATGGAGGAGAGGGGGAGTGCTCACTTGGGTGTGGGGGAGTAATTCGTGATTTTTGACTCTCACGAGGGGTCTGCACCCCAAACCTCATGAAAGTCAAGGAGCTACTGTATTGTTTACTCTTACTCTTTGTTAGTATTCTTTGTGGTTTGCATTAGGGTCTTATCAACATTTAGGGACAAGACACTACACTATATGACTGACTCAGAATTCCTCTTCTTCACTATGGCCAGGTTCCACTCAAAAGACGGAGCAACATGGACTGAGCATAATTGATGGAATATTGAACAAAATACATCAGTTGTCAGCCCAGTTATTGTTTGTCAAATATTATTATGCAAGAACACAGAATTCACCTTCACAGACATATCATAGATGTGAGATCACGCAATGGGAGCTGGCTTTCCAAGTGATAGAGGGAATCCAAGGAGCTGCAAAGGTAGGAAGATTCCTAAAGGAGTTGGGGGAGCATTGCCTCCTGAGTGTAATCCAGATCAGAAAAGGATTACTTGATATAGCACACAGAGGTAAAACAGAGTGTTTTTGTCTTTTTTTTTTTTTTTTGTAGCAGTGACATTACAGTCAGCTCTCCACAATTGATAGGTTAAGGGGCATAGGACCTCTGCAAAAGTATCAAATATCAAAATACAACCTTTTCCCTCTCCCACGTGGGCAAAAAGTATGCATGTCTGTGGGAAGGGGCCAAGGCATGGTGGGGAGAACGGGCGCCCAGGGCTCAAACCAGATGTGGGAAAGGGGGTGGCTTGGCCTGGAAGCCCTATACTTCCCCTCTCTTGCAGACTTCCTTCTTTGGGTGGACACTGAGAGAGGGTTTGTGGTATTGAGAAATTGGGCTGTGATCTGTCCTGAGTTGGCCAGGCAGTGGCTGGTGGTGGTGGTGGAGGAGGAGGAGGAAGAGGAGGAGGAGAAACAGAGATGGGTTTTTAAGGGTTGCACAGCCTAAGTGGAGCCACTGAGAGAGAAGGCACCCCTGGAAAAGAAGTGCTTGAAATGGTGGCAAGGGGTTGGAGAAACTCACAAATAATCAAATCCATGAAACTAAACCTGCAAACGTTGGATGGCCTGCATTTTCTCCTTAATTACTATAAATGGGAAAGTTTCACTCACCTAAGGAAGGATTTAGCAGGATAAATTTTAGAAACAGCAGGATCTTCTCTGTATGTAAAATGGCCTGCTGAACGAAAGGCTGAGTCAATTTTCATTCTGACAAGGCACTCGGACACTTCTCTTTGTAGAGGGGTGTAGCACTCTATGATATTATCAGACACTCTGCGTAAGAAAAAACAATAATAGAATTAAAAAGGAATGCTTACTACCACTAGTATCACAAGATATGTACATCATGGATTATGTTTGAATTCAACTGGAAAATGCACTTAGTAAGAAACTCTTATCAAAACCTGTTCTGTAGTCTGAAATTAATCACAGTTTTTCAGTTTGGGTGGAATGGGGAACTGTGACTTAACAAACCCTATTACTTTTCAGCACACTACAATGAGCAGGAGAAAACATGCAGGCATAGCACAAGCTATAATCCTAAAATATGACTGCTTTTAAAGTTCAGATAATATGTTCAAAGGCCAAATATTTGTCTACTTTAGACACTAGGCAGTCCAATACAGGGTGTTGGTTTAGTCTCAGTCTCATGATATTCCTAAGGGTACCTCTTTCCTAGAGACCCAGCATGGTGTAGTGGTTTGAGCATTGGTCTACAACTCTGGAGACCAGAGTTCAATTCCTTGTTCAGCCACGGAAACCCACTGAGAGACCTTGGGCACATTATACGCTATCAGCCCTAGAAAATCCTGTAATAGTTTCACTTAAGGATTGCCATAAGTCAGAAATAACTGAAGGCACATAACAACAACAAGAGCAACAACAGAAACATTATCATTTGCTTTGCCATGCCTTGCCTTGCTATAAATTCATGTTATTCATTCCTCTACCAGAAGCAAGCAAGCTAGTACAAATGTCTGGGCATCCTTCGGCTAATTCAGAGGAAGGAATGCACAAACAGACCTTAGTCTGGGATTGATATACAGACCTCCTTTACACACCTCTACTGGCCCAGAACATGGTCTCTCTCTCTCTCTCTCTCTCTCATTTTCTCTCTCTCTCTCTCTCACACACACACATATATAACTTTGTTTCTATTTGGTCTGGTTATATTTTGTTTGGTTTAATCTTCTCTGCTTCTGGATATACAGAGCATTATCTTCAGAAAGCTTGTTTATTCATTACAAGGATCGAGACTACGAGTAGGTGGTGTTACCTCCAACAGTGAACAAGTTAAACAGGCACTGCCTACAAAGTAGAAATGCAAAAAGAAAGCAGGATGGGTGGACAGACTGGAAATGACTATAACATATGACAAGAATGCCCTTCTCTCTAAAAATATATTAGAAAAAAATCAATTTTTTGAGAGATCCTAAGGTATGAAATTCCATGAGTCCCGGTTTTGTTTCTCTTGAATTTCACTGAACAATCTGTTTACCAGGTACTAACGAATTTTGTAGTCAGTGCAAAGAAGTTCCAGAATTTACTTTCACTAAAAGATTCCCTAGACAGAACTAAATCTTTGGGGGGTTGGAGATGATGGCTCAAACATCTTTCCAGGAGCAAGCTCTAAACAAAAGACATTAATTCCAGAGGAGAAGCTGAGAGAGAAGATAGGAGCCACAGTAAAACTCACAGTAAAATACAGATGTGAACAAGAAAGGCTTTAGATATCTATACATCAATGTACAGAGTTTGGAAAATAAGATGAGCTGAGTCCTAGTGCAGAAAGGTAACTATGACTCTATAGGTATAGCAGAGACTTGCTGCGATTACTCCCATTATTGGAATATAATAACTGAAGGATATAATCTCTTCAAGAAGACCAGACAGGGAAGAAAGGAAGAGGGAGTAGCATTATATGCTGAAGACAAATGTGTAGAAGTCCATGTGAATGATCAGACTGGACCAGCTGAGAACATTCTGTAAAGATAACGGGTGGGGGAACATTGTGATAGGAGTGTAGTACAGGCCACCAAACCAAGATAGTAGGTAGATGCTGCTTTTCAAGAAACAAATCTCATAAATCTCCAACATGCAAGATTTGGCAGTTGTGGGGACTTCTTCGGAAAAAAATAACTCTGCTAAGCTTAGAGTGTCCAACAAATTTTTAATATGCCTTGCAGATAATTTTCTCTTTCAAAATGTAGACACCAGCACAGGTGGAATTTTACAAAAAAGTGGCTAAAAGCACAATCACAAACAATTCCATAGAAGAAGAAAAATGGGCAACATCTCAAAAAGCCAATGTAGCTGCTCAGTAAACTTTTAAAACAGATTTTTTAAATGAACAGTCTAATACACAAAGGAATATAAATTCAGAAAAAGAAAAGGCAGAAAGAAGAAGAGAAAAGAAAAAAGAAAAAATACTACTAAAACACACTAGGGCTCGCACCCCCCCCAATTCTAACTAAAATGAAAAGGAAAATAAAAAAGAAGGGAAATGTATTATTCCACCACTACAGATCCAATTAAATAATCCTACTAATTACTAATAAGTATAACCACAGAATATTACAGAATTTCTCATTGCTCAAAAAGTCCATAAATGGTTTTCAATCTTTCAAAAAATCTTCAATTGGCTTATCCGTTAGAACCCAGGTTAGTTTGGCAATTTGAGCTAACTCAATGATCTTAGCAACCCATTCTTCCACTGTCAATGCTTCTGTTCCATTCCAAGTTTCACAGTATTCTTGCTGTTGTTGTCTGGTATTGAAGGAGTGATCCATATTCCATATTTACTCTCCAATTCTTTACTCATAATGCACAACAGAAATATTTCTGGTAACATTACAAAATCTACCTTTAAATTTTTTTGGATTAACAGATAGATAACTCTTTACTTTCTTACAAACCTATCACATATGAGAAAAGGACCCTCTCTTTCTTGACATCTCAACATTAGTTTGAGACATTCTGGGACATTTTGGACAGTTTATTTGGGTCAGATGCCATCTATACATCATCTCATATAAGTTTTCTTTTAAATTTCTGCACAAAGTAAATTTTGTATCTTTGGGTCACATTCTGCACATACATCCATATGAACATTATGCCAAAAATGTTGGACCCATCTTATCATATATTCATTTACAGGTTCATCTTCTGTCTCCAATTTCAAAAGCAATTTATATACTTTTTCAATTACATGGTAATCATCTTTATATAACTTTAAGTAAGATTTATTTTCTCCAAACTCTATGGCTGAATTTTTCTTATCTTTATCACATCTGTCCTTTGCCTGCCATGAAGAGCATCTCTCGAGTTAAATTTCCAGTTGTCTTGTTCAAAGTACAAAAGATCATCATAATGCGACCATCTCCAATTTTAACCTATTCTTTCATAAAAAAAGGCTTCCTGTAGTGAAGTGGCTAATATTATCTTAGGAAAAAATCTCTGCTTATATAAACCAAACTCAAAATACAATGATTTTTAAATTCATCATACGCCTTAACTTTATCATACCAAAGATAACCATGCCACCCAAATCTAAAATCATTACCTTCAAGTTCCAGAAATCTCTCATCTCTAAGCAGTACCTATTGCTTCAGCTACAGAAAACAATAGGCTGCACAGTAAACTTGATGAGGAAATGAAAAGAAAAAAGAGCACACATAAAAAATGGAAAGAAGGATGAGTCACCAAGGAAGAATTCAGATGTGTAGTCCAAGCTTTCAGGAACAGTGTAAGGAAAGTTAAAGTTCAAAATAAGCTAAAACCGGCTGAGGAAGCAGGAAGGGTTTTTTGAAAAAAATATTTTCAAAGCAAGAGAATGAACAAGGAAATGGTGGGACTGCTGCTTAACAAGGACGGCAAAATGCTACTTTTTTCCCCAAAAGAAGGCTGTGTGCTGCCACACATCAGCAAAAATGTTGGCAAGGAGTGTGGGTTCCAAATCAATATTGATAAGGAGTTAGCCAAGAATCACCTAGTTAACTTAAATGAGTTCAAATCTTCAGGGCCAGATGAACTACACTGCAGAGTATTGAAGGCATCTGCTGAAATACTCACAGAACCACTTGTCATGATTTCTGAGAAATCTTGGAGAATGGGCGATGTGCTAGAAGATTGGAGGCAAAAAAAATTGTCCCTATCTTCAAATAAATAAATTAGATCACTAGTTTTGTAGGTGGTAGGAAGCTGTGGATGTCGTGCATTTGGATTTCAGCAAAGCATTTGATAATGTCACCCATAGTATTTTGATTAGGAAACTGATTAAATGTGGAATAGATGAGAACACTGTCAGTTGGATTCATCATTGTTTTGAAAAACCATGCTCAAAGAGTCATCATCAGTGGCTGCATTTAAACTGGAAGGAGGTCTCGAGTAGAGTGTCTCAGGGGTCTGTCCTAGGCCCCTCAGCATTTTTATTGATGACTTAGATGATGAGGTGGAAGGAATCTTTATTAGGTTTCCAGAAGATGCAAAACTGGGAGAGATGGCTAGCATATTGGAAGATAGGAACAGAAATCAGAGGGACCTTGATACACTAGAAAACTGGACAGAAATTAATAAAACAAAATTAAATTGAGACAAATGCAAAATTCTACATTTAGGTTAGGTCACAAAAAACAAATGCACAGTTAGAGGATGGAGATCCATGGCTCAGCAGTATTACACGAGAAAAGGACCTTAGGATTCTTGTTGATCATAAGTTAAATACGAGCTACAGTATGATACTGCAGCAAAGAAAGCAAATGTTATTTTAACCTACATTAGTAGAAGCATAGTTTCCAAGTTGAGGAAAGCAATGGTCCCCTATATTCTGAGTTTGTCAGGCTCCATCAAGAGTACTGCATTCAGCTTTTGGCACCTGATTTTATGAAGGATATAGACAAGTTGAAGCAGAGAAGGGTTACAAGGATGACAAGAAGTATGAAGAAAAAAAATATACAAGGAGCTGGGCTTGTTCAGCTTGGTGAAGAAAAGAGCAATGGATGACATTATTTCACTCTTTAAATACCTCAAGGGTTGCCACAGAGAGGAGGAGGCAAGCTTGTTATTATGGGAAGGTAGATTTCAACTGAATTTTAACAGTAAAAACAGTCTGGCAATGGAACCAATTCTTAGCAAGGTGTTGAGGTCTCCTTCTCTGGGCATCTTTAAAAAAAGGCTGGACAGCTATCTGCCAGGGATGCTTTAACTGGAAATTGTGCACTGAGCAGGGGGCTGGACTTGATGGCCCATGAGGCCCCTTCTAACTCTATGATTCTTTGACTATGAAATTTGGCCAGTATGGCCAAACACACTATATGAGAACAAAATTGAAGAGAAAACAAATAATGTTTTAAAGATGTTTTAAAATTAAGGATCTCATAATTTTAACATAACAAACATTTTTGTATGACTACTGTAAACTTAGAGATGTTGCTTAGATACCTCTCTTGAAGAAATTAATTTTAACAACCATATGTAGTAGTGACAATGAATATGCTATTTTTCACATTATACCTGGTTATGCTGCATTGCTTTCTACCAACATAAACCTCTTGAGAATTCCCACTGCTTAGGTACTCCCCAGTTAATGTCAGCAATGTCCCACCATATCTTGGACCATAGGTAGGGGAGATGCTCCTTATTATGGGATCCTGCCAAGTAAAAAATAATGTGGCATGTTACTTTAAATAAAATCCTCCAAATCACATTAAAAGAATAAGAAACAAGCATAACTACATACAAATGAACACTCCAAGTTAGACTGATATGTGGGATATGCAATCCCTTATCCATAACATTCTATAAGAACTACAAGTAACAAGTAGCAAATGCACATTTTACAAATTTAACAAAGTAAAATAAAAACAAACTAAAGCATGAATGTTTGAGAATATATATGCTGTTACAGAACTGAAATGTTAACCTTCAAACACATACCACATAAGAGAATGTACTGAATGAAGCATTCACTTGTCCATTTGAAACAGTGCTTGAAACATTAAAGCTTGCATTCTCTACAGGACCAACTGTGCACTCCAGTCTTCAACAAAAAGAAAATGATCTTAGTTATAATTATATTATAAATAAAACAGAACTGCATAGTCTCATAGTAATAAAATGCATCTAAGCAACAGAATAAGACAAGTCAGCTGACAGCTTTTTTGGTGTGGGTATGTGTATAGTATTGACTTTTTCTTTTAATCTGTGAATATAGATAGCATAACGGAGCCTTGACAGTATGGATGCTTTGCCAAAAACTGGCAAATTGCCTATGGCTTCAATGTATGTTTTATGGGTTGGATCTACCAGTGCACGCAACAGGATTGGTAGAAATGGACTTTGCTGCCTCTTCCAGTTTCCTGAAAAGTGTTCACAAGGTACTGGGAAATCTTGCTGAACAGAACAGCCTACAGTGCAGAGGAAAGGGGGGAAAGTTCCCCTCACAGAAGGTGCTTCTGCTAAAATTTCAATATTATTCCCTTGACCCCACCTCTACCAACCCAGCTGTATATGCCTAAATCTACATGCAACTCTATATACACAGGATGTGGAATAAGATACACTGTGTGTATGTATATTTATACGTGCATAAGTGTGGAATGAGAGAGATAGTGTATATATAGCCATGCACTACATAGTAAGATATATAGCTACGCACTACATAGTAAGATATATGCCAATGCACAGGTACTGAATGAGTGAAGTTCTGTTATGCTTCTAGTATCTGCATATAAAAGCATGCTTACAGAAGTATGCATGTAAATACTTTTTAATCTGAACTGAGTGTGCAACAAAACTTCACTTGTAAAGAACCCTACCCATAGTAAGGAAAGCATCTATCACCTCGTGTTTTTTTGAAAAGCATCACAAAATGAAGAAAAGGTAAGACAGTTTTATCAGAAACATCTAAAGGCCTAGTGCTATCAAGTTTTTATGAGTCAGTCATAGAAAAGCAAGTACTTTATTTACATTATCTGTACTGCTCTGTCAGGAATAAACCACAATGTTTTCCATGCTTTGCTAAAGGGTTACAGTGCAAATGCTGAAGATCTAAATTGCAGAGTAGCTGTTAATATCCACTATCTGTGACCTAAATCAATGGTTGCAAGAACTGACAGAATCCCCACAGAACTGTTTTGGCACCTGAACCATATGTATTTCTGCCAACAGTGCCCTGACCCTTTGTAGGTTACATTAGGCCCACAGGCCAGCGGATCCATTTTCTGGCTATACTCTTTTCCAATATTTCCTACCTTGATATTTTAATACACATTGGGATGTGGTGCAGGTTTAACAAAAGATATGCATCTGACAAAGCAGAATTAAAGATATACTACATTCCAAATAGCAGTTAACAACATAGCAATAGTTTCTCTAATAAGTGCAAAGTAAAAAGGGAGGAAGGTTCACATGAGATAGACATTTAGGTAATTTCTTTTCATCTCTATTAAGAAGCCATTCATGTGAAACTTATGGTCTATGTTACTAAAACCTGCTAACAAATAAACAACTATAAGCTGGGCTTTGGACCACCCTTTCCTGACACACTAGGGCCTTTCTCCAGGACATCATCATCCCGCATTGGGGAAGGAAGGAGGATGGGACCTCGACAATGCTTATGCATGATGTCGTTCATGTCCTGTCATTGTCGTGTCCCTAGGCAGCGCATTCATGCAGCCTTCCTGCCACCCTCCTGCACTTACCTACGCTCCAGAGGGTCAGGAAGTGTGATGGCCACGCTTTCTGCCCCAGCACAGCCTCAGGCAGCGCCTGGCTGTGCTGCAGAAGGAAGAGGTGTGGCCATCGCGCCTCCTCCATTCTCACAGGCAGCCAGTGTGGAGGGGAGTGTGACGGGAGCGCTCCCCTCTACAGAGAGGCCCTACTGGGATCCCCACGAGATGCTGCCAGGATCTGGTAACCTGCGGAAAGGCCTAAAACTGGAAAGGATTTTTTTAAAATGATTTTATTTAAATATTTATATTCCACTTTGTAAAGACTAAAAGCATATTAAACAATCTGACAAGTTAAAATAAGTTTAACTAGTTAGAACAGTTTAAGACAATCTAAATCCCTGCATAGCTGCAAATTTAGATGGAATTAATTGGGCCCCAAAGGCTTTTATTAAAATCCATATTTTTACTTGCTACCAGAATGACACCAACATCCAGGCCTCTAAGGAGAGAGTATTTCACAACTGGGGTGCCACAACAAAGAAGGCTTTCTCCTCCATCCTTCCACAGCATATTGTTTTCACGGGGGGGGGGGGGGCATTCAATAAATTTCAGTTGTCAGATAGGCATATACAGGGACAGGTATTCCTTCTGATATTAACAGGAATTCTACACAGAATGCATAGCAGTGGTCTAATGAAGAGGCTACTGGTGCATGGGTTATTACGGCAAGGTTACCCCTGTCCAGGAAAATAGACTGAGAAATGAACAACTTAATTTCAAGTTTATGTAAATATTTATAAGCTTACTTTCTGTACCATGTCCACTTGCAGCTGTGAACAGACTATGAATACGAAATATTAAAATTTATGTTTTAAATGTATACAAAACTCCAATAAGATTATAAAATATAATTCAACCATAATAAGTATATAAGGTTACATTTACATACATAAGGTTACAATTAAGGGATCCAGCTTTTTGATAGTTTCCATTCTCAGAATGCATGAGGATTGTTGCTTTGAGAGAGAATTGATTACTTACTTGTTTTTGTCACTGGCTTTGACATCCAGAATGCACTGCTTTCTCCCTATAAGAATTGACATCTTCTTTAAACTGAACTTGTTATTTTTGCTGAATCCAAAGTCCCATCCGCACAGCGTCAGTCTTGTTACACCATCAAAAGCTGCACTGCTTGGTACAATCTGAAAAAGAAAGGAAAATAACAGTAATGCACTTATGACTTTTGATGGGCTTTGAAGGTGTTTTTTTTTTAAAAAAATGATAAAGGCAGAAAATAATTTCATCTGGTAGAAAGTACCCTACCCTTTATCTTAATTGTTCCTCACCTTTCATTCATCACAGCATGAGCCTCCTCAGACAGTAGCAATAAATAATCCAGCCACTGCTAGAAAGGTCTGAATTATGTTTAGAGGCACTGAACAAGCTCTGCATTGTAATAGTTTTTTTAATACCCCTTTGGCTTGTCTTTTATGTCTTTCTTGTGGTATGCAGAAGAATACAATGTACTTATTTTATTAGAAGTATGATACAGAATAAAAGAATATCAACCTGGTGATGTAACTTATTTCACCAATTTGATGAAAAGGCAGGAATTCATGGTGATGACAGCTTCAAAGACATCTAAATCAAACATGGCCTTGGGAACCAGAAATTCAACACAGCTTCCACTAAATGCTTTTTTGGCTGAACTGCTATCATTTGGTTACTCCTAAATTTCGAGTTAAAAATAACCTAACTTGTAGCAATGTAGTGACAATCCAGAAGGGAAATGTTCTTCCCCCTCCCACCCTTAACAACCTTCTGTATATTGTAAATTGTGTTGTAAATATAACAATGGTGGGAAAAATGTAAGAATGCTGGAGGACTTGTACAGATTTCACTAAAGGATATTCAGCAGTGTCAATAAAAATCTGACAATGCTCTAGGGCTTACACAGACCTTTAACAATACCATCTAATTCTGCAAACATTTCAAGCCCAGGCCAGAGAACAAAAGGCTTAAGGCATGCTTGTGATGGAACTAGTACAGTGTCTTTGGCTTAATCTTTTATAGTGACATTTTATTCCTATTAAGAAACACAATTGTTCCTTTCATCATGAACGCTATTTTTTCATGCTGCATCTGAGAAGAACATTTCTAGCAGAATGCTCAGGTTACTGTTCTCTTTTAATATCCAGTAAGACTAGCACAATTCTTTTAAACTTCATCTACTCAGCTTAATACTACAAGGACTGAAGAAATGAAATGCCAAGGGGAAAGTAGGCATTGCAAACATACCGCACAAATTAAACCATATAATAGTGAAATAATTGTCCCTGGAGAAAAGGGAATGAAGAAGTAAATCTAAACCCTAATAAAGTCCATTTGAAATCTCTTCCAGAGTCATCTTTGTGCATGCTGTCACATTTCCTCAATGTATTACATTACTCAAGTGCTACAAATAATGATTCTCCTGAAGGTAGTTGATATCCCTGTCTGTTCTGCAATCAAAATTGAAAAGCAAATAATAAAAAATTGACAGCAATGCAGATTGGTGGCTGGATGAGCTGGCTATTTGGTAGGAAATCTCCCAAATACTATGCTAGGATCTGTAAGAAAATCACTATTTGCTGTTGTTGTTTGCCTTTAAATCATTTCCAACGTACAAAGACCTTACCAGGGGGTTTCTTTGCAACATGTGTTCAGAGAAAGCTATCTCTGCCTTCTTCTGAGGCTGAGAGAGTATGACTTGCCCAAGATCACCCAACAGGTTTCTGTGGCTGACTGGGAATTTGGTCTCCAGAGTCCTAGTCCAATGTTCAAGTCACTACACCACAATGGCTCTCAAGATCATGATGCCTGACTAGTAATAGATAGCTAGTGAGTTTAGAAGCACAGAATCATAGAAGGAGACTACAAGGTCCAACCCCCTGCCACACAGGAATGCACCATCAAAGCATTCCCAACTGATGGCTATCCAGTCTTGCTTAAAAACCTCCAAAGAATGAGACTCTACTACATTCTGAGCCAGTGCATCGCACTGTTTAGATGGTATCTCTTCTCTTGAAGTTTGAAGCTATAGTTCTGTGTCCTAGTTTCTGAAGCAGCAGAAAACAGGTTTGCTCCATGCTCCTAGACCTTTTTTTCACATGTATTATGGTCAAGCCAGGTGTCACCCATCTCCAATCTGTGCATTTCATTTTCTTCTGCCCAAGTGTAGTACCTTACACTTCTTCCTCTTGAAATTCATTTTGTTAGTACTTAATAAAATGTAATATGGGGACACCAAACAAGCGAAGTGGAGAACAGGGGTGTGAAAATTTGGACCACTCTTGAAGAACAGGGGTTTCATGTTTGCAACCTTACTTTGTAATGTATGTATTTATGGAATTCGTATGTCATAGCAACTATGAACACAATGCAATATGCATTAGTGGAGACATCTAGACCAATGAAACCACAGATCTTTGTGGTATTCAAGATATACGCTAACAATATAATTAAAAATTGTTTATGTATCATGCATACAATATATGCCAAATACACAATTACATGCAAAATTAAAACCACATAATTGAAATACATTATCCAAGTAGCAGCAGCAAATAAAAAAATAACAATACTGTTGAGACTCTTTAGGTAGGTTATTTCGTAACTGGACTGCCATTACTGAAAAGGTTCTGTCTCTAGTAGTGACCTGCTAGACCCTGTATAGCAAGGAACTTGAGCCCTCTGAAAAATATCTTAATATCCTTGGAGGTAAATGTGGGAGTTAGTGATCTTTTAGGTAACTTAGCCCCAAACTGTTGAGGGCTTTAACAGTTTGTGAGTCAGCAATGGCCTTGAAGCCAGTGCATAAGACAAAGGACAGATTCTGTAAGATCTTCTGTCCAGCCTGTTAACAGACTTGCTGCACTGTTTTAGATCATCATAAATTTCTGAGCTGTTTGGAAAGGACATAGAAGTAACCTACCTGAGTAGATATCTCCAGTCATAAAGGATGTCAGTTGGTATATCAGCCCAAACTGATAAAAAAATACCACTAGCCAGAGAAGGCACTGAGCTGCTGGTGCAGAGATAGACAACCTGGTCCCTTCCAGCTATCTTAGACCAAACCTCCTGGAATCCCTGATGACTGGCCATACTAAAATGATTTTACAGGAGTTCAAGTGCAAAATGACTAGAGTTGCCTATCTCTGCTTTTGTCCCGGTGCTTGATTCAAAGATTCTCCGTACACAAAGGTGATCATCATTGGAGCAACCCCTTCCAGAAAAGCCTGACTCCTAATCCTTTAGACAGTTGAATCACTACTATCGTATTTGAACCGAGTCTCAATTTATTAACTCTTATGTGGTCATCACTATACCTAGGCACCAACTTAGAACACCGATTCAGTCACCTAGATTTAATGAAAAGCAGATAAAACTGGGTGTCATTCACATATTGGTGACATCCCAGTCTACTTCTTCTTTTTTTTTAAATATCATTTTATTCAAAATTCTCATTATAAAACATACATATTTGATTGTCAACTTCATTGAAATATATCTGATCTTCCACATTGATCTAGATTTCATTTTCCAGATTTCTACGAGCTTTGGGTACTGTACAACATTTTACTGTTAGTTTATCTGATAGTTCTTACATTTCATTCTTCATATTTCCGCTTCATGATATATATCCTGTCGCCCCCACGTAATATAACTTTAATCATGAATTACGTATTTCCAGCTGTTAAAACTCAGCAATTACCCGTTACGATTTGCCATTCTTTGTGTATCTCATCGTCTGATTTCCCCTTTAATCTCTGGGAGACCATGTCCGCATTTTTATTTTCAATAAGTGTAGCCCACTGTGTCTATTGTGGGTCTAGTATATCAGTCATATTTAACAAATACAATTCAGGTGTCTTAGCAAACTGGCCTTTCACTAACGTACAAATTACATTATGTACTCCATTCCAATACTTCTTAGCTTTTGAACATGTCTACCACATATGCTATATCGTACCGACCTCCTTCTGACATTTCCAGCACTGTCCGGTACCTGTATTATAAATCCTTTTCAGTTTATCTGGTGTCATATACCATCTGTGAAATAGTTTGTAATAGTTCTCTCTCAAATTCTGGGCTACTGTAAATTTCTGCATTTTTTTCCAACTCTGCTCCCAAGACTCTAATTGAATTGAATGTCCAATATTTTGAGCCCATAAAATCATTGTTTCCTTTACTGTTTCTTCGACATCCCAGTCTACTTCTATGGATGACCGCTCCCAACTGTTTCATGTATATGGTAAATAGGAGAGATTAAAAAAATAAATAAAAGCCTGCTGAATTCCAAAGCATAATTGCCATGGGCAGAGCACGACTTTCTTCCATTGGTTAAGAGTAGAAACTACCTACCTTGGACAGCCTTTTCAGAATGCTACATAGGTAACAATATCAAAACCCGATGAAATTTCCAAGAAAATTAATAGGGTCATACATCTCTCTTCCTCAAGACAAATAATCCTACAGGGTGACCACAACTGTTTCTCTTCCCAAACTAGGCTTGAAACTCAGCTGAAATCATTTGGATCAGAGGGCTTCGAAATAGCCATCAACCATTTGCCTGAGGATCTGGTCCAAGAAAAGGATTTTAAAACTCAGCCGATACTTGTTCGCATCTTCTAAATCAAGCTTTTGCATCTTCAGGAGCAGTCAGATTATAGCCTCTTAAGATGGTACTGGCACCTCACTCAAGGACAAATTTACTGCCTCCTAAGTGTCATCAGATATCCTCTTCCTATTAGAGACTATAAGCCAGAAAGGACAAGGGTCTAGGCAACAGATGTTGCCAACCACTGTGTCCATATTCTTAGTCCTAAGCAACTCAAATTCATCTGATAAATTTGGACCAGTTGGTACTCTGGACATCTTTACTAATGGAAGCATATTAGTGACTGTTTTCAAAGTTTCTTACAAGTGCTCCTGAAGATTTCACATGTGCCTCAGTAGACTAGATTGTGAAAGGCTTGTGGCACCTAGTAGTGCCGTGCCTACAACTGATTGGCAAGTTTCTTTCCACACATAATTTTAAGCACCCCTTCTGGGTTCTACAAGGATTTTGTAAATACCTCCGCTATCTAATATTGGGAGCAAGAGGTGGCTGCTCACTTATGTTGCTCACTTAGAGTTGTTTGTCCAACTAAATTCAGATTCTATTGTACAGGTGTGAAATGTTTGTTTACAATAGAAGCTTGAGCCTGGCTAGTATTTTAATAGTCAACAAGGTTAAAACAAATACAAAGAACCTTCTCTCCTTTTAAGATGAAGGAAAAAGCCAAAGCCATAATTATGTTTGTGTATATATTCACCTTTTTTAAATGACCTGAATC
This sequence comes from Cyclura pinguis, assembly GCA_030412105.1. NCBI lineage: Eukaryota > Metazoa > Chordata > Lepidosauria > Squamata > Iguanidae > Cyclura > Cyclura pinguis. Next base: position 74,773,936 of record CM059603.1, on the reverse strand, counting down.
CCATAGTTGAAACATTTGTTGTTGTTGTTGTTTCATTACTCTCTCTGGTGACACTCATCCAAATTTCCTGACTGCTTTTGGACTGTTTGTAATCACAACTAACAATCACATCATTTTTTCCCAGCTGGCCTAAGAAATAATTGCAAAGCCTTTTGACATAGTTCTTGAGCCAAGTGAGCACAGCTACTGAATGCCAAATAACTAGGCATTACAATGAAAGTTTCTAGGGAAAATTATTTCCAGGGCTGTAGCTGTGTTAGCCTGATGCAGTAAAAACAACAACAACAAAAAAATGTTGTGGCATCTTAAAGAGTAACAAATTTTATTTGGCATGAAGCTTATGTAGAGTAGAGCACAGTCCATGAAAGCTTGTGCCAAATAAAATTCATTAGTCTCTAAGTCCCACAAGACTCCTTGTTGTTCAGGGAAAATTGGTTTTATTCCCAAATCTCTGAGATAACTATACAATTCTATACATAATGAAAAATGTGAGGTGTTTTGATTGTTTGAAACTTTTTGGAAAAAGATAAATATGTTTAACTGAAAACGCTAAAGAAAAGAATAGAAAGTCAGAATTCTACAGTGTTCTTTCATAACATCCCTGACACCCACTATTATACTTCTCAGTAGCTTTTGAGAGGATAAATCAGGTTCTTAAGTTTATGACTAAAAGTTCATTAACAGGGGCTAGCCCAACAATGATGCCTATAAGTCAGACTATGAAGTATTAGCAGCTATAGGTTGAAGCAATCTTATAACTGTCAATCAGCAGCCTACATCCCATTGGTTCATTCCAAACCAATTAGATCCACTGAAATAACTACTGAATGGTAATTCGACATATAGGTAAATTCTACTGAGTCAGTGAGGCGACTCCAGTTGGGACTAACAAAAGGAGCCATACCTGCGTTAAGTGTGTGGGTTTCATTTGTGTCATGTAAGCTAGCAATCAGAATGGGACCAATGCCATAGCTGTCATTACTGGAGTAACCATGTGCCTGGGCACCAAAGCAGTACAGAATGGTGGAAGCATTATCACATTAAAGGCAAAAAAGGAGCATTATCACCAACTCAAACCTTTGTTAGAACCACCTTATGACTGACTTAGCACCAAGGTATTAAAAAATATTTTAAGCATATTGAACTCCAAAACTCTTTTACACATTAGATGTTTTTCAATTTCTATTGCAAATGCCACACAAAGGCTATTTTCCAAAGGGGATGGGGAACCTACCAAGCCTCTGTGTTTCTGCTAGATTTAATGTGCATGGGTTTAAAGAAACAGACCAAAGATATAATCTATTTTTTTTATTTTTTAGCAGTAATGCCAACCGTCATGGTCCAGCAAAGCGTGAAATCTGCCTTAGCAGCTAGCAACCATAAAGATTTAGGTGCTCGGGTGCATTGCTTTCTTTCCCTTTAGAAACAAGTTTCACAAACTTGCACATGCTGTGCATGCTATTAAACTATTTCACAATTTATCACTGCCAGAGAATAATATTTAACACAATTTTAAAGCAGTATATTGAGCAAATGAACTCAGGGTTTAAGTCAATCCAATTGCACTCTGAGAAATCATTTTTTTTCTTTTATGAACTTCAAACAAAACACTCCTAAGTACAAGAATGGTGCTCACTGATTCTCATTTAAGGAACTGACACATTCTTTTTTTTTTAAATGACATATGAAGTTAATGCTTCACTCAACATACATCTTTAAAATTACTCCATGTAGGTGAAAACACAGAGGTAACATGCTTTCATTTTATTATTAAGAAATGAACAAATTATGCAAGATGGAACTGAACAATTTCAACCTAACCTCATAACATGACACCTCATCCACACTACGGTCTCTTTCCATTGCCCTGGCAGGGTAAAGAGCCTTAATGTAGTTTTAAATATGATTTACATTCACTTCAGCGCCCTTTTACACTACATGGACTACATAAAAGGCCTAATGCAACTATGAATCAGACTTCATAATTTAAAAGTTATTTAGGGGCTGCCTTCTGCCCCATTTAAGCTGTGTGCTCCAGCTGAAAGTGAACGTAAATGCCTCCTTTCAGAAGAAATAGATTTCCCTTCACGCTGTGCATCTATACATGCCCGTGAGGTCCAAGGCGGTGGATGGATTGTTCACTAATAATTCTTGAATTCACAACTGAGTTATAATCTATTACAACAGATATATTTGTCATTATCTTGCTGTATCCTGTTACCTTGTGCTTTTCTGATTTCATTTCAATAATTCTACCATATTTCTTGTAGCAGAAAGTACAGCACATTTATTATCTTCATTAGGTTTGCTCTGGATGCAGTTTTGCACACTTACTTTTTTTTTTAAAGAAATGGCAGTTTCACATTTTCTATTTACACATTTAGCCATCTAAAAATAATAACAGCATAAATACATTGTAGTGTAAGAGGTTGGTATACGTAATGAAAGGGATTAGAAGTGTCATAGCCACTCTGTAAAACTAGACCTTCATAATAATGTCACACTTAATACAAAATGACTTGGTTAAATGCAAAGGCAGCCTATACAAATCTGGCAATGACCATAACTAAATGAAAACAGCAATGGGCAAGTAAGCTCATTTACTCATTTTGCTCACTTTTTTTAAATACATGATTTTTTTCCTAGCTGAAGTCAGTTTCTGGTTGTCTCTTTTCCCAAGGGTCTACCTATTGTCCAAAAACAAAAACAAAAAGAAAACAAAAACACAAAAAACAAAGACCTTTACTTACTGGGCAACAATAAATGAAAGAGAAACATTTTCTAAAAAGGATACCTGATCCAAATACGCCTTCAAAACTGACAGCTCTGTCAGAGTTCCCATGGGGAAACGGGTTTTAACTGAGCCAAAGAAGTACATTTTACTCCCATCAATATTAAGTTTTTTTAAAAAGCATTTTTTTTAAAAAAAGATTCACAATATGGGAAAGAAGACAACTTTTTCTTAATGATTCTTGTAACCAAGAATGAGCAAGCGATTCCATGGTGAGAAGTCTGAAGTGAGAAAGATTTAGGTGCATGCCTAACTGCAAGTCCAAAGGTGATATGTCCCACGCTGGCCCCCAGCCAGTTTCCCGGATTCTATGCTGATGAAGCTCATTCAGGTGAAATCTGAAAAAAAGCCTTCCCTATATTCATGTATTTATTTCACTTGTGAGGGAAACAGAAGTTGTAGTGGGTAGGGCATCTATCTGGCAAAATGGCTGAGAGTTACAGACACTCACACAAACACTCTGAGAAAACTATTTAGGGAAAGCCACATATGCTTTTACCTTCAGGAAGTTCACAGATACACCTCCAATACACATACACAGAGTAGACCCCATCATGTATTTCGCAATACCGTATTTGCTTTGGTTACATGCTGTACTGCATTCCACAGTGGAAACCATATATTTATCACATAACTAAACAAAGGTACCTTAGTAAACAGGAAGCTCACAGCAGGGCTGTACAGACCACATTTATCTCTCTACACTCATTTTCTCTGGCTCTCTCCAGCTCTCACCTACTCCATGCTGAACTACCAAATGGCTATTTCTCTTCTGGCTTTCTGCTAAACCAGCATCAAGCTCTATTTGGAAATAGTACAGATATTAATTTTAAAGAATTCATTCAACAAAAGGGGAAAAAAATCATACCTCAGAGATCTGGGGTGAGCATGTGTCCTGAGTCCAGCCTCCTGTACTGCACTCCGAAGAATATGCACACTGATTCCCACACCAGCCACAGTTCATGAAGGGAGGTGATAGAAGACATTGACTGCAGGTGCTGAAGTGAGAGCATCCTGGTCCACTTAATGGGATCTTGGTTATCTAATGGCACAAACATCATTCCAAAAGTGAGTTAGTTAGTGGACAACTTACGCACATCAGAGATACTAGTTATATTGTCAAGCTATCCTTGCAATAATACAGCTTCTAACTTTTACAGAACCAGAAGGCTCATACTGGAACAGACTGTCCTATGAAAGGACCAGTGAAAGCAATTCAAGGGAATATATTCCAGAGGTCTTGTGCAAGAAGCCCTCAGTGAGTTGCTAAAAAACTAGCTATTTGATTACACCTCTACAGGTGCTAGTTCATGAAGCTGATATAAGACAAATGAATTTAAGTGTGCCAGCTGAGATGCAAGTCCCATTGTGGTTTAACACCAAATATGCATGTTTAGGATCACAGCTTGTGCCAGTTAAATTTACATAACATGTCTTAACTTCCATTTACAATTTTTTTTACATCCTGGGAATCAGCTAGAGGCCTGGATTATATGGTATGCTTACCAGATCCTTACTCCTACAGACCATGGGAATGGTGTTCTCCTTCCCTCCCTATATGCCTGGTAGCCTGCCCTGCCTTCAACAGCACCATGCAAACCTATGTAAGTGTTCCTGTGTGCCTATAAACCCAGATGGCTATATCCCAAATAAAAATGGAGAATTAACTGCACAATTTCCAAAGGCATGCAATGTGAAAAATGGTCCAGGTCCAGGGACACCTGGCAGTGTGAAAGCGATAAAAGGAACACACTCACTGCTCTCTATATGTAGAACTGTTTATCTGTACAAGTGCATTACCAAGTCTTGACTAGAACCCACTAGAAGAGTAATTAATTAAATAAATAAACATTTCCAGTTGCCCCCTTCCCCTCAAAGTCTTTACAACTTTATCCTTCATATTTAGATGCACTGATCATACAAACATCAGGAAATACATATGATGTTGATGAAACCACTCCCGGCTTTGATGAGGGGAAGATGCCTTTAGTTGTCCCAGTCCCTAAGGACACCTTGCTGCTGTCAGCGCTGCCCACTGATATCACTCTTCAGGCACAACCAAATCATTTGCCCAAAGGCAAATAGACAACAATGCATTCTCACTTTGCCCACTGTCTGCATGCTGCAAGAAGGCATGTGAACCATGAGCAAAGAAAAGCACCATCAGGTTCCAGAAGTCAGTATTGGGGCCCTAACTGGGGTGTGGCTCTTTATAAGCACTCAGTGATGAATGTCCCAACACTGTCTCAGGATCACATATAGGATTACTTGAAACATAGTCACAGAATTATAGCATTGGGAGGGGCTTCATGGGTCATCTAGTCCAACCCAGGGTTCAATGCAGGACCTCCTACTTATGCATCCAAAGAAGGAGATCTTACCACCTCTCTAAGCAATTGATTTCATTGTCAAACAATTCTTATTGACAAGAGGTTCCTTCTGAAGTACAATCAAAATCTATTCTCCTGTAACTTCTAACCATTAAACCTAGTCCTATCCTCCGGGGCAGCAGAGAACAAGCCTACCTCCTCCTCTCTGCGACAGCCCTTGAAGTATTAAAAGAGCGCGATCATGCCACCCCTCAGTTTTCGCTTCACCAAGCTGAACATGCCCAGCTTTTTTAACCTTTCCTCATAGGTTTTGTTCTCTATACCTCTTTATCATCTTCATTATCCTTCTCTGAACCTGCAGATGCAACAACATTCTAATATCCAAAAACATGGTAAAAACACTCTGAATTCATATGGAGACTGAAGCTCCTGGATTAAAATCAAACTATGAAAATCAATTCCTTATATGAAAAAAAATCTGCAGATATTGTATCCTTTATTCCATAGGGGCTAAAATTGCCGAGAGTGGCCATTTGACAGCAATTACTTTGAGGTAAAGCCAGGGATAATTCTTGAATGACCATTAGCATCAATTAATTGGTGTCTATGATGTTTTTAAAAAGGTGAGGCAAAACAATTGTCAAGAATTACTAATTACAATAACATCTCTTTGCTTCAATTTAATCCCCTTTTCTAAGCACAAGACATGCTTAATATCATTTAAGCCTAGAACAAACCAACAAAGGCCAGGAAATGCTAAACACCATTCTTTTGCTTAATTCATTGTTCAGTGTTGTTCTCAACAGCTTCCACGGGAAAAAAAGAAAAGAAAAGGTGTCATGCTTATATTTGCATTTCCTCTCTTTTGCTGGTTTGTATTACGCTTCTCTTTTTCAAACAACTCCCAATATTCATTTACTTACTTCCTTAGAGGGAAAAAAAACAAAAGAAAACGAAAGAACAAAACGTTGTTTTTTTTTTAAAGGAAACAAATAATGGACACAGGAGTCTGGAAAGTGTGCAAAAAAGTGGTATTTAGAAATCAAAGAGTATATCAAATAACTTGAACCGCTATAATTTAGTCATAAGGCAGTACAAAAAATTTTGGGCCATTTTTACAAGTTATGACTGCAGTTGGTTTTTGCATTTTCACATCTACATTCAAAAGAAAAAGGTTCATGCTAACTAGAGCTATTGAAGCTTGAGTCCTTTCTGTTAATTTCTCAGAATAAAATCTCTGCTTAGTGTTACTCGTGAAAATATCCTTAGGCATACTGTACTGTGGTTCAGATCCCAAGCTCTGAAAAACTTGCTGTAAAATGAACAAGTGACAGTTTCAGTTTCACCTGTGCAGGGAAACTGTGACCTACCTTTGCTTTTAACCTTTACTCTTAATTCTGTGAGTGGAGAAAATATATTCAAAAACTCACCTAAACTAATTGTTATAAAATAGTCAATATTCAGATGAAATATCTAAAAGTGTACATTACCAAGGAAATGACCTATTAGGAAATATTACCTTCTTCCCAGTGACTGCCAACATATAACCAGCATTGCCAGCTAAATTCTCAATTATAACCTCTGGAGAAACAGGTTGAAAATCCAGACGGAAATTCACATGTGGCGTTGTGCGTTCTGAACGGGAAATCACTATCTAAAAAATGAGACAGGAAGAATAGTAAAAAACACAAGGAAATAATTCATATTCTTACTACAGAGTGCTTTTAATCCATAATTATTGTTCCACTAAGAAAGGTATAAACACCAGTTATAAATACAGTAACAAAAGTCACAAACCTCCAACTTCAAATGTTTTGAAAGGCAAAGGAGATAAAAACCATTGGAGTTATTTTTTCAAAAAAATATTGTATCACACTGGCAGGGAAAAGGAAACATATTCAGACTGGCAGAGACCATAGTTATGTACAACATGGTTATGTGCAAGTACTTCTAAGCAGAAGTATTTTAATACAGCATAGTATCTTGGCTGGTATTGTTGTTCACCCTAAATAATTCAGCTGTACTCATCAAACAACTGTGGGTACAAGTCTGTTTGGCTGGGGTGTATGAATATGGATCTTTATTATATGCAGGGCAAATAGAACTGGGGGAAGGTAGTCGGTAGAGAAAGTGGCACAGGAGGCTGCTTGAGGCTAGCAGTAAAGTTTGTGAATTTTTGTCAGAGTACTCTACACAGAGGTCTGGCTCTTGAGTGTGAGGATCATGACAATCAGCTCAGCAGCGCTGTAAAGAAGTGTTCTGGATGGACCTCTTTGGCCAATGAGTGGTTGTTTGGATCGGGTGGGGGAAGCAAGCCTGGACCCTAGTGCCATCTGGCAGATGTGCTGCCAAGCAAAAACTGTTGCATAAGGAGGTACCAGATACCTCCTTAAAGAATGCCAGAAAAAATCAGATCCGCTAGGCTAACCTCAAAGAACATCCTGGCTAAACTATCACTGCTCTAATCAAATGAGCTAGCTCCAGGCAGAAAACATTAAGATCCCACGTTGAGATATTATATGAATGTCTGATGTATCAGGTAACCTGGATCTCAGATCCCAAGGCCATTTGGCCCCAAGTCCATGTACCATGATTGTAATAGTTACACATCACTGTCATATGTCTCCAAGTCATCTTCAACTTATGGTGACCCTATCCTAGACTTTTCTTGGCAAGATTTATTCAGAATAGGTTTGCCACTGCCTTCCTTCAAGGCTAAGAGAGTGTGACTTATTCAGGGTCAACCCAGTGGGTTTCTGTAGATGAGCAGGTATTTGAACCGTGGCCTCACAGAGACCCAGTCCAACATTCAGTTCATGAAACCACATTAGCTCTGTCACACCACAATACCATACAGTGCATTCATCGGAAAGTATATTATACAATACAGAGAACTGTACAAATTCCGCGTAAGTTTTCCATGGGTAAGTCACACTGATTTTAATATTTGGTATCATACTTCAAGCTCTATTACTTTTAATGGAAGATTGTTTTTAAAAATTATTCAGATGTTCCTATTAGCATAGAGCACTGCTGTTTACTTCTTGCAAGGGATGACTGCAGAGGGTATATTATTTCTAGCTTATATGGGTCAAATGGCTGCTAGTAGGTTTCAGGGACAAATTTTAAATATACTGAATATCTTTAAAGTCTAATGCAGCCTGAGCATAGTATACCCTAAGACTCTTCTTAAATTCCCTCAGCCTTGAGATATATAGGAGAAGCTCTGTCTTCTGTCTGTGAAGTCAAATTCATTTCCTTATAGACAATAAACAATCTTTTCCATTTTATCTTTCTTAGCAGATAAAGAAGACTTAAAATTACAAGGGTTTTTATATATTTGTACTACTGCTTCTAAATCTTTTTAATTTTTTTTTGTGGGGGGGATGCTGTGATTATAAGGTGGCTAAATGCCATTTTTTAAAAAAATGTAAAACCAACGTTTGATTTTTTTTCTGAGTTGCCATAGTACTAAAAATATTTTTGACTAAATATAAAACCAGCTACAATTTGGTATAGAATTTCAGCTATCCATTTTGAAAACTATATTCTATTGAAATATACAACACAAGTCAGTCGCAGAAAACTCTTTATTTTCTTGCAAGTAAGTAGTATTCATTAGGCTAATCAAATCAAATGAACTAATCAAATGAATAGTACTTTTTTTCTTTTTAGGTATAGCTTTTTTTTTAAAGGAAAAAGTAAACAACAGCATAGTTGAATTCCTTTGGCTAGATGTTCTGTGAAATTCTAGCAAAGTCTATTGAGTTACTCTAAAATAAACCTTTTAAAACACTGCCATAGCTAATGCAACAGATGTGGAATCTGATGTCCAGTTATTTTAGCTCCTATGGCACATTTACAAGCGAACTTTTGTGAAAATGTCTGATCGTTGCTTGATACTGTAAAAACCAACCAACCAACCAACCCTCAATTAAAATACAGAATGTTAAGTGGAAAACAACATCAAATATATTTCAGATGTGTTAGTTTTGTGGTCAAGAGAGAGAGTGAAAACGAATAAACTGCAAAGCTGCATGAAAACACAGATTAATACTGGTATTACGAAGAGGTACATCCACAGCTGCAAATATCTTTATAGTGGATCATTAGCTGTATTTTCTCTCAAATGCCCACTGTAAAATACCAAGGATGGTTTTTATCATTCATTCATCATTACTGCCACATATTATTTTGTGACTAAGCAACACTATTAACCCTTAAAGCATTTCTAGGATGCATCCCCAGAACAAAGCTAGAAGCATTTGATTCTTTTACCATGATTCTAGAGAGCTGCCTAGTACATTCGACTAGGATCTAATCTCATTCAAACTGGAATTCATGCCAAGTAAACAAGGGTTGCCCTGGGAATGTAGACTAAAGGATTGCATTCTTTTCTGCTGGTAAAAGACATAGTCAATACTGACTTATCACTGCCATTCTGGGTTTATGTTAAAGTTGTAATATCCCCTGAAATGAAATATGCAGCAAGCATAGTAGTAGTAGTAGTAGTAGTAGTAGTAGTAGTAGTAATAATAATATCATCTATAAGTTTTCGTTGAATACCTGTTGTCACTTGCATTATTGACTTACTCTTGCAAGTATCATCTCTCTGAAGAAAAACATCATTGTTGGGATGTTACAAGTTACTAATATTCTTTCCACAGTGAAACCAGAACATTTAAACTTTGTTGACTTTTCTTGGTCTCTAAAACTACCTTATATAAGGTCAGTGCATTGGTCCATCTAGTCCTTAACTGTTCTCTGTCTTGCAGTTGTTCTTCACAGTTCTCAACAGAAGCATCCTCCAGGTCTGCTACCTTGTACCCTTTTACTGAAGATGTCAAGAGTATAAGATTGGACCTTAATTATGAACAACACATGCTTTGCCACTGAGCCGCAGGATTTCAAAGTAGCACTTGAGAGCAGTTACCATGATGGCTTGATTAGTCTACCATTATAACTGACTGAAAACAGATTAAAAAAGAGGGCATAAGCTATTATCTTAACCTAGAATAGTTTAAATTTTTGGCACATATGAATTCTGCACTAATGGTGGCTGATGATTTCAAAGTCAGTGGGATGGCAAATTTAAGAGAGCTCTCAAAAGTGCAGAGCACTATTCCTAAATAGGTTCAGTGCTTTTAAAGAGCTCCCTTAAAGCTAGCCAAAACATGGAATGGATTCACTACTCCACTAACAGAGAAGCCATTAGCCACCTTTATGCTGCACTGTTTTTCAATGACTGAGATGGCAACAGATGGGGGTTTCTCAAGTGGTCCTCCAGTCCAGGTATTTAATAGCCACAGATATGATTTGGTTCATATAAACTGGCAGGGTGGGGACAACACACTGAAGAGCCAAAGTACTGGCAAGAGGGATGATACAAATAAGACTATGCCAAGTAGCTGACCTGATAATTCAGATTTATTCCATTTTCTTTACAGTAAATTCTGTAGGCTGGAGTATGGGCCAAGCAATACATACCAACCTTTTCTGATTAAATGGCTGAGTTAGATTTATATTGCTGGCTCTGTTGATAGATGCATTTTGGCATCAAGATATAATCAGAGACAAATGTGTAGTGGCTTTCCACAGCAACTCAGTATTTCAGTAATTGCAGTCTATGGAGATGGAAAGTACTGAAAACACAAGATCAAGAGATTAATGTCCCATTTATCCTGGAAGTGAAAAATCGCCTTGAAGTGCATGGCTTCCAGATATTCTTTACAGCATTTTTTTTATTACTATTGGTTTTATAACTATATGTTCTTAATATATAGTAAGAAGTCTCAACTATCAGGTAAATTGCACACAGTCTGCATATTAAGCCAACAACTGTCTCATTAAAAATAGAGGCAGTAACTTTTTATCACAGTGGGCATTGGCACTGGCAACAATTAGAACTATGTTATTCCATGCACATCACTTGTAGATATTTTTGACAAAAAACAAGAGATTGGCTTGAAATTAAAACAAGTCTTGCCTTCTTATTTTTCCATGGTTCTCTAACAGGTGTATGTCATCATACAGAACACATATTCTCAAAGTCATTTCTACTGAATTTCACAGCATATCCTTATAAGAAGGGCACATACACAGTTCTCTTTAAAATACTGTACGTCATTCTAATTCACTGAATATAACTGATCTTTGAACACTTTAACCAATTCCAGTTGGAAAAAATGCTAGAACTAGAATTTTTTCTCTGTCATTTTGTTCCAAGCATTTATTTCATTTAAATGTCTACCCATAATACACCCCCAACCGTCACTCAGAACCTCAGGAAAGGCTTGACATTCAGAGAATTAAACTTATCTGAACTGAATTTGCTACATTATCTTCAAAAGAGTATTTGACTGGCTTATAACACTCAAATGAAGCAAGAAGACATAAACTGTAGCATTCTATAAAATTTAAATTGGCAATAATGTTATTGACATGCACAAAGCTTGGAGCCTCTTTAAGAAATTGATCCAATATCTTTAATATAGTTACTGCTCATGGAAGGTGCATTTGTACAAACTCTTTCAATTTTAGCCCTGTACAAAACAAATTTTCTTCAAAGCCTATATATCACAATTCTTGAAGCTGTGGTAGGTCCTGATATTTATTTCGTATATTTGTAGCAGAATCTGTAAAAATATACCCTGCTGTCTTGAAGAGCAAGCATCAACTGGAATAAGAAATAAAGAGAAAACTATGGTTAAAATATTTCTAACCTGGCTGGTTTTTGGTCCCCACTGCAGGACTATACATTAGAGGCTTTGTCATATGGAAGAATTTCAGAAGTACTGCAATGCTAAATCAAGAATCAAGTAAGATGCTACTGCACATTTGCTTCCACAGACCATACTGTTCTCCTCAAAAACCATTTATGCAGCTTAGAGGAATACTTAAAAAAAAAAAAAAGTTTCGGGCAATTGTCCCAACAGGTTTCCTATAACAAACTACTGGTATTTTGATGAACTGTTGGTCTTGTTGGGTGCCTTTAAGTCATTTCTGGCTTATGACGACCCTAATGGGAATCTACCGTGGAGTTTTCTGGGGCTGAGAGTATGTGCATGACGTGCCCACTCTATGGCTGAGCAGGAAAGCTAACCCTCGCCATAGTCCAATGCTCAAACTACTATACCATGCTGATTCTCTATACTTCCCACAAATCCACCTCTGAAATGCAGAGGCCCTGGGCATTATTGGCTGCTTCCACATGGATGTAGCTCTTAAAATGATATTAGAACTCTACATAACTTTCTTGAAATAGCATAAAAGAAACAATGCCAACTACATTCTATGAGACATAGCATTAGAAAACTGTTGCATGCAGTCTCATAACAATTTTGTTGAACATAATGTTACTGGAACAAATAGTTTTTTAAAAAAGTTGGCTTTGTTAATTTTTTTTTTGGTGCCCTGGGTGCAGAAGAATGTCCAGGAAGGCTGCATTTTCTAATCATGAGGTGTATTGCTGATAAAAGGTTAGACAAATTACAATATATTGCCTTTGATTTGAAAAGCTTATGATGACATAGAGAGGTAACTACTATTGCACTGGTGTAAAATGGCCAACAACATGGTTAATTTTTGCATTATGATGGCCAGCAATATAATTAATGTGTGCATTCCAAAATTACTCAGAGGATCATCATTCTATTCCTTTGAATACATGAACATGTAAAAACCTGGTTCTGTTTAGAAGATAGAATTATCTCTTTCCACTGATAAGGTGGAATGCACCAAGGCAAGTCTGTACAAGAGGTATGAAATGTACATAATGAAGGTTTCCAAACAAAACCTTCTGCTGTGGTTCTCTTTACATTTAAAAAGAGACACATACAAATTATCATCTTCATTTACGCAATGATTGGGAGGTAATGGGCAAATTTAACAGGTTGCTGTATCCTATTCCTACAACACTTACAGTCATTAAGTATTGCTGAAATGAGTTGCAAAAGTTTTGAATTTTCATTGTGAAGCTGCTAGGGAAATTGTTTGAATACAATGCTGCACTTCACAGAGATATTATGGAAGTTCTTGAGGATTCTGCATTGAGACTGTCATGGTGGATACCTTTAAAGGAAGTTCAAATGTTTTTGTACCACTCTTGGCCAAGCATAAGAGATCAACTGGTTAAGATTTGTGAACCCCGAGGTATAACTGTAAGCATTATAGCTGAAAAGAGTAGCCTTCCAGGCACTGTAAGTCCAAAAGGTGTCCTATGCCCTACAATCATGGCATAGTGCACAGTCCTCCCATAATTCTATAACATATTTGTGGATTTCTGCTAATCCAACAAATCTGAGACAGATAACAGATTATCCATACATAATGATAGTGGATCTATTAAGAAAGCAAGGATGAATACCACAGGCACGCACTCACCCTATGCTCCTCCTCTTCCCTTTCCCAATTACATGTTGGGATCATCTGAACCAAGGGTCAAACAGGGCCACAATTCAACATGTTCTCAGCATAGCTGGAAGCACAATGAGGACATCAGCACTGAGATCGATAGGGTCTTCTGAAGGTTTCAGCACTTCTATGATAACTGTATGTCTGGCTTGAGGGGGACTGCCACACACTTCTCTAATACTGCCTGTATACAGTGAAGGATAGGATGCCTGTATGAGGAAGCTTTGGGGCTTTAAAGTAGGTTGAGGGGGGCTTTGGGTACTGCACAGAGAAGATAGGAATATCAACCCCTGCAGTGCCCCAAAAATCACATCCTCCTGCACATGGGACACACAAGCATGAAGATGCCTCTACCTGAATTCTGGCTAGAGTTAGTTAACAACCAAAATGGTAAACTAAAATCTAGATTATGAAGTGTGGATCAATGCCATGACATCCCTAGCGAGACTATAGCCAGATTTATTATGGTAACATTGTGACAAATTAGCTAATTGAAAATAGAGTTTTATAATTAAATTGTCAATTTCAGTGTAACCCACAACAGATCTTCCAGTAGACTATACCCATCTTTCACTCACTGGGGATTCATCTTTATATCCACAACATTGCTAGTTGTGACAACATCATTCTTTCTAATCAAATACTCACTGAGAAATACTCAATTCACCTTGCATTCAACAGCTGTACTTAGAGACTGCATTCCCAGTCACACACCAAAAGCAGTCACAACAGTAAAAAGAAGAAACAGCTGCAAACTCTTTGGAGGAAGAGCAAGAGAAAAGAAAAAAAAAAAACCTTGCAGAGAGCTTGTCATACAGCACTGGAAGGAAGTAAAACCATTTTTCTTTTCTTTCTCATACATGACAGCTGTCTCAGTTAAAATTATTAGCAGCCTGTTTTGTAGCATAAACTCAGCAGTATTTAATCAACTCTGAAGTCAAGAACACTAAGCGACTAGCACTAGGTTTAACACTTTTTAGTATAGCCAAAACAATGATGTATGTCACAGGACAGCAAGTCTTTTAACAGGACAAGTGTATTCTCCCTTTCTCATACCATAACTCACTTTTTAAAAAAGGTTAAGATTGTCATCTGCACTCTAAACCTATTACCAAGTCTAATACTTAATTGCCTATAGCGCTTGGTGTAGAGCTTATCATCCTCTTTCCAGTTGATAAAGTGGTTTGATCTTCAAAATAAAACAGAAGATACTAATTGAAAAGGGTAACTTTTCAGTAGCTCAGTGTCTTACATCACCTTATGCAAGCCTTAGGGAATGAGATAATTATCTTATTAAAAAAAAGAAACAGAGGCAGAATCCAAATTACCTTTAATTGTTTCAAACAGACACACACTCATTTTTGATAGATATACTTGATATAATTAAAACTCCTGAAATAAAGAATAATAAGCAATGGAAGGGGTGAATCCTAGCATTCTAACTACTCTGACGATTTATTGCAGCATCACTGTATCCCAATGGGTTTCAACAGATATGATTAATCAATAAATGAAATGCTGTTTGCATCACTGAAGGTAACAACATTTACTAACTTTAAAGAGGCTAATGGTTACTGTTTCTTGATGGCTTTTACTTATGCTTTTTAACACTTCCTAGTGAATTTTTTCCTTTCATATTGATTTTAAAAGGTAATGCTGTGTCTTTTTGCTGCATTCAGTATAACCAAGGTGGGAAAATTATGTTGTTGAACTTCAGCTCGCAGATATCTCTCAATCAGCATTGGTCAATGACCAGTTGCCATACTGGTTGGGTGATTCTAAGAGATGGAGTCCAAAAAAATAACTTTCCCAACACAAATAGCACAGGAATGAGAAATGCAGAGCCCCTCATAAGTTGCTCTTCGCAACTTCCTTCATCTCTGATGAGCAACTATGTTGGGTAGAGGTGAACAGATTTGCAGTCCAACATCTGGAAGACCACACACACTGTACAACAGTTAAGGCTTTATTAGGAGAATTCCTCTTGCACCCAACTCTCAGAAGGCCTCAGAATCTTTTGCCAGGAAAAAAGTTGGCAGTTTTGCTGTCCACCCAAAGAAAAGTTTAGAACGTAGATGTAAGGCATATAAACTAACTGGGGGTCCACCTATTTAATGTAAATTACCCAAGTTGTAGTTACTTCCACAAAAATGGATGGAGTGGTGGTGGGTGGGCAAGGTATGCTCTTCTTTGCAGGTCTGCCTCATAAATTTGCATGATAAAGATGATCAAGGCTAATTTGAGTTGTACTCCTTGATGTACATTCAGATGAGAATAATCCCACTAAACAAAAAAGAAGGGCTTATTGTTGAATAAATATGCACAGGACTGTGTTGTTAGACTGGATTACACACAGACAACTGTTTCTGACAGCTGTTGCAGATCTGCACTATTATTTCCTCTTTGCAGAAGTAAAGCACTGTTGTTGTTTTGTTGTTGTGCGCCTTTAAGTCATTTTTGACATATGGCAATCCTAAGGCAAACCTATCATGGGGTTTTCTGGGTCTGAGAACATGTGATGCTCCCAAAGTCATCCAGAGGGTTTCCATTGTCAAGTGGGGAATCAAATCCCGGTTTCTGGAGTTGTAGTCCAAGGCTCAAACCCTACACCATGCTGGTTCTCACAGCATACTGGTTCTCCAGAAGTAAAGTACCCCATCTAAAACAGTTACCTACAAAACATGACATTTCAGAATACTTTACTCCAACTTGATCAGGCCCATAATTTCTAACCTGAGTGTTCAGACATGCAGTTTGTACAATTATGTAACTATCGAGTTACCCTAAAGTCAGGCAGCTCCATCCCATAAAAGTTAAATTAAAGATATTCCACAGATTACTGTACAAATTATTGTCTCATTGGTTGGGAATTTCATAACAGTTCAAGTCATTTCAGAGGTAACTGCTTATACAGCTAAGGGGGTGGAGGAACACACCTCTAATTTAAGTTGACATTGTGTCCTGAAAATGCCATAATAATGGTATCCTGAAGTTACAGTACTTCCTCTGCTCTTCTGCCCCTTAAAAATGTATCTCAAAGAAAGATAAACTAAGGATGGCTTCAGAGATTGGTTGATATTAGGAATTTAAGGAAACCCATGCTCTTCTACAGTTGAATGTTTCAGGCCCAAGGGCTATTCAAACAGAAAGCAAAAAAAATGAATGAGGGCAGGGAAAGCCTGTAGGTTATTACAATGGGATTTTCAAGATAACTTTGGTCTGTAACTCAATCCAGTGGTTGTGAATATTCCTGCTAATGGCACCATGTATTTCAGACAATAGCAGTCCTTTTGATCCCTTGCTGGCCTTACAAAAGGAAACGTGCTCTGGAAGTATTGTGTTTGATTCTTTAGCTTCCCACAAAAGTGGGAGGGGGAGGCGGCGGGGGAACCGCTGAGTGAAAAGATCTGTTTCAAAGCATGAATGAATAACATGACCATTATAAAGCTGAAACATCTAACTATTTGTACTTCTACAGAAAATATCAAGTCTTTTTATGTTAAGCGCAGAAAATTCACAGGACACTAAAGCAGACCTGAGAAGAGGAACTAAAAATGTTGTTACTAACATCTTATTTGTGGCCAACTGTTTGTATTGTACTGTTTTCACCTAAGAATTATGCAGTCTGAAAATGAGGGCCAGGCTTTCTCACCACTGGCCCAGATGTTTGCTTGAAAAGAAGCTAAGCACAAACGTATGGATGCCACTTCCAAGGACTGTTGTTGTTGTTGTTTGCCTCCCTGCTCAGCCATGGAAACCTACTATGTGGCATTGGGCAAGTTACACTCTGTCAGCCTCAGAGGATGGCAAAGGCAACCTCCTTGCCCCCCTCAACAAGAAACCTGATACAGCTGTTTTAGGATTGCCCTTAGTCAGAAACAACTTGGAGGCACACAACACCACCAAAAAACAGATTATGGCCTGAATCCTAATGGTTAGTACTAACAAGCATAGACTTACTGAATCAGTTGTCGAATGAGGAGCTGACACACACAGTAAGTCCCACTGAGTCAACGGATCTGCTCTAGGTGAGATTAACTGAGATTAACATAGCTTTAGGCCTGTATCACACTGTATCATTCCATGGTGTAAAAATGTGAATTTACTGGTCCACATTATATAACAGAGATAATTTGGTGTCCCTGCTAGAACACATAAAACTTTCTAGTGCAGACCAAGTAAATGGGAGAATGACAGGAGCTTCATGACACTTCTGAATTGCTGGTAGTCTATCACATGAAGCTGTTTTATGGCCCAGCAGCAAAGGCAGAAGCACTGGCTGCTGAGTGGAACAGATGATAAGCAGTGAGATAATAGCGCAGTGTCATCACCCTAACACAAATGAATTGCCAACTATAAACTAAGCACAGAAGACCTACATAAGGGAAAAGCAGAAACATGCGTAACTGTTGTACAGAAGCAGAGAAAAACTAAGACACAGAACCCTTTGTGTGTTATCAGCCACTGAAGCAGTTATCTCTAACATCTTCAACTAAATAATCTCATGTAGGAGGACTAGGAAATACCCCTAGAGAGACTGAAGAGACATCAACTAGTCAAAGCAGACAATACTGGGCTATATGGACCAATGATCTTATTTTACTGTTAAGATAGTAGAACGCCATTCTAACCTTGGAAGGAAATCATAGTGTTAAAAACTGAAGTATTACTTACCTGCATAAAGCGGCCTTCAGATGTCCCAAGATTTGCTATAGTAAGTTGCCCTTTCGTGAAGACAGATATGGATGTTAACAAAACTGTGTTGAACTGCTCTGAGAATAAGTCAATCCGCTGCAAAGCTGTTGTGACCTCCACCCGATACTCCTCATCTTGTGCTCCACAATAGGTAGTGTTTCTTGAAAAAGTCTGTGAAAAAATTAGATGTCTTAGCAAATCAACCAAATGGTTGAGAAGAAATCAAGAACATTACTGTGTCAGACAAATATGTTGCTTTGAGAGATAGTGTAGATGAATTTTATAGAAGATAGGTTTTTAAAAAATAGTTTCGTGGTTTATTTATTTACACGTTACTTTTCCACCAGTAAATGGCAACCAAGGAGTACAGTAACTAAACAAAGGCATAAAATAATTTCTTAAGGAAGAATCTTTTCTAATTTTTGAATAATTTTTCATCCTGTACAAAATAAACTGGCACATGCCTACTTACTGTAGAATAGACTTTCTTTTAAATATGCAATAGGCTATGCAAATTTTAACAATCAGGTTTTAAAATATATCTTCAGGCTCTTGATCAGAAAAGTTTCCAGTGGATGGATGAAGTTATAAATTAAAACTTGCTTTTCAAATAAAAATGTTGTTATTTTTGTCCCCTGAACTCTTTCAGACCAAACAAAAATGCCTGAAGGACCATATGTTATCTATTCTATAGTTGCTACATACTGGAATATGCAGGCTACTGTGTTCTAGTTTGTCAAGTCTAATATTTATATATGTAAATAAGAGTTTTTAATGTCCTCTTTGTACTTGGCCATTTTACTTTATTTACACAAAACTCAGATTGCTCTGGGGGGCTACTAACAAGTAAAATAAAAAATGAAACCGAGTCAATTTAATGAGGTTAAGAATATTTTGACTTCCATCCACTTAAAATTCACACTTGCCAATGCTGTTGTATATTCTCATAGCTTTTGTCATTATAGATTATTCGTTCATTTTTAATCTTCCAATTTAATGATAAAGAATATATCTTTCTTTTCTGGGAAGTTATTCTCAGAACATATGTACTGCAAGTTAGTCTTTAGGAAGTGAACACATTTGTTTTGCATCGAGAATTCAATGGTAATCTATTAACTGAGAATTCAGTTACTATTGATACTTCATCTTCTATTTTAGATAATAAACAGGGACCATTTAGATGTCAATAAGCAATTTAATACTGGAAAACATATGTGATCTGCTTCTCTTCTAGAATATGAAATGGAGCAGTGTATAATGCGAACAACTGAGTGTAAGTGTACTAAAATCAATACTATGACCATTTTTCTTCATTGTTTATTAACTTTAGGGGTTTCTTTAAAAATTAGGGCAGATTATGGTATGACTGACTGCTTATTGAAGAAACAATGAAGATATGTCCTTTTGTTTTCCAGCCTTCTATAACAGACCTTTAAAAACCAAGCCAGAATAAGAATAAAAATGTTGTCATTTCAAGTTGAAATCAAGTTTTAAAAATGTTAATGTCCCTCAAACCTTGTGTCAGCTTGCCACAGTTCAAGGTGACATCAAAACACCATGATACCAGTGATAAAAAACTATCAGACTGTTGATTAATAGGTATGCTTAGCAGCAACTGATTAGATACAGAAAGAATAAAACTAAAATCTAGTAGAAAATAAAATAAAAGTGAACATTGAAATTGAAAAGTACAATGATTTGTGGCAGAAGGTCTGGGGGACCCATTGCTTTGCAAAGGCTTCTGCTTGGTTATCATACTGGCTAGACAGGAATAATTCACTTTTGCAGTTCTGCATATATCCTTGGCATCTTGCCTCACCTGAGCACACAGCATTCACACACAAAGGCATCTGTAGCTGTGCTTGCATTTCAGCTTTTAAATGAGCTACCTGATATGTTGTATGGTACATGCATTCATTTCTCTCAGACTCTGAGCAGTGTACTTAAAATTCAACCACATGTAATCAACTACTGCAATTCCCAATGGTACCTTTACGGAGTATGACTTCATTTTCTTTACAAGAAAGGTTAAAAACGTGCTGCTCATGCTTTCAAGCAGCTGCTTGCCTCTTGGGAAAGTGCATCTCCACTTGAAGCATCAACCTCTGTAAGTGAATTGTTGTTGTTGTTTGCCTCCAAGTCATTTCTGACATATGGTGACCCAGAGGCCACATCATATCATGGGGTTTTCTGGGGCTGAGAGTGTGTGACACATCCGAAGTCACCCAATGGGTTTGCATGGCTGAGTAGGGACTTGAACCCTGGTCTCCAGTGTTGTAGTCCAACTCTCAAACTACTACATGATGCTGGCTCTTGATTCTTATTTCTATGTAATTATCCTAAATATAATCACATTTATTTTTTCAATGGATAAAAGCCTTAAACATTTATTTTACAGAACACTGCAACCTCTGAGGATTAAGCCAGGGATAGGAATGTTGCTGGACTGCAATTCCCATCATTCTCATCACTGGCTGTGCTGGCCAGGGCTGATGGGAGCTGTAGTCTAACAATATCAGGAGGGCTACCGGTTCCCTGTGTCTGCCCTAAGCTATTCAGTTGGCTGACAATACACAAAAAATCATTATTGCTGGATTAAATGTTCATAAACCTGGTGCCAAATTCCAGTGACAAATCTCACAATTATGGTACTTCACCAAGGATCCTACTGGTAACGTGGTTTAGTATTACTTCTATCTTCCACGTACATGAATGAAAGTACAAAGTCTATCTGTGACTCATTCATAAGAAAAATTTTTTGTCTGATGTAGGTCTGAATTGGAATGTGGTGAGATAACATACAATAATTTAATCCATGTCCAAACTGGGCATAAAAGCAAATTGTATTATGCTTGCTCACACAATCATTTGTTGCTAACTGGCATTTACCATGCATCTAATTTTTTTAATAAAAAGCTGCAAGTTAAAAAACAACTTAGAAAATGATTAGAAAATTAATTTATTTCTACATAAATGCATCTTGGTCTTCTTGTTTTAAACAGTTCAAAGCACTGTTTTAACTTCATATTAATATTATATTAATAATAAGTTTTTCCAACTAACTGATGTCACACCATTCTAAAGAAGTACATATATAGTTTATACAAAATCAGCACTCTATTAAATAAAGTAAAAAAAAACTTGGAAGGAAATCAACAAACCAGCCAATCTAACATATATCTTTGCTTCAGACAACTTGACATATTCATAGGTGAACGAAGATTTGAATTTTTGTTTCTCATATATAAATGCAATCCAGTAGAGCACAGTAACTCTCTAACTTAGGCTAGTAAGAATCACTAGTGTGTGTAATATAAACACATTTCAGGTTTCTTGAGACAGCATTTCACAGTGGAATCAAAAATCTATCTTAAGTAGGTGTTAAATATTTTATGACAACTTCTAAACGACACTGTAACATTTGTACAAGAATAAGAATGTTAGCTATTCAGCATAAAGCATAAACTGGAAAACAGATGTATTAAGTGGGAATGTAAGTTGTTCATGCAGAAGCTCCTAAAGAATAATCCAACTTCTACCCAAAACTTCTTCACATATTGACCTCATGTAAGCAGAAAAAGGCATACTGTTTATAGTTACCCGTAATTTATTATAAAAATAATTTTTTTAAAAAATTATTAAAGTCATGTGATATAATTCTAACTAAGAAAGAATGAGAAGTACATTATAGAAGCAAGGGACGTTCAGAGGTAGTAACTAACCAGTTAGTTAAGCTGGAAATGTCCTAACAATGTAGACAACATAATTACATTTATTTTTGACTGAAGTGATTGACTGAAGTTAGACTTTAGCACTAACTTAATTATAGCATTAAGTTAGTACCTAAACTGTTAGTGAGAGGTCATCATCATCATCATCATCATCATCATCATCATCCTAAAAATGTATTTGTTACCCGCCTCTCCCCAAGGCTCGAGGCAGGGTACAACGTAGATAGCACCGCGCCCTATGTCTCCAGATGATCTCTCCCAGCAGTTTCATGTAGATGTTAAAAAGCATTGGGGATAGAATGGTACCTTGTGGTATGCTATATAACAGCTCCTTTTTTTGAGGAGCAGCTATCCCCAAGCACCACCATCTGGAACCTGCCTGAGAGGTAAGATAGGAAACACTGCAACGTAGTGTCTGGAATCCCCCCCCCCCCGGCATTCTAGAAGGATATCATGGTCGATGGTATTGAACACCGCTGAGAGGTCTAAAAGCACCAACAGGGACACACGCCCCCTGTCAATGCTAAGACAGAGATCATCCACTAAGGTGACCATAGCAGCCTCAACTCTGTATCCTGCTCTGAAGCCAGTTTGAAATGGGTCAAAGAAGTGTGTGTCGTCCAAGAACACCTAAAGCTTAGACCTCATTTGGAATACTGTGTCTAGTTCTGCGCACCTCAATTCAAGAAGGATATTGACAAGCTAGAGTGTGTCCAGAGGAGGGTGGCCAAAATGATGAAGGGTCTGGAAGCCATGTGTTACTGCCCTGGCTAGCCTGAGCTTTGGGGATATAAAAGATATCTATTGATATCACTAATTTGTCTTCACATATCCCTTCCACGTGCTTGCGAGGCCCCTGGACAAGCACGCATACAGGCTCGGCCAATAATCGCAGTAATACTCCTAGACAATACAGGCAGGCCAGAGCCGACTCGCCGCTTTAGGAGACCTCAAGGCAAGTACCTTAATTAGGTATGCATGCGGCTTTCAAAAGATCCTCTGCCCTGCGCTGGCAGCTTGATGATTGGACTATACAATGCTCAAGTACTCTGCGTTTGCATACCGGCTACTCTATTGATAAATTCGGCTATAATTCAATCATTCAAATTCTGACCTTTCGGAGGCTTTGTCTCCAGCTCCAAATCTACTGTTTTCCCAAAGTCCGACCTAGCCTACAGTCACAATTCTCCATATAAAGACCCCTGATTTTGAGCGCTTCCTTGGATCGCTCCCAAGTTCCAGACCACCTTGCTGCCGCTTCACTTGGCGAGTTTCCCCTCAGTTCCACGTG
The DNA here is from genome assembly GCA_030412105.1 of Cyclura pinguis. NCBI lineage: Eukaryota > Metazoa > Chordata > Lepidosauria > Squamata > Iguanidae > Cyclura > Cyclura pinguis. The sequence continues at coordinate 74,750,686 of CM059603.1, read as the reverse complement.
CTGAGATACACTGAACCCCAGCTTCGCTCTCCATTATCTTCCGGACTTCAGGACAGGTTTCATATCACCCGAACCAACTACCCCTCTGAAAATCCAGCTATCGTACTCACACCTTTATTGTCCTTAGTTATCTGTGTGCGCGTGTTGCTTACATTGTGTGCCTGTATTTAATAAAGATCATTCATTATTTTCAAACCCGTCTGCTTCTTGACTTGGCCTGACCCCGTAAACACTGGGTTACAAAATCCTGCTAAGTTACCCTGACTCTCGTAACGCTAAAGCAGTGCTCAGAGCTAATCTTCCCCACTTATTGTTGAGCACATTTTGGTGTCCCTCCCGGGACCCACAGAAAACAGGGTAACACATGCCCTATGAGGAGCGGCTCAGGGAGCCGTGGATGTTTAGTCTGCAGAAGAGAAGGTTAAGAGGGGATGTGATAGCCATGTTTAAATATTTGAGTGGATGTCACGTCAAGGAGGGAGCGGGCTTGTTTTCCGCTGATCCAGAGACTAGGACAAGGAGCAATGGATTCAAGCTGCAGGAAAGGAGATTCCGCTTGAACCTCAGGAAGAACTTCCTGATGGTCAGAGCTGTCCAGCAGTGGAATATGCTGCCTCGGAGTGTGGTGGAGTCTCCTTCTTTGGAGGGTTTTAAGCAGAGGCTGGATGGCCATCTGTTGGGAGTGCTTTGATGCGTGTTCCTGCATATCAGGGGTTGGACTGGATGACCCTGTGGTCTCTTCCAACTCTATCAGTCTATAATTCTTGATCACCTTGCCCCAAAAAGGAAAGTTAGAAACTTGTCTATAATTATTAAGGTCTAGGGGATCCAGGGAGGGCTTTTTCAGGAGTGGTATAACCACAAGCCAACAAACTGTATACTTCTCAGCTGGTTCATTACCCAAAGGAATGAGTTTTTGCAAAGCTACTGCAGGTAATTGCAGTTTTATTAGCCTCTCACAGGATGTAAGAATTGCTAAGTTTAGTTCACAAGGTCCAAACCACTTTCTAAACAGTATTTCCAGTTGAATGAATGGTATCAAATCAATATTGGGAATACAGTCAGCCCTCCACATTTGCTAGAGTTAGGGGCACAGGACTCCTGCCAAAGTGGAAAAATTGCAAATATCAAAATGTGTGTGCGTGCCTAGAGGAAGGGGATTGAGGAACGGTGGGGAGAATGGACAACCCAGGGTTCAAACCAGGTCAGGAAAAGGAGAGGGAAAGGGGGTGAGTATGTTGGTCCTATACTTCCTTTCTCATGCCCATCTCTTACCTTGGCAGGGGGCATCAGGAGAGGTTTTTTGGTGCTGAGAAATCAGGCTGTGAGCCATCCTTAGCTGGCCAGGGCTGCATGGCCTGATTGGAACTGCTAAGAGGTTCCCTCAGAAAAAAATGCCAGAGGTAGGGGGGAAAGGGGTTGAAGAAACAAATAATCAAATCTGTAAAAGTCAAACCTGTGGAGGGCCAACAATAATGTGCCTTCCATATGTTGCTGAACTGCAACTGTCAGCATTTCTCACCGCAGGCTACACTGGCTAGGGCTACTTGGAATTACAGTCCAACATCAGGTGGGCTCCTATGATTCCTCCTTAAGGTAGCAATCTCAGTAACTGACTGCTCAGGCCCATCCCATTTTTATAAATAAAGGGTACATATTATATCTGTAAAACCTGAAAGACTGCAGAAACATTTGAAATCCAGTTAAACTAAAAAGCAAACAAAACAAACCCCTAAGAAATAGTTTACAAACATTATGTCAGAAAATTTTATCATCTACTTTACAAAACACTTTCTGGCCTAAATTCTATTGCTAGTTCTAACTAGAGTACTGCCGAATGGTAAATCCACATTTATGTAAGTTCCACTGATTAAGTGGGTCTATTCTAGCTGGCACTAGCAGCTAGATTATAGCAATAGTCTCAAAGGCACTTCTGTCCTGACATTCTTAGTCACTAAAATTCTATTCCACAAATACAATACTATGTTAGATTTTACTGAAATTGATGTATATATTCACTGAGACATATTTGCATGAAGCAATTAAGATCTGGTTAATTGTAGTTAACCTGCAAAATAACAATGAAGGAAGAGGAATCTCTATTATATCATAAAACAGATTGTTATGAATTTGATTTTAAAATGTCTTCATTTGATGTAAGATTAAAATGTGGTTAGAGCAGCGGACAGAGCCTTAAGCGATCTATATTGCAGCCTCCGTAGAGTCATAAACTCACTGGGTCTCACAGCTTCCCCTACTGCACAAGGTTACTATTGTGAGGATAAGTGGGAGGAGGACAGCCATACATCTAGGTTTGAACTCGCTGGAGGAAAGACCGGATATAAATGTGAATAATGAATAAGCAAAACACTTTTTTTCCTCTCCAGCGAAGGATTTTTCTCCCACAAAGCAACTTAAGGGAGAGTTTGGTGGAATACAAATTGCAATTCCACTCCATCTAAAGAAGGGCATTAGTAGTTTCCATGAAAGCAGGGCCATGAATCCATTCAGGTTTTAATCCAAACTTTAAAGTACTGAAAATATTGAGCCTATTCTGCTAATAGAGTTCAGCACTTTCATAGCTTCTTTAAAGTTAAGACTGCAACCCAGATTGTATTTATCAATCCACTGACATGGAAGCTACCACATACCACTGAAAGAAGAACTAAAGATACTATAGTCCCAGTTAAGAAATCATACTTGCTTGCAGTTGTATGTTGTATGAGCTGAATTTTAGGTGTTTAGCCAGCATGGTACAGGGATTAAGTTCTTCAATCTGCTTGGCAAACAGTTTCATCTGTTTTTGAATTAACAAATGATAGACTTAATGCAAACCACTGCACATATTTTGGTTGATCAGGGGTAAGAAATATATTGCCATCCATGCTGATGGACTGCAATGCCCATTAGCTTAGATGACTGCTGTCATTTAAGTAGGCTGTTGTGGCCTTCCAGATGTTGTTGGATCACAACTCCCAGTAGTCCTAGACAAAGTATCCATTGGGAGTTGCAATACAACATCTGTAGAGTTAAAAGATGCCCACACTTGCTTTGAAGTCAGCAAGAACATGGAAGCTGCCAGTCTTGATTCCAATAGATACTTAACTGTCACAAATCTGTTCCTGAAGACATTTAGATCAATAGAAATAACTGGTCCAAATACAAGAGAAAGAGGAATAATACAAAGCATCAGCTACTAATTTACATTTCCAGAAACTAGTAACAATCATTCACTGATAAAATAAGGGGGGCAGCAATTATGCCAGTGGTGCATTACGTAAGGTAAAAAGAAACAAATGTTGATGTAATTAGCTAATACAAATTAAAAACATTGCACATTTTCTTTTAAAAGATCATTCATAGTATTATTCACTTTTGATATTGATTACAGTGCATCAGTTCTTGTAATCCGGTTAGTGCATTAGCACTAAGTAAATAGTATTGATCCAGCTACACATATAATGCACTCATACAATCTTTGTATTTTGTCCATTTCCTTTGCATTAGATTTGAGGACACAGCACACTGATCACCAAGAGCAAAAATGTCCTAGCTAGTGAAAAAAAAATACAGAATGCTACAGGAGTGCTACTATTCCTCTGTAGAGGAAAGTCTTGAATAGAATAAATGTTTTATCAGTTTTTTTAAACCCTCTTAAAATATTTAATTTGTAGCAGAGACATTAACTTATAGCTTAGAGAACTGTCCTCTCATTCAAATAGTCTGGATAGCTATAGTGTCAGTCCCCATCAGCTAAAAATACTGCTGCTCAATGCTAAGTGGGTGAATGGCAAAACAATTGCTATCAGCACTTGATCCTGCATGAACATACAGACCTCAGCTTGTATTACAGAAATTTGGTTGGATGAAGTGGGGGTGCTAGTCCCTCTCATCTTTGCCCACCAAGATACTGCATGCAACAGCAAAGAATGACTTGAGGAAGAGGGAGGATGATTCTGTGATTCTACCATAGGAAGCCAGGACACACTAAGGATTCTGATGGTATACTGTCCATCTCACTGCTCAACAGCATCTGTTCCCGAGCTCCCCAGGGTGGTCTTTGGCTTGTAGCATGTGGACTTTAATATCCATGCTGAAGGTGTCCTATCAGGAATGGCTCAGGAATTCATGGCTGCCATGACAAAAATGAGTCTGTTCCGAGTGGTATCTGGCCCTGCTCATATTGTTGGCCACACTCTGGATCTTGTCTTCTATGCTGGATAGGGTAATGGTGATTTTGGCACGGAGGACCAAAATCCACTGTGAACAGATCATCACCTGGCTTAGACTCTCTGAGACTCAGAACCTCTGCATGGTTGAGGAACTGATTAGGATGTTTTGTCTCAGGAGGCTCTTGGATCCAGAAGGTTTTCTGGTGGGTCTTGGGAATCTTCCTATTGCCTTGGCAGATCATTCTGTTGAAGCCCTGGATCAAAGTCTGGAAAGGGGAAATGGTCAGCATGGGAAACAATAGCTCCTGAAGCATCCCCTTATGAATGGATCTAAACCATCCCTCTGATTCTCTAGGGAACTAGCAGCAATGAAACAAATGAGATGGCAACTAAAGCTATGCCAGAGCAAAACACCGAGCTAGCCCAATTGAATATGCACTAGAATCTATGAGAAGGCATTATCTATAGCAGTGTAGATAGCAGGATCAATGTGTCTGTGTCTGCAAAAAAACATCCAGTGTTTGGTTAGGGATCTTTACACCATGGCCCAACAGAATAGAGACCAGACCACTTAACAGCCTTTTGTGAACAATCTGCTAAGCACTTTGCAAACAAAACAGCTTGGATTCACTGCATCCTGGATACTATAATTAATATAGACCTGAGGATGTAACCTTGGTTCCTGCTTGCCCAGTGTTAATGAATACTTTCCAACTTGTACAGCCTAAGGATATGGAAAGGATCATTGGCGAGGTGAGAGCCATCACATATTTGTTAGACCTTTGCCCTTCCTGGCTTATTTTGAAGGGCAGAGAGGGACTGGATGGGTAGGTAAAGGTAAATTAATGCCTCTGTTTTGTGAGGAAGGATGCTGATTCACCTACAGCTGGCAGTTGTACTAACCTCATTTTTTTAAAAAAACCCACCCTGAATTCCTCTGTATTGGATAATTACTGGCCAGTCAGTCTCCAGTATTCAACTTCTGGACAAGGTACTGGGGTCTACTCATACCACATAGTTACAGCACTATTATTCCACTTTAACTGCCATGGTTCTGTCTCAGAGAATCCTCTGGTTTGTTGGTTGGTAAGGCAATGGAACTCTCAGGATGAGAAACTGAAGCACCCTACTCTAAACTGCTAATCCCAGGATTCAGCAGGACAGAATCATGGCAGTTAAAATGGAAGATTAGGGCTATAATTCTGGGCTTCCCAGTTCCATGGGTTCCTGGATGAGATGGATGATCTATTATCCATTTCAACCTGACTTCATGCCCAGTTACAGGATAGAAATGGCTTGGGACACCTTAATGGGTGACCTCTACTATGAACTGGATAGAGACAGCATGTCCCTGTTGATTCTGCTACTGGATTTTGATACCATCAACCACGGCATCCTTCTGGGCTGCCTTGCTCTGATGAGATTTGGGCGCACTGTTCTAAAGTGGCTCTATTCCTGGAGGACGAGCCCAGGAGACAGTACTCCTGTTTGGCTCCTCGACCACTGGCTTGTGGAGGCTCATAATGGTTCTGTTTTGTCCCACGTACTACTTAACACATACATAAAACTGCTGGGAGAGACGATCCAGAGTTTTGTGGCCCAGTGCTATATAAGGATGACACCCAACTCTATTACATCTTTCCACCTAACCCTATGACAGTTTCAGTTCTAAACCAGTGACTATTGGCATTAATAGGCTCATGAGGGCTAACAAATTTAAGCTTAATCCAGACAAGACAAAGGTGCTCTTACTCAGTCAAAAGGAAGATCAGGGGACTGGAATTCAGCCTGTGTGGGACAGGGTTACACTCCCACTTGAAGATGCAGGTTCACAGCTTGGATGTATTCTTGTGTTCAGTCCTGAACCTAGAAGATCAGTTTTCAGCTATGACCAGGACTACATTTCCACAATTAAGACTAATGTGCCCCTTCTGCCCATTCCTTGAGATTCCCAATTTAGCCATGGTGACACATACTTTGGTTATATCGTGCCTGGACTATTGTAATGTGCTTTACCTAAGGCTGCCCCTGAAGAACGTTTTGAAACTTCAGCTGGTTTAGAGAGCTGCAGCCATACTATTAACTGGTGCTTACAACACGGAGAACATGACTCCCTTGTTACAATCATTCTGCTGCCTGTCATCTGCTTTTGAGCAAAATTTAGTGTGGTGATGACCTATAAAGCCTCATACAGGCCAGGTCTAGGCTACCTGTGTTGGGGATGATAGGAGTTTCAGCCCCACGGAAACACAGCGGAAAAACCAGAGTTCAGTGAGCCAACAGCAGCAGCCTTGTTCCCCAGTAAGGATACTCACACACAGAGGAGTTTCTTCCAAAACAGGAGGCACTTTATCTTGCAGCAAAGTTCCGTTATATACAAAACATAGGACAGACGGACAAAAGCTTGCGCCAGGCACCAGGTTTGGTCAACAGACAAATACACACTGGCGTTGCTTTGTTATATACATATCTACAACCAATCAGGTAGAGGTTTGCACACCTCCCTCTACCATCTGCACACAACCCCAGTTTCTTATGTAACCTTGCAATTACTCACAGCTGGGGCATGATGCAACATCTTTGCAGTGGGCTGATCATTTTCCCAGGGTTCCCTGCCTGGAATCCCTGACAACCTGAAGGGCAGCTCCCCATATGAGCCTGTCCAACTTTTACAATCTTTGGGGGAGGTGTTTCTCTTGATCTCACTGACCTCAAAGGGTGCTTCTCTATGGCTGCTCTTAAACCCTGCAACTCCCTCCCTAGGGCAGCTAGACTGGTTCTGTCTTTGTTGCCCTTTCATCAGCAGAGGAAGGCCTTTTCATTCCATTGGACTTTGGGAACTCACTAATTAATAAGCAAAGTGCCTTTTCTCAGTGTGTTGTACTATTTTTACACTTTCCTTTTAAATCAATGTTTTAAACTGTTTTAATTCTATAACCATTTTGACACTATTTTAATAATTGCTTTCTGTATGTTTTACTTTTTTAAAAAAATATTGGTGTGTATTGTTAAATACAATAAGAACAACTGCAAAACAAGAATAGCCAAGATGGTAGAGGTGTGCACACATTCACCTCCTCCATTCAGCTCCTAGGGGCAAGAGACTGAACCAAATGGTTCTCTGATGTTGCTATGCCTATCATCCATTCTCTCACCTCCAGCTCACACAGTGGGTGTAATGCACAAAAGGAATCTATGGGTGTACAGTAACTTCATGAACTTGGAAGAACTTGTGATGTACATGCGTAAGCCTTCCTTCCATCCAAACTTGCTTATTGATATAAGAGGAGGCGGAGCATCTGTGTTCTTGCTCCTCTTTTTTCTCTCTCACACTTTGAAGATACGGGGAACAGTGTTTGGATGTGCACACCCCCTTTATCACTTATTATTACTTATTGGATTAAATTCTAAACACAGTAGACATTTTCATGATTTACAGAACACATTTGGCAAACTTCTCATGCAGAGCTTAAAGTCTTAGAATGTACTATCATATGTCTGTGATAGGCCTTTGCCTGAGATGCTTCTTACAGAACTAACCCCTATTTTGTTCAATGGGACTCACTCCCAAATAAGCAGCAGAGTTTAAATCTAATTTTTAGTAACCACATTAAACCAAAAGAACTTGACTTCCCAGTTTCCCACTCAGTCAACAAATGGGTCTACTCTAAGTGCAAATAGCAACTAAATTTAGGCTCAGGACTACAGCATTTGATATATACCATACACTGTGTTCACTTGGTATTGAAATGTAGGTATAAAAAGTGCATTGCAAAGAGCAGACAAATTGTTTCAAAAACTGTACGGCGGTAAACCTTAGCCTGCTTCAACCTTGCTTTCTCCTGTAATGTGCTTTAAGAAGCAAATGATTGCACTGTGAATTTGTAGTGGGAATTGGGAAAAATACTTCTTGTTTGAGACAATGAAACAGGTATGATGTACATAAACGTGTATATAGGCAAGTGAGTGTGTGTGCATGCATATATTAGAAAAAGAGAGAGAAAAGAAGGGACACACAGGGATTCGGTTATAACCTTAGGCTTTTAAACCATTCTGTGCTGGATAAGAATACATTTATTTCCAGGCTTAAAAACAGATACTGAAATCTTATACAGCTTTGTACATTACTGCCAAAGCTTTTAATAAAGAATTTTTTAAAAAATACTGAGCTTATACCTATTTGAAATGAACTATCTATTTCTTTAAAGTGAGAATATGCCTAAAAACAAGTCACATCAGCTGTTTATGATGAGCCAATTCGATATTTTCAATCCTGCCAAAAATTTGTAATAAAGAAAAATACAGATTACAGTTACAGGGCCTTGAAGGGGCTATTTGTCTCTGTTTATTATATTAAATATTACTAGACGTTTGCTGAGGACAACAGATCAATAAAGGTCTTTGTGGTTTCCTGATGGAAGGTTGCAATTATTTTCTCCCATTACAAAATAAGCATAACTCAATTTCTCTCATCTATCATCTTTGTAAAGAAATATCACTGTGTGTTTATTTCACTGTCTCTCTTGATTTCATTTTAGGCGGCCTCTTGCTTTCATTTCACACTCCTAAATCTTTTCTTCCCCTATTTGCATCTTCATTTGACAGTAATAGTGACCAGTTTATCATGCCATGGCAGAGTGATAGAGTGATAGATAGTAAAATGAAAGTTATTTTATGAGCTTTCTTGGGACTGACATGTTAAACATTTTTTTTGCAACATCTTCAATTCTGTGAAGAAGAGTAAACTATATTCTAATCTCAAAACTAGTTGTCTGATGATTTTAACTGTTTCTTAAGATGTCTAGTTTTGTACAAAAGTGCAAGAAATAACATTTTTTTTTATTTGAGCAATCCTTGCTGAAAATGACAAAAATTGGGACTGTGTCCAGTCTATTTTATTCAGTTTCTCCAGCATGTGGTAAAAAATAAAAAAAATACCAAAGAAGTGACTCAGTCTTTTCGCATTATTTGCTTTATTATATTTTAGTTTCATTGAAGCTACTCTAAAGCCTCCCACCCCCACTATCCTGATGTACTTTGTTGTTGTTAACTGCTATCATGTCAGCTTTGATTTATGGCAGTCCTATGAATGAGTCACCCTGTCATGAATAGCCCTGCTCAGGTCTTGAAAACTCAGGGCTATGGCTTCCTGATTGAGTCAATCCGTCTGTCTTCCTCTTTCTTACTGCCTTCTACCTCGCTAAACATTATTGTCCTTTCCAATGAGTCATGTCTTCTCATGATATGTCCAAAGTATGACAGTCTTGGTTTAGTCATCTTGGATTCTAGGGAGCATTCGGGCTTGATCTGTTCTCTCTGTGTGTACCTTCAAATCATCTGTCAACTTTAGGTGATCCCATTAATTCCATAGTGTTTTCTTAGGTAAGGAATGTTCAGAGGTGGCTTTGCCAGTACCCTCCTCTGAAATAAAGCCTCCAGCACCTGGTATTCATTGGTGGTCTCCCATCCAAGTTCTAACTAGGTCTGACTGTGCTCTAGGACGCATCTGTCTTTTTGGCAGTCTAGGTATTATGCAGTTCTTGTTGCTCTTACTCTGTGAGTTAAATTAAGACCTGCCATAGGGGAAGAATTCATGAGGATTGTTCCTACTTCAAGAATCCTCACTGAAACTAAGGGAGACTGAACTGAAACTGATGGGGGTGATAGATTGTGTGCATTGCTAAGGACACTGCATTTAGAGATGTAAAGGTTTAAAATAGGAGTGGTAATATATGACCTTCCCAATGTGAATGGATTGAAAATCCCATCATTCCTCCCTTATGTTGGCTTGGGCTACTGGGAGCGACAGTCTAACAACATCTGAAAGACCGCATGATTCCTACTTCTGGATTAAACCAGACAAAATTAATTTTAATTAAGGTTTCAAATTTGAATGTGTAAGCCAGTACTGTTACGCAGTTGTAGCACACACTGTGGACTTGTGTACTACAATATAACTTATTAGAAACTGATGTGATGTTTGTGGTAGTGTCCAACCAGTTAAGATTAAAAGATCTGGCTCTGCACTAAATAAGGGAAAATTCTTTTACAATATTTGAGGAAAAGCAGATGCAGCCAAGCACAGCCAGCTAGAAGTACCCTACCTAGATCCAGTACTGGGTCAGATGGACAATAGCTAAGCAAAGAGCTGCTGGCCACTTTGAGATAATCAACTTACTAAACTGGATTCAGAACCCAGCCAGAAACAGTGAAGTTCTTATACAAATATCCAGCCTGTTCAACTCCCTGGCACTTACACTCTGATTATTCATAGCTGCTGCAATTCATTTAAAGGAAATTCCTTGGAGAGCACATTACAGCAGTTGAATCTTGGAATGGGTATGGATTTTGCTCCACTTAAAGTAGCAAAAGGGGGGAAGAGAAATTTAATGAGCTTATTCCTATCTTAACTCTTCTATTAGACTTAGCTTGATCAATTTAAAATCATGATAAATATTCTCATGGCTTGATTATTTGTTGGACAAGGACTTATGCTTTGGGAAAAGAGCTCTGTAGGATGTAAGCACTTCTACATTTAGATCTGTGAGAGTCAGGGAGGCTCACAACCTGAGCTCCCACTGCAAGGCAACATTTGCAGGTTCATGTGATGGGTCCTGTTCATTCTTCTCTTTTCTATCAGTTTCTAACCAGAAACTGCAGAAGATGTGGAAGACAACTGCAGAAATAAAGAGCAAGAATAGACTCAGTAGAGCTTATCAATTCCCTTACAATTCTTTCTGTGACAAAGGCAGCATTTCTGGATGCATTCTACTTTACCACATCCCAAATGATGTTTCGTAATCCAAGGCACACTAACCTGATTGGCCACTGCGGAAGTCTGCCATACAGTCCTAACAATTACAGTCACAAAGTACAGAAACACATCTTTATCTCTACCATTCTAAGTAACTGTTTCTAGAGAGCCAGAGGGTTTATCTTCCTAGCTATTGTTCGATTGTTTAAATCAGAAGTGCGCAACTGCAGCCAGAGCAAAGTCCAAAATTCACCTCTAAGTATCAGGGGAAGGCCATACTGGCCCATTTTTCAACTGAAAGTCAAATGTATAAATCACTTCTGCTTGCAACATTTTTGCTTCCTTGGGCCACTTCTGAGTCGAAGATGGGTAGGGAAGATTGGAGCAGATCTCCCAGTCCAGGTAATCTACAAGAATGCCATTAACGTTTTGGGTGAGGATGTGCGTGTGTGTGTGGTTGGAGGGGTGCTAGCCATGTGTGTTGCACTTCTCCACTACTGGTTTAAGCTATACTTTTCTCCTAGGTAAGCAGACTATGTAAGAATTATGTTCAGCGGGACCTTACTCATGACCTAATGGACTCTGTGGCCTCCACATTCCATCTCTGTCTAGGCTCATCTTCTGCTAACATGACCACCAGAGGTGAACCCAGAATATAAAGCCCATTTAAGTTCTTATAGACCCTAATCCCAGTTATCTTTGTTTTTTATCATTCTCCCTTCTGTTTCTGGAAAGAGGTTATTCTGACCTCAAAATACAGTAAGGGTTATTATAGTGTGAGTTCTGTTCCAGAGGTGACAAACAACATTTCAGCACCAAGTTTGCCTCTCAGTCAAAGAAATCTCATAGGGTTTTTGTTTTTTGTCTGGAAGAAAAACACAGCTTTCTGATGTGCATTCCAGGAGAAAGTATTTACAAAGCTTATGTGAAGGGGAAGAAGGTCAGAAGAAATAAATGCACACATTTTTATGAAAGAATCATACTAGAGGCATATATTCACTTTATTCTTCTGCAGCACCTCTTTATCAGTATTAGGCATCAAAAACCTCCAAGTCTTCTGATCTAAGCTCTTATGACATTTCTCAAAATTGTGTGTGTTGCCCATATAATCAAGCTTTCAGCTTCCATAATATATTCATCAGTGGTATGCAAAACACTAGCAAACTCGAGAAAATATCCAAGTATTTCTAAGCAAGAAAGATTTTTTTCTAGTTAGTGGAACCTGACCAATGATACTGTCAACAGTTTTCATGAAATGCTATGGAAAGAAAAGAGTATTAGAATAGATCAAGGTGGGTTATAAACAGAGATTATAAACAACACGTAAAGCAAACAAACACTGTCTTATGCTTATGTATGAAAATGCTCTAAAGACAAATATTTGATATTTTCTAGAATGAAAAATGAATAAAGGAAATTAAGCCTTCAGGAAAAGAGGAATGTTAAGCCAACTGCTAAAGGAAGGCAAATTAAGTTGTATTCGCCACTCTAAGAATAATATCCTGGAAAATGAAGAAAGAAACTTTAATTTTTTTACAAACATTTATATAAACTACCAGACACAAGCTACAAACCATGTAAGCTGAAGACTTGTAGTTTTAAGCTGTTCACTCTCAATGGGAATACACTGGTTTAAATTCAAATATTTTGGGTATACCTGGTTGTTGATTAAACTGATAACAGAAAAATGAATTATTTATTAAATTTCTGGCTTGAATTTTTCCCTAAAAAAAGGCAAGGTCCCTTATAGTTAATATATAAAAAAGTTGAAACAATAAAAAGATACACAATATGAAATTTTCCACCAATAATAAATTATAGACATAATCAATTGGACTAAGGCTGTTATTTAAAACCTGGCTAATCACGTCCCATCAAATTACCTTGGAATCAAGAAGAATCTTAACCTGCTGTGGAAATTGATAATGTCAGAGCCAGGTAGATATCCCAGGGGAGAGCATATGAGAAGTAGGGAAACACATAGTCACAAAGTTCTCTCTTCTGTCATCACCCTCCAAGGCCTGCTTGGAGTACTTACTCTGAGGGAAGCCTCAGATATTAATCACAGGGTGTAGGCATATTTTGTAACCGGAGGGGTGTTGGAAACAGTATCTGTAAATACCTCAGCTTCGCACTAGCAAGAAAATGGGACAGTTAAGAATATTATTGTCCAGTTTTCAATAGATAACTGGAATACGTGTATTTTGCAATACATATGCTAAAGAAACTTCACAAAAACAGCCACAACAAGGAGTGCTGAAAGCTGAAATAGGGAAAAAATGTGGGGAGTTTTTGTAGCAGAAATTTCACAATCTTCCTGGGAAAATTTTCCTCAATCAACTACAAATAATTTGTCCACAGAATGGCCTGAGATAAGGGAAGCCTGGGTAAGATAAATTTCAGCCACGTCAGGCTGTTATCTGCTTTCTCTCTCCTTGCCTCACTCTACCATGTGTCAGTCATCTAGAAAAAAATGTTCCCTTTAAACACTAAAAGACATAAAAGAATCCTGAACTATCTTTGAGACTAAGTAGGATAAAGGAATGGATAGCATAAGCTTTTGCTGAGACAGCCCACTCCATTTTTAGCCTGTTTACGGAGGCTGTCAGATGCACCAGGTAGCAAGCATGTGAGGATATGTACCTTGCATCTTTTGTACAGAACGTTTAAAAATAAATAAAAAGTGAGAAGAATTCCATTGGTCCATCTCTCCCCACCAAGTTTATCAGGTAGAAGCCAAGTTTCAGTAGCAAGAGGTGGCAAGAGTGTTCAAGAGGGCCAGAAACAGAAGAGACGGCAGTGGAAGTCACTGTGCATCCAAAATACAAACATTTTTTTAAAAAAGGCCAGGCAACTTATAGAGCAAAGCCAATGCCTATTATCTTCACTCTCAGACAGGATTCCCGATGGATCCATGTTAGCACAGAGACTCTCTGGGACTGAAGAAGATGTGTAGGCCTGGCATGTCCTTTCATATAGAGACACACCTTTTTAAAAAGTTAAACATACAGGTGCACACAAACAATGTTTTAGTGGCCACTCCTTAAATCTGATGCTAACTGAGGAGAGAAGATGAAGTTGTCCCACCCCAATCTAAAACTTCATCTGAAGCATTTTGCCTCTGTGGATGAAAGATGAAAACACAAAATTGTATCAAGCCTGCAATTCCCATACTCAGTTAGTAGATGGAGAAATATGGATGGTATGGGGGATCACCTGTGCTTTATAGGCTTAAACCAACATTTTAAACTGGGTGTAAAACCAGTACCTAAAAGAAAGGGAAGGACTCATGAAGTGTTTTTTTTTGTTTAAATATAAAAAAGACTGGAATTCAATTATCAAATGCACACAGATATCAAGCCCTTATGGGATGACATCAGCAGGGAACATTTGACATTACTTTACTGGCAGCCTTAGAAGACACAAACTCAAAAAATAAAAATAAAAAAAAAGATGCAACATATCCAAGTCCTGTGCCAAACAGTTTAAGGTTATAATCCTAAATATGCTTTAAGATGAGTGAGCACCATAGGACACAAGCATACTTACTCCTGAAGTAAACATGCATAGAACTGAACCTGAATCACATAGTTTCAGGTGAATGGTTTCATAGTTTAAATGTTTTCGTTGATTCATGAAAGGAAATATGGTGACTGTGAATTCAGTCTTTAAATGTCAGAGTTGTTTTTAAGGCTGTAGAGCCTAGAGCAAATGTGTGCAACTGCAGGGGCCTGGGAGAGCACACTGCCCCATAGAACCTTGTCTATACCCCAAGGGGCTGGGGGCAAGTTATGCTTTTCAAAACTTTTCTTAAACCCCAAAGCCCTGCTACCTACTCCTGTAGCCACAGGAGACAGTTTCTCCATATCTGTGGATCTCCTCCTGTTCTCAGCCATTTTAAGCCCAGGAGAGACCTTTTTTAAAACTGGAAGTAAACCAGAAGTCAACATTGCTGAAAATTCTGAATGGGTGCTCAGTGGCTGTTGGGGGACATCTGCAGCCAGTTGGTTGTACTTTCCCTAGCCGTGCCTAGAGAATTTCTGAATGTCTGAAAAACTGCCTTCTAAAAGCCACCCACCTCAATCTTAGACTCTTCTGTGGACAGTATTGCCTTCAGAGGTTAGGCTGGTGGCTATGGAGAGAGAGGAGGCCCTTATCAACAATATCAGCCCCCCAGCTCTAGAACTATGCTACTCAAAATGCTGGGGCATGTATAAGTGTCAAATTGTGAGCTGTCAGTTTGAAGTGACTTTCCAGGGAAAAAAAAAGAAAGAGCTGTAATTAATGGACACAATGGATGCAAATATGGTATCAGTTCTTGACCCATGGGGAAAAAATCCAGGTCTCCCACATCATGTACAATGAAAAGCACCTCTCTACAGTGTCCTCCATCATCATCATCATCATCCATAATTTCTTCAAGACTTTGGATCAAGTCTAGCCATTTACTCAAGAAATTAAAAGCATTTAATGTGAAATGGCCATGAAATACAGATACAAGACAACGAAAATTGCATTTGTATAATAAACGATGTAAAGGATTCTACAATATACAGTTAAATAGTATAGAATACTGGGATTTAAGGGTGCCATATAGAATGTAACAGATATACATTTTTAACTAGTAAAAGTATTATGTAATCCAAATCAGCAAGTAGCATTTATGATTACATCATTTATCATGTTATGTAATATGATCATGTAAATGTAATATGTCATGGCATGTAACAGAAAATAATGTTGAGATACTATGCTACATATGTTAACCTTGGCAAAAGAAAGTTCATTTTCCTTTTTTTTCAAAACCATGAATGGAGGCAGAGAAGAAGAAGAGAAATATTGAATATTATCTTTGAGAGACTTGAATCAATTAGACTACTGTAATCCATTTAAAAGGAGGATGGAAATTCTTTTTTTATCTCTACTTTTTAATTTCTAATTCACAGGTTTCATGTTTTCTTTGTCATTTTTTTCCTGTTCTTTTATGTAATTGTAGAGTTTTAGTGTTTCTGGAAATTATTAATAAGGATATATTTTTAAAAAATCAAATGGCCAGGAAAGGTTTCCTAGTAGCGCTTGTATTGCTCTTCACTTCTACCATTTAATTATTTTTCTGTTTCTTAATGGATAATCATTTCCTGTAGTTATTTAATGCCATTTTAACTGGGTGTTTTACATCACTTTGAATGCTGTTTTAAAAGAAAAGCAAGAAATAAAATATAACTAAATAAATATCCAATAAAAAGAGGGTGAAGGACTGCATTCATGACAGACTTTTTTCCATAGCAGCTTTATCTCTAATACTAGACTTATCTTCTTAAAACCTCCTCTGCTGACTTCCATATTCCATTTACAGGAACTGCTTCTTTCAGAGATGAATCACCAGTGGCTGTAACCAATACTAATTGTTATTTATTTAGACAAACAACTTGAAGAATTTGGAACAATTGGGCCTGGATTTCACCCAGAAAAAAATGGTAGCCCTGAAAAATACTTACTGCTCACAACTGAAATCAATGAAGCAATGCTATTAATAACAGGATACCCAATAGAAATGAGACTAGAAATGTGTAGATAATTAGCTGATTCAAGCAACTAATTAGCATCATGGCCACTTACCCTGTTCAGACAGTAGTTGCTGTTCTTCCTATAAAGATGCTGAAGACACTTCATGTTTTGTTTGTCCACTATCTTGCCAAAAAAATCATTGATGGTTTTGATAGAGACTGCACAGACAGCAGATTTATGAGTTGGTTCTGAAGAGTCTGGTTTACTTTGGGCAAATGCACCAAACAGCACATCATCGTTAACATCAAGCCCCATTTCCTGGGCTAAGGCTGCACCCGGCTTACCAATATAGGCAGCCTGCAAAAGATTAAATACCTCATTTGACCGCTTGGTTGATCTCTTTTTACGTTTTTCAGTATAAATACATTCAAGAGGCATTTCCATGTACGAACGCAGCTCAGAATCAAAAGAACAGAACCGTATGATCCTTGTGTGAAAAGCCTGGGAGTCTAGAGATTCTCTCTGGACAGTGAGAAAGTACACAAAGTGGTCTTTTTCAAATGCATGAATGTACTTAATGGGGTATGAATCCCTGAATTCTGGAAGGACGTCAATATAAGAGTAAGGCGTGAGAAACTCAAAGCCATCCAAGGTTTCTTTTAATCTCCGGACTGATACTGAATGTAGCAAATGGTCTTGCTGAGATGAATTATTTACAGTATTCCCAACATAGAAGTACACAAATCTTTCCTTCTCTGTCACCAGAACTTTGCTGCCCAAGGGGCTTACAACACAGTCAGGACACTGGTCTGATTCTTCATCCACTGGCTTAGGATACATACAGTGCACGTTACTTCCAATGTCAGCAGGCTCACCAGGATGAATGACATGGCGCTGGCAAGTTCCCTTTGCAATGCTCCCACAGCTGATGAGCTGGTGACCATAGTATGTTTCTAGGAATAGAGCCATGTTCCTGTTATCCTTCCAAATGTTTTCAGATTGGTTTAATTTAGGCTTACACTCTGTACAAGGAGCACAATCTGGGTTCTCCAAAACAGGTCCAGTCTTGTACACAAAGACATTGTGAAGACTTTCATTTAGGACATATATTTTGTTGACCGCTCCTACATAAAAGTGGTTCTTGTACAGAACTATATTTTGTATCAATGTTTCTGCAGTGAAATTAGGGAGCTGATAGTTGACATTCAAATTCATTTCTGGTCTTGAAACTGCTTCTTTACACTTGCCATCACTCCTTGGTATGAAGGTGAACAGAAATAAAATAATCCCAGAAGCAAAAGTAGCAAAAGCCTTCATTACTGCAGATTTATCCTGTCAAAAGACATTTAAAAAAAAACATTAGTAACAGAAATGAATATGTAAGCTGTATATGACTTTTGTTTTGTTTTGTTTAATCTCACAGGAAAAAACAATGAAAAGGTAAAGGGATGAGGTCAAACTTAGAACTTCAGTGGCAGTAACAAGAGGAAAGTTTGCGGTAGCACAGTAAAGATGTTACTACAATGCTCCACCTCTGCTAGTCCTGTAAGGATCAGTCCTGGCCTAAAGATCTCTGGTTAAACACTGTTATTGAAACACTCCTTGACAATCTATGGAACATAATTTGAGCATTTTTGCCACAATGACTACACCAACCAGGGAAATGCTTGTGTAAGGTTATTTCAGAGATCCACTTGCACAAACCAGTAAAATATACAACTACTGGGCCAACTGGCCAGTTAAGTGAGTGCAAAGCCTAAACAGGATGCCAGCAATTATGAATATGATTTGTTTTTTAAAACACAGGTGGTATCATGAGCAGGCATTTTATAAACAGATGTTTTAGGATGTGCAAAATAACACAGTAAAAAGTTCTCTTTCGATTAATTTTGAGCCAACAGACTATGCATAAACAAAGGAGAACTTTTAGAAATAAAACCATTTTGCGTTAAATATAAAACAAAATAAACCATAACTCCATCCAAAAACTGAATTTCAAGGCAGTACATATAGTTATGTATTCCAAGCTTCCAAATTTCCACTAGTATTTTGATATATTTTGGTACTAAAATATAATCCTTTATATTTTGACTTCTTATAATGGTAATACACTAATCACTACCATCATTGACAGATTACATGCAAATCTACTCACAGTGTCATGATTTCAATGGCCCTTCTCTAAGTATGACTGTATTTGATTTTAACCCATTGTGATGTAAAAAAGATTGGCAAAATACTCTAAAAAACCCACAAAACTGCGAAGAAAGGAAGACTCTATTCATCTACTTATTTATTATATAACTACTTCTTATAATAAATAAAAGAGTTTAGGATGTTCATGAAAATGTAAATGTAATAGCAATAAGGTTAGATGGAAAATGTACAAGTCAGATATCTAGGACATTGAATACTGTATTGTATATTATATATATGTGCATCTACAAATTCTTGTATAAAAAGGGGAATATTTGTATAATTAATAAAAATATTTGGAACCCTCCCCCCAAAACTTTGTTTTTGAATTGGTTGGGAAACTGTTAATCTATTATTTGTCTCAAAACATTCCAGGAGCTTTTGGGGACGTCATTACTTCACACTCTGCATGGTGAATTTTTCATGTCTCCTATTTCTTGACTTATTTTGCTGAGATTAAAAAAAAAAAGTCTTCATAGCAATAAGTCACTTCATGTTCTTGGAATGCCTGGGTAGGCAAAAAACACTATTACACAAAGAACCGACAAAGCAATCTGGCTGAGGAAGTGCCTAAACTAGCAATTTTCCCCCTTTTTATTCATTTTTGATGTGGTTTTCAAAGTCAGGAGACTCATGATCACGGTGATATTTAACACTTTGACATGGCTAAATAAATGAACTGCAGTCTGAAACAGCAAGTTTTAACAACTGATTACTAAACATTCAGAAAGGAGAGATATAGTAGTAATGGAGGATTTCAACTATCCTGATATTAGCTGGAAATCAAATTCTGCCAAAAGTATCAGGTCCAACAAATTCTTCACTTGTCTAACAGACAATTGCATTGTCCAAAAGATGGAAGAGGCAACAAGTCGATGAGCTATTTTAGATCTGATCATAGCCAACAATGATGACCTGGTTAATGGGGTAGAAGTGGTGAGGTCCTTAGTTGGGAGTGACCAAGTTCTCCTGGAGTTATTTATATAAAGGAAAGGGGAAGCCAAGCATAGTGAGACACATATTCTAAACTTTAACAAAGCTGATTTCAATGAACTTAGGGAGATGCTGGGTCCCGTCCTGTGGTCAGGAATACTAAAAGAGAAGGGAATTCAGGATGGATGGGAGTTTCTTAAAAGTCAGATATTGAAAGCCTAATTTCGAAGAATTCCAATGAGGAGGAAAAATGGGAGGTGTCTAAAGAATCCAGGATGGATATCTAAAGAACTTTCAACTGAGCTAAGATTTAAAAGGGACATGTATATGAAAACAGAAAGACAGGGAAATCACCAAACAGGAATTCTGTAGAATAGTCAGCATGTACAGAGAGAAAGTTAGAAAAGCTAAAGCACACAATGAGCTCAGGCCAGAGAGGTTAAAAACAATAAAAAGGGCTTTTTTGGTTATATCTGTAGCAAAAGGAAGAACAAGGAAGCAGCGAGGAGAAAACAGCAAAATGCTAACAGGAGACAGAGAAAAGGCAGAACTACTCGACACCTTCTTTGCCTTGTTCTTCTCCCAAAAGGAAAACAGTATTTTACCTGGGAAAAATGGAGCAGATGATGCTGTAGGAGAAATGCAGCAAAGTGTAGCTAAAGAGGTAGTACAGGAATACCCAGCTAATCTAAACAAATTCAAGTTTCCAGGACCAGATGAACTACATCCAAGGATTATTAAAAGAACTGGCAAAAGTAATCTCAGAAACTCTGACAATAATTGTGGAGAAAAGTAAAGTTCCATCAGACTGGAGGAGGGCAAATGTTGTTCCCATCTTCAAAAAAGGGGGAAAAAGATGACCCAAACAATTACCACCCAGTCAGCCTGACAGCAATACCAGGAAAGATTCTAGAACAGATCGTTAAATAAGACGCCTATAAGCAATTAGAAAGGAATGCCATGATCACTAAAAGTCAACATGGGTTTCTCAAAAACAAGTCATGACAGACTAATTTTTTTTTTTGACAGAGTTACAAGCTTGATAGAGGAAGGGAATGCTGTGGATATAGCATATCTTGAATTCAGTAACTCTTTTGACAAGGTCACCCATGACATTCTTGCAAACAAGGTGGTAAAACATGGGCTAGACAATGCCACTCTTAGGTATATTTGCAACTAGTTGACCAACTACATTCAAAAGGTGTTCACCAAGGGCTCCTCTTTATCCTGGGCAGAAGTGCCTAATGGGGGGCCACAGGATTCTGTCCTGGACCCTGTGCTTTGCAATTTCATTATAAATGACTTGGGTGATGGAACAGAGGGCATTCTTATCAAATTTGCAGATGGCACTAAATTAGGAAGGGTAGCTAATATCCTAGAGGACAGGATTACAACTCAGGCCATTTCTGTACTACACTGTTATAGTGCTATTATTCCACTTTCAGTACCCTGTAGAATTCTGGGGTTTGTAGTTTACTGAGGCCAAAGAGCTTTCTGGCTGAGAATTCTAAATGGCCCTCCCTAAACGGCAAACTCCATGATTTCATAGGATGTTGAAAGTGGAAAAGTAGCACTATAACAGTGTAGTGTGGAAATGGCCTCAAAATGACCTTAACATATTAGAGAGCTGGTCCAAAACTAACAAAATAAATTTCAACAGGGAGAAAAGCAAACTATTACACTTGGGCAGAAAAAATGAAATGCACAGATATAGGATGGATAGCACCTGGATTGACCACAGTAAATGTGAAAGAGATCTAGGAATCTTAGTAGACCATAAGCTAAACATGTGTCAACCATGTGATGTGGTACCTACAAAAGCCAGAGCAATTCTAGGCTATTTTAATAGGAGTACAGTATTCAGGTCAAAGAAATTAATAGTACCATTCTATCCGACTTTGGTCATACCTCACCTGGAATACTGTGTCCAGTTCTGAGTACCACAGTTCAAGAAAGATATTGACCAGCTGGAATGTGTCCAGAGGAGGGCGACCAAAATGGTAAAAGGCCTGGAAATCATGACCTATGAAGACTGCTTTGGGAGCTGGGTACGACTAGCCTGGAGAAGATTAAGAAGTGACATGATAGCCACGACTAAATATTTGAAGGGATGTTTGAAGCCATGATTAAATATTTGAAGGGATATCAACTGCTCCAGGAACTAGAATATGGAGCAGTGGCTTCAAACTACAGGAAAAGAGATTCTACTTAAACATTTGGAAGAACTTCCTGATGGAAAGAGATGTTTGATAGTGGAATATGCTGCCTTGGAATGTAGTGGAACTTCCTTCCTTGGAAGTTTTTAAACAGAGTCGGATGGCCATCTGCTGGGGATGCTTTGATTGTGTATTCCTGGACCTGATGGCCCTTCCAGCTCTATGAGTCTATGATTCTAACTTTTGCACATTATTCTACATGTCACATTAAACATTGTTCTTTTGATACTTAGGTACAGTTGCTAGGCTAAATTTAGTCTCATTAGAGGAAAACAATTAAACCGTCTAAAAAGAGTTTGACCATATGCTGTTTACAAGATTTTGTGGAAAATATTATTTAGCTACAGACGAACAGTATTGTAACCAGTATACAATAGCTCACAGCAATTAGCTCAAACAGATATTTGATTTCTAGAACCCTTAAACCAACCTTCAAATGATTTAAATAAGAATTTTATTTTAGGAATACTAATAACACAGTTTTTTCCCCTTAAATGATACATTGGTATAGACCCAAGAACCATCTCATAAATGTGGAAGGATTTTTTGTCCTCCAAAAGGCAATCTGTCTGATTTTCACTGGATCCCGTTCCACCCACACTGCATTGCTGGCTATTCTAGAGGATCATCACAAGCACCAGTAGTAGTTTTTGAGGACACAAAAATAGGAACAGGAAAGCTCCACTGCACAAGTGGTTCTTATAAATACATACCATGATTTTAAAATATGTGTTTTTGTATTGGATAAATTGTGACATAGTACAAAAATAATTGGTTTATAGAGACTACTGTGTTCCTTCAAGTGCTTCTAGGGTCAATAAGTATTTAAACTACCTTTTCCTGTGGCTTATACTCTTAATCTGTGCAGATGGGATGTTTTGCAGAAGAGGTATCTGCTTGACTCTAAAAACTTTACTGATTCTCAAAGGAGAACAACGCTGTATTATATAAGGAGAAATGGAGAGATAAGAAACAAAGGATAGACAAAAGATACAAACTTTCTTTATGAGTCTAACTTTCTATTTGAGTCTGGTTAAAAATCAGACTGGGATATCTGGGTTCGCATTTCTGCTCAGCCATGGAAAGCCACTGAGTGATCTTGGGCAAGTCCCACATTTTCAGCCTCAGAAAAAGGCAATGGCAAATCCCCTCTGAACAAATGTTGCCAACAAAACAGTGTTGCCTCAGGGTTGCTGTAAGTCTGAAAGGACTCGAAGGCACACAACAACAAAATATCAGATGGATCTACCCAAGCAATTCATTTTAATTCAGCCAGGATTAAGAAAGCACTAAGACACAGAGAAACAATGACTCCGAAAAATGCTTACTATGAGAAACATCAAATACATTACAGGAGAGAACGTTACCTAACACAGAGTTTGGAAAGAATTAATTTTCTCTCACCCCAAAGTAAAGAAATGTAATGAAAAACAAAAGGCAGCACAAGAAGTAGCAGAGTATGTTACTTTAAAAAAACACTTTCCAAACACTATAGTGAGCAGCAGAAACACATTATTTTTTAAAAAAATAACTTTCTAAGCTTTCCGATCTAAAAGCCATTTCTGACAGCTGGAAAAATGCAAAGCTCTCTTGATGGATACTATAAAAATACCTAGAGTTACATAGCAAATATTTACATGGTTTCCTGCCTTCCTTCATTTTCTAAGACACATGTAAATGCCCATCCTCTGGGGCCACTTAGATATATTGCATATCACATAAATAAACTTATGAAAGGGGCAACAGTTAAAAAGCAAGATGCATGCTTTTCATGTTGCGGGTCCTACGTTCAATCTCTAGGCAGGGGTGGTGGTAGTGGAAAACAAATAACATTCTGACTCAGTACGTAGCAGCTTTGTACATTCACACTATACGCCTGGTTTACTAAAAGGAACATATTCTGGAGTGATTTGCTCAGGATGATGTTAACAGGCTCAATATTGTACTCAAAACTTTTATGCCAATTCATCACTCACACTGAGGACAAGTGTTTTAAATATTTGAGCAGATGATAAATGGAGACATTTCTTCCTTTGTCATTCTCTTCAGATACACGAAATAATGAAAGATCTAAGAAGGGATCATCACATAGGTCAGTTTCCACACAACAAAACAAGAGTTGGTAGAAACAGCTGACATGCCAGAAAGCATACAGCCAACAAGGACAGGAAAAAACTGACACAGATAGGGCTCCTTTGCAATAGGTTAAAGCTGGAAGCTCAGTTCTCTGGCACTACAGGATAGCCAGTGCCATTCCTCTGTATTACTAGCAGTATTCTATGTTTTCTCTAGAACTGCCTTCAAGTGTACCTAGGGCTATCAGTTAAACCATAGATGTGCACACAGCATTCTCTAGGTATGCTATAAGCTTTTTATGAACTGTGACTGTTCCAGAGTGTTTTCCTCAAACGAGGTAAGAGAATTATGATGGGCAATATAAAAGGGTTCTCCCAAGATTCAGAGATATGAAGTGCAAATGTTGCTCAGGTTGCCATTTTTATAGCAAGTACAAAAATAGATCTGGCATTAAACTGGATACTGTGGCTGTTTCTTGTGCTGCTGGTTGAAACCAACACATGAAACTTAGTCAAAATTAGGTCACTTTAAATTAGGTCACTTTAGGCCTTCTTGAAAGTGCCTTTATAGAATAAGCCCTTTGAGAGCCTTCAGCAGCTAATCATTGACTATTAGATTCAGTGAAGTGCTCAAAACCATCATTAACTTCAAGCATATGAGTAATTTTCTTTGAAATCATGGATGATACATATGCTTTTTTTGAGTGTTTGTTTAGCAGACTGAGATATATAATACCAACATTGTCTACGTAGAGACTTTTCCACTTTGGATTCAACATAAAAGTTATGAAAAGGAACACAAACAGCACTAAGAGGAGATCTGTGGGTAGACAACAAAAAGGCCTCCAAAGATTCAACATAGTCACCAGTTAATCTGTTTGTGGAGAGCATGATCTCAGTCCCTTCTCATCATGGAACATCCATCTTGTATTATAGATGGCTTCTGGCCAACTACCACAAGTGTGGTCAGCAGTGACATGTCATGTTACTGGAGGTGCAAAAATAGGTGCAGCGGTTGCTAGGATGACGACAGAAATGAATGTGGCCTGACTAAGATGTATTGCTGCATGTGTGAGGTTAATTTTCTCTTCTTACTAGTAAGCACAATTCCTACCATCATATGGAGTAATTTGTGAAATTCTTCTTTTAATGTCCTGATTATTCAAGCTATGGCAAGTTCCAAGTCTCAAAGAAATTAAACTGTCTTTCTAGAGCCATCTGGAAACTATACACTGGACTGGATTGTTCACTCATCTCACCCTGCCATGGTATTCCCATTCAGAATCAGAGAAAGGGAAGGCAACTGTTAGATCACCTTTCCTCGAATATACTAGTCAAGAAAGTACGCATTATAGAGGTGCATCCCAACAAATGCCAGCCCAAGCTCCTTGGAAAACTACAGAGGAGATTCTAAAACTCCCTTTAACTGTGCTGAACATCACTTATGAGGCTATGCAAACAGTGAGAAAATGTACTGATGCATATCCTGAGGAACCCTGCCATTTTAGACTTCTTTATCTAGATACTTCTTTTACACATGGGGAGCCCTGAAACTGCAGTTCAAACATGTGTCTTCTGAAGTGATACAACTCCTTGATCACTGTTTTTCAGCAATGAATGGCACTAAAAAGGTTGCCTTTTCTGAACATTTGAATTGGTTGCTATTTGCTGTACTATGAAACTACTGCATCATGGCCAACACTTTATTCTCTGTAGGGTCATTCATCAAGGAATGCAATGGAAAGGTAACCTTCCTTTCATACATAATAGGAGGGAATATAGCAGCTTATGCATTGCTTCTCTTTTCCTATTATTTCAATGGTTCAAAGACAAAGGTTCAGTGGGGCAGGGAAGTTTACAAAAAGAAAAAAAATTATAAGATAAAACTTTACTTCATGTCAGTAATAATGTGGTCATGCTTCATATTTCCATTATCTGTATCATATTACTGTATAGAAATGGTTACCTACACTGTTACTCACCTATGTGTAACAGTGGAAGATTTATAAATTACTGTTTGTAGATCTCAGTATTGATTACACTGTTTACCTAAGACGATGCTTTTCTCATCTTGTGACCACACCATCTCAGAAACTTCTAAATATAGAAGTTCTACTATAACCTTATGATCTCTTTGAAAATTTGGCAGCCATATTGACATCTACTAAGCTTTCAGTGAAACCACCACAACTACTAATTATTCATCTTTATAAACGTCTGCATCAAGAAACATTATCCAGTCTTCCAACATTTCTATTTTTGCACCTCTATATACTTTCCAAGCCAAACAATTTTCTTTAATAGTACACAATGCTAATTATCAGCTTTCATACCACACTTAAATATTCATGTGTAAGAACGCAGCTTTAGGACTATCAGTCTCATAGTAGAATGTAATGAACCTGTTTCAGATACCTACGAAGCAATGTTTATGCAACTTCAAGTCTACCAAGTCCATAATGAAGTAAAAGTGCAAATGAAAATGCATACATGCCATGCCATTAAGAACTTAGAACACATTATACATTTTTTAAAAAAATAATGAATGATTAGAACATAGTCTAATCTCTTGTAAATAAATATTTTATTCAGTCAGTCAGTTTTTCCACGGAAATCTGTTGCTAGGATAAAAGGCTTTGGAGTATCCAAGATCTACAAACAAATCTACATTTCTTGCCACCAAAACTATTTTCTAGAAACCAGATATTACAGAGAAAATGTAAGAGTTCATCTTGTGAGCAAAACAAAAATATCCAGACCATTTGCTTGCTACTTAAAATACTAATATACATATGAACCAACAACAACTTTGATAATAAACTGGAAGGCTTTCCAAAAGATTCAGTCATTAGTGTTCTTGGCTCATCTTAAATGCATTCATTCTAATCTCAAAGACAATGGAAAAGATAAAAACCAAATTAACACATATTTAGCATTTTAGCAAGTAACTAAAATGTGTTTATGTGTACATCCACTTAATGGGTTTGGTACATTATTGTATTTTACATTTTTTTTTAATGAAACAAAGATGGTGGTTGTTTTGCTTGGTTTACATTTAGCAAGTTCTTAAAATACACACATAACAGCAGGCACACATCCTCCATTTTGAAGAAAACATTATTCTTTTTACCTATTCAGTGTTAATTTACAGTAAGTAGCCTGGAGTGCAATACAAATCATAGCCTTTCCTTCCTAACTTGCAACAGTGCTTTAAATCCATAAGAAAAAGGCAAGCTTTTGAGCTTGTGTCAGATAACTAGATTTATTTCTTTGCTTCTGGTAGTGGTAGTGATGGGCTAGAAAGGCACTACAGGCTGATTCTTTCTTTAATATAATGAACCTTCAAAAATATTCACTAGCATTCCAAAGGAACAAAGCATTTCAATAACATTACTCAAAAAAAAAAAAAAAACTGAGAAGGAAGCTATGAGCTCCCACGATACTATAAAGGGTAAAGGTTGAGTGATAGAGACCACAATAAGAAAGCTGAAAGTATCAAAAAGAAAACCTAGAAAGCAGAATTCACAAAAGAACTGGGAAAATAAAGGACAAACATTGAGGGCTATTATCATTACATGAATCTAAGACTATAGTCCAGCTTTACAATATCTGAACATTAAGGCTTTTCTCTCTCTTCTTTCTTTCTGGCTTTTTTAACACACTTAAAACCGGAGAAGGCGGCAAATGGCTGAGTTTGGATGTTACCTTGTTTGACAGCAAGTCCCAGAATTCGCTAGCCAATGTGCCCACTGGTTATACTAGCTGGGGGATTCTGAGAGTTGTATTTCAACAAAACAAATCTTTCAGTTTCTGGAAAATGGACAACTTAAAGAAAAATGTCCATGTGATAGCTCTCTCTCTCTCTCTCTCTCTCTCTCTCTCTCTCTCACACACACACACACAAACACACACAAGCAAAATTTAGCATATTAAGTAGGCTTACATAGTTCTCTATACATTATTAATTCATTTTCCCACAACTAAACTAAAAAGAGAGGTCCACGAATACATAAAAAGAAAGAAACAGTAAACATGACTTTTTTAATCTAGTAATTTCCTAAAAACTGATTGAAAGTCTCATTAAGTTCCTAGTCATTCCCAGTGAAAAAGAATGAAGGCTCTTTGAGTAGGCTTTTTGAAAACTACTTCTTTTACAGCAACTTTTTTGAACACAAGGCAGCTCTGTTTTGCTTCCTAGGTGTTGACATTATCAATTACCAATGGCCTTTAAGTGGCCTATGGCCATTCAGCCTGCCTGACAACCTACCTCATTCTTGGCACGATGCTATCTCAACTACAAATAGCGGAGGCTACCATGTTTCCTCTTGGCCAGAGTTTATCTAAGGTCCATCATATTTGTAATTCATCCCTATCTCAATATGCATCATAATAAATCTTTTGAAAGTCCACTCATATGTTTTAACATATTATTTGGAAGAGCCACATGCTTAGGGTGTAGGGTTGCTTTTGAAAGGTGGGGATGTTTTCATTCCATTCAGACAGGATTTGTATTGGGTGGGATCAGTTTCTTATACTTTAGTACTGCCAAGTAGATAGATTCAGAAAAGCTACAACCTTGGAAATGTGTCTTGCTGGACATATGTTCTACTGCGCTCAGTTCTATTCCAGACATATCTTAAAAAGAACAATATGCAAAACTTCTGGCAGAGGTATTTGCAGTGCAAACAGAATTTCTCCTCCACAAGGGAAGCTTTTCAGACATTGTTTAAGAACAATAGATGCACAGGTTTTATTGTTTTTAATTTTTTTTATTATTTAATCTTGTTTTAACTTTTTTTTTAATCTTGTAGGTTTTTAACAATATCTTTTTAAATTGTTGTAAGCCACTATGAGTCCTGATCTAGGACAGGCAGGAGAGAAATAAATATAACAACAAGCAACAATAACAACAGCAACAGCAATATGTGCTCTGAGAAGAATGTTTTGGACATTCTGCATTCATGGGTCACTCAAACAAAGGCTTGGAAAGCTACTGATTTTTTTCCTGGAAATACCCCTGTGTTCCTTCATGCTGCTCTTTGCCCTTCACTATGCAGTTTTCTACTGTTTCAGCACTATATTTCTTTAAAAATCAATCACTACTGTAGTTTTATCAGAACTGGGGTGATCATGCTCCTAACCCATCTCAAAAGATTCATACTGGATTTGCTCTCATTGGTTCCAGTTGGGTATTTTGAACAAGTCATATACTTATTAAATACAACTTAGTATGTTTCCGGATATTTCATTGTAATCACTAGAAACCACCTAATCTTAACACAACCCACAATCCATCCTGCACATAGGCTTGCTCTTTGGTGCTCAGATCCCTTCTCATTTTCTCCCAAACTCTAATTCTATGCTCCTCACATCGTCCTCACAGCATTCTGTCTCTCTCTCAGCCAATCACCAACCAACTGCAAATTAATCTAGCATTCTCATCACTCAGACTTCATAGACATTCCTACTTTATTTTCCATGTAAACAAGTATAATACAGGAGAGTGAATTATGTAGCCCTACAAATGTTGTTAGACTGGAGCTCCTATGTGCCCAACCAACACTGCCACAGACAAAGACAATACTGGGAGTTTCAGTCCAACCACATCTAGAGGATTATATGGTTCCCACCCCATCTAATGTGATATAGTAGAATATAGAAACCCACACTCTTTGTACAAGTTATGTAAGATCATTAACTGTATACAGAGCAACAGCAAAATTGCTTTAACGTAGTCAATAGCATTTAAAGTTAATTGAATCCAATCTAGAGTGCTTTAGATCAGAGCTTCCTAAGCTGTCTGATGTGAAGGACCAGCAGAATGTTTTCACCAATGTGTCAGGGACCAGTACTGTAACTCTGTACACTGACAACAACTGTTTCCTTCTTTCCTGGAAATTTAACACAGACTGGCAATAAATACCTCATAAACTGACATGAGTCCACAGACTTTGAGTAGCAGGTTCACTCTATGTTAAAACAAAACAGAGCACTGAAGCCAATGACAATCTCTGGAGCACTATTACTGCCATCTGATGTCAGGTATTGGGGACATGGTGGAGGGAGGCTTCTACTTCAATGTATGCCAAGTTGCATCTTGTTGTCCCTGTTGTCTGCCTTAAAGTCATTTCCAATTTATGGTCACCCTTAGATGACCCTGTACGAGGGTCTCCTTGGCAATATTTGTTCAGAGGAGGGTGGCCACTGACTTTCTGTTTGGTCGAGAGAGTGTGAATTGGCCAAGGTCACCAGTGGCTTTCAGGGCCAAGTGGGGAATCAAACCCTTTCTCTCTTGGAGCCCTGTCCAACACCTAAACCACTCCATAATACTGGCTTTCAAGGATGCATTTACCTGGACTGTTTCTGCATTCATGGGTCACTCAAACCTTCTATAGCATGAGGTCTGCATTTCACTGACAGAGAAAACGTTCATAAAGAATGTTCTTCTCTTTGGCTCAGCCGACCCTACTGGTATGTTAACCCTATTGGTTTGTTAAAGGACAGATTCAGGCCTCTTCTGTAAAAGGCACTTTACTTCTTATGGAGATAATCCCATTTTTTCATTACTCAAAGCTACTGTGCTCTCTCTGCTGGTGTGACCTCCACACACATGAATGTGAGGTTGTGTGAAGCCTTTTATCCGATTACTGTCAATGGATATACTGGCTGTACCCTGCGCTGGCAGGGGGGGAAAACATTTTGCGTCCATGGAGAATAATGAGATAGAGGATTTGCATTTTTTGTTATACACAAGGGCTCCTGGAATGGAAACCCCTCATATATGGAGGGTGCACTGTATTCTTTTCACATTTAGTACATCTAATCCTCCTGCTTTTACCACAGTAATTTCATTTGTGTGACTGTCAAAGCCACCAAATAGATAGCCAACCATAATGATGGCAAAATCTTATCGTCAATTGTACCAACTTAACTTTTTAAAGGGAAAATTTTAGAAGAACCTGCTGTGGCACACATATGGAATATTCCTGGAACATTTTACAAAGTGTTTTTCCCCCCGGGGGAAGATAGAAGAAAATAAGACCACCTACCAGCACACTCCATGTTGGGAAGCATTACTTATTTTATTTATTAAAATAATTCTTTTTCATCTTTTATCAAATGGTTTAAGGGTAGTGCACATACAGCTAATCAATGTCAAACAATTTAAAACAATTTAAAAGTCTGAAACAGTCTGAAACAGTGAGTATAGTGTACATGATATTAGACCTCCACAGTCTCTAGACACTGAAAATCTTTGGTGAAAAACCAAGTTTTAACTTGGCACCAAAATGAAATTAGTGTCCATACCAAATGGGCTTCCATTTACAAAGAGTGACAGAGGCAATGTTGTGTCACAAAGGCCTGGATTCAAATACAAACCTACCACTCATTGGTAGAGAACAGATTT
Source organism: Cyclura pinguis (assembly GCA_030412105.1). Classification (NCBI taxonomy): domain Eukaryota; kingdom Metazoa; phylum Chordata; class Lepidosauria; order Squamata; family Iguanidae; genus Cyclura; species Cyclura pinguis. Next base: position 74,719,424 of record CM059603.1, on the reverse strand, counting down.
GGTAGGTTTTAGATTCTTCTATAAAATGCTAGAGCCTCTGCCAGGGTGAACTTGTGTCATACTTAACAGAGAACAGTTCACTATCTGAAGAGAAGGTATGGTTTACAGATAAAGAATGATAAGAAAACAACTTGTAAGATGCCCATCAGTAGTGATCACCTGAACTAGAGATTAGAAAGTTAACAGACCAAAAAACAGTTCAAATAACCGCTTGTGAGCTCAAAATCTGTCTCAATAACCTTATTCTTTTAACAATAAAATTATTAACTTAACAATAACACTAACAATTAACACTTTTCTGAGCAGGCACACAGGATACCAATCCCAATCATCCCTTCTATGGTAAACTGTAATGCATTTTTATTTAAATTCAAGTAATTATTTCTAAATATGCATCTATATATATAAATCCAAATTTTATTCCAATTAAGCAATTTTTTTTTTTTTGGTAATAGGTCCAGTGAATTTTTGCTTATTTTAGGTAATTATTAGAGTGCTAAATGAGAGTCCATAATGAAAAACAGATTTTACAAATTTATTCCAATACTGCTGATTATAATAATTCCTGGACTTCCACTTGAGTATGCACAAAGAATTGTTGAGCATCTCACTCTAACATTTCTTTCTTTTTTTTTATTCTTTGGAGTAGATTTTTTTAAGGTGTGAGGGTGGGCAGAGAAAGAAGGGATTGTTAGTGGTTCTGGTAAAGGCTACAGAATCCATCTTGAGTACCCAATTACCTCTTTGGTCTGGTTTTAAGTAGTCATTTTTGGAGTTAAATGTGGCATGGAAGGAGAGAAAGAGCAAGAGGAAGAACAAGTTGCTTACCTGTAACTGTGGTTTTCTTCATGGTCATCTGTGCCTTCACACAAGTATCTGTACAGACACAAAAACCCATTTGTGTGAGGCACAGAGACCACGAAGAAGAATCATCACCTTGTACTAATGCCAAGGTTAAATGAGTGTGTTGAGGCAACAGACTCAGTTCATTACCAGTGATTTTGAGTCAGACTCTTTTTTTTCCTGATTTTAATATCCATCTGATTAAGGATTACTCATTTAAAAGATCTGATTTTAGCTCTTGAGCATGAACAGGATACACCTGCCGGGGGGGAATTCAGAATTACAACATACCTAGAAACTTGTACAAAAGAATGTTTTGAAAATGATTCAAGGACAAGGCTTGTTTGGACAAATTCTGTTCTTTTGTCATTGGCGTACCACTAATTCCTGCTTTATATGTAACATTCATCCCTGACAAGAAAAAGTGTTTTTATACTGTCATCCAGATACTGTGGCATAAGAAGTTATATTGCCATAACACAGCCACTTCCAAACCAGACTGTGGTCCAATTCATGTACATGTGCCACAGTAAACTCATAAAATGTATTTGAAGCATAGCCCAAATCCCCTTTTTCCTCCTCAGAACAGGGCTTGTCATCACATAAGACAAGTATCTTGCAGCTCTGCTTAAGCAATTATGTTCAGGAACACAGTCTTCATTAGTTTTGCAGAACACAGACACACAGTTATCGTAAGAGGACAACAAAGTCACCATACACCACATCAATGGTATTTATTTGTGAATAGGCTAGAGAAGAAAGAAAATGACTTTCTACATTTTATATGTCAAAGCATTTCTTACAGGCATAGCAGTAAATCCAGTCAGTATTATCAACCAGATTAGAGCCATTGAATCCATAGAAACTTGGCTAAGTCAGCACTTGCTAAAAATTCACTGATTGGAATATATTCTTTTGGACTAACAAATGGATTTCAATCCCTAGATGAGAGTAACATAGGTCTCCACATATTGCGCGATTGCAAGTACCAGCATTCTTCACCACTGGAAACACCAATGGCTACCCCATTGGCACATGCAGTGCAATAACATCTGGAGGGCTGCATGATTCCCATGTCCATCATGGATTTTAAAACAACAGTTGGGAACTTCCAACACATATTCAGTATCCACACAGGGGCAATCATTTTTAAACATCTCCTTAGATTCATGTTGCTCTATTAAAAAGTCAAAGACCGTAGAGCTTTCTGTGCTGAATTATTTAATCAACTCCCCATAATAATAAGCCGATAAAATACTAAAGATATTCCTGTATATCGCCTCATGGTTTGTTGACTGCAATAAAGGCTTGATGCTGATAAAGATATCCCTTTTCTAATCTAATATATAAAAGTCAAAGTTTGTGAGTTTTTCTGTGTCGGAAAGGAGAAGCCCTCATAAGATTGGCTGTGTCAGGTGAGAAGACCTCATATGATTGGCTGCTTGTGAAGATTCCATGGAATCCTGGTGTTGGAAGTTCAGGGAGGGGCCTTTAGAATTCTCAGCCAGAGAGCTCTTAGGCCTGGCCAGTTGCTATGAAGATGAGACCTAGCAGCAAGAAGGAGGAGGCCAGTGTATTCCCTCAGAAACCAAACCTCTGTATGTTAACAACTCCAAATACAGATTGGATTAGGGAATATAGGGAAAAGTTACAGGCACTAGACAAGGCAGTTTGGGGAATTAGAGACACAGGATCTCAAATCTGTATTCCAACCATATCTAACTCCTAAGGTAAGGTAAGGTAATTCCTAAGGTATTTCTAACAAGTATTACCTATGAGAAAATAAAATCCTGGGCAACGACAGGTAAATACACTAGTAGCCTGTACAAGGAGAGAGCAATCACTGAGGATTTGAGAGCCAACTTTTGCCCCTGTGGTGCACTGAACCTAAACTACTTTGCATCCAAAAATCATAAATGAAAGTCACTTCTGGATGCACCTTTCTAGTTTTGTCTGGAGACAGAGAGGTGTTACATGTGAAACCACCCAATTTTCCTACCCATTTTCAGAACAGAATCAAATCTTTCCTTTCAGGAATGGCTCTACCAATAGGCACAATGAGGTAGCTACTCTAGGCCTGAGATCCGAGGTGCCACAAAAGGGCAGCAAATTATTCATCACATGTTTTGAATTTATGCCAGGGTTTATTTTTAATACCAGAGTTGGGAGTAGTGCTTATGAGATTTCTTCATATTCCAGTGTAACTTGGTTAGCTCCAGGCACCATCCACCTTGGATTAGGGTTGGAGGCTGTGCCATTGTTCTTTGCCTGAGGCACAGTGTTGCCAGATTTTCAAAACAGCAATAAAGGGCAGCTGATTCATGACATGCAGGGTTGAACTTTTGAAAGTAGCTATTATCAGTACTCAAAGACACAGCCATGTTAGTATCCATACGTATACAAGATCTGGTAGCACCTTTGAGAGGAACTGAAAGAAGTCTGTAGCATAAATTTACATAGACACAGGCCCTTTTTGCACGGCATTTTGGAAGCAAGAGGGCCCCTTGAGCATCGCGTAAATGTGAGGAGCGGTCTGCATGACGCACTCACATTTACGCGATGCTCAAGGGCTGGATGCAGAGTGGGCACGCATCTTTTCATTTTTGGCTTCAAGCCGAAAATGGTGCGCCGTCGCACAATGCTCCTGGGCCCCGCGCGCACTCACCCGCCATGCGAAGCCTCTTGAGCCACGCCGGCTGCACTTCCTGCCCAAGCACAGCCTCTAACTCCCAGGCTGCACTGCGGAAGGAAGGGGTGGGGCGCGGGCGGGGTGCTCGCGCTACCAGGAAGTTGCTGTGGAGCCGAAGCAGGAGGCTTGCGAGAGCGTTCCTGCTAAGCCTTCTCACGCGAAAACGCCAACCCAGCAGCGTAAAAAGGTAACATGTGAAAAGGGCCTCAGTCTACTTCATTAGACTAAGTCTACAAAAGCTTATGCTACAAACTGCTTTTGTAGACTTTGTCTAATGAAGTAGACTGAATCTATGTAAACTTATGCTATAAACTTCTTTCTCTCAGTCTGAAAGGTGTTAGAAAATCCCTTTGTACTATTATCAGATTTTGTTCTACCTAAAAACTAGTCAGCCCTCCACATTTGCAGGTTTCACTTTTACGGATTTGATTATTCACGGATTATTTGCTTTCACATCTGCCGCCTCCCTATGCCATTTTTAATAGGGACAGCAAGCCTTTTGAGACTGAGAAACTGCAAACGAGGCTTATAAGTCCCTCTTAAAAAGGGTGTGGGGCAGCAGTGGAGGTGGCAGTACATCCCACCAGCCACCCACTTCTGCCTTGCCATGCCTAAAAGGAATCCATGGTGATTGGAATATGGTGACTATACTTTTGTTTGTGTTAAATATGATTTCTGAGGGCCTAGAGGTATTCACGGTTTTTCCACTTTCACGGAGGTCCTGCGCTCCTAACCCTAGCAAATGTGGAGGGATGACTGTAAATGAAAAGATTGATCTCCATTGATTTAACTGCATTTCTTTGTAAAATTAACGTATTGTCCACATGATGAACACATTTCTGACTTTATAAAGGCTCGGCACTCCAAAATACAGGATTTGGGGCACCTTATTCAGACTGTGTGAAATGAAAAGCTTTCCAGTTCTCAAACAGGAGACATCCATCATAATAAGGGGATACCTGTCAGTCCTATAAGGGATGTCCCTTATAATTAGGAACACTTGGTAACCCAACCGAGGCAGCAAAATTTCTTGTCATCTGGACTTTAAGATGACCATATTGCTCCAATGCTGCATCACACATTGCTGAATGTTAGCAAATTTCCACTCCACGTTCCTATTCCTGCTATCATGTAGGTCAGGATAAAACTGGTTGTATTAAAGAGTATTTTGGAGTCAAATCAGTCACCCCAAACCATAGCCTACGTAAATGCACTCAGAGAGGAAAAAATCCAAGGAGAGAAAAGCATCATCAATTTTGAATAACAGAAAGAATAGCTAGGATACCAGCTTAATACTTGTATGCTTTTACAAGTATTTTTTGTACTTTTGTTTTTATGCTTTTACATACTTGTGGTTTCAGTGACTTACACAAATGAAAGAAAACCATTTTTTTCAATAAACAGTGATTTTTTAAAAAAACTGTCCCCCAAATTTCAGCCGGTCTAGCCCAAGGGACATTCAAAATATCTGGATATTCAGAAGATAAAAGACTTCTACATTCAGAAGTCATACTGTTATGGGACTAGCCCAAAGGTAAACAGAATATTTAGACAATGAAGAACTCAAAATATGCATGGTTCATTAACAGAAATTAATACACTTTGGGCCACAGCTTCAAATAATCTATTGGGGAATATTCCCAAATCCACAGCTGGACATTATCAACTAAAAGACCACAAACATGTGCAACGAGACAACTTTTAAAGACATCATTTTCTAAAAGGAAACATTAACTTGATGGAAAAACACAATGAAACTGAAGAACTAAAACGGAATATATTTGTACTAAAATCAAATATATTATTTGGAATTTCTCAGGAAATACATTTGTATAGTTGATACTCTTTAGAGCAAGAATTTTTTTAAAAAAAGTAATAAATCAGCTTATGACATGCATTCATTTGTTGCTGTCTTCCAAGCAGAGTTGCCAGATGGAAGTCTCAGAAACAACTGGGGTGATCTGAAATAAGATACATGAATTATGTTCACAGAGATGTCATATTCTGGAATAAGAGACAGGCAAGCACTTGGAGTTCTACTTTTAGCTATGCTACAGTAGTATGCTACGAAAGAGAGTAAATGACTATGTTCTCCAGGAAATTGCCACCGCTATCCCAGTGGACAAGGGAAATGTTCAAGCATTATTTAGCTTGACGCTGAAGTCCATAAAAAGAAAAAATCTATTTCAAACCCCAAAATCTTACAGAATAGCAACCAACCACACATATACACTACCAAAACTCTTGTGAAAGAAAATCCATGGCTAGGATCCAATGGGCTTGTTCTGCTGATAGAACTATTTACTCAAAAAACCATAAGTGTGTTATCTGCAGCCACCCATGAACCCTGAAAACCTGCTGCACAGGGCTTGAAAACCCTCTGAAATAATTTTTCAGGCAGCATGGAAGGCTGCAACTGGTGGGGGAGACTCCTCTCACATATTTGTAACATGAAAATTTAAACTGAGTAATTTAGTTCTTAATGAAACACTGCTAGATCATACCTTGAGTTTTTTGTCTTCACATGTTGCCATTTACAATCTTGCATTGTACTTGTAATTGGCTATAATCTTATTCAGGTGTTCATTTTGGCACAAATAACCACAAGCCTGATCAGGGTCAAGGCTGCTGTTCACTCTGTCCCAGGTTACAAAGCATACAAGATGTCTGCACAGAATTTGTGCCCATTCATGTAATCCTATACATAGAGCTCTGGACCATGATACAAATGTAAGCCTTGTATACTGCTTGGAAAAGGTTACTTTTTTAAGATGACCCTCAGCAAACTCAAGGATTTGAAAACTGTAATTCAAAAAGTAACTTTTCTAAGCTCTGTTCTCACACATATGGAACTCTTAAACAGACAGAGACCAGGGGTCATGCCATCTTGCGTAGGCTCCTCAATTTGCTTCCCATACATTTGCTTATATCTACATGGTCACCTAAACACAGCTTACTATCTTTTCTTCCATAGGAAAAAAAAACTGTCTTCACTTATCTACAGACAAGTAGGGAAGTTAGTAGAAAGAGGTTAATGGGCTTGTTTAACTATTAATAAGATTAATTACATTTTTATTAGAAGGGAAAATTAACTGACAAGATTGTGTTAAATAACTATTTAAATGTAAAATTTGCACCGAAACCTTTACAAAATGAAAAACACCATTTGTGATTTTACTCCACCTCTTTGTCCCTGATTTGAGCTAAGAGAGAAGGAAAAAAACTGCACTATTTTTGGAAAACCCAATTTCTTATCCACTCCACCAAAAACTACCTCTAATCTCATCTGCTTCCCCTTTCCCACTAATTCGTAGACAGATTCCCAGCAGCAGTCTCAGGGCTCCAAGAGCTTCAAAATTCAGTTTTCAGACACACAAGGAACCTCTGTGCAGTGTCCAGCATACAAAACAGGAGAATCATCTGGATAAAAAAAGGCCACTCCACTTCTAAGGTTCCCTTACCCCTTGTCACTCTCAAATCTTTTCATCTTGGAATCAGCTTATCTATCATACTTGACTCACAAACAGAAACAAAGATTGCTATAGCAATTTGCATTTGCAGTGGTTTCAATCATGTGATCCAAACACTATAATTTCTAAAACTTCAGGGACTAACAAAAAAACAAGAAAAGGCTTTCTAAAAATCCAAGAGAAATAGGCTAGAACCAGCTAGGAAATGTGGAACTCACTGGCTCTTTTGCATGGCATTTCATTTAATTAATGTAATTACTTAATTCTAGAAATGATAGAATTCTAGAAATTATCTATTATCTATTTCTAGAAACAATAGATAATAAAATTCCAGAAATAATAATATTAATTAAATAATAACTTAATTCTAGAGATAAATTTAGTTACCACTGAAAGTCTAATGTAAGCCAGTGAAATTCTAATTTAAGCCAGTTAAGTACGTTAGAAATAAATATAATTAAGTTGTTTCTTTTCTTTAGATAAGTTCTAACACACAGTGATGGAAACTAATGGTTTGAAACTGTTCGTTCCTATCAGCGTGCATAACATTATATCTCAATCTCTGGCTGTGTGTTATTGTAAAAGCGAGCTGCAAATCAGAGAATCATGAGGTCATTACCATGTGTATGACAGTCCACTTTAGGTGGGAAAGTGACTAATCTAGCAATAGCCTGTGCAGCAAATGAGCTTTTCTAAGCTTTCCCAAATGTGCATCTCCTGTTACAACCATGTGGCCTGAAATAGATGTTTAAAGCACAATTTCTAGTGAAGTTGCAAGTTTTTTCTGCTGCACCACCATATGGAAAAGACATTCTATAGCTGTTCCACCTTGTAAGTACACATACGTTGTTCAGAAAAAGCAAAGGTGAAAGAAGACTTGAAGGCGCTGATTGTGCAAGGAAGAAAAGAAGGCCCAAGTAACAAGGTAAAAAGTCTTGTCTAAATTATGGGAGAATGAATGTGCTTTCTGCTGGAATTTGAGGTTTTGGAATCCACTAAGAAGTATACAGAATGGGTAGGGGAACAACCACAGTGTCTGTCAGGAAGAGCTATAGGAATGTGTATATATACATGTGTTTGAGCTAAACAAACCACAGCACCAGGGATAGGAACCCACAAGACTCTTCACTCTAAGCATGGACGCATGTGAAGCCATCCTCTACTTTGTCAGAAGATGTAGTCTGGGAGTTAATACTTCATTTAACCTTTTTAGAATGAAAGAATTAAAAAGGTAGCCAACACAAATGGGAAGGAAGGCTCAGTTCTAGCAGCAGCATACACAGAGAACAGGAAATGTCTACAGTAAGAAGGTTTTTGTCTTCATACAATGGAACATAAAGATGTGTCATCCTGCCATTTCAGACAAACACCACTATTTCTAAGCAAACGTGCACATTACAGCAAGATTATATTAGGTTTCCAGTACAGTTCATAGCCTGTTGAGACCTGCACAAGGAAGATGGGAGGGACAAACATGTAACCTATTCAACTCAGTGCAGAGTTCTTAATCAGTAAGTAACTCCAAAACAGGGGAAGGAAATCAATTTTCAGAAGTCAAAGAGTAACAACTGTAGATTTAATCAAATTGTATCTGCAATCCCTTACTATTTTCAATATTTCTGAAAGCAATGAGCTCAATGGAAAAGAATGAATTTCAATAAATGTCACATACTTAGCTGCTAGGCTTAATTCTTAAGATTTATAAGGCTAGATCAACTTATTCAAAGCAAAATGCTTCTAGAGTGTCTGATGCTATTTAGCATGGGTGGACATTTCTATGAAGCTACAGAAAGAAAACAAAATGGTTAGCTGCCCTATCCATGACTTATACAAGATGGAAATCCTGGGGTTTCAATGGGGTTCTTCCAAGATAATACCAAAATAGACAAAACAAATAATTTTAATTATCGGAATATTGATAGGATTGGGATGTGAGTGAAGAATGTGACACTTTTATTTATGCTTGTTATCTATAGAAGCCAGACTTCAACAGGCTCACACACAACTTATTTAGGTTACAGATGTGCACAGAAGAAGACAAACGTTTTGCAAAGCTTTCTCAATGCAAGATGTATGTTGTAACTAGAAAAATGTTTCAAACTCCTACATACCACAACAGCTTCAGTTAAGTTTATTGTTCACTATTCAGGCTAGATATCACAACTAAATTTTAGATGCCAGGATTTTCAGATTTTAGGTTTCTTTAGCACTGATGTCAGGACACCTTAATGAATGTTTGAAACTTCTTTGTTTTCTCAGTAAATCGGAATGGACCATACCACAGTGGCCCCTTCACAGTTGCGAGGGTTTGGGGCACGGAATCCCTGTGAAAATGGAAAAATCATGAATAACTCCTCCTGTAAACCTCCTTCCATTTCCTTACCTTTTGTACTGGCAAACGAACCTTCTTTCTCTGTGCTGGGGACAGAGTGAAAGAGGATGGGAGGGGGGAGCTCCAGAGGGCAGAAGGAACTTGCACCAAGGCAAAAGGTAGGGGAAGGGGAAGAAGCAGCACATGCTTTCCTTCTGCCCTCCAGAGCTTCCCCTCCCATCCCCTTGCCTCTGGCCCCAGTGCTGAGAACTAGCACGAGACAAAAGGCAAGACAATGGGGGAGGCACAGGAGCCTCACGAATCATCGAATTCATGAAGGTCAAACACACAAATGTGGAGTGAGGACTGTGGTAAGCAATTCATATATTTAAGAGGGATTGCACAGGATGAATTACACTGGATTGTTTCTTTATATTTCAAAGTATACATGATATAAGATTATTACCTTTTGAACAGAACAAGTGGCACTTAATACATAAATTTCTTCAGTTCAAAATAATGGGCATCAGTGTCACATTCCACAGTGAGCTCTTTGTTGACGGGTATTTTTTAAAGGAGGATATATCATATTTCTTGGGCTATTTTATATCTGAGGACTGACAATTTTTCCCCGAGCATGCCAGGGACCAGAACCTTATTTGTGTTCAATGACTCCAACTGTTTCTTTCTTTCCTGGAAGCAACCTGGTGACTGACAGTTTACTGGCACTGGTCCACTGACCATCTGTTTGAGTAGCACTGCCCTAAAAAATGGGAGCTGGTGTGGTATTGTGATTTGAGTGTTGGACTAGAACCCTGGAGTCTAGGATTCAAATCCCTGCTCAGCCATGGAAAACCTCACCGGGGAACCGTAGGCAAGTCACATCACACACTCTCAGCCTCAGAAGAGGACACTGGCAAAAACCCATCTGAACCAATCTTGCAAAAAAGAAAAGAAAAGAAAAGAAAAGAAAAGAAAAGAAAAGAAAAGAACCTAGTTAACAGGTTCATCTTAAGGTTGTCTTAAGTTGGAAACAACTTGAAGGCATACAACAAAAAACCCTAAAAATGTATCCCCTAGTTGAGGTACTAAATAATTTTATTTTCAAATATAAAGTCAGTATCTTTAGCATTACTCTCTTTCCCTTGTTTCTATAGAACTACTAAAAAAATTTAAGCACCGCCATTTGTACACTGACATAATCAGAAGTTAACAACTGCAAAACTGTACACCAATTTCCTACTACTTGGTCCACTGTGTCACCTCTATCAGCCCTGCTTAGGGGTGGGAATCATGTGGCCCTCCAGACAATGTTGGACTGCAATTCCAGCTGTCATACTCAATGATGACGAATTGTTGGGAATTGCTATCTAGCAAGATCAGGAGGGCTGCATAATACCCATTCTTATACTAGAGAACATTTCTTCCTAACCCCCAAAGTTTCACTTCGTCAAATATCCTCCAAGACCAAGTATTCCTGTCCTTCAGTATATAATCAAAACAGCATGAATAATTATTACTCTGTGCAACACACTGTCTTCCTGAAGGCGAATAGCTGCCAATTCCAAAGATTTGTTGATGCTGAAAGGAACAAGTTTGCACACATTTGCTGGGCTAGGATGCCTTTTAACATTAGATTGCAACACTGATTTGATTTCCTAAAAGGTATCTGAAACAAGAGAACACCACAAGGTTAAAGATTCTTAGAGTAATTAGCATTTGTGAGATTTCAAAGAAATCCCAAAGAGCTCAGTGTATTAGAGATCCTGTGTTCCAGAGGGAAATGACGGGGGAGACAGAAAGGAGAAAGGTTACTTAATTATTCTAGTCTTTAAAGTGTCACCTACACAACATTTCTCCTGGGTAAAGAAATCAGTTCAATTATTATTTCTGCTAAAATGCTTGTGCCAGCTAATATGTATTAATTATAAATACTTTTAAAAGTATTGCTACATGAAAAAGAGTACTCTAACAAAGATCCAGACACAGTGAAAATCCTTGGATTGTATGAGACGTAACCCACATTTGCATTCAGATGACACATCTCAGCAGTTATTGAATGCTTTCTGGTGAACAAGGTAACATGCCTCTCTAAAGACAAAGAACAGATCAAGACAGTGGAACTGAATGCTCAAGGATGGGCAAGATCTATTATGCAGGCCTGGCCACTAACCCCTGAAAGGCATGAATAACCAAATGCCATCTTGTCTGAATTCAGTCCGAGTCGGCTTATGCCCATCCATTCAACAACAGTTGTTAGAAACTGATGAAAGAGATATCAACTGGGCTGTGGCTCACTAAAAAAGTAAATTCTATAACAGAGCCCAGGAATGTCCAGTTCAAGTCTCCTCTGCCATTATGTCTTTCTAGAGATAACAGATTAGTTAAACTTTGGCTAACAAGGACTCACCAACAGGACCAGGAAACAACTATTTAACTAGTTATTCCCCAATTCATTGTCTACTTCCCTCAACAAAGTTTAATAAATACATTTTCTCAGTAACAGCACTCACTATTCCTGTGGTACACTGAATAAAATATTTTTCCTTCTTATTCACTGCCGGAAGTATTCTCAGGAGGAAGATGCCTAGCAAGCACTGAAGTTGAGAGAAACTGAAGATGGCAAAGATCAAACTTGAAACCCAGTCCCTGCATGCAAATAAGTTGTGAGACTGATTTTTGTAGGCTACATCTCTTGGTTCTATATGAACAGTAAAGCAAGAGATGTAATTACTGAGTGTGCAGGAAAATGCTCTGCATATGCTCAGAGACACTCAAAATATTTCTAAACAAGAAATGTCCCCCCTCAGCTCACCAACTGACCTTTGTAGGTTTTGGTATCTGCTTCTTGTTGTTAATTGCTGTCAAACTGACTTCAGCTTATGGAGATTCTATAAATGAGACACTTCCGGTTACCCTATCATCAACAGCCCTGCTCAAATCTTCCAGTTTCAAGGCATGACATCCTTGATCTCCATATGTAATTTCCAATTCAACTTTTCTAACACAGATGAACAATCTAGGATGCTTGAAGACTTAGTGAATACCATATATACTGGCAGAAAGGAGAGAGATGCAGATCAAAAATAAAATGTCATTTTACAGGCTGTTAGATCCCATGTTCTGGACAAGTTTCCACAACCTGGAAGTTTCCAGATGGACTGCAATACAAATTCCACATTTCCAGTCAACTGTGGTCTAATCCATCTGCAAGGTTGCCAGGTTGAGGTGGACAACATTAAAATGCCAGGTTGGGGTGGACAACTTTAAAAGACAACAGAAGCACTTCTGAAGATCCTATAACATAACATGGCAACAATGGACATGCCACAAATTAAGTAACCAATTATCATAATTCAGTTAATTTGGCTATTTCAGTTGTTACTAATAATGACAATGAACTAACCTCCTGATTTCTAACAATCAGCTTTTTAAAAAATCAATTTTCAGACCTGAAGTTTCTAATTCTGCTTACTCCTGCATGGAACGGAACTGCTTTGTATACCTGGTTGGAAAACAAATCAGCAAGCTACATCTTGCACCTCCACTTCCCTTTGGCCATGCCCTGTATCCACAGCTCCACCTGCTACTTGCCTGTGGCCCCAGAAACTCTTCCTAAATTGGAATTTGGCCCTTTAGGTCAAAAAGGTCCCATCCGTGCTACTATGATATAAGCAATATTACATCAGTCCTTGCAATAATAGTACAAGAATTATGCTATGGATACACGGGTACAATGATAAATAGGAGGTCCTGGGACAGGTTATTATATACTCCTACATTTTAACCCTGATAACTGTTGTATAGATTACAGTTAGATTAGTGCTGATGAGTTGGGAGCAAAGTTAACCATCATCTCCTGCTAGCTCAAATACCGTTATTGTTGTGTACAGTCAAGTCATTTCCAACTTATGACAACCCTAATGCAACCCTATCATGGAGTTTTTCTAGGGCTAAGAGTGTGTGAGTTTCCATGGCTGAGCAAGGAATCAAATCCTGATCTCCAGGATTATAGTTTAATGCTCAGACCACTAAACCAATACCCTCAAATGAAGGTACAGTTGCCAGGGAAGAAGATAGCTTTTGTTTTACTGGATGCAGAAAAAGCTTTTGATAATATTTCCTGGGAATTCTTGCACCAAATTTTAAAAGAATATGACCTGGGAGAAATCTTTTGTAAATGGATTGAAATGATTTACCAGGATCAATCAGCAAAGCTAATTATAAATGGAGATACAACAACAAGCTTTGCTATAAATAAGAGGGTACGGCAAGGGTGCCCTTTATCACCATTATTATTTATAGCCGTATTGGAAGTACTGCTGGTTGCAATAAATGAAGACTTACAGATCCGAGGTTTGAGAATAAAGAACAAGGAAATAAGATACAAAGCTGATGATGTAATCATATTTTTGGAGGAACCTCAAGAATCAATTCAGGTGCTGATGGACATTTTACAAAAATATGCACAAATGGCAGGATATAAGATAAATAGAGAAAATACAATGTTGATGACATTAAATATGAAAAAAAAAAAGAACAAGCTGACCTGGAGAGAAGATCTGGATATCAATTAACTAAGAAAGTAAAATATTTAGGTATTATAACAAATAAAAATCAAGAATTATTTGATAACAATTATTTGAAGATATGGAAGGAGATTAAAAGCGAAATGGAAAAATGGAAAAATCTAAATTTGTCTCTCCTGGGAAGGATAAGTGCCTTTAAAATGTCCTTACTATCAAAGCTTATGTTTCTCTTCCAGAATCTACCAATAATAGAAAGAGAGAAGATCTTTAAAGAATGAGGAAAAGAACTACAAAAATTTACCTGGCAAGGGAAAAAACCAAGCATAAGATTTAAAATATTACAAGATGCAAAAGAGAGAAGAGGATTCGATGTGCCATCACTAAAAACCTATTATCAAGCATGTTGTTTAGACCTGATTAAAGACTGGATACAAGTAGAAAATACAACAATCAAAGAATTGGAAGAAATAAATAATAGGTTTGGATGGCACAGATATTTATGCTATGATAAAATAACAGTATAAAGAGTTTAACAATCATTGTATTTGGAAGACATTACTGAAAATTTGGTCACAAATAAAGCATAAATTTTATAGAAGACTTCCGATGTGGACTTCACCCCAAGAAGCATATAAAATTGCCCTAACAAAACAAGGAAATCTAATAACTTATCAAGAGTTGCTGAAATGGGATGGGGACAAGCCAAGAATGCATACTGAAGAAGAATTAAAAGCTGCAGGACATGAATTTAATTGGTTCCCATGGAGACAACTTAAAGAGAGGTTTAAAATGGACCAAAAATTATATGGATTTGAAAGAAAAGAAAATGAATTAGATTTACTGATGAGAGGGGACCAGAAGAAGAGAATTTCCAAATTTTATAAACTATTGCTGCAAAGATAAATGGAACCAGAGGTTGTTAAAGATACTATGGTTAGGTGGGCACAAAATATTGGACATCCAATTGAACTGGACACATGGGTGAGGGCATGGAAAACAGATATAAAATTTATACCAAGTTTAAACTTAAAAGAAAATGTTTATAAAATGCTACACAGATGGTATATGACACCAGAAAGATTGCAAAAGATAACTAAAAATGGAAATGCAAGCTGTTGGAAATGTGATGAAAAGGTGCGGTCTTTTTTTCATATGTGGTGGACCTGTAAGATAGCAAGAAAATACATGACGAAATTCAAAGAATTTATAATTTAAATTTTGAAATGAAGCCAGAGTTCTATCTCTTAAATATGCTAGGCAACAGAGAGAAATAAGATGTCATCAGAAGATATTGTTATATCTGATAACTGGCGCAAGACTGATATATGCGCAATATTGGAAAGAAAGGAAATATGTTGATATAGAAGAATGGAAATTAAAAGTCCTGGATATGGTAGAGACAGAAAAGTTAACACTTTCTTTGAAAAATAAACCTATCCAGAACTTTGAAAGGGAATGGAGAGAAGTTTTGAATTGGATAAAGACATAATATAAGAAAAGAAAAAGGAATAAAGTAAGATTGTATGTAATGTAATGTAACAAGGTAATGCAACAAAGCAACAATGTAACAATGTAAGACGTAACAATGTAAGATCATCTTCTCCTTTGAGTAAGCAGTAACTATGTATGAATGGAATGAAAACAAGCAGATTCAACTGGTAAATAAGCTTGGAAATGGAGAGGGTTTTTTTTATTTTTTATTTTCAGTTATAAACTTCAATAAAAATATTTTTTAAAAAATGAAGGTACAGTTGGCCCTCCACTTTCACTGCAGTTAGGGGCAAAAGGTCCTTGCAAAAGTGAAAAAAATGCCAATATCCAAGTGTGTGTGTGTGTCTATCCGTTTGTCTGTGGGAAGGGGGCTGAGACATGGTGTGGAAAGCAGGCACACAGAGTCCAAACCAGGTCAGGGAAAGGAGAGGGAAAAGGGATGTGTCAGCATAGTGGCCCTCTCTCTTGCCCATCTCCCTCCTTGGGTGTGTGGGGCTCTTCGGGAGAGGGTTTGTGGTGCTGAGAAACCAGGCTCCAAGCCATCCTTGGCTGGCTAGGCAGCAGCTGGTGGAGGAGGACCAGTGGCAGGTTTTTAAAGGGTTTTGTGGCCTGACAAGAGCCACCAAAAGGGATGGTTCCCCTGGAAGAAAAGTCCCTGAGATAGGAGAAACAGGGGTTGAAGAAATCCACAAATAATCAAATCCATGAAAGCCAAACCTGCAAATGTGGAGGACCAGCTATAGTTGATGATTGGGACCTTACAGTGTGAGATATAGGGACAAGAGTTGTAATTAGTTAATCAACTGCTAGTTTAAGACGGCCAGTAACAATACAGAAGCAGATATCAATACAGGATGAAAAGCTGCTGTGATCTTTAATAAATATTACAGAATAAAATTAATCAGGAATTTTGAAAACTGTGGGGACAGGGATGAAGTAAGACATGAGGTGATGGGCCTGATCTATAGTTTCTGCTTCTGAGGAGCTAGCCTCCTCCACATAGGTCTTCTTCTGGGTCCCATGCTCATGCTTGCAAGGAAAAAAAACTAGTAGGGCTACTGCCAAAAAGAATACACAGGCTACATTGATCAGTAACTGTTGTGTGTTGGATTCCTCTTTTCATGATCTAGTCAAAGCAACCCAAATATTTATGTAGTACATGTGTCTTGTTAATGTGCTCTTTAGTTTTATGGATGCCTGTTGAGTCCAAGCCAAACAAAAATGGACCATTTCCATAGGATTAATTCTTCTGCAGTTCTTGCCATGTAGTATTCCAAACACTGTATGGTTGGAATACAGTAATCTCTTCTTTTTACTGTTACTGACCAGAGCTATTTAAAACAAAAATCAGAGTCAAACCGTTTGTGCCATGCAGGAAATATGAGTAATAAAAACAGTATTTCCTAATAAAACTCCCAATGGATTTTACTTGAGCCTATAAATATTGAACCTTTTTAAGTTACCAGATTTGTATTGTTAAAAGTGCTAAATTATACACAGACACTTAGTTAAAGAAAACATCCACGGCTTTGCTCAGGTGTTAGAAACTGAGGCAGAATACTCTGAGGGAGAGAATAGTTCATGAGGAAAAGGCTCAGCTAAATCTGTTTACTTGTTGCATGACCATCTATGCTGTACTGTAGTTTGGATCCATTATGTGATGTCATGGAGCTGCGTTAGAAGACGTAACCTATTTCAGCAAATCCAGTGTACTGGCACCCAAAAATCTTGATGTGAAAGATGGGGACAGCTGTACTTATACAACATGCTTGACTTCTGGTGTTGTGTGGTTTGATAATGTCATGGAATATTGTGGAACCAATTATGTCATCATTATCAACAAATACACATTAACAAATACACAAAAGCATACTCCCTTCTTGTTCTTTGTCTTGCAGCATTTCCCACACATTGCACATTGTAGGTTTAAGAAAAAAACAAGGGGGCAAAAGGCGAGGCAGCCAATGGCACACACTTGCTGAAACATTCTTTCTTACATAAAGCTTCACAAACCAATAACCAAAATCACCATATACACATAAGAGTGCATCATATCCACATTCTGTATCATAAATATATGGTAAAGAAACTGAGTTTCTGCATTCCTTCACTTGCCTTTCACCACTCCCAGATATACATTTCTCTAACATGATTACTTAGATTGAAGCACTAGTTTAAATGGACATTAGCTTTCCAAGCAACTGCTTAGGATCAAAGTCTTTAAATGGCAACCTTTCTCATCTATGAAGAACTACTGTCTTGAACTAACTACAGATTCTAAACTATAAACTCTTGGTTCAGTACAGATTATAAATCAAAATGCTAAAATATTTTATGTACAATATCTACTGGAAATCATGAAATATTTTACTGGAAAAATGCAAAGATATTTGTATCACTTCAATAATGATGCAAGATCTTGTTTACAATCCCACCTATGAGAGAGTAAACTGCAACCTAGCAGGGTTTTATTTCTCAGTATTGGATTGCACTATAAATTGTTCAAGATGAGGGGGTATTAACTTTCGACTCTGAAAAGCCCAAGTCAGTATGCTCAGTAGTTTCAGAGTATACTCTGTGAACCAAATTTGGGAAGAATTCACTTGATCTAAGTAACCCCAGCGGAGATTTGAAATACATGGTATGCATATCATTTAGTAAGGACCAGGTTTGTCACTGTGACATAAGCAGCTATAATCTGATAAAAAGAAGTGCTTTGATGCTGCAATTGTACACATACTAATTTGGGAGCCAGTGCTTTAAATCCAGTAGTTACTGTGGACTTCAGTAGGTCCAGTGAATAAAAGCAACTGAAACCATCTTAATTTTAAGCACTTCACACTGCTATAATGGATTTACTCTAGTTGGGACTAACTGGATTTCAGCCAATACTTTCTGTTAAAGTTCAAAAATGTGTATGCACTGAAGCTTTACATCTGCCATTTGCTAGTCTTCTGCTCATATTTCTGTCAGGTTTGATAGCTTTTTCTAGCAAAATAAAACAAAAAACCCAAATTATTTTAGTTATACTTTTGTTCAAACAAAAGATTCAGCTAAATAAGACCAGAAAAATGTGAAAACATTAGAACCTGCACTTTTAAACAATACATGTGCAATTCTAATTTTAAAAGAATAGGACTACTACACTATGACATTCTTACAATATTTCTTGCAACAGCATTGTCTATATTCGAAATTTCTCTGCAGAAGCATTTAGAGAATTTTTGTAACACCAGTTTGATAAGAATAGGCTTAAAAGCATAAAGATTTTGGGTTCTAATCACGTCTTGCCTACTATACTATTTCAAAATAGTCTCACAGTTGTTGTTTTTGTGTGTGTCAAGGATAAATTTATGAACATCACATTACATTTAAACTAGTTTTCAATCCCATTACTGTAGCTGATTGCAGGTGTACTACTCTTTTCCCAGATTATAACATTTACATTAACATGAAACCCAGATGGCCCTAGAAGTCTTGCAACACAGCAAATATAGGAGCAAGGGAGTGGAATTCACCTCTTTGGTAAGAGGTGGTGAAAGCTGATTTCAGGCCCTCTCATTTCTGGTTGTGTACCTATCCTGCAAATCATAACACACACTGGTTACATTTTTAAGAAGCAAGGTGGATTATTATCAAGAGCCCTAATAAGAAAACTGCAAAGAGATGTTTCCACCTGCAAACAGGCTGAAGAAATCGCTCCCTCGGGGCACGGTTCTCGCTCTCTCAAAAAAAATGTGTGTTGAAGCGATCACCTCCTTACAACCCTCCCGGCGCTTTCTTCGCGAGCGTCCTGGTGAGAGTGGTGGCGATGCTGTTGCTATTGCCGCTGCTCCCCCACTACCGTCAAGCTGACTCAGATTGCTGGTCGCCAAACTTCTTTGCAAGCAAGCGGCGTTGTACTGCCTCCAGTTACTTCAGTTCTTCCTCATCGGCCCCCTCCCGTCCGCCCTGAGAGACGGAGTCACTCCTGAATCATCCAGGAGTTCATTTAAATCATCTCTTAGAAAAGGGATTTGGCTTATACAATACTTGGCTTCTTGCCGTAAGAGCAGCAAGTCTCCCCCTCCCCGCCCCGGGAAAGTACACGGAAAACTATACATGCATCGATCCGGATGACTCTCTCCGGTTCCAGACCAATCAGGAATCCAAGCAGCGCATCAGAGCCCACGTTAAAATCACAGACGTGGAAACTTCGAACAAAGCCCGCGATTCAGTGTTTTCTTGTTTTGGCAGAAACAGGTGTTAGATCCTAAAACACCGTGGAAGCTTTATTTCCATATAAGCAGAGACTGGTTGGGATTACAGGTTGAGAGTAAACTGCACTGTATATACTCTCTGAAGCACTCCCCTTTACTACTACGTCACATGATTTAGGTAAAACGGCGCGATTCTGCCTTTCCCAAACCTCCCAGTCTCCTCTGCTCATGGAGAGCAGTTTCGAAACTTCCTGGTGTGTGTGCGTTTGTGTGATTCACTTTTCTTTTTTCTGGAAAAGGCAGAAAAAAGACGGGGCTCTACTGGTTAAATTTTGACGAGAAGCTCCCTAGTTATCCCGTGACTTGGGCCATTTCCGCACTAGACTGTTATAGTGCTTTGATTCCACTTTCAACATCCTATGGAATCCTGGGGTTTGCAGTTTAGGGAGGGGCCTTTGCAAACCCCAGGATTCCATCGGATGTTGAAAGTGGAACAATAGCACTATAACAGTCTAGTGCGGAAACCTCACCTGTTAATCCCACACGTACAGAGGCTGTGATTACCTAGGTGGGCGGGAAGGAAAGCATTCTGCACATGCTCAGACCTCCTCTCCCTCTTATCACCACTTCACATACTCAGGAATGATTCCTGGCATGAAGAGCAGGTTCCATGAGGCTGGACCCTGCTGAGTCCAGGCAGTTCTCCAAAAAGCGGTGGCAGCCAAAATTCCAAGCACTCACTTCCTCCACGAAGGGCAGCCACTTGCTCCTAGTTCAACAACAACCACGGTCGCTCCGAAAAGAAGTACCATCGCCACCAATCTAAAAGTAAAATCTTATTCCCCCCACCCGCCCCAAACCGTAAGGAATGCCTCGATGCTTCATTGCTAAGGCGACAAGACGATAATCATGTACCTGGATGTACGCCTGATTGCATTCACCTCTGAGTTGGAAACGTTTAGACCTGAAACGAAACGAGGGTCTCCACCCGCCTTCAGCGCAGTCACACTCAGAGATCTAGAAGAAATCCTCATCCCTGAGAAACTGGGGAGGCGCTCACTCAAGAGAATGAAATCAGCACATGCTCAGAGGCGCTTCTCTTTCTACCATTACCTCATACACACACCCCGGTAACAGAAAGGAAAAGGTGCTGAGGCTCAAACCGCGTGTTCAGAATTAACTCCCAGATAAAAACCAACCCAACAACACCCTACAACGCATTCCCCCACCACTACCCCTTGCCAGAAGACACAGAGAAAAGCCATGCCTAACACCGGGCCAGACTAGACATAAAGGCTCCGGAGCAAGGGGCTGGTGCATTGCAGCTGCAGTCGTGTGTATTTGCCTTCCCCTCCCTGTTGACTTTGCAACCCGCGGAGGTCCGGGGGTGGGCGGGGGGCTGTACCTCGGTTGCCGAAGGCGAGGGCGTCGCAGTTCAGCCGGCAGGCGCTGCGCATCTGGACCCCGTCTCTTCAGGTCCCGCAGCCGCGGTGGTGCCACCAGCTCCCCGCTTCCCCCTCTTCGAGGGAGCCACCTGGAGGGAAGGAGGCGGAGACGCCGCCGGCGCTGCCTCGTTGCGCTTCGCTCGCTCCCGGACTGGCTGGCTGGCTGGCTGGCTGGCTGGGCTTGGCGGGGCCTCCCTCCGCTGCTCTGGTGGCGGCTCCCAGCGGCAAACTCGCGGCGGCCACTGCCTTGGCGCCCCTCCCTTCCCGCGCGATCCTCCTGACCTGCTTGGTGACTCACCAGCGGCGTTCACGTTGGAGGGAAACGAGGCGCGGCGCGGCGCGGGGCTCCCTCTTCTCTCTTCCTTTTCCTCGGTTACTCAGGGCCAGTTTGCAGACGAGGACCCTTCCCTCCCTTCCCTCCCCGTGCACAGCCTCCGTCTCCGAAAGCAAAGCGCCGAGAGCCACGGGCGCCCCTTTCCCGCCACTTTTGCCCCGCTGCTGTTTCGCCCTCCTTTCCTCTCGCCTCGGTCCCCGCAAATCCCTCAGGTGGTCCCTGGGAAAAAGGCAGAGCGGCTCGGGAGGAAACCCGGGCTCGAACTGCCTGCCAAGCGGCCAGGAGGAACTGAGGCGTTTCCCCCGAGCCCGTGGTGGAGACACCAGCGCACGAGGAAGGGCTCCCCTCAGCCATTGTTGACTGGCCTTTCGTTTTCCTGAGATGGGCGGCTGGCAGCGAAGTAAGCTGTTATTATCAAACAAAATGAAATGCCACTCATTAATGACTAAATAAAGAAGCCAGCACTTCCCTGTGAGGAAACAAACTATTGCAGTTGCCAGTGGCGGGTACTGGGCTGAGTAGAAACCAGTGAAGATACAATCCGCAATGGAGCAATACCTTCATTGGGACCAAATATTTCAGAGAAAGTGACTTGACAATTGACAACCTTTGAGTGTCCCTTGCCTAAGAAAACCCTGCCAAATTCATGGGGTCGCCATAAGTCGGCAGGTGACTTGAAAGCACATGGACAAAATGCTGCAACAGAGTTGGAACTGCCCAGCTGTGGATTCCCGCCAGCCGCCGCCGCCCCCCCCCCCACGGCCCAATTTAATTGTTTTCTTTTCCTTAAAAAGGGCGGGGGGGGGGAGATAATCCTGGCAATATCCTTAAAGTTGCCTTCCCTAACATTTTTCCTGAGAGGTTTCCTACAATTTATAATGCTGGAGGACAGACCAGAATAGAACAGCTGTAGGTTTTCCCCAGCATATCAGATAGGGTGATGGGGGGGAAAGCTGCACCTGTTCCAGGAAGGTGTTTTTTTTTTTTTATGCCTGTTACAAAAGAAAAATAGTGTGATGGTATCCTAAAGGCTAATAGGTTTATGGTAGCATGAACTTTCATGGTCTAAACTTCAGTCACTAACGCCATAATGGAAGGTTCTTGAATTCAGAACATCTTGGACTAAATATCTGCCCAAGCTAAAGTAGATCTGATTCTGTTGGATTTTCCTATCTGTTGATTCACTGTGCACTCACCAAGAGGATTCCAGTTTACATGTCTTGATAAATTTGTTAGTCTTTAACTCCCTGGTATGTTACTGCGGGTCATACAGGGTTGAAAAGCAGCCTGCAACCTACACAGAAATATATAGCTATAGAGCTCTTATACTTCTATGAATACACTGGAAGCTGGTATGTTCCCTTTTTCCAGGGTGCAGACTGAAAGTATGGGATCTTGTACATTTTGAGTAGGTTCTGTGCAATGGGACCTTTGAATGCTGTGGAGGTAGCAGTCATACAGCCTGTCCCTCTGCTGTGGGTGTATTCCTACACCCAAAAAAACTCAATACATCTTTTATGTTAGAGAATACAAAGTGTTTAGTATTCCTGCACAACTACTATGAACAAAGTACCCTTAAATATGTTAGGGAAAGAATATATAGCTGAAAATGTAACTGTCTTTAACATTATCCTGTCTCCCCTGCTTTTAGGTCGAAGGAAGCCAGGGTCAAAAACAGCCTTCAACAGATAGACAGCATAAGCTATGGGAGAAAAAACAACTGGTATTCACAGTTCTTAAGAAACACAGCTATATTTAATAGTTATTCTTGCTTCTCTTCTGGAACTGTTGTTAACTGCTGTCACAAGAGGTGTACCATCAACTGCCATGCTCAGGTGTTGTAAATTCAGGGATGTGTCTTGCTTAATTAAGTCTATCTCTCTGTAATTTGGACTTCCTCTTTTCTTACTACCTTCTACCTTACCAAGCATTACTGTCTTTTCTAGTGAGTCATACCTTCTCACGATATGGACAAAGTACAACAGTCTCAGTTTAATAATCTTGGCTTTTAGGGAGAATTCAGGCATCATTTGCTTTAAGATGCTTTCATTTGTCTTTTTAGCAGTCCAAGGTATCTGTAGAACTGTTCTCCAGCACCAGATTCAAATGAGCTGATTCTCTTCCTACCGGCCTTCTTCACTGATGAGCTTTCATAACCATATATAGAAAATTTTTTAAATTCTTTTTATTGTTCCATTAAAACAGAAAGAAAAAAAATCCATATATAGAAATTGGAAGCATGATTGCATGGACAATCCTGACTTTATTGATGTATCTTTACACTTCAGGATCTTGTCTAGTTCCTTCATAGCTGCTTTTCCAAGCCCTAGACCACAGAACAGCACCCTCCCAGCATGGGGACACGAGAGGAGTGGAACCATGATGAAGCCTCCAAATGACATCGCTGCTGTCCTGCCTTTCTCACATCCCCAGCTAGTGCAATCTCGGGATATATGTCCATCAATGGCCCCTGACTGCGCGAGGGTTCTGTTGCGGCCAGCTATGCAGAAGGGCCAGAAGTGCAATCACAGCATGGGAAGATGGCTGGCTGCAGTGCTGAAGGAAGAAGTGTGTCCCTCTTCTGCAGGCAGCCAGTCAGGTGTGGAGGGGAGCATTGGAGACATGCTCACATCCTGGCAGAGGCGCTGCCCGGATTGTGACAGGTTGACATAGGGGAATGTCGTCGTGCAGAAACGGCCCTTGTCTTCTTCTGATTTCTTGACTGCAGTTTCCAGTTTTGATTAATGACTGAGCCAATGAACGGAAACTCCTGAACTGTTTCAATGTCTTCATCATCTGCTTTAAGGTTATGTAAACCATCTGTGGTCATTTTTATTTTTTTAATGTTTAAATGTAAATCTGCCTTTGTACTTTTTGTATTGACTTTCTTCAGTAATCATTCCAAGTCTTTGCTTTCTACTGCTATTAATATAGTGTCACCTGCATATCTTAAATTGTTAGTGTTCTTTCCTCCAATTTTCGCACCTTCTTCCTCCAAGTCTATTCCAGTTTTACATATGATACATTCAGCATACAAGTTAAACAGATAGAATGATAAAACGCAGCCTTGCCAATTGGAAACCATTCTGTTTCTGCATATTTTGTACCAACAGTAGCTTCTTGTCCTGCATACAGGTTATGCATGAGGACAGTCAAATGCTGTGACACACCCATTTCTTTAAGAGGAATCGACAGTTTTGCATGATCTACACAGTCCAAGGCTTTGCTATAATCTATGAAGCACAGACTAATTTTTTGATCCAACATATGTTTGCAGTATGATCCCTAGTGCCTCTTTCTTTCCTAAACCCAAATTGGACACCTGGCATTTCTTGCTCCATATGTGGTAGAAGTCTTTGTTGTAGAATTTTGAGCATGTCTTTGTTGCATGGAAAATTAAAGAAATGGTCCTGTGATAACTGTAATCCCTGGTGTCCCTTTTCTTGGGATTAGAATATATATTGAGCATTTCCAATCTGTGGACCATCTTTTTGTTTTCTATTTTTGTTAACATAGTTTAGTTAGAACCAGAGTAGGTTACCATTACAAACAACATTGCATATCAGTAGTTGTGTGTGTGTGTGCGCGCGCGCGCGCGCATGCCTTCAAGCTATCTGTCCACTTAAGCTGATCCCATATATTTCATAGAGTTTTCTTTGGCAAAGAATTCTCAGAGATGGTTTTGCCAGTTCCTTCTCTGAAATATAGCTTACAGACCGTTCGCAGTCTTCCACCCAAGTATTAATCAGAGCTGACCCTGCTTAGCTTCCAAGATCAGACAACATTTGGTGCCTTTAGGTTACTTAGGCCCTATATCAGTATATAACCTATAAACAAAATCTTGTGGCTGATTGTAAGAGTAATCTAGTTTAAACCCACAAGCTGAGTTTAACTTGCTTGTAGACTGCAATATTTTTGTTATAGACTTAAACCCAGTTAACCTTAAGTTGTAGCCCTGCTGTTTTTAGAGAGATCTACTTTTTCCTAACCACATTTCCCAAAGATGTTTTTTCTTTCTCAGTGCTGTCATTATACAAAACAAATATGTCAGTCAAAACATGTTATACTAATGTGCATAGATTTAGGACCCAGTTTTTCAGTGAACTACATGCTAGTATCCTCTGCTAGTATTTCATGCATGTATATAAAACAATAATAATATTTTTAAAGAGAAAAAGTACATCATTAAGGCAGCCTCATTAATTCTTCTGTTGCAAGCAGCTTATTTGAGAATTTGTAAAAGCACACACAAAAAAACACTGTTGATAACATCACATAAGCTTTCTGGTTTAAATGTTGCATATGTGTAAAGCCATTTAAACATTTGTGCATAACCTTTGCCTTCCTCCTCCATACCATTGTACTGAGATAATACAATAGATGTAAGAAAATTCAATCTGTATTCTGTCTGCTGAGACTGCCAAAGGTGAACATCAGTCCCTAGAGACCCAGACTTAAATCACATCATAAACATCATCAAATGACCATCTATTTGTGAGTATATCACCCCCAAGAGGAAAGGAGTACTTAGATATTAAACATGTGAAGTGTTCTTCTTGCAACACTCTGTAAGTTATGTCTAGTCCTGCAATACTGCCTATCAAGTCAAATACTACAATGTGGGGGGGGGGGGGGAAGAAACTCATGGAATTTGCAATTACAGCAATTTGAAGATTGTGTCCTTGCCAAAACACGAGTGGGCTGATAGGCTAACAAAATATTTTGTGGTCTAGTTTTATTTACATTTGTCTAGGATAATCTACTTCCATGGAGAGAACTATGAGGGTGCACAGAATGACAGGAGACTAGAATCCATCCAAGCCCATTCCAAACTTGCTGTGCTCCCAGATATTTCCAGCATTCCAATCTGCAGGAGTGCCTTTTTCTCTTTACACAAATAATAAAAAGGGACTATTATTATGCACCAATGTTTAAACTGTTGACAGAAACATGAGTAAGAAAAGCATATCTAATTATATTTAATAATCTACAAAGAGGTTTAACCCTATTACTTCCCCAACAGTAAGACATTCCAGAGACTGAACATTTAAGATCATTTGAGGCTGAAGGCATTTTGTAATACTTGATTTATTTTTTAAATATTATGCAAATTGGGCATAGGTTGTATACGTCCTTGAGCCAGACAACAAATCTAGTCTCTCACAACAGATCTCCAGACGCAGGCACCCTGCACTTTCAAGGTGCTTTGACTCTTTAACTCACACATCTTTTCCTTCTGTGTATCTAATATTTGTTCATACACAAACATGCAATGGGAGGAAGCTGCATCATCTTCCCCAAGTTCTAATAACTTCCTCATTCAAAACATTCCAGGGAGACCTCTTTAGCAAGAAACCATATTAGAACAATTAGTTCCCCTAAGGAAACACCCCTCTCAGCCAATCCTCTTTCCCTTCCAGGAAGGAATGTAAGGCCTTTTCCATAATACTATCAATTGGGGGGGGGGGGATACTCTAAAGGCACCAGATCCCCTCTGATCTTGGGAGCTAAGCAGGGTCAGCCCTGGTTAGTACTTGGATGGGAGACTGCAAACAAATACCAGGTGCTGTAGGCTCTATTTCAGAGGAATGAACTAGCAAAAACACCCCTGAGTATTTCTTGCCTTATAAAACCCTGTGAAATTCATGGAGTCACCATAAGTCCACAGGCAACTTGAAGCACATACATATATACATACACCCCAATTTCTATAAAAGGTAGACAGTGAAGAAAGCTGACAAGAGGAGAGTAAACATTCTGGAATACATTTCTATGGATTCCATGGGCTGCCCGAATAAATGGGACTGAGAGCAAATCAAGCCTTAATTCTCCCTAGAAGCCAAAAATGACAAAACTGAGGCTATTGTACCTTGAGCAGATCATAAGACAACATGACTTATTTAAAAAGGCAATGATTATGGGTAAGATGGAAGGCAGTAGAAAAAGAGAAAGACTGTGTTACAGGTGGATGGCCTCAGTCAAGGAAGCCATGAACATGAGTTAGCAAGAGCTTAAGAAGGCTGTTAATAATAAGGTGTCTTGGAGGTCTCTCTTTCATAAGGTTGCTGTAAAATGAAGCTTACTTACCAGCAATTATTGGCAACAGCAACAATGGCAAATGAAAGCACAAAAAAGTGATCTGTAAGAAACTAAGTGGGGAATGTTCATGGTACTTCAAGCCTTAGAGGGCTGCTATTATGCACTCCTGCTTTAAGGCAAAAATATGGTGATGGTCCTACATCTCCCATCAACCTCAGTCTCCAGGTTGACTTTACAAATAAAAGCTACATAGTATTTGAACAAGGGTGGACAAAAGACAACTGGGCAGATGTTGGACTGCAACTCCCATCACCCCAGCTAGTATAGCAACTAGAGAAGAATTCAGGGGTGTGCAGTACAACAAAGGAAGACAGTATTTTTCCTACTCACATTTTACAATGTTTTTAAAAAGCTGAAGAAAGTCCCAGCTAAGAGGCAAGATGTTTACCTGTCACTTCTCAACTACACATCGGGGGGCAACCTCTATGCACAAAAGCCATTCCCAGACCCCTTACAAACAGCTGTATTTAAGACCTATATGTTTAGGAAAGGGCAAAGAACAGGATGTATTCAGGGGTCCTCTCCCTTCCATACACGGCCCTGAGCCAGGTTGCTTACTTTCAAAAACATTTAAAAACACCATAGAAAGAGTTATAATGCCAAGATAATTACAGTTGGCCCTTCACATTTGCAGGTTTGACTTTCATGGATTTGATTATTTGCAAGCTCCTCTGACCCCTCCCGCCCTCAGGTGCTTTTTTTCCGTGGAACCTTCCCTCTAGGCAGCTCTGAGCAGACCGCTCAGTTCTTTAAAAACCTGCTTCTGGTCCTCCTCTAGGTGTGAGAGAGGAAGAATAGGGATACCATGCTGACCCACCCCCTTTCCCTGACCTGGAACTCTTATAGCGTGATGATTCCAGCTGGCCCCTCCCGGAACTGCAAACCCCAGGATTCCATAGGAGGTTGAAAGTGGAATCATCGCGCTATAAGAGTGTCGTGCGGAAATGGCCCTGGTTTGCACCATGAGTTTCTGCTTTCCCCACCATGCCTTGGCCCCCTTCCCATAGACACACACACATTTTGATATTTGTGATTTTCCCACTTTTGTGAGGATCCTGCACCCCTAACCCTAGCAAATATAGAGGCTGACTGTTCAACATAGGAATCAGATCCTAATGAGACTTCCCTGTTCCTACCACATTTGTCAATGCTTGCTTAAACTTTTTTTTTTTTTTTGGTGAGTGGAATGCAGATTTCAGAGACTACAAGTACAGAAGCAGTGTGGTAATAGTTACTTTCTATTAAAAATTAACCTGACTTGTACACATTTTGTCAGTGTACAAAGAATTCTTTGTTGTGAGAAAAATATTTTATTCCTTTTCCTAGAAGTTGTTTGCCTATGTTTGACTGTGTGCTCCTGTACATATTTACTCAGAAGTAGTACCACACTGGTCAGTGGGTGTGTGCATAGGATTTCAGACACAAACTATATCTTGCAGACAATTCGTAAATTTGAAAAAAAAAATATTGCACTAGTTTAGTTGCATATTATACTTGCAGTCGTCCCCTGCTTCCCTCTTCCTCATCAGAAGGGAAAGAGGAAAATACAATGCCTCCTATGTAAAAAGACTATTCTTTCAAGTCTATGCTATGGCAATAGTTCATTCTTTTACTCCTGTTTGAGAACTGAGGCCATAAAAGTGTGACCTGCTAAAACCTGGACTATAGAGTAAAACATTTTACTCTGTAGAGTAAAACATTTCAATTCACATAATGAATTTTAACTGTACATTGTTAATTCCATCCACAAACAGGGAATTCAAAGATAGAAAGTGTGACCTGACTAAGGTCAGATAGTGACTCTATGAAACCAAGACATATAAAGAGGCAAAGTATAATGAGGCATACTCAAATGTTAAAGCAAAAGAGTCAGATCTTAGCAATAATTGGTATATGCACAGAGCCAGAGCTTGTAAATAAATAACTACAAGTAACAAATAATTAGTTAAATAACAAATAGTTACCAGCAACTAGTTGTTTGTAATTAATTCTTTTTTCAGTAACAAAGGAATAACTACATTCCATCTGTAATTTAACAGAGGATGTCACTTCTTTCTGTGGTGTGATTTCAGCTTATAAACTGACTTTGTAGCAATTCACTTCACTGAATGGTAGAGGAGGAGTATCATCTGTGCTGCTTCAGGCAGTGCTTTGTGCTACAGCCTAAACTAGTTGTTTTTTAAAAGTAACTTTCCAAGCCCTGGGAAGCATATTGTAAATGTGAGACTGTGGTAGAAACCTTTAGTTGGTTTTAACAAGAAACTAGGGAGAGGATAGAGGAGATATTTAGAAGCACAAGTCTTCCAGAGGCACACAAATTTTTCTGTTAATATTTTGGAGTCCTTTGGATGTACACTAAACCTTGATGTGTTCTGGGGATTCCCACAAAGAAAGAGAGGTTGATAGACTTCAGTATATGCATAATAGATATTCCATGCCATTCATGGTTCAGTGCATGGATTTTATTGCACTTTTATTTAATGTTTTATTTTTAAAAAAATCCTAAAAACTCCAGAAGGAAAATGTAAATGCATGGAAAAGTATGCAAAGTTTTGCTCCAAGAAAGTAAGAAATAAAAATGCAGTGAAATATAACAGAAGGGCTGGTGCAGAAACCTTTTCAAAGTTGCCAACCTTTCTTCATGACCAGTGGCTGTTGATTGGCAAATCTAGATGTAGATGACAGAATGAAGTAAGGATGTATTTGCCTGAATTTATTTTGTTTAATTTTAGAATACATGTCATTCAAACATTACTTTACCAT
This sequence comes from Cyclura pinguis, assembly GCA_030412105.1. Classification (NCBI taxonomy): domain Eukaryota; kingdom Metazoa; phylum Chordata; class Lepidosauria; order Squamata; family Iguanidae; genus Cyclura; species Cyclura pinguis. The sequence goes on along the minus strand of CM059603.1, from coordinate 74,689,251 downwards.
TAAACTTGTAGAAAAGTACAGCTTAGCAAGGACTAGAAAGAGTTCAGGAATTCTGCAGAGGAAAGTATAGAGGCTTTCTGGAGAAATGAATATCCTAAGCCAGACTGCAGTTTTCACTTTGTTAGGTCATCTGCCACCTAGTCATTGAAGATGGTATTGTAGGCTATGGACAAATTTTAATTAAGAAAATTTAATCAATTTTAAAAACCATAATAACTCTCAGATACATACTCTAGAGTCACCTTAATATTCAAACCAAGTTTCAGGTGCCTAGCATTCATTGTCTTGGAGCTACGGAGGATGAGGAGACACACACACACACACCTATCATGAAAGATAAAGATGTATCTACTTCATTGCATGAGAATGTGAGCCCCCGCTGAGCTGGAACCATATATATGTGTCTGTGTGCATCTGAATGAAAATTTCCACTTTAAGAAATTTTCCACTTTCTAAAGCACAAATTTCCACTTTCTAAAGCACAAAGAGAATATGAGGGAGGGGAACATTCAAACACTGAATTCAGTGGAACTCCTTAGTAGACTTGCTTTGTCAAACTGGTGCAGCCCTACAGCTTGGGGAGATGGGGCATTGTAGGGAATATGCTTAACTCCTAACATACCCTTCCAGCCACTGGGGCAGGTAATGTCGTATACTTAGATCTATCAGGTGAGAAGTCATCTAGTAGACCAGATGTAGTTAGTTGCATGGTGGTGGCACATGGGATTGGCCCCTGATGAGCTCACCCTCTGTACCACCAGGCCAAGTCTAGCAGCCCCTACTGCTATCGAGTTACAATCTTTAATCTATCCAGAGATTAGAAATGCTACTTTGAATTTCCCAGTCAAGTCAGCTGGAGAATTCTGGGAGCTGTAGTTCTCAAAGTAATTTCTGTAAGCTCTGCTTTTACTTACTAGTGTGCAAGCCCCACTGAGTTCAAATGAGACTTTCATCTGAATTGACTTGTATAGCATTGAACTATTGCCAGGGAATATACTTCACTGGGAATCTTCATGGTATCACTCTTCACATAAAATACCTAAATATTTTTCTAAAGCAACTTATGTTGTTGCCAGAGAAGAAAGAATTTATCATGAACTCTCCATCAGATAATAACAAATGTGATGGAAAACTGCATTTCTTTCAGGTCATGGTTTTGGCTGTATACATGCAGAGATCTGAACTAGAAAACTTGTTCATAATGAATCCCCAGCAAAACTAACCCTGCTGGACATAGAAGTGCTTTTGCAATATGTTTATCTTTCTATGTTTCCAACAACTCTACAGACATCTAAGCTTCTCAGAAGATATGGCACTAATATGACCATGTAAATAGCAAAGTGAGCATGTATATCCTATGTGTTTGTTTAGTTTGGAGTGCCTGTGAAGAAGTACTCACAATCTATTAGTTCTTCCCACAATAATTGAAGAAAGAATCTAAAAAAACAAACAAAGGAAATTGTAGTACAGTTATATATATATATATTATTTAAAAGTACTGCTGTGACATACAGGATCTGTAATATGGAAGAGCTTTGATCCCAAAAGAGTCTAGATAATGAAAGAATATCGTTAGCAAAAATATATTTCCTATATTTGAAAATTGTTTATTTCAATGATACTTCGAATTATACATTTGTTTTGCAAATGTATAACAACACTCCAATGTTTGAATAAAACAGAAAAAATAACACTTATACAAATGTTTCAAGAAAATCTGAGAACAGTGAGAAGCAGTAATCCTATCCTAACCATATAGAGGAATTTAGCAGATGCTCGACCAAACTAAGAAACTTTCACTTGCTATTTGAAACCATACAAAGAAGTATACTGTATATGCTCATGTATGTGTCTAGAAATTTTAATCAAAAAATAGACCCCAAAAACCTGGATCACCTTATCTATGGGTCAATGTAAGTCCTGAACGTTAACTCTCATCAAAACAGGAACCATCTCCTTCTCTGAATAGAGTGGCAAAAACGAGACCTTAGCCTGCCCCAGGAAAACCTAAAAGAAGCACTGAACCCCTCTACTCTCTCTGTGGTGATGCTGTTTCTTGCCTTCTTGGATGCCTGGGCAGGAAAATTGTGGCAGTAGCTCTTTGGGGCTTCCTCTAAAAGGATCGGCAAAAGAGTAGAGGGGGTCGGTGCTTCTTTTTAAGCTCTCCTAGGGTGGCCTAAACACTCATCTTTTGCTGCTCTACTGAGAGAAGGGGAAGGTTCCTTTTTTGATAAGAGTTAATACTGTACCTTAATTTTTATCAAAGAAAGAACCGTCCTCTTCTCCGAGTAGATTGATGAAAGGCCTTTTTGAACACCTGCGTGGGAAAAAAGCAGCGGCGGCAGCCAGAGGCAGATGGCCCCCTGAGGCAGCATTGGTGCTTTCTCTTTTCCATGGAATCATCCTCAATGTCTGCATGGATCATATCGAAATCCTTAATTTTGGCCCCACAACCTGCCCTCAATTTATACATGGTCGACTTATACATGACTATATATAGTAGATTCTCTTGAAAGGCTCCTCCACCAGCATTTCAAATACATTATCTTTGAATTAGAGAGTTTTCTTAGCTGTGGTATAAACTCTCCATGAAGGTGGCACTGGCATCAACAATTCAACTGTTTTTCTTCTTTGGTTACATTTTGTTGTTTTGACTATATTTGTATGCAAATGTGATATCCATAATGGAAATTCAAAAATTAATAAATAAATTAACCCAGCCCTCAAACTGTGCAAATAATCCATGGCTCCCAAGCTGTGGAGGTCTCTCTCCCTGTTCGTTTTCTACAGAGACCTTTTTAGTTAAGTGAGATTTTGGCACTTGACTGAACGGTGTGGAAGGGGCTTTCAGCTGGTGGATTATTCTTAAATGTGTTTTTAAGACTGCTTTTAATTTAGTTCTGTTTTAGTATTATTTTTAATAGCATTTAGTGTTTATATTATATTCAGGTACTATATTATATATTTTTGAGTTTTTGTTTTTAATCTTGTTCTAAGTCACCTCAAGTCTTAGTTTTGGGAGAGAGGTGAGATGTAAACTAAAGAGATAAATAAATATCTTAAATTCATTTCATAGTATTTCTAGTAAACTGTTCACCCTCTTCATTAAAGTGAAGGATGGGCCCTTGAAATTTGGGAGGGTCAATAGTATGTTGGATTTAGTGTCCCGGGGGAAAAAAAGCAGCTTGCTATGATATTCCCTTGCATTTATTGCTTGATAAATATGCTCATACATATGTATGGAGAATACATGCACTTAAATGTAGCTTCTCTTTGTGTATCCTTAGTTGGATGGGAAACTCTGTGCATAATTTTTCTCCTAAAAGTTTACACATGATATTCCCTCCTCTCAAAAAGTTGAAATCTCACTGATCAGCAATCTAGCATGAGAGTGCGGGGTTGACTTTGGTCCCTTGCTGCTCCCATGTATTTGCTAAACAGCTCATCAGTAGCATTTCTATTTTTTAAAAAAATTGTATACAAGTAGCTCTGGTGGTTCTATGCAAACGAAATTGGGCTGGAGCCATGGAAACTGCAATATTTTGCAGATATTTTTTCTTTATGTTATGGGATCACCATCACTTTGATGGGAGGCTTCAGCAGTGGCCTATCCATCTTTGAATAAATCCTGACCACCATACTGGGATGGCAGTGCTAAAACGTTCAAACAAAAATAAGTAGTTCTATACAGGTATGCTCTGGAGTAAGTCCAAATTACAACAATAGAACTTATTTCAAGGTAGGTGGTACAGGAATACAGGTTTAATTACTCGCGGCATAAATCCTTACATTGTTCTTCTTTCACCACCTGCTGTGAAAAAAAAGCATATTTTAAAGGAGAAAATTAGCATTATACAATTCTATAAATATACAGGTGATTAATCATATTACTAAAACAACAACAAAGACACAAGTACAGCAAGAGAAGTAATTATGGTCCAGTAGGTACAAAAAATACCTAGGATTATGCCAGAGTGCTATTATGCCTGTTAAATTAACCAGGAGCTTTTTAATCAGTTAATGTAAAGTTGATTTATTCATATGTTCCTGTTTCAATCCCATCTTTGTTTCCTCCTTCCTGCACAATAGAGTATTGGTAGTGTAAAGTTTTTGCGTTAAGTCTCCATGTGACGTGAAAGTACTGGAAACCTGTACAACGTATTCAAAATAATGAGAAATTATACACATCTATACACAATGCTGAGCAGACATAAAACTAATGTAGGCAACACTTGTCTGGAAATAGCATCAACCAGCAAATCTGCTCGTCAGTGCAAACAGCAGACTCTTGAAGTTCTCAATGGCTGATCTTTGCTTAACAAATATCTACATCTATTCCTTAATTCACAGGCTGCTTCCTACTATAGTTTGACCGCTCCAGGAGGTGGGCAGGGAAGGAGATATGTCTCAGGGACAACATGGGAATTATGTACACACTTTTCCCCAGGACCATTTGGTATAATATGCTTGGTTGCTGTAGTTTTTCTCATCTCTGTGACTGCTGTGAAGACCAAGAAAAGGATTTATTTGATTTGAGCTGCAGGCACCATGGAAGGCACACCTGTGTCTGTCACTCTGTTTGTTCTTCCTGAGTTTAAAAAAAAAAGGACATAAGGTTATCTAATCAGACCTTTAGACTTTCAGAATTCCACACGTTTGCTTTTCTCCACTTCCACAATTGCCCTATGGGGATATATATTAGCTAAGGCTGAATTCCCACTGACACTTACTTGAAAGTTAACATCATGTAAAGACTGTGAGTGCTTCACATTCATACCTTTAGGACAATGAGCTCAAAAGTATCAATTTTATGAGGGTTGCATTCGACTAGATGTTGATGAGTGCCTCAACATCATGTATCAAAAGTCCGAAATGGTTAGGGCAAATGATAGAAAATTTACCGGAAGACGTAAGTTCTAGTTAATCACTAATGAGCTAAAAACTCTAACTGAAACATATCTGAGAGACCCCAAGGTCCAGAAACTGGCCAAGAGCTTTAATAAGATGAGCAATGGAGCAAAGCTTCCAAAAGGGAAAAATGAAACTAAGCTTGCAAAGAAACAGATGTTGTGAATAACAGAAAGCTAGCTCAGTGGAAGAGCAGTTTCCCAATTTGCAGAAATAGGGAAGCAGGTACAGGTAGATGCTCTACCTACAGTGTGGGTAGCTCTGTGGCCTGCCCTTTCTGGAGTACCCAGACTGGACAAATGGGAGGGGGAGCGACCACAAGAACTGAACTAGTTACCTATAGTTTCATTGTAATATTAACTTTCACACCCCCCAAGGTAGGATCTGGTATTATAATTTGGATCCACCTACATGCACAAGCACAGTGCTTAGTTTCTTATACAAATGGAGTTATTTTGTCCCCAAGGAACCATGTAACCCAGGCCTGCACAACTTGGCAGTAGGTAAGGGCCGAAATTAAATAGGCTAAACTTCTTTGGGCTGTATAGTTTTTTAGTGTCTCACTTTCCAAGTAAAGTTATATGGTATAATAATGTTTTTTATTTGCAAAATAAATTATAGCATAATTAATGATTAAACTATTTTGCAAATAAAATAAAATAAATTATATTATAAAAAAGAGAAATTAGGGAAGTTTTTTCTAATGTTTAGGTGGAACTTCTTTTCTTGCAGTCTGAAGCCTCCTCCATGTCCTAGGCCCTTTCCACACTACACTGTTATAGTGCTAAAGCAACTGCCTCCATCTTGCGCAAGGGCAAAAGGTAGCATCAGCTCAGCTCTCTGCTGCTCCCTAGAGGGAAAGAGGAGTGAATGGCTCAGCCAGGTTCATAGAAAACCGTCAGCAACCTAATTGCTGCAACCTTTTTCAGCCCTTGCGCTCAGAAGCGATGTGAGCAGCACAAAATCCTTTGGCGGGCCACATGCGTATGTTGTGCAGGCCTGATGTAACCTTTGAAGACTATATAAGATGTGATTTGTCTTGTCTTCGGGGAACACTTGATTTGACAGAGTAACTTGTGTTCCGTTTCTGCAGAACTTTCAATAAAAGAACTTTGATCTCTTTCTCAGTGTGGCTTATTGGCTAGTGCACTGGGCACAAACCCTGCCCAGAATTCTTTCTCTGGGAAAAATCCAGGTGACATATCTATGGCCACTTCTGCACTACACCGTTATAGTGCTATTATTCCACTTGCAACATCCTGTGGAATTCTGGGGTTTGTAGTTTACTGAGGCCAAAGAGCTCTCTGGCTGAGAATTCTAAAGTCCTCTCCCTAAATTGCAAACCCCAGGATTCCACAGGATGTTGAAAGTGGAATAATAGCACTATAACGATCTAGTGTAGAAAGACCCTATGTTAGAAATGGGGAACATGTAACCATCATGTTTATGGTTAATTGCTGTTTCAGTTATAGGCTACACTAAAGCATAACGATACAATGCTGAAAAAGGCCATTGGTGATTTTATTTACACCCTCCCCCATCCCTTTCTTGTACTTGGGAGTGAAGGAAATAGCTATATGAAATTTTAGGAAATCAGTTTCTTACCAAAAGCTCTTCCCTCGCTTTTCCTTTCTTCTTCTTTTATAACCTCATCTTCTTAATTCCCGTTTCACTTTCGGAACCTGATATGGATCGCAGCAAAGGGGGTAAGTCCTTCAAAATGCCATCTTCTGGAATAGCTGAAGAACTTCAGAGGAGGAGTACCTGCACGCAAAGAAAACCATCCCCTTCCAATCTGCCTTTGCTGCTTCTTAGCTTAAAATGGAATTAATTAAATGATCATATTCTAATCTTGAACAAAAACAAAAGAAATTTCCAGTATCTATTTGCATGTGTAAAAAACCAGTTGGGAAATGTAATTCTCTTCTGGCTCTCATAGTCTCTCATTTACCGTATTTAATTAATGAATAACTTAATTATGGGAGTAAGTTAATGCCAAAAGCCCAACTTAAATCAATAAAGTTAAAAAATATATTTATTTAATTAAGTAACTCTTCTTTGATAGAAAATTTGTAACAATTTATTATATAATTGGACTTAATTACTTAGTTTCTATCACTGGCTAAGCCCTGTTCAGTATGATATGTAAACCTACGCACATTTACAGTGAAGAAAGTACTATTTAGATCAGCAGTTCTTAACCTTTTCTTTACCAGGGACCGCCTTTAAAGTATCTTTTGTTGCTGCAGACCCCCCAAACTAAACTCAAGATTTAAAACTGTAAAGTGCATCAAACACCTATTTAAAGTAGCTCATCAAGAGTCTTCAGATTTGGAGAGAAGGAAGAAATAAGTACATGCACACACTCCTATTATAATATTTTTATTGAAATTGTTCCATAGCAATTTGTCTGTATTTCTTTCTTCCTTTCTTTTTATTTTAACTACAAAAGCTCATAACATTTCTTCAAGCCTTTGCAGACACCCTGTGAGGACATTGCAGCCCCCTGGGAGTCCATGGACCCCAGGTTAAGAAGCTTTTAGATAATTTTCTCTGCTATGTCTTTTGAATACAGGGAAGTCTATACTGAGTCTTAAGCCAAAGCCTACCTAATTAGTGGGCCTTTGAGGACCCTTAGGGCAACTGGAACAGAAATGTTTCTGCTTTGATGTATTGATCAGACACCAATAATTCTGTTCTGCTGTTTACACAATTTGGCAGCACAAAAATATTGATCAGCCTAAGAATAGCCAGCTGTTCTATCCCAAGCTTTGGTACAATATCCCTTGTGAGTCAATTAGTTTTGTGGAGTTTCATCCCTTGGATGGGGGCACCAACCTGCTTAAAGAATTGCAGAATTAATGGGGGTTTGTGAAGGACCAGGCTAGAACCCTGGCTTGAAGGCAGGTTCCTAAGGTATGTTTGCCCACTTTGATTCTGTGAACAGATCTATCGCACTGGTTTTATGGGTCACTTGAAGAGTAACCAGGATTGAATAAAAGGGACAAAACAATTTACCTGCAGAGTGGTTCAGTATTTTTGAAGGGTGGGGTGGGTAGACCAATTGGGAGTTTGAATTTGGTTCCAGAGTTGGAAATCTGATGGCCTTTGTTTTGTTTTTCAGTTAGTGTTGGCTTAACCTGAAGCTTCCTTGGAGTGTTTTGTTTTTTTAAGTACCACCACTGTGACATAGCAGTTTGAGTGTTAGATTAGGATTCTGAGGTACCAGGATTCAAATCCCCACTCAGCTAAGGGAGCCAACTGAGTGCCCTTGATCAAGTCCCAACCCGAGAGGAAGGGAATGGCAACCCTTCTCTGAATAAATTTTGCCAAGAAAAAATAAGGTCACCATATGTCAGAGTCACTGTAAGTCCGCTTGAAGGTTCTTACAGGGTTATCATAAGTGAGGCCATTTCCGTACCACACTGTTATAGTGCTATTATTCCACTTCCAATGTCCTGTGGAATTCCGGGATTTGTAGTTTATTCAGGCCAAAGAGCTCTCTGGCTGAGAATTCTAAATGCCCCTCCCTAAACTGCAAACCCCAGGATTCCATGGGATGTTGAAAGTGGAATAAAAGCACTATAACAGTGTAACGCGAAAGTGCTCTCAGAGAAGATTTGAAGGCTCATAACAGCACAACCCTGATGAAGAATTCTGGAGAATCGGAAAACTTGCACACTTTTGTGCATTCTTGGTTGGGCCTAATAAAGCTAGTTCCCAGCTGTGGATTTTGGACCCCACCCTCTGGGACCAGCAAGGCTATCTTTGTGTTGTTCTGGTAGTAGCAGCTGCTACTGTTTTAATGTACTTCAGGCACAGTTACACTTTTCTGGAATCTGATGAACTACTAGTGGTTTTCCTGCCTGCTGTAGGAATTTGCTTGCTTTCACTACTCTCTGTTTGTGTTTCTAAATAAATATTACAAACCTGGTCACAGCGATTCCATGGTAAGTGTATCTCACCCACTTGGTAGCTTTGAATTACATTATTAAGTCTATAAAATAGAACCACACTGCTCTCTGTCAATCCTGCCTTCCATTGCAGCAGATAGACTTACTGATGAGACAGAGTAACTTTCTTTTTCACTTCTAGGTGTGGGGACCTTTTAGGGAATCTCTAGACCATTCCTAGGAAAAGTATGACAAGGTCACTTTTGGTAAGTGTGTGTAGAATTGCAGGACGTTTGGAAGATTATTTTTAAGATGAATGAATATAAAGATACACTGAAAACATCCATAACTGAACAATGGTAACAGCAGTGGTAGTAGACAGCAAACAGTTCCAGTATCATTGATTATCTGTCTTTTTCTCCTAAACATTTCTGATTGGGAATAATAGAAATGTTCTCATTTGTTTTTGTTTTCAAAAAATGATACTTACAAATCATATGTAAGATTCTGATTTTATAGTGGGGCGCTGTCAATGGAAGTGAGATAAGTCTGGCTTTTACTTCATATTGATAGACAAAGGTTTTTGTTTCCTGTGTCCTTACTGTGTGTGTTTCTTTCTAACCTCACCCTTTCTCTTTCAGTGACCCAGTGAGTGCAGGGGGGCAAGGCAGACAAGAAACGGGTTTTTCCAAAATTCATGCAGTTATTTCCTCCTCTTCCAAGCTCAAAACAGGGACTGGGAAAGGGGAGTCAAATTTTGGATGAGCTTTTTTACCTTTATTCTGGTAAAGTTTTAGTGCAGTAATGTAACATAAATTAAATTTAAATACCAAGCAAAGGGAAATCACTTACTCTTGATTTTGATGTGTTTCTCCAAGTAACGTTGGCACTATTTGTACTTGGTTACAAGTCTAGGGTTTTTCTCCTGCAAAGGTATATTTTCACAGCCACTCCACCCCTTTTAAAGAAAATACAGCACATTTGCCTAAAATGTGGCTTATTGTAGCTGTTACTATTGATTGCTCTGACTGCAAACCTCTAGCTGTAAGAAATGCCTACCTTTTTGTCTAAAATATAAATAGATAAAAGTGCATTGTTGTTGCTATATGCCTTCAATTCATTTCTGACATGGTGATCCTATCATAGGGTCTTCTAGGGCTGAGAGTGTATGATCTGAAATATGTACAGATGTGGTTTAGTTAATGGTGAAATGTGTGTATTTAAAAATGCACTTAAAAGGGTGTACAGAAATTAAAATCGCTTTCAGATTCCATAATGAAAGAAAATCCAACTCAGTTTGTAATTAGTAAACCAAAAGAAATGAATGGGATTTATTAGCCATTATGTAAGAAGTTTCATTTATTTCAGTGGGTCTCCTCTAGTCAGGATATAATTGGATTTAGCCCTGTGGCAGTTTCTGCACTACACTGTTATAGTGCTATTACTCTGCTTTTGTTCCAGTTTAGGGAGGAGCATTTAGAATCCTCAGTCACGGAGCTCTTTGGCCACAGTAAACTACAAACCTCAGGATTCCACAGGATGTTGAAAGTGGAATAATAGCACTATAATAATGTAGTGTGGATATCTCTGGAGTCTCAAAGCTGGGGTTGGGAATCATGCAGCTCTCCAGAAGTTGTTGGACTGCAGCTCCCAGAATTCCTCACCATTAGCTGTGTTGGCTAGGGCTGCTGGGAGCTGCAATCCAACAAGATTGGGGGGCGGGCGGGCTGGGGAGCTAAACAGTTCCCAATCCTGGCGTAAACACAGTATAGCTACTGAGAAGGAACTGCCTTGCAAACCACATTGTCAGTGTCTGTTTATTTTCCCAAGACATTTAAATTCCATCTGGATGGTAGCTTGTGCCAAAGTTCTTAGGAATCCAAGCCCTTCTCAATGTAACTGGCAGAACAGTTTCACACCCATACTTTATTTACTGCAGTAGAAGGACTTTGGGCATCTGGAGGGAAAGAAAACAAGAAATAAGATGTAGAATCTTCCTGAAAAGTAGGACTGGAAAATGACTACATGAGCACCTGAGTCATTTGTACTAATCGTGAATGTGCAGTGTGAACAAAAGTGTTCAGAGTAGTCTTAAATTAAGAATGGAAAAAAATTTTTTGTTCACTTCAAGATTCTTGAAGAAAATATTTTTGCATCCAGTCCAAGGAGAGGAATTTCAGTCAGTCAGTTTGGGCAGGCTACCAGAACAGCATGCTTAGAAAAGTTGTTTGCTATTTGGACGATTCTGGGACTTATCAGACATAAAAATATTCCAAACTCTGGTTCTAGGGCACATATAGCAGCCTAGTGTTGCACCTTCATAAAAACTGTTCACAATGGTTTCTCAATAATGGGCACAGTGTTCAGAGAAGTGATTCTCATCCTGTGCTCCTCCAGCAGTTTGGGACTTCAGCTACTGCTTAGGAATTCTGGGAGTTGAAGTCTCAAACATATGGAGGACCAATAGTTGAGAACTTCTCCAGATATTACTGAAACACAGCTCCCAGAAGCCCTAGTCAGGACCCAGTTTTGGCAGCTAATGTGGAATCATAGGACTAGCTTTGATAACTACGCTTGCCCGCTCCCTGTTCTTTCTCAAGAAAGCAAAAACCCTTTTTGTTCAAGGAGGCTTTTAGTGCGTAATAACTTTCAAAGAACCTTTTTATGTGTATGGGTGTGCTATATTTTAACTTTTGTAAGCTTTTGAATGATTTTAGATGATTTTTAACTGTGTTTAAAATTTTATTGTTTAGGTTTTAGCAGATTCTCTCTGTGAGCTGCCATGGGTCCCAATCTGGGAGAAAGGCAGCATATAAATAAAATATCAATCAATCAGTCGATCAATCAGTAGGTCACCTGAAGTGTTCCCCTCATGTCTTGCCCAGAACTTGGAAACAACATGTCAAACCTAAGTATTTATGTGACAATTAATTACCCCCAAAGAGGCATAATAATTTAATTAATAGGCACCATGGTCCGTTTCACACTACATAAATGTAACACTGTGATTCCAGTTTAATTGCCATGGCTCCATCTTACAGAATCATGAGATTAGTAGTTTAGGGAAGAGCCTTTGGAATTCTTAGCTAGAGAGCTCTTGTGCTTCAATCCACAGTATGCTGCCAAGATAGTTAATGTGAAACCATGATGCTATAATTCTGTTATATCAAAGAGTCCTAAGAGACTTTGGAAATCACCACTTAAATGATCCAGCCAGGCTTAACAAATATTTTTCCTGGTTAGCAGTGCACAGTATTCCTGTAATACAATGTCAAAGATTTTGCCTCCCCTTTCATTGCTGGAAGTGGTCTCAAGAGGAAGATAGTTGGCAGAGATAGTGGGGTTGTTAGAAACTGGAGATGGCAGGGACTGAACTTAAAATTCTGGTTCCTACACACAAAACATATGCTGTAGCATTGATTGTTGTAGACTGATCTCTTGAGGCAGAGGATGCAGTTATTCTACTGTGCAAGAAAATGCTGTGCACGTGCTTAGCAACACTCAGAATATTTCTGAATACGAATTGCCTATCCTCAGTTCATTAACTGGTCTTTGTAGCTACTTACTGCTGCACTTCACTTTGCAATGGATGAATGTCCTCTAACTGGAACTGAGCACATCTGAAGAGTCTAGCAGACAAGTAAACAATATCGATTTTGATGGGAAAGGGAAGAGAAGAGATTCAGGTCAGAGATTAAACTTAATTTAACATGGTGTGAGATCCCACTCTTCAGGTCACTTTCTCTAGCCCCACAGTTTCCAGATGGATTGCACTACAAAACCCACCATCCCTTGCTATTTGGAGTCCAACACAGCTGGAAAGTGCTGGGTTGGATAGGGCAACTTTGAAATAACAATAGGAGTCCTTTTGAAGGAACCAATGACAAAATATGCCACTAAATGACACACGTGCTGTAACCCTGCCTCTCCTTTCAGGGTTCCAGCTTCTGAACACAGTAGGTAAAATGACCAGGCATTTCTTGATTCAAGAGGAAAATTTTATTTTATTTAAACAGAAACTAGAGCGCTCTGGGGTGTCGAAGTCAGGACACAGAATTAAGGCACAATTGAGCTTTTGTACCTTTGCATTTCTGCCTCAACGTTTTTCTCCAATCACCGCTTGCCACCCACTTTCTTTCCTTATATGGTGGTTATATTGGCCTAAAGGAGACGTTCAACACTCTCCATCATAAAATGTCCACCCTGCCTTTTCTTGCTCCAAAATGGCGGCTGTTCTGCTTACTAACAGTGCTGTTCTTTGTAAATAACATAGTTTTGAAAAGGAACTAAATATGTGATGAATTGATTAACCTGGTTCAACAAATGAAACCACTTCATTATTAATGCTAATAGCAATAATTTATCTCCCCCCCCCAATTTGTCTATGGGGCCTTTTTTTCAAGTCTGGAGATGGGGCCTTTTTTTCAAGTTCCCCCCATTCCCCTCTCCCTATGATAACTGAAGCCCCTGTCAGAGCTGCTGATGACGAGCAGCAGCTCTTGGTCCCCGTGGCTCTGGCTGGAGATGAGTCCTGCAGCTCAAGAGCTCCACCTGCTGCCATGGACCAAGCAGGCTGGGACGTTCCTCTGCCTGCGCCTTTAGGGCAACAGGGATCCGATTCTGAAGATGCTTTGGAGTCTGTGCCAATCAGCCCACAAACAAGGCGGAGACTCAAGAGAGCTGAGCAAAGGGAGGCTTCCTAGATTAAGTTCAAGAAGCAGTGACTAGCCACACCTGGGCCTGGGGCTATATAACTGCCTGCCTGGAAGCTTCCCTTTGCTTGTGGCAAGCTTCTTACAAGCCCTCCCCTTGCCTGTCCCCAGCACCTGCTACCTTGAATTGATCTCTGGCCCCCTTGGCTTTTGGAACTCTGACTATGGCTTTTGCTTGATGCTCTGGTAAATGAACTCCTTTGTATAAAGCGCTTGCTTGTCTCCTCCCGGCTGGACTTTGCTGGCTCTCACACTCCCTTCTCTGGGCTGGCTCGCCGCCCAGGTCTCTGACCTTCACACTCCCCGTGTCTCAGAATAGCCAGTTGTGCCCCCTAAAAGCTTCTTGGGACAAAACTGGCTCCTTTGGGAACCCAAAATCGAGTTGGATGGGAGCACAAAATGGCCTTCTGAGATCAGAGGGAAGACAAGTGTGGTCACCTGACTCTTGGTGGTTGCCAAGCCCAGAGTGAGTGGGTTTCATTTTAATTCCAAGACATATTCTCCTATTTTCTTTCTCTTTAATTTTTTTTTCTTAAACAGCATCGATGCAGTATGACTTTTGCACTATAACATTATAACTCTATGATTTTTTTTTTTTAAAAAAAGAGGAGAAAATTTGTTCTTCAAAACACAGGATCATTTCAGAAAACCATGCAAATTTTTTGAAAACCTTTGGAATAGCTCTAGTGCAGGTTCAAGAAATCGCTATGAATAGCCCCCAAGACAAATGGAACAAACAGATATGGAAGTGACACCTACTAGCAGAACTGAGCAAAATCCAAGGAGCGATATCACAGGAACTCAGACTTCTCTGGGTCAATCTGGAAGAATCTTATGTACTGTTGAGAGTAACAACAGCAAACATAGTACCTCTGTCAACACTGAGTCTTCTAGGTTTTGGCATCCTCTCCCCTGTGCAGAGGGTGAGTGAGGAAATAATCTGTCATGAAAAGATCCTGGAGTTCCATCATTGTGGCACTCATTATGATAGGAGAAGAAAACAATCAGAAAACTCATGTTTTCTGAGAGTATGTTTTCTGGAAGAACTTTCCCTTATCATAAGGCTGTATTTCAGGTCTCTCTGCAGAGTTATGATTATGGTGATGATTAGATAAATATACAGGACATTTTATAGTGTGTCCTAAGCAAAATAGACAGGCCTACTATCTCTATTTATTGATAACAGCTGTATTTTTCTCCCCACACCACAGGCTAGCTACTTATCTTTGTGTGCAGGACAGCAGCCAATGCAAGCAAACAGAAGGAGGAAGCTATGTAAGGGGCATTTTTATTTTCTGTCAAAGACAAATTAACAAATTTTAGGGAAGGGAAGGATCATTATCAACAACATCACCCCCATTACTACTACTGTCATAAACATCGTGATGGTTTTTTTCAACAAGCAGTCAACCTCTGTAAAGTGGTTTATATGAATTTTCTATATTCCCTTACCAACTACAGAATTTTAATTTACCTACACAGATCATATAACTGGGAAAAAAAATTCTCCGCAAACCACAAGCAACTCCTAGGCAGTGTATCATAGAAAGCAATGTTTAATCTGAGGTTTATACTTAACAAAATATCTTTTCAGCGAACTGTTTCCTTTCGTCTTGTTGATGAACTACAGAAACAACATCTTGTGATCCACTGAGACCAATGCTCTTTCACTACTCACCACAATAGATTTTAAAAGTGGAAGGTTTTTCTTTCTTGGAATGTTAAATCAAATATTTTAAAACCTCAAGTTACAACAAACCTGAAATCATTCAAATTGGCTGAGCTTTTAAACAGAATATTTAAATCAAAGCAAATTGGCCAATTCCATTATTTATTTTCACATTTCTGTCTGTTGTATCACTATAGGCAGGAAGGGCCTTCCCAGGTATCCTGTTTTGTATAGGATGTCCCATATAGGGGCATTACATATGGGACAAGACATGTCCCATATAAGGGTATTATAGGATGTCCTAGATGTGGTGTGAGTGGGGAAAAAAATGGTTGCCATCCCTGCTGACAACAGGTAACTCCCAACTGTTTGGTACACAGCAAACTGGGAATGCTGGGAATCTATGTGCTGTGATTAGGACTGGCACAATGCCTATTCTTTCTCCTCTCTGGCCAAGCTGAGCAGTAATGCTGTAGAGTAAACTTCTCATCTAGCAGTAGCTGCTAAATTTGTAAGGCTGGCATGCATTTGGGGTTCCTCATTGGAGCCTGGAGATCTGATGAAAGGCTCTTCTCTTGCAAGGCTTGAGAAGGGCTTTACACAGACCTGCCTCATGTCTTCTCAGCCCATCTTGAGTAGGCAACTGGCCATCTCATACTGTCATCTTGGAAACCTGACAATGCTATTGCCGTCAGGCAAATTTTTCATTGTGAAGTTGGATTGACAATATGTCCCATTTGTAATCATCCCCCATGTGCTCAATGTTCCTTCTACTCCTTGAATAGAGGAAAAACAGATTTTTTTTTTATCATTTATATTCTGCCTTTCCCACAGTGAGCTCAAGGAAGCATACATAATTTTCTTCCTGTCCACTTGATCCTCACAACAGGCCTGTAAATTAAGACAGGCTGAGAAATGTGAGTGTCCCTAGGTAACCCAGTGAGTCTTATGGCTTGGTGTAAACTTCAGCCTGCCTTTCTTAAGTCCTGTGCCAATACTCTAGCCACTATGCATCACTGGCTCTCAGAAGAGGTACACAGTGCCTTTTGACTGGAAGAACTAGAAGCAGGAAGTAGTCAAAGTTCAAATGGCCACTCCAGAAGAAATTACAGAATCCTGGAGTTCAGCAGGTTCTAGAGAATCAGTGGTTTCCTGGCTCAGACATATGCAAGCTATGGTATGCCATGTTTTTATCAACATCCTCTGAGTGCGTATCATTCTCTGACTCCTGTTTAATGAATGTATGGGGAGGGGGGAGTGAAGGAGTGCCTTTCAGAAAGACCCCTTAGCATTTTCTGAAATTGGTCCCAAGACAACAAGAAAAACCAGTAATATGCTAACAAGGAACCATATTGCTGTACTTAAAAAAAGAAAGCATACAATGTGGCTGTGGAGATACATAAAGGTACAGGAACCCTGAAAACTTCCTCAGGCATTCAAAAAACTAATTTCTGTGGAAAGGATAATGCAATAACATTTTTCTTGGCAAGATAACAAGTTTACTGCGTTTCAAATTAGCTAAGCAGGCGTGCTGTTAGTGCTGCCACCTGGTGGGCAGTCAAAATATTTACTGCAACAAAATTAGCACCGACACGTGCACGAATAATGTTTTACTAGTGCAAAAATCTGCTCGAAAAAGTCAGTCCCTTCTTACATCATGTTATGAAAGTGTTTAGAGCCCCCAGTTTTCCCATTCTGTTTCGAAGGCAAATAGCCTTATGCTTTCAAGGTCCAGTGCTCTCTATGAGAGTTGTGAGTGCCTACGATGGTTACGTCAGAATAATTCACTGTTCCGTGAGTTACTGAATGCAGGGCACTCTTAGTAAAGGCATTTGCACTATCTTGTATAAATGCAATGGAGACTGTAGCCTTACATTCTTTTTTTTAAAAAAACATTTTATTAAATTTCAAGTATTGCATATATGCCTATGTATATGTGTACATACAAACAGTTTTACAAATCATAACAAAAATCAGTTAACAAATTGGCAACTGTAACTAAATTGTAACTCATTATTTTGTTGTTTGTTTCTAGCCTGTTGTTTATGCCTAGGACAGGGAAGAGGTATTCCAGTGGGCTCAGTGGTAGTATCCTGTCAAAAGGAATTGGTCCAGAATTTTTTCAGGTTGTCAAGAGGCGTGTATTCAGAAGATTCTTTGTTGGTAACTATAATAAATAAAAAACATGTTTTATTAAACTTTATCCTTCCTTAGCTGCTGTCTCATTTTATATGTCAGTTTTTCACGTGGTGCTATATTTCAAGCTAATACCTTTCAATGTGGTGCAATCTCCAAATGTGCAAGTGCTGGAAGCATTCTTATAAAGTCCTTGATTTTCACGTTTGTGTTATCATGACAAAATATAGACAATAATAAGAGTGAATCACATGACGTACCTTGGTGAGTCATCTGGTGGGTGAAAGTCAAAATTTGCTTCCCCAGAGCTTTAACACTGGGGGGAGTGAGCCACAGATGCAGCATGGTGCCTTTCTCCTTATAACTTCTCCAGCACTGGGTAGATAGGTTACTATTTATCTGGGATAGTTGCACTGGGATGAGGTACCATTCATATATAGTCTTCATTGCATTTTCTTGTATCATTGTTGATATAGATTTAAATGGAGGAGTGGTCCAAAATTGTTCCATTCTTTATTTGAAATGTTTTGATTCCCATGGTGATTTTATTCCTTGACGTGGTATATATTTCTGTTTGATTAACAGTTTGTATATATTGGATTGCTTTAACTGACAATGCATAATTCCTTGTATTTTGTAAACGATCTGGGGGGCCCTCCTTTCTGTTTATTGTCAAGGCAAGCTGATATACGTACTTGATGTTTTTGAAACCAGTTTGTTATTGCATTGTATTCTTCCATTTAGGTCAGTCAGAGATATAGTATGAGTGTCGTCTGTGAATTAAGTCTTAATTCTGCAGCCTTACATGTTGACCTACTCATTCCTACCTAACAACAGGGCAGTCAGAGGTGATCCAAGAGCTAGGAGTTGAGCCAAGATATCGTTGCTGAGAAGCACACAGGAACGTGCTGAAGCTGGGATGAACCAGGGCTCAGATAAATTGCTATTTGGATGACAGCTCCCAGAATCCCCTAGCCAATGCTGATTGGGGGATTCTGGGAGTTGTAAAAAAGCATGATCTCCCCATCTCCATGACTATCTTTCTAATAAGGAAATAAGTAGCAAAACCAAAACCAAATCACCTACTATATTATTGTTTGTCAGGACGTTCCTGCTGCTGTCCAAGACCTGAGAGCAGGATCAATGAAAAAAGACAGTAGTTTTGCTTGAGAATGTTGAGTGCAGGGGAATATTCAAAAGACAAAGCTAGTTGTACCAGAGTGCACTTCCAGGATAATATTTCTCAAAGGCTGGGCACTTTTAATGAAACCGATATATTGTAGCTGCCAAGCTTCCCAATCCAGTATTAGTCAAATCAAAAATTTCCCATAACTTTGTATGCTCCTAAGAGCAACATGTCAGGGAGTTATCAAACCAGAGTCTTTGCCTGGTATTTAATCATGGAAGTGGACTAGGGAAGCCCAGGCTCACAGAATCAAAGTACCAGAACCCTCTGATGAGCAAGGAGAATGGCATTTTCTGCCCTTCTCCTCTGGCTTCCTTATTCTCTCTGAGCTTAGACACGCTTCTCATGAGTAGGTGGGGAATGGATTTTCTCAGCAAAAATATACCTTGTGAACCACCTCTGTAGCAATGCAAAGTATTATTACATGAGTTGATGATGAATGAGGCATAAAGTCCCATTAACTATATAAACGACCTGCTCTCATTAGAGAAGCAAACAGATAGAACTGACTTAATGTTACAAATCTGTATAGCCGCTTGTGTTTTTGAATGATCCTTAACAGAGTGTCAACAAGGATAGTCATGATCAGTGCCTGAGATCTGAAATTTACTACTGCATTGGCTGTGTTCAATCAAGTATTCAAATGTTGGGTGAAGGAACAGGTACATGAATAGAGGGAGACTTTAAAGACACATTGATGGTTGAATGAAAGGTATATTGGAGCATCTAGGAATGGGCAAAGACTATACTTAGATCTGGTCAGGAGGGATAGGATATTCTGCAGGTAGACATATCATC
The DNA here is from genome assembly GCA_030412105.1 of Cyclura pinguis. NCBI lineage: Eukaryota > Metazoa > Chordata > Lepidosauria > Squamata > Iguanidae > Cyclura > Cyclura pinguis. The sequence goes on along the minus strand of CM059603.1, from coordinate 74,669,949 downwards.
CTTGTCAGTCTGTTGATTCATGACCAAGCAGTTTTGTCAGGGTGATCCAATGAGGCTTTTGACCAAAAAAGGATTTTTGTATGTAAAAAAAAAAAAGGTAATTATACTGTGTAGCTCATAATGAGGCTATTTAGGCATCACAAAGCCAGCCAGAAGGTATCTGGAAAATGTTGCCTGCTAAAAATTCCACAAGTAATTCAGGTGCCACATATTTCAAGTTCCAGTTAACTGATCATTAAGCTGACTTTCTTCAGTGGCTCTAGTTTACTGTACAGTAATATTGTTGGGGTGGTAATATTTTTAGTGCTGGGAGCTCATCAAGACAGTAGCGGATGAAGACCAACCACTCCTTGCAATTCCATCGTACAGCCCTAATGTCACCAGTGCTGAATCTGTAGTAGGGAGGGAAGAATTCTAAGTCCCTCAGCAAACTACAGATCCCAGGATTCCAGAGAATGGAGTGATGACAGTTAAAATGATATCTGATATCATATTGTTATAATGGTGTAACATACATACACTTTAAAGCTGGGTGCAGTCTATTGGGTTTTAATAGAAGGTCTTAGGCAAGTGAAAACACAACCTTTAACTTCTGTTTAGAAAGTCAAACAACCTTGCAAAGAAATCTTACCATTTAGAATGCTGATCTGAGGCAGAAGCCCATCAAAGAGAAGGGCAGAAGAATCTAGGCTCTATTTGGGTCTACTAATTTAAAAGTCAGCCTTACTCTCCAACTTCCTCCATATTAAGCTGCCATAAACAATTGTACAACTTAAAAGCCTTGTTAGCACCTCATTTACTTGTCAGCTTAAGATGGAGATACCTGTTAACCTGATTTTCCTCTTTCTTTCCCATCCCTTTTTCCTTTTGTGTTGTCTTTTTCAAACAAAATACTGCAAACAATGATTATCTTTTATTGATTGAATGAAACTGCTCAGAGAGCCTTTTTGGCTAAGCATAGGATAACAAAGCTTCAAATGAATAATTAAAAACTACCTTGACATTAGATTACATCAGCTCCTGCTTTGAAAAACCTCCCAAATTTGAACTCTCTCATGTTCTCCCTCTGCTACACCAGTGACATTAGATCATCTCAGCAGACAGACAGATAGATGCATGTTCCCCTAACCTTTGGCCATTGCTCTTCCCAAATGTAAGATGTAATACATAAACTTGCTTTCAGTTAAATTACTTTAAAATTAAGGCTAACAGTAATATAAAAATGTATGTGGGGGAACAGTAAAAGAAAGTGAATTTTATGCAGAGCTATTTGTGCCACATGTAAGCTCTGTATTTAAACAAAAAATCTTAAATGATCCCAAGTGCAGATATAATATAACCAATGAGAATGCACCCATTTTTAAAACCTCTTTAGGTCAGAAACTTCTAAATAAATAATGGTGAGAGATATGCCATTATAACATCAAATGGGATAATAGACTGTGGTGTTCCCATCATTGGCATGAGCTCTGTTGTAATTTATTTTAAGGCTAGACAGTGATTCATGCTGTTCCGCTTGGCCCAGCATGTTACCAAATGGTCCTTCAGATAATTAACAATTAGAATTAAAGTGCTTAAATTTCACACCACCATCAAACACTACATTGCCTATAATCCAATCTGCAGCTGTGATTTATTTGCCTATATGATTTGCTCCACTCATCCATTGTTAACAGCAAGTGATATTTGTATTTTAGTGGCTTTTGAAATGGCTCATTCTTTGAACTTCCTTCTGTAGTGAGTCTAAACAGTAGCTTATTCTTTTGTTTGGGGCTTATACATTACTCACATAATGTGTGAGTGTGTGTGTCTTTAAAGTAGCATTGTAACTGCTCTCTGACTGCTCTGTGTCATTCTGTCGCCATAATTATTCTGCTTGTGGTTTTGGTTACTGAATACTTTGCTTCAAAAGTCAACAGCTTGACATTGGCTGAAGTGTGTGAGACAGATACAGCCTGATCTTAACTTTCCACAGTGCAAAGGGGGCTCATTTCAATGACTGGTCTTGCCTTCATGATGCAGCTTCGGATCTGAAATTTTCACATCCGGAATATTCATGTATTTATTTAAAGCAGAAGAAGGCAAAGCATGGCTCACAGGTTGCAGAGCCACCTCATATGCTAAAAAGCCTGTGGACAAAGACCCTTCACCTACCATGAGGAAAAAAAGTAGAGCCATTTCAACTACTTCTGGTTTCAATTTTATTTTCATCTACCCTGCCCCAGTGTCAGCCACAGTAGGTGCTGGAGTCTAATTTTAGCCACTGAAGCTGTTGAAGTTGACCATCCTTGAATTAAACAATTTGTTGTGGTGATGATGGTCCTTCAGGTTGACCTTGACTTACAATGACCCATCAATACAGTTTTCTTCACAAGATTTATTCGGAGGAGGTTCATCATTGTTTTCCTCTGAAGTGGAGAAAGTGTGATTTGTCTAAGGCCACTCAGGAATTTAGATACTGATCTCCTGGAGTCCTTGTCCAACACTCAAACCACCACCCCGCACTGGCTCTAACAACAACAACAACAACAACAACAAATATATTTATAGTTCCTTTTATAACAACATATACAATCAGGGACAAGCACATTAAAACAAAAAAGCACAACAATACGTGGCATGGAATCCCCAACACCCCGCCAGTCGCTGCCCATCTCAGCACTTTAAACACCTCTCAATGATTTAAGATGGAGAGTCAAACTGGAAGGTCTTCAACTGGTGACAGAAGCCTAGTTCATGTACTCATCCAAGATCAAATCCTTAAACATTTATACCCCATTGTTTTGCCAAAAAAGACCCCAGAGTGGTGAACAATATCATGATCATGTCTGCTTTGAAGCTTGTAATCTAATCTTGTAACACACAAGAAATCAGGGACAGAGAAAAGGAAAGAATAGAAAAAGGAAAGGAAAGGAAAAATTAACATGCTTAGAGCATGTCAGACACTCTCAGATCCCAGAAAACCCCATGGTAGATTTGCCATAAGTCGGAAATGATTTGAAAGCACAAAACAACAACAACACTTACAGTGAGTAGATGAGAACAAAACAATTCAGTGGCCTGAGGGAATGGCTGGTGATAGGGCAGTGAGGGAAGGCCACCGTTCTCTCAGCAGAAGCAGTGGACTAGCATTGTTTCCCTTCCCAGTCTGCTGGAATCACTACATTATTCTCATCACAGCAGTTTGGATGCCAATCTGCATATGGTACAGATTGTTGCTTTCCATGAGCCACTCCATAGCAACAATCTGCACCATATGCCTCAAAGGGTCGTTCTGGAAAACCGGAGCACCTTCATGAACTGAGATAACCAAGGGAGAACTGTTGAAGGACAGAAGAATTGCGCCCAAAACAAACAGAGGCACATACTGGTCATCAGTTTCATCTGACTTTGTTCCTTAATTTTTTTTTAAATTTTGAGTGCTATTTTGCAGTTATATTCATTAAAAATTAAATTAATAAGTGATTGCTTTGGCAGTGATTAAACACACTTGTCCTACAGGGAACAGGAACTAACAAATTAAAGTACAATTCTGGACAGCTGCAGCTATGTAATGAACAGGAAGCAAATACCAAGAGGAAACTGGAAATTACAGTGGCAATGGGATGGGAAACAATGTTTTTTTTCCTTTTTTTACATAATAGGACTTCTTTCTGGGTAAATATATAGTAGTACCTCTTTGCCAAAAAGGACAGATGTAGTCAACTTTTTAAACATGGGGAATGTATAAATATATCAGTCTATGTTGAGCAACCACTGAACTTTGTTCCAAACAGATTGCAGTTAAAAAAATGCTCGGTAGCACTGCACGAAGTGTGGAACCAATCCTAGACATTTTAATTAGGTAGAAAAAAATGTAACAGCCGCATTAACAGAAGCTTTCAACATGAGTAAAGAAATAGCTGGTCATGTATTATAAAGCAGAGTTGTTTAATGTACTCTTTCTGTTAGTAACAATGCAAGAAGTTTCCAAATGAGCATCAGTTATATAGACATGTGGTATTGATACTGACTTGCACAGGATTCTGTTGATTTGTGCTTTTTAATCACTTCATAAATGTCATGCTTGCTGCTAGCTACTATTACTGTATATTGCTTTTTCGAAAAGCAATTGGGGGATTCTGGGAGTTGTAGTTCAAGTTTGAGATCCTGTTCAATCCTAATCCAGTAGTACTGTAAAAACCTACTTCCCAGGATAATCACACAAAACTGCACAATGCACACCTCCTGCAAGATGATGGCTTTATATAGATTCTTTGACCTAAGGCACTATGGAAGGAGTGGCCCAGAGAATTGCCTGTTCCTTAGCAATTTTCCAAACACCCTTCTAATTTCCCATCATGCCTTGGCTCCAAGGAATCCTCAGAGACAGACACTGAACAAATAGGCAGTGCATCATCATCATCATCATCATCATCATCATCATCATTTCTTCTCACTCTTCTTTCCCTATAGATCAATGTGGAAAACAACAACAGATTGAAATACAACAACAGATTGGACACCATTAAAAAAAACCTCCACAGAGCACCACTTTAAAAAGCATATAAAATGAATATATACTTTATTCTTTAAAACTCATAATTTAAAAATCATCTGGATAGGACTGCTGGAAGAAAGTGGACTTTACTTCTGTTTTGAACTTAGGCAGTGTATCCAGCCAAATCATTCCACAGTCTGGGGGTGACCAGAGAAAACAGAGCTGTCTTCTGATGGGATCCTCCTTGGGTGTGGCAGGAGGGTACATGTGCAATGGACAACCAGGACTGCCCACTGCCTTTGGTTGTTATCACTGGTTTTCTCCTTGTAGAAGAAAGTCTTGCATACTTCTCTATAGCCATAGTGCAAGCAGGCTTCCATTGATAACTTTTTCAAGTTCTGCTGAAAGTTCAGGAAAAGACATTAATCATTCGTCATCTTTCTTTTTAAAACTTCCATGGATGGGAGTAGGTGAGTCAGTGGCAATAAATTCTATATGCCAAGAGTGTTTAAACCTGTCTTAATACATGCACGCTGGTGAGTCCCACTGGATTCTGAAGAACTTACATGTGAGTAAATATGAACAGGATTGTGCTGTCATTAAATATTTGCTGTATTTGTAGGAAAGCAAGAGAAAGAAAAAAAACCCTCTTAAATATTTTTCCCACAATCCCACATTCTGTGCAGTCTCTCTCTCTCTCTCTCTCTCTCTCTCTCTCTCTCTCTCTCTCTCTCTCTCTCTCTCTCACTAAGGCCCTTTCCGCACAAGGCTGATACAACTCAGTAGTGTCGTATTGTCACTTTTACATCTGCACATTAAACTAGTTTGACGTCGTTCTGTCCTCCATGGTTCTGCACAAGTTGAGGTCTTAGCACGGTTAACATTGACGTTAAAACCGATGTATTGTAAAAACAGAAAAACTCCAATGTAAACAACCCAAACTGTTTCTGCTACATTTTTTCCTACATTCAGAAGTGTTACATCGATTCACACACTTGCGCTAAAACGTAGCAACGGTTTCTACAACTTTTTTTTTTTAAATTGACCAATCAGTGGCGGCGGGGTGGAGAGAGGGAGGGGAATAGGAGTTCCACGAGAATTGATGATATGGAAGTTACAAACAATTTTCTTTGCTTTACTTCACTAGAAACCCGAGGGCATGCAGAAAGGAATCGGGGTAAGTCGGAGTAAACACTGCTCATGACACGCAGTGAAACGCTCCTCCACTCTAGTGTGGAATGACCTAAGTTTCCCAGTTAGCAAACTTGTAGTTTAGCAATACCCGACTGCTAAATTATAGGTTCCAATTTTTTATCTTCTACATCTGACTGGCTTCATAGAATAGAATACTCAAACAGCACAGCTGGCTATCCCTACGAAGTTTGCATCCATAACATAAATCTACAAACACACAACCTTTCCTTGCTGAACAACAGGGAACAAAGATACTGCTCTCTCCCCCTTTTTTTGGGAGAACAATAGAATGAGAAGTATTCCTTGGTGGGAGGTGACAATCCAAAAGGCTGAAAGCACAAGAAATTTGCTGGAGAGTCAGTGGCAACCCTTGTGTTTTGCAGCTTATATATTTTAAAGCCCAAGATTAACAGTTCCCTGCAGTGTTGTTTTCCAGGTTTTGAGTTTCAAGGGACGGAGAAAGGGAGGGAAGGAGGGCTTCTTGTCAATGTGATGATCTTTAGATTACAAAGCAAGACAAATGGATGTGCTGCAAGCAAGGCAAAAAGGTTTGAGCTCAGAGGTAAACATTACAAGTCTATTTGGGGATAAATGATTTCCAGAAGAGGTCCTAATTATACCTGTCTTCTCCAGTCTTCTGACTGGAGACTTGCTAGTCATAATGAATCTTCTTCACTCCTTTTCTACAGACAGGTGTGGCACAGGCAGGAGAAGCAAGGGCACCTCTAAAGAGCTCTGCCAGAGTACTTCATCCATGACATGAAGGCAGCATTTGTTAAGGCTGTAGCTTCTGTTTGGTTCCCATGCCCACACAGTCCATGGTCACTCAGCAGATATTGTCTACAAAAGCTCCATTATGGTGGCATAATTTGGTTCCATAGCTACCACACAAAAAAAGACAAGTGATGTTCCCAGAAACGCTCCAAATTTCTTGGCAATTATATCTTAAGGGATTTAAACATGCTGATTTCTATTTTTTGTTGAAGCCATGTTTTATAATTGGGCAGTGAGCAGAAAATCATCCCCCATGACCCAACCTTTTTCCATTAAACAACAAAAGGAACCTAGGATGGTTCAGCCACACTTCCTTGCTGATTGTTTATAGGTCATGGTGTTTGGAATTGTGAGTTCCACATCCCAGTGATAACCTTATTTATGCAATCATTTATCTGAGGACGAAAGATTCTCAGATTCCCAAATCTCAGTTAATGCCAGCCTTTGTTGTCACTCCCAGGTAAACAGTTCCAAGACTAAAGTGAATTCAAGGGTTGGTTATGGCAGAGCAATTGTATGTATAGAGAAACCTGGGATAGCAACATGCCCTATCATTAGGCAAAGTAAGGCATCTTCCTCAGGCAGCAAATGTTGGAGAACAGCAGTCACAGCCCCCTCTGCAGCCACCCCTCTTTTCTGGAGGACAGAGTAGGGTACGCCACACAGCTTATTGTTCACTCCATAAATGAGGCCCAAGTATTATCCCACTGTCAGTGTTGAAGTAAGATTCAATTGTCAGTCCAGTTGGCTCATGCATGTAGTGATGGAGGGGGAACGCCATCTTGGGCCCCTTCACACTGCACAGTTATGGCACTATGATTCCACTTTCACTACCGGGTATCATGGGCCAGGAATCAGCTTCCCCAGGGGAGCAGCAGCGTCAAAGAAGGACAGTAGAAACAAGAGCACCAGGAGCTGATCAGGCTTGGATGAGAGCCAGCTGGCTTCAGCCTTCTTAAGGAAGGCACAGGGCAGTAGGACAATGCTGGCAGACATGTTTTGCTGGCCTTTGTCTTGTGTTTTCTGGATTCCCTGCTCATTGCCTGCCTGGATTTTCTGACCCTGGTTTGTCTGACTGTGTTGCCCAGCAGATTCCTGGACCTTTAGATTCTTTCTGAATGATATTTCTTCCCACCATGACCAGGCAAGCTGTACTGATTGTTAGTGTCTCTGTTTGACTATGAATGGCCTCCTGCTGACTCTGCACTCTGTTGCCTGGCACATACAGCTGGTGCCTGTGACTCTGGGAATGCATCCACTGGAATATGTAGTTTGGTGAGAGACTGGAGCTCTCTGACTAAAAATTCTGTAGCCCCTCTCTAAACTGCAATTACTAGAATGGAACCATGGCAATTAAAGTGGAATCATAGTGCTATAACTGTGTGGTCTGAAAGGGCTCCTTGTATTGTTTTTTGCTTCAGGCAGCAAAATGCCTTGAGCGTAAGAAAGGGAAGTGATCTATGACATGAACTACAGAGTGCCTAGAGAAACATCAGCGGTAGGAAGAATGTTTAGAATAGCACTATGAGACAATAAGTTGTGAGGATGAATGCACAGAGATACATAGCAATGATTGATTGTGAGAGACCCTGCCTCCAAACTGGATTGCCCCTAGGTTCACTCCTAGTGATATGATTTATTATACAACAATGTATTGAGTGAATTATATAGTGAGTTGACTGCTGGCTAACTGATCTCAGTGAGGTTAGATGGGAGAAGCCAAATAAGAATTTCCAACTCTAAGCAGTATCTCAAGGTTGACTTCGTCTGTTCTTCCTGGATTTGAGTTTTCAAAATAATTACTTTTAAACGAATATAGAAGAATTATGCAAGCTTTGCCCCTTTTTCCTGAGGCATTGACTTGTCTCTGAACCAGTTAGCTAATAAATTGGGGAAGTGTTTATGATAAACAGATTTAAGAACTAGAAAATATGAGCCAGGGTGGTGCAGTGGTTGAGTGTTGAACTACGGCCATTTCCACACTCTACTGTTACAGCGCTATTATTCCACTTTCAACATCCTATGGAATCCTGGGGTTTGCAGTTTCAGGAAGGCCTTACGATAAACTATAATAGTTTAGTGTGGAAATGGCTTACGATTCTGGAGACCAGGGTTTGATTCCCAGCTCGGCCATGGAAACCCACTAGGTGATTTTGGGTGTGTCATGCATCCTTAGCTCCAGAAAACCCTGTGGCAGGTTTGCCTTAGGGTCGCAGTAAGTCAGAAACAACTTGAGGACACACAACAACAACAAACATGAATTGCTATATATGTTAGAACTTTAGATCTGTACAAGTCTGTAGATTTTTACGAAAAACTTTAGATTCTAAAAGAATAGAAGCAGTGGAATGGTAAAGACATTTTAACAATAAAACTAATTGTTTCTTTCTTCCATGTGGAAAAGGACAAAGGAAATTGATGTACAATATAGTATTATTAGATTCAGGCTAAATATTTGCTGGACTGTTTTCCATCAAAATGAATGTGCAACAGAAAAATCTGCTCATTGGAACTGTTGATCATCTTTCCTTGGAAGCATTTAAAAGCTTTTGGAGAACTCTTTCTAAGTCTGCAATCCTGTGATCTCAGGAACAATGGGATAGGTAGGCTCCCTCTTCTACAGAGAGAAGAAAAAAACCTGATTGGGAACCACAGAATCCATGCCTTTCCCATTCTCATAACACACACCCCAAATTGGGGTGGGGGGGATGTATTCCGGCATTCCTCACCGATGATCTCACTGAAACAAAACTCAATCTACAAAAACATAAGTGTCGTCTTATCCACCATTCTACCTTGAAGAGGTGAAACACCCAGATGTCCAAGCATGGACCTGGAAAGTTCACAAGTCAAGTCATAATCAAAATAGCTATTCTGTGCTATTTGTCCTCAGCACTGAAAACCAAAGAAATACTATGGCTAACGATGGAAATTATACTTTACTGTTATCATCCACAAATATGTCTAATCCATTTATTTTTAAAAAAATAAAAGCTGAGGATGCTCAGATAATATAACCCTTTACATGTCTAGTCAGAAATACATTACTCTGAGATCAATAGGGATTTCTTGCAGGGCAGGGAGTATAGCATACTACGCAAACATGGTATACAAACTACTATTTTATATTGGTGACACCCTATTTAGACAACAAGATCAAACCAGTATAATGAAAAACAGATTGCTTCTGAAAATAAATAGCATTCTTGTGAATGTCTCATATTATCACCCCTCTATTGCCAGTTTCATGTTCATGTACCAGCCTTTTTCCAGCTTGCCATTTTCCAGATTTGTTGGAATACAACTCCTACCTTCCTCATCAGGTGCAGGAATGAGGGAAATTGTGGCCCAGAGATCTGAAGGAAAAGTCTTTCCTCACATGGCTTATTCTTCTGGATTTTCTCATTTGTGTGGGAACCTTGTGCATCCAGATAATAGGGGCTTCTACATTCATATTTAGAAAGAACCGTTATTATCCAGTAGAGGTAAACAGCCTTTTTTTTTCTTCCCCTTTAATTCCTAGACTACGACAAGAAATGAACAAAGCCTGTACTAAGAACCTTGCCCAGTGATAGTTTTGAATGAAAGGAAAAAACAATATTTTTGAAACCAAAGCCCATAATTATTATTTATTTCATCAGCAATTTGCTTTATTATGGTGCACGGCATTTGTTACCATGGGAACCGGGTTCCTGAGAAGGTCCCCTTCAAATGAAAGTAAGTCAGGCAAGACCTAAAGTCAATATCAATAACAGAAATTAAAACTAAAAGGCTGGTGAGCCAGCAGTCTAGCCTAACTTTATCTTTCTTTAATCACAGGCAGATGCTAACAGAATGCAGCCAGGCGGTACAGGCCTGAGAAAAGAAACCCAAGAATCGGAAGCAATAAGGCTAAACAAAGACCTCTCTTGTCTGCTATTGGCCTTCCAGGTTTGAGCAAAGCAGCTGTGAGCTTGGGGGAAAGGGTTTGGCGAGGCAAATTTCAAAATCCGAATGTCAAAAGGCCATAAACAACCAATAATCAACTGATGAATTTCCTGGAAGCTAGTATGCTTTGGGAATTATGAATTGGTGCAAATTGGTAGAGCGACCTTGGCCAAACCAGCCAGGCTGGAACAGCATGTGCGTATATCATCCCTGTGTTTGTACCATTCTTGTTTGTGGGCCCTCTAATTGTCCCAGTTTGGCAGGGACAGTCTCAATTAATCTTCCATCGTCTCATTTTTTCAGCTGTTTTTAAAATGTCCCACCTTCTTTTCCTCCCCTCCCCTTTGTCATCAGGTTACCTCAATTGTTGGAAACTGAGTTCACAGTGCAGGACTAGTTTGCATTCAGTTACCATAGCAGAGGAGAGAGGGGAAAGAAGAGGACAGGGGCAAAAATCTTGTTTCTCCCTGTAGGCTTAGGCAAAAGCAAACTGCTCTAGCTTCCCTAGCTTGTGTGATCTTCCTCATTAATAACTTGAACCATCTTCACGACATTCTGAGGTTGCTTGGACATGCCTATCCCATTTTTCATTTCTGAAATGTTGGAGGGTATGCACCAATAGAGAGCCAGTGTGGGGTAGTGGTTTGAGCATTGGATCACGATCCTGGAGGCCAGTATTCAACTCCCCATGTGGCCGTGGAAACCCTTTGGCTGATCTTAGACCCATTATACACTCTCAGCCCCCAGAAAACCCCATGATAGGTTCACCATAGGGTTGCCATAAGTCATAACTCAAAGGCATACAACAACAATACACCAATAATAAATTAACAAGTAACCTTAGAGTGTGGTGAAGATGGAAAAAAATATTAATGAGGAAGATCACACAGGCTAGGAGTGATTTTAGGGCCTTTCTGCCCTATACTGTTATAGTGCTATTATTCCACTTTCAACATCCTGTGGAATTCTGGAGTTTGTAGTTTACTGAGGCCAAAGAGCTCTCTGACTGAGAATTCTAAATGTCCTTCTCTAAACTGCAAAGCCCAGGATTCCATAGAACGTTGAAAGTGGAATAGTAGCCCTATAATAGTGTAGTGTGGAAATGGTCTTAGGTTGGACTTTAAAGGAGCTATCCAAGGTGCCAAACTCTATCAGCAGAATAAGTTCAGCACCCTGGATAGCATTCTTTAACCTTTAGACTGATTTCTGGCCTGGATTCCTTGCTCTCTTGACACTGAAGGTTCTGCTTCCAGGGCTGGTTCTAGGACACACAAAACTGAACCCCTGCCCCCCTGTCAAGGTACACAATATCTGAAGCCAAGCAAGATATTTAGACACATATGGCGGAAAATTCCCCAAGTGCTTCTTACTCCCCCTGACAGTCAACAACAAAGATCTGAATCAAGCTGCCATTCCCCACCAGAGTAGATCCCAATGAATCAGTTGTGAATGCTAAGTCAACACTGATGCATATCCCACTGATTCAATGGATCTATTCTAGTTGGGGCTAGCAGTTGGATTTTGGCCAGATCATTTGCCCGCTTATGATGCTCCAAATCCACGGTTTGAAGCCCTTCACTTGTACCTGGTAAATCAATATTTGGAAGGATTAATGTCATTATTAACATATAAAATTCGCCTTGCTTATTGTTAGTAAATAAAAATCTTCCACATCATACCTAATGAATTCTTATTAAATTTAGATCTATGTATAAAGAAACTTTAAATGTATTTATATTGACTACAATATTGATGTAATATGGATTCTGTTGACTATAGTCAATGGGATAGTCAATGGCACCCTGAATTACATTCATTTCCTCATTGACAATAGCACATTTAGAAGCCTGCAAATATCAATTTTTTTTTTTGAGACAGAAAAAAAACATACTGTGAAGCATTGGGTGCTTTAGGGAAGGTCTCAGAAAGGCCTTGGGACAGCAGGCAGCCTATGGCCTGCTCTTCTCTCACCTATGATATATTTGTTCATGTAATGAATAAATTTTTCATTACCTAAGTTTTTAAGTACACAGTCCTCAAAAGGCAGATTATATAAAATAATGCAATTTTTTTAAATAAAAAAAACACACATCAAAGCAATCTAAAGGCAAATGGAAAAACAGCAGCATAAAAGCAATATTTGAAAACAGCAGCATAAAGCCAATACCAAAAAAACTCCAAGCAGCATAAAGCCAATACCAAAACGCAGCAGCATACAGCCAATACTTAAAAACAGCAGAATAAAGTTAATACATAGGCCAGAAATAGTTAATAATATGTCCTATAAACAATTTCAAGCCAACAGTGTCCAGTCATGTATGTTATCAGTTGGTTTATAAGAGTGAAAACTGAAGAGAGGTCCTCTGCTTTTAATGGTTGTGTGTTGGAGGGAATTTCATCTGGTGTTGCTTCTTACCTGGTTGCATGACAAAGTATACTGGCTGAAATTCCATCTTCTACACAACTATTAAAGGTGCAGGAGTCCTCTCCAGTTTTCAATCATGCAGCCCAATAATTTCAATCAGGGCCCAATAATTTGGCTTGCCATCCGTCAATAGAATAATCAGTAGACAATTGGATAATTTTTTTAGGTTAATAATATAGGTATTGTTATTCTGTTATAGCATTATATGTGTACTATAAATATTAACTTGGTTATTCTACTATTATTACTGTTACGATAGTAATTGGTGTTATACCTTAGCAAAAATGGTTACTATTTAAACTGATTATGAATTCGACAAAGAAAGAAGACAAGCAGAAATGAAGAAAAGGATGAAGAAGGAAGAAGGAAGATAAGGAAATCATACTAGATCAACTGTAAATGTACTTTGTCCCTTTCGTCTTTGTATATAATACACTTATAGTTCTCATGTCAGTTAAAAGAAAAAAAAAAGAAATACAATTTGGCTTGCCATCTGCTGCTTTTAGCACTTTGCTCCCAGCCTGATTCCATGGCAGGAGAAGCCACTCATTTCATGGAAACTCATGCCACGTTCTCCACACCTGGCAGTTATGTTATTTTCTGCCATTCAAACAACCTCAATTAAATAATGCTCCACCTATTGGGAAATTTTTAAATGTAAAAGTGGGGCCCTCTGCCTTGCCCTTCTTTCTAAAATGATTAGCAGCTGCCCAAACTGTCAGGCAGCAAAGAGTCAAAGGATGGAAAGGATTTAATGGAATGCTGTTATTTGTGCCTTAGGTAATGTCCACCCTCTTGCAAACTTGCTTTGAAAGTCCACGGCTGAAACAATAAATCTCACAATGACGAGCCATTAGTCTTCACTGATTCACTGACCTCTGGAAAAGGCTCAGGTCTTTGAGCTTTAGATAGGTTATTCTGAATTTGTCCTGTGTAAAAAAATGGCCATTTTGAAAAAGAAAAGAGACTAAGTACAACCTGTTGGTCCTGATGATTATTGTTTTGATTTTCATTTTTTAAAAAGATGGTTAGCTAAGGCACTCAGCACCCCTCTTACTTCAATATCAGTATAGAGGGGCAGCTGATGTATTGCCAGGCAGTGGATTAAAGGTTATGTTTAACTGTCCTGGCATTTTGTCAGGGTGCTAAAGCAGTTACCCAATACAGTGGGCCTTCCATATAAGCATCTCCAGATCTGCAAATTTAAGCCATCATTGAGCGTTACATCCTATACTTAAAATGGTGGGCACATTGAAATATCCACAGACATGTTGCTGCCATCTGCTCAATATACTTATTTACTCATGAGTGTGTTTAGGACTGCAAGCAGAATATATAGCATTAAACATACTGAAAACATGAGCTTATTCACTCCTATCCATCATGCATATTTTTTTTAAAGCAATATTATGGCACAGTTAATTGTATTCTGATTTGCTCAATTGAACCAGCTTGGTAATGAATTAATTGTTGATGATGAAGTAGTAGTACTTCTTGGTTATCACCTACTAAACCACTGATTATTTTGGATTAGCTTCACAACAATCTTGCAATGGTGGTTTGTTCCTTTAAGTCATTTCTGACTTATAGTGACCCTAATGCAAACCAATCGTGGAGTTTTCTTGGCAAGCTTTCATCAGCAGAAGGTTTGTCATCGTTATCCTCTGCGGCTGACAGCAAGTGACTTGCCTAAGGTCATCCAGTAGGTTTCCATGGTCAAGCAGGGATTTGAACCTTCATCTCCTAGAATCCTAGTCCAGAATTCAGACCACTACACCATGCTGGCTCTCATCTTGCAGTGGAATCAGGCTGAAATACTGTGACTTGGCCAAAGCTATTTGTGGAACATCATAGCAACTGGAGTTTTTATGCACAAAGCCATCCTCCTGACTCATTCTGTAATGTCAGCAGCTCATAGGCATCCCAGATCTCTGGATTTGACCCTGAGTTTCAGATCCTGAACTCTGGTCCTCAGGGTGAGAGGGAAGAATCTCAGGGTGGGAGGGCTGCCTGGAAAACTGCTTGTGGTATATTTTGCTTGAATGGTATGCTCGGTGCAGCCGTGGTTGATACTTAATTTTTTGATGTTGAACAACATTAGGAGAGGCTGTCATTTGTATCATAATCCTTGTAACATCAGTAGGTCCCTCCCCTTGCATCAATACAAATGGTTATCCCTACGTCTCAGGTTTTAGTGTGAAATCTCAAGGCCTGGGATACTCTCGACCTAGCAGTCCACATCACAGTGGCTGAATATATGAATTCATTCCATTTCACAGAATCATAGAATCTTAGAGTTGGGAGGGACCACAAGGGCCATCTAGTCCCACCCTCTGCCATGCAACTAAAGAACTCCTAAAAGCTGCCCATATGTTGTCTCGTCATAGTAGGTGTATATAGAACCTGTCAGTGGATCACACTAGACTATTCAGAGCCTAAGGATGGGAAAATTTGTAATATTTTTCTCTGTAAATAGTGAAGATTTGCAGTGTCGAGTTCTTTTCATCCTGAATATGCAATTTGTGAATGTGGGAAGTTCTTCAACAACAAATTGAAGCAAAATTCTCTCCCATTTTGTCCAGGCAAATTCCCTAGATATAACTCTCAGGATGGAGTGGGCCATTTTGCACTTGCCAACTATATACAGTATATGCTAAAGAGGAGGAGCCTCTGAGAAAAGAAGAAGAAGAAGAAGAAGAAATGGCAGCCTTAATTCAACACTAATATGGCTGAAGACCCAGGGAGTCTAAGGCCATTTACCCACTACACTGTTATAGTGCTATTATTCAACTTTCAACATCCTATGGAGTCCTGGGGTTTGCAGTTTAGGGAGGGGCATTTAGAATTCTGAGCCAGAGAGCTGGTTGGCCTCAGTAAACTACAAACCCCAGAATTCCACAAGATGTTGAATGTAGAATAGCAGCACTATAACAGTGTAGTGCAGAAATAGCCGAAGCCACACTTTTAAGAAATAAACAGTCAAAGCTTGGGTCAGAATAGGTGAGTCTGTCAATTTTGACTACTCTCACATTTTTTAAAATTACAACTTCTTTCTATCCCAAATACATGGACATAAGGGAAAAGTCAAACTATTACCATGTAAGTGAGAGAAAGCCATACTTGCATAATGGCACAAACCTAGAAGTATTTATCTTACATAGCAGAGGGGGAAGCATGTGGAACCATATTCTTCTTTGGCTTATCTGGTTCACTTACTCTTTCCTTCTGAACTGAATGATCACATTCTATTGTTATGCCCACTTTTACTCCCATTAGAACCAATGTTTTGCACATGGGCTAGTCTTGGAAACAAATAATTAATCCTTTCCATCTGCCCTCATCTATCCCCATCCCTCCACCTCTCTCTCATACACAGACTATTTTATATAACACTACATTTATGATTTATGCAAGTTTACACAGATCTAAATTTCTGTTTTACCAAGTCATGTTTTGCTTACAGAAAGTCAAAACACGTCTTGTCTTTGAAAGAGACAAAATGTGTAAGGAAAAGCATGGCTGTTCCACCTTTGTGGCTCAGATTGTATAAACACCTGGCCCTTGGGATTATTGAAAGAAAGCACACCACAGCAAATCCATCAAGACCAAATAAACATTTCATGCAGTGTAGGAATCTTTGTCATCAAAGGGGTGCTGGAATTCTCTCACTCTCTTATTTAACCTCCATCCTCATGAGGAACAGCTCCATATTGCCCCAGTCCTATGCTGTTTCTGTGTAATTATCAGAAAAATTGTAGTAGGTCACCCTGAACATTCTATTTTAGCAAGCAGATACTAAATGATCGGGTTGTGTTTGCCTTTGCATTCATCCAAAGCTTGAAAAGGTTACTTTTTCAAGCTCTCAGAATCCCCTAGCCAACATCCTCCCCAAAGTAACATTTCCTAGCTCCAATTCAGTCAGTGATCACATGTGCCCTAACAATAAGAGCATAAAATGATGTGATGGTGGCTAATCACATTGACATTTGTTGCATGTCATTACAACCCTTCCTCTCTTCTCTTTCCTTTTTTTTTTTTGAAACATTTGTCAATAGGTTGATTGCCATTTTCTCATGTTTTAATTACTTTAATGAGTAGTTTTTATCTAAGCCTTTTAAAAAAAAGACGACAAAAAAGGGGAAACATATGGAAAGAAGATAGCTTGACAAATTTTGTAAAAAAAAGGGAAGGGAGAGAAAACAGGAATGAAGGAAAGGGAGAATGGGAGACCTGTGTGTGCGCGCGCGTGTGCGCGCGCATATGCATGGACACACACATACTGATATTCCTTGGTTATGTCCAATCCAAGTATTAACTGGAGCTGACCTTGCTTAGCTTTGCAGATCAGTTGGGATCTGGTGCCTTCTGAGTATTTATGGGTATGTGGAAAACCTAAGTCCACAAAGTATGGTGGGTAATCTACTCAAGATCAGTAGAATTCTCTTATTTCTATCTCCTACAAAGTGCAGCTCTTAGTTTGGTGTTCATGTAACTCATGCCTCCAAATGTATATATGGTGACCAGAAGTCTTTTAATTGCTGAGCATGCATCCTATGGAATTTTAGAATTTATAATATTATGAGGTATTTAAAATTCTCTGCTTCATCAAACTGCAAATCCCAGGAACCGATAGAATTCAGCCATGGCAGGTAAAATGGAATCACTGTAACTGGGTAGTCTGAAAGGACTCCAGATGTCAGCTGCAGGGAATGGATGTAAGTGGTGCAATGTGGCATGTATGTGTGTGGAATGATGAAGACCCTTCTTTCATTTACATATGATGTGCAAAGAGCTCATGCAGCTGGCATGCATGTTGCAGGACAGGAGAAAGCATTGCCCATGCATTCCCTTCCTCTACCAAGCTTGTAACTCTACCATAGAAAAGTAACATTAGTCAGACATGACTTCTTTTTGAGAAACCCATATTAACTTTTAGTGATCACTACATTCCTTTCTAAGTCCTTACCGACTGACTGTTTAATGGTCTACTCTAGAATCTTTCCTAGTATTGCTATCAGGCTGACTGGATAGCAATTGTTTGGGTCCTCTTTTCCTTCTTCTTCAAAATGGGGACATTTGCCCTCCTCTGAGGAAACTTCACCTGTTCTCCAGAAATTCTCCAAGATTATTGCCAGTGGTTCTGAGATGAATTCTATCAGTTCTTTTAATACCCTTTAATGTAGTTCATCTGGCCCTGGAGACTTGAATTCATTTATAGTAGCCAGGTATTCCTGTTCTGTACATATTTTGTGCTGTATTTCTCCTACAGCATCATCTGCTCCATTTCCCCTAGGTTGAGTACTATTTTCCTTTTGGGAGAAGGCAGAGGCAAAGAAGGTGGTATTATCAGCAGTTCTGCCAGTGAAGCATAGAGGCCTACACAGGGACAGGAAGATACTAAAAGTGAATGACTGCTTATGTAGATGGTACAGATGGCAAAGGTGTGGCTTCTGGATGATGGTCTTCACTTCTTAGACAGAGGACTACTGGCTACAGATGAGCTGTAGCTCACAAAGACTGGCAAGACTGTCTTTGGTAGTAGAATGGCAAATTGATCAAGAGGGCTTTAAACTAAATCCTTGAGGGAGGTTGGAGATGATAGCTCAAATGTCAGCCCAAAGGTAAACTCTAAACAGAAGGATGTGAATTGTGGAGGACAAGCTGTGGGAAAGAATGTGATCCACAAAAAACTGACAGTAAATCAGTAGGTGAGAACAAACAAACCTTCAAATGTCTATACACCAATGCATAGAGTTTGGGAAACAAACAAAATGAGTTTGAAATCCTAGTGTAGGAAGGTAAATATGACTTTATAGGCATAACAGAGACCTGATGGGATAACTCCCATGACTGGAATATTACAATTGAAGTGTACAACCTACTCAAAAAGAAGACATGTGGCAAAAAAGGAGTGGGAATAGCGTTATACGTCAAAGACAAATTTACTGGTATAGAAATCCATGACAGTGATCAGAGTGGACCAGCTGAGAATATTTGAATAAAAATAAATGGGGAAAGAAATAAATGCAACACTGCGGTAGGTGTTTACTACAAGCCATCAAACCAAGATGAGGGGGCTGGTAGATGGCGCTTTTCAGAAACAAATCTCATAAATCTCCAAAATGCAAGAACTAGTAGTTTTGAAGGATTTCAATTACCTTTATATCTTCTGGGAGGCTAAGGCCATTTCCACACTAGTCTGTTATAGTGCTATGATTCCACTTTCAACATCCTATGGAATCCTGGGGTTTGCAGTTTTGGGAGTGGCCACCTGGCCCCTCCCGAAACTGCAAACCCCAGGATTCCATAGGATGTTGAAAGTGGAACCATAGTGCTATAACAGTCTAGTGAGGAAATGGCCAAACTCTGCTATGCGTAGGCTGTCTACCAAATTCCCAATGTTACTTCTTCTACTTTTCAAAATGGGAAATTATCTAAGTAATTATCTAAGTAAGACCCAAGGGGACTGACAATCCCAGACTTGATCCTAACCAAGAGGGAGGAGTTAGTCACTGGAATTAAAGTAGCTGGTGCTTTAGGGGGAAGTGACCATGTAATGCTGGAATTCACAATTAAGGGACAGGGCAAAGAAGAGTATAGTCACCTTCAACCCTGGATTTCAGGAACTCTGATTTTAACAAGTTCAAACAAATACTGGGTAGAATCCTATGGCTAGACATGCTAAAAGAAAAAGATACCCAGCAATGGTGGGAGAAGGAGTTGCAAAAAGTACAATCACAAACAATCCCATGGAAGAATTAAAATGGGAAACATCTGAAAAAGCCAATGTGGCTCCATAGCAAACTCAAGGAGGAAGTGAAAAGAAAAACAAGAGTAAGTATAAAGAATGGAAGGAAGGCCAAATTACCAAGGAAGAGTACAGATGTGTAGCCCAAGTTTGCAGGAATAATATAGGGAAAGCTAAAGCTCAGAATGAGTTGAGACTGGCTAGGCAAGCAAAGAGCAACAAAAAGGAATATTTCAGATACATTCGAGGCAAGAAAGTGACCAAGGAGACCAGTGACATACCTAAGCTCAGCAGTGCCTGGGGCAAGCATAGAAGTTGCACCCTAGGTGCTGCTGCCACAGCCTCACCCCCAAATGGGCCAGGAAGGAGGGGGACGGTGGTGAACATGGAGGTGGTGAGTGGGCACAGGCAGGCACGGGGTGGTGGTGAGGGGGCACAGGGGGTGGCAGCTTTTGTATCCCCCAGGGAATGGCATCCAGGGCACACCCCCCAGTTGCCCCACTCTAGATCTGCCTCTGAAGGAAACAGAGGGCCACTCTTTAGTAAGGATGGTAAAATGCTAACAGATCTCTGCAAAAAGGCAGAAGTACTCAGTACCATTTTGCTTCACTTTTCTCCCAAAAAGAGAATTGTGTGCTTCCATGTGCAGCAGCAGAGACCTTGGCAAGGGATCTGGATTGCAAATCAAGATGGACAGGAAGTTAGTCAGGAATCACCCAAGTAACTTAAATGAGTTCAAATCTGCAGGGCCAGACCAACTGCATCCCAGAGTACTGAAGGAACTTGCTGAAGCACTCTCTGAACCAGTCAGACTGACCTCAACATCAGGAAAAATATTAGAATAGATTATACAAGTATCTTGACAACAATGCAGTAATCAGCAGCAGCCAGCATAGGCTTTTCAAGAACAAACCCTGCCAAACAAATCTTGTATCTTTTCCAATCTGATCACTAGTTTAGTTGGTGGTGGGAATGCTGTGGATGTCATTTACCTGGATGTCTGCCAAGTAATAAATATTTTGATTAGCAAATTGATTAAATGTGGAATAGATAGGAACATTGTCAGATGGATCTATAAACGGTTGGAAAACCATGCCCAAAGAGTCATCATCAGTGGCTGCACTTCAAACTGGAAGGAGGTCTTGAGTAGAATGCGTCAGAATTCTGTCCAAGAATCATTACTCTTCAACATTTTTATCAATGACTTAGATGACAGGGTGGACGGAATCCTTATCAGGTTTGCAGATGATACACAACTAGGAAGGGTGGCTAACACATTGGAAGATAGGAAAAGAATTCAAAAGGATCTTGAAAAACTAGAAAATTGAGCAGAAATTAATAAAATGAAATTCAATAGAGACAAATGCAATAATTTACATTTAGGTCACAAAAAACAAATGCACAGGTGTAGGATTGGGGATACATAGCTCAGCAGACTACATATGAAAAGAAAAAAAGACCTTGAGATTATTGTTCTTCATAAGCTGAACATGAGCCATCAGTGTGATGCTGCAGCAAATAAGGTGAATGCTATTTTAGCCTGCATTAATAGAAGCATAGTTTCAAGCTGGAAGAAGTAACAGTCCCACCATATTTTGTGCTGGTCAGGCCTCATCCAGTGTACTGTGTTCAGTTCTGAAGCATATAGACAAGTTGAAATAGGTTCAGAGAGGGGTGACAAGGATGATAAAAGGTATGGAGAACAAAATGTCTGAGAAAAGTTTGAAGGAGTTTGACATGCTCAGTTTGGTAAAGAGAAGACTGAGAGGTGACATGATTGCACTCTTTAAAAATCTCAATGGCTCTCACAGAAGGAGGGGGCAGGCCTGTTTTCTGGTGCCCTAAAGGGTAGGACCAGGTCTAATTGGTTGAATTTACAGGATAGTAGATTTCCACTGAACATTAGATGGGATTTCTTGACAATAAGAATGGTTTGGCCGTGGAACCAACTGCCTAGAGAGGTGGTGAGGTTTTTTCCCTCTGGATGTCTTCAGAAAGAGACTGGACAGCTACCTGCTAAAGATGCTTTAGTTGGGGGTCCTGCATTGAGCGGCAAGCTGGCCTCGATGGCCCATGAGGCCCCTTCCAACTCTTTTAATCCTGTTCTCCCAGGGTCCTCGTCCAGCACTCAAACTATTATATCATGCTGGCTGCCCCATCAGTGCGTGAATGGTATTCATTGGAAGTCCCCTAATATTTATTACAAAAGCATCATAAAATATATTATTACCCAGTCTTTGATTGCTATGAAACATTAGCATCAGTTAGCCTTTTAAATAAATGTTCCAAGCTCAGCCTTTCCCTTCCTTTGTACTCTTTTAAACTGATCTAAATGAGAAACACTTTTTAGTTCAATTAAACTAATGATCCCCTGCAGGTATGCTCACCTGCGTGTTTAAAGATATTCAATGAGGAAATTTGGAAACAATTCATAATTCCGTTGAATTCTCTGGAGCTTATTATGTGGCATGATTCTTAGAAATCAGAGGGAAATGAGCATGGCTCACATGACAATATGCCCAGCTTTAAAAGAATTTGCCTCAAAGAAATTCTCCTTTGAGCAAAAGAAAACGCTGATGAAATGCTTATGAGTTCGCATGCTGGTGAGATAAGCATGAAGCCAAACACTCAGATGGCCTATTCTCTGAAGGAAAAAGGGGTGTGGGAGGGGTGGCAGCCTTCCTGGAAGAGACTTTTCTAATCATCTCAGCAAAGAAGCTGAAGTATAAAGAGCTCACAGGGATTTAACGCATAGATTTTTTGAATAGCCTTTCCAAGTTTGGGGGAATTTTTTTTTATTTGTCCCTCCCTTTTTTATAACATCTCTTTTATTTTATTTTTCTTCACTTTGATTTGATTCCCGGCGCACTGTGCCATTGATGTGATGAAGCAACAGGCTCAAAAAATTTCAGTTCCCATTGTATTCCTTATTAGCTTATTTCATCCAAGCACCTCCCTTTAGATGCCCTATCATTTCCTCTGCCTTTTTAATAGGCTTTTAGATTAATCAGATTGTCAAATCCTGAATCTTCAGATACGGAATGTAGAATTGGCAACTTTATGCAATTAAGTGTTAATAGCTCAAAATGACAATGAATCTTAACATTGGCTCAGACTGTTAATCCTTGGTTGATAGTGGTTTCCACATTACAAAGGTGAAGCCAGTTTGAGTTTTTAGTCCAAACTTTAAAGGTGCTATCCATTATGTCTAACCATTTCCTCCCATCCCCGCATTGTTTCAGAACCTTAGATGGCTCTGTTAAAGTTCCAGTCATCACCTTCTGACTGACAGGGAAGCTGGCAGCTACTACTACAGACAGAATTCAATATTTGGATTCTCTATGAAGAAGGACCAGCATGGAATAATAGTTGGGTTTTGGACAAGGGTTCCAGGAGACCAGGATTCAAATCCCTGTGATTCTGAGCACTATAGTTAAAGAAGGCTATCAACAATCTGGAATGTGTTCAGAGAAGGTTGATCAAGACGATCAAAGGTCTGGAAACCAAGGCCCTTTCTGCATGATGTCGCTGTCTCGTTTCTGCCACAGGATGGCAGTGGTCAGCAGGTTGCGCTTCCGCATGACGTCACGGCCGTCCTGCTGCCATCCTGTCGCAGAGCGTTGCGCTTGTGCAGTTTTTGCAAAATGGAAAAAATCTGTTTTGCGTCTGCGATCGTGTGGCATTCCCGTCACTTCTGGTCATGTGGAAGCTGCGGAAGCACACTGGCGACACTTCCTTCCATAGCACAGCAATAGAAAAAGCCTGGCTGTGCTGCGGAAGGAAGATGTGGCGCCATTGCGTTCTCTTCCGCATGGACCGAGTGGGTGCAGAGGGGAGTATTGCTGACGCGCTCCCTTCTGGACCCGGGACTGCAGCAAGATGATGCAGAAGAGTGTCATCATGCAGAAATGGCCCAAACCTTATGGGGAATGACTTAGGGAGCTGGGTATGTTTGGTCTGTAAAAGAGAAAACTAAGGCCCTTTCTGCAGGGGCCTCCCATCCTGGCATGGGGACAGGAGAGGAGTGGGACCACAACAATGCTTCTACATGATGTCATTGCGGTCTTGTCCTTCTCCCGTCTCCAGGCAATGTGATTCTGGGTTAAATCATTGATGGGTTTTCCCTGTCAATGACTTGCGATTGCACCACCATCGCCCACATGTACCTGTCCTGCAAAAGCCCTGGAAGTGCAATGGCTGTGCTTCCTGTCCCAGTGCAGCCTGGGAAAGTACCCGGCTGCACTGCAGAAGGACTAGACTAGATGGCCCTTGTGGTCATGGACTAGCTGGACTAGATGGCCCATGTGGTCCCTTCCAACTCTGTGATTCTGTGATCCCTGGCCAACTATGGAAATCCACTGTGTGACCTTGGGCAAAGGGAGAGGAAGGCAATGGCAAACCCCCTCAAAACACATCTTGCCACAGAACCCCACAGTAGCTTGCCTTAGGGTTGCCATAAGCCAGAAAGAACTTGAAGACACACAAAAAACAAATCAGGGATGGACAAAAGGTGGCCCATGAGCCACATGCAACTCCAGGACCATTTTTGCACCCTTCCTATATTCTTAGCCTCCTTAATTTTGGAATTAAACATTGGCCAGTCATGCCCCCAGCAGCTAATAGGAAGTGGGATTTGCCAGTTGAGGTGTTTGGGCTTTTTTTTGTGTGTGTGTGTGTGTGTGTGTTCAAAACTAGAATTGACAGGAAAAAAGCCTTCCTCGGGGTCTTGGTCTTGTGGAAAAGGAGTTTTGGGGTAAAGTGCAGAGAGTTGAAGCTGCCCTCTGGGTCACTGGGGCTTTAATACAACCTCCCACAAACTGAAAGTTGAAGAAGAACTTTTCCAAATAAATTTTTGCAAGGGAAAACCTCCCACATTTTCTTAACTCTGCTTTTAATGTGTTCCTATTAATCAATGTCCCTTACCAGCCACACTTTCTGTTTTAATAGATTGTGGAATCTTCCCTTGTTGAACAAATTGTAATTTGTTCACCACAACCATAATGCTACTAATAAGCACAAATATTTTGCAGAGGGGGAAGATGACGATGGCAAGAATACTGTTAATGACAAGGATAATCAACAACAGGACAAGAGAGACAGAGCCATCCTATATAAAAATAGACATTCAGAACAGATATTCAGAAGCAGCTCAGCTTAACTGCCAAAGGCCTGCTTGAATAAAGAATTCTTTGTCTGCTAGTGAGCTCCCTAAGTGTATACGTTGAATATACCAAATACATAGGCCCACATTCTACTGTTAGTCGCAGCAACAATTGAGCTATTATTTTAATGGAAATTTGGTAAGTTCTGTTGATGCAACAAGTCTACTGTAGGAAGACCTAGCGACTGGAATTAGGCTGTTTAATGAGGTAGGAACTGTGTAAGTTCCTCCAGATGTTGTTGGACTACAGTTCCCAGAAATCTTCACCTTTGGCTATGCTTACTGGAGCTGTTGGGACTTGTAATCCAACAATATCTGGAGGGATGCATGGTTCCCCCATTACATGTTTGCATTACTTACTCATTTTTCAAAAAAAAAAAAAAAAAAAAAGATCTCTGCAAGCAAGGAAATGAGACTGAAAGATAAAACTGAATATATAAAAAAGATCTTCCTCGGAATGATATGGAGAAAAAATAAAATAAAGAGGAGGAAAAGTCTGAAATAGTTTAGAATGGATTCTTCTCTTGTTATCTTTATTTTTCACTGTTTGTTTCTAAAATTGTTGGCCTCTATGCTAGCAAAATCACAAGCTGGCAAAATCACAACAATTTAATCATATTTAATGTTGTAAAGCAATGTACTTAATGACTTAGATAGTGGTTGGGGTGGTCATATTTTACAACATTTCATAGGTGAAAACCAGGACATGCGTGGCCACACAACATCAGAATGTGGTCAAGATGGCAAAAGTTATTAATGAGGAAGAACACACAAACTAGAAGAGGCTGCAGGAGTTTCCTTTTGCCTGAGCCTAATGGGAAGGGTGAGATTCTGCCCTCTCTTCTCACCCCAGCTGAGCCAACTGAGTGCAAATTACTTCTGCACTTTGAACTCAGTTTGCACTAATTGAAGCAAGCTTGATGACAAAGGGGGAAGGCAGAAGGACGAGGCATTAACCGGGACATTTTGAAAGCATCTGAAAAAGTGGGATTATACTCAGGGATGAGGGGTGGAGGGGGCGATTCGCCCCAGGCGGCAATGTTTTTGGGGCATCCTGGCCTGTAGCAATGCCCCCACACACCTTGGATATACCCCCTGCACCGCAGCCACACTCCCATGCACACTGGCCACACCCCTCGTACCATAGCCCCTTCCCCTCCCGTCCCTCCTCCACACACTCCATGCTCTGTCACTGATTATAGTGGACTAATTGGGACTATTCCTGACACATTGGGACAGTTGGAGAGTATGTGTGGTTAGGTTTCTCCTTGCCACTCCTGAATGTTAAACTTCTTGCTTTCTCTTCCTTCTCTTTTCCAGTGGACAAGCCAACTGACAGCCACTTACCGTCATGCTGTGCCTGTCCTTCCAGAACGTTCTGAAACCTTGCAAGACAAGAAAGGAAAGATTCCTGATTTGGAAGATGAACTTGAACTCCTAGTGCAACAAAATAAATACGATTTGATAGGCATCCCTGAGACCTGGTGGGATGAGTCTCAGGATTGGAATGTAGGAATAGAGGGGTATAGCCTATTTTGTAGAAATAGACCAAACAAGAAAGGAGGAGGAGTAGCCTTGTTTGTCAAGGATGTTTTCACCTGTGAAGAGATCCGTGACTTAAACCCAGAAAACCAGGTCGAGAGCATCTGGGTAAGAATTAAGGGAGCGAGAATCAATAGGGATATTCTGGTGGGGGTTTCCTACAGACCTCCAACCCAGACTGAGGACTTTGATGATGCCTTCCTCAACCAAATGACTGCACATTCAAAAAGGAGAGATACAGTAATAATAGGAGATTTCAATTACCCAGATATATGTTGGCAGTCAAACTCTGCCAAGACAGCAAGGTCCAGCAAGTTTCTTGCTTGTCTTGCAGACAATTTCATGGTCCAGAAGGTGGAAGAGGCCACAAGGGGATCAAATATTCTAGATCTGATCCTGACCAACAGGGATGACCTTGTTAATGAGGTAGAAGTGGTTGGATCTTTAGGGGGGAGTGACCATGCCCTATTGGAATTTGGCGTTCAGTGGGAAGGAGAAGATAAGTGTAGCCAGACACTCATCTTAGATTTTAAAAAAGCGGACTTCTGTAAACTGAGGGAGCTGCTGGCTGGAATTCCGTAGTCAAGAATAGTGAAAGAGAAAGGAGTTCAGGAGGCATGGGAGTTCCTTAAAAGGGAGGTACTGAAGGCACAGTCTAAAACTGTGCCAATAAGGAGGAAAAATGGAAGGCATCTGAAGAAACCAGAATGGTTGACTAAAGAACTCTCAGTTGAGCTAAGTGTTAAGAGAAACATGTACAAGAAATGGAAGAAGGGGGAAACCACCAAAGAAGAATTTAAGCAAGTAGCTAGGAGATGTAGGGAGGAGGTCAGAAAGGCTAAAGCACAGAACGAACTTAGGCTGGCCAGAGACATCAAAAACAATAAAAAGGGCTTTTTTAAATATGTCCGTAGCAAAAGGACAAAGAAGGAGACGATAGGGTCGCTGCGCAGAGAAGATGGCGAATTACTAACAGGGGGAAGAGAAAAGGTAGAACTACTTAACACCTTCTTTGCCTTAGTTTTTCACAGAAGGATACAAGCACTCAACATGGCAGTTGGGGAGGAGGTGAGGAAGCAGGGGAAATGAGGCACATAATAGGTAGAGAGGTGGTACAGGAATACCTGGCCACACTGGATGAATTCAAGTCTCCAGGGCCAGATGAATTGCATCCTAGGATATTAAAAGTACTGGCAGAGGTCATTTCGGAACCGCTTGCTATAATCTTTGAGAAATCTTGGAGGACAAGAGAAGTTCCAGCAGACTGGAAGAGGGCAAATGTTGTCCCCATCTTCAAGAAGGGAAAAAAAGAGGACCCAAATAATTATCGCCCAGTCAGCCTGACATCAGTACCCGGAAAGATCCTGGAGCAGATCATTAAGCAGTCAGTTTCTAATCACTTAGAAGCAACGCGGTAATCACGAGAAGTCAACATGGATTTCTCAAAAATAAGTCATGCCAGACTAATCTTATCTCTTTTTATGATAGAGTTACTAGCTTGATAGATGAAGGGAATGCTGTGGATGTAGCATTTCTCGATTTCAGTAAGGCCTTTGACAAAGTTCCCCATGACATTCTTGCAAAGAAGCTAGTAAAATGCGGGCTGGACAGGGCTACTGTTAGTTGGATTTGTAATTGGTTGACCGACCGAACCCAAAGGGTGATCACGAATGGCTGCTTTTCATCCTGGAGAGAAGTGACTAGCGGGGTGCCACAGGGTTCTGTCCTGGGCCCAGTGCTGTTCAATATCTTCATCAATGACTTGGATGAAGGAATAGAGGGCATGCTCATCAAATTTGCAGATGACACCAAATTGGGAGGGGTTGCTAATACGACAGAGGACAGGATCAAAATTCAAAATGACCTGGATAGATTGGAGAGCTGGGCCAAAGCTAACAAAATGAAATTCAACAGAGAGAAGTGTAAGGTCTTACACTTAGGTAGAAAACATGGAATACAGAAATATAGGATGGGGGACACGTGGCTGGATAGCAGTACGTGTGAAAGGGATCTAGGAGTCTTAATAGACCACAAGCTGAACATGAGTCAGCAGTGTGATGCGGCAGCCAAGAAAGCCAATGCAGTTCTCGGCTGCATCAATAGGAGTATGGTGTCTAGATCGAGGGAGGTACTGGTACCACTCTACTCTGCTTTGGTTAGACCTCATCTTGAATACTGTGTCCAGTTCTGGGCACCCCAATTCAAGAAGGACATGGTCAGGCTGGAGCGGGTCCAGAGGAGGGCAACCAAAATGGTGAGGGGCCTGGAAGCCATGACCTATGAGGATAGACTTAGAGAGCTGGGTATGTTTAGTCTGCAGAAGAGAAGGTTAAGAGGGGAAATGATAGCCATGTTTAAATATTTGAAGGGATGCCATGTAGAGGAAGGAGAGGGCTCGTTTTCTGCTGCTCCAGAGACCAGAACAAGGAGCAATGGATTCAAGCTGCAGGAAAGGAGATTCCAACTGAAGCTCAGGAAGAACTTCCTGACAGTCAGGGCTGTCCGGCAGTGGAATATGCTGCCTCGGAGTGTGGTGGAGTCTCCTTCTTTGGAGGTTTGTAAGCAGAGGCTGGATGGCCATCTGTCGGGAGTGCTTTGAGGGTGTTCCTGCATGGCAAGGAGTTGGACTGGATGGCCCGTGTGGTCTCTTCCAACTCTACATTGCTATGATTCTATGATTCTATGAAGGCTAACCATTGAGCAGAAGAAATTAACTCCCTAGAAGTGGGGTCTGAAAGCTTAAATCAAAGTCATGCTTTCTGACCTGGGAGCTGTGCTTCTTCACCTCAGATATACGGAGGGATGTAATAAAGCCACAAGTTTGTAGCCTTATAAATTGCAGTACTTTGTGTTTTTATTAACATACTAAGAGAGTAACACCTCCTCTGGAATTGTGGCCATCAAACTTTTCCCCATAGGCAAAACTGTCCATCCACTATATTAGCCAATATGTCTCAAATCCAATAACACTGATTTCTCTGAACAATAAATGACCATACTAGTACATTAACGGTGGATTTATGCTGAAAGCTAAGATATTCCTCTCCCTCTGACATAGGTTTTAGCTTAATTATCTCATTACTTTTTGTGGTCCAGCACAGAAGCTATTGACCTCAGCAGTAAATCCAGTTCAATAAGCAAGGTTTTAAATCTGTGAGGCAGAAATATGGTACTATCTTGCCCACGTTTGAATTGTTGTTGTTTTATTGTTGGGCATGCATGTTAAAATAAAGCTTGTAATTCCAGGAATTGGAAACCAAGATGAATTCAGAATCCTGTTTTATTTGAATATTTATCAGTTTTGTGTTTTAACTGTATTTATTAAATTTTGATTTCAATATTGTTAATTTCCTTGTTTGCCCTTCTTGGTGTAAATAAATCTGATGAGGCAGTAAATGAAGGAAGTGATTGTGATTTCCCAAAATACAGTATAGTGAAATGCAGTGCAATAGGAGTGCTTCCTCTGGACTGGAGCTTGGAAAACTTACTTGTTTGGCCTGCAGCTCCCAGAACTCCAACTAACATAGTGGCTATGCTAGGGGGGGATTCTGGAACTGTAATCCTAAAGATAAGTTTCCCGAGTTTTCATCTAGTCACAGGTTGGTATGGTTCCCCAGTGTTGCCTGCAGAATGCATATGAAAGAAAGTCCAAATATTAGAACATTACAAAAAGGAGAATGGGTTTGGGTAGAAGGAGACTTAAATTTTTTCCTACCTTCTTCCACCTTCCCTTTGATTTCTTCCTCCAAATTTCTCTCTTTCATGCACTCACACCAAACATTCATCCCTTCCCCCTTGCCCCTGGGATTTCAAAGTTATTTCTCACCCAAATAAGATTGCATCAATCAACCACTTGTTCATATATGCATCTTTACATGTAAGCATGTATGTTTTTAAAACAGCCTTAGGGTGGCAAGGGGATGATAGATAGTTGTGCACATCACAGCAGGCATAGTGGGAGGGAATAGTTTCACCTTTTCCTTCCAAAGTGAGGTCTTGATATAAAAAACACTCCTCTGAAACACCTATTATCCTTGAGCGGATCCTTGCCCATTGCAAATAGCAGCTTCAGAGAAATGCTTTGTGTAAGGACTGCAGTAGGGAAGGAAAAGGTTAAATGATCCCATCTGTTGTGATTCTAACAAGGGTCAGCTCTTCTCTCCCATGCCTGGTATTTGAATTTTTTTTAAATCTGTATATCAAACTCCAAAGATGTGTTTATGATCATGTGCTTCTTGCATCTATGTGTCAGTTGCTACAAGAATTCAAATCAGCCCATATTCACATGAATATAGCAAATTGGTTTTCACACTGATGGCCTAATTTGCTGCCTGAGACAAAATGGTTCTCCATTCCGTTCCAAACACAGAACCATGCTAACTTGGCAGTTTGTTCTTATTCAACGTTAGCAACAGTTTAGCATCCTCCAAGCATGCTTGAGAGTGCTAGGCTAGTTTAGAGGTTGCAGAATGGGTCATATGGTACAAAGAATTCTGTTCTCCAAGAAAGGCAAATAGAACTCAGGAGGAAAGGCAAGGTGTAGGGCTGTATCTGCCCCAACTCAGTATCTAGCTTCACTCTCCCTAATGGAACAACAAGACCTAATTCTTTGATAATACAATCATCTAAGCAAGCCACCCACTCACCATTGGGGATCACTCTGCCAAATAGCAGAACCATTTGTTTCACAGATAGACACGTGTCGCCAAGCGTGGTTCAGATGGCAAAAGTTATTGATGAGGAAGAACACACAATGTGGGAGAGTCTATAGCAGTTTTCTTTTGCCTGAGTCTACAGGGAAGGGAAAAGAGCCCCTCCAACTTAGGCCCTTTCCACATGTGGGTGGGGGGAAATGGGCGAAAATGCCCCAAAACGGAGCTTACCGGCAGCCGGGTAAGTCCGTCGCTACGCGGAGCAGCGCGAGCTCGCTGCTCCGCAGTCCTCCGGCGTCCCAAATGGTGGCTTCCGGTTGGTGGAGGCTCTCCACCAACCGGAGAAGCTCGCCAGCTGAAAGCTCGCCCCCGGCAGATCTGCAGGCACGCACTTGCGTGCGCCTGCAAATCCACTTCGGAGCCGGGCGACGGAGTGGCGCTTTTTAAAAACCTCGAAAAAGAGGTTTTTAAAAAACACGCAGCGCGGCTAGTTCCGGCTGCTCCTGAGTGGATTCTGGTGCAGAACTACAAAAAGTAGTCCACACCAGTCCACTCTACGGTGTAGAAGACCTCTGTGAGAGGTCGCTCTGCACCATTTCAGAAGCCCGGTATGGAAATGGCCCTAGTCAAATGAGTGCAAACTGTTTTTGCATTTTGAACTCAGACTGCAACAATTCAAATAAACAAAGGATGAAGGGAGAAAGTGGGAGGAAAAAAGAGAAACTGGGACGTTTTTACAGCAGCTTAAAAGTGGGACTACAGAGGATTAATTGGGACTGTCCTTACTAAATGGGAGCAATTGGAAGGCATAATATGACCATTGAAACCACGGATGGAAATTGTGTCATCATTCAGATGTTCACTGGCTATCCTGGCTAGGGCTGACAGGAGTTGCAATTTGACAACATATGGAAGGCTGTCTGCTTGATCTAAACCGGTATGGAAGAAGTCATATTATATGGTTCCTTGATTTCTCTTTTTTATAATCCTGAAGCATTCTGCCCTCTCTATTGATTCTAATGAAGCTAAATGAAGATAAATCTGGGACAGCACAACAGTGAACAAAATCCCTCAAGTGTTAAAGCTTTATCATGCAGGCTGAGAATTCCAAATGGTGATTTATCCTTTTGCACAGACATTTTATTTTATTTCATTAAACTTGGCTTGGTTCCCAATCCTGTGGCATTTAAAATGTAAACTGAGGCTTGAATATATGGCCTTACCCTGAACATTTGTAACCTCTATTGATCGACTGAAGTGGAAGCACAGAATTAAAGGTCTTTATTATTGATGTGGAAAAGATTATTTCCCTACTGTTTTCAGTCTGAGGGTATCCATCACTTTCCCTCATGTACTGATCTCTAATTCTTCTCTTACTTGGGCTAGAGAACATACACTTACCAATAATGTTTGCATCATTTAATTAGACTCTAGATACAGCCACTCCTTTTAAAATATCAGATAATTGCACATAACAGTTTTGCTTTGCTTGTGGCATGCTGGCAAGCTTATAATCTTTTTTTTTTAATTTCAGTGAACCTGAAACATTTGGAGGCATTTGTTCAGAGCGCAGCTGGGAAGGAACTAGTTACAAGCAATTAGTTATTTGGAATTAGTTTCTTTTTGCAGTGATGAAGGTATAACTAAGTTCATTATAATTATTACATGAGGAAAATAACTACTCCTTTATGGGTGATATAACTATTTTAGTGACTTTTTAGAGTGACGGAGAGGATGTGACCACTACATGCATATGTTTTATACCAAAATGTAATTAAAATTAACTACTCAGTTACTTTTTATAATTAGAAAGTTAAGCATTACTTTTAATGTGGTAAGTATAGCAGCAACTACTTTTGCGGATGTAGGGCTGTAATAATATATAATATCCTTTTTGTGTTTTTTTTTCTTTTTTCATTTTTTAGATATGTAATGTTTTCTACTTGTCTTCTATTGGTGTTAGGTAGTGCAAGGTATTTATATAGTGATATTTGTTATCATCTTGATGGTATCTCTTTTATTGTGGAACAAAAAGCGAAATGGAATAAAATGCAGACACACACACACTCACACACACACACACACAGACACACACACACACACAGCATAGCAATGGCTAGGATGACTGGGAACATCTAACTCTGTTGCTTAAATGTTAACTCTTGATGGAGAATTTTAAGGCCTCTGATCCCCTTGGTTATGATTCCTTTAACTTTAAAGCAGACTAGGAAAGGACAACCCTTCAGACAAAGGACACTTCCAAAACAAAGGCTGTCTTCTGCAAAATGGGGCATATGGCGACCTGGACCCCTCTCCTCTGCCATCACAAGGACACAGAGAGAACAGACTGGATCTAGACTGAAGTCATATTTTAAACTGACACATTGGAATGAATGGGGCTTCAGGTCATCCTAACTAAATTGTGACATACATTTTAATGGGTCTATTCTGACCATGACTTAATATAGTGCCACTCAAAGTGGTGGTCTGTGGACTGGGGCCAGCCCCTGAGTCTTTATTTGTTTATGTATTATCCTGTCATTCCTCCAGGAT
This sequence comes from Cyclura pinguis, assembly GCA_030412105.1. Lineage (NCBI taxonomy): Eukaryota > Metazoa > Chordata > Lepidosauria > Squamata > Iguanidae > Cyclura > Cyclura pinguis. Next base: position 74,636,493 of record CM059603.1, on the reverse strand, counting down.
GGTACTGTTGATCCTTAGTGAATTTCCAGGAAAGGAAATACAGTGAACCTTCCACATTCGTGAGGGTTAGGGACGCAGATGCCTTGTAAAAGTGAAAGGAAGCAAATCACTTCCCCCACCTGAGTGAACACTCCCTCTGCCATTCCCTCCCAGGGCTCCCTCCCTCCCTCCATTCTCCTGCCTGTCGCTTGCACATCCTGCCTTCTTTCTGCCCACATGGGTGAACCACAGGAGAATGGAGGGTGAAAGGCCTGCATGCACGCACACCTTCCCTTACCCATTTGCTTACCTTTTGTTGGGCCACAGAGAAGGAAGGAAGCTCACCTGTTGTCCATGTGGACAGAAAGAAGGCAGGGCCTGTGGGTGACAGGCAAGTGAATGGAAAGGAAAACACTTCCCCCCTGCTTTGTTCGCTTGCCCATCGCCGCATGTCCTGCCTTCTTTCTGCCCATGTGGGTGACAGGCAGGAGAATGGAGGGTTAAAGGTGGGCAGACGTTTCCCTCTCCCATTCACTTGCCTTTTGCTGGGTTGCAGGGAAGGAAGGCAGCACGCCTGGCCAAACAGCCAGGGAATGGGAGGGGGAGAAAGGTGGGGAGGCAAGCGGGCACCTCACGAATAATCAAATTTGCAAAGGTCAAACCTGCAAATGTGGAGGAAGAACTGTAAACAATGGTAGCCAATGGGAACAAATATGGTACCAGTGTTACTGCCCTGGCTAGTCCGATCTTTGGGGATATTAAAAGATATCCTTTTGATATCATAATTCGGCTTCACTTATCTATTCCCTTCCACGTGCTTGCGAGGCCTCCGGACAAGCACGCATACAGGCTTGGCCGATTATCGCCGTAATATTCCTAGACAATACAGGCAGGCCAGAAAACAGCCGACTCGCCGCTTTAGGAGACCTCCAGGCAAGTACTCTAATTAGGTATGCACGCAACCTACAAAAGATCCTCTGCCCCGTGCTGGCAGCTTGATGATCGAGCTATACAACGCTCAAGTATTCCGTGTTTGCATACTGGCTACTCTATTGAGAACCTCTGCGATAACTCAATCATTCAGATTCTGACCTTTCGGAGGCTTTGTCTCCAACTCCAAATCTATTGTTTTCCCCCAAGTACGGCATAGCCTGCAGTCACATTCTTATAAAAACCCTTGATTCCAAGACCTTCCTTGGAACGCTCCCGAGTTTCATCCCGCCTTGCTGCCGCTTTGCTTGGCGAGCCTCCCCTCAGCTCCACGTGCTGAGCTACATCACACCCCAGCCTCGCTCTCTATTTTTCCGGGCTTCAGGACAGGTGAAGTATCACCCAAACCAGCAACCCCTCTAAAAATCCCTCTATACCACTCAAACCTTTATTTCTTTAGTTATCTTGTGTGAGTGTGTCGCATACACTGTTTTGCTTGTGTTTGTAAGAAAACATCATTTATTGCTTCAACTTCTGTGTACTCCTTGACTCGACCTGACCCCGTAGACGTAGGGTTCAAGATCTCGCTACGTTACCCTGCCTCTCGTAACGCTAAGCAGTGCTCTGAGCTGATTTTCCCCACCTTTAGCTGAGCACATTTTGGTGTCCCTCCCGGGACCCCCAGTACACAGGGTAACACCAGTGCCTGTCATGCTGAGAAAAAAATGATTGTCCCTCACTTCAGACAACTTGGGAAGCACTTAGCATATGCATCCAAGCCATTCTCCCAGAGTATGTGACAACAGACGGATGTGGGCAGAGTGGCTATGTATCGTACTGAATGTCTCCATTCAGTAGCACTCACATTTTAAAACATGGGAACTGACTGACATTTTAAATGTCCAAAAGAAAGGAAAGGAATATGAGACCCGCACTGTGCATTTTCTGAGATAACACCTCAGGGTTCTACAAGTGTATCAGCGCTGTTAAAATTTGGGTTCTATGAGTGTACCAGCACTGTCAAAGTTGGCAGGGCAGGGAAACAAAAGAGAGAAGCAGTTGCAAACTCTTTAGAAAGGAATGGTATGGAATGGATTGACCTCATTTGGCTCATATCCCAGACACACAGACTATACAAATTACCAAGTAGTTGTTCACTAGGACAAGCAGCTAAGAACCACAAAACATGCCTACAAACATGCTCACATGTGAACTGATCATCCCTAGAGTGCAACCACAACAAACAAAATGAAGGAAAAACCACCACCATTGGCAATGTGGATCCTATAAACAAGTGTTTGTTTTAGATCAATCCATTTGCCTATACTTTTGGACTCTCTATGGGGATGTTGCTGTAGAGACAGTCCTAGACCATTTCTGCACTCAACTGTTATAGTGCTATTATTCCGCTTTCAACATCCTATGGAAGCCTGGGGTTTGCAGTTTAAGGAGGGGGCTGTATCCAAGGCAAACAAAATAATAAAATAAAATGAAAAATAAAAATTCCTCAGTAGCACTCCCTGCCCCAACAGTAAATGTACACCCACACACCCTCCAACTGCCCTGATTTGGCCGGGACAATTCTGGCTAAATTATTGGTCATCTCACTTTTTCAGCTGCTTTTAAAATGTCCCAGTTTCAATCTCCTCCTCCTCTATCCCTCTTTATTGTTGGGATACTTCATCTCCTACATCTACCACAAAATGAGTTCAAAATGAGTTTGTTGGAGGGTTGAGAAGGGGGCCCTTCCAGTAGGCTCAGACCAAAAAAACTGCTGTAGCCTCTCCTAGCTTGTGTGTTCTTCTCATTAATAACTTTTGCCATCTTGACCATACTCTGATGTTCCTTGACCACGTGGCCCAGTTATCACCTGTGAAATATTTGAAGGTATGCACTAATAATAAATTAATAACGAAGAGTACGTTGTCTTTTATGATGCCAAAAATCTTGCTCCAGTTATATTGTTCCTTCACATCTACAATGCTGGTTGTTGTTCACTCCTTCCACTTTTCATGTCCATACCTTCCATTTTTTTCTGGGCTGCTTGTAGTTGTTTCTCAGATCTGCACTAGAGGGATTCAACTTTTTTTTTTTTTTAAAGGAGTGAAGGAGGTGGGATCAGACATTGTCAGCATCAAATCTGCTTCAGTTATACTGTTCTGTCTTCTCCACAGGGTCAACTGATGGCCACTGTCTTATGGGAAGGCACATTAGATGGTGTCTCTGCTCCAGTGCAGCTGGTTGTATTATTCAGTTTTGCTTCTGAACATGTGGACCTTGCTGTATCTGCTCTGTTTTACAGAAGTCATAAGCCCTAACTAGAAAAAAAATGGAGGTCTGCACTGAGCTGTATACCATGCAACTACCCTTTACATTTTACAGGAGAAATGGGGAACTTCCAGATGTTGTCAGATACCTCCCATCCTTCTTAACCTTTGTCTATGCCAGGTAGTTCTCAACCTTCAAATTCTTTGACTTCAACTCCCAGAATTCCTGAGGCCTGGTTATACTGGCTGTGACTCCTGGGAGATGAAGTCCAAAATATATGGAGGACCAGAGGTTGAGAACGACTATGGTGCCAGAGCTGGAGTCCAACAACATCTGGAGTGCTACAGCTTCTCCAATCCTCATTCAGGGGTAGAGTTGTAGAAAATACATAGGGCTGCACTAAACAAAAAGAGAACTGAGAGGATGACTCAGTGTAACTTACATTTCTATTATTGTGTTTTGATAAGATGGCTGCTGCAATGTAAGGTTTGCCTTTCAACTTGATGGAGTCCAATTTTTAGTAAACATTGTAATTCTTTGGGAAAAATATAAAAGCTTTAAGATCATTCCCATGGGGCTGACTCCTGTGATCAGCAGAAGGGGATATGTACAAAAGGAGTGCACATGCTACAGCTTTCATGTATAAACAAAAGTTTAATAATATGCTTCAAGAATTTCCTTTAATCGTTCTCAAACCCTAAACCAATTTGATCACAACGAAAGTCTCTGGTTTCCTGAGTTCCTCTTATTATCTTTCAGACGGGTCTCAGGTTTTTCATGTGTCTCACAATGCAAACACTAACAAGGATTACAATAGTCTAATAGAAGTAGTCATGTTTGGGAGAATGGAGGTATCCTTCCTAATACAGAAAGCATTTGATCTGGAAAATCCATCCAGTATTTATCACCACTTCCTGGCTCTTCCTCCCATTCAGAGCAGAGGTCAATGCACAGGTGCTCTTCAACTGGCCTTGATGTGAAATCAACTGAGTAAAACTGTGCTTCCAGAGTTATACGGCTATTCTAAAGAACAGCTGGAGGAGAAGAGCTGGATTTAGACACACTTATTTCAAGATCTGTGGATTTCACATTAATGGTTTGCTTGTGATATCCAAAACCCAGGCTCCTTATGTCTGACTGAGAAAACCAAGCAACAGTTATCAAACACTGGGTACAGCTTGAACCACTTCCCCCAAAGCTGTAATCCCACCAGTCTTTGTAGCTTGCAGCAAAACAGTTTATGATGCTGAATGACATTTCCAGGTTTTTCCAGAGTCTGCCCATCTCTGTCATGTTTTATGTCTCAACAGCAGCTATGAGGGCTATCATTTATTATGTCAGTATAATTCAAAGACATAGGGATATTGTAGCATCTTTCAGACTAAATAAGAGAAAGAAGTTTGTAGCATAAGCTTTCATGAGCCATTTACACGTTTTGCATCTGATAAATGCATCTGATAGACCCAATCTACAAAAACTTGTGCTACAAAACGTCTTGCTGTCAGTCTCAAAGGGGCTACAATATCCCTTTGCATTTATTATGTCAGTATTTTCATTATCCTTTGCTTATTTCTTTTGTGTTATTCCACCCATCAAAACCCAGGCAGTTGGACTACACTGAATTCCAAGCAAGAGTCAGTTTGCTTATATAGTTTTCAGATTTTGCTTTAAAACAGAATTGGAAGGTGATCAGAGACTGAAGTTGGTTGTAGATGAATGGATATATCTTGATTCTGCTGTCTGTTCATTCTTCTCAGATTATTTCTGTAGACAACCAGTAGATGGTGTTATCTGCATTAATATTATGAAGAGTTTCACAAGGAGACATCTGGTTTAATACAACAAATCCAAAATCTACATGAAAGCGATACCTTTATTGGCCAACCAAAATTCAGAGAATACATTATGCAAGCTTTCAGAGCTTCATGGCTACTCAGGATATATAATCGGCTTTGTGAAAATTTGTTTTGCCTCTCTTTCAGAATAACAGATTTAGGTTAGTAGCTGGACAGGTGTTCAAAGTTGGAGAAGTAAGGAGCACTATAGAAGTATTGTGAAGTATTGGTACCCATCTCTAAATCTGATGAAGAGGAAGAAAGAGGGGTCCATCCATGTGGCCTTCATTGTGCCTGTTTCCTGCTCCATCTGATAGGCCTCTTATCTTCAGATACAAGCTGGTTTTGTTGTGGCCACCAGAGGGAAAGGATGAAACAGCCTTTCCACTGCAGTTAAATTTAGAGCTCGGAGACATTATTTTTGGGACTGGAAGGGCCACAATCCTCTATGCAGTTGTAGTTATGGGATTCAGAGAGCTGTTGTCCCCCAAAGTGAATGCTCCAAACTCTGCTTAAATCCAGCTCTATGACCGGTGATATCATTACAAATAGTTAACCACTGGTTCTTGCTTGCTTGCAAAACTGTACCTTCACCCCATATTTGCATAGGACCAGGAAGGGGAGCATGTGACCCTCAGGACATCACTAGACTGGGACCCCCACCATCCTTCATAATTGGCTATGCTGGCTGGGATTGATAGCTAATGCAATCCAACAACATAGTGAGGACTCCTCCTCCTTACTCCTAGCACAGTGCAAACATACTTCCCTTTTTAGTTTTCCTTTCCAACATCAGTGATGGTGAGAAAGGGAAAAAGCAAGCAAACAGAAGTCTTACTTGTGACCAAAATTTGAGGAGTTCAGTTAAAAGGGAATTTGGTGACCACTTTGGTTTCTGTGCACTCCGCCACTGCCAAAAATAGCATCTATAACTCGTGTAAAAACAGGGCTGTCAGGTGACAATCTTCTATAATTTCTATTTCACAGAGTCCTCACTTTGAAGGTCTGCTCACTTCATTTGACTGCAGCTTAGTCTGAGTGCCAGAATTTAATTTTAATTCTGCACCCCAGTTTAGGGAGGAGCCACTTGACATGGTTTGTGTAAAGGAACCAATGCCAAGTGTGCACACACGAGTGCTGTGCCTCAGGGGCTCTGAGCTCCATCTCTCTGCTGTTTCCACAACATCCTGTGTATGCATGCCTGGGGGCCATTTAACAAATTGTTTGTGTGACCTGGACTGAATGACACCACTAGGCCTGCTGAAAGGAATTCACAGTCTTCTCAGTTGTGCAGCTAAGCATCCAATGCCTGAGTTTGCTTTTTCTTTTCTTCCTTGTGGTTGTGTGCCTTCAAGTCATTTCTGACTTAGGGCCACCTTACGGTGGAGTTTTCTTGGCAGAATCTGTTCAGAGGGGGGTTGCCCTTGCTTTCCTCTGAGGCTGAGAGAGTGTGACTTGCCCAAAGTCACACAGTCAGTTTCCATAGCTGAGCCAAGATTCAAACTCTAGTCTTCCAGTGTCCTAGTCCAACTCACTTTGCTTAGATTATAAGCATCTGGATACAGATACATATAAGCTACTTTGGGATCCATTTTGGAGCATGTGTAGAATTAAAAAAATCTGACAGATAAACAATTCAGTTTGGTAGAATTCATGGAGGACTCACAGCAGAATTTTTGGAAGGCAGAACAGAATATATGGGTGCAGTCCACAAATGCAATAGGAAAGGACTCAAATGTATGATGTGGGAACATCTTACATTTGCAGAGAGGGCTCCCTCTTCAGATTTTCTCCAGTGCTTGATCAGAGTGAAGGGACAGCTGGAGTTCGAAGGAACCGCAAAATGGGAATATTATACCGAATTGTACTTTCATTGATTTTAGCTACAACTTGTTTATGGATAGTGTCCATAATTTGTTTTCAGTGGCCTAGATTCCACTTTAGTCACATTTAGAATAGATCCATTGGAACCAGTAAGACTTAAATTAGGGATGGGACGAATCCAGAATTTTCCAAATACGAATCTGGATCTGAATGGTTCTGGGAATCCACAAATCTCACAAATCTCGAATCTTTCAAATCCTTTTTTAAAAAAGGGTTTAAAAAGCAAGGGAAAGAAAGCACTTCTACTGAAAAGTGTTTTTGAAGCTGACTTTGACATCTTTGTTTAATGAAAGATAAATTAAGTAACAGTTAACTATCACATGAAGTACATAACTCTCAAGTGAAAAGAATAGAGATTATCCCCCTGCAGAGGGAGGCAGCCACAGGCACAGGCCCCAGCAGGCACAGGCAGCCCCAGCAGGCACAGGTAGCACGAGCAAGCACAGGAGCACGAGCGAGCACAGGTAACAGCCCCGGGCATAGGCAGCCTCCCGCACGTGGCTTTATGCCATGATTTTCATGTGCTCAGGGACCCGCCAGCCAGTCAGGCCTTTGGCTGGCCTGGAGGCGCCAAATTTTCAAAACCCCACCACCTTCTCCCAGCATCCCCGGGCAGGATCAGGCTGGTGGCAGGCAGGAGAAGAGCGAGAAGCAGGAGATCGCTCTCTCTGCCACCATCTGCCACCAGCCCTGGGCATGATCAGCCAGCGGCGGGCGAAAGGAGAGCAGGGAGCGCGAGATCACGGTCTCCTCCACCTTCTGTCACCCGCCCCGCGCAGGATTGGGCCAGTGGTGGGTGGGAGCAGAGCGGGGAGCATGAGATTGTGCTCCCTGCCACCTTCTGCTGCCAGCCCTGGTCACGATCTGGCCGACAGCGGGCAGGAGGAGAGTGGGGAGTGTGAGATTGTGTTCTCTGCCCCCTTCTGCCACGCGCCCTGGGCAGGATTGGGCCAGTGGCAGGCAGGAGCAGAGCGGGGTGTGTGAGATTGCATTCCCAGTGCCACCTTCTGCCACCTGTCCCAGACAGGATCTGACTAGCGGCGGGCAGGAGCAGAGCGAGGAGTGCAAGATTGCGCTCCCTGCCACCTTCTCCCGCCCGCCCAGGGAGGATTCGAAAGATTTGTTTGCCTATTTTGGTGTGAGGATTCAGATGCCTGAATCTCAAATCCTTGCCCAGGATTCGAGGATTTGGTTGGCCCATCCCTAATTTAAATTAGCCATGGTGAGGTTAAATCCCATTGATTTCAATGGGTTTCTTCTAACTATGACCAAATCTGGATCCACAACACAGGCCCTTTCCACATGACATCGTCATCTCGCCACAGCAAGGGGTTGTTCTTGGTCCTGCTACTGCACGGCATTACTCTCCAGCTGCTACCCCATTCTGAAGTGTTGCAAAACAAAAAAACAACCCAGACCAATCAGGAGCTGTGGGACAGGGAAAAGGTGGGAAAAGGGACTGGCCAATAATGCTGTAGTGTAGAAGCACTGATGGCAATAATGTTACTCATCTGCTTAACGCAAGCGTGTGGCATTGCGCCATCAAAGAAATGGCAATGCTAGGATTGTAACAGAACAACATGGTTTTGAGGTATGGGGCGGAAAGGGGCATAGTTATTGATACATAAATTCTAGATTCTGTGAAATCTCAATATTAGCTATGGTGTGCCTATTTGTCTTTGTTCGGGTTTTTATAAATGCTGGGTAAATGTGAACATCCAATTTTTTTTAATGTGTGTGTGTGTGTGTGTGAGCATGAAGACGAATGACATAGTTTCTAAGAAGACAGCACCTGGATTTGTTGTATGAGATAGCTTTATTTATCATTCTGTCATCACTAGCTGAGAGCCAGGTAATTATATATAAAATCAATCCTCTTACATTTCATCTTTCATGAAGACGTTGATCTCAGCTGGTAAAGTTTCTTAATTTACCTTCTTTGATAAAGAGATTTTGCTTCATTCAAACTGATACAATTGGAAAAACACATTTAAAAATGGTGAGGTAATGTTAGATTATAATATAATTACAATCAGATAAGTAGATTCAAATTTAATAATATAATATTTGATAATTCTTTTCTAATCAGTCAGACTACTTGCCAGAAATACTTTGGTATCCATCCAATTGAAGTTCGTCACACTTGGTCCAATAAAAATCAATGAAGTTTTATTTTAGTTAAATCAATTAAGCTTCAACAAGTTATTTTGGTAAGACATATACATGATTATTTTTATTTGTATCAGTGTCCCGCCCTGAGAGAAAGAATGGTTTTAGGGTTGCTAATCTGTTTCCTAGCAGGAATCCTGTGCAGATAGGTCAATCTCTCCCATATAAAAAGACAGAAATTGATAGTAGGGAAAACAAGTGGGGCCTGAAACAGAATGGTGCAGTGTGAACCACCTGCCATGCCCCCGTCCAGCTTTTCTGTATGGCCATTTCCACACTACACTCTTATAGCACGATTATTCCACTTTCAACATCCTATGAAATCCTGGGGTTTGCAGTTTAGGGAGGGGCTGCCTGGCCCCTCTCTAAACTGCAAACCCCAGGATTCCATAGAATGTTGAAAGTGGAATAATCGCGCTATAGGAGTGTAGTGCGGAAAATGGCTCTGTCTTCCCAACAGACACTCTGTTCTGTAACCACTGAACATGCTCAATCTACATCAGTCTGGTAGTGGGGAAATCATTGGGATTTAATGCCTAGTTAGCATCAAAGTAATCCTATTTTGAATTTGGGACTTATTTAGTGTAGAAGCACTGGCTTTTGCTGCAACCTAAGAGGGAGTCCATCCAGCCTCAGCATAATCTGTGAATTGCAACACTAAGAATGGATTACATTACAGCGTTGTCTTAGAGTGCTCTCGCTTAGCACAGCTCCCTACCCTCAAAAGTGGTTTAAGACCTATGGACAACATTATAGGGTTGTTGTCATCCACTTAAGGGATAATCTGAAGCATTCTATATGAACTACACTACAGCGATGTCACAGGCCATTCCTTTCCAGCCTAGCCCCTTCAACAAGGAAGATGTGTTTGCTTTGCAATTTGTATTAGAAGGGGCATTTTTTTTAACAAAAAATGTTTTGCATAAAATAAGAACTGAGAAGTAGCAGCAGATCTTCTCTTTCCTGCTACATTTTGGAACTTTTGGTAGGTGGGGTAAGTGGTATGGTTATTAAAAGCTTAGTGATTTTTTAAATTGATTTCTCAGGACATCTCTGTTATCTCCCTGGTGACATGTAAAAATCGTTTCTCACTGTGGACAAGGAAATGACATAGCCAAACCATCAAGTAGTTCCTTTTGCATCTATACTTATTTGTATCTCTCTGTCATTTTTTGCTCATTTCTTTCTGAGAAGAGAACAGAAAAGGGACGATGGGAAAAGAAAGAGACAGAAACAGAACTGACCACCTCCCGCAATCCTTCTTTCTCAGCTGAGCTCTTTTAACTGCCAATCAGCAGCATGGAATTATTTTATCCCCTGCAGGATATGTTTATATCTTGAAATTATAGATGTATTGCTGTTGTCTTCCTTTTTAATAAACACACAGATGAGCCTATGATGTACAGTTGCTTCATCACATATAGGGTCTCTTTTTCATAGTCAGCTGCCCCCAAATGATCCCAGATGTCCTCTACAGGGCATGGGGGTATTTTCACCATATTTGAGGGCCTTCTCAGGCCATTTTAGACCCAGCAGAAGCCGTTTAAAAAAAAAAAAAGCAAAGTAAAGAAAAAAAAAGAACACGACATGAACAGAAGACATTTCCTGTTTGCCTCCTATTTCCAAAAAGGTCCCTCCTGGGCCTGAATTGGCACAGGGGCTCCCAAAATGTGGGAGAAATGCCTCCCACATCCTCTAGAGGTCATCTGGGAGCTTTTTCTTTCCCCCTATAGGTGCTGAGCAGGGGAGTTCCAAACATGGGGAAAATGCCCTGAAAGTCTCTTAGAGGGCCTTTCGGAGCCTTTTTTTGCATTTTTGGCCACAGAGGCCTGCTGAGGCCCTTGTTTATTTGACTTGCAAATGGACTTTTTCCCAGGTATCCCATCCTGAGGGGGTGTCACTTTACCCAAGTTCTGATGAATATTTAATGAAAATCTCGTTCAAAGCACTGGAAAAAGATCTCCAGCTATCAGGACACTTCTGTTATAAACTACCATTGACAGAACATCAACCACCATCTGGACTATAGCAAACAATGTGTTCAACAAAAGTGGTGTATGAGCTTCAGAAACAATGCAGTTTATTACAATGAAGATTTCTGATATATAAAATCTGTCTCTGAGTGAAAATGTTTAGAATGGCACCATGGATGCCTAATTAAAATGTCACTGAACGTATGTATACTCAAAGATAAGTTTCACCATTTTCAATGGGGTTTACTCTGTCAAATGTGTTTAAAACTGCAGTGATAGACACTATAATTTTAAAATGACATCAGTACCGATGATTTGTTAAATCTTGAACTTGGAATTACCGATAGCTAGTTAACAAAACAGAGGTGTACATGGGCATTGCTTCTTTAACAGAAAATTTGGTTATCAGAGGCAGAAATAACATGGCAAGAACAGGGATAGGTTCCTGCACCATAAAAAAGAACAGCCGTTTGACATGTCTCAATAGACTCATCCAAAACTAACAACATGCATGAGTGAAAAGATGTAACTAGGTCAGGTAAGCCTGGTATCAGTAAACAAAAACCTTTTGAACTTACTAGACCTCCTTGAAGGCTTCTTCCGAAATGCATCCACAGACGACTTTTTCTTTCACTGGCCTCCACTGTTCTTATGATTTCCTTTCTGATGGCCAAATTGATAGATCTATGCTGATTATAACATGCTGGGGAGTAGATAGCGAGATGGGCTTTGCTGTTCATGTATGCTCACTTACAGGATTCTGCAGGCAACTGCAGTTTGTCATATCTCTCGTGGGCAGACACACACAGGTAGAGCAGGATCAGTAGAATCCCACTGTTTCCCAGCTCAGATTTCATTTTTTACATTGTTTACTGCAGACATGCTGCTGCGACTGAATCCCAAAGTCTAGGTCACCTCAGACTTCTTCACCATCTTTCTAGTGCTGACACTGCTAAAAAATTCAGCTAGACAAAGGATAAAGAGAAAGGGAACTGGATTGTGTAAAAAGCCTTTGTGAAAAGGAGTTTCTTTGTCATATTTTGTTAACTAAAGTATGCCTGTTCTTATAATTAATTCCTTTCCCCAGTAAGACATGCTGACACACAATTATGATGCTAACCTAATGGGAGGTAACTTTACTTCTCTTGCAGTGTGATAGTAAATTTTAAGTTACATTTACAGTTACATGAGAGGGTCATCGCTATACAGTAGAAAAGAAGCATCACATAGTTCGAGTGCTGGATCACAAAATACTTTCTGCTGCCTCCTTGTGCTCTGTTACGGGTATTCAGGTGACAATGAGGAGGAGTGTTTTGTACCAAAGAAAAGCAGCCTGTAGCACTCTGATAAAGTAGCACTGAGGTTCTAAAGCTAAAAGTATCTAAGTTGCTTTTTTTGAAAAAGAAGAAAGTAACTGATTTGTTAAAAATTCTAACTGTAGTGTAATGAAGGGTGGGAGGGGCTTTGGGATTATAACTGAAATTAACATTTTTTAAAAAGCAACCTTTAAAGTTCTGTAAACATTGCTACCATACTCAGGTTTCAGCGTAACATGATTTTTAAAAAGCTCTGCAGTCACAATGAAAGACTGCTAGAGTCACCAAGAATTTGAGCAGTAACTCAAGTATTTAAGTGATTGCCAAGACAGATTTGGGGTATGCAACAGGGCGAACTAACAAAAAGGCTCTTCCGTACCTTATAAAAATGTCTATTTTTAATAGAGAAGACGTGTGAGCATTTTGGCAAAGTGGAATTGTTTTCTCCTGCCTTTTATCCAGGTAGTTCTTAGCCATCATATTGTTGGTTGACATCTTCTCACCTCTTGGAAAGCGCTGCCTTTAGAGACATGGATATCTTTTTTGATTAAAAACAGGAAATCTTTTGCCAGTTATGTGCTCAGGCAGGGGCCTAGACTAGGACTGGAGACACCCAGGTTCAAATCTCGATTTGGCAAGGGAGCTTATACTGAGTGACTTGGTATCAGTCTCTTTAATCCTGAACTTCCTCAGCCAGTATGGCCCATGGGGTTTTGTAGTTCTCTCTCTCTATCCCCTCACTCTCTTTTTGTCCCCCCAAATTTGAACAGGCTTGCCACGCCAACTTTGTTTTCCCTGCCACCCAATCAGTTGAGGTTCCTATTACTGAAGAACTTTAATATTTATTTATTTTGTTTGTTTGGTAGATAAGCCAGTATGGGGGATTCTGCCTTTCAAAAGAAGGAAGATATGCCATTTAATGAACAAATTGATTCCTGCCCCACCATGGCATTTGCAGCTTTCTGGGCAGTAGTGGTGCCAGCGCCTGGCACTCTTGGGTACTACCCAGAACTGCAGCCCTTTTTCTTAAAGGTTCTGAGGAGTGCCAGGTTGTTGGATCTATCTCCATCTGAGATTTCCCACAATGTTCCTGATCTCACTTTTATGCACTGTGAGAAATTAAAGGGTTGGTTAGCTCAAGCTGGCCAGCTTTACTAGAGCTGTTGACTAGAGACAGGCAAAAAATATTGTTTGTTCTTGATAAGAAATGACCAAAATTTGAAGTTTCTTCATCTTTGGAATGAAAACAGCTGGAGATTAAGGTGTTTGTTTTAATGTGAGAAACATAATGAATAATCTAGGCCTGAAGTTCTTAACATTTCAGTTTATTCAGCCATGCTAGAACTGGTAAATTAGAGTAGTTTCCTTTTATTTTGGAAAGATTTTTCACCTTTTAAGAACATATAGCAAGTAAGTACAGTGTGTTCCTTGAACTTGACTCAAGCGAATGGGGGAAATTTTGTTTCTTTGAAAAAAATTACTAAAGCCTGACAATATCATGAGCCATATCATGAGAAGACATGACTCACTAGAAAAGACAATAATGCTTAGTAAGGTAGAAAGCAATAGGAAAAGAGAATGACTACATTACGTATGGATAGACTCATTCAAGGAAGACACATCCCTGAATCTGCAAGACCTGAGCAAGGTGGTTGAGGATAGGGTGAGCTGGAAGTCTCTCCTTAATGGGTTTGCTGCTAAGTTGAAAGCAACTTGATGGCAGTGAGCAAGAACAATGGGAAGGACTTTCTAAAATAATTTAATGCTGAAGAAAGAGGAAAGGACAGGTTTGTTTATCCTTTCCTCTGAAAGAGAATGGAGATCACCAGAGGAGAAGGGCTCGAACTGGGCCAACTCTTTTTTCTCGACCCAAGGTTTTATCAATGTACTTACATGTCAATACAAAGAAAGATTTCTGTTCTATATATTTAAAGTAATAATCTACAACAGTAGTGGGGAAAGCTCAATTAGTTAGTTGTCATTCTTTCCAGGGAGTAAGGGACCATTTTTAGAAGCAGATTATTGGTTAATATACTGGAAATTTCTTAAGGATTCCACACATAGGATGACCAAAATTAGCTTTTTAAAGCTATTTGAACTAGTACTTGTGAATGGAAAGTTTGGACATAGCATCCACAACAACTGTAAGGATTGTCTTGGGTTGGGTTCCTTCCTTGAAGTTAAGTGTGGAATTCGATCAGGAACAGGGAATGTATGGCCCTCTAGACATTTTTGGGTCTGCAACTCCCATGAGTCCTAACTAGTACAGCCTATGGTGAAGGCAAACTGGAGGCTGCACATTCTCTATTGCTGACTTAGTTGAACCACAGAGTCAATGTAATGTTTCTCCAGGCACTTTGTGTTTTTCAGAAGGAAAGAGACATCAATGTTCTTATAAATTGATCACCAGAGCGTGGGCAATATGGATCTAGTTAACGCCTAAACTTTTCTCTTACCTCTGCGTCTTTCTTGAGCCCATGTAATCAAACCTTTTGCTTTCTTACCTGTTGCAGTCACTTCCCCTTTCTTTAAGAAGTTAATTAATTTGTTCCTTTTATCTGGTAAGGGAGCAGTTTTGGAGCTCCAAATGCACTAATACTTGCTAGCTTACCCCTACCCCTAAACAGCCTTTAGGAGATCTTGTCTACCACCTTTTCCTAGAATAGGAGGTGGAACAGAGAATGGCAGGTTTTACCTGGTTGTGTGACAAGCAACACCTGCTGAAACTCCTTCTTCTCCAGAACCATTAAAAGTACAGGAGTTCTCTCCAGTTTTCTTTCTGGCAACCCTACTCTACATGGATTTCCTGAGACCATAAATGTTAAGTTCCTTTACCCTTACAAGAGTAACTTGAATAATTACTCATCTCTACCATAAGCTCATGTTACACTAATTCTGTTGCACCCTACATATTGAAAGTGCCAAATATTCCTACAGCATTAGATAGCTGCCAGTGACACAGAAAAATCTGACATGACCACAAGATGGAGGCTTCAATGGACTGGGCTGCCCTTCCCTTATTATAGATTATTTATTAAACTTGTTCAATCAGGTCTTTTAAGAAAAATGAAATATTCAGGCCGAAATTCCTATTAAAACAGCCTTTATTGTGCAGATTGTAGCTTTGGTTGTTGAACATGCAGAATAAAAAAAGTGTCAGTTATTATATCATGTAAGCATACCATAGCTTTGTAAATATCCTGGATCAGCAATTTATTTGACTTTGGGAGCTCTTTCTAGATACACAGTTTTATGCAATAGATTTCAAAAGTGAATTTCTTTATCTAAAGATATATTGTATCTTGTTTACATTCTCACCAAAGATGTGTTGCAATACTGCAATATATATATCTAATAGTACACTCTCACTTATGTACATAGTAAAAAGGTAAAACCATATAGCCAGACCAGTGTTTGTTTTTAAAATGCAAAGAGAGAGAGAGAAAGTGACTACATTTGTAATTTATGTGCCAAAAATAAAGGAAACACCCTCACAAATTTGCTCTAAACTCTGTAGGCCAGTTATTACTGAGCATATGTGTTAGAATTACTGGAAATTAATTAAAAATTTGTCCTTGGCTTCAGTAGTGACTTGCACCCTGAGTAATACAGATCATGTAGGCATCACCCCTACTGATTTTTCTTTGTCAACTTGAAGAGATCTCTGTGGAAACTGAATATACTCTTGACCATCTTGAGCAAAATTTGTGCAACTACATGGAAACATCTTGTTAGAGAGCATGTGCTTTCACAAAACATCCTAGCAACAAGCGTTAAGCTGGCCTAGGCTACAGTATTGTATAACATCTACTAAGTCTTTCCACCATGGTGAAATGAATAGATTTCATTTATTTGCATTTTTAGAGAACAAGCTGTGATCATGCACCAGTGTTGCTCTAGCCTATACTACATAAAACTAAAGGATAGCGAAGAATTGCCTTGCTGTGGATTGGGTAGAAGTTTAGGAACACAGAGCTACCTTATACTGACTCAGATCATTGGCCCATCTAGCTCATTACTGCTGACACTGACTGGCATTGGCTGTCCAGGGTGTTACACAAGTTGCCTTCTTAGTGCTATCAGAAAATGCTGGGGACTGCACCTGGTATGAACGTATGAGCTCTGCCACTGAGCTACATGAAGTGAAAAACAAATGTGGCAGTGGCATAGGTGGCTCATGGCTTGAACCGTGTGTGTCCTGCCCCACAATGGGGTGAGTTGTACATCCCTGCTGCTCATACCACAAGTTGCTGGTGGGTAAAATGTAAATGAAATGGTATGACACTACTGCTGGTGGGAGCAGCGTGACAGCTGTGCTAGCGTTTGAAGATTATAAGAGCTAACGAGTTATTCTCATTATTCTCATAAAATCTAAAACAAAAATAAAGCTTTCAAAAAAGACGTAGTCATGTGTGGTCATGGAATGAAGATTATCCATTTCCTGCCAAAGATGAAGGAGGCACGTTCTCTGTTACTGTGTGCCTTCAAGTTGTTTCTGACTTATGGTGACCTTAAGGTGACCCTATCACAGAGTTTTCTGGGGCTGAAAGTATCTGACAACCCAAGGTCACCCAGTGGATTTCTATGGCTAAGTAGGGAACTGACCCCTGGTCTCCAGGGTCATAGTTCAATGCTCAAACCACTGCACCACACTGGCTCTCAGCACATTCCTTCTTTATGCCAAATATGGCAATAAATGTTCTGGTTGAAGGAAGAACTGTATCTCTTGTTACACAAATGTGAATAGATGTCTTGGTTATGGTCACAGACCAATAATGGGAAACATGTCTCCACCACCACCATGAAGGAAATGTCTGTCTGGATGTGCTACAACAACTGTGCACTCCTTGTGCTATTTATTAAATGGACACAAATGTGGCTCTTTTTAAAAACAGTTGGTTGATATGTGATGGGAATGCCTTGTGCACAGCACCTAAGCATCATGGCAACTGTCCGTTGCCCAGACCGTCTTAATCTCAAATGCCATAACGATTTATGGAAATACCTTGTGGAAAATGGTGGGAAATGTTAAAAATAATTTAACAAAGGAAAATGAGACTAGTCTCTGGTAAAGACTCTGGCAACATAGGTTGGCTCCAAGCCACAAGTTTGGCAGTACTGATACTGGACTAAAGGCTATAATCTCATGCATTCTTACAGAGTATGTCCCATTCAGGACTGGCGCTGCCATACATCAGAGCAACATGGTCTGATTCACCTCAGTGTCATGCTACAGAGACACAGATGAAATCAGGAAGTGAAGTTTTCAGGAACATTGCTGGTGGGGGAGAAGTGCCATTTGAGCTCCACCTCAGGCAACAAAGCATCCTAGGTCATCCCTAATCATACTAAATTCACTAGAACAGGGATGACCAGCATGTAACCTACATGCAGTCTGCAAGGTTGGTTTGGCACTCTCCCCATCTATGGCACCCCTGAAGCTGCACTGTGAAATTTGGGCAGCAAACCAGTAAAAGCCAGGGGGTTTTAATTGGTTTTTGAAGAAACAACCAGAAAAAAAATGTCCATTAAAACACTCTGTTGCTGAAATCTGCTGCTGTGTTTTGTTGCCAAATTTTCACAGTGCAGCAGCATGGGAAGCCATGGCATGTCTGGGCAGGGGAAACCAGCCCCTAGATCCACTGCTTCTGGGTAAGTCTGCTTACATTGTGAGTATACGACGAATGTAAAGATAAAAGAAAGAGGCTGAAACAGTTGCACAGTACTATCACTAATAACCATTGGGCTTGCTCTACCTGGAAGCCACTATAGGCTTTGTGCTAAGAATCCAAACAAGCTATCTCTGAGATTGTCCCTCAGCCAGAGTAAGCTTGAGCCTTGAAACTCTTCAGTTTGAATTCAGAAAGAAGCACATCCCAGCAAAGTGCAGCCTCAGAGTTATTTTTTTTAAAGCAAGAAACAGAGTCATATAAAACCAACAAAGATATTCTCTCACCATGGTTAGGTTGTGGTAATGACAAAGCCACCAAGCAGGTCATAGCATGAAGAAAAAGAAATTGAAATGATTTGTTTCTGTATTTTTCCAGTCAGCTTCATTCAGATTACCTCCATGAAGTCTTCCTGATTCATGAGTAAAGCTCAGCTTAGGAGGGGAATGAATCACAATGTAGTGTCGTTGAAGTCACTCTTGTGGTGGATTAGTGTGAATTAAGAAAAGCATGGATTTGCTACCATCATGCTGATCTGGGCAGACAAGGGTTTGCAAAGCTAGCCCTTCACACAAAATAACCACACCACTGTTACAAACCCAGTTCATAGTTGGCATGACTCTGCATTAGTTGAACAGACCTTGAGAGTCATTTTGAAAAGAGTATTAGTATTCACTTTGAAACCTCTGTTTATGAACATGTTACTAAGACGTGAGTTATCTCTTCAAAAGGTGAGTTATCTCTTACAGACAAACCATTGCATAGTAAAGGATGTGTTATAGGGCACTTTGCTGATGCAAGTGCTGTGTAGAAAATACATTCACAATATATTTCTGACTTGAATTATGATCTTGAACATCAAAATCTGTAGGATCCATAGCTCAGCAAAGAAGTATTGGGGTGGCATCTCCAAATTAAGGAAGATGAGTCCCAGCAAATCAGGCACAAGAGTAACCGACTGGAAGTTCATGGTACTGAGTTAGATGAATGATTCACTTTTTTTTAAAAAAAAAGCACTAAAGTGGCTCCTTATGTACTCTTGTCGATATTCAATAAAATAAAATCTGCAAATAATCTTGTAGGAGGGACAATAAGACAGGACAGAGGAAGCAAATGGCAGTAGCTTTCTGTGGACAGGCAAAGTTGTCTGAAGGCACTGTCCCCCTAAAAGTATTTGATTTTCTCTCTTTCTCTCTTTCCATTCAGTATATATATTAGTTATTTACTTAGATCTCTCTCTCTCTACATAGCAGTTAGATATAGCCTGCTACAATACAAAGCGACAATTGACTGACAATACATCTGAAAAAAGAACATTCTTTTAAAATCTGCCAGCTTGTCATGTCCATTATGCTGCAACAGCTTTAGACCCTTTTTCACTCACAGTAAAATGAAGAGCAGTGTTACAGTAGTGCTGGAAAGCATTTTTTTTTTGCAGTTCTTTATTATATCGTGGCGAATTTAACTTGCAACAAATGAACAGAAGGGGTAAGCAGAACAATGAGTCAGTTTGTTAAAGGGTCAGCAAATCAATGGGCAGATAGGAATGGAAAAGCAGCCATTTAAATGTGGGTTTTCTTCTTCTTCTTTAAAAATGCAGATTGCTTTCTCTCCTGCAAACAATAATATGAAATTCAGGAGGGATCACGGACATTTGTACTTTCTTTGGCTGAATTCAGGTTGATTGCTTCATTAACTGATGCTACTGGATGCCGGTAACTATTGACAGCCTTGAGAGTCTTCAGGTTGCTGGAAACATCTTTTAGACTTCCTTCCTTACTGTTGCTCGGATAGAGCTGAACATTTTGCCAACAGCTTCGTAGAGTGGGTCACAGAAGGTGTGGATACAGATAGAATAAACTCGGCCAATGCACTGGATCTCAATCAAGTAGCTTCTGATGCAGGGCACTACCGCCCAAATGTGGAGGAATGACAGGATGGCAAAGTAAATGCCCCAGATGAGAGCCATGGGAATGCCAAAGATTGCTGACAATAAGCGATAAAACCAGTATTTTGTCACAGTGAAGGTGGTGAAGCTAGCTTTCCAGACTCCATCAAAACTGTGGGTTCCCTCAGGTTCTGCAATCACATCTTCAAAGTCAATCTGCAGTCAAAAGGCAACATAAACGTCAGAAGGGGATCCAACACAGATAAACCCACATGTACATTCTCATGCCACCAATCAGAAAGCAGCAATAAATGCAAGCCTAACCACCCAGTCTGTAATTTGGAAAACTGAGGCCATTTCTGCGCTAGACTGTTATAGCACTATTATTCCACTTTCAACATCCTATGGAATCCCGGGGTTTGCAGGTTAGGGAGGGGCCTGACGCTATAACAATCTAGTGCAGAAATGGCCTGAGAGGCAACTGCCATTCTGCTTCATATCTTGTCCAAGACAAAACTCATGTCTGAAAACTGGCATTGGAAGGGGAGTTCTGGTGGAGGGAGAAGGGGGAAAAAAAACCCTGGAAGAAGCAAAGCAGGATCTACCAGGGCCTAATGTCATTTTGTGTGTCCAAAATGCAGGGGAGCAATGCAGAAAGTTTGTTTGCCTCTTCACCTACTGCATTCCCAGTCACAAACTAGGCAAGCAATTTCCTTCATTTTTATCAAATATCACTTCCAAACAAACTTCATTTCCAACTTTTTTGTATTTTTATCCCATGACACAAAATTTTACAAAATTTGTAAAAAAATACAATTTTTTTTTTACTAAGATCCACTAATTGATCTGGTGTACATAATTTTAAAACTTTTAAAATCTTTTAAATCTGTTCAACTCATTATTATATTTGCTATGTTTTTAACCTATTTAAATTATTTTTATCATTTTCAGCTGTTTAACTCGTTGTCTTAATGTTATTTGTTAGCTGCTCTGACACTTTTTGTCACAAAGCAAGGTAGAAATATTTTATTTAAACAAGAACAAATCAAATTACTAACAGTTTGCTGTTCTTTTGTGAAAGGCCAGATCTCAGCCAGTTCCGTTTATAGGCCAGCCTGTGGCATATCATGTCCCAGGACTGCAGCTCTCTCTCTACTTTAGTGCAGGCTGCCCTGTCTGATAGAAACTCTGATCCCACACAGTGTAGAGGCTCACAGTAAGACACCCATAATGTAAATGTTTGAAGTTATATGTCCATCCGAGGACTCTTCTCTTTTACTGAGGAAATACTAGTGTGTTCTCTCATAAACTACCACACCTTTCCTCCTTGCCTTTCAAACTGAGGGACAGTAGTTTGTTTGTAAGCTTGTAATGTTTGACCGTTGAGAAGAAATCCCACTTCTTTATATTTTAGGGCTTGAGGCTTTATTTCTAGCCAATGAATGACAAACTTTTATCCAAGGAAGTACGTCTTTCATAGCTTGATTGTGAAACGCCAAGATATCCAGGAGGTAGTCATAACATTTCCACAAGAAATTGAACAGAAACACGTTGAGACAAAATAGCTCATCCACACATCACACGAGCATGCCTTTGATATAATCCACAGCACAGGATATTCACTGGAGCCAAAATAACCAAACAGAGGAGGAATGTCAGGTCCACAGCGAAAGGAAAACACTAGAGGCTTGGATCCTAAGAGCCGTATACTGATCCAGAGCATACACTGAGGCTGTTCTATCCCCTTTCTAATGCACCCTGAAAATCTGCTCCTGAGAACTTGGGAACTCTTTATAACAGATGAGGACAATGTTTAGCCCTCAGTCCACATGCAGCCCCTAAGACTGTTTCTGCAGGCTTCAATTCCTCCAGACTCTCTGGACTGCCCTTTGTCTGATTTCCAAAAAGAGAAGTGTGAACTGCCTCTCCTTCAAGCTCCTGTGAATGACAATTCACCTTTTAAATGGGTGGGGGGCTCATTTTTTCAAAACCAGTAGTGGACTTCTTGCCACTTCCTCCTTTT
This sequence comes from Cyclura pinguis, assembly GCA_030412105.1. Classification (NCBI taxonomy): domain Eukaryota; kingdom Metazoa; phylum Chordata; class Lepidosauria; order Squamata; family Iguanidae; genus Cyclura; species Cyclura pinguis. The sequence goes on along the minus strand of CM059603.1, from coordinate 74,614,559 downwards.
TTAGTTTCTGTGTAGGTTTTTTTTTGGGGGGGGGATTTCTGGCAGTCCATGTGCCTCCTGAGAAGGTCCCTGGGCTAGAAAAGTGGCCCTTGGACTTGTCAGAGTTTCTTGCTCCTTGTCCTCAAACATGTGGAATCGATGATAGAGGCCTGAAAGCTGGTTCACAAAATTCTGTAGGCGTTGGTGGAACAGCAAAATGGAACCTGGTCTCACCTACCCAAGTTAAGATGTAAAGTACCCAGTGGAGCCATGTTGTTTGGCAGAGGGGGCAAAAAATCCCTCAAGCATGCCTCTCCTTGTCTAATAGCAGAAATAAAATAGTAACAAATTTAGCTGATAAGAGATGAGACTTCTAGGTTTGAAGGCACTCAGCCAGCTACTGGGGACTTAAGCAGGGCAGTCACTGGGGATTTTGGAGGTCCCCTCTTTGTAGGGTTGCCATAAGCCAAAGTCAACCTGAGAGCAAATAACAAACATGCATTTCAAAACAACATTTTATTACTAGCATAATAGTAATGATTTCTTTAAAACATTACATATTTTAGAGGGCACCATGAATGTTTCTGGTGAATAAAATAATTACCCCCCCCCTCACTTCGAAAGCAAGTCAGATGATATGGACTGAAAATGTGTTGGTTAACAAATCTTCTTTTTATTGACATTAATTATTATCCAGAAAGAGTCAAGACGTCCATAGTTTTCATCCTTAGAAGGGAGTTAGTCAATCGTTTTCTATTTCACATAAATGAATTTGTACAGCCCAAATGGATGTTGTTGGATGAAAAACATTTCAACAGCTAGCTACATGTCCCTAACTTTAGCAGGTCAACTTTTGCTGCCATGGGGAAAGACTACAGCTCAGAAGTAGGCCACCCACTTTTCCAACTTGTCTCTGGTTCACTACTTGGCATCTCCAGGAAGGACTGGGAAAGATGCCAGTTTGAAATACCATGAAACCATCCACATAGGCAACATAGAATGTGATGGACCTGGCACAAGACAGCTTCTTATGACCTATGTCAATTCAGATACACAGTCCACTGATTTCAATGGGACTTACTTGAGGGTAATGGAGTTGGAACTGTAGGATTATCATAGAAAACTGTCCTTACTGAAACCTACAGAGAAAAGTAGGGATTGCAGTCACCCACCTCACAGCTTTACACCTGCAAGGGTCTACTATCGTCCAAGTTCAACATGGACAAGAAATGTAGGAATTACATTTTTGGAAGTTTTTAAACCTCAGTGTGGAGAACATATTGCTCAGCTGGCAGGAATACTGCCTTTCTGTAATGACCATCAAAAGAAAAACATATTCCAGCGGCTTATTTCCACTGGCAAGTTACTAATGCTGCTGAATAGTTTATATTTTCAGATTCTGTATAAATGAAGATGAATACTTTCATGTAGAATGCTGGCTTGGGAAAAAAAAAAAACCTTGGTTATTTTAAAAGGTACAAGTTAAACCAAAATCTAGATGGCTTACTTTCAAGTAAAAGCAGTCCTTTCTTGATCTGGCTTGCCCAGCAACTGAATATAGTCAAAACACTGTTTAAGACTATATCACAAAATATGCACTATACACAACAGAAAAATCAAACAAATTACACTTCTCTGGTGACAGAAGACTGACACCTATTTCATAAAGAAAGCTTGAAGTGTAAGAGTTTTCCAGGGGGGATTTTTGTTTGTTTGTTATTATTATTTGAAGGCAGGGATTGGGCAACTGTGCTAGAGGCAAGGGCTCATTTTCATCCTTGCATCCACTTCCCCCTTCCATTTTTTATCTAGCTTTATTTTCACCACTTTCACTTGGGATTAAACTTGATTTTCAGTTGTTAGAGGGAATGTGAATAATGTCCACCTGCCACACACTTGTACGCTTCTGCAGCAGTTCAGGCACTTTGGGGGTGTTTTTCATCCATTAAAAAGATAATTTAGAGGGTTTCCAGAGGCTTTAGAGTTATCTGGTGGGAAAGGCTTGTGAACCACAAACAGGGTTGGGGGTTCCATGAGCTCAAAGGCTGCACTTTCTCTAACCCCATTCTACAGGATATATACTGTATGGAAAACTAGTATTATGTTTCGGGCTTTTTAAAAATACATTATTGCATGTTTGCTTGGAATTCATAGCCAATTGTTTAATTAACTTGGGGTAGACATGATCTGGAGCTGTACCATTTTTTACTTTTCCAGTGCTCTGGATCTATCATTTCTGGTCATCTTTCAGGCTGATTTTTAAAAAAGTTTCATAGTGGGATGCCCCCTCCCACAAAACACCTTTCTCCACTTCTACAACAGGGTCTTTAAACTCCTATGTGTTTGTTTTTGCAAAAAATGAGTGGAGGAGGTTTGAAAATTTTGATTAGGATTACCAAAATCTTTGGGATAGGCAGTGGGAGTCCAAAGAGCCATGCTGGACTGCCAAAGGAATGTTTGTGGATGCTAGCTGCATAGTTTCCACTTTTATTCAAAACATGCAACACCAAAGGGCATGTCCCCTGTTTTCTACCTGTCACATCCATTGCTATTATTGTGCACCGTCAGGTCATTTCTGACTTATTGTAAGCCAAATTTTTCTTGGCGAGATTTGTTCAGAGGTGGTTTGCCTTTGCTGCCCTCTGAGGTTGAGAGAATGTGAATTGTCCGAGATAACCCAGTGGGTTTCCATGACTAAACAGGAATTTGAACTCAGGTCTCGGAGTTGTAGTCCAACACTCATACCATTCCACTCCATTGGCTTTCCATGAGTTATCCATTTATAACACTCGTTTTTGCTGCTATCATCCAAATCTTTTGGGGAAGGCATGAAACAGATTTAGTCCCAGCTCAGTACAGCTCTGAGCAAAATTGGGAACATAGTGTGAAACAGCCACGGTGAGTTTCTAGCCTTCACACTCTGGCTCATGAGTCTTCCTGTGGTGGACATCTCCTCTTCAAAAAGGCACAGGTCCCTTTTATCCCTTTTATCTTTGGTGTTCCTCCCTTAATTCTGCAGAGTTCTGTTAATGCTGCAAGAACACTTTTTCATGTGTTCTGGCAGCATTTGACCTTTGACTTTTCCGTATTCATTTATTTAATGTGCTGTTTTTCTCTCTGCTTGGTAACCAAGGCAGTTTCCAAAAGAGGCTAAATAAGATAAAGCTAAAAATCTGGTAACAAAAAAGATAAAACACAATTAAACAAGTTATCATATGAAACAGCACTGCATTTTTAAAGTGCTAAAGCAGTTATAAACAAAATAAAACTAAAAATATAGCACAAGAGTTTCTGCAACCAATTAATCATTAAATGGCTATTTGAATAAAAAAGTATTTGTTTCTAGTTTATATCTTGGTAGACATGCATAAACATGGTTCTTGCAGTTATCTTCAAGAAGGTACTTATTTTTGTCAAAGGTCTTCTAAGTCTCTATTGCAAGGTGATGCCATGCTATTTAGTCAATCAGTTAAAAAGCCCATTAACAGATTGAAAAAAAAAGTCTTCAACACATTTTAACTGGTATGATAAATTGCCCACTGACTACGCCATCACTTGTTAGAAAGACTACATAAACTACATGATTGATGTTGAAACTGGGTCATTTTCAAGATGCAAAATATATTCATCTCAAGCTGCAAGACTGCTTGAAAACTTTAATTATAATCTCCAGGCCTCGTATTCACTGGGTTCCTTTCAAGCTGAAGGAGACTTGAGGGCAAATAACACAACAACACTGATCGAGTGCAGGAACAAATCTAGTAAATGGTGGCACTGTTGTGCTATGTTAAGCAACTCTTTCTGTGTGTATATGTATGTGGAATGGAAGAGCTTGTGCCAGTGTCAAGCCTACTGTAGAAAACTGCAGTTGTACATTGCAGCCTAAATCCAATTGTCAGTCTCAACCACCATTGTCTCAGTAGGAACTTGGTAAGTCAACATTTATGTTTCATTGATTCAGTGGGTCTGATCTTCACTAACAAAAGGGTTCAGGCTTGCATCTGCTAATGTTTAGAATTCTCAGCCAGAGAGCTCTTTGGCCTCAGTAAACTACAAACCCCAGAATTCCAAAGGATGTTGAAAATGGAATAATAGCACTATTTTTGTGCAGTTGTGCAGTGCAGAAAGGGCCATGATTTTCAGAAGATGGTTCCTTTAAAAAAGAAGATTGGAGCTCAGTGGAAAGACAGGAACAAGATCTGCAGGCTGATTGGCCAAGTAGCCTAGTTTCCTGAGAGCTTAATGATGATTGGCTAAGATGCTTACAGCCTTTTTACAAGAACTAAAATTTGTTTGCATCAGGAGGTGACAGGAACAGAGATCAATTGCTAATAAGTGAGGCTCTCTAGTATAAGAACTAATGTTTCTTTGCAGTAATCTGTAAGAGCCCAATAGCACAACAAAAGGAACATGGATTCAGCTTGGAAGAGTATCTAAAACTGTAAAACAATATTTGCAGTATTCTGCAGTCTCCTAGAGACATCGTGAAATGGTTACAACATAATACTGGTTACACTCAGGCCTTTTCTGCATGGTGTGGCTGTCCTGCAGTTGGGACATGATGGTAGTGCTCCACAGGTTGTACTTCTGCACGACATTGTTGCGGTCCTGACTGTGATAACTGAAGCCCCTGTCAGAGCTGCTGATGACAAGCAGCAGCTGTTGGTCCCTGTGGCTCTGGCTGGAGATGAGTCCTGCAGCTCAAGAGCTCCCCCTGCTGCCACGGACCAAGCAGGCTCAGACATTCCTCTGCCTGCTCCTTTAGGGCAACAGGGATCCGATTCTGAAGATGCTTTGGAGTCTGTGTCAGTCAGCCCACAAACTAGGCGGAGACTCAAGAGAGCTGAGCAAAGGGAGGCTTCCTTGATTAAGTTCAAGAAGCAGTGACTAGCCACAGCTGTGCCTTGGGCTATATATAACTGCCTGTCTGGAAGCTTTCCTTTGCTGGTGGCAAGCTTCTTACAAGCCCTCCCCTTGCCTGTTCCTTGCTTCCAGCAACTGGCTCCTGATACCTTGGATTGATCTCTTGGCTCCAGACCCCTGGCTTTTGGAACTCTGACTACAGCTTTTGCTTGTTGCTCTGGCTTAGGCAAATGGACTTCCTTTGAGTAGTTGCTTGCTTGACTCCTCCCGGCAGGACTCTGCTAGCTCTCCCACTCTCTTCTCCGGGCTGGCTTGCCGCCTGGGTCTCTGACCTTGACACTGATGCCATCTTGTCCCCATGTGTTGTGTGAGTGCAGTATTTGTAAAACAGAAAAAAATCTGTTTTACACCTACCATCGTGCTGTGCTGCCGCCTTTCCTGGCCATGCAGAATGACGACGCCCCCCTCTCGAGCATAGCAATGGCAAGTGCCTGGCTGCACTGCAGAAGGGAAAAGGCAGGGCCAGAGCGCTCCCCTCTGCAGTGACTGGGCAAGATGTGGAGGAGAGCATTCCTGGTGCGTGTTCCCTCCCTGCTGGGGCTGCAATGAAAGGATTTCACTGAGCCCTGTTGTGCAGAAATGGCCTTAAATTATAGCAAGAAATGGAAAGCACTGATTAAGTTCTATAAACAGTTTTTGTCAGGACCAAGGTTTATAAATATGCCTACAACTAATGTTTTCTTGTCATGGTAGTTCTTTGCTTCCTACTGTTCAGTCCAGGTACATAATTTCTATAGCACCTTTTGTTCACATTGACTATAGGAAATATTAAAGAAACTGTTGCTACTGTGTTTTCTAAATTAGTGAATATGCAGTGAATTCTTAACAGCAGATCCTTAGAAGCAAGGCACCTTGATCTGAATGGGATTTACTCCCATGTAAGTGTGTTTAAGCTTTTAGATGAAGGGAGCTTTTTGTCCATTGGGATAGGGACTCATACACAATGTGTGGAAGCTATATATGTATTATATCTTAATGGACAGGCCTTTCATCATCATCAACAACAATAGAGAGTATGCCTCTGTGTGTGTCTTGTATACATATGTGATGTTTCCACTACAGCTCCAAGACTGGGAAACCCAGACACCTGAAAGCTTGGCATTAAGGGGACGCTAGGGGTGTGTATCTTGAGGTTATTTTGTTTTTTAAATGGTACTATTAATTTTAGTTAATGAAAACCTGTCTGAAGGCTACAGGACCATTTTTAGTCACCAAACTCCCCCAATCTGTTTTAAAAATAAGTGAAGCTGAAGACAGGGATGAGATATTCCTTTCTCCACAGAAATTGTGGGAAGGTCCATGTGCTACTTCGTTTTGCAGGACCCATGAACTCTTCCAACATTTTAAAGACAAGAATGGAAGGAGGGAAAGAGGGCCCTGCTCCCTGGCAATAGGAGGAAGACAATGAATAGGGAGAAAAGCATAATGACTCTAGGGTGGAAGAAGAGAAAGATCAGTGAGAAAGTAAAGTGGGTATATGGAATGGGGACAACGTAAGAAAAATACCAGAAAAAAACAAAACAATGGGGGGTGGGAACTAAGTGGTTTCCATATGGTGCATTTGTGTGTGTGTGTATGGTTAAAATATCCTGAAGAGAAAGAGCTGTTTATAAGGAGTCTTTTCTATTTAAGATTCTGGGAAATTTTGTTTAGGACACACAAAATGCTCCCGTGATCAGTAGTATTTCTCACAGTGCAGGAATTTACAATTCTATATACATCTACTTAGAAATAAGACCCACTAAGTAAGTGTGTGTGTATGTGTATGTATATGTGTGTGTTTATATCTATATCTATAGATATAGTATTGTAACTTGTTAGACATCTTTGTAAAATATACAGGATTGGGACTTTTCTGATGTAATTAAGGAATGCCTCTTAATAGGAAAATGTGTAGCAAAATCCTGAAGGAACAAGATTTTCTTTCCACAACATACCACGTGCTTCCAGCTTCCCAAATATACAGCAGATTTCTTTAGCTGTTGGGTCTTTAAGATTGCTACGCAAATGTCAGCATGATAACTGGAAGTATTTTTACATGTTCTTGGCTTTGGTTGGTGCCTTGTGATCTCTCTCTATTAAGAAGGTTTATGTATTTATCAAGGCCAGCTTTACCATTAGGTGGAAGAGGGTAACTGCCTCAAGCCATTCACTTGAGGTGTTACAAAAAGGTCAGCAAATGGTTGCTTATTTAATTTATTATTGAATAAATTAATTTATTACTGTATTAATTTATTAATTATGGGATTTTTCTTGACTGATCTTGGGTACTTGTCTTGGGTACTATCCACAATGCTTGGAGACAGTGGTGATATTTACTATTATGTGCACATAGTTTCTTAGTAGTAGAAGAAGAAATTACTACTTATGCTGTGCTTGCTAGCATGGGTGTAGCTGTGAGGGGGGCAATGAAGGCCAATGAAGGAATTTTGTCCCTCCCATGAAATTCTTCTTCTGTCTCCAAACTTCTATCATCACAGTAACTTAGAACTTTAGCTGAGCATTTAGAAATACAATTTAGGTATCCAAAGTAAAGGGGCAAGCAAAGGTATCAAGGGAATGCAAACAGTAAATGTAAGAGTCTTAGGTGTGAATGATTTTCACTGTCGCACTCTTTGCAATGCTAGAAACTTGTGGACTGAAGGAAAATTTCATTGGTGAGAGAGAGTATTATGGGAGGGCAAAGCCTTCATTTTACCCTCTTGCAACTATACCCCTGGTTGCTACCCAACAGTACCTGTCAAACTCCCCAAAGGGAGGGTATGGCAGAAAAGTATGATTTGGAACCACGTGTGTAGGTGCGCATGGGTGTGTGACGGCCAAAGGAATGCAGGACCAGTTCAAGACATTTATTGTCTGAGGCAGAGCTGAAAATACTACTTTACTTCAAGTGCTGGTTACATTATTTTGGCACTGAGACTGAAAATCTCTCATGTGATTATCCCTCTGATAATGAAATATATATAATTAATCAATTACCAATAATTTCCTGCTTTTTCATGACACCAAAAATCAGCAGCCTAGGGCAGCCGCTTCCTTCTGCCTAATGGTGGGCATCCCAAAGCCAACAGAACATTCTCCCTGTCTCATATATGGTTGTTACATATTCCTCTTCATCTACCGATCTATTCAGTTCTTTGGAATGTAGTAGAAAATGATACTTGAGAAAGTGAACATGTTCATCCGGCCTCTGTATTGTAACTCTCCTCATGTTAAAAGTGACAATCTGAAGAAAAGAATCTCTTCTATGTGTGGAAGTTCTCCACATCATCTGGATTGCAGAATTTTAAAGGGTTCTGGATCATGTGGAGAATGTCCACATGTAGAAAAGGTTCTGCTCTTTCCATGAGGAAAGAAACAATGGAAGGCAGTGAAGCTAATGCAATGGACTTAAGTTCTGAGGCCCTTTCCGTAGCTTACCTCCGGCCGGCACGGTCACATGTGGATCACGCGAGCAGCCTCTTCTGTGAGGCACTCGTGTCCCCTCTGCTCTGTCTTTGCAGCAGTTGCCTACCGGCTGGCAAGCAGCATAAGGGCTCCGCCTCTTCCTTCTGCAGTGCAGCTGGGTATTTTCCCAGGCTGCGCTGGGGGAGGAAGTGCGAGGGTTGCGGCTCCGGAGGCTCTGCATGGACGGTAAGTGCGTATGGGGCCCCGGAGCAATGTGTGATCATGCATCATTTTCAGCCAAAAGCTGAAAATGAAATACTGCATGATCGGTGCCTGCTGGCCCTGGCAACGTCGCGCGATTGCGAGGACGTCATGTGAAACACTCCTCGCAATTGCGCGATGCTCCGGAGGCCCCTTCACATGACAAATGCCGTGCGAAAAGGACTGCTCCTCGCAATCACGCGATGCTCCGGAGACCTGAATAGGCACATATAGGAATGTACTGTTAATCATTTGCTAAAATGATCAATCAATCACACAGGTGATTATTAAACTCTGCTTCATAGGTAGTGGTGCTGGCTAAAAATATTTTTATTTATTCTATTTGATTTATTTTATTTTATGTACTGTATTCCTCCCAGAATGAGAAACTACACCAAGAGTCCCTCCCCAAAGTCTAAGATCAATGATAAATTAATTTTTACTGTTTGTAAGTGAATATTCTCAGCTACAAGTTTACATCTGCCACCTTTAAATGACTGTGTTGTATGTGCTTAAATATTTCATTGCTGAAAAGGACAGTCAGGGCACAGTGGTGGTTGTTTTTGTAAATCACAAAAACTTGTCACGTTCAAGAGCACATAATGTGTGTCCTTGCATGCTTAATGACCCAAACTGTAGAGCTGAAAACAGATAAGATTATCACAATAGAGAAAAGATTTTATCACACTCCTTGTTCCCATAGAGCTCAGTTTCCTTTTGAAACAATTCACTTGGAGCAAATATGTGTTGCTCATAACATGACCACAGCTATGAGTCAGAGAAGTCTTGTTCTGGGCAAGCAGAGTGCTGGGCAGCGGGGGTGACCATCAGACTTGGAATACTACCAGGCAACTGGTTTACTATGGCAGCTATGTTAATTTTTTGGGGAAAAAAAGATGATAGAGAATGACCTTTATCCTTAGGCTCTATATCATAATTATAGGACAATTAATAAGTCTTTCGAGATTCTGGCCTTAAATGGGAAAACCACCTTCACCGAGTTGACAAAAGCTACAAAGCTATTACAGAGAAAATATTGGAACTACCAAACATTTTTTTTGAGCAGTGCTTTTCCACTTCCTTTGGAAATATACATGTAACCAACAGATTTCCGGATATTCTCTCCAACTTATCAAAGAAACACTGCTCTTGGAGGGGAAAATCACAGTTAAGTCAGTACATGCATTGCCACAAGGGATAAAGTACAGGAGAAGCATGGTGGGAATGACTTCAGCCTGAAACAATTACTGTGGCAACTTGGCCAGACATCTTGCTGATCTGCGTGTCCTCACAACCAGGTGCTCCACCAATTTAGCAAAGCAGTTTTCATGGGGCATTGCAAATCTTCCTACAAAATGCTACATCCTCCTCTATTTATTCACAGCCCTTTCCATTTCATTATTAAAAAAAATCCTGAAGCTTTAGAAGGAATCTAGATGTTCAGGTTAGTCCTGAAGAATGGAACCATCATTACAGGTTCCACTTCTAAATGAACAAGGCAGGAAGTTGTTTGAATCAAAGCTTGTACCTGTAACTTTTTTTGGACAACATCTCGCAGAATCCTCCAGCCAAAAAAACAACCAGAAGAAGTAACATTGGTCCAAGAAAGTCCACAAAAGTAATATTTCCAACATTATGGCCTGAGCAACAACAACAACAACAGTTGTCAGGACCGTGAGTCAGAAGCAGGGAAGCCAGAAAATGAGAACTGAGGGGAAAGTCATTGCCGAGCAATAAACAATAGGAAGACCTTGCCATTCCGGCAAACTCTCAGCCCAGACAGGAAGCCTTGTATAATAGAGAAAGGCCCAGTGGCCAGTCTGGGTGACTGGGTCTAGTAAATAAACTGAGAATAATTTGCTAACAGAGAGATACTGCCAGTTATCATTCCAGTAGTTCAGTATATGGATTGTGCTAATGCTTTATTCAAATTATGATTCTGCTGACACATGCAACTTGTGCTGCTTCTATATATTACTAAAGAGCAATTCCCATTATCCTTCCTCACTGGCTATGCCAGCTAAAGCTGGTAGGAGCTGTGGTCCAACCATACTTAAAGGATCACAGGTTCTCCATGCTCACTAAATCACAGCCCACAAAGGCTCAGTGCTGAGCCATATACTGCAAGAATGTATCTTTCAAAAATATGTCAAAGGCAACACTTTTCTGGTGATTGTCAATGATCCAGGGCACATTCACACAACACACAGTTATAGCACTACTATTCCACTTTAACTGTTGTGGTTCCATCGCATGGAGTCCTGGGGTCTGTAGTCTGTTGAGCCACTAGAGCATTCTGACTGAAAATTCTAAATGTCCCTCCCTAAACTGCCAGTCTCAGGATTCCACAGAACCGAACCAAGGCAGTCAAAGTGGAATAATAGCACCAAAACTATGTAGTGTCAATAGACTCCCAATCCTAGCCCTGTTAACCCCATTCCTGAAATCTATCACTGCAGATGAAACAGATCAACATTTCTGTTTTCTTGATGGGAAGCACTTAGTGAGGATTCAGCATGGATGCCATTGGAACTTTTCCTTATTTACAGCTTGGGGAGTTAAGTTTTGGGGGCTAAAACCCCTGCCAGGGGAATTCTGAGGGGATGTAGTCCCCCAAAAGTATTTTTTCCAAGCTGCACTATTGTCCTCTGATAACAGAGCAAGATGAAGAGGTTTCCTCTTGTGTACATTCAACTAAACTGCTAATCCTCTATATGATGGTTACTTTGCTTGATTCACAGGGCTAGATGTCAAAGAGCTCTTTCACTTTGATTTCTTCTTGCTAATAAAGATCTTCTTTCAATCAAAGAAGGGAATGCATCATCTGACTTAAAGGAATCTGCTGCTGCCAATTTGCACTTTTGTCATAAGATGTTATATATTTGGATCTTCAGCTCCATTAACTGTCCTTTAAAAATGCTTGTTTACTTACTCCATAGAGAGCCAGGCTGAGGAAAGAATGCAGCACTTTCACCTTTAGCTGTGATGGAATCTCTTCCTTTTCCTATTTGAGGAGCTGGACTTATCAGTCACCACTTGCTTGAAAACTAAGCAAATGTGCCAGATATAAACAAAACTGTGGACTGTACTCATCCCTTGTGTAATTCCTCTCAAACTCATGAACTCTATATCTGGGATGAATCTGGCCTTCTCTCACGCGAAGTTCAGAGTTGAATGCTATTACCAGAAATGTACCGGTAGGTATAAAAGGCCAAAGTGCATTGCTTGGCATAAATGCCCTGAAACTTTCAAGCTGCCATGCTTATCACTGCTTCTGTGACATTAGACATACCATGTTGAGATCAACTATGAAACCACCAATTTTGGTTTCAACTATGCACTGGCAATGTCTGAGCACAAAATTCTGTAGGGTCTGAGAGGAATTTTCTTCAATTCATACACAGTTTTAATCAGAGTGTGGGAAAGTAATTTTTTTGGGTTACCAAAATCCACCAGCCAGCTCTGTTTTTTATACCCTTCTATGGAATACCTGTTTTTAGTCATACAACATCCATGAACTGGAAAGGAAAAAGTTCAAGCAACATGGAATGTAGACAAAATTCATAGAGAACCATGCATTTCTGGAAGCAGACCTGCTATCTTTATCCTATACATATTCAAATGATATGATGAGTAGACATATGCATCAAACGTACAGAAGGTTGCAAACTGTATGTATCAGTTTCTTGGTGGTTCCCAAACTGTGCATATGTATCCTACAAAAGTTATTCTTTTGTATTACCACTAAATTATAGTCCAAAAAGTAACTCATCCAAACTCTTCTCACATATATACAATGTTTGCTTTGTTTTCCTTCAGAGGATTGTCTTTCCATGTTCCATTCTGCTCACTGACAGAATGGACCAGCTCAATTTTTCCTACTGCCCTGCTGCCAACCTGTTTGTATGCACAGATTAATCCATGGCATCAGAAACCCTGACTCTGTGGGGTTCTTGAGTGTATTTGGGAGCTGACACATAGAGAACTATATGTATATAAATGCCATTCTTTCCTTCCTGGGTCAAGCAGACATGAGATGTCTGATGACAGAGCAATGGGTACAATCTTTCTCCAAATTGTTGACGAGTATGGGCAGGGAATGTGAAAATAAAGCTATGTTACATCAAGTGCACTCTAAGGAGTAGAGGCAACATATTCTGACCATCATTCCACCTGGTAACTGTATAAGCCATGTTGCAGAAAAAGAACTAGACAGGACAACATTGCTTTGGACTGCCTGCATATGTATTGAAAGCCTATTCAGTGCAAACTAGCCATTTTTCACACAAATGTCCTGCAGAGGAATATTTGCAACTCCTCCAAGCTCAGCTGGGCTGCTTATTCTTCCTTACTTTATAGCTGCCTCCACAACCATTTTACAAGCTTTGTCCATTTTCTTTCACACAGTCAGAATGCAAACAAGGCTGAGCCTTCATTAATCAGGGAAGCCATCACTCCCTGCTGTTCCTTCTAAGCCATCTTGGCCTCTCCTTTTTCTTGAAAGACACACGTACCTCTGTTCTCCATATCATGAACTGGAGTGGCGGAGGAACCTATCATATAGCCACTGTTGAAAGAAGATTCAGTTACCAGTACAGTCAGCTTTAGTACATGGAATGGACAGACTGGATCCCTGCCTCAGGCAGAATGATGTGCTAGATTAGCCCTAAGCACAGGAAGAGAAGATCTGATATTACTTTCATCAGACGTGGCTACAGGTGTTTTGACACATCTCAGACTTGTTTTCCAGACTCTGTTGCTGAGGTTGGAATTGGTTTTTATGATTAAATGAAAAAAACAGATGTGTGAGTTTTACACCCGCATTCAGTGCTGCTGGCATAATATATGAAAGAGAGAACTGGCACATAATCTCTTTGGGCAGAGGTCATACGTAGCATATGATGGGTGATGCATGCCAACAAAACACTTACAGGGATTGGCTTGAATGAACCATTGGTCCTGCCCAATGAACTGTTATTTTGACTCCTATGCACATGATTTGCACATAGTTAGCTTGTCACTATAGTGAGCAAACATTTTCCTATGGAGTTATGACTCATGGGCACTGGCATTGAAGTGGAAACCAGTGCATAAGGATTCAATTATGCTGAAAAAAATCAAACAGAACAAAGCATAAACAGAATGAGGCTTTGACCAGAATGAACACAATTGTTGGTATAATTCTTGGAAGAATAACTCTGGAAGCACAAGCTAGGAGAAAATCTTAAGTTTTACAACAGTGCATAATAATGGAATAAAACTAGCATGCTCCAGAAATGATCTAGCTGGCCTCTGAATCAATTATAATCTGAGTCTCTGTTTCCTTCATAGCTATCCAACTTTGTGGACTCATGTAGGCTCAGAACAAAAAAGTCCCATGGCACAGCTCAAGATGGCCTGAAAGCTGAAGTTCCAATCCTGCTTTCAGATTTTGCTAAATTGCCTGAGACTTTTATGCAGGAGAAGAACCCTGAAACACACAACCAGTCCCCCAAACCACTTTTCAGATGAGAACTGTGTGTGCCATAAAGTGGGAGTGCAATGATACAATTTGTCCTAGATCTATGGCACAGTTCAAAAAAGTCCCTTTTGGGGACTATAGCTCCCATGCTGTCAGACGATCTGTATTCCAAATTGTAACTTTTCCAAGCTTTGGAGGTTAAGCACATTCAGTGGGGGCAGACGGGACTGAAGGAATGGTGCGAGAGCCACAAAGGGTACTTAACTCTTTCCTTGCCAGACATTTTTCTGCTCCAGTTCACCATTCCTGCATACATTCCCCTTCCTCAACCCGGGTTCCAAACACACTTATTGTTTAACCTCACAAACAAGCATTTGGATCTCTCTGGGTAGAAAAACAGCTCAGGATATGTCTGTGTTTTAGTTTATTTCATAGATTTGTATCCTACTTTATTATATCAGGTTTCAAGGTACCTGGTTAACAGAGCAATCCTAAACACATCTATTCAAAGTCAATCCCATTAAGTTCACTGGCACATGTACGTGATTCCAGACATAGCAAAGAAAAATTGGCAATAAAGAAAGAATTAAGTATCTACTCTTTCTGATTGTACTTCCAGTCATACTTCTTTTGATTTTATTATTATTTTAAAACTTTATTGTTATACATTATTGTTGTTGTTGTTATTATCATTATCAGCAGCATGTATTTATTTATATAGCACCATCATTGTACATGGTGTTTTACAGGTAAAAGAACAACAAAACAGTTCCCTGCCTTCAGGTTTATAATCTGATTAAGACATAACATAAAAGTAAAAGGGGATAGCAGTGTGGGAAGGGATTAAATCCAGCAGATACGGCATCTTCTTCTCTCCCTCTGAGGCCACAGCAGTGGCAATTGGGAAGGCCTTTCATCTGCTTCTGTGGCTAGGCATGATGGAGTTGTGTCTCCTTCCTCTCTCCCTCTGATGCCAAGGCAGTGGCAGTTGGGATGGAGACAGGGCCTTTCATATCTTCGTGCTATATCTATTTTGGCCCATAGTTATGCACAAGGTACCTCTGAGTGCCTAATTCATTGCTCAGTCTTGTCCAGCACTTGGTATCCAGACCTCCTTGCTCTGCAGCCACTGTGACCAATGATAATAAGGATGATTGGAGGAAACACCAGCTTTGGTGAAACTGGCTCAGAGACAAGCCACCAGAATACAAAACTCCAGACAACAATCTCTTCAGTCACATCCATCAATCAAGAATATATTTTCAAAGACATAACAGTAACAAAGCATTTTGCTGACTAATGGTGTATTCACAGCTTGCTTTTCAAACCCCCAGGCTCTGTTTACACTTCCCTTAACTTTAGCAATAAAATGTTTCAGTTATCTGTTTTACTCCCATGTTCAGCAGAACATCAGTAGTGGCCACATACATTCTATGAAGAGAGTCTCAATGATTAGCTTCAAGAAGGGTATCCCATTCAACTCTTCCACATAACCATACTCTCTTTCCCAACCATCTTCTCTAAACATCCCTCAAGAAACAGCAATAGCAAATAAGGCTACTTCTGGGCCACTTGTACTGAGTGTAGTCGCTCTTCACACAGGAGTACTGGAAGAGGAGTGATGACAAAGAAGGTGCAGTTCAGAGTTGGCTATGTGAAATAGGGCCTGCCATGTACCCCATATATGTGATTTGAAGTGTGATTCACCTTCCAGTCCTGTCATCATCTGTGCACAGAACAGGAGGGGTTCATCATACTCTTCATCTCAGGATCAGACCACAAATAAAAGAAAACCATACTTCATAGCAGTGAAGAACTCTAAAAACGGTTGGGACATACCAAGGAGTAAGACTAACCCTACAACAATGCTGATAAGTGAAGTTTTTTGTCAGTGCGGAAGTACCCTCTCCAGTGCAATCCTATGCATGTCTACTCTGAATTAAGTCACACTGAGCAAAACTGCTCTTCAACTCAGCCAACTGTTTACATAGAGTCACAGTCTTTAAGTATAACTTGAAACAATTATAATTATTCTTATGAACACAGAAAACACACTTTCAGTTTGAGCCTCCAATTCAATTTCAGTCATCTTCATCAGTCAGTCTTGCAAAACACATAATGTGAAATTCCAGATCAGCATGGATGTGTAAATAAACTCATCCTCTCAGATGTCAATGTACCTAAGTGATGGGCAAGGGTTAATCTCCAGTCCAAGAATCTGGAATATGCTTAATCCTGATGAGAGTTAAATTCCAGTGCTTAAGTGGATGGTTTGAATAATTACACTGTCCATATGGAATGGCCTGATGTTTTTGACCATGGAAATAGATTTCTAAATGGTCTGAGTCTAACCTAGCCACACCTACTGGAAAGTCAACAAAACTGATTTAAGTGAAACTTACTGGGAAATAAATATTAATAGAATTGCAGCTCTTGTTTTAAACAAAACAAGGCAAAACTAAAACAGAGAGAAAAGTTAAGTAGCAAGTTATGGCCTACTGTGAGTAGGAGTTGCTGTAAATAACACACACAAGGGTCCCTTTCTCTCTGCCCCATCCTTTTAGCAGGCAGGCATAATGCAGCTGTGATTAGAGCTACCAAAACGCAATGGTCAGTAGGCTGCATCCATACCAGTATTTACTGACGCAGAGAAAGGCCATGAGTGGGTGTAGGGAGAGACTATGTACGTGGAAGAAACAAGAACACACTGGACAAACAGACTACGTATGGCACAAACCCTAATGCATCCACTAGTGTGGACAAACTCTGTAAGCTTTAGCAGACCTATGAGCAGCCTCTGATCCTAGAGTCTCTGACAGCAAGGGTTTTCCAACACCTCTTCTCTTTTTCTCCAGCTCACACATGCCACTTCTGTGCTGTGTTTAGTGATTTTATGTTGCAATAATTTTTTGAAAGTGCTCTTTCCCCATGTGTCACATTAGATTGTGTCTGTTTTAGATTTCTGCTTTTGAAATGCAACTTTCAAGACTTCATGCTGACATGTGGGATTATGAACTCTAACTACAAGGTAAAAAGAGAAGCAAACAAGTATTTATTCCCTCCATTCCTCCAGCCACTTGTGTGGCTTCTGGGAATTATATATCATGCCTTTATAAGGTACATGACAAACAAAGTAAGCTGTGTGGGTCCATAAGGAGAACTTCAAAATCCACAGCTGGACAAAATGGTTGTTGGGAGCTGCCAAGATGTCACAAAATAGTGAGCAAGTTTGATACAAATATGCCTGGGGGAGCAATCTGGAGAATTCCAAAGCCTGGTGATATTACAATTGCTCAGCATAAAAGTAATGCCCAGCTGTGAATTCTGGCACTAATTTTTGGCAAAAAAAAAATCAGGCATGCCATAGTCCACAGTGAAAGTACATCAGATCACAATGAGTCAGAACTTGCTGTAATTATGCTAAAAACATTAACGTAAAAGCAATTTACTATTTTTTATGCTCAAACATGAATGCCATATCATCACTTAGCAGAAGTTTAATGGAGTAGCACTTAATATGTTGGTTATAACATTAATTCTAAGCTCTGGTTTATAATAACCATAAGGTGCTAGAAATGATACCAGACAGCCTGGAATTATTACTGGGGCACCCATTTTTTCCTGGACAGTGAAGGGCTGACATGGCAAAGCAGATGAAATCTGATCACACAAAGCAATTTAATTCTCCAATGTCTTATTTTCTTTATGGCTGACGCATCCACAGGCATTTTCTTCCTGCTGCTATCACCAACATTTTAGTGGTGGTAGCATAGGGCACTAAGAGGATTCTGGCCAGATAATTCAAATTTGTATATGTAGTATGTTTTGTTTCCTCTGTCTGTCTGTCTGTCCATCTGTCCGTCCAAATTAGAACTTCTGTGGTACACGCAAATCTGTTCTCCTGCGGAAGAGAAGTGCTGAGGAGCTCCAGAAGAACAGCCAAGGGACTGATGTTACTGCTGACTGAGGTGATTATTTCACTCTGTCCAAAGATAGAGCTGGCCCTGGCAACAACATCAACTTAAAGAACTATAACTGTTTCAAAACTCACTACCTGTTTGATGGTTGCTTCTGAAATCTGGACCCTCAAATACTGGCAATTTCTACAGAGCACTTCTTATTGTACATAGGGGGAGCAGATCTCTTGAATTTTACAAGTTAGAAGCATTTATTTTAGAACAAATACTGAAGCCTTCAGAAGAACTGCTTACAGAGCAGATTCCTCACCCCTTGCCTAATCATTTGTCTTTCACATTTGGCTTTGCTTTTTTGCTACTGTGTAGGTGTCAGTATGGAATGAAGTGACAAGAAATGCAGAAGTCCCAAACAAACGGCTACAATGCTCAAAACTAGGAGAAAGTGGGATGATTCTAAGACCATTTCTGCATGGTGTCGCTGTCCTGTAATGGAGATGCATTGGCAGCGGTCCATGAGTCATGCTTTCACATTATGTTGTTATTGCGGCCCTGCTGCTAATATGTCTCCACCCATCGCAATCAAGGGATATTCCATTAATAGAAAAAATCCATTAATGACTCATAATCACGTGATGCTCCTGTTGCCAGAGGTCATGTGGAACAGGTGGAAGCATGATCTAGGTGTGTCCTTCCCCGGTGCAGCGTGCAAAAGAGGCCAGCTGCAGTGTGGAAGGAAAGTGTTGCTTGCACTCTCATCTGTAGGCAGCCAGTAGGGTGCAGAGGGGAGTGTTGGGGGCACGTTCCCATCCCAGCAAAGGCACTGCCAGGATGAAGCTGGGACCATGATGGAAAAGGGTAAGGTGCATAATTGGCCTAAGAGAAACTAGGGGATACCACATGAAAAAAACAAAGACTCCTTTTTTTGAAATGAATAATTACAGCAAATAAAGTGGCTCCATCTGTTCTCAGGTGCTAGGACTGCCATTCCATCTACAAAGCGTACACTGAAAAACTAAAACATCAGTTTCTTTACCCTATTGATTAGTATGACACCAGGACTGACATCAGCACCTGACATCCTTTGGTTCCAGAGGGTTTGCTAAGGCCCACTATTAATGTTGGTCATGGACTCCCTCCCTGTGGCAGCACAACTGCACATGGAAGCCACTTGCCATTTAAAAGTTTTCCTCTACAGAAGCTATGTAACATCACTCTGAGGCATTGTGGGGAATAAAAAAAATGGCAGTCAGGGACTCTGAAATAGTAAAGACTTCCTTGAACTAACAGCCAGTCCAGTGCCTAATAATTAATCCACATCTAAGACCTTGAACACAGACCAGCATGGGCAGCCATCACATCCCAAGGCCGCATTCATTTGTGGTTAGTTTGCTGTGGGCACACACCAGTGGTAGGTAGAACTGAAGCTAGCAGATCAGAGCCAAAAGTAGGTGATGCTAACCCTCATCTGTGTGTGTGTGTGTATCATCTCTTTTTCTATCTTCTTCTTCCACTCCAGCTAGCAGGATACTGGGGAAGGCAGAGGTTGCTCTTGGAGAGGCCTAAAACAACACTCACAGAGAGCTTTTGAAATTCGGTCTGGGCTGCATGAAGGATTCTGGAAACCAGAGATGACGTGCTCCCTGGCAGCTGCCATGATCTCTCCAATGCTTCCTTTATCACCACTACCACCACCACCACCATCTCCTCCTCCTCCATCATTCCACTGCATTCGACCACCAGCATGGGAGCCCTTTGGAGTGGGTTGATGAAATGTTCCACTAGCAAAATTATGACAGTGAAAAAAGTGGAAAAAATGTGGGAAATGCAGGGCACGGAAAAGCGATGACAGCCTCCTAAAAACAGCCAAATAAGAGTGAGGAGTGGGGAACTGTGTGGGGAAGTTACTCGGGAACCATTCAAACTGCATCCTAAACTATAGTGTGAATGGTTGCTACAGTCATGGAACCAAAACTGAAATGTAAAAAGCATTATTATAATCTCCATAGCACAGCCATGGTATAAACCCTACTCCCTCATGAGAAGAAGAATGAGATGGCCCTAAGGCATGAGTTATGAGATAATTATGACATACTAACTGATAACATTACTTCTTCTGTTGTGTGACTATGCTAGTTATTTTTATAGTTACAGAAGGTGTGTGGTGTATTTTGCTTAGCTGTACTTTGTATCACAGCTCATCAAAGTGTAGCGTTCTGATAGTTTTATATAAAAAATAAGAATAGAGGCCATTCCAGTCACTATTAAATTACAAGAAAGTAAAGAATTATTTATTTAAAAATCACACATAGGATGGTAACTGTTGAGGGGTTTGGAATGCTAACTATAACAGATTGCTTTAAAAGGAAACTTCCAAGCTTTGGTTAACTGATTCCCAAACACATTACTTCAGACTGGGAGTAGAGGTTTATATAACTGATTATTGCAATGTGTTTTAAAAATTATATTAAACTTTATTGTTGTTGCGTGCCTTCAAATCATTTCCAAATTATGGTGACCCCAGGGTGAACTTATCACAGGGTTATCTGGGGCTAAGAGTGTGTGACACAGCCAGTAGGTTTCCATGGCCAAGTGGGGAATCAAACCCTGGTGTCCAGGGTCATAGTCCAACAATATACCACTGCACCATGCCTATCCTTTCTATATTCAGGTGTATGTGTAGGAGAGAGAAACAGACAGACAGAAATTGTGAGGGCATTCACATACACACCATCTCTGTGTGCATTCTACACAGCTGCAGTGTAAAAGTAACACCTTCTGCATGAAATACTGATTGTGTAGACAATCAGCGTGGATTCAAAATTTTGCTAGAGTATTAGGGCTGTCTGCTAATTTCACCCATATAAGATAAATTAAGTGACATTTCCCACAGTTCGGAAAAGTTCATGTTTTGAACAACAATTTCCAGACTCCTCCAGCAAATATGGCCAACATCTACCCTGATTCTGACATATCAGTCCAGATGACAAAAAGGCAGTTTGTTACAGAGACACAAATAAAATAGTTGTTTATGCCAGGAAGAGCCATTCTGAACCTGTACTGTCTGCAAAATAGAATACTGTATGTAATAATGAAAGCCTGAATTTAGAAAGTTTTAAAAAGAACATTCAGATCAATACAATTCTCTTGGTTAAAAGTTACCACAGCATGTCTGGACTGAGAGAGTCCTCTATCTGAAACGCTTCAAAATATTCTCACTTGCCTTTGGGACACTGAACATAACAGACGTGTTTTAGTCTCTCCCAAGAGGAATATCTGGAAACATTTTCTCCAAGTTACGTGGGGTTGGTCTCAACCCGCCCCACTGGTGACTGGCCTCCTATTCCCAGGAGGATCTATCTTTCTCTGCTTAGTAATGTTGTTTGGAGTTATCTAGATCCAGCCCTGAACATATCACTAACCTTCCAAAGGTTTTGTTGCTTTGGGAACCTCCGCTGTGACTGATGAATGAGCTAGAAAATATGTTCTTTTGCTACATTCCCTGAACATTCCCACATCTATTTTCCCACTCGAGCTAAAAAAAATGCATGCTATTTTCTTGTGCATTGATTTTCATTACATTTAAACTTTCACAGTCTACTGGAGGACACTACAGTCATGTGGTCTAATTTGGAGAGGCATGACATAGTAATAGCACAATTTTATGGCCCCAAATCCTACTGTTATTCCTGATGAGATGAACCCCACTGAATCTATTTTAGCTGGAACTAAACAACAGAATTCCAGCCTATATATGTTCACTCAGAAGTAAGTCTCTCTGTTCAGTGCGTCTTACTCCTAGCTAAGGAAACACAAGATTACAGAAGGGATTGACAAAATGCAGCCCTCCAGATGTTGCTAGCCTGCAGCTCCCATCAGCTCTAGCCAAAGTAGCCAATGATGAGGGATAATGGGAGTCTCTGGGGAAGCCACAAGTTGCCTGTCTCTGACTACTCTGCCAGCTTAGGTTTAAGTCACGCTTCTACCAGAAGTCATTAACCTCAGCTCTCCACCTGTAAAATGGGAATTCCAGAATGTTAAGAGGAATCTGCCAGAAGGATTCCATTAGCATCCCAAAATGAAAATTCTGTCTACTCGACAGGAATTAGAGTGGCCATACTCCACAATGAAATGATAAACAAGGGAAGAAAGTGAATGTTTCTTGGCAAGGTCTTTAAAACTATGAGCCAAGTGAAACATCCAGGGGGAACAAAGTGTTGTGCAGCTCTCTTTGGATGGTATCACTTTAGAAGGCAGATGCGCAATGGGTCGAGCCCAACCTCAGATTCAGCAAAAGTGCTTAGTAACCTTGAAAGATCAGATACAGCAAGCATGCTTTCTCTTGCTCGTACATGTGTATATGCTTCTTTCACACAACTAGCTTTATCATACTGCTTAAGGAGAGTGGGTTCACAACTTGGAAAAGTCTTTTTTTGTGCTACAACTCTCAACCTCCCCAACAGCTGGGAGTTCTGGGAGATGTAGTTTTTAAAAAGGAACTTTTATAAGCTCTGATTGCGTTGCAGAAAGTCCAACAAATCTTGGATCCTGAATTGCAACAAGGGTGACATCATCCCTGGCCATCACATCTGCAGCATGATGTGACTCTGCCGAGAATGGATAATGTCCATGATATGCCTGGCCCAGATGGGCCCAGATGGTAGTTTCCATTGACCCAGATTTGTTGGAATGGTAGGAACTCTGACATTTACAAGACTTAAAAGAGATTCAAACTGCCTTGGTGCCAAGTTGTTTAACCATTTCTCTTCCTCTTCTTCTGAAGTTTGTGGAGAAAAAGGATCTATTTACCTTCATTTGGTCTACACGCAGTCTCTGCATGTGCTTCCAATTCCAATTACATTATTTTGAAAATAAAAACCCAGTTTTATATAAATTAGTGTGGATTAAGAGGGATCTACAAACGAATTATTGCAGGATAGGGTGTTCATATCCAGGAGTCCAGGAAAGTAGCCATCCACTTTTCCAGGATACTCCATTGCATTTCCCTCTTTCCTGGCTTTCCACACTTCCATCACTTGGCATTTATGATCACTAGATAGACTCAGTCTTAATTTGGGCATTTTGAGAGTTCCACCTCTTAAATTTTTCCCCAAACATTCTGAGTACTAGCATTTTCCCAAGGCTTCATGGTGTAATTTGGGCACCATATGTAGAATTCTTTAAAAGATCTTAAACATCTAAGATCTAAGACTATGCCTCAATCATCTTTAGATCAGGCTACTATAATGTGCTCTACATGGGGCTGTTTTTGAAAGATATTCAAAAGCTACAGCCCATATTCACAATATTCAAAAGCAACAGATGGTTGGTTGGTACGTACTTTATAGATCACATGTTACAAACCTTGAACCAACTGGAAAAATGCAGGTGTGGAGTGGAACAGATGTTGGCGACAGGACACTGGAGTGTGTTTATGGAGATGTTTGACTAAATATTTGCTAGATAGTCTGCTTTTTGGAAAATCTGATTTAAAAGAAACCCCTGTCATCTAATACAGAGGAATAGTTTAGGAGGAATGGTCATGGACCTCCCACTACTAACCTCAAGGATACAGCTACCATTGGGCAAAATTAGTGGGGGCTTTCTGTCATTTCCTGTCCCACCCCTAGTCCCAGTCTCTGACCTTATAGACAAGACAGCTGCTGTGGCCACACCCACAGGGGAACATTTGTACTTCTTTCTCTTCAAGTGCTGAACTATGTCCATATCTGATACCCCATCCTCTGCTGCCTGAGCAGGTTGTTTCATTCATCCTAATGGTAGGGCTGGCCGCCAAGACTAAAACACTGACATCTGAGAGCTTCTGATTTTTATCCCCTGTGAGAAGTGAAGGGTTGGTTTCTATCTTTCAATATGTCAAAATTAAATAACTAAGACAAATACAATAAAACAATACTTTTCTTCACCCAAAACAGCAACAGCTTCCCTCAACACATTATGGATTTAGCAGTGCACAACACATGTGTATTTTTAAGATTGCAGAGACTGGGAAAGGAACAAGTATTGTCTCAGGTGTCCAAAAAGGGGTGGGGGAGATGGGTAGGAAATATCTCTAAGCCACAGCCAAGATTTAAAAAAATTACCACATGTTGAAACAATACAGATAGGCCATTTCCGCACTATATTCTTATAGCGCGATTATTCCACTTTCAACATCCTATGGAATCCTGGGGTTTGCAGTTTAGGGCTGGCCCCGCCAAACTGCAAACCCTAGGATTCCATGGGATGTTGAAAGTGGAATAAGTGCACTATAAGAGTGTAGCGCGGAAATGGTCATAGTGTATACTACATCAGATCTCCATAACCTAGTCAAGCTATGATTCCCAGTCAAAACCTTTGGTGAAAAGGCAAGTTTTATCTTGGTGCCAACATGAGGCCAGCATTGGCACCAAAGAGGCCTCTAAATGTGGGTTATTTCATAGACGAGGTGCCACAGCTGACACTTAGTGAGTTTCTAAAAAGCAAAATAATTTTAAAAATTAATCATAGTAATCAGAAATCACCATGAAATGCTAAATTATGTCAGAGCTGCCACATGAAATTTTACTGCCTGTAGTGAAAAACAAGATGGTGTCCCTTAACGTTTGTCCCTGCTTATGTACAAAAGCTGACCAAACTTGCAGTATGGTTTTACTTTACAACACAGGCAATTTAATGTCGTACTCCACTACACTCAAGAGTAGCTTAGGAGATGCAGCATAGAACACATGACAACCAATCCCTGCTATCCAACACCTTTTTGTTTCTCCCCATCCCCCAGAAAATGATGCCTGAGGTATCTGTCTCATTCTGCCTAATGTTAGGGCCAGGCCTGAATTATGGCTTTGCTATGCTTTCTGTATGTGTGTGTTTGTGTTTTCTCTGACTCATCTTCTGAAGCCAGTCTTTTTTGTGAGCAGCTTAACACTTAACGAGAAAATCCACAAACAGATTTTTTTTCATATTTAGTCAAAACCTGTACAAGTTTCATTCTGAGACAGTTAGGCAGTATCCTTGCTGTACATGCATACAGAATACAATCTCTAAATAATGGCTTGACATGGCTAAGATTCATTTTAGTATTCATTTCCTCATCCTTCAGAGACTGTTCAGCTGTGCACTCCTGAATATGTTTGCTCTGCAAAGTGTCTTATGGCCTAATGGTCCACTAACTATATGTAAAATTACATTCATCTAGGAATTTCATGTGTAGAATTTCATCCTAACAGTAAAAATAATGCACTGTCTTGGGATACCTTAAAGACTAATATATTTTTATAGCCTAAGTTTTCATAGATTGGAATCCTATACACACTTACTTCGAAGGAGATCCAAGACCTTTCCTTTTTAGCAGCCTGCAGCTTTTGTGTAAGAGCTACTGCTGATTTTCACTTAAATGTGTGCTTGGCAATCTCAGAAATGCTCACACTCATGTTACTGTGAGGATGGATAAGTCTTATTTCTATTTTACAGATGGGCAACTGAGGCTTAAGAATAGCGTTCCTCCTCAACACATGATAATTCCAAGGCAAATCTGGGCCCTACATCCAGTTGTCTCATGTCATTGTTTATCAGGCTTACAACACTGCTTAAAAGCCAGTAAATATCCTCAAACAAAAGCTTGACCGGAAAGTAAATAGGAAGAAGCTACATTCCTGCCACAGGATATATACTTCCTTTATGGGACTTAACATGCTGCTAATTTATTTGAAGTTTGCCAAGTTTCCCCAACTGAGAGAAATTTGCAACATTTTGCACATTATATTCTGGGAAACTAGTTCAGCTCATGCATCAACGCCATCCACCCATCTCGTAAAAAATGTTCAGTACTGAGCGGTACATTCTGGTAGAGAATGAAAACAAACAGTTGAGAAACAACCACCAATGTGGTCAGTTTCCTTGGAGAATCCCTGCACCGTGAGTTTTCTCTGTTGATTTTCCAAAGGAAACCAAACCACATACGCACACACTGTCCTATACAGGCTCACTCTCTTTCCCACTCCCATCTCTTTTAAAGCGATTTTTATTTTTCCTTAATGGGAAAAAAAAAAACGATGGTGGGGGAAGTTACTGAAAAGATCTTTAGGCTTCTTACCTTGACCACATCGTCGTTGAGATGCTTAGGGTCCCGATTGACCAGGTCGATTTCCTTGGTGTGGACATCGCGGTACTCTTTCTCGTTAACTTCATCTGCCATGACCTTGTTGTTGGGTTTGTAGATGTTGCCTTGTTCCCTGATGGGCGCCGTGTAGCTATAATCCTAGAAAAGGAAGGGGTGGGGACAAAAACTCGATCAATCCGCGGCACGGCACAGAAATGAGCGGGTCCCGGAACCAGCAGGTGAAGGGACCGAGCGGAGGCAGTGCGTCAAAAAAAGTTTAACTCCCAGGTTGTGGGATGTCCAGAATAGCAAGCCAAGAGAGCCTAAGGAGCCAGGAGAAACATCATCCCTGGAATGCCCCAAGGCTAGGTCTGTTGTGTAAAAAAAATATCCTCTACACCACACCCCCGGGGCCAGGCAGAGCCGCGAGTCTCACTCGGGCCGCCAGGGGTCCCCTCCAGGCGCACGCAGGACTCGAGGGCGAGTCCGGCGAGCGGCAGGGCGCAGTTGCCCCGCCCCTGAATCGCAGCGCTCGGGACTTTTGTCAACCTGCAGCCCCAATACGTACCCTCGTTGCTAGACCTGCTTTCTCCTTTAGCGATCTTGCCTCGAGCAGCCCTACCTCGCCTCAGTCTGGCCTTTTCTTGCAGAGTGCAAAACCCGCGCCTCAAGACTTTGCGCCCTCGCGCCCGGCTGCTGCTCGGGCCTGAGGAGGGCACGCCCCGACCCTGCGCGATCCTGTCCAAATTTATTCTAAGCAACGTCCCCGTTACTAGTTTTCACAGCAATTATAACCCCAAGAGACAGCGTGTAAGATCGAAGCCTTTCGTATTCTCTCCACAGAACAGCTTTCTCCCGCTCAAAAGTTCTCCCCTCAGGCTCTTTAAGGTCAATTCCAAACCTGCCCATCTTTATTACTCAGGCGCTAGCGGAGGGTCGAGGAGCCCTTCGCCGACCTTGCCCTACGTGCCTCTTCCCTCAGCTATGGGGAAGACGGAGCCAAGGCGAGATTGGGAGCTATGAGGAAGAAAAAGGCCACCTTTCCTCCACGCCTCTCCCCATAAGGCTCCTCAATATTTTAAGGAAAAACGCGTCACACCTTGTATTCTCGAGTTCATTGGTCCAAAAGAAATACCACTGCAGGTTCGTTCGACCACAGGCACCACAGTGAGGTAGGGTCCCGACTGTACCCTACCCATAATTAGGATCCCAGAGCCCTGCGTTCAAGTCTCTTGTTCAGTGACTGAATCACGATCTCTCAGCTTAACCAGCCAGTTGTGAGGTTAAAATGTGGAGTCGCTTTTAGCTCCTTGGTTGAAAGACGGATATAAAAGTAACAAATAACGATACGAAAATTTACACTGAACAGATGGGGGAGGGCGCCAAGCTGTCTTCACTATTAAATCACTTAGTGGGGTTGATAAAAAGTAAGTCACTATCCACAAAAAGTGATTTAAAAAAAAAACACACTACAGAAACCTGACAAGTCTTCAACTTAATGCCTCTTTGGTTTAATATCATCCATTCAAAGAGCCGCTTAGTTGCCCGTCCAAGCATTTCGCTTTCCCTTTTACAAGGAGATCTCTCAAATTGCGGTGCAAACATTTTTGTTTTTGATTGTTCATGCCAGCAAACCTGATTCCCACACAGAGACAGAACTCTGGTTTTCTAATAGGGGAGCCGAAGCCTCTCTCTCAGTTGCGCGCCACTCTCCCCAAGAGAGGCGGCAAGTCGAGCTCAGGATGCCCCATGCCCCTTGACATACTTGCAGTTTTAGTTTGGAGACGCTCCATCAAAAATCCTCTCTTCCCCGGGACGGATTCAAGCGAAAGGCTCTAGGACAACACTGGCCGTGCGTTTTGGCGCAGACAGAGCCGGGCGAGAGTTATATTTGCAAAAACAACTCAGCACCCTCCCCTCCCTCCAGCACTTACTGTGAGAGGAGTCCCTCTGAAGTTCCTCTCTCTTTGAGAAATCCGCCACTGCAGCTGTGGGGGAACAGAGCCCGGCCAGGGAGCCGCGCGGGGAAGCGGGGAGGGTGTGTATCGGGATGGTGGGGGGAGAAAACAAGCGACCGGCCAGCAGATCGGATTACCAACAAGCTAGACAAATAACCCCCGATTGCCCTTAAGGGGAAAAAAAAAACCAACACTCGTGTGTCTTATTCCAGCTCCGGACAAGCCTTCGCGGTGGCGCGAGCGGGAGGGTGAGAGAGAGAGAGAGAGAGAACGAGATAAGGGAAGAGCCAAGAGTACTCAGCGACGGCTCGAGCAGGTACTTGGGGTGCCAGGAATCGAAAGTAAACAGGCATCAACTTTTAAAAAAAAAATGCAAAACGCGAAGTCCTCCTACCTCTGAATCTACGTATTTGCTCCCAGACATGCTGCCTTAGGCTCGCTTGAGGCTCTGCGGAGGGTGTTCCCGGTCTATATTTTAAAGGATCCAAAGAAGGAAGATCCCGTATTGTGTTAACCCCCTTTCCCACCCCCACCCGCGCACGGCTTGCCGAGTGGGAGGTATCTCCAAGTTACACGGCTGGCCGGCCGCCAGGGGCTTGTTCTCGGCTTGGAGGAGGAAGCGGCTGCCGCTGCTGGTGGTGCTGCTGCTGGTGGTGGGGCTCTCTAGGCATCTCCCTCAGGGAGCTGGGAGCGGCGCGGGGTGGGAAAGGAGGTTCAGAAAAACCCGCCAACAGGACAGGCGCCTGGGATGATCTCGATCGCCTCCCGGAGAGAGTGCCTACCCTCCTTCTCGCCCTCTCTCTTTTTCCCTTTTGGAAACTTGAGGCAGCGCTTGTGGCTTTGCCCGTCGCCGCGACCATAAAAGTACACACGCGGGGTGCGTGTGCGTGTGTGTGTGTGCGCGCCCGCCCGCGCGCAGTGCTCCACCGGGAACGTGCCGGGGGAAGCCGTTGGCGCTTTGGGTGAGGACCACGGCTTTTACCTCGCTCGGCTTTTCCACAGCTTCCAGGCCGGGGGGGGGGAGGAGGAGGAGGAAGAATAGTTCCCACCTTCTAAATCCTCTGTACTTTTCTGTCAGAAACACCTCAGCTGACTCAGTTTCAATGCTGGTGGGCTACGCAAAGCCCACCTGTTAAGCAAATGAGGCAACCGTTCACTTGAGGCAGCAGAAGCCCTGAGGAGAAGCTCAGCAGTTAGAGCTCCCTGTCCTTCTGACTCACTCCTTTCAGCTGGAGGACAAGTCAGGTTTTTTTTAAACAGATTTTTCAATGGCACAAATGATTAGATGCCTCACCCTTAAAATCTGTTTCTCAACATACAATAAATAAATCATTCCAAGGTGCTGTGTCCAATGCCTATTCCCTCCCTTCTGCATTTTCCCAGCTGCACATTTTCCCCCAACTGCAGGTCTGGCTGCATGTTTTTTCTCAGTTGCAGGTTTTCTATGTGAATAGCTAGCAAAGTAAGAGTGGGAGTCATGCAGCCTTTCAGATGTTGTTGGATTGCAGCTCACAACCGTCCTAGCAAGCATAGCCAATGCTGAGAGATGACAACTGGGAGGGCCACATGATTCCAATCCTGCAACTAAACAAACAGAAAAGTGAGACCAATGTACACTATGCACTGGCAGTGTTGAAGTAAGTTTCAAGTGCCTGTCCACTTTGCTTCTGTATGTGAAGTGATGAAGGGGGACATACCTTTGACTGGGCTGACCTAATGTTTTGGGATGGCCCCTCTGATAATAGGCTCTCTGGTGCTTCTAACCCAGAGACGTGAAAAGTGTTATGCACTATAGAGATTGTATTTTATGTAATCCAAAGCAAAACCTTCAACTTAAATGAAAGCTTTTGTTTTCTTTTTCATGTGGTAGCTTTTGTCCCTAAAGCTGTAGAAATATGGGCTCAGCAGGGAGACTTTGTTCCCTGCTGGTTCATTTCAAAACTATGCAGATTTTCTACAGCTCTGAATCCTCATCCAAATTGTTACCATCAAGTGAATCCCAGAATGATTACATGTGCCAACAATCTTTATGACATTTTGTGTTATTCTTTAAGCAAGGGGAAAGAACACAATTGGTGTAACTGTGGCAAAATGTCTCTCTTACTGGTAATGGGCATACCTTTAGGAGTGAGATCTATCCCTTAATATTCAATTAAAGGGCTGCTGGTGGAGATAAACTTAGACATGGAAAGACAAAGCTGCAGACTGTTTTTGCTCATAGCGGAAGCATGGAATTCAGGGTGTGGTTCCTGGTTCAACCCAAAGGAAGAAAATGAGTGGAAAAGGAATAGCTTGAAGAATTAAGCTTTTTTAAAAGCCCTAATATCATTTCATATTTCCAACATGCTTGTTTTCCAAGAAAATAAGTTTCAAATTTTATGGAGGCTATTCCCCATCTTGTATCACGTTTTGATATTTCAGAATCATTGATGACTGTTTGGTGTCAACATCAAACATAGTGGCTGGATGCAGATAACTATTATTAATGTGGTAACTTGCAGAACTAAAAAAAAGCACATTGTGGTCTATACCTTCCACATTCCCCCTGTTAGCACAACCATACTGACTCTACCAAACAGAAAGGAGGTGTTTTTTTTTTTTTTGCCATGTATCAAATTCAAACATACACTTAAAGGTAGCAAAATTATTTATTATTTCCTATAGGGCTTCTCTATTCCTGCCCTTCAAAAGCTTTCCCCTAGGCAGCCTTTATAACACAAAGATGAAAATATGGAATGTGAGATTTAAAAAATATATAGTCTGACCTTTTTTGTAGAGCACATCCTTCCTGTTAAAACTATACAGAGCCAAACAAATAGCCAAGTATATTAGGATACAAGTGTAAAATCAGCAGCCCTGCAGCAGAGAAAAGAACAAAAGGGTGTGGAAAAATTAAAAGGTCTTTCCCTGGCATCTAAAAGTAGATGGTGGACAAACTTCTCAGCATTCCACAACTGGAATATTACCTCTAAGAAACCTGTTTTCCTTGGTAAGCTATCTGCTGAGTGCCAGGGATGCAAAGTCTGGACAGATTACTGTTTTGGACTACCTTGCCTGGATTCTCTGTCTCTTCGCCAGGGCCAGCTCTACTGTTAGACAAAGTTAGGCAACCATCTCAGGTAGGAGATGGGGTAGGAGAAGCAGTGGCCACTTTCACTAATTTCTCTTCAGTTTCACGGTCTCTTCTTTGTGTTAGGAGATACCACTGTTTGTGCCCAATAACCTGTCCTGCACTCTCCAAACTAACCTTCTATCCTCAGGGTGGTGAAGGATGTCATCCCATTAGCAGTACTGAAGAAAAAATTAACTTGCCAGTCCAGCAGGCGAATGTGGAACGGGAAGGATGAGTGCCATCTTGACCTTTGCCCCATGTAACAAAAGATCTTGGGCCAGGCCCCACTCTTCTGCTATCATTAAAATTTGGTCCAAAACTGGTACACCCTGTTCTGTATACAATGTGTATGTGTATTTTGTAAGCACCAGGTAGGACTGCAGAAAGGAATCTTCAGTGCTGGCAGAGTTTACATATTCAGGGTGATAAATTCCAGAACAGGCAATGAAGGATGGTGGTGTCTGGTGAGGGAGGCAGAAGGAGCTACTTAGGTTCAAATGTAAAGAATTAATAAACCGTAAGGAAGAAGTTACGCACCTCTGAAAACACTTGTGTGCAAACTACATTTATTACCAGCTCAGAGAAATCAGTCCTCTACTCACTTCTAGTGATGCAGCCATCATTGTACAGGCAGAAAGGTTTGACAAAACAACGGATGCCAGCACTATGGTGAGTGGTGCAGCACTGGAAGAACAAACTTAAAATAAGTTTACATCTCCTTTTCTGCAAACCATAAAGTCACAACATACAATTTTTCTTGTTCTGAAAGAGCCAATCTTATGTGAACTCACCCATCCAGTGTTATACTACTAATCTGAAAATAATGCTCACTGGAGGAGACTGCAGTTTTATGACCAAATGAGATGGCAGAAATATCTTGCAACTACATTTTTATTGTGTGAGCTCCTTTAGGTTGCCTGTTGACTAATGACAACCCCATGAATTTCATTGGGTTTTCTTAGGCCAGGAATGCTCAGAAGTGGATTTTTTCAGTTTCTTCCTCTGAAATAGGAACACTTGGTACTTGATGGTAGTCTCCCATCCAAGTATTATCTAAAGCTGATCCTGCTCAGTTTCCCAGATGGGATCTGGTGCCTTTTAGGAACTAAAAGTCTGTCTCGGAACTAGCTGTTTGCAAAGCTTGCTCTTTTAAAAAGAGAGTTTTCTCTGTCTTCAGTGGTTTGTTTACTGAAGGAGAAGCGTTAGATATCTGATGTGCCCTTGAAAAAAGACTAAGTTTAGATATTGCTAAGAATATAAATTGCCCTTTTCTGTTTGTTTTAGCCTCTAGTTATCCCCTCCCCCCCTTTTTGGACCCACTGAACCTTAAGATTCCAAGACCTTCTGGAAATTGACATAGTGTAGCATATTTGTATATTCATAAACATTAGTACACAAACTGTCAGAAACAGATAAAATACTGTCCACCTTTCAAATGGCTAAGTCTCCACATGGACATACTTGAATAAGCATAATGGTTTCGCTGACAAGATAAAGTACCAGAGTAGAATCAGACACCCTGAACATTTTTGGCATGTGTTTCCTTCCCAAAAGGTAGTCCAGCAGTAGCTGCTGTGGCCCAGGAGCCTTGTACTGCCTATCTTTGTTCCAAGGATGCTCCTTCCACCATCTCCCATATTATCTTCACAACAGGTTTATGAGGGAGATTAATCCGTGAGATGGCGACTAGTTCAAGGTCATCCATGAAGGTCACTGGGTGATTAGGTGTCTATCTGTCTGCCTACCTTCACAGTGTGGTTTCTACTTTGTAAAACATGATGTGGGTATAAATGAGAGCAGGATCTATTAGTAGATCCCTGAGCGATTTGTAGTAGATCATCAACAGTAGCATGCTGTAGGTCTAAGCAGACTGTCAGAATCCCTGTAATAATGCCAATTTGTATTTGTGTTCACAGTTCTTCCCAGTGTATGTCTCCTGGGATGCCACAGTTAACTGACCACTGTTTCACCCTTTTGCACCATGTTCCACTGGGTTGGCCTTACTGGGGTTCTATTAAAAAAAAAAGGGAAATGGATGCTGAAGCCCTGGAGTTTGGAGTTCTATGGCATACAGTATGATGGATCCATCTTTCACTGTCATAAAGACTTTTGCTCTAAGGGTGGGGAACAAATGACTCTCCAGATGTTGCTGGACTGCAGATTCCATCAGTTATAAGCAGCATAGCCAGTCGTGAAGGACAATAGGAATTACTGACAACCTCTGAAAGAGACCACATTCCCCATCCCTATAAGTAGCAATGCCATGTTTCTAGATGTATTTAGTAGAAAAATTCAAAATACACCTCATTTCAGGTGCCTATTGAAGCTGCAGGCCCTATGCGTTCATATTAATTTTCAAAGACAATTTTTAAAATGCTCCTTGGTTTATGGTAGAGTGCTGGTTCAAAGTCATGGACCACATTGCATTGCTTTTCTTAGGGACACCCACCCCATCAGCCTTTTGCAATCATTACACTTTGTCTTGCTGGTAGTGGTGAGTTGAGAGGCCATAGACAAATGCCTTAAATAACAGTACTTTTGTGGGTGATGGTCAGCAGGCTAGCTCATCCATAAAGCAGATGTGTATTTGTTTGTGGCTTCAAGTTGCCTGTTGACTTACAGTGACCCAATGAGTTTCATACATTTCCTTAGGCAAATACTCAGAGGTTTTGCCAGTTTCTTCTTCTGAAATATAGCATACAGCACCTGGTATTCATTGGTGGTCTCCCATTCAAGTACTAACCAGGGCTGACTGTGCTTAGCTTCTAAAATCAGACAGCATTTGGCATCTTTAGGGTATTTAAGCCCTCAGAAAGCAGACACCATTTGTAAAGAAGAGAAACCATATCATTCTGGTGTTGTGCTAGCGCAAGGTTGTCATTTCTTCATAGAGAGCATTAGATTTCTAGGTATTCTTTATTCTGTTTAAAATACACAAGGAGATGTGTTTCAGTTGGCATGATCTAACACTCCAAACATGGCTTGGAACATTGTCTGAACTCAGCAGACCAGTTTAGTTTCCAATGAAATGTGTAACATCTAACTCTTCTCCTAAGGATTTTGCAGCTCGCTGCAAAGGAATTCCAGTGTTAGAAAGTGGTGTTTCAGCTGGTTTATTTATATGATTATTAAACAGTGTCACCGCTAAACTATAAAAGCATAACATCTTGAATATTAGACAATTTTAATAAAAATAATTTTAAAAATAACATATTTAGAATCTGTTGCATAGCTGTGTTACAATAATTAGATATTAAAGTGGAATTGCACAAAGTCTTTGATTTGCTTTGAATTAAATATTTTTTTTAGTTGATGTTTTGTGTAATCTAGATCAGTACTACTCAAAGGAGTGGACTCAGGACTGGTGCAGGTCCCTGAGCCATTGACTTTCAGTCCCTGACAAGCTTTCAGGAAAGAAAGAGACAATTAACGCAGTGGCACATTGGAAAAAACAAACAGACGAACGGCTGGTCCCCCACACCAAGTAGCCCAAGAAGATGATCTAGACAACAAATGCCAGTCATTTAGAAATTCATTGGTCTTACTCTGTAGAAACTCAAGCTCCCATAAGTGCTACATGCTAACATTTCTGCACATGAAAGCTGCAAATATCAGGAACATAGGCTACCAACAGCCATCCACATCCCTCTGTAGAAGAAAATATTCACACACTGCTGAAATCAGATTGATAGCATCTACTTCCATATGGGATATTCTAGCCTCTGAGGCACAAGAAGATCTGCAATGAGTTCCTGATATAGACCATAATTCAAAAGATCCTAATTTCTTCCTGTGCAGAAACCTTTGCAGGCTTTTGTGCATGGTACATCCTCTCCATGCCCAGTAGTAGGTCACCTGAGCAAGCACTCAGTTGAAACATCCCACTTGGCAAGAATACCAAGATTGTAAAAATAATGCTTCAAGGTAACTGATTCAACATCATTTACACAGAGACAAAGTATATACAACAAAGTCAAAAGGTTAAATTAAATAAGGCCTCAGGATTTACTGCCTGCTGCAAACCAACACCTTATTTTGAAAAGTGAATTTTGGAGTAACATTTGTTTTTTTCCTTTTGATCCTTAGGAATTTGAAAAGCAGAGAAGAGACAGAAGCATTTAATTATTTCCCTTTCTTCTCACAGTCTTGTGTAAAATTTTCAAGCACAACTCCTTTAATCCTGAATTGTATTAATATCTCCTGCAGAAATGCATAAAATTCTAAGATATAAGGAATCAAGATCATAAAGATGCCTTTAAGAAATTCACCCTTCAGAATGAAGCAACAATGGGTCACGGTTCTGTCATATGCCTGAGGGATGGTGATTTTGTCACTCTACATTCTGCCCAGACCATGCAGAGTTAGTAAAAAGGCTTCTCTGTTGATTTGAATGAAAGGGAATGGCTACATGCATTCTTCTTTTAGCAGGGGATGCCCAATGCTTGTATGGTTGAACTCCATATTGTCAGGAATTCTGGTGCCTGAATTGTGGGAGTCTGTAAGCTGGAACTGAAACCTAGTCTAAGGTGTTATCTAGGCATGTCTGTGCAAAGGCCCCAGGGCTGGGCAAAGTGCAGACCTTGGACTCCAGTTCTGTGGCTCTTGAACCCTCATCAGTCCCCCAAAGCCCCCACAACTTCTATTTTTTTAATGGTGATTTACAGGCAATTTTTGTTCCCAAATCATACAAAATGTTCCCACAAAGGCAAGAAAGCATGTGAAAATATCCCACCCAACTCCCACAATCACCCTAGAAGCCAGTCTTATCCTCCCATCTCTGTTCTCTGCAGACCCTCTCAAAAGGGTGACAGGAAGTGATGTGATGTCATTCCTGTCACCATCTTGAGAGGGATCATATAAGAAGGGGGAGGCATTTGGACTTGCTATGTGTTGTGTGTCTGCTCCCCATGTGGAATTGGGGAAAGAATTGACCCTTGGCCCCCACATTACTGACCACCATTGTTCCATTGCCATCTTTCAACATGAAGGGAAAGAAGGGAAATGCCACACTGGCCCCTGTGATTGGCAAGCAGTATTAGGCTTCTGAATGTTAGGCCTATTCTAAACATTATCCTGACCAGCCCATGGCTGATCAATAATACAAACGTATTCTAGGGCCCAGCTCAAATCCCAGCTATGGCTCAAATCTCCACTTCCCACTATGGATTAAGTTATAGCTGCCCATGGTGTCAGCTTTGTACTCTGAAGATCCCTTGCAACTGGAAATCATTGGATTTGGGAGACTGTGAGTATGGTACTAGGCATATAAAAATGCTAATGGGTTATGCAGGAAGCTGATAGATTCTACAGCTGCTGAGGGAGGTGGAAATGCTGATCGATTCAGGTGAGGAAGGTTTCCAGGAGTGACAATCTATTTTCTGGATGCATTCATAAATCTGTGACATTGAGAAACAGATGAAAGCTGATGTAACTTTCAAGAAAATTGGGCACTCCAACAGATATGGATATAGCCAATACAGCACATGGTAAGTTCTCATACACCTCAGAGCAGCTGGGTAACTACTGTGGCTGTTTCTAGGCAAGCATATTCAATGTGATCATTCATGTATGTCCTCAAGGACACATCTGTGAGAACCAGACAATTTATAGTACCATTAAATATAGCATTGCCAGACTTAAACTGTTATTTTTCAGTTAGGAACAAGACTAGTTTTTCTCAAATAACTCCTTCCTATTCCCAGAGTAAGCTTCCTTTCTAGAAAACAGTGTGACCCACTGAGGAAAAGAAAAAGCAGCCAGCCATTTAAACAGTAGTAGTTTTGGAATGAATGCTTAAGTATCTCCATGCTATGTCAGCAAGGAAGTTTAACTTGACTGAAGACCAGAGAAGTGCCAAGTCCCAGATGTTCATTCTTGGTTCAGGCGTACGTCGACAGTGGAAAAGCATCTTCCTATGCTGCGACATATGGGTGCAACAAAAAGTTCTGTCATGCTCTTCCACACAGCCTGTACAGAGGGCAAGACCATCAGGCAAGACCTTATGAAAGGCACCACAACCCTACAAAAGAAAAGGTATAATTAAGTTGGTGAGATTTTGAGCCACCAAATCATTAAATCCAGCTATACCAACTGTTTATTAATTCAAACTACTATTGTTATGTCATTAATTACTTGTACCCCTACTGCTATGCAACACTTTTGTCAGGTTTGTCACCTTGATATGTCACTCTTATTTGGATGTAGTCCATTTCTGCACTAGACTGTTACAGCGCTATTATTCCACTTTCAACATCCTATGGATTTGTAGTGTGGTCAGCAACAGAAGAGCTCTCTGGCTGATATTTCTAAATACCTGTCTCTAAATGGCAGATTCCAGGATTCCACAAGATGTTGCCATGGCAGATTAAGTGGAATCACAGCACTCTGCATAGCATGAAAGGGCTCCAGGACATAATAGAACGCTAGCACATCAATAACAAGCTAAAATTGGACATCTAAGTCCACAGAAAGACAAATGTCTATAAAGGAATTGATACCAGGTTGCTATTTTTGGAATTAGTCAATATTAATAGTCAGTTAATACAGTGCATGTACTGAAAATCTTGGATCCACTGTATGAACCTAAAAGTATATGTATACAACACAGATATAGATGTTTGATATCACTTCAACTGACTCCATTCCTGGAATCATGGGATTTGTAGTTTGTCCAGATATAGTATTTGCAATTCTTTACTAGAGAGCTCCCTTCCACTCCTGAACTCTAACATTCTGCTTCCTAAAAGGGAATTCTGGCCAAACTGCAAGCCCCAGGATTCCACAGCATGGAGTCCTGACAGTTAAAATGAGACCAAGGAGATATAACTGTGCAATGTCACAAGGTTCCCCCTATATTCTAATAGTCTGCTAAAGTATCGAATGTATACTGGCAGGACATCTCAGATCAGTACATTAACTAACTATATGCAATTAATCTTAAGTACTTTCCATGGTAAAATGATAACAAGATTAAATACATAATGACTGGTAGCAAACACTTGGCACTGACAGGGGTTTTGTGTGTACACACCCCTACCAGGAGATGACTGAAAAAACTCTTCATAAATCTAATCTAACCTTCCAATCAGTGCGTGAAAAAATTCTGTTCGAAAAACAGGGCAGGGCAACACATCAAGTGATCTTCATCATACAACACATGTGAAAATGACTGCCACATGTAATTCTGGGTGGAACAGCAGGGATACTATAAATGCTGGACCCTCTCCAATCTCTACTTTAATTTTCTTTGTATGTTTTTTAACCACATTATACAGTTTAATTCTCAGACAACTTAACCACATTATACAGATTAATTCTCAGACAACTTAGAATAAATTGGAGATAAACTCAAGACCAGGAAGAATATTCTATCAGGCGCTGAACTGTGATTGTTGGAAGCATTTTCAGAACACCCAGAGTATTTCAGCTCCCTCATAGAACCACTTAACAATTCAGAGTTCAGGAATGACAACATGCTGCTGATATATCTATTCTGCACTCTCAGCTAGCTTACTCTGATTCAGAATTTAGAAATTTACTTTCCTAGACTGCAATCCCCAAATCCCCAGCCAGACTGGGGGATTCAAGGAGTTGTATAGTCCACAAAAGCAACATTTCCATGCTTGCAGCCTGCTGGATTTGAAAGAGAATAGTTTTTTTTAATGTTTCCTTTCCTCTTCTCTACTGGAACAGCAAACAATGTAGGCTCTGAAGTAAATCCAGATTTAGATATGTGCAGCTGGGCTAGTGAAGCATTGGGCTGTGGTGTAGAGGAACGGTGTGGAGTTATTTGGGAATAGGTAAGCTCAAGGCTTTGGCATTTCTGCACAACTGGTTGTGCAATTGGGGGAGGAGGGTCCAGTGAAACTACAATGACATATGTTTGTTAGTGTTGTGTACCTTCAAATCATTTCTAACTTATGGTGACCCTAAGGCAACCCTATCATGGGATATTTTGGGGCTGAGAATGTGTAAAGCACCCAAGGTCACCTCATAGGTTTTCACGGCCTAGTGGGAAATCGAACTCTGGTCTCCAGGGTTGTAGTTCAACACTCAAACCACTATACCACACTAAAAGTATATAGGATCTTGGCCAATAAATGTCATATTTCTGCTCTAAGTGATTTAGGAACTATATCTGGAATATTAGATAGCTTCACTTGACTTATGGTCACCTCTTCCTTTTTTCCCTGCCTGAACCAGACTGCTCTGCTGGTGAAAAGCAGGCTTTCTTGCTCACTACAAGTGACCAGCAATAAATTAATTCTATAAACACCCACCATCATGAGAAACAGAGGAGGAAAAACGATCACTAGGATATATTTCTGTAGACAGAAACCCTAAAGATGAGGACCTAAATTGTACGTATGAATGAGCAAACAATAACATTAAGCAAAATGTTCCACAGATAACCATGGGGCTTCTGTAGAAGATCTCACACAGCTCCTTTCTGTGAAACAAACAGAAATGTTACCCAAATAATTTCCCCACACTCAAAAACTCTGCAAGCTAACAATATATTTTCTAACATCTCCTCCTCCCCAACAGTCAGTCTTTGTGTGTATTAACAGGCATATTCTTTTAAAAAGTATCTACCTTTCCTCCTAAGTTCCTACATTTTTGGTATTATATTTGGGTCACATGTTTCCTGTAAGTAGCACAGACTCCTCCCCACCCATCAGCAAAGAACTTAATTCTGATGAATAACTCCAGCATGCAAGCCTACACTACTTGTAAAAGTGGCCTTTAGAGTAAGAAGCTATGCATGACCAATGCAATTACTGTACTTTTATAACATTTCTAGCATGCTTGTAGTTACACATATGTTATTTGTGGCCTAAGTTAAAAAGCAACACCCCATCTTTTACATAGCTTTCATGCCTTTAGTTTTGCTTCAGAACAATTCTTACTACAAGCAAGTCACTAAAAGTTTGAAACAATGCTTATAGATGTACAAGGTCCACTGGTAAGTCAAATAACCCATGACATGTCTTATCGTGCTTAAAAAAAAAATGAAGAAAAAAAGCCTTTTCACTGGGTTAGATGCTGGTATAAACATAAAAATTCCTGTTTATATCTGAGAAGTTCAGGCCAGACTCTGATCTCTATAATTATTGAATTTGGCATCTTTCATTGGGAAATGTTGATTGTGAATCAGTCTGTCTCATACATACAGCCCTCTTTTGCTGTTAGGCTTTATTGTAAAACTTGTGTAAATATGTAATGCACTTCTTGTCATTTCATGCTCAACTTAAGGAAAGGAGAGAGATCCATGCAAGCAACAGAAGAATGTAGAGTGGCAACCTTTCCTTAACAAGCCTGAAAACAGTTCAGTGAACTGCTGGTTGGTACTGGCACGGCTTCAGATTGTTGTTTCATACCCAACAGATAGTGTAACTATGGCCACCAGTGTAACTAAGCCAGCCAGAGGAAAAGGTCCAAAGTAAGCTAAAAGTAACAAAAGCTTTCAACACAGACGGAGTTTTATATCCCCCATGATTAGAAAAAAAAATCTGTAATTTCTCTCCTACTCAGATGAGGATTATTTTCATATGTCTACAAAGTTCAGGCAGTGGAAAGGTAAAACACTGCCCACCAACACGGGTAGGCAAATGCTGCTCTCTTCACTGAGACTTCTGGGTGCAGAAGGAATGCGAGGTCAAGTTCTTATGTGAATTTTTGGCATGCTAACACAATAACAACTCCTCTCTGTTGGCACTTCAGCATACTTCCTAACTGAGGGGTTTGCAAAATGCGTCTCTACACACAAGATGGAATTTAGTCTCCCAATACATAGAACTCTAAGGCAAGTTAATAACAGGGTCTTCCTTTTTTAAGCCGAAGAAACAAAACATCGTGGCTGGAACTGCACTTTCTTAGGGGACTGGTGGAGGCAGTGCAGGAGTAGAGGGGGGAATCCAGCAATCCCCACACTACTGAAGTTGCTTTGGCTTTCCCCCAAAAGACACTGGGAGTGCCTGAATGGAATTCACCCCCTGCCCTCAAAACAAGCAACAGTTGCACACTCCCAAACCAAAGGGATTCCACAGAAACACAGAACAATAGCCCCATGAGTCCACCTCCACAGTTTTGAATAAAGACTGCTCCCTTGATGAGGGGAAGTCATAAGGTAGAAATCAGGATAGTAAAGAAATTAAGTGACCTTAACTATTCTCCTTCTGTGGAGGGAAAACCTGGTTTATGCAGTCTTTCTAGTTTTCTGAACATTTGAACATTAAACCAAGGATATTCAGTAATCCTGCATCTATATATACCGATCTTTGTTTGCAGGACATAACTTGTGGCTCTCTTCTAGGTTGTCTTGCAACTAGATACAAAGTGTGCGACAATTAAGTGTCAGCAAGAGTCTTCTCAGGGGTGGAACCCCATTTGTGGAATTCCTTCCACGGGAATGCCTAGCTTTCAGCCCTAGGAAAGATCTTTTAAGTCTCCCAGGTTTTCAATGAATGTTAATGCTGCTGTTCTTTAGCATACTCTTGCTTTGTGTAGTTTATCTTTGTATATTTTAAATGAAAGGCAAAACCACTACTGATAGGCAATCTGTGCAGACATATGAGCATCCACCCATATTAGCATTCATAGCACCATGGCAGATGTGTTTTATTATTTATCGCACAGATACAAATTCCTTTTAGGTAATAGCCCTCCTCATGGAGTGGGACCATGTCTCCTGACCTTGCCCCCAATCCTGTGCATTGATCTTATTCTGCTTGCTGACATCCATGCATTAGGCTAGTGGTTTTCAACCTTTAGTTTGATAGAAGTTTTGGAGCTGAACTCCCAGAATCCCCCACAATTGGCCATGTTGGCTGGGACTTCTGGGAATTCAAGTCCTAAATATCTGGAAGACCACAGATGGAAAACAACTCAACTCAAAAACTGAGAAGGAGAAGCCAGCTGCACTCATGTATAGTCCACCACATGATCAGAAGGCCAGAATGATCAGGGCTCACTATGACATGAGAAGCCATCTCCTGCTTCAGAAGTTCATCCAATATACAGAGGTCTGTGGCATTATGCAGGCAGTGTTGGCCAGTGGTTTACATTTTAGTGGACTTGTTAATCCACTCCAGGCTTTAGCCTGAACTCTAAATAGATATCCAAGGTGCCAAACTCTTTCTCAATACATGTTTGGAACTTGGAAAACTGCTTTTAAGGTTGGATTAAGCCCAGAAGGGATTCACCACCCCGCTGACATGGAAACCATCAGCCCCCAGTATTTTTAGGAATGGAGCCAGCAGGGATGGGTGACCTCCTTACTCCCATCTTCAACTTTCAGGTGGCCATCATGTGAACAGGGCTAAACAGAGTCCACTCTTAAGGCTGGCCTTCAAACAGAATGAAAGACAGATATAGTTACAGATGTATAGAAAACGTACTAGCCAAGATTCAAGGCATCTGGAAAGAAATAATCTTTTCAAAGGAAGAAATAATGCTGGGAGCCAGCATGGCGTAATGGTCTGAGTTTTGGACTATGATCCTGGAGCTAAGGGTTTGATTCCCCACTCAGCCATGGAAACCCACCGGGTGACCTTGGGCATGTCACACATTCTCAGCTCCAGAAAACCTTGTGATAGGTTTGCCTTAGGGTGATCATAAGTTGGAAACGACTTGACGGCACGCAACGAAAAGAGGCAGTGTGGCCTGCTGGAAGACGCCTTTTTTTCCTGCTTTGTGGCTGATTAGCTGCTGTAGCAGAAGGGCTATTTTCTTTTAATGCTGAATGTCTTCCCTCTGATGCTCCTCCTATCTGCTTTGATAAGCCCTCATTAAAAGTTTGTTGTTATGTGCCTTCAAGTTGTTTCTGACTTATGGCAAACCTAACCTATCATGGGGGTTTCTGGTGTTGAGAGTACCTGATGCACCCAAGCTTACCCAGTGGGTTTCCATGGCCAAATGGGGAACTGAACCCTGGTCTCCAGAGTTGTAATCCCGTGCTCAAACCGCTACACTACACTGGCTCCTCATTAAATGTCTACCTCTTGTGAAAGCCTTCAGTTTAGCCTTCCTGTTAATTAATTAAGCCTAGATCTAACTAGAATTAAGTCTCAGTCACTTTAGCTCTCTTAGTTCAGTGTTTTCTTTGATTCCAAGCCTCTAATATTAGGTCTGTTAAAAGCAAGAGTTATGCAGAACATACACTCAAAGATAATGAATGCTATTTTCTTCACTTTTCTCTTTTTAAATAACTCTTTCTTCTGCCTTAGGAATTCAGGTATTTTTGCCTAGCCCTTCCTAACCCTGCAAAAGTCTTCAGTCATGGAAAATATGTTGCTTTTGATATAAATAAACAAAACCACACAAGTGAATAAGAAGGAGATGTTTTATATAATATGAACTTTATTTTGGTTTGTTAAGATTCATAGAAAACCCTCCCTTTCCAAAGCATACACAAAGAGGTTGGACTGTGTCAGCTACCTAAAGTTAATGTTGATGTGAAATCTCTTTAGCCTACTCAAATTCATAGGGTTCTAAAAAAATCCCTACGGAATGGTTTTGAGCATGTGAGTGAGGTTAAACATGGCAATTTCACCAAGAGTCATCCAAGGGACTGACATACTTTATTGTAGAAGTATGCCAATTCCTTGAATGATTCTCTGAATACAGCCCTGCTGAAACTTAAATGAAATAGTCATACACCACATGGCAAAACATACCTCAAAGTGGTCCAAAGAAATTAAATTAGGAACCAGCTAATGTGGAGTAGACCGCTGCTCAGTTGTGAACGTACAGAATGCTGCCAGTTCTCAGCTCTGTCCAACAGTCATAGTACTTTGGTGGGTAGCAGGGATGGTATCTCAATGCACCTGATATCCTAAACCCATGCTAATTAAAATGAATGAGCAGGATCAACACAAGGAGCACAGCAGCCAGTACACAAAATTATAGAGAGCAGCTCCACCTCCTAGGATGACAACAGCTTCCCTTATGAGGTAATTCCTGTGTCACCCCCTGGTTGAGTGTTAACTTTGGTTTCTGAAGAGGGTGACATCCTGAAACTCCCTTATGAAGGCTTCATACAAATGGCAACCCATGACAAAGGGGCTCATGGCATCCTGCCATCATACATACAGACACGTGTTCAAGGGAGTAATTTAAAATAAATTTAAATAACACATCTACAACTATGCAACTTAAATTTAGCCCCAATGGATACTTTTCAACAGTGTAGCATTACAAACACTTTACTATCAATAAC
Organism: Cyclura pinguis; assembly: GCA_030412105.1. NCBI lineage: Eukaryota > Metazoa > Chordata > Lepidosauria > Squamata > Iguanidae > Cyclura > Cyclura pinguis. Next base: position 74,570,244 of record CM059603.1, on the reverse strand, counting down.
AACCTCCTTCACTCCCCTGCCATCTCTCAAAGGTCCTTTCCGCAGCTTACCTTGTCCCGACGTGGGCACGTGGGAATCATGCGAGCAGCCTCTCACGAGAGGCACTCGCATCTCCTCTGCTTCTTCTCCGCAGCAGCTCCCTGCTGGCCGGCAGGAAGCATGTGGGCGCCACCTCTTCCTTCCACAGCACAGTTGGGTACTTTCCCAGGCTGTGCTGGGGGAGGAAGCAAAGGGCCACATCTCTGGAGGCTCCACACGCAAGGTAAATGCATGTGGGGCCCTGGAGTGACGTGCGATTGTGTATCATTTTCGGCAAGAAACTGAAAATGATATATTGCGCGATCACCGCCCACTGGCCCCAGCAGCGTGGTGCGATTGCGAGGACGTCATGTGGAACAGTCCTTGCAATTGCGTGATGCTCTGGAGGCCCTTTCACATGTGAAATGGCGTGCAAAAAGGGCCATAGTCACACACGTTTGGACACATGTATGGCAAACAAGGCCGGATCCCTCCTCAGGTTATACACAGAGATGCTGCATTGAAAGGACAGCAGATTGCTAATTATTATGAATGCTTGTTTTACCGTGAGACAGAGTATAGTGTAGTGAGTTGAGTGATGGATTAGAAGACCAAGGTTCAAACTGATGCTTGGCCATGGAAACCCACTGGGTAACCTTGGGCAAGTCACACTTTCTTTGGCTCAGAGGAGGACAAAGGCAATACCTCCGAAACAAATCTTACCAAGAAAACCCTTTGATAGGTTTGCCTTAGGATTGCCATAAGTCGAAAATGACTTGAAGGTACACAACAACAACAACAACAACAACAACAACAACAGCTGTTTTACTCTTAGGAAGACAGTAAGATTTTCTGCCTCAGGTGCCAGAACAACTTGACTCTCCTCAGATGCCTTGTGCCTTGACTGATACATGAAGCACCATTTGCTGCTCTATCTCAAGCAGCTAACTGCCTTGGGATGGCCCTGATAGCCAACCCTGCAGTCCTATGACTGCCAGTTTTCAGGTAAGTGTTCACTTTGCCTCAGAAACTGATTTGTATTATTGTGAGACAAAATGGCTAGTTTACACGTGTACATTTATCCTTTGATAAGCACAATCAAAATGATAATTGAAACTGAAATGATTTCCATGGTTGTCACAGACAGAAACTATCACACAATACCAATGCTTTTTAAAGGATCAAATTTGTGCATTCAGTGGCAAGTTATTATGTGGAGAGGTCAAATGATGCACAGATGTGTGAACCTGCCTTTCCTTCTGACTGTATCAACTAAAATTTCAGTGCAGTAAGATAACATGCAAAAGGAAGGAATTAATACAAAGCACTTGCAATCCTTTGTACATTTGTATGAAAGGAAATTCCACTGAAGTCATTAGGCCTTATTTCCAATCCAGCACGAACAGGCCTGGACTCCAAGAACTATACACACACACACGTGTGTGTGTATGTGTGCGCACACACAAAACATGTAGAAAGCCAAAAATTCCTATCCTTGATACAAATAAAATGTCACTGCAATAAGCTTAACATAGGAAGAGGTGACCATATGCTGGGCCCTTTCACACTACACAATTGTAGCACTGTGATTCCACTTTACCACCTCTGCATCTTATGGAATCCTGTGATTTGTAGTCTTGTGTGGCAGTAGAGTTCTCTAGCAGAAAATTCTAAATACTCCTCCTTAAATTGCCGATTCTGGGACACCACAGTATGCTGCCACAGCAGGTAAAGTTGAATCATAATACTGTAAGTGTGAAAGGGCCCAGAAGTCCTATCCCAGAATGCATTCAATTATTTCTGTCCTGGTCTAAATCTTGCTGTTAGTCTTGACTAAAGGAGACCAACTGAATCAATGGTGTTTGTCTACATGTTGACTCTACTTGGGAATGACCGACAGGATGCTAGCCACTGTGTGTTGATAACAGTCACAATCCAGTAGACACAAGATGGCAGAGGTCTTACCAGACGTGCAGGCAGCTGAGCACGGCAAAGAGAAGTCCTGCCACAAAGGCCAGGGGGATAGCAAGGAAAAGAGTCAGGAGCTTGTAGATCAAGTACTTGCTCAGCTCAAAGAGTGCATGGCTGCAGATCCAAACTCGATCAAAAGAGTGAGTGGAAGCAGGCTCCGCTATCACATCCTCAAATCCCAGCTGGAATGAAAACACCCAGGGTGTTATTAACAACACATACAGCCTCTGCTCTGAAATTCAGCTACTGGCAAAGGGTGAGGTGGGGGTGTATGGCTGGAGGATCAGAGAGCCAAACTGTCCCTTCTGTCTCCACTACTGACAGAAAGTACCTTCCTGGACCAAACAGGTACAAGTTGGATACTCTAATGCCCCCCTCTGAGTCGAAAGAAGTATACAGACACATACATAGCAATGGACCGCGAAACGGAATTCTGATCTGTGGGTTACCGCAGGTAGCTACGAACCCCACCGGGATCAGAACAAGACGACCTCCCTCCCTGCCTCCCTCCCTCCCTCCTTCGGCACTGAAGCAATTGGGAAAGAAAGCAGCGACAAGGAGGGAGGGGTTTTTTAGCGCATCCCAGACGCCGGTGACTGCTAACTTGTAGGATGCGGAGAGGGGGGCAGGACACGCGCCAAAATGGCCTTACATGGAATAAACAGCCAAGGCTCCGAGGCGGGGAAGAGCCCCGCCGGCTGCAACGCAGCGCCGCCAGGGCAGGTGGGGGGAGGAAGCGGTGCCAATGGACGCCGGCCAGCCTTTCGCCCTCACCTTCAGGTGCGAGTTAAGCCCGTGGGGGTCCCTGTCGGGGGCTTTCTCTAGGCTTTTCTCCGCGTCAGACAAAGCTGGGCTGCCGCTCCGACGGAACCCGTCTTCGTCCATGAAGATCTTGGTGTCGGCTTTCTCCTTCTCCAGCCCCATGGCGGCGGCGGCGGCGGCGGCAGCAACCTAGCCGGTAGTCGTGGGCTGTGGCCGGGGAGCTCCCCCTCACCACTTCTCCGGGGCCTTCCTCCCCGCTTTTTTCCCTCTCTCTCTCTCTCTCTTCGGGGAGCTCCGCCAGGGCGCCGCCGGGTGGAGCAGGCGAGTCCTCGGCCACGCCCCAGAGAAACCCACGGCGAGCCGGAGCGCGGGCGACGCCGCGAGCACCGCGTTGGGCAAGGCGGCCGTCGCGGCAAGAGTGGCAGAGAGGGATGAAACTCGCCCCTGTGCCCGACTGCCTCCCGCGCATGCGCCGGGGGAAGCCCAGAAGAAGGAGGTTTGACAGCTACCCGGAGCGTGCTTTCCCACGCCTCGTGGGAGGCAATCGCAGGCACAGGGCTCGGCGGACCTTCTTTTAGACTACAGCTCCCACAGTCCCCCAGCCGCCACTGGTTGTTGGCGGAGTGTGGGAATTACAACTCAGAAAATAACGCTTCCAAAACAGGTGGTTCCAAAAGTAGCTGCCGGACCGATTGTTAAGACAGAGCGAGGAGGATGCTTCACACTGCCTGCCTGGGGGATTATGAAAGGGGAGCAAGTTATTTAATTCGTCTATGGACTCCTGAATGGGGAAGAGGGGGTTCAAGTTTCCCCAAGACTAGGCTGGGGGAGGGAGCTGGCGTTGAAACACCCTTGAAATGATCAGGCAAAATTGGACCACCAAAACTCTTATGTAGTGGATTCCCTTCAGGAATGATCAGCGGTGCACTTTTGCTGTCAAGCCAATCTGTATATATACTGTTAAGCAACTATTGTAGCTGAGTCCTCCCAGGGACAACAAATGTTGCCTGTAATGTATCCTAGGCACTTTTTCTTGGGAGTAAGCTTGACTGAACATGGAGAGGGGATTTGTAAGAAATACCGACCATGATTCACGGATAACTGGCTCATTTGCTGCCAGCTCCCATCCCATCAATGGATATGTAAAATTAGGATTTTTTTTTAACCTCAAATGCATAACTATATTTGTTTTTTCACTTACTTTTCATTTACCATATTAATACCCATTCTCCCAGTTTAGAGAGAAACCTTTTTGAACTCTTCATAATCTCTTTTTGTTTTTTTATCTTCCTCACAGAATCTTAGAGCTGGAAAGGATCAGAAGGGCTATATAGTCCATGCAGGAACACGCAATAATTGAAACTGATTCATTGGACAGTTTCACAGTCCCCTGGTAGTTTTTGGCTCACATAATACCACCTAAACTGATCCTCACTTATGTCAGACCCTCACTTGCTTCATTATGGCCCCTTTGGTACAGAAGTCTATTTTCTTACCTGTCTGCTTATCCATATATTGATGGTGCAGTGGTTGGAGTTTAGGGCTAGATTCTGTGTGCCTTTAAGTCACTTGTCAAATTATGGCAACTCCATGAATTTCATAGGATTTTTTAAGACAAGGAATAGTACTTAGATGAGAGACCATCAATGTATATGAGGTGCTGTATGCTTTATTTCAGAGGAATGAATTGGCAAAATGATCTGAGTATTCCTTGCCTATGATTCTGTGGGCCTTTCTGCACTACACTGTTATAGTGCTATTATTCCACTTTCAACATTCTGTGCAATTCTGGGGTTTGTACTTTACTGAGACCAAAGAGCTCTCTGGCTCAGAATTCTAAATACCAGTCCCTAAACTGCAAACTCCAGGATTCCATAGGATGTTGAAAGTGGAATAATAGCACTATAACAGTGTAGTGTGGAAATAGTCTGTGATACCAGGGTTCAAATCCTTGCTAAGCCATGGGAACTCACTGGGTGGCCTTGGGCTAGTCACACTGTTTCAGCTTTAGAGGAAGACAATAAGCAACCTTCTTGGGATAATAAATTTTACCAAGAAAACCCTTTGATATGGTCACCATAAATTAGTTGACTTGAAGGCCCATAATAATAGCAGATAAGCACAATGAGAATAGGATCAGACTTTTCATAGCTTGAAAAATTGCTTTTCAACATTTGCCCAAGTCAGCTGGTCTAAAGAGCTGCAAACAGATCCTTAACTGGAGCTGGCTATTGGGGAGCACACAACTTCTTTCTTGCAACAGCACCACTGGCTGCCAGTCCATTTCCAGGCACAATTCAAAGTGCTGGTTTTGACCTATAAAACCCTGTAAGGCTTGGAGCCAGGTTATTTGAAGCACCGTATCTTGCTTTATGAGTCCAGTGGAGCTCTAAGATTGTCTGAAGGGGCCCTTGTCTCCCTCTCACCACCCTGTTAGGCTTGTTTTGGTGGGAACAGAGGATAGGACCTTCTTGGTGGTTGCTCCCTGACTTTGGAATTCCCTCCCTAGGGAGACCAGGATGGTTCTGTCTTTGCTTTCCTTCCATCAGCAAGTTAAAATGTTTTTCTGCATCAAGCTTTTAGAAACTGACTGGTGTTTAATGATTTGAGGTGCTGTTTCTATGGTTTGCATACCGTTTTTAAAAAATGAATTTTAATAATTTTGACTTTGTAAACTGTTTACTTCCTTTTAACTAATTTAGGTTTATGCTTTTGTTGATTTTTTTTTTGTATTGTTAATAATTTGTGTTGTTTGAAAATATGTTGTTAGCCACCTTGAGTCTCATTACTGGGAGAAAGGCATAAAATAAACAAATAAAAATAGTACATACAGGCGATAGTGAGAAATGCTGGGTGTTGCAATCCAACCATATCTTGATGGAGGTCACATTATTCCCACCCTTCATATAAGAAAAGCTGGAGATTAAATTTTAGACAGCAGCCTACAGTAGGTTAGAACAAGTCAATGGAAGCCGCATTGTGAGTATTACCTATTTGGGAAGAGACAGAATTATAACTGCACCTCTGAACTGCAGTTTTTTCCTAGAGAATCAGAGACAACCACATCTAAAAACAGAATTCTGAGAGGAATGGATTTCCTTCCCAATAAAATTTACTCTGCAAATAGTCAGTTGTAAATATAGTCACTTGGTTGAGGACCCATTAAAACCAGTGGAATTATTATGAAGTTAGTAGGTTGAGGATTCTGGCACTCATCCCCAAATTCTTAAGTTTAGAAGTGGGGAAAGTAAAGGAATTCAAGAACAGAACAAGGAGGACTTAACAACCTTAAATGACCTGTGGATTATATTTTTGAATTCCTTACTGGTGAGAAATAGGCAAGTCAGAGCCAGGCAAACTCAAACAAGGAACAACCATACTGAAAATGATAAAGTTCATTCATTTATCCTTTGATCCATAAGCAAAGGATGTTCCTGTTTAATGTGCAAGCCACAGATTGTTGTTGTATTTTATACACAGAAAGCAGCTATCTTTCCTGAACATAAGAAGGATTCTTCATTTGTGCTCAGCTGGTGGAAAGGTTTAGGATTACATTTTGTTTTTATAGGAAGGATCTCTCTGACAAAATATTGGTTATAAGCCAGTTATACAGCTAGACATCTGTTGAGGTAGCAATTCTCTAGCTTTTAACAATCTTTCTAACTCCCTTGTGAAGTATTAGCGGTGTGTGTTGTCCACGTTGCTGTATCTTTGGCCAGTTCACACCTGATACATCCAAAGTATCAGAAGTCTACAGTGAAAAAACTGCCTGGTGTAAGCAAATTAATGAATGTAAAATTCAGCTACAGCACATCCTATTGTCTCTTTACTTCACAGCAGAGTCCTCAGAACTGTTTTTGAGGTGGAGGGTGCTTTCATTTTTTTAAGGCAGGTCATTACATAGGATGGTGACAATGTAAGCACCATAAAAACGATAGCCCAAAATAAAAATTAGTAAAGTTCTGATTTATAATTCCTGAGAAGCGGAGCTACACAGTCTTGGTGGTCCAATGTTATCTGGTCATTTCAGAGAGGACTACATCTCTCTGGCCTAGTCTTGGGGGGCTTTGAGTCCATTTGTCCCCCCTTCTTTTCTGTGTCCCTGCTTCACAGCTCTTTTAATAATGTTGTCAGGACAAAATGCAGTAAAAAAGTGAAATTTTTAGAACTGGTTGTGTGGGGGAGTTCTGAGAGTGTGGTGTAGTAGTTTGAGTGTTGGACAAGGATTCTGGAAGATCAGGGTTTGAATCCACTTTTGGAAATGGAAAGCAAGATCCGGGTGACCTAGGGCAAGTCACACACTCTCAGCTACAGGGAAGGGAAATAATGATCCTCTGTCAGGATTGGCAGGATTTGGCTCCTCTGAGCATGAGCAGAGTGCAATCTGTGAAGCAAGGCTTCGCCGCAGCAGGGAGTCCCAGTGAAGCAGAAGAAATTCCAGAGGCTCATTAAGTAAGGAACAAACAGGAATAACAGAAGATAACAGAGAAAAATCGGACAGCATCTCCCCTTACAATCAGTATACTGCCAATGGCATGGCAGGTCCAGCTAGGGTGTCTAACTGGCAGCTGGTCAAGGCAAACACCAGCCTTTTTATGCTACCTTGTCACCCTGGAACAAGTGAGTTGACCCAATCAGTGCTCTGGTGTGTGGCCTTCTCTAATACACAAGATATAGCCATAACAATCCTGCTGGTCTTGCACCTGGCTATCTGGCCACACCGCCTCTTCTCTCTGCCGTCCACTCATAGGAAAACTTTGCCTGCCCGGCAACAACCTTGACATCCTCATCTAAACATATCTTGCCAGGAAAACCATATGATAGAGTCACCTTAAGGTCATTAGAAATTGGAAATGACTTGAAGATACATAATAGCAACAATAGTGTGGAGGAAATCTACATATGCACTTCACTGTGCACATAGACCGTCCTTTTACATATAATAACAGCAAATGAGAGGGGTAGCCACCAGATGCAACCCTGCTCCCTCCACATGATTAATCAAGAGAATTATTGTATGTTTAAAATCCCCTTAAGTTCCTTGATGGAAACAGTATGGTAATGGGACAGTACAATGTGATGTTATTTAATTCCTCCTGCACATGGTCAAAGGGTGGAAGTGGTCACAGTCCCATAGCCTGTAATTGAGAAGCCTTGGGTGGCATATAATAGATAATAAAACATAAATGAATATAAAAGTGGCATTAAGTTGACCAACACACTTGTGAAAGGAGAGAGAAACAATATATTTACCTCCACAGGGCATTCAGTGGGTGGGGTAGGGCAAGATGAGACAGGCAACTCAAACCAAAATTCATCTTCTTGTTCTCTGAACATAACCAGTTTCAATATCTGGATTTGCCTTTATAGAGTTCCAGCATCCAGGATGGTGAGGTTTTGTGTGCAAATTTTATCTATCTGAGAGAGGGAAATGAACTGCTGGTTTTGTTGCAGGGCTGGCCATACCATCTTTGCAGCATGTTGCTAAAGCAGTTACCTGGGTCACACAAATTCCAGAGGGAATACTATGTTTCTGTCTCTCACTTCTGCCTCCTCAACCATTCAAAATAAAAGGAGGGATACCATTTTTTGCTTCAGAAGCAAAAGCTACCTAGGAGCTTATCCACATTTTATAGGGCTGAGTGTGTTTGCAGCAGTTACACAACTGTTTGCTACAGGGCACATGTAAGGTTGGAGTGAGATGTATGTCTTGAAAGACATGATAAACACATCTTGAAGACTGACAGCCCCATGACAGGGAATACTGGTTTAAATGTGTTGGCTGTTATGAACTGAAAATTCTCCTTGAACCTGGTAATGCTGGTTGCTGTGCACCCTTTGGAAAATCAGCACATAGTATACCAGCAATATTCTATTTGCAGTTGCTCGGGTAGGTTTGGCAAACAAATAACAACATTACAGTGCTCCTAGTCCAAATCTGCCTTCAGTTGTGAATATGTTAGATGGACTTTGTCAAGGTACTATGAGTCTACTCTCACATTACTAAATGCTAGTAGAAAATGGAGATCAGAGTAATTGTTATTGAATCGAAAACTGAGTGGTATATGAGCTAAACACTATTCAGGTGTTACTAAATCTGAGTAAGCTAAACATGAGTATGGGGCAGTGTGCTAGCCTCTTCTCCTCTGTACACATTTCCATCATTCTCATCATTCTATATGGTATGGAGGGTGAAGAAAAGAACTGCCTGTTATCTGTGAACAGAGCTTTTCTTTCCAGAAAATCAGATTTCCCATGTAGTGTGTAGCAACAGAAATCAGATTTAATAATACCTGAATGTAGCTTATCCTATCCTCCGGTCTGTAGCATATTGTAATGCTCATTGTTGTAAATCAGGGACTGTTGTAAATCAGGGATGAGAGTTGTGTACCCCTCTGAGTGTTGTAGAACTGCAGCTCCTAGCATTAATCACCATTCGCTATGCTGGGTAGAAATTAAGATCCAACAACATCTGGAGGAACGATTTCCATGTTGCAAATAATGGTTTTAACATATATCAAGCACTTCAGAGCCACACATGCTTAGTTCCAAGGTGTAGTAGTGATGTAGCAATATAACCTGGTAGTATGAGAATCTGCAAAACTTTGTGCTTATCACAAATGGGCAACAAAGAAACCTTTTTCAGGCTAGACAATTATAATGCGCTTACAGTCCTCTCTTAACATTCAGTGGTTTGACTTTCGTGAATTTGATTATTCACAAGATGCGTATTTGCCTCCCCCTTCTCTTCCCATTTCTTTGCCTTTTGCCTGAGTGTGCGTGCCTTCCTCCTTCGCACCCAGCAAAAGGCAAGGGAATGAGAGGGGGGAACCATGCATGAAGAAGAATAGCATGTGCACATGCCTCCTCCCCATTCCCTTGCCTTTTGCCTGGGCACAGAGAATGCATGCTGGGGCAAAAGGCAAGAGAAGGGGTTGGGAGAAGACATGCATGCCAGGGCAAAAGGCAAGGGACTGAGAAGGGGGAGCCCCAGAAGGGAGTGGGATAAGGAGCATGTGTGCGGGGGGGGGGAGTTATTTATGTTTTTTGCACTTTTGTGAGGGTTCTATACCCCCAACCCTCAAGAAAGTAGAGGTGCCACTGTATTTTAACTGTCATGGATACATTCTATGGAATCCTGGGATCTGCAGTTTAGGAAGGGGTATTTAGACTTCTCAACCAGAAAGCTCCTCTATTGCCTATCAAACGACAGACCCCAGGATTTCATAGAATGCAGCCATTGCAGTCCAAGTGGAATCTTAGTGCTTTTATTGTGCAGAGTGAAAGAGCCCCTAGGGTATGAGTTTTTCAAGCCAAGACAAAATATATCCTAAAATTCCTACAATACTGGTGCAGGAGTCCACTGGATTAGCGACTGAGTTATCTCATTAAATTGGGATTAGGATGATTTTATGTTAAATGTTAGCAGTGGGTCTTCAGATCCCATTGAGCAGATGGAAAGCTGGGTAGAACTCCAAGGGGTAGGGCTCAGGAATTTTTAGGTGGTTTGTTTTCAAAGTACATTCCTGGAGCAAAACCAGATTTCTAGAATGTTCTCATTCTTAGAACAAGGATTGTATTTTTCTTTCTGTTTTCTCAATGTTGAAGCATATTTTTACACCATTAAAAAAAAAAAAGACTCCATTGTGAAGTATTGGCTACTCTATCCCAAAATTACAATCTGTAAATAAATCAAAAAAGTCCTTTTTCCTGAAATGAAAAGCTCTAATATTTAGGGGAATTAAAGGGAGGCAGAGAACAGGGGTAACACGACGAAAATTTGGGCAATACCTTTATTGGCACCAGCCAAAATACTACTTTTGTGGCACATTGTTTATACTGATAAAAGCATAGCCCAACTATTGATTCTGATTTTTTTCTCCTTATAAATCAGCATGGTTGTTCTTCAAAAATGTGCTTTTAAGAATATATGTTATGTGCAACATTAATGGAAATTAATCTTTTTCATTCATGTGCCTGTATTATTTCTACTTTCTGTTAATCTCTGAATCTAATACTCTATTTAACATTCCTATAGCTCATTAGCAAACCATATGCTGGGATGGTGAACTTGGGACCCTCTAGATGTTGTTGGACTGCAATTCTTATCCTCTTTAGCTGGGATGGCTAATGGGGAATAATCATGGAAGCTGCAGCTTAGTACCAACTGGAAGTCCAAAAATAGCCCACCTCTGCTTGTATATTGTGCCTCGTGCTTATTTCAGACACAGAAGAAGCTTTTAATCCAATAGTTTCTGTTAAACAATTTCCAAGTACAAGTGTGATAAAGATGATTCTATTGGACCACTGGTTCTATTGAGAATAGGTAGCTGCTATATCTAGGTCTTGTACTGAACTGAAAAGGGAATTTTTTAAGCATTTCACTCCTCTGAAAACTGGCTTTTTTGTTTTGGTTACATTTCAGGGGAGAGGCAAAATTATTTTGGAGAAAGAATATTGGAGCAGCTGCCTTTTCATTTTCTCCAGACATTCTTCTTCTGGGTGTTTTTTGAATTCTGGGAAATTGAAAAACATACCTTCCAACATTTCAGAGATGAAATCTGGGATATGTGTCCCTAAGCAACATCAACATGTGGTCAATATGGCAAAAGGTATTAATGAGGAAGACCACACAAACTAGGAGAGATTGCAGCAGTTTGCTTTTCCTGAGCTTTCTCGTAAGGGTAAGATTCTGACCCTCGTGCTGATTTGAGTGCAAGCTATTTTTATACTTTGAACTCGGTTTGCAGCAACTGAAGTAAGCTGAAGATGAAGGGGAAAACTGAGAGGATGAAAGAGAAAACAGGGCATTTTAAAAGAAGTTGAAAAAATGGGATGGCAGAGGATTAACTGAGACTGTCCCAGCCAAATTGGGACAGTTGAAAGGTATGTAAAAATGGCTGCTTCTTTTGCCATTCACTGTGGACTACTATTACAGCAGATAGTAGCTGAAGATCTGCCACAAACACTTGCAGAATGAACAGATTTTTCCCCTCCTGCAGCCCATTTTAATCGAGAGTTGTAGTATTAAATAATTTTCTAAAGAAAGAGCCATGACTGAAGAAGTCTTGTTAAAAATATAAGCCAGGGTGAACTATAAGGAAAACTTTACGTTTGAACTAAAAACAAAACAAAAAAAAGTATATCTTACAACCTACTTCAAAATGCTCTCTTTGAAAGCAGCCCAAAATTTGAATAGATTCTGTGATGTTTCATTTTCGCAAATCACTGGTGGTAGGGAAGCACAGGAGGAAGAAATCAGAGATTAGCAGTGTAATCCTGTGCATGTCTAATCAGAGGCAAGCTCCAGTGAGTTCAATGGTACTTTGTTACCCTGATTTCTGGGGTCCCTTGGGGGACACCTCGGTATGCTCCACGTGATGGGGAATGGAAACTAGCCAGAGCACGAGCAATAGCAATGCGAGAGGCAGGGTAACCTAGCGGGGTCTTTTTACCCAGTTTTTACGGGGTCAGGCCAAGCCAAAAACCAAACAAGAATGTCCAATAAATGATTTTATTGAATGCAAGTCTAACACACCAACGCAATCACGCACACACATACACCCAGGAGCTATTGAGAAACAAAAGAGAGGAAATTGGATAGGGGAGTATTGGAGGGGTACAGTTGGGGTAATATTGCACCTTTTCCTGAAGTCCTGGGTCTGGGAAGGCAGTGGAGAAGTGGGGCTCAGCATGGAGAGAGCTGAGGGGATCACTCAACGGACGGAGCAACGGTCTGCTGGGATGACCAGGAGTGATCCAAAGAACTACTCAAAACTGGGACTATTTGTAGGGGAATAAGTACCTAGAGGACTAATTCTTTCCCGGGGAGAGCAATGGGTGTTGGAGCAATAACGAAGCTCCACTATGGTAATTTTCTTTGTGTGATGGGATTGCAAGGTGTTGCCAAAGTCTCAGGATCTTTGGCTGTGTTAGTTTGTGGTGTGACTTCATGTAAATGGTCCTCGCCTGATGGAATATTTGCTCAGCTTGGAGCAGATACTCTAATCCCCTCAAGTTGGTATCTCTGGGCTGAGGACCCTTTGTTTATTGTGGGATTACACATCTTGAGGTCTCCTGGGCTACGTGACTGGGGATTTTACTGGCCTGACCTGGTTTTCAATCTTTGACCATTGCTGCCTATGTGCCCATCCAGGTGACCTCTCAGGCACATTGAATCATATTTTAATATCAAAATTGTAGACCCCGGGACAGGGTTTTCCAGTGAGATAACAACTTAACTGCTAGGTAAATCTGCTGAAAATCAGATAAATGACTCAGCGGAGCAAAGCTTTGGGGATACCAATTTTAGCAAAATAATTTTTCCTGGAATGGCTAGATCTCTTTGGAGATACTGTAGTATTCTGTCTGGTGCACTTTATGAAAACAAAATATTGTGACTACCTCTCCTGAGATCACTTTATGTGTTGGTCTAATTTAATATCTCCACAGATGGCAGCAACAAGATACAGCATGTCTTTACAACAATATTTATGTAAGTCTTGATGACAAAATAATGCCCAAGGCAATATTTTCATGTTGAGAAAGGTGCCATACAAACAGCTCCTGATTTGCAGATGTAAGCAATGGTTTCAGAAAAGAGCTGTAATCCTTCAACCTACCAGGCATTATCAATGGGACAGGGATAAAAAAGAAAAGAGAGAAAGAAAAATAAGGCCAAGCGTGGTCCATTTCATTTTACTGCCTGATGCAGAACAAGAAATGGTACTCCTCCCCTAGTTCAAATTAAGTGGCGAAAACTAACAAACTTAATCTGGAACCTGAGGTAGAAAATCCCACAAGCACATTTTTTTCACCTCTGGTAGTAGAATTACAGTAGTAACCATTTCCTGCCCTTTCTTGTCACCCTTAATTTGCTCTTTCAGTCTGCCTAATGGTGGAGCTGGCACTGGAAAAGTCAATTAAAAAATATCTGACATTTCACATTTGAAAGACTCAACTTGTTATGGTTGATATGTGGAATGTCTGTGTTTGGAGACAGTATACAAATATATTGAGAATTCTCTGGTGATCAGTCAAGCCTTTCAAAGGTGGAGCTGGTTGTGGTGGTGGTGGGAAACCTTAGGAACAAGCATTGATCTTAACAACCAAGACACAAGCTCTAGTGCTTTAAATGTAATAACTGGCACTTTCAATATCACTTGGTGTTTCTTCCATTTCTGGTCTGCTCTCTGCTTCCCAAAAACTATTCCTTGGTTCAAGATCATTCAACACCAACCTCTTTAACACACAGGGCTCCAGTTGGAAGACAGATGTTGTTGTTGCTGCTGTGTGCCTTCAGGTCATTTCCAATTTATGGCAGCCCTAAAGCGAACCTATCACAGGGTTTTCTGGGGCTGAGAGTGTGTGAGACACTCAAGGTCACCTAGTGAGTTTCCATGGCTGAGTGAGGAATTGAATCCTTGTCTCCAGGATCATAGTCCAAGGCTCAAACCACTACACCATGCTGGGTTTATGTGACAGACAACAGATACACACATTTGTAGAAATTAAGTTGTTGAAACTGTATCACAGCATAACACTATCATGCCATCACTGCACCACTGAGTACTGGAAACAACACCACTCAATGCATTTTGTCATATATTAAAGGCACAAGAGCTCTGCCAGAAAAAATATTGGTGGGAACTCAATTTTCAGACTTCTGCTTTCAAGAACATGTGCAGTCTGTATACAGGAGTCACTGGGACCAACATCTCTTCACTTGTTCTCAGCTCCTGAGCTGCTGAACATTTTTATCACCCAGGTTGCAACAACTGGATCAGGTTTCCAGCTTTCTTCCAGATCTTATAGCACTTTGTAGCTCAACTCTTGCTATGAGTCCTGGACTGTTTCTTAGTCTTTGAAATTTCTTGGCTACGGTTGTGTAGTCAGGCTGATTACAGCCCCTCCTGTATTTCCGTGCCTTTACAAAAATGCTTCTCATTTGCCTCTGGCCTTTGACAGCTTTGAATAGACGTTCAGTAATATGAATAATTTGCTTCCTGTATAGAAAAAAAATCTAAACAATGAAAAAAGGCAGAATTAAACTACTGCTTCCTACAGGCCCATTGTCTTTTGGTCCATTGTAGTGCAGGTGCAAATTGTGTGGACATTTGTTTGTTTAGCACTCAAGGACAACAGAATGAGAGCCTACATCTGTGACCTTATTACAGAAGGTTTGTCCTAGTGATAACAGATCAGCCTTTGGATTCCCTGCATATCCCGTCCAAATTCTTCCAAGCTAACTCAAGCCCAGAATAACTAAAACCATATCCAATACTGCAAACTTTGTTTGTTCTCAAACTAAATTTTAACAACCCTGTTTGTGCAGGAGGAGTATATCTGAACAGACTGGTTAATTTTGCTTGCGTTAGGCAGTGATTTATACTAGCTGACAATTTATTTGGGTTGTAATTATTCCCCAAGTTTCTTATTGAAAGAAGTGTTGAGTAATTTTAGCAATTTTCTTCCTGCTGCAAGTTTTCAAAGCCTATTTGCAGTTCAGACCTTATTCTGTGCATAATTCTCCTGTAGGTGTTTTGTACGTAAGAACAGCATTTTCTGCATGGGAAACAGCACTTTCTACACCATTTCCAAACAGTTTCCAAAGGCAGCCCCACACTGAAGGTGTCGCGGAGGTGTTCTTTCAGCAAAAGTGGTTTGTATGAATCTGATGCCACTGGTGTTTCAAACAGGTCTGCCATCCGTTTGTAAGTACAGATGAGGATGCAGATGAAGGTGAGGAGGGGATAATGGGGACAGTGCAAGTAGTACTAGGTGCTAATACTTACCTGGAGTAGTGTGATGAACGTCACTCCAGGGAAGGTAAGCTTTTGATGGTCTCCATGGAGTGAGACCAGAGTGTTATTTTGATTGGTGCTGAGCACTAAATCAAGGCATGTGATAGGGCAATGGTGGAGCTTGGAGTGTCTGGAAGGGAGGATGGGAGGGGGTGGGGCTATGGTGCGAGGAGTGTGGCCACTGTGGGGGCGTGGCTGTGGCACTTGGGGGTGTGACCAGAGGGCGTGACCAGGGAGCACAGGGGCATGGCCAGGGCGTGCGAGGGCGTGACTGTGGGCTGGGATGCCCCAGAAACATTGCTACCCAGGGCAAATCGCCCCCCCACCCCCACGTTCCTACACGACTGTAATGGGGCAAAGGAGACAGTTAAACAGTTCGCCCCTGTACGTCTCATTCGGTGCTTGACGTTGACCCACTCGCCCACCCTCATTGCAGTGTAAGTTAATCTGTTTGCTTCGGGGCTGAATAGGATCCCACCCTCCACCTTTCTCAGGGTTTTTTTTGCCTATCCCATACTGTATTTGATGGAATTGGGAAAATTGGCTCTGAGTGGTATTGTTAAATAGGTTGTATTTTGACAGATAATGGGGGATAATAAGACATCGGTGATCCCCTATTGGTACCCCTTTGGTATTGGGTAGGGCTCTGGAACCACCTCTTTAGGGCCCTGCATCCCAGGGGGTCAGTGAAGGAGGCTACCCTTGAGGTTAACCTGGGAATAAGGCTCTCACTTTTAGAGCCATGCAGCTTGGGTGGGAGTCCCTGGGTTACCTTCCAAGATGCTGGACTGGGGAGCAACCAAAGCAATTTAGATTGTCCCTGGGGCTGAGGTGTTATCGCTCATGGGTAGGCTGAGCAGGTTGTCACGTTGTGACCCTGGTTGCTCCCCCGCTTGTATCTTTCAGGTTAACTCAATTTAAATAAAACAGGTCAAAATAAAGTGGCCCTTAGTTAACCCAACTTTGTGTTTGGTCTCTTTATTCCATGGTTGAACATCAAATGCTATTGCAGGAGTGAAGGCAATAGTTGTGTGTGGAAATGGGAGGACATTGGTCCATCCTTGTTAGTACAAAAAGCACGGCCTGAGAGTCTGGGAAGCTGGCATACTAACTGTTCTAAAATTAGACAGGTTTACAAGGGGTGGGCTGGGGCATGGTAAGCAAGGTGTGGACAGTTCAAAACCAGCTATGATATTCAGTGTTATAAATAGCAAATCCTTCCATCTTCTAGGGGTGCTATTGGCAATTTTTGATGAATTTATTGGTGGGGGTCTGGGAGCTGTACTGAGGGCTGGAGAGGGACTTCAGGATATATCCCTGCATGTCCTCTAACTGTCCCAATCTGGCAGGGACAATCCCAGTTAATCCTCTGTCATCCCACTTTTTCAGCTGCTTTCAAAAATGTTTGCGTTTCTCTTTTCTCCTCTCACTTTCCCACTTTCTCCTTAGCTTGGCTGCATGTATTCTGGTTCCCATGTGCAAACTGTGAGGTATCAAAGCAGAAATCAAGCTGCATGAATAGATAGATATTCTTTCATTCATCTTTGGATTAAGGCCACCTGGTAAAACTTTGGGTTGTTCACAATAGGGGTAGAAATAAAATTTCTTTTTTATTTGTTTCCTAGCAGAGAAGTTTTTTTTTTCTAACAGTGAAGAACCCCTGTTGAAAAGAATATAAGCAGCAAGATTTCTGTGCAGTGTTTTTTCCTGGTGTTCATCTGTAGTACATTATTCCACCTGTTTCTGTGCAGAGACTTTTTGGTTTTCAGCACAAAGCCCAGTTTTTTTGCCCAGAATACCATGTGTATCTCTGTATAGAATAATTCCCTGGCACATTTCGTGAAGTACGACACAGGCAGAATATTACACAGAAATATCTGTTTTCTCCCACAGCAGAGAGGAAACATTACACCTGATTTGTCCTTGAATACAAGGCTGATATAGATCAGTGTTTCTCAAACTTTGGTCCTCCAGGTATTTTGGACTTCAGCAGTGGTGGAGGGTTAATGGCACCCAGGGCAAGGGGCGGGGTGACAGGTGGGGGCGGGGTGACTGGTGGGTGGCAGTGGGCGGGGCGAGTGTGGGTGGGCAGGGAAGGGGCGAGTGGAGGTGGGTGGGGCAAATGGCAGGCAGGAATGGGGGGGTGAGAGGCAGAGGTGAGTGGGGCAAGTGGTGGAAGTGGGCATGGTGAGCAGTGGAAGCGGGCATGGTGAGTGGGAGCAGGCGGGGGAGGGGTGGGATGGGCGGAGGTGGACAGGGCAAACGGTGGGCAGAAATGGGTCGGGCGAATGGTGGCGGGGGGGCAGGCGGGGGGATTTCTCTTTTTTGCGCTCCTTGACTTTGGTGCCCAGGGCAAGTGCCCCAGTTGCCCCACCCTAGATCTGCCTCTAGGCTTCTACTCCCAGAAGCCTAAACTAGACTGGTCCAACAGTGAGGAATTCTGAGAGCTGAAGCCCAAAACATCTGGAGGACCAGAATTTTGAAAAACACTGATATAGATGATACAGATTCCAACACTGATCTATATCCAACCTAGTTTACAATAACCAAGATTAAAATCTTTCGTTGCAAACATACTTGCAACATATTTGACACCTCCTCACCCTTTAATGATCTTATGTGAAGGTAAAGCTTCTGAATCTAGACATACACAAGAACATTTTGAAAAGCCCTGCAGGAGCAGACCAAAGGTCTATTTAGTTCAAGATTCTATTCGTACCTTTAAGTAGGACACAAAAATAAAGACCCTTCTGTCTCATTTCTCCTAGGAAATGGTATTGAAAGTTATACTGCCTCTGATATTTGAGGCAGTGTATCATGATAATGATTAATACCTATGACTGGCACGTTTTATGAGCTGATTTTTATTTTCCAGTTTTTAACTTGGGATTTCACATGACCTGGCTTTTGACCATCTTTCAGCTCTTTGAAACATTAAACTTTCCCCCAGTCTCCTGGAACACATCTGGAATGAGGCTCAACTTCTGTAAAATATTTCAGAGTTTCAAAAGAAGCAGAGTTGCTTCATGCTGCTGTATCAGCAATACCTTCGGTACAGATATGAGTGTTATGGGCACTACACTGGATAGAATGTTGTTGCTAGGAAAGAAATGCTAATCCAGAAGTCCTTCCAATCTCTGTGTTACACAAGCAGTGTAAGTCATAAGAAAATTGTTGCTGTGTCTCTGTGCATTTTTTTTGTGCATTTTTAATGAGTCCTAGTGGAGTAAAGTGTAAATGTGTCTCTTTAATTGTTAAAGAGTTGAATTGTTGAAGAATGAGAGCTCACATATAACTCTTTAAATATTGCTCTTATAGTTGTTAAGAAATATAATACCTCAGTAGGATTTTTTTTTTTAAAGTGGGAATAACTCCTAATTATATAGCAATGAAATTGTGTGGTGTGGATGGACCCCAAAACATCCAGAGGCCTCACAGAGAGACATTCCTCTGAGAAAGGTGTGTGGACCATCAGATAGGCTCTGTGTTTTTTGATCCGTATTTGTCTGTTGTATTTGTTGCCTCTATATTAAACAAATGTGGTTGCAGCCTGCTTTCTACAGTGTACAGATTTTTTAAAATCAAGCACCAGCAAAAATGTAAAATTAAATTTCAGTGGACATGTATTTGTAGAAAATAGACTTCATACAATTAAGAACATCTACGACATGAGTTTTAGGAATTTTGAAGAGAAAAGAGAAAATAATAGGCATATGAGAATTCTGTGGTTACAAATTCTGGCCGTTGTTTTAAGATAGCAGACTTATTAGCAGATCTTTGGAACAGTAGGTTCTGCTATTGGAGAAAACCTGTATCTCCAAATTTTTACAAATATCAGAGGAGTATGTTTTCGCATTCTTCAAAATGGATATACAGCTTATGGGGAAAACATTGAAAACTGTCCCTTGTCAGAACATTACTGTAAACATAGATGTTGGGTAATACACTGGTGCTTTGTGATGTCAACCTCTATGCCACCATGACACCATGGAAACAGTATGGTCAGACAGAAGTATACAAGAGAAACCAGCAGAAGAGCACAGAAAGCTGAGAGGGGAGACAACATCTTGAGTCTGGCAAGGCCATCAGAACAGCTCAGCAGTCAGAACAGCAAAATGTATAGCCATAGCCATGTAAAGGAAAAGGGAAACCGACAGCCAGAACCTCATGCCTCTGGAAGCAGAGGTCTAGAACAGCTAATTTCAATGGATGAGTGTGCAAAACACATTATTGATACTGCAATAGCAAAGATACAGAAGCAGCTACTGGACAAAACCAAGCAAGGTGTTGCTCATAGGTCAAATAATCCTTCTCTTGGTTATAATCGTCATGATTTTGGTTTTGAGAGGGCAGGGGCCACCATAGGTGCCAAGTACCCTAACCTAAGCCCTTCAAGACGAGGAGGACGGCAGGAATCTCAGCACCCAGCTTCAAGAAAAGAAGATCTTTCAAGCATCCTCACATCAACCATCCAGAAAGTCATGCGTGAAGCCGTGAACAATGCAGAGGAAAATTCTGGCAGCCCAAGTAGGGGCCACAGGCAGGCTCCACTTTCTGAGAGCAGGTCTCAGAAGATGAAGGCTGTTCCAAAACTAACCGATGGTGCCCGGGAGATGTGTGGCAGCACAAACCCTATGGATCTGCTGGATATTGACCAATTGGTGAAGTCCATGACCAAGTTGTGCCTTTTAGAGACTGGAGGCAATGGCTCCAATTTAGCCAGTGGTGACACATCCCATAAACAATATGGTAGTTCATCCCACCGTTTAGGAGGACCCAAGAGAGCTTCAATAGTAAGATCCAGTATGAGACAGTCGGGGTCAAATGGAGTGATTGTGACTAACCAGAATGCTGAGAGTGGCTCTTTGAACAAGGAGCTCCAGGCTGTCCTCCAGTGGATGGTGGCTTCTCAGTTCAATGTGCCCAACCTGACTTTCTTGAATGATAGAGAAGGAGAGCTGTCTGAGCTTCCTCGGCTGGCTCAAAAAGCAACCAATAAGGGCTACAGTGTGGGAGATATTCTTCACAAGGTAATGATGTATCTTGAGAGAGCACAGATGGAGGAAGCAATGGGGAAAAGGCCTCAGTGTGGACTGATCCGTTGGCTACATGCCAACTTGTAAGAGCCAACTCTTCCCTCTCATACTGCCTTAGCCCAGCACAGGTAGCTCTCGACCATGCTTTCTTAGTGCACCCAATTGATCTGGACAGCCGAAAGCAACAATGCACTGACTTCAACGGATCAGTCACATGGTAGCTGGGCAAGATCATCAATAAAACACATTTTTTTAAAGTGAGCGTGGGGGAGAGAGAGTGTCTATTTTGGTAATAAGTTCAACAGTGATTAACAAGTAAGCAGAGGCCTGATAGCAGATGTCCATGCAGATGTTTCTGCATCTGCTGGCTGAGGGATGGGAGGGACTCCAAACCTACTTTTGTGTCCAGTGTATGTTTGGGTGGTGCCTGAGAAGGCAAAATGAGTGGGTATGCAGCCATGTAGCTTAGAGTGGGGGGTGCGGGGGGTGCAGAGGGGCAGAGGGGTGGCCACACCACGGGGGCATGGCCACTTCACGTGGGGGCATGGCCATGTCACGTGAGGGCGTGGTCGCATTGCAAGGGGATGTGGCTGCATCATGCAGGGGCATGGCCACATTGTGTAGGGTGTGGCCACATCACACAGGAGCGTGGCCATATCATACAGGGCGCCCCCCCCAAATTGTCCATCCTGGGGCATACCGCCCTCATCGCCCCCCCGCGTCCATATACCTCTGTGGGTATGATGTACATAGTTCTACTGAAATAGCTATTAAGAGACCCAGTGGCTGCTGGTAGCTTCCATAGTGCAGTTGGAGAACCTATTTTGGGTTTTAGCTGGAATTTGAAAGGATCTATCCAAAATTGTTGTTAATTGCTGTCAAGTCAGTTTTAACTAGTGGTGACCCTATATATGAAAGAGCTACAAGTCACCTTGTTATCAAAATCACTATTCGGGTCTTGCAAACTCAAGGCTGTGGCTTTCTTGACAGAGGCCCTTTCCACACAGGGCAATTGAAACGGTGCAGAGCGACCTCCAACGGAGGTCTTCTGCACCGTAGAGTGGACTGGGATGGACTACTTTTTGTAGTTCTGCACCTCAGTCCGCTCTGAAGCAACCGGAACTGGTCGCGCAGCGTGCTTTTTAAAAACCTCTTTTTAGAGGTTTTTAAAAAGCACGGAGCGTGTGACTCCGTGTCGCTCTGTCGCCGCGCTCTGGTGCAGATTTGCAGGCGTGCACTAGTGCGTGCCTGCAGATCTGCCGGGGGCGGGCTTTAGGCTGGCGAGCTTCTCCGGTTGGTGGAGAGCTTCCACCAACTGGAAGCTGCCATTTTGGATGCCGGAGCAGTGCGGAGCGACGAGCTCGCACTGCTCCTCGTCCCCACGGACTCGCCCGGACGCTGAAGAAGTCAGGTGAGTAGCGTTTTCGCGTGGCTCCTCCCCCACGTCTGGAAAGGGCCTGAGTCTATCCACCTGTAATGTGGTTGTCCTCTTTTCCTACTGCGTTACCAAGCATTATTGTCTTTTTAGAAAAGACTCCTGTCTTTTCATGATGGGTCCAGAGTACATTGATCTCAGTTTAATAATCTTGGCCTCTAGAGAGAATTCAGGCTTGATTTACTTTAATATCCATTCATTTGTACGTTTTGGCAGTCCATGGTTTCTGTGGAACTCTCCCCGAGTACCACATTTCAGACACTTTAATTCTCATCTGAACCTATTTTTGGGCTATAAAGTCCAGCATTTTGGGTGCCTGTATTTTAGTTCAAACTAAAATGTGGAGTAGATTCATGGCTTCACTGACACAGAAGTCATCAGCTGTCACTGTAGAGGTGTGTGGAAGGCAGCAGTGACCAATAAAGTGGCTAGTGGTTTGTGCTGATGTCCACTCCACAGCTAGAGGTTTGGCTCTAACTACGTGACTGGGCTTACCCATCTCTCCTCTTGGCACTGTTGTTTCTTGTATTGTTAAAACACACACAAATCTAGAATACTGAACTAAGAACATTCAGAACCTTCCATTGTCAAATATAATGCAGAGCAGGTAAATATCCATGCCAGTATGTTATCTGTGTTCTTAAACAGGTTTTCAAGAATTTGGATGATTTTTGACAGGGGCTTGAGATGGACATGGAAGAGGAGTTGGGGATCTCGGGCAGTGAGGATATAAGGTGTAGAAGAATTAAGTCAGGTGGCAGTAATGTCAAAATCATGACTAAGTAGCAATTGTGAATACAAAACAGTTACAGATGAGTAAATTAGGGTAACTATTTTGTATTCATGATCACTGCTTAGTCATAATGGTGACACTGTTGCCAACATTGTAACTTCTCTCCAAATCTACTTAACTGGGCATCAGCTGTATGGGGAGAAGGAGATCCATTCTATGGGTTTCTGGAGCACAGGTGAATTATGTTTTTGTCATCTTGTTGGTGAGGTTGGGGGTCAGGCCAGGAGAGGTTATGTAGTTAAGTATACTTAGTAGCTGATATAGGATTCTGACTGAGAACTTTACAGAGCCCCAGTGAGAGCAACAGAAGAAACAACAAAGAATGGAAAAGAATGGGGAAAAGTGAGTCTTGGAGTGGAATGGGAGTGTTGGGGGGTGATTTGTTTGGAAACCAAGGCTTTCCAGCAGCCAGGACTCTTTCAGAATGTCAGATCTTTCAAGCCAATAGGCCTCTATGAAAGGAACGTGTTTGACATCTTTTTGAGGGGATCGGAGCACATTGTGACTGTATACAATAACTTCTTCCCCACAGATTAAATTCGACACTATTTTCTATTGTATATTAGAAAATACACAATATTGTATAATTATGTTTGGGGTGAGCCTCAATGAATCCCTTTGTAGTGCTTTTGTGTGTTGCTCTCGTAGTACTATGCACTTGGATAATTAAGTGAAAAGTTTTGCTCAACGCACGCATTTCCTTTTCTCTTGGCTTCTCTCTCTCTTACACTGTCCCCATGCTTTTCCCATTCTGCTTTTCATTCATCCACTTCTATTTTTTTACATGGTTGTTGTTGTTATCGTTGTGTGTCTTGAAGTTATTTCTAACATATGGGAACCCTAAGGCAAACCCATCATGAGGTTTTTTTGGCAAGATTTATTCAGATAAGATTTGGCATTACCTTCTTGAGGCTGACAAAGTGTGACCTGCTCAAAGTCAACCAGGGCTGAACAGGGATGCAAACCCTCATCTCCTGCACTCTTAGTCCAACACCAGAGCAGTATCACACTGCATCTTTTTATGTACTACCGTTTAATCATAAAATTAAGATAAGATTGGTGTAAAAAATAGTAGGCTCTTTAGATTGTTTAAACTGAAGATGCTACAGATTGGATTTGGGATCACTCGTTTCTGCATGCCAAACACACACTCTGTCACTGATTGTTGCACACAATACTTTTGGACTGGGAGGGAGGAGGCAGAAAGGATGAAGATTTAATTGTGCAGAAATAAGTTCTAGATATCCTCATAGGCTCTCAAGACAATTCTGATTAAGAACCCTTCACCCTTGATTCACTCACTCATCTTTGTGGCTGTGTTACCCTGATTTCTGGGGGTCCCGGGAGGGACACCTAAATGTGTTCACAACAATGGGGAGGGAATTAGCACCGAGCACAAGTTGGCAATGCAAGAGGCAGGGTAACGTAGCGAGATCTTGAACCCTATGTCTACAGAGTCAGGCCGAGTCAAGGATGAGACAGATGTTGAAATTAATAATTGTTTTATTTAAGCACAATCAAACAAATCTATGCAATACACTCATGCAAGAAACTATAGAAATAAAGGTAGGAGCGGATAGAGGGATTTTTGAGGAGGTTTGGTGTGGGAAATACTATACCTGTCCTGAAGCCCGGTTAGAAGCGGAGAAGCTGGGGAGCGTGGATCTCAGCACGTGGAGCTGAGGGGAAGGCTCGCTGGACAACGTGACAGCAAGGTGGGATGGAAGCCAAGAGTGATCCGAGGAAGCACTCAAAGTCAGGGGTTCTTATAGGGAAAATTGTGGCCGCAGGCTAGTTCGTACTTGGGGAAAACAATGAGTTTGGGGCTGGAGACAAAGCCTCCGGAAGGTCAGTATTTGAATGATTGAGTTATAGCCGAATTGTCAATAGAGTAGCCAGTATGCGAATGCGGAGTGCTTGGGAGTTGTATCGTCCGCTCATCAAGCTGCCTGCACGGGGCAGGGGATCTTTTGTACGTTGCATACATAATTGTGGTACTTGCCTTGAGGTCTCCTGAAGCTGCATTAGGCAATGACTGGCCTGCCTAGAGTGGGATTTGAATGGTTTGGCTATTGTTGGCCGCGCCTGTGTGCGTGCTTGTCCGGGGGCCTTGCAAGCACGTGGAGAGGAATGGGTATAGAAGGCCAAATTATTGATATCAAAAGATATCTTAATATCCCACAAGCTCGGGCTAGCAATGGCGGTAACAGCTGTCTACTTGTTGCTGTGTTTGTGGTGGATTAGTGTCCTCTAACTGAATACTTCATTCTTTATTAACCTTTAACAAAGAAGGCATTTGAAGAGTGAGTGAAATATACATGTTGGTAGAGATGGAATGAAAAGAGAGCTGCAAATAAGTCACGCACTTACATAATCAGGTTGCAAAGTAAGAGGAAAAAATTCTAGGTCAGAAAAAAGCAACTTTAAAAGGATAAAGAGAAGAATTTTAAAGGAGCCAATAATACAGTTTCCCGTAGACTTAACAGTGACATCTTCCATGCCATTCTCTCTTAAATCCTGTGGTGTGCCCCAAATAAAACTTTACAATAAATCCATTAATGTTAACAGTTAAGTGAATAGTTGTAATTATTAGTGTTGATGGTAATGCATTAATTTCCCAAATTCTATTGGCTAACATTATCAAATTACTTTTCAGACCTCAAATTCCAGGCTGTGGTATCCTGGAACACATTTGTATGTGTGCATCTGCATGTATGTGAACTGTGTATGTATACCTTTTTCGGCACTGTGAGAGAAGTGATTAAACACTTATTTGAGCAACATCTCAACACCAGTGTAAATAACACAAATAAACATTTATCTTTTTCAATAGTAATAATAAAAGTAAATATTTTAATTACTTCTGAATAAAGTGAAAGCAAACAATTAGTTCTGAATAAAATGAAAACATTTCAAAACTAACAAATGTAACAGCAACAAAATATTTCTGGAGAAAAACAGTGATTACAATCAATTACTTTTAAAAAGGAAAGCTTTTTAGAAAGCTTACTTTCTACATCCTCAGTGTTAATTCCAAAGAGGGTTCATAGATCATAGGTCATAGGAGTTGCCTTGGGCTGTTACAGCAGGAGCATCTTCACTCTTCCCACAGAAACCAACATTCAAGGGGAACTGGGTATCCATCACAGCAGGGATTTGACTTCCTTCATAATTCTCTCTTCTTTCGCTCCTCTTTTTACTCTCCTCATCACACTTCTGGCTCCATTTCTGCTTCTAGGTTTTCTGACTTCAGTATCTCTTGACTCTTTCCTGTCCCATGTAGTAATTATAAATTAATTATTAGGGAGGGTGTAAACATGGGTAGCGGTTTCATCATTGGACTATGACCCTGGAGGCCAGAGGTCAATTCCCAACTCAGCTGTGAAAATCCACTGGGTGACCTTAAGTATGTTACTCCTTCTCAGCTCCCAGAAACCCCTGTGACAAGTTCACCTTAGGGTCACCATAAGTTGGAAATGGTTTGAAGACACACAACAACAACAATAATGAAAAAAAAAACCTCCCAGATCTTCATATTAAAAATGAAATGAAAGAGGTAGGTGTCTTCAGTGTTACTGGAGTGGTGAATCTACTCTGGGTTTTATTTAGTCCAGATTTTGAAGTTTTAACACCTTGGATAGTTTCTTACCTTACAGTGCAGATAAACATTGAGAGTGGATTCACTGTCTTTTGACACTGAAGCTACCCATCCCGCTTGCTCATAAGTCATAACTTTATCCTTGAATGTGGTGGGCAACTGCAAGGGGAGCTGAGGACCAGTTTTCACTCCTCCTCCCCCTGCCAGCCTTACTGGCATGTTTGGGCACATGAGAAGTGACCTCATGTGACTTCTGGTCTCCATTTTGAATTCTGGCTGAAATAAATTGTTAGGTGGGGGGATAAGAGTAAAGGCAAGCTGCTGCATTTGCCCATGGTTTGGGGCAGTTTTGGGGTAGCAAATTGACTGAAAATCCCAACTGTTTTTGTTCACCCTGTGTTTTTGTCTTGGAGGGACTTTGAGGGATGCAAAAGTAGGGATTGGGGGCCACAAGCAGGCTGTGGGCTGCACTTTACCCAGCATTGTCCTAGAGGAGTCCATGCTCCTTGATCCTGGGGAAGTGTGATTGCAGGGTTGGCTTAGCAGTGTGTAAGCACACTAAACAGTTGCCAGAGGGTAGCCTGATTTAAAGAATATCTGTATTTCCAGGAACTGCACAGGAATCTGGCTTCTATCATGTGCAGTTCCCCATGAAAATGAGAAATACACCCTAGAAACCTCTATGACATCTCAAAGGATTCTGAGCGGAGCCCAGAAAAAGTAAATTTTTGGACTGTAACTGGCAGAATCCTTCCTTCATCATCGCACACCCTGCACAACTAGATGAAAAAGATTCAGTTACCATGGTGGCTGGGGTATAATGGCAGCGATAGTCTGAAAAAAGTACCTTTTCAGTCTTTGGTTCTGGGCCAAAGTCTGGATTACTCTGTTTTACCTGGAAGCAGGTTCATATTCCATTTTGAGCAAGGTCAGCTCAGCCACAGGTGAATCCAGAGCTTCAGTGAGTGAAGACTACTACAGCTCTAACAACTCCCAAGTTTGTAAATAAGTCAGGCCCAGCTGTAATCTACAGCCTGCGCTTGCCTTGCATGGTCTCCTGGCCCTGTTTCTGCCCTTCCTACCTCTGTCTAAGCAGGGGTAGACAACTTGTGACCTTCCGGAGGTTGTTGCGGAATCAGCGTGGTGCAGTAGTTAGACTGGGGCTTGGGACTTCCATGTGCAAGGGTACAGTTATGAGGGAAGCAAAATGAGGAATTGCACCCAATAAGAATTCTTCTCCTCTGTTAAATTTTGCTTCAGGAACTGAATTTCTAGTATTGCAGTAGCTTAAAACTTCAGTTCGGAATTTAGAAACAGAGTTTAGGCATCTGAAGGAAAAAAGAAAGGCAAAATTCCCAAGGGAATGGAAAGCCATCAAATACGAGTATAGGGTCAGCCTTCCATGTCTGTGGATTCAACCAACCACAGTCTCACCTCAATGTACCACTAGGGATGCTTTCACAGGCCTTAAAATCCTGTTTTTGTAGGTCCTAAATTTTTCATATGGCCCTAGGCACTGTGCCTAAAATGTGTAACGGATAAGGCAGCCCTGCGAAAGCCTTCCAGACAGATGAAAAGGAGGAAAAGGGGGTGTGGGGCAGGCATAAAAAGACTGTAAAAAAGAGCTTCTTTGTCAGAGGCTTTATTAACTGAGGTAGGCCTATATAAAACTTCTAGATGGGAAAGATTTTCATTTTCTGCAATGCTAGAAATTTGGGGACAGAAGGAAAATGTCAAGAGGGGGAGAATTCTTATTTTGGTGTGCAGTCGCGTAGGGACGTGGGGGCTGTGGGGTGATTCACTGCAGGTGGCAATATTTTTGGGGCCTCCCACCCTGTAGCCACGCCCCATGTGCCCTGGCCACGCTCCTGTGTGCCCTGGCCACGCCCCCAACACCTTGGCCACACCCCCACACACTGCAGCAATACCCCCATGCACCGTGGCCACACCCCTCGTGCCGTAGGCCCTCCCCTCCTGTCCCCCCTCCACACACTCCAAGCTCTGCCACTGTTGGTGTGGCAGTACCCTCATTTCCCCCTCTGCGATTCCTTTGTCCCCTTTCAATTCCCCACTGAACTGGGAAACTCACTGAGTGATCTTGAGCCAGTAATTCATTCTTTCTCTCTCATCCTGACATACCTCACAGGGCTCTTGTGAAGACACACTGGGGAAAAGATGAGCCCTGGACACCATCTTTCACTCATTAGGGAAAATTGGGATATAAATCTAACTAACAAATAATAAACTCCTATAATCTTTTGCCATTGGCTATAATGGCTAGGGGGAACTGGAATTCAACAATGGCCACAGGACTACAAGTTGCCCTCTCCCTGCTATTCTGTAAAGTGACAAAAAAAGGTTCAGATCACCATGTGGTATATGGCTTTGGTTATTTAGTGGTGAGAGAAATGCCCCTTTTATATATTCAGAGTGACCCACCCTCTCTTATTTCCTACCTTTCTGGCATTCATAATAGTTTCCATGTCTGAGCCCTGAAAAACCATGGAAAAAGTTAACAATGAACATCATGGTCTGAACAAATCATTTAGAACTATGGCCATAGGTTTCCTTTGATACTGCAGGAGGTGTCTGAAAAAAACCCAGTGTGGTAAATAAATTATTCTGACCCTTTCATAGGTTAATGTTTCATATGTGGCAGAACAGGAAGCCTTGTCATTTCCTCAGAGTAAGGTAATGTATATGGTTATTCCGAACATGGACTGTTAGCAAAACACTTCTAATAAAGCTTCACTAAGAGGAAAGCAGAATATTTTCTTTTATGTTTTATTGGGAAATTAAGTATTAGTTAAGAATTAAGTATTATCCTGCTGTTTCTAAAGCTTTTTTCACAGTTTTCATAATTATTCAGATTAGGTTTTAATTAAAATCCGATCTTTTCCGCAAATTTTGAAAAAAAGCCCCACAAAATTTCATTTGGCCCCAAAATTAAAGTATGCCAGTAGTTTAAAATTAGTATTAATTATTTCAGTTATTTCATTCATTTGTCTTTATTTTTAGATATAACTTGGCTTTTCATAAAAAAAGCTCAAAGTGGTGAACAAATGCAGATGACATGCTCTCTTCCTCCCATAAATGCTACCACATAATTACTTAGGAAGCAACCTGCCCTGAGGTGGGGAGACAGAAGATACAGTAGCCAAGTGAAATCTCCATTATCTAGGTTCTAGTTTTTCAACTCCCCCTTCAAGGGACTGATATTATAAGACTACTCTCAAGTGTCATCTAGTCCTGGAAGAAGCAGAAGTTCAGTTTTTTATACAGGAAACTTGTTGGTGACATGTACTCATGTAACATGGAGTTCTGCAAGTGTCTCTTTTTGGACATCATGGAATGAGGTATTCAATACCTCCTTCCACAGTATGCCTGTACCCAGAAGGCAGCCTCCAAACACCAGAATACATTGGCATGGCCATTTACTGCCCTTTGACCAATGTCAGAAGTCTCTTGTACAGTATCTAGCTTCAGTTCTGCAGCTGGGAGAAGAAAGCTGGGTGTGTAGTTTGCCAGCTTAGTATGCTCTCCTATTTCTAAGGGTTGACAGGTTAGGATTGGGCAGTATATTTGAATAGAATAATTTTGTCACTGGATTTCTGATGTTCTGACATCCGAAAAGTTAAGCAGAGCAGGCCAGATGAGTGTTTCTGGAATCTGCAGGCAGAAAGGGCAGTCATGAAAGATACGTAGACATTTATATAACCACTTCTGCGAAAAAGGTTACATTGCTTTGAAATGTTCCATATCTTGGCACAAAGTTTCCCATACATTATTATTTTGCCACTGAGTTAACTATATCCCTTTCACACTGATACCAGACCAAATGTGAAGTGAGCACACATGTACCTACTCTATCCATTCCACTCCATATATGAATATTCAAAAGAAACATTATATTTCTTGCTTCATTGTTGCTTCACAATCTGACCCTTCATGTGTCTGACAAGGAAAGCCTCTCCTCCAATGAATTTCTCAACTGAAGTGCCAGTAGTTGGATATTTGATAGACGAGTAAATTGTTATCACTGTGGGTGGCAGATGTCTTTGTGCACTTTGGCTTGCAATCCTTTGGGCTGGTCTCATTCACTTCACCTCATCACCAATCCAGCCATGTTTACTCAGGAGGGAATTTTCAAGGACATATCCATGTAAAGTCTGTGTTTTTCACTGGCACATTATATTGTCTGACTGAGACATGATTCTTATAAACAAACAAAACAAGCAAATTGAAAGGCTTTGTTTTCCATGGGTCATAGATTTAATGCAAATGAAGTGAGCAAATGACTGTGGTTGTCTCCTCCGCTTCTGTTCCTTAATGTCTCAGCATGATAATACAACAATACTTTATGAATACTTTAGAAAAAGTCTGCATATGAAAGCAACATATGTTGCTATGTATATATATGTATGAGAGCCAACAGGGACCCTTTCCGCACCTTACCTTCTTCCGGTGCTGGGATAGCGCGAGCAGCCTCTGGTGAGAGGCTCTCGGGTCCGGGGTCCTTTGGCTCTGCATGAGCTGCTTGCTCATGCCCCACGTCTTCCTTCCACAGTGCAGCCTGGGACCTTCCCAGGCTGCGCTGGGGCAGGAAGCTTGACCGGCGCAGCTCCAGAGGCTCTGCACGCCAGGTAAGTGCGTGCGGGGCCCGGGAGCAATGCGCGATTGTGCACCATTTTCGGCTTCTAGGAGAAAATGAAAAGGTGTGTGATCGGTGCCTGCTGGCCCCTGGAGTGTTGCGCGATTGTGAGTCATGCAGATTGCTCCTCACAATTGCACAAAGCTCCAGGAGCCCTTTCGGATGGAAAATGCCATGTGAAAAGGGCCATGGTGCAATAGTTTGAGCTTGGACTACGGCCCTGGAGACCAGGGCTTGGTTCCCTGCTTGGCCACGAAAACTCAATGGGTGGCCTTGGGTGCATCACACACCCTTAGCCCCCAGAAAACTCCATGATAGATTTGCCTTAGGGTTGTCATAAGCTGGAAATAACTTTAAGACACACAGCAGCAGCAGCAGCAACAATAACAACAATGACAACAACACATATATTTTCAAACAGTCCCTTTATTGCAGGCCTTGGAATCCTATTGAGCTGAATTCAATTATCACTTAAATCACTCTTTTAGTGTACCTTCTAATGCACCCAAGAGCATAAAATATGTGGTTCATTCACAAATAGAAGAGGAAACACAAGAATTTGAAAACAAAACCTGTGTAAAAATCTGTGGTCAGAAAACAAAAGGACTGATAGGACCACCTGGTCAGTGGTGGAATGAATAATCATACACATCCAGCCAGAATATGTATAGAATGGACTAAGAGTGATTTGTTCATCTCTAGTTGGGAATATTCCAAATAAACAGTGGCCAGGCTGGCTGGGGGATTCTGGGAATTGCAATCAATAGCCACATTTTAAGCTTTGCAAATAATTTTTACCTAAACTATATTGTCCAATTTGCCTGTAAGATGTAATAATAAGCAACTAGTGTGTTTTACTATGAAATGCAGCATGGAATTCACGATTAGCCATTTCAAGATACTCCATTCATGACGTGTTTTTAAAAAACTTTTGCAAACCTTCAGTTTTACCCCAGGTATTTGATACCTCCCTTGCCCCAGTTAGTTGATACCTCCTACTGCTATGAACAGGCAACTTATCTTTCAAGTTGTAATCCTTCTGCAGCCAAAACAGCATCATGCACATGCAAGAGGCAGATGTTAGGACACTTTCAGAAGCCACAAGGGATGCAAAGGTTAAAAAAACAACAACTTTAGAAGAAAAGAAATCTAAGGAAGAATAACTGAGCCTGCAATAGAATGCTTAACAATTGAGAGGTGATAGAACTGAATCAAACCAAATGATCAACCATAAAATGGAGAGGAAAGATTGAAACAGAGTATCCAGGAAGAGAGAGTAGTTGAATGGCTGGAACCTGGAACAGAACAGTCCACATTGCAATCTTGGAAGTACCATATGTTTATACTAATGGGACCATATACTATCAAAAAGGAAACAAATGCCAGAAGATGACACTCCTAGGTATTCAGCAAGCTACCGGGATATAGCAGAGAACCTCTTTGAGTAGCAGTGTGGCTAATGATGCAACTGGACTCAAGCTGAAAGGATATTCAGCTGTTGACATGCTCAAAAGTGAAAGAAAATTCTCAAGCTGCACGACACATATTATAGGAACATGGAATGTGAGAAACATGAGGGGAAGCTAGACAAAACAAGTAAAACAAGAAATAGAACACATAACATTGTAGTACTAGGGGTGAGCAAGCTAAAGTGGACAGGAATGAGATATTTTGAGTCAGCTAATTACACAGTGTTACTCAGGAGAGCAAAATCTAAGAAGAAATGGGGTAGCATTAATAGTAAGGAGAGATGTAGCAAAATCACTCAAAGGATATAATGCAAAGTCTAACCAAATCATATTGTGAGGGAAAACCCATCAATATAAGGATAATCCAAGTTTTTGCTCCAACTGCAGAGGAAGAAGAAGAAATTGAAAGATTCTGTGCTGGAGTCCAGGAGGCAATTGACCACACACCAGAACAGGACTTGTTGTTAGTCATAGATGATTGGAAAGAAAAAGTAGGAAACAGAGCAGAATCAAAGACTGTAGAAAAATTTGCCCTGGATCAAGAAATGAAGCAGGAGAGTAACTGATTAAATTTTATGAGGCCAACAGTTTGTTTGTTGCAAACACATTCTTCAAGCAACCAAAGAATCGACTGTATCCATGGACATCACCTGATGGCCAGTATAGAAAAACAGAATAAATAACTGAAAGTAAAATATGGAGAAGCTCCATTCTCTCTGCACAAACAAGACCAGGAGCAGATTGTAGCACAGACCATGAACTACTACTATCAAAATTAGAGTACAGCTAAAGAAGAAAACTAAACCAGCTGTCATGCCAAGATCTAAACAAGATCCTGAAAGGTAAAGACATATGATTGAATACTAAAGTTAGGATTGTACATGTCATTGTATTCCCAATTTATATGTATGGTTGTGAAAGTCAGACAGTCATAGAATCATAGAGTTGGAAGAGACCACAGGGGCCATCCAGTCCAACTCTCTGCCATGCACTGGAACCCACATCAAAGTCAAGAGAGCTGATAGGAAGATAATAAAATCATTTGAAATGTGGTTCCACAGACACTGTGGACTGCAAAAAAGACAAATGAATGGGTCCTAGAGTAAATCAAGCCTGAACTCTCCCCAGAAACCAAGATGACTATTGAGACTGTTGTATTTTGGCCATATCATGAGAAGACATGACTCACTAGAAAAGACAATAATTCTTGCTAAGGAAGAAGGCAGTAGGAAAAGAAGAAGACCACATTACATGTGGATAGATTCAAACAAGAAGACCACAGCCCTGAGTCTGTAAGACTTGAGTGGTGCTGTTGTCGATAGCATGACTTAGAGGTCTCTCATTCATAGGATTGCCCCAAAAGTTGAAGTTGACTTGATGGCAGTTAACCACAACAATCCACCAACAGTCCCGATTTGGTAGGAACAGCTATGATTAATCCTCTGTAGTCCCATTGTTTCAGCTGTCCCTGTTTCTCTTTCCTCTTCTCACTTTCACCCTTTGCCCTCAAATTATTTCAGTTGTTACAAACTTGAGGTCAAAGTGCAAAAGTAGTTTTTAGTATGTACTCAGTGGGGATACAGGAAAAGAGCAGGTGGAATCTTGCCATTCACAGTAGACTCAGGCAAAATGCAGACTGGTGCAGCCTCTTCTAGCTTGTGTGTTGTACCTCATTAATAACTTTTGCCATCTTGACCCACACTTTAATGTTGCTTGGATGCATGTGTCCCAGTTGTCATCTGTGAAATATTGGAAGGTAAGAGGTTAACAAGAAGATTTAAGTCTATGCATTTAAAGTAGATACAATAACGGTACTTAACGTTCAAGTCCTTCAAATCCTTAATGGGTGGTATATTTCTTTCTTTCTTTTTTTAAAATTTTTGAAAATATTTTATTTATTAAAATTCTACATATAAGATCAAGACAAAACAAATACATACAATACACAAACAAAACATATTGTACAAATACAAAAAATACAAAAGACATACAATCAAAACATTTACCTCTTTACATAACATTTTCATATCATTCTAAATTCTTAACACTTTCCATATAAATATATATACCTCTTAGAATAGCTTTTTAACAATACTTCCCACTCCAACATTAGAACAAGTTTACAGTTATCCATTTCCTTTGCGGTCTTTATATTCTTAAATACACTCTGATATTCTCTCTTCTCTCTTCTAGAGTATTTCAAAAATCAACATTCACCATTTTAGCAACCTTCCGTGAATTCTTGTAATACTTTGTTACATTGTCCCATTGCTTTAAAAATTTTTCTCTGCTCTCCCCTCTTATTATATATGTTAACCTATCCATCTGGATCATATTATACAATTTTAGTTCCCATTCTTCTATTGATGGCATTTTCCCCAATTTCCATTTTTGGGCTATCACCATTCTTGCTGCTGCTGCCATATAAAATTATTGTTTTCCAACTCTTTTATCTAATTCCTCATCCATTATTGATAACAAATATGTTTTTGGTGACATTTCAAATCTTATACCCAACATTTTTTCTATTCGTAAGTGAATAGACTTCCAATATTCTTTTACTATTTTACACGATCACCATGAATGATAAAAGGTTCCTATTTCTGAGCCACATTTCCAACATTTATTTGAACATTTATTAGATATTTTCACCAACCTTTCCAGTGTTAAATACCATCTCAAATACATTTTATATAAATTTTCTTTTATATCTTGGCAGGCGGTATATTTTGTTCTTTTTAGCCATAATTTCTCCCACTGTTCCATCGGAATTTGGTGGGAGAAATTTTGGGCCCATTTTATCATAGATGGTTTGATAATTTCTTCTTCTGTGAACCATCTTAATAACACTTTGTATATAGAGGAGATGGGTTTAGGTTTCCCTGAATATATTATTACAGTTAACTCTTCATCTTTTATTTGAAATCCATTGAGTCTAATGTCACTTTTTAATTTTTCTGTAAGTTGTCTATATAAGAGCCAGTGGCATTTAATACCAGATTCATTTATCTCTTGTTATTTGATTCTAATTTGTTCTTTTTGCCTCTCTACCATGTCTTCATATTTTATCCACTTGCCAAACAATATATTTTCTTTTTTATAAAAAGTCTCATGGGGAGAGACCCACTGTGGAGTTTTCATATAGGCTCTTGTAACATACTTCCTCTATATCTTTAACAATGCATTTCTTAAATAGTGACAATTAAACTCTTTGTTGCTTTTTCCTTTATTATACCAAAGGTAATAACGCCACCCCAACCCAAGTCCATCTCCTTCTAAATTTAATAATTTAGTATTCTCTAAATTGAGCCACTCTTGCACCCAATTCAGACCACAAACATGATAATACAATATCAAATTTGGTAAAGCTAATCCCCCTCTTTCTTTGGCATCCTCTAATATTTTCATTTTTACTCTTGGTTTCCTTCCACCCCATATAAATTTAACAATTTCTTTTTGCCAGACCTTAATAACCTTATCGCACTGAATAATAGGGATCGTTTGAAATAGATAAAGAATTTTTGGTAGTATTGACATTTTAACTGTGGTTATTTTCCCCAACCATGATAATTTTAAATTACTCCAGTTCTTTAAATCTTTCAAAATAGTTTTCCAAGTTTTTTCATAATTGTTTTTAAAAAGATCAGAAATCTTATTTGTTATCATAATACCTAAATATTTAACTTTTTTGGCAATTGTATAGCCCGTAATCTGTGATATTTGGTTTCTCCTCTTCTTTCATATTTTTTGTCAGGGCTATCATCTTCTCATTATTAATTTTCAAACCCAAGTGTTTCCCAAAATCTCTGAAAACATCCTTCAACACATTTAAGCTTCCACACGCATTTTCCAAAGTAACCACCAAATCATCAGCAAATGCCCGTATTTTATATTCATTACCTTGTATCTTAACTCCTTTAATTGTTTTGGCATTTTTAATATTTATTATCAATACTTCTATTACCAATAAAAACAAGAGTGGAGGCAAAGGGCATCCTTGATGTGTTCCTCTATATATTTCAAACTTATCAGTTTTTTGGCTATTTACAATTATTTGCACATATTGTGTGGAATAGATAGACTTCATCCAATTTATAACATTTGATCCCATTTTCATTTTCTTACAAATTCTAATTAGAAATTCCCAATTTACAGTATCAAAGGCCTTCTCTATATCTAAGAAAAGAGCAATCAATTTTCTCTGGGGGTGATTCTCACAAAGTTCTAAAATATTGATTATATTCCTTATATTGTCTTTCATCTGTCTTCCCGGAAGAAATCCTGCTTGTTCTTCAGATATCAAATCTTTAAGAATTATCTTTAATCTATTAGCTAAAATCGCAGTGAACAGTTTACAGTCTGTGTTCAATAATGATATTGGTCTATAATTTTTTATATCAAGTGGATCTCTTCCCTCTTTATGAATCAATATTATATCCACCTCTTTCCACAAGTTTGGGATGTTCCCTTGTAATGCATCATTCATTATCTTTTGTAATATGGGTGCCACTTCTTGATGAAATGTTTTATAAAATGCCGCTGTATAGCCATCTGGACCCGGCGATTTCCCTTTTGTCACCTTATGGATTGCTTCCATCACTTCTACCAAAGTGATTGGCTTATTTAAACTCTCCCACTGATCTTCTGATAAAGTTACTAAATCTTGATGCGAAATATATGTTTCTATCATTCCATCTTTAATCTCTTGTTTCTTATATAACATTGCAAAATAGTTTGTGATAGTTTTCTTTATCTTCTGAGGGCCTGTATATATCATCTCTCCACTTTTTAACTTGATAATTGAAGTTTTCTCTTTTTTCTTTTTCAATCTAGTCACCAACCATTTTCCTGTCTTATTTGCCCTTTCGAAGTGATGTTGTCTAAGATATGTCAATTTTTCATTAAGTTCCATATCTAATTGCGTTTCTAGTTGTTTTTGTAATATCTTTAAAACTTTTTGTATTTCCTTGTTCGTTGGGTCTTCATTTAGTTTTCCTTCCGTCTTCCTCATCTCTTCATTCAGTTTCTGGATATTCTCTTGTTTTTTCCTGTTGATCTCTGAGTTATATTGAATAAGATATCCTCTAATTACTGCTTTTCCAGCATCCCATATCGTCACAAGATTCATATCTTTATTAAGATTTTTTTCAAAATATTCTTTGATCTGTTTACTTATTCTATTTACTAATTTCTCCTCCAGTAGTAATTTTTCTTTTAATCTCCATTTAAATATTCCTTCCGACCTTTTCCTTAAAATCATCAATATTGGATTATGGTCTGAAAGGTACCGGGGCAAAATCTCTTGTTTATTAACCATTTGTATTATAGAACTAGAAACAAAAAACATATCAATCCGTGATAGTGATGCATAGGAATCAGAATAAAATGTATAATCTCTACTTAATCCATATAGATATCTCCATGTATCCATTAATTCAAAATTCTCGATCATAACTTCAAATGAACTAGGTAGTTTTCCTTGTTTTTCTTTTATGTTTTTCCTTGATTTCCCATCTATACTTGGATTTACCAATAGGTGGCATATTTCTTGATGGGTTGTACATATGTTTCTTGTATGCCTTTTTCTTTTGTATTTGGGTGTGCTCTTGAGAAAGTATAACTAATGTTACTAGATTTTTAGTGTTATTTATGCTGACCCAACTTTATGAGTTGTATTGCATGGCCACATCCTCTGCTGCTGTCATTCTTCTATTAAACTATATGTATACTACACACAGATTTTTTTTTTTAAATTAAGCATACGTGTTGTTCAGGACAGAATGTCCCCAATGTCCATATTAAGCCAAGCCTGCTTAATGGTAAACAACAGGTTTGATAAAAGAGAGTGTTTAGTGGATTATGGTGTAAATGACACAGCTAGAGCAACATCTGCTTCTTTCATATAGCTGTCATAGTAATCAACATTCTACATTTTTCAGAAGGGTTCAAAAATAGGAAATTTTTGGCTTGGAAATCACTGCATCCTCCAAGGAAATAAGCAGACCTCTTTTATGTACTTATCTATTGTTGTTGATATTTTTGTTCAGGTAATAGCTGTAGAAATAAGAACCCTTTCTAAACACAGTTTCTCAAGAAATCAGATACT
This sequence comes from Cyclura pinguis, assembly GCA_030412105.1. Classification (NCBI taxonomy): domain Eukaryota; kingdom Metazoa; phylum Chordata; class Lepidosauria; order Squamata; family Iguanidae; genus Cyclura; species Cyclura pinguis. Next base: position 74,531,602 of record CM059603.1, on the reverse strand, counting down.
TCCTGCCCTTTCTGACCATGTGGTTACAGTGGAAAATGGGGCAGACCAGTGCACAATGTCCCAATGACTCCTATTGCAGTTGGAGCAGCTCAACAAACTATGGACTTTGCAACCGTGGTTTGTTTATTATAACAACCAAACCTGAAACTATGGCTTGTCTGTTGCTCAGGCAGGAAAGAAAGAATCCATGTTTTGGTCTTGGTTCTTGTCATTGTATCTTGTCATTGCATCTGAATATACCACATGTCTGGAGCATTCTGCTTCTAATATGATGAAACACATAAACATTGCATGCTACTCCTTGGTTCATGCCCAGTGTCCTCAGTTTAGCTGTGCATACTTCCTTGCTTAAATGAACACTCCTCTCAAAATTGCTCCCTGGTGGTAAAAACTGGACTAGAAACCTGGAAGACCAGGTTTTGAAGCCATGCTAAGCCATGGAAGCCCATTGGGTGACCTTGCACAAGTCATAGTCTCTCTACTTTAAATGAAGGCAATGGTAAACCTCCTCTAGATAAATATTGGCAGGGTCACCACAAGTTGGAATTGACTTGAAGGCATATAACCACCCTAACAAATAAATTATGCAAATTGAACATATTTCCATAATTCTGCATACTCTCCTTGATTTACTATGCATCTGCAAAAGCAATTGTTTTGCAGGGCAATGAAATTCTGTGTTCAGCCACTGGACTGGTTGCTCAGCTCCATCTGTAGCTTCTTGAGACTGAAAGTTAATGTACCTAACAAGCATATTTTTATAGTTATAAAGATATTATATTTTTTAAGCAAACTACCCTTAAACTATGATGATGGTTCTTGATGAGGTTTCTTCATTTTGGTTGTTGTTATGTGACTTCAAGTCATTTCTGGCCATTCCTGCACTAGACTATTTTTGTCCTATTATTCTACTTTCAACATCCTATGGAATCCTGGGGTTTGCAGTTTAGAGAGGGGCCTCATAGGCCCCTCCCTAAACTGCAAATCCCAGGATTCCATAGGATGTTGAAAGTGGAATAATAGCACTATAACAGTCTAGTGCGGAAATGGACTTGTGTTGACCCATTGTAGTCTAATGCTCAGACCACTATACTGCACTGGCTCTCAGGTTTCTTCATAGCTTTGAAATGCACATTAGCCAAAGTGCAGGTCTGAATATTTTAAAGGTAACATAAGCCATTTATAAGTGGGCAGGCATTTAATGATTAGAGGAGCATGGGGTGGTCTTACCTATATGTTTAGATTTCTATATTTTGAAATGCAAGTCTGTGTGAAGAACACATATGTGACTGCACCAGTGGAATATGAGCAATACTGCGATATGTCTTGACTTAGAGGGCGAGGTTGGGTTATACCTGGAAATGAATGAATCCACATGTTAGGCAAAGTAGGGGAAAAAAGCTTTCCGAAAACTTCCTGGCTCCAAATGATGTTTGCTCACACATTAACAGCCAGAGTCCAGATGGTTCTCAATAATAAATCAGAAGCAACACTCTCGAAGTGCTAGATAGTTGGTCAAATCTTTGGCATAGAAGTCATTATCTGAGGAATGCCTCCCTCTCCTAACACGTATGGGCATGTTTTATTACGTGCAGGGAAAGCCATGAGTCAGCTTGAGTATCAGTGCTCTAGACAGCTAATAATTTGCTTGGTTAGGAACCTAGCCAGTCTTCAAAGTTCCTGGTGCAATGGGAAATAAGTGGAAATTGCTGCAGAGTGCTTCTAGGGTCATACAATCAATTTTCATGCTCGTATTTGAAATCACATGTGTACTTGAATTTACCTATTTGAGCAAAGAGGCTCCAAGTTTTCTCCTGATTTTTCCTGAAATGGTGGAGCCATTCTTTTTGAACAAAGAAACATGTTTCCAGGTGCTCAAAAGATGGTAATTTTATTAGTATAAAAACCTGGTGCATTTTGGCTTGTGTATATACTTAAGTCTTTTCACTTGTCTTGTAATCAGTTAGAATTTCTGGTTCAGAAAAAATATGAAATTTGATTCTAAAACGTCCACCAAAGAAGACCTTAAGAGTTCACACAATCTGAAATACGTTGAGCTTTTCTGCTAACAAAACAGCCATGTTTTCAGCATTGATTTAGAACACTGTGAATTGTTTTGCTACAACGCAAATAAGTTCTAGACTGGCTGGAAGGATAAACTCTAATAACTTAGATGGGGCATGATAAAATCATACATCTTTGCCTTCAGCAAAAGAACTAACTGGGCTTTATCTTTCATGCTTCATTAAATGAAGGAAATGGGTGTGCCATAGCTCCCACAGAAACAATTTTATCTGGTTGGTAATGGCCCGATCTAATTCTAATCAAGGTATTTTTGCCCACAGTTTCAATTGTAAAGACATGATGATGCCATGACTATTTTATATAGAAAACTATTGCATTGCTGTTTCATGTGGTTTACCGGGATGCATATAGGATCTCTGCTGAGCTGCGTATCAAGGGAATGTTTGAAAAAGCACATTATTTTGTGCTTTTGTCCATATCAGTGACCTTGCACTATCTATGCACATGTATTCCATTACCGTGCAAATTAATTTGATGTTGATGATGATGACATGACGATAATCATTGATTTGCCAGGGAGAGATGCTTGTGGTATTTTCTATTCAGATGCCAAAACAACCTGGCTAGCCATGAATACAATGCATTTTGACTGGTGTGGGTGTGGGCGACATCTTTTGTGACTTTATCTCAGGCAACCTGGTTCTGCAATGTTGAGCATGGTGGTTTGCAAAAATGTCTTCCATTGTTTGAGATCAGAAATATAACAAACATCTGGACTTCATGTTAAAGACGGCACTAATGAATTCTGAGCAAATATATCTGACAGGAACAAAAAAAAAAGGCCTTCACGTTCTCATAAAAACTCTTATGTATCTCTCTTTTCAAAGCCATAAATATACTGAATGTAGTCTGTACTTTACGTTGGCTGGAGACATAATGAAGGCCAGAAAGAAACAAAACAGAGTAGCTAAGCGGGCTTTCAATATGGACAGTTTAGTGTTTGCCTTCACAAGCTCCAACATTTTACAGAGCTGGTTCTTAGATTACAGATCCTGTATCAACAATATATTTTCTGCAGGATTTTTTTTTTGGGGGGGTGGTTGTTTGGTTTTCATGCCAGCCACTCTTTCTCAGCAGCACTGCTACTGTATTTTTGCTTTCAGATATTTGGCAAGAAAATAAGGTCCTCCTGAAGGCCAGCATGGTATAGTGGTTTGAATGTTGGATAGGGATTCCAGGAGGCCAGGGTTTCAATCTCTGTTCAACTGTACTATATCTCTGAGTGACTTTGGGCAAGTCAGCCTCTCTTAGCTTCATAGGAAGGTAATGGCAAATATCCTCTGATCAAATCTTGTCAAGAAAACCCTCTGATAGTTCACTTTAAAGTCCTCATGAGTAAGAAGTGACTTGAAGGCTTACAATAACATCAGAGGTCCTCATAATCCTGGTGGATTTATGCTCATTCAGTTATGAGATGTTTATTTGTGGATTTTGCTCATGTTTTTAGTGGGAAATGAACTTTCTGTTGCTTTTCTCCATGTGGACAAATTAGAATATATGTAGCTCTGGGAGACTCTTAATAGAACAAGTACATTTGGCACCAAGATCTTTTATTTCATTACTTACAGTCATGAACGTATCCATAAAATGTACTCCATTAAACAACAGGAAAGATAACAAGTGAAAGAATACTCTGGGGTCAATGCAAGCGGCTGTAAAACATGAAGGCACTGACCAATAATGCTGTAGCAGATTATTCCAAATATTTACAGTAATAACATTCAATTGGAGCAAGCATGAAAACAGAATAAACAGAAAGGCTTCTGCAGAATTGGAGAGAAATTACTACTCCAATGGGTGTCACAGTTTATAAACAGAAAGCAGTTACTGAAAAAGATGTTTTGGGGCTGCATCTCCTAGAATCTGCTAGTAAGAATGACCACTGACCATGGTGAATGAGATTTTGTTTCTTTGGAAGTCATAGTCTAAATATGTTGCTTTTTCAAGCTCAGGTAAATTGTTATTTAAGTTGAACGCAAACAAGCTTTGTCACTGTCTAACCTTTTATGCACGTATCTGGAAAATTCTGACTGGAGATTGAGAAGTTTTTTTTCTGTGATTTTATTCTCATAGGCAAGAGACCAATGGAGACTCTAATATGTAGCCTTTATGCATAATGGATTTTTCATCCCATGTGACAACATAAAGCATAATTTGTTAATTGAAATATTATCCTGCAAATTAGTAGGACATGTTCCAAAGGGGGCAACAATACATTGCATGTACATAATATGATGGAACGTAACACGCTGTTGCCTTTGGGATGGGATTAGTCTAAATAACTAATTAAAAAAATACAACAAGATGTTTGTTGTTATGTGCCTTCAAGTCTGGTATATGGTGACCCCATTCTAGTGTTTTCTTGGCAAGATTTATTCAGGATGTAGTAGCTCAGAAATGTCACATGTGCAAAGTCTCTCAGTATGATTTACACCATGTATTTTTGGAGGTCAGGAGTTAGATCAGGAGGTGCAGACTTGTTCTTCTTCAAAAGTTTCTCATGCACAGATACATCATCTGCACAGGGTGTTTGTGTACCACATATCCTAATTCAACCTTATGATACATGGTATTAGACAAGTTTGATAGTCTTGTAAACATGTAAACATGCTCTATGTAACTATGGATAGAATGAAAGCCTAGAGGTTACTGCTATATTTACCAGAGCCAGTAAAGCTATACTTTTAAACCTGCAAGTGATGGCTCCTTTAGGAATTCACAGTGGAACAAAATGGATAGGGTGCCAGAAGAGTTTTTATAGTTAAAGCATAATCATAGGAATGTGGTCTGGTTTTATCAATTATTGGATTAGCAGCCAAGTCACAACCGGTTAACTATCATCCTACATAATCATGATCTATATCCCATGTAGCAACTTCAAGGTGCTACACAACAACAAATAAAACAACATTCTACATTATACCTTTACACAGCAAAAAGAGCAGCCTACACTAGTTAGCTTTTGGTTTTTGCTATCTGCAGAAGCCTTTTCCCTCTCAGTTACAGTACTGTGAAGATGTGGGTTGGCTTGATGGATGAAGTCCAGCCATAACACATTTTTTATTTGTTATGAGCAGAAAAAAATACAAAAATTCATACAGATTCAAAGCAGGCGACACATTTAGGAACCTCTAAGCAGTAGATAAGAGCAAGGAGTTACATTCAGGGCTATTAGCTGTAGCTTAAAAGATAAATCACAATATAAAATTAAATATGATCCTTACTAGTTATGGCAGAAGATATGGAAGTAGAACGTGGCAGTGTGTATGTGTGCAGCAGGTACTAGCATAAAGCAGAGCTTGGGAAAAGAAGTTTTTTTTTTTGAACCATAACTCCCAGAATCCTCTTATAACAGCTCTGGCAAAAAGTGTGTGATAAAAAGGTTGTTGACATACCAAGTCAACATGAATAGAAGTTGATCCAGAATATGGCATGGAGTAATTGGTACATGCCCATTCTCTGATTTCTTGGAAAATGCAACACATTTGCTGCTGAGGACATATAAAAGTCTTCCTGAACGACTTACAGGTTTGTTTTAGCAGCAGACATCACAGGGAAGCAACCTGTTGAGATCATATAAAGAAGAACCCCAGGTCAAAAAAGAACTGAACACAGTGATATTATGTGTTGATCTCCTTTTTCTGAATACTGTAAATCCATCACAATTTAAGGAGCCTGCTTATGGTGCTGAAATATGTGGAGGAGTCCTTCCAAAGTTTGTTTTCTCCTTTTGGATCTAAAATGCAAATATCCAGGAAGGAAGAACACAAGGCCTTTCAGATGTAGTTGGATTGTAATTTTCCATCTGCCCAAGCTAGCATAGCCAGTAGTGAGGGGTTATGGCAACTGCAGACCAACAGCGTCTGAAGGGCCCATGTTCCACATCTCTGCTATAAAGGCTATAATTGTAAGCTTATTTACCTGTGAGAATGCCACATTGAACTTAACAGTACCTGCTTCTGAATAGATGCATCAAAATTTGTCCTGTTGGTGACTTTTAAAAATTAATTATATTTACTAGAAAAATGCCAACAGTCATAACAGAAGGAATGGACAAACGTGGAGGAAGAAGTCCTGTATTACGTGAGGGGCACATAATTAGTATCAATATTTGAGCCACTTGTCATCTTGCCATAAAAATAAGAAAATAAATGAAAAAAGAGAAATTATTTCTGTTGTTGGCTGAAAATAAAAGGGTGTTATATATTTACATTTGAAGTACAAAGGCTTATAGATCTGCACCCTCTTGCTCGGATCAAAACTTTCAAAACAGGCATGAAATATTACACAAAAATCGCAATTTACCTTGGCTTCTCTCAGTCCTAAGCAGAAAGTTCTGACAAAACCACTTGTTTTTATTAGTTCTTCAGTCTGTGTTGCTTGTGGCTGAGAACCAAGCTAGACATTTGGAAATATCACATGGCACAGAAAGATTCCCCGTACAACCTTACTTCAGCATACAGCAGGAGGACTGCATGTTTGCATATTCTGTCTGCTTTACTGGGAGACATAAACTTGAGTTTAAGGAAAAATGTCCCTATTTTTGTGTAACAGGAAGAAACTTGACGATTACAATTAGTTTCTATGCTGCAATGGAACATTCTGTCTGAAGGAAAAGGATCAGCTCTTAGAACACTGACAGACGTGGATATAAACATTTAATATGGTGAAGAATATAAACATTTGATATAGTGAAGAAAAGCCCTTTCCATCATACAGGAAAAGCCAAGGAAGTTCACTTCTGTCAGGAAGGACAGAGACAAATCTGTTTTTAGGCTGGTAACCCGATCATTGGAAAGCTGAATAGAAAACATACTGGGAGAGACTGATGCTAAGAAAGTAGGGTTACCAAATATGAATATAATGAAAATGAGACAACGTCCTGAAAGGCAAGATAAGTTGGAGTTAGGGATCCTATCTTGTTTCCTCTCTTAGTTCCAAAAATAAAAAGGACAATTGGGAGAAAATTTAAAATATGCAATAGGTAATGTTACTTTATGGACATAAAATGTATGCTGTATAATTTAATGTACGATTTGGATTGCTCTCTTTGCTGCATGAAAGACTATTTTTCCAGGACTGGGGCCCATGGGGGATGCTGTCCCCAACCTGACACCTGTTTTGGGGGACATCTGGTGATGGCCTTTTCATTCTTCCAAGCATCTTGGGAAATATTTTAACACTTGTAGTCCTGTGCACTTTTTTTCCTTTGCTGTGATATTACTGTGGCTTCATTCTGTGATGAAAGAAGAAAAGAAGAGTAAAAATCCTTCTTCGTTGCACGTATTGCCACCATATAGGAACAAAGATGTTCTCTATATCATATCTTGTCACACAGAAGTCAGGTTTTCCACCATCAATGCTCTGATTATTGTCTTTCCTGTTTGAGCTCCCTGAGTTTCTCTGTATACCAGGGAACCTATTTACTAATAGGCCAGAGAGGATATTTGGGGGCAACAGTGTTAATAGCTCTGGTTAGAATTTGATTCCATTTCTTAACCAGAGGATCATCAGTTTCACCAGTCCTAAAACCCTCTAAGGCCTCCTGGAATCTCAAAGGATTCGTTAGCCTTTGCGGGAAGACCATTTTAATAGGTCCTTCACCCCTGCAGGTGCAAGTTGTAGCTGTGATGCTAGCCCTGACCAGAAAATTACCTCTCCTTGACAACTCACCTCTGTCACAAATCCATATGTTCCAAACTGAAAACCTCATCAAGGGTGTGTTCTGCTGAATATACAGGTCCTGAAACCAACTGGGATAGACTCATATTTGTCATGGATCCAATGAACTCTCGAGCTGCACTGGACAAATTGCCCTCCAATGGTATGCTGAAGCTGCCCAGAAACAAAAGTCTGGGAGACTTCAACAACAGCTGTGAAATCAGTTCCATGAGCTCAGACAGGGAGTCTGATAACCAGCAGGGTGGACGGTACGCTAACAGAATCCTACTCCATCCTTGGTTTTCAGACTCAGGTATACACACTCAATGTGGCTCAGGTCCCTAATAGGTATTCCGGTCAGACTAAGATGGTCTATACACAGCACAGCTACCCCACTGCCCGCCCATGTTTCCTCACCTGCTTGCTATCATAGCACCTGGCTGGGAGAGCCTGAGCCCATATCAGGCCACTATCATCACCCAGCCAAGTTTCTGTGAAGCATTCCAGGTCAGTTTCTTCATCCTTGAGGAGACAGAATCATAAAATCATAGGATAATAGAATTGGAAGAGACCATAGGGGCCATCCAGTCTAACCCCTTGCCATGCAGGAACACACACTCAAAGCATCCAAAGCAGATGGCCATCCAGCCTCTGTTTAAAAACCTCCAAAGAGGAGACTCCACCACACTCTGAGGCAGCATATTCCATTGCCAAACAGCTTTAACTGTCAGGAAGTTCTTCTTGAGGTTCAGGTGGAATCTCTTTTTGAGTAATTTAAATCCATTGCTCCTTGTCCTAGTTCCTGGAGCAGTGGAAAATAAGCCCGTTCCATCTTCAATATGACATCTCTTCAAATATTTAAGCATGGCTATCATGGCCCCTCTTAACCTTTTTTTCTGCGGACTAAACATACCCAGCTCCTTAAGCCGCTCCTCATAGGGCATGGGTTCCAGATCATCCACCATTTTGGTCACCCTCCTCTGGTCACATTCCAGCTTGTCAATATCCTTCTTGAAATGAGGTGCCCAGAACTGGACACAGTATTCCAGATGAGGTCTGACCAAAGCAGAATAGAATGGTACTATTACTTTCCCTGATTTAGACATCATATTCCTATTGATGCAACTAAGAATTGTGGTGGCTTTCTTGGCTGCTGCATCACACTGCTGACTTGTGTTCTACTAAGACTCCTAGATCTGTTTCACACATGCTGTTGTCCAGCCAGGTGTCCAGCAAGATCATATTTTTAACTGACCTATCAGGAAGTAACTTACAGAAAGCTTTAGAACAAGGGTAGAATCATGCAGTTCACTGATTAAATTGTATATGCCCATTTGTCTCCACTATGTGTTCAAAAGCCAGGACTGGGCATCCATTTGGACACACAATCGTTAAAAATGCCTTGGTTGGAAGGGACCTTAAAGGTCATCTAGCTAGTAGAGGAATCTGAGCACTATTTCTGATTTTAGCTTCTTGTGGTCACACCACATTATTTATGTTGTATCTGTAAATGTAGTTAGATGTTCTCTTTATCCTCCATTGCAGGTTAGCAGATATAAGGCTATGACTTTCAAGTTCAATGTTTCTTGTTTTTGCTTATGGTTCATTCATATGAGTCTTTTTGCTGGCAGTTTTGAGGGCCCTTGTTTGCTTCTTTGTATATCTAAAGCCAAAAAATATGAGCACACCCAGAACTTTAAAAGCATTTGATCAATTTCATGTCAGTACAAGCCTGCTTTTAGTTCTGGAACTTCCTTGAATAAGAATATCATGTGCTCAATCAACAGATCATTTTTCCACAGGAATAATAACCTTATTATTCTTCTGTACACAGCACAAAAATGTTACTTTGTAAATCTGTACTCAAATTGGAGTTTGGGAGGACCCAAGTTAATGAAATCAAGTTGATAATCTCTTCCTCCATCTGATCCAAACACAAATAGATAATGTGTGCCTTGTATGGTTTCCAAAAGAAAAGGGATCCCTCTTGCAAGAGGAAATGTGAGTCATCTAAATTAAAAGTTTTGCGAGAAAATACCCCGGTTGAAAAAACCTTTTGGAAAATAATGCAACACTTTGCTCCCATGCTGGCTCCACTAAGCTCGATGCAAAACTTTCTGAGGAAATGGAACTGCTTTCCTGCAACACAGAGAGATGTTTTCAGGCAAAAGATTAGCATCATTTGATGTTTAGCATCAACACTCGAAACAGAGAACTCTTTTGTGTAATAAATTACAATATATATCATTATTAGCACTGTTCATCCATTGGCTGAAACCATTCTTCTTGACCTTCAATTAGCCATAGTTTAAACATTCAGCTTGGAGAGATCATATACTTGTAGTCTAAGATGCCAAAGGAAGTTCACAGAAGGACAGCTTCCTCCTCTCACTCCACCCTCACCACCTACGCCTCACAAAGGAGGGTCATGGAGATGTCCCAAACAATGGTGATTGGAAACACACACACACACACGCACACAAGCACACACTGATGTTTTTGTGTGGTTTTTAATCTGTTGTGGTTATTGCTGTGTGCTTTCAAGGATTTCCAACTTACGGCAATCCTAAGGTGAACCTATCACAGAGTTTTCTTAGCAAGATTTGTTCAGAGGAGGTTTGCCACTGCCCTTTTTTGAGGCTGAGAATGTGACTAGCCCAGGGTCATCCCGTGAGTTTCCATTGCCAAACCAGGATTCAAACCCTGGTCTCCAGGGTCCTAGTCCAATGGTCAAACCACTATATCACACTGGTTTTTACAATTTGTAAGCTGCCTTAAGTCTCATTATTCAGACAGGATGTAAATGAATAAAACAATAATTACCATGTAATAATTCCATTTTTTCTAATAACAATGGTATAATTACTTTATTGTAACTTCCTTCCTTTTGCAGTGTGACTGTAATTTTTCAGTTACATTTGTAATTATTCCAGAAGGTAAGGAAGGAATGTTGCATGGCTCAAAATACTGCTCCTGCTGTGCTTTGTGCTATTCCTTCATGTTCTGTGGTGGCTGTTGAAGTGATGACAAGGTGGACAGCAGGAGAGTGAGTTTTGTATCAAAGGTCGGTAGCTTTGATAATCCAAATATTTGTTAAAAAATAAATAAAAGTAACTATTTATTTCGAGACTAGGCTGGTGGGTACACATGTCAGGGCTTTCTCTGGAGCAGCATTCTGATTGTGGACCTCGCATTGAAGAATGGTCAGGCTCGCTCCATCCCTTCTGAGTTTCCAGCAGCCACTGAAGACCATGCTGTTTTGTTCCACCTTTGTATACCTTCTAACATCTCACATATGAAAACTGGGATACATATGGCCAAGTAACGTTAGAATGTGGTCAAGAAGGTAAAAAGTTATTAATGAGGAAGAACAGGCAGGCTAGGAGAGACTGCAGCTGTTTGCTTTTCCTCAGCCTACTGGGAAGGGCAAGGCTCCCCGCTCCTCTCCTTTCCTCAAGGCTGTGTTAATGAATGCAAAGGACTTTTGCACTTTGAATTCAGTCTGCAGCATTTGAAACAAGCTGAGGATACAGAGAGGAAAGTGGAAAGAGGAGATAGAAATTGGGACATTTTAAATGCAACTGAAATCATAGAAAACAGGGTTAATCAGGATTGTTCCTGCCAAATAGGGACAGGTAGAAGGTAAGCCTTTGGATCTTAAAATTAGGGGTGGCTGCTACAGCTGCTTTCTAAACTGTCTGGTTTTGGAGCTATTGTTAAAGAGAAATTCAAATTGGGTTTTGGAGTATTTGACAAACTAGAGTGTTTTAATTTTTTTTTAATAGATCTGGCCTCCTATGCTTTCTACTATCCGATGCCTATTATTCTAGATGGGCTTCACTATATGAAAACAAAGTAATGTCCCTGGGCCTAAGATAAGATTCTCTCCTTTTACTAACTGAAACGGAGTGCTTCAAAACTGTTAGGGCCTGCCTCTTGGAGAGGGAATGTCACCTTTCATATCCATCACCCCCTAGGGTCTGTTCCCCGTTGATGCTTGGTGTGTCTCCCCAGCCGGGTAGAATCCCAGATTATTTTCAAACTCTTACGTTGCTGGTGGCAAGAAAGGCCTTTCTACTTGCAAGGCTGAATGTACATCCTTCGAATGTGACCAAGGGTAGATATTTACAGATCCCTTTCTTAAAGCGTACGTGCCATTGTGTACAAGCTCCTGATGATCTCTCTCATATTATGTTGAGCTGTCTATTGTATTCAAATTCAAGGAAAAGCTGTTAAGGAGACTATTGGAAATGAATATCTGCCTAGATAGGCTATCTGTAGAACACTTATTGGATGACCGAAACCTGCAGGTTACTAGATTAATGGCTAATTTCCTGGTTGAGGCGGCAAATTTATGGTTTAAACTGTCAAGCAAGGATCCTTGATGTCTTATTGATGGGTATATGTTTATGTTATAATATGCCTAATAAAGGTCAATTGAAATTGAAAAAAATTGAAATTTTTTAAAATTATATTATTTATACCATAGGAGCAAACATCATTACTCATAATGCAAATACAGATAATAATACAGATAGTAATACAGATACATAATACATGGAGCAAAGAAATAAACATAAACATAAACTTCATAATACAGTGGTTAGCAATTTTTCTTCTTCATACTAAACAGAGATTAAATAAAATAATAAAAGGAGGGACTTTTTTCACTTATTCTTCTAAAATTGATTTAGACGTTCTCTCATCCTTATAGTTGTCCTTCTTATAATCCTTCTATACTTATTACGGAAGTTATCTCCCCACCTTTTTCCCAAATAGTTTGCCAAACATTCTCAGTCTTTACTAAAACTATTCAATGTTTATCTTTCTCTTCGCTTAGTAATACAGTCAATCTGTCCATTTCTAATAAATCATATAATTTTAAAAGCCATTCTTCTTCAGACGGTAGTGCATCTCTCTTCCGTTGTTGCACACAGATAATTCTTATTAATATTTTTTTTAAAAAAGTTATTTACTTAATGTTTTAAATTGTTGTTACCTATTGTGCATAGACTTGGAGGCCCTGATGGTTCAGGAGGTAATAAACAAATGTCATAAATAAACAAATTTACTTTTTAGGAACTGGAAGTAAGAGCTGTTTTTTTGAAAAATGAAATTATAACAGTAACTATTGTGTGAGGCTTTGTAACTATAGTCAGACCTTCACATTTGCGGGTTTCACTTTTGTGGATTTAATTATTCACGGATTATTTGCTGTCACCTCTGCTGCTGCCCTATGCCGTTTTTAATAGGGACTGCAAGCTTTGTGAGACTGAGAAACTGTGAACAAGGCTTGTAAGTCCCTCTTAAAAATGGTGTGGGGCAGCAGCAGAGGTGACAGCAGTAAGCCCCACCAGCCACCCACTTCTGCTTTGTGAAGGAACCCTGATACCTCAAAGGAATCCACAGTGGGTTGAATATGATGATCATACTTTTTTTGTGTGTTAAATATACTTTGGGAGGGCCTTGAATTATTCATGTTTTTTTCATTTTCACAAGGGTCCTGTTTCCCTAACCCTAGCGGATGTGGAGGGATGACTATACCGAAGCCTCATAACATAGTTACAGTTATACTTCTATTAAGAAAAAAAGTCTTTTCACTTTGAAGGGTAACTTTGCCAGTGGGTCTTCATGTCTATCCTAGGTGCTGATTTATTGAAAGTAAGTGAGTAAGAGCTGCTTGCCAAGACCCCCAGTTAAAGTTGACTAAATTCCTTGGTGGAGGTATATGGCAAATTTGAAAAGAACATGGCCTATGCTACAGCCATAGCTATATAGAAAAAAAAAGTTACACTGTTGCTGAGAACTGGAATGGATGTGTGCTAAACACTGTATAATCTTAGTCACTTTCACCTCATACCAACAACCTTTGCATCTGCTTTACACAATTCAATGAGTATTGGATGAACAATGCTATGGAAAATAACATGAATCAAACACAGAATAATTACTTCAGCATGCATAGCTAAAGCTTTGAACTTGACACAAGGCCCAGTTTTCTAACAGGCAGATGCTATCTTGAAACTCTGTGTAACTCATTATGTTAAAAATAGGATATCCAGTCAAAGCTCTCTGGCTTCTAAACTATTCACAAAATGACATTCCATGCAAAGATAATGATTGCTAACCCTCTTAACAGAGACAAACTCTGCAGGGCTGATCCCAAATTTGTAGCACTTGGAAAAGTAACTTTTCTGGACTGTAGTTTCAGAAGAAACAACTACCATAAAGCCTTCTGTGTGCAGTCTCCCATGTCATGTTTAATTTGGACCATATGTAGTTAAACACAGATATCAATTTACAAACTCAATGGCCTTTCATTTTCTTAGAATAGTGTGTACACCATTAAAATGTGGGGGGTTTTTTTTGGGGGGGGGAGGAAAGATTAGAGTGAAGTAGCATTTTTATCTCTCTCTTACACATCTTTTCAGGATGCTCATATTTTAGAATTAGGTATTTGTGCCCAGGGATAAAAGTATCCCTCAATATAAGCCATGTAAAGAATGCTGGGTTATGGCCATCTCTATTATTAGGCTGAGTGAGGCAGCTACTTCTATCAAGAGATCCTTGGGAACAACAACTGTAACCCCTCAACCAGTCTTCCTGGCAGCCACTTTGTTGGCATGTCATAAACTAGCCTGCTATCTGCAGGTGTGGTGGAAGACCTTAGGCCATGGATGATGCTAAAGCAAGATTTAGTCACTTGTTTGGTCAGAATTCAATTGCAGAATTGAAGGAAGGGGGAAACCATCTTGGTTTTTTCCCCTCTGGCACCAAAATATGTTGGGTTGGCTCTTTCAGGAGAAGTGGGGAGTAAAAGAAGGGGAAGCAAGAGCAAGAGAGCAAGGGGGAAGATTTGAAGGAGAGCAAGGGGGCAGATTTCCAGTTACTCTGGAGAAAGAACCTGAAAATGGGAAGTCTGTCTGTACTGTTTTTCATTAAGCTGGATAAGACTGTTACCAAAACCCACTGTTACCTTTCCAGAATGAATCAACCATGGTGAACTGCAGGAATCTGCTACACCAGCAGTCCTCAACCTTTCCTTTACCGTGGACCCCCTTTAAATATCTTTTGTTGCTGTGGTCCACCAAGACTTAACTCAAGGTGGCTTCTGGCTGTTTGGGACACAGCAAGAAATGTCACATCCTTTCTCTCAGCCAGTCAGTCATTCACTTGCATGCTTTCATTGCATGCAGAAGCAGCAAGTGCCAAGTCATTTTTTGCTATCAGTTATTCTCCTAACTTTTAAACAGTTTGAGCTATTATAACGAAACTTTGTGCAAATGATGTCTATCACTGGCAAAAGTCTCCTGATCTTTGAGATCAAGGTATGAATATTAGTCTGCCTTTTCCTTCCTTCCTTCCTTCCTTCCTTCCTTCCTTCCTTCCTTCCTTCCTAATTGCAAAATCCCATAACATTTCTTCCAGCCTTCACAGAACCCCTGTGAGGACATTGTAGGGGTCCACGGACCACAGCTCAAGCATCCCTGAGCTACACTACACATAGACAGTGGTATCACCCCACTTTTTTATTTCAGAATCATCCCTGCTAGTAACAGGAAAGCTAACATTTGCAAGAGGATTTCTGCTGTGACTTCCACAGCATGTTTTCATTCTGCAGCATTGGATACACAGTTGCTGTTGCCACTGCCTATTCAGCATGGGCTTGATCATAATAGCTTGGTATGCTGACAGTGCATCTTCTATTCTGTTTCATTGGGCCATATTGTGCCTCTGCCTCCCTCCTTCATATTTTACATTGGGGGTGGGAGTATGCTACTCTTTCCCGCCTGTGGCTTTTTCCTGCTTTGAGTCCAATGAATGACTCTGGATAAACTGTATCAGCTGGGGAGTCCAGAACCTCCCCTCTCAACACTGGCAGGCAGCTTGTTATTAATTTTGCTTACTTGCAGGTACTTGAAGGGAGAGAGCAGATTGATTTCTCCATTTATTATCATTCAAACATCCTTAAATATGAAGTCTCTTACAAGCACAATGTGTACTTAGAATTCCCCTTCAGGCGCTCAGTGTAGCTTACTCCCCTGTTAAGTGTGCATAGGATAAATTTCAAGCAGGCTTTATTATTTCTGAAAGAGCTCAGTCACCATAGCTGTCTTAATATTTCTTAGTACTTGATCGTTTAGTACCTAACAGATAACTCTTAAGGAGACTTAACAATGTAGGAGTCTTATTAGTATAATTTTGCCAAATCATTTCAGGGCAGGCTCAGCCCTCCAGTCTAGTTTTTGGGGGTTTGGGGTAAAGCCCCCTTGATCCACCCTTTTGGGTCCAAGACATCAGCTTATAACTGGAATCTTGTTTCTTGTATTATAATTTGATCCAGCCACGCCTTTTGACAGCCAACTAGGAGTGGTATAATTATTCTTAAGATAGTCCTCTCCCCAAATATACTTGGACCACAGTTTCCATAAGGATTAGCCATTATATCTGATGGTAAGGGAAGATGGGAGGTCCAGTTCAACACTGTTTGGATGGCCCCTCATTTCCCATCCTCATTCTGCGGGCATTTTTGCACTACATTGTTATAGTGCTGTTATTCTGCTTTCAACATTCGGCAGAATTCTGGGATTTGTAGTTTACTGAGGCCCAAGAGCTCTCTGGCTGAGAATACTAAATGCCCCTCCCTAAACTGCAAACCCCAGGATTCCGTAGAATGTTGAAAGTGGATAATAGCACTATAACAGTGTAATGCGGAAATGGCCTAAGACGAAACTATCATGGGGTTTTCTCGGCAAGATTTGTGCACCTAGGGCTTGCCACTACCTTCCTCTGAGTCTGTGTGTGACTTGCCCCAGGTTGCTCAGTGGGTTTCCGTAACTGATTGGTGATTCAAATCCTGGACTCCAAGAGTCCTGGTCCAACATTCAAACCGCAATACCATACTGGCTCATATCATTTATGCAGTCCTTGACGTACAGGAGTATTGAAGAGACCCAGATCCATTCTATCTGATGATGTCCCCCTTATCTACAGCATTTAGAATCCAACAGAAGGAAGCATGGTTGGTCTGAAGCAGAGATGGACAGTATATAGGCAGCATGTGGTCCCTTCATACATTCTTATAGCTTGCTTTTGCCCCCCACTATTTGTGGCTATACTGTGACATAGTATGGTAGCACCGCCCTGATACTTTACTTTAAAACAAGTGGTGCTGGAACATCATTATATATGTCTTGCCATTTCATATATGCACAATTAATTTCATATCTTAAAAAAAATATCTCCAGCTATATATAGCTAGTATTGTAAAAGACTGAACAAACACGATTTTAAAAACATGTTCCCATTTATGCACAGTTCTAGAAACTCATATTAACTTACTCCTTCAAGCTGAAATCTAACTCTCGAGGAAGTAAAAAATAAGCTAAGTAGCTCAGGTTTGTGTCACAATTGCAAAATCATATTGTCCTTGAAAAGCAGACAAACTTCTTATTTGTAATCAAGAGGGTTTAAAGAAATATTTACAGACTCTTCGTACAAGCTAAAAAAAAAAAAAAAATTGCTGAAGACAAGTATATTCCAGTAAGAGGTTGCAAAAATCATTGCTCATCCGTCTTTAATCTGTGTGCACTTGCCAGTATTTTGGAATTATAATTTTAAGAATTAGTATACAACACATACCAGTTAACATCTTTTAAAAATTTTAAAAGTGTGAAATATCTCCTAGGGTTGGATAAATAAGATTCCTCGCTCTGGTTTTATATATATGTGTATGTGTGAGCGTGCATATATGTTTCTGCTTCATGGTTCTTTCCAGGAATTCTTTGCAAGGTATTCTGTAAGTCGATGGTTGTACGTTGTAGCTGCCTGGCTTATTAAGTGAATATTGAGTCAAGAATACTTTCCTGTTAAAGGGTAGATGATAAAATGGTTATTGAATGAATCATCAAATATCTACACAGCTATGATTTTGGCAGTCTGTGCCAGTATAATTGAGACTTTTTTCTCTCTCCCTCTTGTTAAGGATTTTTATGGCGACAAAAACATGCCCTGGATTTTAAGACATACTGAGGGTTGTGTGGTAGAAGGGAGGAGGACCATCAGTTTTGGCAGAAGCAGTTGGGTATGGTGGAAGTACATCACTGGGTCTTGGGCTATAATTTTGAGTGATATGCATGTAAGATTGAGCCCTTGCACTTTTGAAGAAAGAATTGGATACAGAGTTACAGGAATTTGGCACTCTGTAAATTCTAGCTTATCTTGGGAGATTTAATTTTTGCCAAATGATTATGTCTAGAGTATGGCGCACTGGTTTTTATAGCATACAACTATAGTTTGCAGTTGATTTGTATTTGAAAGGAAGCTTTCATAGTTATTCTTGAAGAACAGCTTTGGGTTTATTTTCTTACTAGAAGAGTAGTGAGCATTAGAAGTCCTTCTTTGCTTTCAATAAACTGTTTCTTTGCACTCTCAGAGATCCACACCCTCTTGTTTTTCCTGCTTATGGCAGTGTCTTCTGTTCTACTTAACAAACTGTATTCTTCCAGATGTTGAACCAGGCAGTGCAACAGCAAAATCAGGAAGTTCTGACAGGAAGTTCCCTCAAAGAAGCAGTACTTCCTATTGCAATGCTCCAGTTCAGATTGCATTCACTTGCAGAGTACTATGTCTGGAATTTTTCCTGAAGTCACCTTGAAATACTCTAGGGAAAGACACACTCCCTAGTTGTAGGGGATAAGGAATAGGTGCAAACCACTTCTGCCACCAGAAATTCTTTCTGTTGGCAGAATCCTCTTCTGCTGCTCATCTCAGAGATGTGCAGATAGAGCAATGTGTTGGCAGAACTGCTCTGCTGGCTAAGATTTTGCTGGCAGACAAGCCAAAAAAGGGGAGAGAAGTGGTGGAACAAGACTGGAGTATGTCACATCCAAACTTTCTCCAAGCCAGAGGCACTGCTACAACAGCAGCACAAAGTTAGGCTAGGGCAAGGGCAGTCCTAAAAGTCCTCCTCTGTGTTCCACTGGTAGAGACAAATATGCATTGGAAGAACATGGGGGAGGGATATCTCTGCAGTGGCATCTTAGGTGTGGCATACCCTCTTTTCAAAGGCCTGGTGGGCACCAATGCTGGTATCTTTCTGATGGCAAGAAAAAAAAATGGCTTTTTTGTTAGTGATTTTGGAGCTAGGTGCTTTAATCCAAGTCTGTATAGTTACTTGGTTTTAAATGGTTTTAGTTAAACTGTTTTGTTTTAACTTCTCAGATTACTCGGTAAGTTTTTAGTCTTTTAAAATGGCTGTTACTTTTTCAAAGGACTTAAAGTTATTAAAAGTGATTTTATTCTACACCACACTGAGATCCTTGGATACTGGGCAAGACAGACATATTTGCATAAATAGATAAGTGAATAGGCTGGGAAGGGTTTGGATTCAACACAACTTCAGCTGGCCTGATGTTTTCTCTGTTGTGCCTTGGCTGTTTTGGCCAGTTGGAATTATCCTGTTGGTCTGAATCCTAAGGTCCTGGGACAGGGTTCCAGGGATCACAGGAAGGAGTTGAACTCCTCCTCTGATGTCACCAGTTAAACCCTGGCATTAGAGAGGGAGATTCAGTTCCCTCCAACCCCTTCATGGCTCCGTCAAGCCACTGCAGTGGTTTATCCTCTCAGGTCAAAACTCCAGTCTTGTACAAGTGATAAAAGAGGCATGTTTGGGTATGATGGGGAAGGAACAGCTAGATCAACAGCCCTTTTAGCTCTCAACAAAGGGGATTTAGACCAGCTCTGTGGCTGCTTGCTGCAGAATTTCTGCAAATAGAAATACTTCATAAACTCACTCCATGGTGGTCGTAGTGGGGTAGAGGGGGAGACAGCAAATGTCATTCCTTTCATGCTGCCGGTAAGTGTCTGGTAGGGACTTGTACAGATTAAAATCTCTGATACTAGAGTGTTCTATCAGTTAAGACTCCATGCCCATAGTACTGCCCTCTGTTATAAATCCAATGTTATAAATGTGTCTTGGGACTTGCGAAGCATCCTCTGGGACTAGAAGCCTGCCTTCCTTTAAATTTATCTCAAGGATATTTTTAGCAGTTATGTTACTTGGAATAAAATGTTATCTCAGTTCTCACTTGCACAAAAATGAGCTGGATTTCCCAAGGAAGCTACAGCCAAATAATCAAGTACAGTTTAAATGCCAGAGACATACTTTTTCTTGAAGATAAAGTGTTTAATTGATGCATGTTTATATCATAGAAAAGTATGTTGCTTTGAAAGAGCCATCTGCACATGTTAATACCAGTACAAGGGATATATTTTTTCCAGCACTCTGCTCTGCTGGGTTCAAAGCCAGAGTCTTGGCAGACATTTTGGCTCCATATGACAAGGCAACAATGCAAAAGCCTTTTCCCTCCATGACTTTTGTTCCTCACAGATCTTCTAGCTCATTAAGTTCCTGTTGACCACTGAATACAAATGAGCGCCAGGCAAAAGGATGTTTCTGCATCCCATTTCAAGACAAATCTGGATTTCATACTTTTCTTTTCTTTTCTTTTTCTTTTTAAAGATCACTCATTCATTCTGCACTTCATTTGCCACTGTATCAGTCTCCCCCATGCCATGAATAGAACTTCTTTGATGAAAACAGTAAGGAAAAATAATGCCATTGAAGGAAAAGAAAGAAAGGGAGAGATCGAAAAGAGAAGTCTCATCGGCTGCATTCACAGGGGTGTATACCTTTTTCCTGCTGATGTAATTGGGAAGCATTATTGTTGTTAACTTCCATCAAGTCTACTTTGACTTATGATAACCTCCAAGACACCCTGGGCCTTTCCGCACTGCACTGTTATAGCGCGATTATTCCACTTTCAACATCCTATGGAATCCTGGGGTTTGCAGTTTAGGGAGGGGCCTTTGAGGCCCCTCCCTAAACTGTGAACCCCAGGATTCCACAGGATGTTGAAAGTGGAATAATAGTGCTATAACAGTCTAGTGCGGAAATGGCCCCTGTCGTCAACGTCTCTGCTCAGGTCCTGTATATTCAAGGCTGTGGTTTTCTTGATTGATTCTATCCACCTGTAAAGTGGTCTTCCTCTTTTCCTACTGCCTCCCACTTTACCAAACATTTATTGTTTTTTCTAATGAGTCATGTCTCAGAATATGGCCAAAGTACCTTAGCCTCCGCTCAGTCATTTTGGATTCTAGGGAGAGTTTATGCTTGATTTGCTCTAGAGCCCACTTATTTGTATTTTTAGCAGTTGGTCATATCCCCAGAATTCTTTTTCCAGCACCACATTTCAAACATTTGAAAGCTTTCTATCAGTGTTCTTTACTGTCCAGCTTTCACAACCGTGGAAATCAGAAATATGATGGCATGGATAATCCTGACTTTAGTATTCCATTTCACAGATGAAAACTGGGACACATGGGGTCAAACAATATCAGAGTGTGGTCAAGAAGGCAAAAGTTATTTATGAGGAAGAGCATACAAGCTAGGAGAGGCTGCAGCAGTTTCCTTTTGACTGAGTCTGCTGGGAATGGTAAGATCCCACAACCTCCTCTTCTCTTCCCCTCTGCTAAGTTAATGGAGTGCAAACTAATCTTGCGCTTTGAACTCAGTTTGCAGCCAATGAAGTAAGCCAATGACAAAGAGGATGGAGCAGGAGAGAGAAACTGGGTCATTTTAAGAGTAGTTGAAAATGGGGATATGGTCTACCCATGGTACAGTGTATTGGTCTGCTTAGTTTTATGGATGTTTCCAACCAAATAAGTCTACAGCTGAATCAGACAGAAAAAGACTATTTTGCCATTTCACCCAGACTGTAAAGATTTAATAATATAAAACAAATTCTGCTAGATCAGACCAAATGGCTACTGAGAACAGCATCCAGTTTGCACAGTGGCTAACCAGATGACTATAGGCAACCTGTAAGCAGGACACTGAGGGGTCTCCCTATGATATAAGAGGTAAAAGATAGCTATCATGATGAGTAGACACTGACAGCCTCATCCTCCATGAATGTGTTTGATCTGCTTTAAATCCACTGAAGATGGTGTCCATCATAATCTTTTGTGATGGGAATTCCGTAGCTGAACTATGTGAATTCTTCCTTTTAACTGTCCTGGGGTCCTTTCATACTACATGAATCTAGCATCTTTAACTGCCATGGCACATTTTAGGGAATCCTTTGATTTGCAGTTTAATGTAGCACTGGAGTGCTCTGGTTGAGAATTCTAAAGACCCCTCCTTAAACTGTAAATCTCAAAGTTCCACGGGAGAGAACCATGACAGTTAAAGTGGACCAATAGTGTTATATATGTGTAATATGAAAAAGCCCTGAATAATCCACTATTCAGTTTTATTAGATATTATGTTACTAAAGAGGGAGAAAAGGTTTCGCTACCTATTTTCTCCACACTGTGCCTAATGTTATATGTCTCTAACCCTGATTCCTCATCATTTTTCTAATCTAAAAGGCACCAAACTTTTAACGTCCTTCATAAAGCAATTGCTCTGGGGCCTAAAGCAAAGGTGGGCAATAGTCAGCGGTTGAGATTCTCCACTGGGGACCATGGAGGGCTTGTAATTTTCTTGTAAGGTTGTTGCTCCCAGTAGGGCCTTTTTGAAGCATCTCTGTGATGCCATTGTGGGTATTCACAAGTCCCATCATAGGATCAGATTGTTTAGGGGTTTAGTGAAGATCTGGAAGTTTGGCAAGATTTTCTTGCATCTTTCAATGGTATTTGCTTTTGGAGGGATGAGTTGCACATTTATGATGCCTTAAAGCCATCTTTGGATGTAGTTGGGTCTTATAGGCTTTGCGTATATTTTAATGTGTATTTTAGAAGACTTTGGTGTGCTCAGCCTTGGCCAGGAGAATGGACCCAGGCTGGTTTATCAACTGACTTAAACTTTTTGGAGTTTTTTCCAAGTATGGCAGGAGTGGATAATGGGATAGCTGATACATGGGCCTTACTTGGAGAAAGGTCAACAAGGAACTGAAGAGCACTTCAGACAAATGGCCCTGGAAGGAGACTCTCGATCTGTTCCTATGCTGGTAGACCTCTGGAGTCTTGAAGGGGTGAGGTTTCTTGAGCCATCAACCTCTTATTAGCCCCTAGTACCAGGTGTGGTTACCAGAAGGCTGGGAAAGAATTTGGACGTTTAAGAGGAGTTAATGAATTGGAGGCTCCTTGGCCTGTTCCTGCTGAACATGTCTTATGCTATTGTGTATACTAATAGGACAAGGGGCTGGGACCTCAGTCTATTTGGTCTAGGTTGTCAGCTTTGGCTTTTGCAGCTAAGGTGTGGGGTTGTGAGGACTCAACAAAATCTGTAAGACTTGGATGGTTGGACAAGGGAGCATGGTCAGGTGGCTGATAGCCATGAGGCTTTGTCTCCAGAGATGCTTAGTGAATTAGGCAGTGTTTGGCCTGCTATATGCAGTTCAGGTTATGAGGCAGCCCTATTTCATTCTGCAGCATTGACTACATTTTTAGGGGATTTACGCATTAGCAAATTGTTCATGTTGGTCAAAAGGGGTATTTCCGTCAGATTCCGTCTGGCCTTTAAAGATTTAAAATTTGTTGATCAAGGCATGGTTTTATGCATTAAGTGTTTATAAATGGATGGGGGCAAAGCTGCAGTTGGAATTGTGTTCTGACCCAGCTTTATGTTTGTGCTCTACAGTGTTATGTACAGCTTCAGGGGGACAGACTGGTATTGTTTTGTCACATTGACATTTTGTCCCTCAACAGGTATCGGTTTTGAACAGTTACCTCAAAGGCCTTGTAGTGCTTGGACATGCATGGGGTTAAGTTTGGCATCCATTCATTTAGGACTGTGGCTTTCTCCAATGTTTCTGAGATGGGCTTCGGCTCACAAGACCTTTCAGGCATTGGAAATCTTCCACTGCAAAGAGGTACGTGTGTCCTCTTAAGTTCTGAGACTGTTTTGCTCATTTAACCTGGTTTCTGTTTTCTCTGTTTCTCTGTTAGATTCAGGTGCTGTGTGGCAAGATGTTGGGTCCTGCTTTGTGGCCACAGTATAATGTTCTGGGTGGTACACCAGGCCAATGATGCCATTTGGGAGCTCAACTAGGTTTGAGCAATGTTGCCACTGTGTAGTGGCTTGGGAGAAGAGGCCTTTGGTGAAGTTGTGTGCTGCCTCTTTTGTTTGAGGAGTGCACTGGGTCTGCTCCTTACACTTTCATCATTCATCTGACTTGGGCTGTCTGAAGGGAAAAATTCTAGCTTTGCAAGTGTTGAAGTATTTTCAACTTATAGAAAGTTGTTGGCCTGCAGTTTCCTTTGTTTTTTCTGCCATTTTGCCCTGTCAGGTGTGATGTGGGGAAGGTGATCCCAAATACATGGGCCTTACTTGGAGAAAGGTCAACAAGGAACTTTGCAATTAACCTTCGGCCTGGGGTTGGGCCACTTTCTAACACATCGTGCCATATTTTTTCCAATGGCCAGAGCTCTGCAGGGCTGATGGTATTCACTTGTCAGAAGAGGGGAAGATGTTGTTCTTGGGCAATTGTAACCGGGTGGGGGCCATGCTGGGCAGCCTAATGGGGGAAGGGGACTAAACAGACACTTATCCCTTGTCTGTGGCAGATAGCAGGGGGAGAATATAGGCCTTTGGCACTTTTTTGGTGTAGGGTAGGATTCTGAAACCTCCCCTTATAGGGTTCTGGGGGCTGGGTGATTGGGGAAGGAGGCTACTCTCAATGTTAACATGGGATCCAGTTTCTCACTTACAGAGTTCTGGGTCTTGAGGGGGAATCCCCTGGGTTATCTTCTGTTTATATCTGGCTGGGGAGCTACCAGTAGTATTTTGGATTGCCTTCA
The DNA here is from genome assembly GCA_030412105.1 of Cyclura pinguis. Lineage (NCBI taxonomy): Eukaryota > Metazoa > Chordata > Lepidosauria > Squamata > Iguanidae > Cyclura > Cyclura pinguis. The sequence goes on along the minus strand of CM059603.1, from coordinate 74,507,050 downwards.
GGGCTGAGGTGTTTTACCCAAGGGAAGGCTGAGGAGGTTCTCAAGGGGTTGACACCTGGCCTCAGCTGGATCTGCATCTGGTTGCTCCCCTCTCTTGCTTCATTTCCAGGCCAACACAATTTAATAGGCTAGGTCAAATAACCCTTATTTAGCCCAATTTTCTGTATCTGGTCTTGCTATTCCGTGGTTGGTTATCAACGGCTTTGTTTCTTAATTTGTATCTAGCTCGCTTCACATCTTCCCTACTTTATCCTCACAACAATACTTCTGTGAGATAGGTCAGAGGACACCCACCGAACCTCTTGGGATCTTGAAGTTGGATTTACCAAATCCCAGCCAAACATTCCAATCACTATACAACACAATTTTTCCTCCATGAAGTCTTCAGAAGACTTTTGTTGCGAAATCTGTCTGTGGGCATCCAGAATGGCTTTTGTCCTTTTTTCCGTAGCATTCACAGCCAAGAATAGTGTTCCCAGTCAGATATATGGAAAAAGAAAAGTCTATTGGGAACTTTGGCATTGTACCTGACTCTACTGAGCTGTTGTTGCAGGCATTATGTTAATAAGTGCTTCTCCCAGGGCATCGGGGCACAGTTCACAGTTAACTACCACTGAAATGAATGGAAGCCATATAAAAGCAAGGTAGGCATAAACTGAAACTTATTCCATGCTTTGCTTTCAAGGAAGAAGTTACGAGGAGGTGATGAGATCAAACAAATTTTGTTAGCATATAAATCCATTTTCTACTCTGGTTACTTTGCAGAGTTGCCTTATTTTGTCTGGTAATAGGATTGGCTCTGATTCTCAGCAGTTTCACCTGCAGTGGTTGTTTTAGGAATATCGTGCAGAATACCAGACGGAGTAGGTCTGAAAGGTAACTCTAAGTTCAACAAATGTATGATATTAAAATTTACACTTCTTTAAAAATACAAGTTCTTCTTAGGCCAAATACCCGCACTCATCTGTTTGGGGATATGTCATGCATGATGAAGAAGGGCACAGAGGGCATGGTTGCATTTCACCTACTACACTTCACAGAGACAAAGTATAACACAGTCCTGTATGAGGACAAGTAGAAAAGCTAATATGTACCATCCCTATATGTATGTTAATATGTGGACAGTGCTACACAGCAGTGTGATGTGCAGGAGAGGTGTGGCTTTGCAATGAATGCTACATCATGCACATTGGAGCCTTGGCTTGAAATATGTAGGCTGACAAACTAGATTAAAAATAGTTTAATCAAGCACACAACATTACTGGATAAACATAATTCTTCTACCTCCTCATGTTCAGCATATAGTCTAACCTCTTCTTTGCTAGGAAATTAGCTATGGGTCTGCTTGAGCTAATGGGCTGTACATCATGGCTTTTTGAAAAAAGCCAAAAGATAGAAGATAAAAGGCAATTTTGAGGATGAGCCAGGATTTTGAATTTGGATAGGTTGTTGCTAATTTTCGTAGTTATTTCCAAGGGTTTCTTGCCTATGTATTGACACAAAGTGCAACCCAATAAAGATATTCTTGGGCACTTTAAACCAAGGATAGGGTACTTCTGTGGAAAGCACCAGCTGCCACTGCTAGAGCAGAAGGCTGAATGCTACCATGTTCCATTTGCTATCTTCAGAAGGAGGCCTGTGTAGCATATCTCCATTCTGTTAAAGAAGAGAGTTCCAACCCAAATGATTCTGTTAACATGCTTTTTTTTTTTTAAATTAGTGCAGGATTTTTTTGGTGTGTGTTTTATGTTTCTGTGGAAAACATGGTCAGAATTCTTCACCTGTGATTAAAAGATAATGAGGCTTCATATTTATCTAGAGAGAAATATTTTCTTTGCAACTGCCCAAACAATATACTTTTTTTGTTACTGTACTTTATGCAAGAGGTAATGTCTGTAGTCATATGCCGGGTCTCTTAAGTTGCAGTGGGCTTGGTATGATTCAGAGTTCAGACTTTCCACAGTTAAGAGACTGAGCCTAGAACACTGTGTATTCCTACGGATACTCCCCTGGAAGCAGCAGGGAAAGTTAAAAAACAAACAAAAACCCTTCTGCCTGTGAAGATAGAAGATTAATGAGCTTCTTATTGTTCCTTGAGATTTATAAAGAGATTCTTTCAAATGACATTTTACATAAAATTATATAAGGGCAGGAATGTGGTGCAGTTCTACAATAAATCAAGCAAATGGTTTGAGAGTAGACTATAACAGCCTTATGAGCCACGTACACTCTCCACACAGCATAAGGAAGCAAAACCCATTGCTTTCAATAGGCTCACATGGGCTGTTTTGGGGTCTTAAGGGAGTAGAAGTGGATACAAACATTTTTTATCAACTTGGCATGGAAAGCAGGATACAACCTGGTAACAACATTTGGTTGAGACTACTGGGTGGAGGTCTATGGTCCCTCAGCTATTACTATCCCAAATGCAACCCTCCTGGTGTTGCATTCACCCTCCCCACTGTCAATTCCCCACCGCCACAGGCAGTCTGATTCCTTCCTCCCATTGGAAGTCCATTTAATCTCTTGCTGCTCACTTTCTATCCAAGCAGTGGCACTTTTTCTTAATGACTGAAGCAAATATGTTGATATTAATTATGTCAATTATGATTTATATATTAAAAAAGGAACTTTAAAATAGTTTAATGTAATTTTATGGTATTTTCCTGGGAATTATTGTTTTTGTTATGTGCCTTTACTCTGTCTCTGGTGATTTCTCTCATAGGGTCTTCTTGACAAGGTTTATTCAGGGGAGATTTGCCATTGCCTTCCTTGGAGGCTCAGAGAATATGACTTGCTCAAAGTTACCCAAAGCTGAGCAGGGTTTCCAAAACTGAGCAGGGATTTGAATCTTGGTCTCCCAGAGTCCTTGCCTAACCCTCAAACCACTGCACCATGCTGATTCTCTGAATGTTATGTGGAACAGCATATTTATTTGTTATATTGTCCTCCCCCGAGTGGCACCCTCATCAGTTTTTTTTTTGGCTCTTTGGCAGGTGGCAGTGGCTTTGAGCAGGGTGAAGGGTGACAAACAGTAACAAGAATAAGGGAGTGTAGTTGGGAGGAGAAGGAAACAGAAACCTGTGGTGCAGAAATGCACACAGGAAAGAGGCTGCAGAGAGAGACAGAGTGTGGAAAAAGTTGACAGGCAAGTGGAGAGTCCAAGGAGTTCTTTCTTGGATGTGTTTTTTTCTATTGTTCTTTTTGCAACCTTCTCCTGAGAACAGTTTTGGCCCCCCTTTCCTGTTAATTTTATTTCTGATGATCAACAGTCTCATGCCAACTGCTGATGAGCTTGTTTGTTAGCTAATCCTAGGTCTCCCCTAGTTCTCTTCTGAACATTGTCTTTAGTCTGCTTGACCTCCAATTTTTATCTTTGTTTCTCCTTAAGCTGTTTTATCCTGCCACTGATCAGCTGTTTTTTCTCCATGCCAAATCTGCCCTCTCTCTTGCATTTATGAAGCTTGTCTGGCACCTTTTCTGGTCAGCTATGGCAAGAAGGGAGCTCAGTCTTCTTTGCTGATGTTATGTGTCTTCAAGTCATTTCTGACTTATGGTTACCCAAAGGTAACACTATCATAGGGTTTTCTGGGGCTGAGAGTATATGACGTACCCAGGGTCACCCAGTAGGTTTCCATGGCGAAGCAGGGAATCTGACACTTATTTCTGGGGTCATAGTCCAATGCTCAAACCACTACACCACCCTGGCTCTTCACTATACCACAGTGGCTTACCATTCACCATATTTCAGGTTGGCTGATGCTATACAGGCATAGCCTTTTGTGCCTACTTGGTTAGACAGATGTTATCTACATATTAAAGGCCTCTTTGGGCTCTGACAGTATTGCAGAGGAGAGAAATTGTGTCCGGTGGTTCTGGCTGTTCTTCAACTGTTTAAGAGTCCCTCTTCAGGTTGTTGGGAACTTGGATTGATGTCTCCTTCTTCACTTTTTTTCTCTATCCTCAAACCTGAGTTTTCCATTAGATATTCTTGGTCATAGCCTTTGTCAACGTCATTGTTTTTTTGTTTATTTATCTTGAATCCCACCATATCTGCAAATTCTTTTAATTCTTACATCAATACATTTATACATTCAATGGCATCTTCTGTAGTAACCACCAAATCATCAGTTCTTAAACTGTACACTGCTTTTTTGAGTTTTATCCCTTTAATCCTTTCATTTTACCTTAGATGTCTGTTCAAGATTTCCAGGGCCAAAATAAACAACAGAGGTGAAAATGGGCAACCTTGTCTTGTTCCTTTTTGAATATCACATGGTTCACTTAACTCTCCATTAATCAAAATTCATGCATGTTGCATTGCCTTAATCCAAGTCATAAAGTTCTCTCCAAAACTCATCTTCTCCAGAACTCCAAAACAAACAAACAAACAAACAAACAAAAACTAATTTCAGATTGTGAAAAGCTTTTTCCACATCCAGAAAAATAAGTGACACCTGTTTTCGTTATGATTGCCTAAGTATTCCGAAATATCCAAAATACATCTAGAGTTGTCTCATAGCTGTCTTTTCAGTAGAAATCCTGTTTGATCTTTATGAATGAATTTTTGCAGTATCTTTTTCAATCCTTCAACTAAAATTATCATGAAAATTTTATAGTCATAATTTGACAAAGAGATAGTTCTGTAATTCCTTGTCATTGTCAAGTCCTTTCCTTCTTTAATAATACAATTGTTGCCTCTAAGTCTCTGGAATCTTTTTTGTCAGGAAAATTGAACTCTTTTACCTTTGTAGCAGTAAAAATAACTGCAATGTGAAATTTTTATAATAACTTACCAATAAATCATCTGGTCCTAGAGCTTCTTCTGATTTAATCTTCCTGATAGCTTCAGTAATCTCACTCACTGTTATAGGTGCATGGAAAACAGCTATGTCATAATATATGAAGCCAGCTTTGCTTGCTGTCCCTCTGTTGAAAACAACCATTATGTAAGGAGGTGTTTTCAGTGACTGCTTTTAAGGTACCCATTATGAAACTCTCTTCTCACATAGATCTGGCAAAGACAAACAACTATTTCATTTGAATAAAAGATTGGTACTTGGAATTGATATGAAAAATTGTGTAGGAGTAGCCCATACTTTTTTTCCCCCTCAGTAATCAATCTACTTTTCAGTGAATGTTCTTGGTGACTGTATCAAATTAAGCCTTTAACAGTCCACAGCTATTTAGAAGGAAGCTCCGTTGATTCTGATGAAATGTACTCTCAGGTAAATATATATGGGGTTGTAGCTTTGTAGAATCTCTTGGTCTATCTCTGTGGCAAAATTTTTGGCCTGATTTTAATTAGGACGTTAACTAACAGATCTCAGAGACAGAGAAGGATAATGTTATGACTTTCTCTCTCACCTCTTCAAACTGTACCTTGATTAGTAAGGCTAGGAAAAAATATATTAGGCAGTTGCACCACCCATACTTGGCTTCGCAATGTTTTATTTTGTTTCATATTTGACATTAAATTACATATGATATCATTTTTAGTAAATATTACCAAATATTTCGTATAGAAGGCAGTTTAAAAATCAGAATAAAGTAAGAGGGAACCGCGTAGTGACAGACTGTGAGCCTCTTGGTAACATGTAGTTTTTGGATTCCTTTATAATAAGTGGTTTGGGGATTGCTGCCATAGATGGCTGAACCTGCGTTAATTTTGTTTACATGAATTATTAACAGCAATTAAAATAGTTCACCCTTGAGAGCCATCACTGGCTAATATATCAGTTCTATGTACGTGTGGCACAGTCTAAGTTTTCCCTGACCCAAGAAAGCCTCTGCGGCTTGAAGTGAAGCTGTGTCTTACCGTGCTCCAATTCTGACAGACTTCTGCATTCACACAGTACAGCCCACAGGGGACATCCCTGAATTCTGTAATATTTTTGTTTTCTGTCAGTCTTTCCCATCAATTTGCCATTTTGTTATAGCACAAGCAAAGCATTTTACGCTGAGTGTTTGACACACAGACACTCACACACTGTCAATACATATATCCACTCTATCTATCTATCTATCCATCAATCTTCTATCTGTAATCTATCTCAATTATTAAGTCATATGTTAATCATTATTAGATCACTCCCTAAACAGAGGTTGGGCATCTATCATCATCTCTCTTACAAAATGTCCTACAAAATGCTTCAAGACTTGAAGCCTGAATACCTCAGAATGACATCACAGAGACACACACAACAAGTTGGCATTCTTCTCTGAAGACTTTCATACCACCAATATGAGTTTAGGAAAGAAGGGCAGCTGCATTTGATTTGCCATGGGGATTATTGTGAATGGGTCATTTGAGCCCCCCTGCTGTGAGTGTCCTGAAGAAAAGGTTACAAATATAAGCAATCTGTGATTAACCAACTTCAGCTGAAATGAATTCAAATGGAAGATTTAGTTTACTGCAGCAGCTCTGAGTGACTCAGGGATTCCACCATAGCTAACTGCCAGCTTAAGGCATAATTAACTGAAAGCTCTCTTTGTGTTGGATTTTTCTCTTAGCTCTACTACAGATGCAAACAGTTTGTACAGAATTTATAGAGGGCATAGTGAGGGGTGGTGGGTGGGTAGAACATATTTTTGAAAAAAAATAAAATGAGCCTATCTTCATCTTTTAGTCTGAATTCCCTTCATGAGTGGCTCATTTTCACTGATGAACTGCGCTTAGCCCTCTGTTCTCCCATGAGTGGAACAGATAGTGTGGATCAGAAAATTTCCACTTTCCACTCAGAAATTATGCAGGCTGGGAAAAAAATATAATGAGTAGTCCTTAAAAGAGAGTAGCTCTTAAAAGGTTTATTAGGATCATTTTATACCCTGCATGAAATGAATATCATTCACTAGGTCAGGAACTTAATTCTAGGCAATACAATTACACAAAAGTCTTTTCATCATCCACGTCAGTCTTTCCTCCTTGAAATAGCTATTAACAGACTCCTCAGGTTGGTGCTCCCCAGTTGTGTTGGCTGGGAATGGTTGGCATTAGAGTCCAGCAAGTTACCCTTTACATGCTTTTAAAAATAAAAATCAAGTGTGCTGAAAATAAATAAATGGAAACGTAAGGCCAGTTTACCTGTTTGCTGAGGTGGCCAAGTTCTCTTCCAGGGCAGCCTAATTTACCGATTCTTTTCCTGCAGCGGGTCCAGTTCTTAAATTGCTCATGTTCTTAGAACAAAGTGTCATTCTTTAAATATAGACTGTCATTGTCTTTCATATCACAAATTAAACACCCCTCAATTCACTAGCAAGGGGGTAAGGAAGTGTACAGCCCTAAGGGGTAGTCTGCCCATTTCTCCTGGTTGGCTATAGGGCTGTGGGGATAATCAGGACATCCTTCCTTAAAGTCTATCTAACTGCAGTGTAACTAAGTATGTGTAACTACATTTAAGTATGGGTAACTGCAATTTCTCACATTCATCTCTTATACTTAGGGTTGTAAAGATCTCTCAGTCTCAATTTTCACTGCATTTCTCCAGACCCTACCTGCAGTTTTCCCTGTCCTTGTTTCATATCAGATTGTAAGACTTAGTGTTTTTTTTCCCTCACATGCAAATGTGTGTGCATTCCAATATATGTTTTTTCTAACATTTTCTCTTTAAGATACACAGTTTGTATGCATTTTCCCCATTGGCTGAGGCATATCTGTGTACTCCTGTATTTTTGTGTACAATTTGTGATGGGGGAAAAAAAAAGAAGAATCTGTCATATGCTGTTTCTTCCTAGTGACAAATACATGCAGATGTCATACACAGTAGACCATAATTAATAAACTCATTAAAAACTATAGTTAATGCAATGTTCATTTCCAACCCTACTTACACTTTACTGTCATCTCTGTGTTTTTCTCCCAAAGGCACAGCTGAGAATCTAAATTCCTTCTGTTGCAAGACTGATCCCTTTTGTTTACTGTACTGTGCAAAGTATTGTGTGAACAGATAGTTAAAAGCTGAGTTTCTGAAAAATGTTTGCTCTAGAATTCTAATGTCAAGGAGACAGTTCCAGCCAAAAATATTTTGCCTCCTGAAGCAGAGTGCAAATCTACCCTCACACTGTTCTGTTACCAATTCCTGCTATCATGTACTCCAGAGGGCTGAAAGTAATGTGTTACAAGGAAAACCCCAGAATTCCATAGGATATTGAAAGTGTAATAATATCACTATAACAATGTAGTGAGGAAATGGCCTTAGTTGTAACATACTACTTTTGTGGAGTAATAAGACAGAAAACCATGGCCATTTCCACACTACACTGTTATAGTGCTATTATTCCACTTTCAACATCCTATGGAATCCTGGGGTTTGCAGTTTAGGGAGGGGCATTTAGAATTCTCAGCCAGAGAGCTCTTTGACCTCAGTAAACTACAAAGCCCAGAATTCCACAGGATGTTGAAACTGGAATAATAGCACTATAACAGTATAATGTGGAAATGGCCCATGATACTTTGAAAAATGAAATAATAGCTACTTAGGGTGTTCAGGTTTTCAAAACAGCAATAAAGGACAGTCTAAACTCATGATGTATGAGGTATAGAGTGAGGAAGTGGCTGTTAACAAAGTTGTGTTCTACCTAAATAGAAATTAAGGGATTGACCAGGTAATTTAGCCACACATTTCTTAAAAATAAAAAAGCACCAACATATTATCCATATTCTTTGCTTCAAAGATGCACAAACTTCTGTCTTTATGAAAATCCATATTTTTTGGCATGCATCAATAGTCCTGAATCTATTTTACTCATGATCAAAAATGCTTTACAATTTTGATGAAAATTCAGAGTAACTTGAACCTCAGATTTGGTTAGATTTACAGAATATCTGCTGCTCTCATCTCCCTATTTGTTTTTTAGAATGGAAATAAAAAGGTCTTTCTATAAAATATTGGACCCTAGAATGGTCTAAAACAAAAGATACTACACTCTAGTGACAGCTGCACTCAAATCCACGCTCAGACTAACAATCTGATTTAAATTCCAGGGGTTTACTGAAGTGATTACTAGTGATTACTGAAGCCTCAAGCCTTTAGCTTTTTGTTCACCTTTTTTGTAACCTTACTGGCTCTAGGATATCCTACTGGAAGTGGAGTAACTGAATGGAGCATAAAATGACCCAGACCATACCTGTGGTCATTAAAGCTGGCGAACATGATGCCCTCACACTCCAGGTCACCCCAAGAGACCTAACTCTTTGCTGTCTCCTTGCCATCCACTCCACGGCAGCTCCTTTTTATGGCTATGCCATTTACGAGAGGCAAAGTACGGCAAGGAAACTGAACAGCAGAAGAATGGAGGTATCTCTGATGGAAAGTGTCCAAGTATTTTTGATGAAAAAAATCCTGATGAAAAAAATCCAAGAAGAGAAGTCATATCAGTTCATAGACTGATGAAATATGATACAGCCCTGATGCCCCACATTTAAACCACACCCACTACATGTTTAAACTGATCCACATAGGAAGATAACTGGCATTTAACGGGTACCTTTGGGTGGGGCACTCTCTATTAGAAAGCAACCTAAACATCTTTCAAAGGGGTGATGACACTAAGAAAGGGTTTTCTTGGCAAGATTTCTTCAGAGGGGTTTGCCTTTGACTTCCTCAGGCTGAGAGATTGTGATATACCCAAGGTCACCTGGTGGGTTTCCATGGCCAAGCTGGGGTTTGAACCCTAGCCTCCAGAGTCCTAGTCCAATGCTCCAGCCCCTGCATCATGATGACTTGGTACTACAATTCTCGGTACTCAGTATGGTGGTACTAATAAGTAATGTGAATGGTTACTAGTGCATAATGAGGAACGATTAATGATTTTTTTAGAACCAATGGTAAGATACTACTATTGGTTATTATGACATGACAACTGTGCTAAGTCTCAACTATAATATAACTCAATCAACCATTGATTCAATTGTTGAATAATGAGTCAACACCTAGGTAAACCCACTGATTTTATCTATCTACTCTAGTTGGCGCTAACAGTAGGATCCAGATCTATATTTCTAGGCTCTCATTTATGCCAACTTTCAAGGTACCAACTGAAACAGTTGCTTTACCCTCTTTCACAGCAAGGCTAGCGCTGATGTAATTGTGATTTCTTATTCTCAGTTGGCCTCCAGGACTAGAAATAAGTACAACTAGAACAAAAACCATTTGCACAAATTAAAATAGTGGGCAGAGATTGAGCTAAGCAACTCTCTTCTTCTTTCATATATCTTCACATACCTGTCGGAGAAGATGGAATAGACCTCTTCTGCTTCAGAAGGCAGGAATAGAACCAATGGATAGATATTGCAAGGATGCAAATTTCAGCTAAACATTAGGTGACACGACTTACAACAGTGGAACAGGTTTCATTGACATGAATGGGAAGCATTTACATTGAGCCTGGGTGGCCATCTGTCAGAGATGCTGGAGTTGCAGTCTACCTTATAGATCTTGTGGTGAACAAAATGAGTTGATCAAAATCACCTCCAAGCTATCTTCCCACTCTAAAAACTGTGATTCTGCGGCACCCCACATGATCCTTAAAATATGTATCATGTAGTCTAAGATCCTTTTTTCCTACTATAGCATAAAACCACACGGCTCCTCATGTGGATTGGGATCAGTGAATGTGGGTGGTGGAAGTTCAAACTGTTCCCTCTTCTGTTTTATAAACCTAACCCTCCTTCCAGGCATAGAGTTGAACAGCAGAAGAAAAAGGGCATTGCTGTAAATTGATTTCCCTTTCTTAAAACAAAACAAAACAAAACAAAACAAAACAAAACAAACGTGAGTGATTTCTTGATGAAAAATAGGTGGCTAAAGGCTTAAACCTTCCCCATCCACTGTTGCTGATCTGGATTGGGACTCGAGTTGAAAAAAAAATGACCAGAAACTAGATGCATATTTCATGCAAAGCATAATTTCATCCTATGATTCAAGTTCTTTTCTATTAAGATTTCCATTCCATAGTCATGATCTTGTATCAGAAGATGTTCTATGAAATTCTGCATGGGCAGAACTACAACACATATCCCTTTCATCTTCTTGAGTCCCACCTTTTATCCTTCCCCCCACCCCAATGTGGCCATTTACTGGCCTGTGGAGAGTAGGAGGGCACTGGAAAACATCTAGCTGTGTTCCTATAGCTTGACACACAACAGCAGACTACCTCTCAGACCTCCCAAGGGCCCTCTGCAGATTCCAGAGGATGATGTCATTGCTGTGCAATGCTTCTCTGGAAACTCCCCCCCCCCCCGTTTTCATTGGCTAGTAAATGGCAGTGATGGGGGGTGATTGCACAGGCTATAAGATGGGGTTTTATGGAGATGTTTTGTTGTTGTGCAGTTAGTAGAGGATTCTGACCTCTGAAATGATAAAAAAAGTGAATTATGTAGATATAAGCTGGACTGCATAACTCACTAATAGGATACTAGTCATTATCTGACCTAGAAATGGGTTTGGAACATCTATTAATCAAAGAAATTTATCAAGCCATTCTTCGTTCCTACCCTAAGCATCTGAGTTGTGTGCCAGCAAGCCTTCCCTGCTTTCAAATGTTTACGTCCAACCGACAGTGTACTGCAGAGTTTACAGCATGACACATTCCTCTTAGCCATTGTCCTCCACTACAATGTGAGGCTAAACACTGGCTTGCTTTGTCATGATAACTTGGAGAAGAGTCAGGAAACCTTTGGGCCTCTAGGTATTTTAGGTTTCATCTCTCAGAAACCCCAGCAAGCATGGCCAATGGTAAAAGATTATGGGGGTTGTAATGCAAAATATCTGGAGGGCCAGTTTCCCCACTTCTGACTTAGATCATTTACATACTGGAAGCACTTGACATATACTGTGTAAATGTGAATTATGACAGTAAATGGATGACTGGTTTACATAGTGAATTACCCTTCAAACACAGTCTCATGTTGGCTGTGGTCATATGTGCATATGCACACGTAAAAAAACCAAAGATGAAGGTAAAGTGAACAGAGTTCCTCTATATTTAATAACTAGCATATATTCTTGGCATTGCCCAGGATTTTATTTTCTCATAGGTAATACTTGTTAGAAAGATTTGAGATCCTGTATCTTTAATTCCCCAAAGTGTCTTGTCCAGTACCTGTAACTTTTCCCCATATTCCCCAATCCACTCTGTATTCAGAGTTATTGACATACAGAGGTTGGGTTCCTGAGAGAATACACTGCGCTTCTCCTTGCTGCTAGGTCTCATTTCCATAGCAACTGGCCAGGCCCACGAGCTCTCTGGCTGAGAAGTCTAAAGGCCCCTCCCTAAAGTGCAAACCTGAGGATTCCATAGGATCTTCTCAGGCAGCCAATCATATGAGATCTTTGCCTCGCACAGGTTTTTGCCTGCCTGACACAGACAAGGAAACAAACTTTGACTTTTATATATTAGTAAATTTTGCCAAAAGTTTTTGACAGGTACATCATGTCAGCCAAGGTAGTATAAAGCTGGGAGCAGCAGCAACAGAAGGAGGAGTGGGTTGTTGTCTTTATATTCTACTCACTGATTTCCTAGTGGCACCTCCCTGACTCCCGAGGAACAGTCCAGTGGACTTGACATGCTTTTGGCCTGGTCCAACAAGTCTCTTCTAATGACCTTGATGCTGCTATGTTTTCTTTCATACAAATGCTTAAGATACAGGAGCCCTGTTGTCTTTTGCCTCTTGCCACTGTAGACTTGCCAATTGTAGACTCTACAATTGATCCATGCAACCCATCTCATTATCTTAAAAAGTGTTTTGCTGGATCAGATAAAGAGGTTGGTTGGGCTAACCCAGTGCTGTTGTCTCCAAGAATTACCAGCCTGTTGCTGTGGGAAACTTGCAGGCAAGCAGGGCGTGATGTAATAGAACATAAGCACTGATCAGATCATGAATTCTTAAGGGAGACATTCTGTTCTTATTCTGGAACATATTTAGAATCTCCGCAATAAGTGAAGAAACAACTGAGCAGGAACTCTGCCAACCAATAAAATACCAGAGGCTTGCCAAAAACATAAAAACACTACACAGCAAAGCAGTCCAGTAAAATTAGGCATAACAGTATTATAGGACAGAGTAATGGTGCCCACCATGTGCCCACCTGCTCTTCTACTCCTTTGGGTCATCATGAATTTCTTTCCTTGTTGTTTTAAGTACACAAGGATTTATAATGCCAACGAGAGCCCGCTGCATCCTTTGCTAATAGAGCTTTTTTTTTTTGCTCATAGGTCTTCATAGATTTCGTTGTATGGAATCCAATACAAAAATGAGGAGATAGCTCTGGGATCCGATAAAAAGGAGTGGTGGATATAAGGAAGCTGAGTCAGAGGAAACAGGATTTAAACACAGGGATATTCTCTAGAGGAAAACTCAGCCTGGTTTGCTCTTGCACATGTAAGAGCAACTCAGTATGCAGGAACTAATAACAAATAAACATTTTTCATGCCTTGCAGATAAATATTACCATCTGCTAATTAGTTCAGATCAAACCATGAAACTAGTTACAGGAGCCAGTTTAAGACTAGGCAACCCCTAGCACTGTTTGTCCTGGCAAAAAGGGTGTTTTTCACAGTTTCCATCGTGAAATGTCCCAATTGCCTTAATAAGCTTTTTTATTTTTAAAAAATTATGCTGCCCTGCCACAAAGTTCCAAAGGAAGCTTCCAATAAGAAATAAAACAGTCCAATATTCAGTAACAATAAGAATAAAACAATGCAAAGAGCTTAGGGTAAAAAAACAGCTTGCATCAATGATGCTGTCATTGCTTTAAAGAAGTTTCCTTGGCTTCAGGCAAGGCCAAACTATTTTATGGATCTATTCACTATGTTTATTTATGAGAAACAACATCGAACCATTACCTATATACATGCAATAGACAAAAGTGGTTGGATCCTGATTAAGGGCCTTAACCCATGAAGTTATCATATCGCCAGAGCAATGCATTGTTCCAGGTCTAGGACCCATGCTATTGCATGATGTCATCACTAACCAGCTGCTGTCAAGTTGCCATCCATTGGAAATCTGTCCCTTTTCAATGATGGAAAAAATCCAGTAATGACCCCCTTTCCTTCCATAATCTCGTCAATTGTGCGAGTGCAGTTTCTCATTAACGCTTGATAGCGCTTCCTTCTGCAGCTGGGTGTGGTGTGCGTGTTCCCAGATTCTCTCTCCCTCAGCTACTCCCATGGCGCAGCAAATTCAAAATCTATCACCCCTGCGTGTTTATTTTAAATTTCTCCTTTGAGTTAATTTTTTTAAAAAAATTAAAATACATTTTTAGTGTTATGGTGCAAAAACACAAAAGCGTACTAGCATGTCATGACGTTACAACGTTGCTGCGCTAGTACGACTTTAAAAACAAACAAACAAAAATCCCTGACCAATCACAAGTTGTGGGGCGCGGAAAAGACAGAGAAAAGGACTTGCCAATGACACTGTAATGTGGTGAGAACACCAATGGCAATAAAGCTACTCATCTGCTTACGTTGAAAAGGTACAATAGAGAGCGTTCACAACTTGATACCATCACGGAAATGGCAATGCTGGAATTGTAACGGAACAGCATGCTATTGAGGTATGGTGTGGTAAGGGCCTAAGCCATGCTTTAGCCCCATTGAAATCAATAGGACACATCAGCCACAACTAACATAACTCCAGTATATTTCGGTTGGACTAAAGCGTGCCTAGCTTTGTTTTGATGCAACCCAATGTGAGCTACAAGATTATTTTTAGACCAACCTTTACGTAATCTCTTTCTGTGTATGTGTTAATTCTTCTGTGTTGCTTGCTTTTTGTAAACATCAAGAACAAACTAGAGTCAGCCTTACCTGTTGGCCTTTTAAATAAAGAACACGGAGCAGTAGAAACCTGCATAATGAAAATAGCAGCTCCTGTTGCTAGGAGTGTCTGGGCTATAAGCATTTTATTTAGAAACTTTAACAATTAAGAGCTTTTTAAAAAGAAATGTGGATTGGCAAACTCTGATACGATAAACTACAGACCAAACAGAGTAGATGACATGTTCTCAACAAGCAGTCTGGAGGTCGTGTACTGCTAGCAGTGATTTATGTTCAGTGGTGGATATAAAGTCTTAGGAATGCACACAATACAAGCCCTTTGCCTCTAAATCAAAACAATCTTTCCATGGTCCTTTAGTCCCAAACTTAGCTTCTGGGCCTAATGTTTAAAAGAGAGAAGGAATCTGTGCCAGCGCAAACTGAAATTGGCAGGCTCTCTGAATCCTATCTTTCCCTAAGCCTCTATAATACTTTCCAGAGGCCTCCCCCTAAACTTTTCCCCCTTGTATTACAGAAGAGACATCATGGAAGCCCATTCAATGAGCTATTTGAGCCTCCCACATCATCCTACACTAATCACACAGCTTCTTCTCTCCCCCACCCCCATGCCTTCCAGATAGTCCCCTTTCACCTGAGGGAGATTATCAAAAGCCTTTCCCAGGTGTCTCTCATCACAGCCTCTCACACCCACACAAACCACACATGGAGCAGAGATTAATAAACACTCCCTGGGGAAAACAAAGCCAACAGTACAAGAGTTTCCAGAAACATCTTCAGAGGGTTTACAAGAACTTTCCCCAGATGCTCCATATCAACAACTTCACGCACTAAGTGGAGAACGGTAACGTCCCACTTCGATAACCATTTATGTGCAAGCAAGGTCCAAATAATCCCCCAGCTAACAGGGCAGGTCCAAGACACTTTGCTGCCTGACCGGAGCAACAAGATGTACAAAAGCTGGCTGGACTGGCAATAGGATCTTCTTCCACTGCATACGAAAGCAGCAGCCTAGCTGAGGGAAAGTGAGGGAGGCTGCTTAGCACACAGTTTTCTCCATCCCAAGCCTTGCTATTAGTTCCCAGGAACTGTTGCAAAAGGCAGTTGTTTCACTGGGCCTTTCACATTACACAATTATAGCACTATGATTCCATTTTAATTGCCACGGGTGCATCCCGTGGAATCCTGGGGTTTGTAGTTTGATGAGGCCCTGGAGCTCTCTGAGTGAAATTCTAAAGGTCCCTCCTTAAAACTGCATATTCAAGAATTCATGGCAGTTAAAGTGGAATCACAGGAGTGTGATTGTGTAGTATGAAAAACTCTAAAGTCTAAAAAGTCTAATGAAGGGCTGACTCTTTGGACGGAAGTGCTTGACCACCTCCTCCTCTTCTCTTTTTAGTAATTCATGGGAGACAACATGGAAAAAAATTGAAGAATTAGGAATTTGTCGAGGATGGTTCTAGCCAAGGGGTTTCTTTTCCTTCCACCCTTTCTTTTTTATTGCCTAAGACCTGGAACTATTTCAAGCTGTAGCTTGTCTCCCTATTACAGTTTTGATAGAATTCCTGGGGACAGAAGACCCCTGGGAACAATGCTGTGATATGATGCAGCATCGTTCCCAGAAGCATTCTTGGAAGCGGGATCACTACCCGATTTATTTCCCAGGAATGGCAAAGGGAGTCAAGTTGAAGTAGTAGCAAGGCTTTTATAAAAATAAGAAAGGATGGGAGAAGGGGGAAGAATGAACACTTTGTATTAATGAAAAAGGCTGCCTCCTGAATACTTAGAATTTTAACCCTGGAAGACCCCAATATGTTACCTACCTTTGCTGGGGATGACTAGTCCCATGGAGGTGAGGAGATTAACAGAATTGTTGTGACTTAGCCTTAAGGGCTACAGTTGATGCTGAGAGTGGGCTGTTTAGTCCATCAAACTTTATGATGCAATAAATTGTTCATGGATGAATCAATGTGTTGGACTAGGGTGTTGGAGTGGACTAGGGTCAGCAGGATGGGCTTCAAATCCTCACTGAACTATATAACTGACTGGGTGGCTTTGGGCTGTATTTCTTTTCTCTCTGCTTAACCTACCTCACAGGGCTGTTGTGAGGATGCTATGTAGGCCACCTACATATGCTACCTTGAACTCCTTTGGGGGAGAGGCAGGAAATAAATGTAATGAACGAATGAAAGAAATCTTAACACCTATCTCGTTTCCCTATCAGACTTACTTCATACCCAGTTTTTTGCGGGAGGGAGGTTAAAGGTGAGAGCCAGAGTGCTGTAGTGGTTTGAGCAATGGACTATGATCCTGGAGACTAGGGTTTAATTCCTCGTTTGGCCGTAGAAATGCACTGGGTGACCTTGGGCATGTCACACTCTCTCACCCCCACCCCCCGGAAACACAATGATAGGTTTGCCTTAGGGTTTCCGTAAGTCAGAAACGATTTGAACGACAAAGGTAGTGGACACACCTGGCTGGCAGTCAGCAAGTAGACAACAACCTAGAGCACAGAATTCTGTAAACTGATGCTAAAAATTAGGAGAGAGGCAAACTGGTGTGAGTCATGCCATGCTATATTTTTAAGTATCCCTCTCTGCTGAACAAGTTATTATCCTTCTGTGCAAAACTGTTATTCATAATTCATAATTCAGTTGATTATTTGTTATCTATAGAAGTGAAGCTGAAAGACTGGCTGTCAACAGTATCGGGGTATACTGTCCGGGTGAACTGGATCAGTGCCTCCCAACCTTTTTTTAACTTGCATCCCCCTTGGCAGCCCATTTCCATAAACTGTACCCCTCATATTAGCAAAATGCTTGTAATTAATATTGTTGCTGTTATTTCAAATTTCTATGTTGGAGCTGCAAATAATAGCCCAATAATGGGTGAAAAGGGAGGGTGAAAAATTAAATCTAGCAGCACTTTAAAAATTAACTGAAATATAATGTAATGTGAGCTTTTGTGCATATCAATTAACTGCTTCAGAGGCACTGAATATAATGACAATGACAATGACAATGACAATTATTATTATGAAGGAAAATTGGAGAGTGAAAAAATAAATCTAGCAGCACCTTTAAGATTAACTCACTAGAGATAAGAAAGGATAGGGAAGGGTGGTGAGAGGAAAGTTCCCTGGGCAGTTAGAAAGCCACTGAGAGGCAGGTTGAGCAACTGGAAGATATGGAGTGGGAAGAGAAGAGACAGAGATTGAGAACAGGGGAGGAAGAGGAAGAAATAGAGGTTGGTTTGGGGATGGCTGGCCAGCTGGCAGGAAGGAGAAAGGAGGAAGTTGAGCCATGATTAGCAGCCCTGGGCCCATCCTTCCCTTACATTTATCTTCCACAAGCCTGGTGGCCACGACGGCAGATAAGTGCACTGCAGCACACAGAAACAGCATGCAAGAGGGGGGCATGCGCACAGCCATGTCGCTTTCCCACTTGTTACAAAGGCCAAGCCCCCTCTCTGTAAAAAAAAAAAAGAAAAATTTTTTTTCCTTTATCATATTCTTTTTTTTTAAAAAAAGGCTTTGAAGTTTTTTACTCCTCATAAAAGCTGTTTAGGTGAGCTCTCCTCCAAGAAGGAAGAAAGGTGGAGAGAGAGAAAAAAGCACATGGTGCTTCCCTCTTTTTCTTCTCCTCACTTTGGGAAAGGAGGAAGAAGAGAGCAGAAACAGGAAGGGAAGGAAAACAAGAATAAGGTGATGAGGAGATAGAGAGAAAAGACGGCCCAGGAGAAAGGAGCATGGGTGGATTCCCCCCTCCTCCTTCCTGTTGTTGTGTGTGTTACATGTGTGTCTGTGACTAGTATCTTGTATTACTTTTGATGTATGTGCCTTTATTCACCATTACTCAATCTTTTTTGCGTACCCCTAAACGTAGCCCAAGTTGGGAACCACCAAACTAGACAATCCCTGTTAGAGAGGATGGATTTGCCTTCAGAAACTTTGTTGTTTCATGAGTAGGAGGCTTTTCGAGAAAAATCACTTCAGTCAAATTAAACCGGGCTTTCCAGGAGTGTTGCAAATGATGGACTTATTTGGATGGAGCGTGCAGAGGGAGACACACCCGCTGCTGGAATGTTAGCTTGCCCAGGTTGTTTCTTTTTGGCATGGCCTTTACTCCTAAAGTCTCCATTGAGTAAGCCAAATGTTTATTAAATGCTTCTTTGGAATTATTCATGGAACTCTGGCATTGAGCAAATGAATGCTAGGAGTTTTTTTTAGCCAAAGCAGGTCCACCATGGCAGTTATATTTCAATAACTAGATGTTCTTCCAAGCAGGGTCATTGCCTTTTTCTCAAAATGGAAAACTGAAAATAAATAAAGACTAGGCAGAGCCCTGGGGGAAAGAAAAAGCACAGTTAAAAATAATGTCATGAAATGCATTCATTTGCAAAGAAGTTGTTTAAATCCTTTTTTTTTAAAGCAGGGAATGGACAGACCTAGGAAAAGTTAGTTTTTTAGACTATGATTCCCAAAATACCGCAGCCAGCATGGCCACTAGTTATGCTAGGAGTTGCATTCTACAAAAACTCCTTAAATTTCCAAGCTGTTATACGATCACAGTTCATATTACCAAAGTATCTTAATGGGAATGGCCAACACTCCATTATGAGCTCAAGAGCAAAAAGAGTGCATTCTAAAAGTGCAGTTTAAAAATAATCCAGACCGTTAACATGAAGGAGTCCTTCTTTTCTATGTGGCATACATAATGATAGAATAAAGGTATTGCATAGGAGGTGTGTGCAGGATTATTTAAGCCCTGACTGCCCAGACTACCATCATCAATCAGTACAGCAGTGTTCCTCAACCTGGTGCCTTTCAGGCATTTTGGATGGCAGCTTTTAGGATCTCCCCACTTCGCATGCTACATGAGAGCAAGGAGTGGAGGCATCAATATTGCATTTCCCTCTTTCTTGCTCTGTGCCTCTGGATGCCCCTTCCTATCACAAACCTAAGCAACAACAGCAGAGGAAAGAGCAGAAAGCCAGTTCTCCTATTCTTTGATATTGTTGTGCTGTGTTCTCCTTCCAAGTCAGCCCTACCATTAGGCAAAACCATTTGTTACATCTTCTTGCCAATGTGGGAAATCCACATTTGAGGTTGCCATATCTCAGGATCTGACACTGAGTCTTCAGTCCTCAGAGTGGAACCTCAGGGTGAGAGAACTGCTTTGAAGGGGTGTATTTTCCTTTTCCTTTTTTTTTTTTTTTGGTTAGATGTGATGTTTTTGATTTAAATGGCCTGGGATAGTCCTGTCCAGGGCAAAGTAAGCTGAACACTTTATGTAAAGTTAACTGGCCACTTCAGGCATCAGACTTCAGTTGTCATGAAAGGGCAGCAGGCTGGTAGTTATTTACTTTGTTGTTATAGCATTTTTTTACTTCTAGGGATAGGGAGAAGCACATCTGAAATCTTCAGCCTGAACTTGGCTGGCTTTGGGTACTGAGTATCTTCACGCACGTGAGCAAGTGAAACTGTTTGTTGCTTTGCCTCATGGCAAAATGTTTTGAGCTGACCTTGTGGATGGATGCTGATCTATGACCATAATAAATTACTGATTGATTGACCTTGTGGATGAACATAAGGATATAAATTATGTGGGAAATAAACAGGAATGAATGCTTGTACCAGGAGCAATAGATAGACAGATAGTCCATACTGTCCCCCCGCCCCCGGCTCTCTTTTTCTTTTAAGGATCTGTATACTTAGGCCTTTTGCTTACTTCCTACCTGTTGAAGTCACTTCCTCCTTCAAGAATAATAATTGGTCTCTTTGTTTCTTTTGTCTAGGAAGGGCTGAACTTTATGGGGTCTTTTCCCAGGTCTGGCTGCTACTCACATGTGTTGGGCTTTAGGGGCTTCTGTAACAAAGGCTGGTTTAGCCCTTCTTAAAAAAACTTCTTTCCTATCTTTGGATCAGTTTTCTGGGGCAAAAAAAGTAAGTTTTACTTTTACTACAAATAGCCCAAGAAATTACTCCTGTTTTTGCTATATGCTGATATTGCACTAGCTCATTGTACCCTGCTAACTTAAACACCAAATAGCAACCAGAATATGCCTCTTCCATGATGTAGCAGGTAGACCTCCAGACTAAGGTGTTTTCATACCTGTAGTGTTTAGCTGTTGGATTTTCTCTGTTTCGAGGCACCAGATCATGTCTATACTTCTTCAAGAACATTGTGATGGGATACTCTTACCCTGAAATACAATACAATAACATTACACCAGAATGGCAGGTTTTATTAAATAGCGCAACACATAGATCACGCCTCAAAAATTTGTGAAATCACCATCCTTTGGTACAGCTGCTAGCATGACCATGCCCTCATGAAAAAAAACAAAAAACATCCATACATTACAATCGGTACTAATTGGCACGCTTGTTGGAACAGTTGGTAGCAACCATGCCAAAAGACTGAAAGGGTACAGGAATTCCTTCAAGATGGCATAAGGCAGGCAGAAGGCACAGCTACTCCCTGTTCTTCGAGGGACAAACAAAGGAACTTGTTTTCCAGTGATGTCAATCCGGTACCTTTTGCCAGTGGTAATTTAAGAATGTATGTCTGGCTTCAACCCTCAGCTGAGCTAATTAGCAGAACGTACACTCACCCAGCAACATTTGTCAGGCAGGAAGCAAAGTTTCCACCAAAGGCGGCTGCAAGTAGTTAGCGTTCATTAGAACTGCTTTATCTAGAACACAATAACATTCTTCTGTTGCTCAAATGGACCATGTTTTAAAAAATTAATCAACAGCATTATATTTCTTAGAATTAGAATTGGCTGTAGGTGGGATAGAGTCACCCCATCCTGAAATTTTAGGAACCAGTAAGGGAAGTGATTTAAATTAATTCAGGATTATTCCATTTATCACGGGAATCAGCTGCACATGAATTTGTCAATTTACTCAGGCAGTCTATAGTTTGCCAGAAGTTATTAATTAAAACTGAATTCTTGTAAGCTAGTGGTTCTTAAACGATGGTCTGTGGACACCTGGAGGGCTGCAGTGTGCTCACAGGGGGTCCATGAAAGCTTGAAGAAAGAAAGAAAGAAAGAGAGAAAGAAAGAAAGATGATCATATACTGATCTCAAAAAGCAGGAGTCTTGCCAGTGATAGATATTATTTATACAAAGTTTCATTATAATATCTCAAACTGTACAAAAGTTTTTTTTAAATTTTTTTGATGCACTTGAGAGTTTTAAATCTTGAGATAAGTCTTGGTGATCTGCAGCAACAAAAGATATATAAAGGGGGTCCATGGTAAAGAAATGGTTAAGAACCACTGTTTTAAGCAATAACCTACCTAAGCAAACAGGCCATATTAGGAAAATCTGGGGCAGCTCAAACCACCACTTAGGTCAATTGGCACGGAGGTCAAAAGCTCAAAGTGGAAGTGCACTATGTTCCTCTTTTTTCCCCCTCTTGGTCTTTTATGGCCATTAAAATAACATTTCCCCTGCCATTGCTCCCAAAAGAAGTGAAATAAACCATGCCAGCTTCAGGAGCAGCATAGTTTCTCCATCATTCTGACGATGTGTTTGGGAGCAGAATGACTTTGGATCCAAAACAGATCCAAAACTGATCCATTCCACTCAAAGAGGTCCAACGGCAGAGAAGCAATGGTGGTAAACCTTCAGCTTATGGAGGAGGCTTCCATGGACTTATGGAGCCTCAGATGCTGTAGGAGTCTTCCTTGGGCAGACCACTTTCTTTTACAGATGGTAGGAGAGATCCACCAAGTTCTAATTACCTTGGGATGCCCTCCCAGACACCATGGGATTGCACCATAAAATATTTTAAAAGTAAAACGAAAGCCCCCACTGGTCTTCAAAGAGCTGTGCATATGAAAAATATCAATATATAAAAAATATGAATGCATGAAAAGGCCTTCTCATGTAACCTCCACTCCGTGGCATCAACTGCAGTATAGTTCCATTCTAAACAGAGACAATGTCAGAAACATGGAAGCTCCAGTCTCCAGTTCTTGCTACATAATCCCTCTTGGATGTTAGAAATGCAACAATGTTCAGCACTTAAAGAGAGGAAGATATACTATAGAGGGCAACAGTGATAGAATGGAATATGTTTCAGTGACCTAAAGACTCCTAGTCTCTTGCCCACCTGTCTCAGTCTCTCTGAGATGTGAACTGATAGGGACATTTCCACCTCTTGTCTTCCCATCCCCTTATTTCCTCAATTCTACGAAAAGTGAAACTATGGCCCTTTTCAAATGGGGGGGGGGAACGGTGTAGAGCGACCTCTCACAGAGGTCGTCTACACCGTAGAGTGGACTGGCGTGGACTACTTTTCGTAGCTTCACACCAGAATCCACTCAGGAGCGGCCGGAACTAGCCGGGCTGCGTGTTTTTTAAAAACCTCTTTTTAGAGGTTTTTAAAAAGCACGGAGCGCACAGCCCCGTGCCGCCCCGTCGCCCGGCTCTAAAGCGGATCTGCAGGTGCACGCAAATGCGTGCCTACAAATCTGCCAGGGGCGGGCTTCCGGCTGGCGAGCTTCTCCGCTTGGTGGAGAGCCTCCACCAACCGGAAGCTGCCATCTGCGACGCCGAAGGAGTGTGGAGCAGCGATCTCGCGCTGCTCCACGTGGCGACGGACTTACCCAGCTGGAGGTAAGCTCCGTTTTTGGGCGTTTTCGCCCGTCCCCCCCCCACATGTGAAAAGGGCCTATGTTACTTAAGCGTTAGCTTAGCACCTTTAGATAGCTTTCCCACCTCCAATGGCATTCTTACAATAAAGCCTGAGTTTGTATCTTTAGACATTGTTTTCTTTACTCCTTTGCTAAAATTGCTAGCAGTTGCATATGTGCACATCACTGGAAATTTAATCTTGCTTGCATAAAGGGAGGGGGTGTAATGTGGTGTTCTGCATGTAAAATATTGTCATGTAATGTTTGAAGTGTATGTATTTACAATAGTTTCAAAAGTGTGGGCTTTGAAGGCTTCCTTGTGGAGGAGTAGCCACCAGAAATACCTACCCCTAGTGCCTGAATATAAGTGACGTGGGTACAGGAATTGGTGAAAGTAGTGTTTTCAGGCTCAGACTGAGAATGCTGACCAGGTCTCCATTCCCATACTCAAGCCCTATATGCAAGGTGACCCCCTTCAGGCTCAGACCCTTTTTGCATGGCATTTACCATGCAAAAGGGCCCCCCGAGTGGTGCGCAAATGTGAGGAGTGGTCCACACGATGCACTCACAATCGCGTGACGCTCCAGGGTCTGGCAGGTGCCGCTCGTGCACTTTTTCATTTTCGGGTTTAAGCCAAAAATGGTGCGCGATCGCACATTGCTCTGGGGCCCCGTGTGCACTTGCCGTATGTAGATGCAGCATTCTGTTTTCAGCATGGCACAGACACCTCCAGTGGAGGCAGTGAACATGTCCAAGGCTAAACGGTTTTGTAAGACTGCAGCGCACATACTGGTCATCTCCACACCGATGGCGGCCAAAGCCTTGGCCATGTTATTCAGGGCTATTTCCATAGCTATACCGAAAATGTTTACTTTGTACATGATTGCTACCATTCCCCCACCGGGCAACAAAGCCCATCCGTAATCTGCTGGGCTGAAAATGCTATGCTGCCAACAGACTTGCCAAGTCCAGTAATTGGCCACATGTGTGCTCTGCAGAGTCGTGGCAAATCGGTGGGGTCCCCAGAGCAAACCAAGGGAACAATGACCGATCTACCCAGGGGGGCAGCCAGGGCCATGCTTTGTGCCCGCAAATCCAGTGACTGCCATTAGGTGCCACCCAGTTAAGCCCTGGGCACTCCTGCCAGTCAGTACACACCCAGCCCTGGGTATCATTAGCCGGGCAGGTGTGAACAGTCAGGCATCCTTTACTAAAACTCACCACCCTTTGGAACCGAGCAGCCAGATGGCCATGTGTCCGCTGCTCCCAACACACACGCTGCTCCAGAGAGGCGTAGACTCTCAGTGGGGTGATCCGACCCACTCCGTCACAGAGCTGCTCGATTTCCCCTCTGAGATGGGTGGTTCAGTTGGTCTTATGTGTCCCTATCTGCTGAGCATGAGCCCTGGTGCCCTGACATCAAACCAACGGGCACAAGCCGCCACCAGCAGCAGGAGCGGCACTGAGGAGAGTGAAATTTGCATAGCCTTAGTGTCATTCAGATAGCGGTAAAAGGCGCATAGTAAGTCCTCATCAAAGTCAATGACAACAAGTGGAAAACCAGCGGCATGATGTGGCATAGCCAAGCAGATCCAGCAGTCATATTGTTTCTCCAGTTGGGCCAGATGGTAACTGAGCTCTACGTATGTGTTACCCTCTGTAGCAGTCTGGAGGCACCAGAATTTGCAGAGTACAAGCAGGCTGGCAGCATATGTGTGCAGGTGCGAAGGCATACTATGAGAGAACAGAAACAAGAGTTAACAATGTGGACAGAGGTAGTGTGACAGGAAGGGTACCATGGACCGCCAACGCAGGGCAACGTGGCCCCACAAGGCTTGAGTGTTGGGATGAAGCACATCAATAAGTGTTGCTTGCAGTTTGTCCAATGTCATGTTGGGCAGAACAGCATGTCCTTCAAAAGGACACAGCGGTGCTAGCCAGACAACATCATAGGCTGGCCAGGTGTAGATGCTCACATAGACAACACAGGGAGGGGCATAATTGCCAGACTCATCATATACCAGCCAGGCCAAGCCCAGGTGGCATGCCCAGGTGGTATCTATCACATGCATGTGGCTGCACAGCTGATATCGCTGTAGTGCCTGTCGCTAATGCTAGAAAACTTCCATGTGAGTGATCCAAGCCCAGTTGGGGGCGCTGGGGGGTTCAAACCAGCTGCCCTCGGGTCCCGAATGAGACGCTGCCATAGGGAGGGAAAAAGATACTCAAAGCAGGTTAAAATACCACACTGTAAAACTCAAAAGAAACACAAGGAGCAAACCAAGAACAGCAATGAAATAATCCCGGTCTCTCTCCGTCATCCCTAACAACGGTAGAGAAATTGCGCGGGTAGGGTACGAGGTTGCTCCCCCCCTCGCAGGAGAGTAACGTAAGTGTTGCCTGGTCCCACAGACAAGACCTCACCTTCTGTGGCCTCTGCCACCCCTGGCAGCTGAACCCAGACTTTCTCTCCTGTCTGCCCAAAGCGATCCCTGGTGCGCGGCTCAGGCTCGCCGGCTGGTGGCTCAATCTCCTGCACGGTGGGAGCGATCACAGCCCTTTCCACAATCAATTGGGCCATGCGGTCTCCCTGCTGGAAAGAATAGGTCGTGGAGGACAAGTTATGCAGCATTACTGCAAGTTCACTTGGACAGTCAGAATTTATCACCCCCCCAACACAAATGCCCAAAGCGGCCAAACTAGGGTGGTCAGCAATCCGCCCATAGGTGTCAGGAAGGGTTTGGATCCCAACACCCAAGGGCATCATTTCTATGGCACCCCCCAGCAAGTTGAGTGCCCGAGGGAGCTGCAAATCCAAGCCTGCCATGCCAGGGACCTCCTGGATGGAGATGCTGGCCTCCAGCAGTGTTCTCCACACTTTCAAGCCCCTGCCCGTGGGCAGGGCTGGGGAACTGACACAACGCTGCAGCGGGGAACCCCCGTCAGGCAGGCCCCGCTGATTCAGCAACTGAATTGCCTCTGCCAGGTATTTTCGCCAATCCTTCAGATCCTGGCAGCCGGAAAACAACTTGATTTGTTCTTTGAGGAGCCCATTCATGTATTCCACCAGTCCCGCTGCCCGAGGGTGATACGGGATGTGATAGACCCAAGTGACATCTTGGTCCTCTGCCCACTCTGCCACCTCTTTCCCTTTGAAGTGGCTGCTGTTATCTGATTGAATCTCTGAAGGTAGGCCATACATTCCTACCAAAGCCCGAAGCCCTTTCAGGGTGTTCTTCTGCGTAGCCCGGGCAAAGGGGAACGCCGGCAGCATGCCACTGAAAGTGTCCACTCACACCAGCACGTACCAGCAGCCCTGTGACTTCAACAACGGCCTTATGTAATCAACTTGCCACACTGTACTGGATTGGTCCCCTCGGGCAATGTAGCCCCACATACACTGCCCGGGAATGCGATGTTCTTCGATTTTTGTACAGATAGGACATGTGCAGATGAAATCTTCTACGTCTTGCCTTGTTAGAGGAAGATTACGCTGTTTGGCCCACTCGTAGGTTGCCTCCACCCCCTGGTGCCCGCTGCGGGTGTGAGCCCAATCTGCCCATGCCGAGGCTTCGACGGAGCACACCCTCGCAAGCGCGTCGGCTTCCAGATTACAGAGGGTGACAAACAACAGTGGGCATCAACGTGACCCACATTGATGGCGCCTTCTGTGGCCACTGCCAAAATATCTTGCCACATCTCGGTGCCCCAGACCGGTTGACCATGAGGGGCCCAATCCTCGTTCTGCCAGCTGACAATCCAGCGAGTGGCACCCTTAAACACGGCCCAGAAATCAGTATAGATGTACAAAGGCCTGTACATTTTGCCCGTCACTACCATCCACATGGCTCGCAATTCAGCCCATTGGCTGGAGTGCTGCATCCCCTCATCCCAATATAATGTCTGGCTCTCCAGCTGATATGCCACCGCAGTCCACCTCTGGGCACTCTGGGCCCTGGTAGCTGACCCATCTGTGAACCAGGCTCTCGCCTGTTCATCCAGGAGCAATTGCGACAGGGGCGGGGCCTCCTTGATGGGGGAGTGGGCGCTGGGCACTTCCTTTTGCTCCCCTCCATGCTCCACTTGCCACACAACTGTACCCAAATAGGCTGCCATCCGATCACTAATGGGGGAAGCAACCAACTGGCTCTGCTGCTGCAAGTACATATGCCACTTCAGCAATATGGGCTGCTGGGCAATCCCAGCTTTTTCCAGTCTGGAGTCTGCTACCTAATTTGCTATGGGGTACTGAGTCTTCACCACTATGGTTTGGGGACCGGTTATTCCCTCTGTCTCCAGCAGCGCCTGGTGGACAGCACAAAGTTGCTGCTCTAATGGAGTGCAGTTAGCCTGAGCTCCCTTCCAGCTAGCTGACCAAAACCCCACCGGCCCTCTCCGGTGGTCCCCATCACGCTGCCACAAGCCCCAAGCCATGCCTTTCGGTGTGGCGATCACATCCAACTCGAACGGTTTATTGGCATCCACAGGGTCGAGGGAAGTGTACTCCTGCACCAGCTGCTTCGCGATCTGAAACGCAGCCTCATGCTTCTGCCCCCAGTCCCACACAGCCTTTTTCTTACAAAGGGCATGCAACAGGTGCAACGTTTGCGCTAGCATTGGCACGAAGGGTCTCCAAAACCCCAACAGCCCCCAAAAGGACTGTGACTGCTTTTTGTCACGAGGTGGTGCTGCATGCTCAATCTTATTCAGAGCATGCTCAGGGATTTTCCTTTCCCTACCATCCCATATAATGCCCAAGAACTTTACACTCTGTGCCGGTCCCTGAACCTTATGCGGGTTGATCACCCAACCACACAACTCCAACGTCCTATTAACCACAACCAAAGCCTCCTGCACCTCAGCGGCATCATCTCCAGTCAACATGACATCATCTATATAATGGTATACCCACACTCCTGCCTGGATAGGAGCCAAAGCCAAATCATGTGCCACCATGCCATGGCAAATTGCTGGCAAGTGCAGGTACCCCATGGGCAAACGAGTGAATCTATATGGGCGGCCCCATGAAAACGCAAACTGGTCCTGGCTCACAGGGGACAACCAAATAGAGAAAAATGCATTGGCCAAGTTGATGACGGCATGCACAGTCCCAATATTTTTCATCAAATCCTCCAACAGCATCACCATGTCGGCAGGGGCAGGGCACGCTGGTTGAGGAGCCAGAAATCCATGGTCATCCCCCAGGTCCCGTCCAGCTTGCCAATGGGCCAAATTGGGCTATTAAAGGGGGAGGCAGCTGGGCGGATGACCCCAACCCGCAACAATTCAGCAATGGTCTGCCCCATCTCCTCTTTTCCCCAGGAATGCAGTACTGCCTCACGCTCACCGCCCTGGGGGCAGGAGGCATCTTCACAGGCTGCCACCGTGCAGTCCCAATCAACAGGGGTTTCTCAGGATGGACACTGCACACACCACCATCAGAGGGTGGTCCCACCGCCTCTGCCATCACAGCCCGGATGCCTAGGGCTTTCCCAAACTGGAACACTCCCTGAGTGGTCCAGACTGTCTGTCCCTGTAGCACATCAATGCCCAGGAGGTAGTCCTTTTCAGGTGACACCATCACCCAAGCCTCAAAAGGAGGTTGGTCTTCCAGCCCCAACGTCACCCTGGCCCAAATGCCTTCAACCTTCTGCCCCCCGTATCCATCCAGGATGATGGGTCTACCCCAATGCAGCTTCGGATTGCCATGAATCACAGTCATTTTTGCCCCAGTATCCATCAGTGTGCACACCTGCTGTGCATTCCAGGCGTTCCAATAAATTTGGAGCCAGGCGTGGGGCCAGTGGTTGGGGCCTTCAGCCACCCGGCAGACCTGTGCCCTTGTGGGGAATGCGTCCTCCCTCTCTTCCGGTATGGGTGGCTGCCAGGTAGGCAATTCCGACAAGTCCAGATATAGCCTCGCTGGCTTGCACTCAGGAGTCCCCCGCTTCTCCCCAGGCACAGGTGAAACCTCAGCCTCCTCCCCTGGCGAGCAGTGGGATTGACCCTCTCGGGGGACTTCATAAATTGCTTATACTTGGGCAATTTCTTCGACTTTTCCAAGAGGGCAGGGGTAAGCAAGCCATGGATTTCATCCCGGGGAATGAGGCTATGGATGCCCTGCACAGTATGGGCTACACGCAGCAATTGCGTCAAAGTTGGTTGGCCGGCAACTCCGCTCAGCTTCTGCATCTCCTCCCGTCAGCTGGATGGAATTGCCCCCTGTGTCCCATATCCTAACTAGCCAGGTTAACAAGCCTTCATTCTTCCACTGTTGGTATTGCTGCTGCAAAGCCAGCAACTCCTGGGTGGAATAATCCCGGACCATTTGTGTATTGTCCACCACAGGGTTGTTCTGTCCGGCTACCTGCTGGTAGCGGATCTTATCCTCAATCAGGGGACGGAGCTCTGCTTTTCCTCTGGTTCTCGTCTTATCCTCTGCTTCCAAGTCCCCTTCAGACTCAATCTCGAACTCACTTTCCTCGTTGTCTGCCCAGTCCCATGGATCCCAATGCGCTCGGTCCCAATCCGGATTCGTGATGACACTCCATACCCGGGCTTGCAGCAGGCACTTCCTCCTGCTGCGCTGGATGAGGCGGACGGCCAACTCCTCAGCCTTCTGTTCCCACTTCACATTCTGCATCAGCACATCTTGCAGCATTGTTCCACTCAACACGCGCAAGTCCCTCTTGGTATCCAAATCAGCCTGAAGCTTCCCACAGTTTTCCTTGTGGCTCTCCTCCAGCTGCGAGACGGTCTGCAGCACTGTCAGGAGCAGCCAGGCCAGTGGCACAGCCTCGTGCTTCCCCGCAACAGACAACCGATCCAGCTGCAGGGACTCCAGAGCACTCTCCAGGCCAGCTGGGGTGCACTCCTTCTCGAGTGCCGGCCAGGCAACAGGTCCCCCTAGGACTGCCAACCTTTGAGCTACCATGCCCCATGGTGCTTGAGGTCCCCACTCTGGTAGCTGCTGACCTGCACCAAGCTTTCCAGTAGTCCTTTTCTTCCAGAGCCTGAGCATGGCCTCGCATCAGCACTCGCACCCCACTCCTGGTACCAAGTGTAGCGCACATGACCCTCCCTGGATTGGGTGGCCATGCAAGGTTCGAAGTGTGAGATGCTGGGAGGCAAGAACCAAGCCAGTTCTGGTCTTTGAGGATGCAGTTTATTAAGCGAAGAAGCAAAAAGAAAAATGAAAGGCACACAAGCATACATACACTCTGACTCTGTCAGAAAGGCAAAGCAGATGACGGAGCAGGGTTCCCTTTGTTCCAACAGATTATATAGGCTTTTCGTATGCGAGTGGCAAAACAGGCTGCCAATCCATCAACTCACCATGCCGAAATAGGTAGGAGGGGGGCTGTCCCACCTCGGATGCCAATTACTGAGGCAGCCATGGGGAAGGTGCATGATAGGCTCATGGCCAAATCTCATTACCTGCCCGAAACGGCAGTGGACAGTCTCTAATCAGGCTTTGCTCTCTCCTCACCATACCGGATGGTGCGGGGAGCGAAGCACCCATCGTTAACATTCCTTGGCTATTCTCACAGGACTGCAGCATACAGGGCAGCCTGACCTAGCAATGCAACAGCACAAGCTAACCCCCCCAAATGTGTTCATTAGTGCGAACGCAGGTTGCCCTGAAAAGTGTGAGTGTGCAACACAGGGCCTACCTAAAGGGCCTCGGGCCCAATAACTTAAGGGTGCAGATCAGGTGATTTCATACCAATATTAGTAAATATCAAATTCCTAGTTGAAGCATATGCTCCAACCATTTCACAGATGACAACTAGGACACATGTGGTGAAGCAATGTTACAGTGTAGTCAAGATGGCAAAAGTTATTGAGGAAGAAAGGACAAACTAGGAGGGGCTAAAGTAGTTTGCTTTTGCCTGAGGAAGGGAAAGATGCCACCCTTTTTTCTCTTCTCCCTGACTTCTCAGTTAATTGAGTGCAGACTACTTTGGCACTTCGAACTCAATTTTCAACAATGGAAGTATGCTGAGAACAAAAGGAGAAAATGAGAAGAGGGGAGAGAGAAGCTAGAAAAGCATTTGGATATATGGGATGTCAGTGGATTAACTGGGTTGGTTTCTGCCAAATCAAGACAATTGGAGGGTATGGTTGAAACTGCCCACTACGTGTTGATCTTAATCTGCTAACCACAGCAAGCACTCTAAAGATGTTAAGATTGCAGTGGCCTAAGATTTTGCTCAACACTTTTTTTTTTTGCTCAACACTTTCCCCCCCTATATTTTCTATGTTTCTGTTGCCTTCTAGGCACAAAGAACTGGTTTTATTCTACAGAATAAAATTTCTTTGGCCAAAGCTACATAAATGAGTAGGTTTGGGGATGTAAAGTATGTGGTAATAAAGGTCTGTGTGAGTTCCACTTTTGCTCTAACTTTAACTTTATTTCAATATTGCTTGTTGAAATACAAAAGTGAATTGCCACTAGCATAGTTGTGATACCCATTCCACAACCATAAAGAATTAGTTGATTGGAAAGAAAAAGGTGGAGTCTGCAAGTTGGTTGGGGCAGGCAGAAGGTCAGTTTGAATCACTGTTTGAGTAATAATGCAGTACTAGAGATGGGCCAACCGAATCCTCGAATCCTGGGTAAGGATTCAAGATTCCCGAATCTGAATTCCTGTGCCAAAATAGACAAACTGAATCTTTCGAATCCACCAACTAAATAGATTGTTGGAGACCAGGATGCCTGAAAACCTGGGAGACCATACCTACAAGGGAAGATGAAGTAGGTGAAGTTTTCCCTTCAAGTAATAATGGCCTTTGCTAACAATTTCACAAATTACATCTGGGCTTGTATTCTAAGATATTTAAATTGAACATTTCATATTTAAGTTCAGTACTTGACTGGAAGCTACAGGCTTGAGATTTCAGGACAGCTGAAACATTCCTTTGCATAGCTCCCTTGCAAACCTCTTTCAGACAAAATTCTGGGGTTTGGAGTTTTACAAGGTCTCACAGCCTTCTCTGCCAAAATGTACTGGTGCATCATCAAACTACAAGTCCCAGGATGCCAGAAGGAGCAGTGCAAAGAAAAGCCAGTTTTGACCTGGATTACCTCTCTACTGTAGTATGTGGTCCTGTTTACACAGGCAGGAAAATGTGGGATTAACTCACATTTTCCTGCCTGTGTAGAAAGGGCCTTCATGTCATCTTCAATCTGGAGAGATCCTGAGGCAAAACTAGGACCATTGTCTTGGTCAGATTTCTTCAGAGGGAGGTTTGCCTTTGCCTAGGCTTTTGCTAAGGCTGAGACAGTGTGTCTTGCCCAAGATTATCTTTCTTTCCCTTGCTTTTTAAACTCTTTTTTAAAAAAGATTAGAAAGATTCAAGATTCGTGAGATTTGTGGATTCCCAGAACCTTCCAGGGATTTGGATCCAGATCCGGATTCAGAAAATTCTGGATTCGTCCCATCCCTATGCAGTACATAATCAAGGGTTTCTGATTCTCATTTGTTTAGCAATAACACACAGTTCCCCACCTCAAAATTAGGGCACAGAAGCAAAGAAAGCATGGAAGGAAACCAGGAATGGGTTAGGGCAGGTGTATGTATGAAAGGATTGTGGCTTCAGTTCTATTCCTGAAAACAAATTCTTTCATTAAGGCCATTTCTGCACTTTGGGGTTCCAACAAGTTTTTCTGTTGCAGCCCCAGCAGAGAGCGGAGTGCAATAGGAATGTTCCTGGGTCTCTGTGGAGGGGAGAGTGCTGGTCCTGCCTCTTCCCTTCCACAGCACAGCTGGGCACTTGCCATTGCTGCACTGGGGAGGGAGGCATCGCCAGTGCACTTCTGCCCTTCTGCATGGCTGGGAAGGCTGCCAGTGCAGCACAATGGTAGGTGTAAAATGAATTTTTTCTGTTTTGCAAATACATGCATGCTGCTTGAGGGCAAGATGGTGGCGGGCAGGCGATGACATTGTGCAGAAGCACAACCAGCCAACCGCTGCCATCCTGATCTCACAAACTAAACACACAGGGAGCAGGATTTCCCTGGTCCTGCCTCCACTATTGCTTACCATGTCTGGAGAGTGATAGTCTCATAAGAGGACTTTCTTTGTGCATGAAGACTTCCCCTTTGGGGTTCTGGATCATCAGGAGAGCTCCTCCTCTTCCAAATGTCACTTTCCTTATGAAGAGAGAAGTGATAGGGAGTGGTACTCACATTCTCCCTCTCCTCATGTGTTCAGTTTAACCCTATTAAGAATATCTCAATTTCCACACTACCGGCTGGCTCCTCCCTAAACTGCAAACCCCAGGATTCCATAGGATGTTGAAAGTGGAATAATCATGCTATAAGAGTGTAGTGCAGAAATGGCCTGAGTCTCTTCTTCTTCGTGAGCCATTATTTTGCAAACGGCTCTTGTTGGTAGTTGTTAAAGTTCAAGATAAACAACAATATAAACTTTGTAAACTTGGTTTACTAAGACATTCCACCTTCTTAAAGCAAACTACAATGTTACAATGATCAGAGCTTATTTTTTAAAATAATTTGTCCCCATTACTCATGATGTCTCAGAACTAATTAATTGCTGTTGTGTTAAAAAAGTGACTCATTTTTGTTGCACTGCTTAGTGTTTTATATTACCTTTCTTACATAAAGAAATACTTTTTTCATAAAGAGGGTGGCATATATTTTGATAAATGTCTTTAACCCCTCATGAAAGATACATTTTAAAAGTAACAAGAAAATATTATTCATGACACCATTAAAACAGCTCCTCCACTCATTCTGTTATTTTTGAAATGTAACTTTGCCTCTTGTAACAAATTAACTTGTTACATAAATTTATAACTTATTACTTCCAAGAACAAGGATATCATTTGTTTAACTGTCCCATTTTAAGAAGTCTTCCATGAGAAGAGTTACTTGCATCTCTCCCAGCATTTAGCACTTACTGTAATTAAGAGAGTAGAGGATAATTCTAACAGCTGGGTCCAAAAAAAGTAACTGAATGAAGTGAATAAACTTGCAAAGTTTTTTAAAAAATGATCTTGTACAATGTGATGCAAGTTTAATCCATATAAGGCCAAGACTAGCCATTTATGAGACTTCTTTGACGTGAAGAATTGTAGCTCAATTGGTAAATGTGCAACAGCTGGCAAGAGCTCTATGCCAAGTTTTATTTTAGATTATTCTGGGGAAAATAATAGATTGGTAAACTGTTGCTCCAGTTCTGAAAGCCCAACACAGATGCTCCATGTTAATAAGTGTATTGCATGGGTACATTTCTGTGTAGGTTAGCAGGCTAGAGACAAAGGAGACCTAGAGAAACTGAAGGGAAAAGGACTGTTCACAGTTTGTTCTGCCATCATTCTTAGGAAGCGTTTTTAACCTATTTATGCTAGCTAATGAGAGCATATCGAAGAATCTTCTTTTAGGACCTGAACCATAGTGATCTTGAAACAGCTAAGAAGAGACTCATAGCAGAAAGAGAAGCATAGCAAACATTTCTGTGACTTGACATCGCACTGTCCTTCACAGTGTACAAGCAGCTTCACATGCTGGTTCAAAACCCAAAATAATTAGTATGTCCTGAAGTCCATTTAGACTAGGAGTGGGCACATTTTAGGACTAGTCTTCTGGCCTGGGACCCACTGTGGGCTGCATCAGGCCTGAAAAATGCCTTGGCTTGCACTGTACCTCAGTGTGCTGGTGCTTTCCAACATCCTGGGAAGAGGCTGTCCCTGTCCTCAAAACATTGTGGTAGGAAAGACCTTGTTTTTCTTATGGGTAAAATTTTATGGGTAAATATTCCTGTGGATAAACCTCCATTTTTTAATGATTTTTTTCCCCTTTTGAAATTTTAGGTAGCATAAATGAACTAAGAAGGTCCATAAAAATATGAAAACTCTCACCCTTTTCTGCCTGATTTTGCAGAGATATAAATATCTCTTTTAAACAGTAGAAATGTGAACAGGAAATAACAATACAGGATTCAACCCAGAA
The DNA here is from genome assembly GCA_030412105.1 of Cyclura pinguis. NCBI lineage: Eukaryota > Metazoa > Chordata > Lepidosauria > Squamata > Iguanidae > Cyclura > Cyclura pinguis. The sequence goes on along the minus strand of CM059603.1, from coordinate 74,471,644 downwards.
ACATACAGCCTGCTGCGTCTTGTGAAAAAAGTGATTCCAACACAGATCTTCAGGGAGTGGGAGAGCAAACAAAGAAACCCTATAGTACCTGGGTCAAACTCTGGCTTCAGGGTCTCCAAAAATATGATATCACAATACACGATGAATGGAAAACCAAGTTCTAAAAATATTTTGGAGTTTTGTTTAGAAACGGACAAAGTTTAGCTAAGGATGACAATGAAATAAGATTAAAAGCAAGACAGTGCTAACTGCTTGTGCTGTTAGTCTTAGGACTGGCTTATGTGCTCATATTTATTTATTTAATGTGCATCCTGACTTTGTTCCAAAAAGGGTGCTCAAGATGATTAAGAATAAAAACATTATAAATTAAAACAAAATCTTAATTAATTAATTCTGTTTTTCAACCAACAGATTTCAGTGCAAGAGAGCAGTTCAAGTTTCAAATTACCAACCCCTGAGCTAAGAACTAGAAATGAGGTTCAGAGTTAGCACTGAAAAACAGCACGGTGAGTAGTCATCAGCAGTAACTGAATGCAGCAGGCAGGCAGGAATTCAGTGAATCGAGTAATAAACCTAGCAAAAGAGCATAAAGCTACAGATGAGAATTGAATTGATATACATAGTGACCTCAAACATCCCTCCTCTAAGACCTGTGATTGACTGATACTGGTGAGATTATTCCTGTGGAATGGAGGCTAGAGCTGTGAATGAACAAAATTCAGTTCCCCCAGTTCCTACCATCCTAAAATGGGGTCTTCTTTATAGGATAAGAGTCAAGACAAACTGTACGGACTTTTTCTTCTTCTGGATTGGTCCAAATCAGTCCAAAGTGGTTTAGATCAGGCCAGTCCACTCTTGATACAAACCATGCCGAATCAACTTGCTCCATGTCCAAACTGAATCAATCCTTATTAGCCCAATTTGGTTGTACAACTCTATTGTGTGACCTTGGCCATTTCCTCACTACACTGTTCTAGTGCTATTATTCCACTTTCAACATCCTGTGGAATTCTGGGGTTTGTAGTTTACTGAGGCTAAAGAGTTCTCTGACTGAGAATTCTAAATGCCCCTTCCTAAACTGCAAACTCCAGGATTCCATAGGATGTGGAAAGTGGAATAATAGCACTAGAACAGTGTAGTGCGGAAATGGCCCTTGAGCAAGTCACACTCAAGGCCTTATTGCACAAAGGTGTCATATCACCAGAGCAACGAGTTATTCCCAGTTCAGGATCCATGCTATTGCACAATATCATTACTAACCAACAGCTGTCGCATTGCAATCCATGCAAAATCCACCCTTTTCCAATGCTGGAAATAATCCATTAACGACCCTTTTCCGCAACAATCTCATCAACTGTGGGAGTGCGGTTTCCCCATGGCATGGTAAGTTCAAAAGCTATCACCTCTCTGTGTTTATTTTAAATTTCTCCTTTGAGTTAATTTTTTTAAAATATATTTTTTAGCTTTATAATGGAAAAATGCAATAGCATACTGGCGAGTTGTGACATTTCAACATTGCTGCGCTAGTATGGTTTACAAAACACAGAGCAATATAGAGCTGCGGAGCAAGGAAAAGGCATGCAAAAGGACTTGCCAAGGATGCTGTAATGTGATGGGAACACTGGTGCCAATAATGTTACTCATCCGCTTAAGTTGAAAGGGTGCAGTAGAGAGTGTCCGCAATCTGATTCCATAATGGAAAAGGCAATGCTGGGATTGAAATGGAACTATTGAGGTATGGTGCAGTAAGGGCCTGTCAGCCTCAGAGGAAGGCAATGTCAAACCCCTCCTGAACACATCTTGATGATGATGATGATGATGATGATGATGATGATGATGATGATAACAATAACAATAATATGTTGTGATGGGTTCACTTTTGGGTGACCATAAGTCAGTAATGCTTGAAGGCACATGAGAACAACAACAACAACAACAAGCCCTACTATAAACATTCATTTAGAAATTGTTTAGTATTACTAACAAGGGAGAGACAGATGATCTTACAGTTTTCCTTTCAAATCACAAACTTAGCACATCCCTTCCAAAATGGAAGGCATACCATTAACAGGGCTGTAATTTGGAATGGAGATCCTTCACCTCCAACTCTGAGGCTAAAGAAACTGGAAATAATGGAATGGTCCCAGTGCCATTTAGATCTAGAAACATTCTTTCCTTGTTTCTTATGTACAGTTGCTATAGTCACCATCAGTTATTATCTTTTTCTTTTAAGTCCTACTTTATATAGAACTCATTTCAGTCTAGCCCCTTGACAGAATGTGCTCATCTAACTCAACAGGCAAAAAGTGGTCTATCATTTATGGGAAAAGCAGAATCACAACTTGCTGTTCTCTGTAATGTCTGAGGTATTATTGGTCTGTTCACAGAAGCAGCACTACATACATCTGATGTCAGAAATTTCATTTTCTCAGTCCCAAAAGTGCTACAGGATTCTTTTATACTTCTTTATGATGCAACAAATACAACTGTGTCCTGGAATATAAGATGATAGTAAAAGATCTTACCCTTTTCTTACAGAATAAGATCCATGAGGCTGAGGAATCTAGTGGAAAGAAGAACTCAAGTTCTCACTTTGGATGTTTAGGCTGCTGTTTCATTTCCTTATTATGTAAGTTCAAATAAGAAAGTTACTCTTAAAAGCAATTAGTTATAATGACATAGTGCCAGTGGCCCCAACTTGTTGGTTAACATTATAGTTACAATTTTAGAAAATAACTAAATAGTCATTGTAATTTATTTTCACAATTCAGAATGTTTCATTCAACACAGCTTGAGTTAGTACTTGAACCATGCGATACCTCCCTCCAAAATTTAGTGAAGCCACTCCTTCAACTATACAATCAACTAAAGTTACAGTTACACTGTAAAGCCTGTTGGGGGTGCTCTCTTTTATGCCCTGTCAGTGAGGTCAATACACTATTTGGAGACATGGGAGAGGGCCTTCTCAGTGGTGGCACTCCAGTTGTGGAATGCTCTCTCCTAGGAAGCCCAACAGGCACCAGCACATTTTGTTTGGACACCAAGTAAAAACCTGGCTGTTCATCAATGCTTTTGGGTCTCATAGATTCCTCTCAAATATTAATGTGCGTAGTTTTAAACGGTTTTAATCATTAAAATCTGTTTTAACTCATTTATTATGTTTAATTTATTATCTTTGTTAAAAGTTATTTTTATTTTTAAACTATTTGTTTTCATTTTACTTGGAAGCTACCTGGAGATCTTTTTGATAGAAGGGCAGGGTAGAAATATTTTAATAAATAAAATAAATGAATATTGTTATGTTATATATGAGTTACTCTTATTACAAATTACAATCACAACAGAACTTAGTTATACTTTTGTTATTGGGAAAAGGATTTAATCATATATAAAGTTATTTGCAACTAGTATTTCCTGGAATCAGTCCAAAAATGAGGAACAGATCTCAGAACTTTGTCAGTGCATGCTAAGTTGTGATTTCTGAAATATAAATATTTAGAGAGTAACAGCACGAGAACGACCCTGATGGATTAGACCAAAGGCTCACCTGAACACAGTTCACATAGTTTGGAGTTCACACAGTGACCAACCAGATGCCTATGGGAAGTCTGCCAGCAAGATAGACAATGCAATAGCAATCTCCTGTGCATGGTCTTAATCCACTAGCATTCAGAAGCAAGGATACAGCCTCCGAGACATGAAGGAATATATCCATCATGACCAGCAGATGATAATAACTTCATCCTCCATGACTTTGTCTAATGGCTGGTTGCATATATGATAGTGGAATAATACTCAATTATTTTTTTGACAAGCATGCTCTTATGCCACTTGAAAGAGGCTGATTTACTTCCTTTGATGAGATAGCATATAGTGAGGGCTGGCTCAAGTCTTTTTTCTCCCTGAGATAAAGGATAAGAAAATGCATCATCCCTCACTTCCACATATAGAACCTCATTGGGCTGCCGGCTGAATCTTACCTGAATATTGGAGACGTGATACCATCTTCCCCCATGGCTAAGGGCAACAAGATGGTTGGTTTGTGGAGGTTAGGCTACACAGAATCATAGAATCATAGAGTTGGAAGAGACCCCAGGGGCCATCAAGTCCAACCCCCTGCTATGCAGGAACACCCATCAAAGCATTCCCAAAAGATGGCCATCCAGCCTCTGCTTAAAACCCTCCAAAGAAGGAGACTCCACTACACTCCGAGGCAGCATATTCCACTGCCGGACAGCTCTGACCATCAGGAAGTTCTTCCTGAGGTCCAAGTGGAATCTCTTTTCCTGCAGCTTGAATCCATTGCTCCTTGTCCTAGTTTCTGGAGCGGTAGAGAACAAGCCTGCTCCCTCCTCAACATGACATCCCTTCAAATATGGCTATCATGTCCTCTCTTAACCTTCTCTTTTGCAGACTAAACATACCCAGTTCCCTAAGGCATTCTTCATAGGGCATGGCTTCCAGACCCTTCACCATTTTGGTCGCCCTCCTCTGGACACGTTCCAGCTTGTCGACATCCTTCTTGAATCAAGGTGCCCAGAACTGGACACAGTATTCCAAATGAGGCCTAACCAATGCAGAATAGAGTGGTACCATTACCTCCCTCGATCTAGACACCATACTCCTATTGATGCAACTAAGAATTGTGTTGGCTTTCTTGGCTGCCACATCACACTGCTGACTCATGTTCGGCTTGTGATCTACGAAGACTCCTAGATCCTTTTCACACGTACTGCTATCCAGCCACACGTCCCCCATCCTATACTTGTGTCTTTCATTTTTTCTGCCCAAGTGCAGGACCCTACATTTCTCTCTGTTGAAATTCATTTTGTTAGCTTTGGCCCAGCTCTCCAATCTGTCAAGGTCATATTGAAATTTGATCCTATCCTCTGGTGTGTTAGCAACCCCTCCCAGTTTGGTATCATCTGCAGATTTGATCAGCATGCCCTCTACTCCTTCATCCAAATAACTGATGAAGATGTTGAATAGCACTGGGCCCAGGACAGAACCCTGAGGCACCCCACTAGTCACTTCTCTCCAGGATGAAAAGCAGCCATTGGTGATCACCCTTTGGGTGTGGTCAGTCAACCAATTACAAATCCACCTAATAGTAGCCCTGTCCAGCCTACATTTTACTAGCTTCTTTGCAAGACTGTCATGGGGAACTTTGTCAAAGGCCTTACTGAGGTCAAGGTATGCTACATCTACAGCATTCCCTTTGTCTATCAAGCTTGTAAATCTATCATAAAAAGAGATAAGATTCGTCTGGCATGACTTATTTCTGAGAAATCCATGCTGACTTTTAGTGATTACAGCATTGCTTTCTAAGTAATTACAAACTGATTGTTTAATGATCTGCTCTAGGGTCTTTCCTGGAATTTATGTCGGGCTTACCAGGCGGTAATGATTAGGGTCCTCTTTTTTCCCCTTCTTGAAGATGAGGATGACATTTGCCATCCTCCAGTCTGCTGGGACTTCTCCTGTTCTCTAAGAGTTCTGAAAGATTATTGCAAGTGGTTCAGAAATGACTTCTGCCAGTTCTTTTAATATCCTTGCATGTAGTTCATCTGGCCCTGGGGACTTGAATTCATCTAGTTTAATCACATATTCCTGTACTACTTCTCTACTTATTCTGTGCTGCATTTCCCCCGCTTCCTCACCTGCTCCCCATGCCCCAGGTTGGGTACTTCTATCCTTTTGGGAGAAAACTGGGGCAAAGAAGGTATTAAGTAGTTCTGCCTTCTCACCCCCCCCCCCATTATTAATTGGTCACCTTCCCCACGTAGTGATCCTATCATTTCCTTGTTTTTCCTTTTGCTGTGGACATATCTAAAAAAGCCCCTTTTATTGTTCTTGATGTCTCTGGCAAGCCTGAGTTCATTCTGCACTTTAGCTTCTCTGACTTTCTCCCTACATCTCCTGGCTATTTGCTTGAATTCCCCTTTGGTGGTTTCACCATTCTTCCATTTCCTGTACATGTTTCTTTTAACACTTAGCTCAGCAGAGAGTTCTTCCGTCAACCATTCCGGTTTCTTTAGACACTTGCCATTTTCCCTCCTTATTGGCACAGTTTTCAATTGTGCCTTCAGTATCTCACTTTTAAGAAACTCCCATCTGTCATGCACTCCTTTCTCTTTTAGTGTTCTTGTTCATGGGATTTCAGCAAGTAACTTCCTAAGTTTGGAGAAATCAGCTCTCTTAAAGTTTAGGATGCGTGTCTGGCTACACTTGGCTTCTCCTTCCCACTGGATGTCAAACTCCAAGAGAGCATGGTCACTCCCTCCTAAGGATCCCACCACCTCCACCTCATTAACTAGATCATCCCTGTTGGTCAGGATCAGATCTAAAATAGTCAATCCCCTTGTTGCCTCTTCCACTTTCTGGACCATGAAATTGTCTGCAGGGCAAGCAAGGAACCTGTTGGACCTTGCGGTCTTTGCAGAATTTGACTGCCAACAAATATCAGGATAGGTTGCTCCAACATAGGTTGCTCCAACAGGGGGGAATGTCAGGGAAGCACAAAAGGAACAGCTAGGCTGTTGTTGCTGCTGCCCTCAGCACCTGCTTCCTGTGGCATTCACCTCACTCTGCCCAAAAGTAAGCCTGGTTCTGGATGTTCATTTAGCACAAAACAAGAGCTGTTATTATGAGCTGTTTGTTTACTCAGATGTATGGCCCATTGTGTTCAGTGAGGTTCACTCCAGCCTAAAGTAAGTGCCCCTAGGACTGTTGTCTTTACTTTATCAAACATAGTGTTGTCTATGGTGGACTCATATTGTTGACTGTTGATGTTGTTTGGATACCAGGGCAACTAGCTCATCTCCTGAGTACAAAATGCAAACAATATGTCTACAGAAACAATAAAAATCCAGTGTGTCAGTCAAACCGGAAATGATTCACAGTTTAGAAAATGCATTTGAATCTTTAATCGGTGTGGTTAATTATCTGTGTTCTCAGTTGCGGAAAGCTATTTGTACCCTCTGGGGGAATCACTACTATTGCAGGAAAATAATTTTAGAAAACAAATTTGATCGTCTTGTCTTTATATTATTATATATTCATTGGCGCATTTTATGTAGACCTATGAATAGGGCAAAACATCCATTAATAAATCAAGTCAAATTGAATGTTATTTTTGTCCTTTCATTTCTAAAAATGCCATTTTTTTTACTTCATCACTTTCTCTTCAGTTCTGAATCTTAATTTGCCTAATTAATGTTGAGATCAAACTAGATATAACTGTGTCGACTTTTAAAGCCAAGCCTTCCCACATTAATGGATAAAATGAAGGGTGGAGATCCAACTTTTAGAGTGAAACAAGTTGTGTGTGCATGTGTGTAAACCGGAGATGTGAGTAATGCTCATTATTATTCACATCCTCTGTGAAAAAAATGGTTTTCCAAATGGAGACCAGCTGTGAGATTCTTCGTACTTTGGAACTTCATGGGGTTTTCCTGTTTTTGGGGGGCGAGGGGGGTATGTTTCCGTAGAATATGTATATTTTGTGTAAAATGCAACACACAGAAACACATGCAGGAAAATTGCATTTGCTCCACAGGAATTCATGTATTGTGGAAATTTTATGCATGTTGTAAAACTTTAAACAAATACATGTGTATTTTTCCTACATGTGTTTTCTGTACAAAACCCAAGACTTTGTTTGGTCAAAATCAGTCTGTTTTGCATAAAATCCATATTTTCTTCCCTAAAACATGTTTTCTGTGCAGAAAAACTATATGCATTTTTGCACAACTGAATTTTTCCTAATGAAATCTCAGAATAGGAAACAATGAAAATTGTGCAGGAGCCCTTGTGATGGGGAGAAGATTGCTGAAATGATTTGTTCTTGCATGTGGGAATGAAATAATCAAATATTTGCCCTCAAGTGTAAGCTATTTTAAGTTTCCCTTTTCCATCTGTGCTGGCATTCCTTTGCTGAGCAATAATACTAAAAATGAGCTTGACTGGAAGCAATATGTTTGGGGGCTATGGGGACACTTGCTTTGAATACACTAAAGTTTGGCTTCTCTTACCCTCATGTCTCTTTTGGACTAAAAAAGGATCCACCAGCCCAGCTTTACATATGATGAGGATAGACCTGGTTTTAAACTAACAAGCCTTTCACTGTAATATCTCCTTTGGCTCTTCCATCTGCGATAATTCAGAAAGAATTACATCCATTTCAGATATGGTTTTCCACAGAAAGATATGTTAGCCTTTTTTTTATTACAGCCTTATCTTTGGCAGACACTCAAAATGGATGAGTCATTCAAACATCTGATCTGAAAGAAAATATGAGTGCCATGGTGAAGATTATGCCTTTAGGGGTATGAAGTTTCTGAGACTGCAAAACAGACACTGTTATTACTTCTTTTGGTACACCACACCCTCTCAACTGTTGTATTATGGGACTTACTCATCTTCCATTTCCTAAAAAGTTCACATGTGGAATATTGCCTGTTTCAGAAACTAGAAACCAAAGACTGATACACACCAATCTCTAAGTTAACCACTGTGGGATTCCTCTGGTACCACTGGTACTGGCAGGCAATACTTTTATCTTTCAGAATGAACCTAGGAAGAAAAGCTCTATCTTTTTAGAAAATGTCAAAGCAACTTATTTTAAAATCCTCTTGCAAGTGGTTTTTGAAGATCTCTAAAATTTCACCAGATTGAGGGTTTAGACATGCTCTCCAATAGTTTCATTTGGGAGATGCACCCTTTTCTCACGGCATTTCTGAAGCGAAAGGGCCCCTTGAGCGTTGCGTAAATGTGAGGAGCGGTCCATACGGCACACTCACATTTGCGCGATGTTCAAGGGCCTGACGCAGACCGTGCACATATTTTTCCATTTTCGGCTCAAAGCTGAAAATGCTGCACAGTCGTGCATTGCTCCGGGGCTCCGCGTGCACTTACCTTGTGTGCGGAGCTTTAGGAGCTGGGCCAGTTGTGCGTCCTCTCCTCAGTGCAGCCTGGGAGGTAGGGCGCTCGTGCGACCAGGAAGCAGCTGCGGAGCCAAAGCAGGAGGGATGCGAGAGTGTTTCTCCCAAGGCTTCCTGCGCAAGCCCTGCAGCCCAGCACCGGGAAAAGGTAAGGTGCGAAAAGGGCCTAGTTTCCAATAGTTTAAATCGTCAATTTATCCTCTGTAGCACTAGTTTTTCAGATGCTTTTAAAATATGATAGTATCTCTCTTCTCCTCCCACTTTCCACCTTTGTCCTCAGTTTCCTTCAGTTGCTGCAAACTGAGTTTAAAATACAAAAGTAGGTTGCATTGAATTAACTCAGCATGGGAAGAGGAGAGAAGAGGTAGAATCTTGCCCTTCCTAGTAGTCTCAGTCAAAAGCAAACTGCTGCAGCCTCTCCTAGCTTTTATGTCCTTCCTCATTAATAACTTTTGCCATCTTGAGCACATTCTGATATTGTATGGACACCTATGTTTTGACCTGGTATATGTTGGTGGGTCTGCAGGCATTCAAATGAAAAATGTGGTTCATTGTAACCGGTGTTATCTTGCCCAGTGTGTGACACCTGTGAAAAAGAGGCAAATTCCTTAATGGGCATAATTAGAAAAAGAACTGAAAATAAAATTGTCAGTAACATACTGACAATTTACAAACCTATGGTGCAACTATATGTGGAATATTACATATGGATGTTGACCTATATCCATTTGCAAGTCCCAGCTGGTATACGCCTACTGAATCAAATGGTAAGTTAACACTCACACAAAACCCTATTGATTCAATGAGTCTACTCTAGAGGGGACTCACATTGATTTAAACCATGATCACCTCACTTGAAAAGGGATACTTTAATGGTGCAGAAATGGCCAACTAAAATGATGAAGGACTTGGAGCAACTTCCCTAGTAAAGCAAGGCTACAATGTTTTGTGCTGTTTAGGTTAGAAAAAAACAACAACAAAAAGAGGTAGGATAATAGCATTGTACAAAATTATGCATGGTATGCCCCAAAGGCACAACATCCCATCTGATTTTGAAAGCTAAGCAGGGTCAGCCCTAGTGAGTACTTGGATGGAAGACAACCAAGGAATACCAGGTGATGTAGGCTATAGTCTATACAGTTTGGGTCCAAGTTACCTGCAGGATTGCCTCCTCCCGTACAATCCACCCTGTACACTCAGGTCCTCTGGGGTCCATTTACTTAAACCTGCCAGAACTAGACTGGCAATGGGCACTCAGAAGACCTTCTCATCGGCTGCCCCTAGACTGTGGAGTGACCTACTGGAAGATATTTGACAACAAAATATGCTAGCCAAATTTTAAAAAGTACTAAAGACATATCTCTTCCAGCAGGCCTACCAAGTCTAGTTTTAATTGTGCTTTTAATTTTATTTTAATTGTACTTTTAACTGTACTTTAATTGTACTTTTAATTATGATATATTTTAATTATAGTATATTTGCAATTAATTGTTCTATGTGTATTTTAACTATGACTTTTAGCTCTAACTATTCTGTACCCTGCCTCGAGTCTTGGGGACAGGCGGGTAACAATATTATTATTATTATTATTATTATTATTATTATTATTATTATTATTAATTTATTTTCAGAAAAATGCAATGGCAAACCACCACTGAGTATTTCTTGCTTAGGAAAATACAATGAAATCCATGGCGTCATCATATGTCAACAGGTGACTTGAAGACACATGCGCACACAGGGAGAGTGTGGACAGAGATAATTATTTCTTACTCTCTCATTATACCAGAACCAGGATCATCCACTGGGACTAAATGGTGCAAAGTTCAGGACAGATGGAAGGGAATACATCTTCACAGAGCTCAAAGTTAAAGTGTTGCATTTGCCACCACAGGGTATAACTATGGCGCCAATCTGGACAGCTTTAAAAAGGGACTGGACTTTTTTAGGAAGATGGGGCTATCAATGGCTACTAGTCTTGACGTGTACATTTTCTATCCCTTACCAGAGGCAGTATGCTTCTTTATATCAGTTACTGTGGACCATGAGTAGGAAGGTGCTACTGAACTGATGCCCAGCTTGTAAATTAACTATCGGCAACTGCTTGTCCATTCTATAAAGATAAAGTTGAACTAGATAGGTCTTTTGTCAGACACAAAATGACTCTTCTTTTTTTCTTAAGATCTCCAAATAAATCAGGAACCTGAGGCTTTATACAGAGACATCATATGCAACTGTCATAGAATCATAGAGCTGAAAGAGACCACCAAGGGCCATTGAGTCTAAACCCCTGTCATGCATGAATTCACAGTCAAAGAATTCCCAATAGATGGCCATCCAAACTTTACAAATCTCCAAAGAAGGAGACTCCCTCACACTCTGAGCCAGCATAATCCATTGCCAAACTGCTCTTATCATCAGGAAATTCTTCCTAATGTTTACATGGAATCTCCTTTCCTGAAGTTTGAACCCATTGCTCTGTGTCCTAGTCTCTGGAGCCGCAGAAAACAGGATTGCTCCATCCTCCATATGACATCCCTTCAATTATTTAAACATAGCTATCATGTTGTCTCTTAACCTTCTCTTGCCCAGGCTAAACATATCTGTCCTTTTCAGCATGTTGTAATCTTGGAGACATCACCCAAGTGGGGCTGGGGTGACTCTGTAGCCCTGCCTCTAAACAGGCACTTCATTCTTATTATACCTGCCAAAGGGCTGTGGCACTTTCACTGTTGCAAATAAATAGGGGTTCACCGGCTGGAATCCTCTTGGGACTGACACTAGCACACTACATTTTGGAGTCTTATAGTGTGGAATAGAAGAGTAAACTGTCGCCATTGCCAGAAAAAGTTGCGCTGCCAACTCCCAAGTGACTTTCTCTTGATAGAAGTGACTTCTTATGTTCCACCACTACACTTATGGAAATTTGCCCTCACTGCTGCACCACCACCTGTGCTGCCACCGCCCAATGTTTCCAGAGTATTCATACCAGCCAACAGGACTGTAGCCTTCGAAACAACTGGTTAATGTTGTGGCTAAACCAAACATGACAAGTGAAATAATGAACTTCAACAGGTTGTGGGATATGACTGGCTTCTTAGCTCAAGCTGTTTTCTAAATAAGAAGCCCATAAGCATCATGTCTGCCATCTGCAGAAGCAGGCCTTTTAATGTCTGTTTGGTTCAGAAAATAGGGATTTTATGGCGCCAGAGAGAGCAGAAATGTATGCTCTGGGCATCAGCAGTCATAAGCTACATGTTTTATAGCCTAGAAACTAAACTGCAGATCTAAACAGCCACCCTCCTGCTGCAGACATGTTGCTATCTTTTCTTTTCTTTTAAAGCTTCCCCTTATAACCTCGAGTAAGCTTTTGGAGATGTTCCCAATGCTGTGGTTTGCCTCTCCTATTTACTCATTCAAGGGCTCACATTCTCTTTCCTGGGGGTGGTAGCTGTGTTGCCATGGCAGAAGTTGTTTGTTATAAGAAAAGATTTATAAAACTAGAGGGCATAGAGAAACCACATCTACCATTAAGGCCTTTTCATGCTTGGAGGTTGGTGAGGAAAACATGCTGCTTAAATATGAGAGGCCTGCACCTTGAGGGAGAAAAGGGGAAAAAGAGTTTGCACTTTCCATGGGAGTTCCCTGCGACAACACACCTATTCCACTGTGCTGACTAATACATTGGTAATGGCTGGAATGAATATTTTGGGCGTTTCCTCAAGGTAAGTCTGAGTGTTGGCCTAGCTATGAAATTCCTCCAATCTTTCTCCCGCCTCCTCCTTCTCCAAATTCCAGCTCTTTGCAGGGAGTTCCTCAAAATGAAACATTTGGCAAATGACTCTGTTTGACACAAGGATGTTTCCAAGAGTTTCAACAGCTGAGGTGAAACCTGACAGCCAGGTTCTTTGCCCCCATCCAAATTCCATCTGAGGTACCACCACCAGCCTGTGGTATGATAAGAGCTGCATGTGTAGATACTAACACTCCTTAGATAGAACACCACCACCATGGACACTGACTTTGTTGAAGTAATGAGACAAGGAAACTGTATTTGTTTTCACTTAGAAGGAGAGCATTTAAGTGGAAACTTTATCTCAATATGTCAGGCACTGCCCAAGGGAACAAAAAAAAGTTTTTTAAAAAATCTCCACAACAACCCTAGATGTGGCCGAATGCCAGCGGAGTGTTCATGCAGTGAAGCATTAACACTCTGATAAAAATGAATTCATTCTAATTAGTTTGCCATATGAATTAAAAAAAAAAGGTTGATATGCCAGGAAACGCAATACACTCATGGAAAGCTTGGAGCTTATACAATGGATGCTGATTAGGATCTTGCAGCTCCGTTTATGCTCTTTTTAGAGTGAAACAAAGGAAGGTGTTTGGATCCTCTGTTCTTTATATATATATTTAAAAAAGCCCTCTGCTACAGTAGTTGGGCTGGTCTTAAAAACCAGGCTTCCCACAGTCCCACTGCCAAATGTACAATTTTTTTCCTGGCTGACATTCAGGAAAGAACAGCTCTGGCTGTAGGATGGAAAGTTAAAAGACTTTGCCTGGATACATTGAGGCATATACAAACACTGCTTGACGTATGGCACTGATTCACTCTGCACAGGCTGTCCCCTCTGTGTCCTAAGGGGAGCTGATTGTAAAGCTCTTTATAATCTTCTCTACTAAGATGTTTAAGAGGTTAGTGAGAAGAATAATCTAAACAGCCATAAAAAAACCTCTCATTCCGGGAGTGAGCAGCAATGTCCAGTTGGATTAGTGACATGCAGGGGCAATCATCAATATGAGTCGGAATTAATCCCCATGGCTATATTTAAAACTAATTAATTAATTATATCTGAATCATGACATAAGGACAAACTTTAGCCATGAAGAATATGCCACTTTTGAGAGAGTCGCAACTGAATTTTGTAGATGAAATACAGAGCAGGCGAAAGACACTCCCTCCATCCCAACTGCCACTGTTATGGCCTCAGACTGAGAGAAGAAAAGTCAGGCACAGTTCCAGCAGCTGAGGTGCAGCATCTGAAGAAATGCTCTCCCGTCATCCCAGCTGCCATTGCCCTTGCCTGGGGAGAGAGAGAAGAAGAATAAGGCACAATTCCAACATGCTGAGGCCCAGAAGCAGATGAAAGAGCCTCCCTCCATCCCAACTGCCACTGCCCTGGCTGCAGAGAGAGAGAAGAACAGGCAGTACCTGCTGGACTTAGGCCATTTCCGCACGGGGCGAGGGAATTGCCCCGTGCCGCTACTTACCGGATCTTCTGGCTCCCCGGTCTGGTTCAGACTGCTCCGGAGCAGTGCGTGGCCGTCGCTCTGCACTGCTCCGGCGTCCAAAATGGTGGCTTCCAGTTGGTTGTGGGTCTCGACCAACCGCTGAAGCTCGCCAGTCTAAAGCCCGCCCTCTGCAGATCCTGCGAATCTGCATGGGAGAGCAGGCACGCAATGGCGCGCGCCGGCTTTTTGAAAAACCTGAAAAATCAGGTTTTTCAAAAACACGCTGGAGGACCGCTTGGGGTCGCTCTGGAGTGGACTGAGGTGCGGATCTACACTAAGTAGTCCGGACCCAGTCCGCTTCAAGGTGTAGATGTCCTCCATGGAGGATGCACTGCACCATTTTATTTAACCCGTGCGGAAATGGCCTCAGTCCCCTCTGACACTGCCACCCCCTTTCCTTTTTGTGTCATTATTTAGGGCCTTTCCTCCTTCTACCAACTTCTACAAACTGAGCATGGTGCATCAGCTGCATCTCCACTTAGCCAGAGACAGTCTGACCATTGTGATTTATAACCTTATAAAAGCTATATAAGAAAATTGTTTATACAGACCTGTCTTTGAAGACTCATAAACTGCAGTTAGTTCAAAATACAGCTGCTAGCTATATTGCTACCTTAGGGCAATAAAAACATATCTCCCCAGAGTTTAAACAACTGCATAAACTTGCAGCACACTCTTGGCTCCAGTTCATAGTGTTGATGTTGGCCTTTAAAGCCCCAAATGGCTTAGGGTATGTGTGCCTGATGTATTTCATCCTCCAACATGGATTGTTTCCCCATACACTGAAATCACTGTGGAGGCCTTCAACGTGTTGCTTCTGCCTTCTGAAGGCAGCTAGCAATGGGAAATAAGGTCTCTTGATGGTAGCATCTTATGTATGAAATGTTCTTCCCAAGGATGCTCACTTGGCACCTACTTTGATCTTTTTCTACAATTGGGGCCCATTCACACTATGGAATTATACTGTTATTATTTCACTTTAAGTACCATATTGTTCAATTCTTTGGCATCTTGGGACTGGTAGTTTAGGACGCAGGATTTAGAATTCTCAGAGAGTTCTACTACCTCACCAAATTACAAACTCCAGAGTTCCATAGGATGAAACCATTGCAGTTAAAGTAGAATAATAGTGCTATAACTGTTTCTCATTTTTGCAGAATTCTAAAATGTCGAAGCATTGTTTTATGCTGCTTTTACCTGCGGCCCATTCATTTTTTTTATTGTCAGCTATCTGTTTTATTATTTTTATCTGTAAATTACACCAGAAATATTCACATTGAAGGCTGGCATAGATATTATTAAACATAAATAAATCCATGCGAAAGTAAGGAGAGGGTATGGGAAGGGACTCCTTAAGTGAAGAGATCTAAGACAAACCTCTTGAATTACTCCTAGGAACTGTTACATGGTCCAACAGAATTTATCACCTACATAGTCAGTTAGGGAATGACTGGGAAATAACTGTCTAAATAAGCTTTAAAACTATTCAGAAACAAGTACTGGGATGAAATTTATCCTCATATATGAAATCGTGAATGCTGCTCTGTAATGTATCTGTGTATTGCTGAAATAAGGTTGCTCCAAAGAATTAGTCAGGTACTTTTGGGGGTATGCAGTATTAGAGTATTAGATATATTCTTTAATCAGCTTATTCCTATATTTGACACCAATTGGTATTTAAGTTCAGTATTTGAAATTTCTTAAATTTATCTTAAATTAAGTTACTTAATTTAAATTTAGCTTAAAATTAAGTTGACATACAGTAGTGTTGCGGGTTTGAGTGTTATGATAATAAACAGTTTTCAGAGTTTTGACATTTAAACAGCACTTATTGTATCAATATCTGTCAAGGAAATTTTGCGATAGCACTCAAGCTTCCTTAAGAGCGTAATTTGACAACCACTATGTATCACATTTAATTGTAATTGATGGCTGGCATGGAATAACATATAATATTTGAAAGTAATTAATACACAATGCTATTTTCTATTACAACAAATGATAAATAACAATGGAATTTAGTTGATGGCTTAGGCAACCTTACATTTAAACATTGAATTCTGAGTTAATCTTTTTGTTCAATTTTGTTTCAAAAATGATCTTTCAAAATTTGTGAAATTCACAGTTTTATGTACAAGAACAAATACTCCTCTCTTTTAATTAACATATGTGAAACAAAGCATGATAACTAATATTCATGGGAGCTAACTTTAATAATTCTGTACAGCTAACTCTTAAAAAAATGGTCAGGTATTTCCCTCAGAAAATATTCCTTGGTCTTCGCTATTTCGGTATAGTGAAGAAGACAGTTTCTTTCAAAATGTGGTGAGATGAAACCCCCACACATTAAGGCCAAATAGAAAAATGCTGACAAACCTAACCATACTGCTGGGGAAAAAAATTATATCAAAGGATGGTCTTTAAAAAACATTGGTGACCAGAGAGGAAATGTGGCGTAGTGTTAAACTGTGCCAGTTTTCTCTGGAAGCCCTGCCCTTAGAAATACACCCTTAGAAAGGTAAATGCCCTGCTTTGCCACGAACTTTGTAGCAATGTTAAAGTGAAAATAATGTATTACACCTAAATTTTCATTTTCCAAGCCAGTTTGAAAGTGCAGATTAAGTCAGTTGATCATTTATGTCGATTGAACACCGCCCCTGACGAAATTAAAGGCAGAAACCTCCCCTTCCACACCTTGGGCAGCAGCTTAGATTCCAACCTCAACCCGTACCCTCCAACATTTCACAGATGAAAACTGGAATGTGTGTGGCCAAGCAACGTCAGAGTGTGGTCAAGATGGAAAAAGTTATTAATGAGAAAGAACAGACAAACTATGAGAGGTTGCAGCAGTTTGGTTTTACCTGAGCCTATGGTAAAGGCTCTCCTCCCCTCCCACTGAGTAAACTAAGTAAACTACTTTTACACATTGATGTCAGTTTATAGCAACTGAAGTAAGATGAGGAGAAAGGAGGAGAATAGAAGGAGGAGAGAAAAATTGGGATATTCTAAAAGCAGATAAAAAAGTGGATGACAGAGGATTAACAGAGACTGTCCGTGTCACATTGGAGATGAGGAGAGGCCCACCAAGTGATAAGAACTAGAAACACAGGCCATTTCCACACTATACTGTTATAGTGCTGTTGTTCCACTTTTAACATCCCGTGGAATTCTGGGGTTTGTAATTTACTGAGGCCAAAGAGCTCTCCGGCTGAGCAGTCTAAATGCCCCTCTTTAAACTGCAAACCCCAGAATTCCGTAGGATGTTGAAAGTGGAATAATAGCAGTATAACAGTGTAGTGTGGAAATGGCCATAGTCACAGAAAACCTAAACTCAGACACAGGTCCACATATTGGGCCTGCAGAAAGTCTGCCCACCTGCATAAACTTAAACTCTTCCCCAAATTCCCCCTACCTAGGTGGGAATGCTTAGAACCTATAGCAAGCCAATTTATTTTGGCCCCCAGAGGAGATAATCCTACAACTGACTCTCTCCCTTGGCTATATATAAAAAAATAAGAATAAATTTAATAACTTACAATTTGTTACCTTTTGTAACACTTCAGATCATTTACCGCCTCAGGCAGCAGCCTCACTCTGCCTAATGACAGGACCAATCCTGGGATCAGATCTCTGGCTGAGCATTCTAAATGCCCGTCCCTAAACTGCAAACCTCAGGATTCTATACGATGTTGAAAGTGGAATAATAGCACTATAATGGTGTAGTGGGGAAAGGCCTTTGTCTTTTTTCTATTTCTTTTTTATTTTATCCCGTTCTTTCTTTTTTGTATTTTTTAATGTAGATGGAAACTTTTAATAAAAATATTAAGAGCAACAGCTATGATTGCATCCTATGGAACCTTGGGGTTTGTGTGGCACTAGAGGAGCCTCTGTACAAGAGTTCTAAACACCTTTCCCTATAAGCAGACCTTAGGATTCCATAGGGTGTTGTCATGACAGTTAAAATGGAATCACAACACCGTGTAATGTGAAAGAACCCCAGGTAATGGTTTCAGAAATATTGTTCCTGAAGATATCAGAGAGAGGCCGATGAAAAAGAAAGTAATATAACTAAAAATAATTTCTAGCAGAAAAAAAAAAGTCATATAGCATCTAAAAGCTAAAAAACATATCAGGGCAAGTAGACTTGCCAGACTGAAAACTGGAGAGGACTCCTATGCCTTTGAAGGTTGGGTAGAAGGGAACATTTCAGCAGGTGTTGCTTGTCACCTCATTGTGTGGCAAGCAACATCTGCTAAAATTCCCTAATTTAGACAACCATTACAGGTACAGGAGCCTCCTCTAGCTTTCACTCTGGCAGCCTAGGCCATTTCTGCACTAGAGTGTTGTAGTGCTATTATTCTCCTTTCAACATCCTATGGAATCCTGGGGTTTGCCTCAAAGGCCCCTTCTTAGACTGCAAACCCCAGAATTCCATAGGATGTTGAAAGTGGAATAATAGCACTTTAACACTCTAGTGTGGAAATGGCCCTATTCACCTACGTCAAATGTGGTTGCCTGAGGTTTGGCAGAGTGCATTTCATAGTCACTGCTCTTTGGGGATCACGTCTCTTAGACTGCCCCCACTTCTTCTCCTCCTCCTATTATTTATTTATTTTTATTTTTTAAATTCAAAATGCTCCTCACTTTCTGTGGGAGGAAGGGGGAGATTTTGTCACGTTTACTTAAGTGTCGGTTCCTTTAGGTCCAGGCAGCTGTTTTCATAATGCAGAAAGTTAACCAGAAGTCACTTGTAGTTTCCTTCCTGCCTTAACAAAGGCTCCTCCTGGAACTCAAATAATGTGGAGGGAGTAGGTAAGTTTCTCCCCTTCAGAGGGCATGGAAGGATAATATGAACTGTTTTTTTAAAAACATTTTCCTCCAAAGGTTGGGGTTTTCCTTCAAAGGTTTGAGGCTCTTGGAAGCCTCAAAAATGGCTTTGGGAACTGCATGAAGTCTACAGCCTGCACTTTCCCCACCTTCAAAATATAAAATGGCATAAAGTTTTGCCTCTGTTCCATAGGCTCCACTCTATAAAAGTTTATGCTATAATAACTGTGTTAATTTTTAAACTGCCATAAGATTCCATTTAAAGAAAGCTTACTTTGCTCCCCTCTGTTGGCAAATGGCTGTTTGTTGGCACCGCAGGGAATTCCAGATCTGTCTTCTGTGCCTCCTTATATGTTCTGTAACTATATATCTGAAATGAAGCACTGCCTGGTTTACAGGACATGAAGAATGAACAGCACTGGAGGCTTAGGAAAGTTTGAGAGGGTGAAGTTTAAGAAAACAAGTAAACTAGAACATAGAGAATGGAAAAACAGGAGGAACTCCAATCAAGATTAATTTCTAAAGTACACAGAGAATTTATCACTAGCTTCTAAGATACATTCTTCACCTCCTGAATATTTTCCTGGCATTTGAGATTATGGAATAATTCATTTAGTTCTGACAGTTATTAAATGTATCACCTTTAGCCTGGTTTCCTGGATTCCACATTGGCATTGGAAGAATACATTACTTGAGACGCCAAATCTTATCTGGATATCAAAGAGATATACATACATCTGCTTAGATCGAGGATACATCCTTCTCCCCTTGCTTAGTGCTTTGTACCCATAGCAGTAAGTTCATATAAGCAAGCAATGAAAGCTAAAATGGTGTGCATACCTGTGTCAACCAGCTATTGATTTCTAGATCTGTTGGAGTAAGGCAGTTTTTCAAATATTACTGCCCCCTGTCTGTCCAACACATTTTTCTACCTTGAAGTCCTGTTATATCCTTGCAAGCTCTATTCAGGCATCCAGGATATCTGAAAGACTGCTTCCTCAATATGAGCCTTACTTCAATCTGAGATACACAAAACAGATGACCTGTTGTATGTTCCACCCCTCCGAGAGGCTTGGTTGGTGAGTAGAAGAGACATGGCTTTCTCAGTACTAGTATCTTCCATTCCCACCTCTCATTATATTAGCATCTTCTCTTGGTTCTTCCTAGACAGCAACAAGTGAACGTGCATTTCCCACCTTTGAGCAGGGGGAGGGTTTATTTTTTACCAAGAACGCACATTAACTTCTTGGCATCATGTTCCAACACCAACATGGCATTCTTTGTATGAGCCACTGGCAAAAAGTGATAGTTTCACTGAGATAATTTTATGCCCTGTCCCAGAAGAAAAATGTTTGTAACTAACAGGTGGGTCATATTGTTTAAAATTCCTGTTGTGACAATGTTACAAAATGTCTACTGTTACCCAAAACATGGGTGATTCAGCACCTGTGATGCTAGTACCTCCATGTGACAATAAGGAATTAATTAGCTCAAAATTAGGAGGCCTGCAAGAGGGGGGTAACTTAACAAGATCTTTCCACCAATATTTATGAGATCATGCAGAGAATAAAAAATGTAAACTAAAAATGTGTTTTATTGAGAAATTCACATACATACGCAAAGATCCAAACACTCACACACTCACATAAGGACTAACCAAAGGTAAAGGGAGGAAAGTTGTAGACAGAAGACTTTTAGGGTTCAGATGGTAATTACCAGTCCAGAGGGAAGCAAAGAAAAGCTGCAATGTGGCTTAGGTGGGCACCTAAGGACAGTTCTCATTTGGGAATCAAATGGACAACGTGGTGTTCAGAAACTTGAGAGACTGCCCCTAACCATTCAAAACCAAGGGTTTTTATACCCAAAATCTACCCTATGGGTATGGATGTGAATTGCTCTTCCAGCGAAGCAGATAATGGGAGTTGCAACACAAACAATGAAGTCTGGATGATGTTAATGGTCTTAGTGTTTAGGTGACAAAGAGAGTAATGACTGTTGTAATAACTCTGTACTGTAGAGAGGTTGGGAACACAAAGCAGGGAAACATCCAGGTGTGAGGGGGCAGGGTTAGAAAAATCACAGATTGGTGATGACTTCCTTTTTCTGCTCCTAGATATCTAGTTTTTAGCATAAGCCTATTGTCTCTAGAGTTGCCTTGTAATCTGCTTGACAATGACTTTGGTTTTCACCTAGGAGAGGGTATGACTGACCTGCCTTACCACCTCACATTTATAGTCAGACATTTTCCTCTTTCCAGCTTGACCTTCCAATCACCTGAGGTTTCCATTTATATCAATTAATGTAGTGCCAGTCAGTCAATATTTCCAATTAAACCATATCCATCTTGGGGGAGTGTGCAGGCCCTGATAGATCAACTTCTGGGTGACTCTCGCAACAAAACATGACTCTGGGCAACCCAAATCTCCCATCTGCTAGGATGTAAGTTAAGGTATGATGCCTTGAAAAACAATTGCACTAGACAAGAGCAAGCCAATGTGGTAGACTCATTTGATAAGAAGCCTTTTTACAGATAAGAGTTATTTAAGAAAATAAATAATGCAAAACAACTCATATTACAATTTCTTTTACCACCTTTTGTGGGGCATTCCTGTTTTCTTGTGTAACTGCCTAATCAGTGTTCCTTGTTGACCACATTTAGTAGGCATGGAATCCTGTGGCCCTCAAGATTATGTTGGATTGCAACTCCCAGTAGCCCCAGCCAACACAAATAATGCTGAGGAGTACTGGGAAAACTGCGACATATGCAAGAACTATATTATAACATAATAGTCATGGTGTTTTGAAGCAGATGGGATGGATGTGGGCATGTCGGAACTGATAAACATAGCGCAGAGGGAGTATCTTCCCTTGGAACAAACCAAAAGAGAATGCATTCAGACCTCTATTACTCGAAAAAAATCACTTCAAAGCAAGAAGCTCCTGCAAGTATTGTATTCTGTGCTTATTTCTTTTTGTGAATGATACTACACCTTACATTGTGAGCTGTAAGATATGATGGTTGGCTTCCTCTTAATCAACTGACTAAGGTTACTAAGGTAGGTTTCAGGGTCATTTATGATCATAGCACTATTGTCCTGATGACAAATGGCCCTGAAACCCACCTTAAGAGCCAGTCAGCTGTCCAGAATAAAGGAGGTTTGTGCTGTTGGTAGGCAGGGCACTGCAGCATGACATTACCAGTCCCCCGCACCAGTGAGTGAGGCTGTGAGGAGCAGAACAAGGGATCTTTGGGAGATCTGTCACAACTCTTCATTGCAACTTTATTTTCTGGTGGGAGGGAGTGATCACATCATCTTGCAGCAACCCACTCATCAGCAGAACAGAACTCCATTTCTCTGGATGGCTGACTGAGTTTCAGGAGTTGGATGGGGAGTTAAAGCATAACTACAACATTGCAGCTATGGCCCATATGTTTCCACAGTCCTTGCCTTCAAATTGGAATCTCAGTATCTACGTCCAACACCAACAGTTGTAGTGTGAATGCAGCAAGTGGCTATATCTGGTTACAAGACTACAATAAATGTAATTATTTGTCCTATTTGCAGATTTGGACTGACATATCAGTTGAGTACCTGTTGGACTAGAGAACTAAAACATGAACTATTACATTGTCTTAAGAACTGCATTATCAGATGCATTTAAAATTCTTGCTGATCTTAGTCACAATTCCAGTGATTCACAATTCAACCATCTGTGGCTGGAAAAGCAGATTTATTATTCTTTACTTAGCTTGACAGATGGCAACTGATTGTTTCCCCTCCATGAATAAAACTTTTTTTAAAAAAAAAATTATTTGGAGTAATCAGAAAGGAACTGTCTGTTTTGTGACCTTTTCAGCTGGTGAAAGGGAACAACTGATTTTTGTTGGCACCAGAGAGTTGAACAGAATGATGCAAAAATGTAGACTGACACTGTTCCATTTGGCAGTCTGCACTGAGCATGGTTGCAAATCACATATTCTTAGTCAGTCAATAAGACCTGTCCCCACAATAAACATATTCTGTCTGCATTGGTTGCTTTATCTGGTCTATCCCATAAGGACTATTCCCTTGTTGTAAGTTTCCTGGACTGTTCCACTCTCATAAATGCAACACTGTGGGTCAGAGGTTGGCACAATCCAGCCCTCCAGATGTTGTGGGACTGCAGCTCACAGCCAGGGACACAAAGTGTGGCTTATTTTGTTCTCTCGTACAGGAATCAAGCATTTCAAAACCCTTCTCCCTACTGGCCAAGATTATCAGAATTTCTGTTCATTTTTACCCTATTTTTCCCTGTATTTGTTTAAGACTTTTTTGTTTTGGATTTTTGGTTCTTTTCACAAAGAGTTTTCTCTGGAGGAGGGGTTGAAATTACAATTTTGGGGGGTCTAATACATTTTTGAGCAAAAGGCAATGGCTGGAATCCTTCTGTAGTTTTATGCATATGCATGCTCCCCTACAGAATTCAATTAAACCATTGCATATGGAAGTAAATGAATGCACGTGCAGAATGTGCACAGCTGCACATGGGCATGCATGCACATTTCACATGGACATGCATTGTGCACGTAGATGCACACTTGGTTGCACATTTGATCATGCAATGTCACAATTCATTAATGAGGCAGCACTGCAGAAGCACTTTGCAGGACTGTGAGTATAAAGTTATGGAGCTATCTCCATCTCCTTAGTGTGGTGTCTTGACTAACATTTCTGTGCAAAAACCCAGCAACAATGAAAAACAAAGAAAGAAAATGCTGGTCTCCATTCGTGGAGGTTCGGAATTTTGAGATAGGGTGTCTTGAAGTACTGAGACACCCTTTCCTGCCAAGGGTGATTTTTTTAAAAAAATATTCTTTGCATTCTTGTTTCCAGCATTCCCCAGTGTGTGGTTATCTTGTTTAGGTCTGATGAGAATTTCAGTCCACCAACATGTACCCACCCTTGCTGTGTGTCCTTCCAAAGGCTTGCCAAATCATGCAAAATGATTTCTGTTCCATTCCACAAACAGATGCCAACAAGGCCGAGAGGTGAAGTTTTTTGGTACACTGGTAGTGGTGGAGGATTGTCTACTAGACCTGAGAGCAGCAAGCTAGCTTTAAGGGCAGCAGAGAGACAATGTGGCACACACAGGTGTTTCTTACAAGTACTCTCTGCTGCTATTTGCCACACTGCACCTGCTGCCTAAGATGGCCACTTCATTCTGCTGTTATTGCTGAACCAATGGTGACAACCATGTTAACACCTCATATTCAAAGAGAGAAATAATAAATGCCATAATACCAACACTTCCCATGCAAATTGGGCTGGAAAAAAATTAGGGACACGATGGAAATGTTGAAATCTTTTCAAGGACAGCCACAGACTGAGGCCAAGAAGCAGATACAAATGACAGAGCTAAGAGGAGTTCCAAGTACATTCAGGGATTACAAACTGATTGCTTAATGAGAAAAGAGCTAAAAGAATTTAGCCATGGCTAAGAATAACTGCCTAGAAATCATTAACTCCTCAGCGCTTTTAAACCAGATGAGAGAAAATTAGTGGGTGGATCAAAATTGGTCTCTAATTAGCATGTGCAGTCCAATATTGGATTCCTCCCCTTTTTAATTTTTAAAGGGCAGTGAAGCTCGGGTCTTCCTAGGACACCAAAAATTGCTACTTGTGTCTCTGTTGAGAGGGGTGAGGCAGAAACATATTTATTGTGAAAGCAATTGTAATAAAAGTCAAATAATTTTTTTTTTCCTGAAAGAATCCAGAGGCTTTCTTCTTCTCCAACCCAAAGAAGTTATGTGGGACCAGATTCTCAAATTCCTCACTTGCTCTGAGGAAATGTCTTGAAAATCTTGAGAAAAACTCTCTAGTTTAAGCTTGTCAGCTTCAAAGAGGCCTCCCTTTACACTATCTGTGCCTATGTTCCCAACTCCATGAGCTTTCAGCAGCTTCAGGCTTTGCTGTCTGTGAATCACTTGTCTGGAATTTAGCATATTCGGGCTGGTGCTCTTGTCAGAGATGGGGCCAAATGTTTTATTGGTTGGACTAAGTTAGACCAACTTGATTTTTTTTTTTAAAAAAAACCACCCTCTTTTGATAGTGAACACTCAAGAATCAGGTTGCTATAAACAAATAACATTTCCATGTCAGCACTATCCCTGTTTAGGGTTGAAGTAGCCAGGTAAATATCTCTTTGCAGATATCAATCCCAATTGTGTGCTGAATGTTAGTAAAAATGTTTATAGTGCATCTCTGGCATTTTGTTGGCCTCAGTGTGCCATTCACTCATGCCAGTTCCATCAGGATTTTTCTTTTTTTAAAAAACAAGGAAACAAATTGCTTCATTCTGTTTTTGTAATTCACTGAGCGTTCTCACAGATGTAAAAAAACTAAGTTATTTCTATTTTAACCATACGTGCTGTAGGTACAATTTCTTCAGCAACATAATTTACACGCTAGGGCTGAGGTACATATAAAACCCTATAAGGCTTGGGTCCAGATTGTTCTCCCCTGTGAATCTGCACTTGTCTTGAGATCCTCTGAGGAGACCCTTGTCTCAGACCTACCACTTTCACAAGTACATCTGGTGGGAGCGTTAGGGAGGGCCTTCTTGCTAACTACTCCCAGGCTCTGGAACTCCCTTCCTAGAGAAGTTAATACCAGCACTGTCTTTGCTGTCCTTTCATAGGGAAGTGAAGACCTTTTCATTTTGGCATGCCTTTGATGACTTGATTGCTCAAGGGGAAAAGGCCTTTTAGAACATGATGTACTATTTATTTATTTGTTTATTTATTTATGTAAATTGAGTTTTTAAAATTTTAATTCTATTGGTAGTTTAATTGTATTTTTAATTTTTGTATGATATGAAGTTATTTTTTAAAGCTGTATCTGTTTTAACCTCAGGTTGCCTTGAGTCCTAGACTGAGAAGAATATGTGAAACAAATAAACAAATATATAAACAGATATCTAAATGACAACAGCAAATTGTAGCCCTCGGATGTTGTTGACTGCATCTCCCATCAGCTCCACACAGCCTGGCCAAGGGTGAGTGATGATCCTGAAAAGATACGACAGGTAGCTAGGGCTTCTAACCAGTCACCCTAGGAGTTCTCCTGCACTTAGTACAGTTGCTTACCAGACAGCAAAGGTGCAAAAGTTGTGTCTCCCCATGGCACTGTGTTTAGCACATCCTTCCTAGCTGTATAATTGTCAGTCATGGAGGTTCCTAGATGGTAGGAATCCATCTTGAAGAAGCCAATTGGAAATCCTACAGAGGAACAGCTGGCTGTGTACTAAGCCTGTAGAAGCTGGTTGGGGAATTCTGGGAGCTGCAATCCAAAACTGTCATGTCCTGGTCATAGCTTCAAAGTGGTTTCCCATGCAACTACTTCTCCTTATGAATCAGGCCTGTGTGGTCCGTTGATGATGGCATCAATTATCTATCAGTTAAGAGAATTCCCATCCCACGCTTTCCCGTAGAGCTTACAGCCAGAGTCTGCAATCTAGAAAGAGGCTCAATTATTTAATCAGGGCTTCTTCCAATGCAAATCCTTTGGAAGGTTGAGCTGGGAAAGGCTGCGGGTCTGTTTCCATTTAAAGCATGGAAGATTTAGCAATTACTTCCCTGGAGTGAATTTGCACTAAGAAATTATAACATTATGCTGCAATTATACTGAAACATATACATCTTCCAACATGTCAGATGGGGAGGCACATTTCCCCATGAAACAGAAAAAACAACACTCTCCCCAGATTTTTCAAAATGTTTGCATGAATTGTTATCTGAGGGACAGCAACATCCGTTTGCCATCATCAGTGTTTTATCTGACATATTTGTTTGTTTTTATTATACTGTCACTTGAGTTTTCAGATTCTACAGATTTTTTAAAAAAGTTTTTGGAAAGTCTATTCACTCATCCACTCACCCACACAATTTTGTGAGATGGATTTTTTGTAAATTGCCATTCATTTTTTGAGTTGCTTTTTTTGATTGTTAAGTTACATAAACAGTATTTGAATGTGAGTTCAACAGAAGAGGGATCATCTGGTAAATCAAGTGTTTGTTGTTGGGGTTTTTATCATGGGCATATTTGTTCCTAGCACAACTAAATTTATCCTGTACTATGAAGAAAATATTAGTCTTCATTCAATAACTTTTAGGGGATGATCCTATTGACCTGTTCTGCTCATGTAGGGCAGGGCTGCTTCCAACTCCTTCTACATTGCTCCAACAGTGAGCTACAATACTGCTGCTAACTGAAAATTGTATAGCAATTCTACAGAAACATACAAAGTCAGCTCTCCACAATTGCAGGTTTGACTTTTACAAATTTGATTATTTGTGATTTTCTTGAACCCCTGCACCCCTGGTGCTTCTTATCCAGTGAAACCTTCCCTCTCAAAGGCTCTGATCAGGCTGCATAGCCCTTTAAAAATCTGTCTCTGGTCTTCTTCCACCAGCCACTGTCTGGTCAGCTAAGGACAGATTTCAGCTCCATTTCTCAGCACCACAAACCCTCTCTCAGTGTCCCACACACAGCCAAGGAAGGAGATGGCCAAAAGCAAGGAAGTATGGGGTATTATGCTGTCCCACCCTCTTTTGCACTTCTTTCCCTGACCTGGTTTGGGTGCTCAGTGGCTGTTCTCCCCACCATGCCACAGCTCCCTTGCCCCCTTCACACACATTTTGATATTTTTTATTTTTTTTCACTTTTGTGAAGTTCTTGTGCCCCTAACCCTAGCAAATATGGAGGGCCAACTGTACTATGTTGCTACAGCTTTTTCAATCTGTTATCACAACTACACCCATGTCAGTGGGATGGTGAATCTACCCCAGATTTTGTCTGCATTTTAAAGGAGCTCTCCAAGGTGCTGAACTCTAAGTCCAAAATAGATTTCACACCTTGCTTAATGTTTTGACCAAAACTGGACATTGTCTCTTCATCCTACTGCCATGGGAACCATCAGCCACCAGTGCCCACATCAAAACAACACCAAAAATTGAGTAAAGGGGGATGCTAAGGGGAAAAGAACAAATAGTTTTGTCAGATATTGATGAATGATCTGCGTTAGCAGAAGCAACAAAGTGTGGTGAGGCACATCAATGAATAACAGATATACTAATGCATAAGTTCTCAAAGACATGAACCTGATTCATCAGAGAAAATATTATATTAGGATCCTATCATTCAAACAAGATCCATTGTGTCACTGCAATGCTAAAAGGGACAGCACTACAATTATGCAGAGTGAGGTAGCAGATTTTGAGTGCTATGAAAAGGAAACCAACAGTTAGTTAATTAGTTATTATTGTGCTGTTACCTCCAGGAATAGGGCCATTTGCCTCCCATGTCCAAATAACTTGTCTGCCTTTGTGTATTGTGTACACTGACAGGGGAGCAGGATTTGCTCTTTCACATCAGACAGCAAAATATTTTGGAAGAGGAGTGTCCCTGTGTGCTACATATAGAAAAGGGCATGCAACTGAATTCACATACATCACTTTGTTCTGACTATTGTGAAACTGGGAATACACAGGAGCACAAGTGGCAGTGAATGGAAAGGGGTGAGAGAGAATCATGGGTAAAAAGGCATGGCATTTGATTCCAGCTTCCTTGGTCTAAGATAATAGACTTTCACCAGTAAAGAATGAAATGAAGTGCAGAACATTTCAGACTGTTCTTGTGAACTCTAGACTCTCAGTTACCCAGTATCAATGTCAAACATGCAGCTGTTATAGGGTGAAAGATAAAGGACTTGACATAAAGTAGACATAGAAGGGGTCAGCCATTCTGAGGGTGAGGTGGGTAGAAGATAGACAGTAAAGACCACAGATTCAGGCTCTCATCAGCTTTCTGCCTCCACCAAGCACTCCCCAAACAGAGTAGGTGGGCATGCTGAAAGCTCGAACATCATTTTCATAGGATGTACGCTTTACATAGACTGTGGAAAAGGGATGGGATGGTAGAGGAGATAGTCTAGAATTTCCCCTGGATTCAAAGGAAGTAGTAGCACTTTCACAAAGACTGTACAGTACAATACAGTACAACAGATAAATAAAATTCTGAACCCAAGCAGGCTGTGCCCAACAAATATTGAGGGAGAAGGCATGTGGAGTACAGGTGCATGCACATATATTCTAAGTAAACACCTCTCGACCTCAGGTCTCATTAGACTCCTAAGGCATTGTACAAAGAAACAGATACAAACAATATGTTGTATGTGTGGGAAAAAAAATCAGGAGAACAGAAATTTCATTACGAGTGCTGGAATGACACAGGACATCTTTTGCCTGACCTATATGTGTCATAACTTTGTTTTTTTAGCATGGGGAGAAGGGAGAGAAAGAAAGCACCCTTAATTCTACGGAAGATTTGCCTTTGCTGAAAGACTTACCCAGGATGATGTTACCGCCCTGGCTAGTCCGAGCTTTGGGGATATTAAAAGATATCCCTTGATATCACAATTCGGCTGCAGTTCTCTATTCCTCTCCACGTGCTTGCGAGGCCACCGGACAAGCACGTAAACAAGCTCGGCCGTTAATAGCCATAATATTCAAACTACAATACAGGCAGGCCAGAAATAGCTGACTCACTGCTTTAGGAGACCTCCAGGCAAGTACTCTAAGTATGCACGCCACTTACAAAAGAGCCTCTGCCCCTCGATGGCAGCTTGATGGGTAAACTATGCAATACCCAACTACTCTGCGTTTGCATACTGGCTACTCTATTGAGAACTGCTATGATAAGTCAATCATTCAGATTCTGACCTTTCGGAGGCTTTGTCTCCAACTCCAAATCTATTGTTTTCCCCCAAGTACGGCATAGCCTGCAGTCACAATTCTCCCTATAAAAACCCTTGATTTCGAGACCTTCCTCGGATCGCT
This sequence comes from Cyclura pinguis, assembly GCA_030412105.1. NCBI lineage: Eukaryota > Metazoa > Chordata > Lepidosauria > Squamata > Iguanidae > Cyclura > Cyclura pinguis. Next base: position 74,441,707 of record CM059603.1, on the reverse strand, counting down.
CCCGAGTTTCATCCTGCCTTGCTGCTGCTTTGCTTGGCAAGCCTCCCCTCAGCTCCATAGGCTGAGCTACATCGCACCCCAGCTTCCCTCTCTATTTTTCCTGGGCTTCAGGACAGGTGAAATATCACCCAAACCAGCAATCCCTCTAAAAATCCCTCTATACCACTCTAACCTTTATTTTCTTTAGTTATCTTGTATGAGTGTGTCACACACACTGTTTTGCTTGTATTTAATAAACATCATTTATTATTTCAACTTCTGTGTTCTCCTTGACTCGACCCGACCTCATAGACATAGGGTTCAAGATCTCGCTAAGTTACCCTGCCTCTCATAACGCTAAGCAGTGTTCTGAGCTAATTTTCCCCAACTTTAGTTGAGCACATTTTGGTGTCCCTCCCGGGACCCCCAGTTCACAGGGTAACAATGACATTGGGTCAGCCTTTTCAGAGTTCTACGAATATTGGGGAGTAGCCCGGAGACTGCAGCCTTCAGATGAGTCATAGCCATTATCAGTTGCCTAGACAAACACAAAAGGGAAGGGTGTGATGGAAATCAGTATCTATCAGGGGGAAGCAGGTTAGTTTGTTAAGACTCCAGCAGTGAGGTTTAGCAAAGAAAAGATAAGATATTGGCAAAGAAAATTAACAGAGAAGCAAGCCAATATTCAGAGTGTACACTTTTTGTGTGGGTGTTTGGGATTCTTGGTGGAAAATAGTGGCTTGTCTGGAAACTTGAGGTAAAAAAAAGGTCTCTCCCTTTAGGGTGAATGTAATCCCTTCACCAGAAGCACAAAAGAATTAAGGCTGCAGTCTTATACATGTTTAGATATATATGAGTAAAGCCCACTGATGTGTATAGGTTTGACCCCGATAAGTATGGCAGGAAGATCCAGATTTTCCCTTTCTTTTCACTACCCTTCCTCAATGCAGTAGGTGGTTCCCATGTCAGCAATGCAGCAAATCTATTCTGGGTTCTAGTCTGAACTTTAAAGGAGCTATCCAATTTCTGAACCTATTTGGGGAGAGGATGCAGCACCCTGGATAGCTCCTTTAATGTTGTGATTACAACTAGAGTAGACTCACTACCTCACTGTCATGGAAACCATTGGCTATTGTTGTTGTTGCTGTGTGCCTTCAATTAGTTTCCAGTTTATGACAACCCTAAGGTGAAACTATCATGGGTTTTCTAGGGTGGAGAGTGTATAATGCATCCAAGGTCACCTGGTGGGTTTCCCTGGCTGAGTGGAGAACTGAACTTTGGTCTCCAGGGTTTTAGTCCAACTCTTAAACCACTACACGACACTGGCTACCACTATCTTTTCAGATTATTAGCTCTGTTGAGATAACACAATGGAAGCTTGCACATTTTTTTAAAAAGTGTGCTGTCTCATGTAGGGTCCTGCACTTGGGACGGCTTGTTTTCTGCAGCTCCAGAGACTAGGACAAGGAGCAATGGATTTAAGTTGCAGGAAAGGAGATTCCACTTGAACCTCAGGAAGAACTTCTTGATGGTCAGAGCTGTCCGGCAGTGGAATATGCTGCCTCGGAGTGTGGTGGAGTCTCCTTCTTTGGAGGTTTTTAAGCAGAGGCTGGATGGCCATCTGTTGGGAATGCTTTGATGGGTGTCCTGCATAGCAGGGGGTTGGACTCGATGGCCCCTGGGGTCTTTTTCAACTCTATGATTCTATGATTCTATGATTTATAACTCCATAAGAAAAATGCCACTTAAAGGGTTATTAAGTCAGGGCAATTGATATGTATTTTTATGAAAAAACATTTTTGTAGGTAATACACCCATGACTTTTTAGAGAAAGCAGATTTTCTGTCCAGGCCTGAAAATTTAGAGCCAGAGTGGTATAGTGCTTTGAGCATTAAACTGTGACGTCAGAGACTAGGGTTCAAATCTCCACTCAGCCATTGAAACCCTTGGGTGACTTTGGGGAAGTCACACTCTCTCAGCCTTAGAGGAAGGAAAAAGAAAAATCCCAAGAAAACCCCATGATATATTAGTCTTAGGGTCACAATCAGTCAGAAACAACTTAAAGTCACACAACAACAACTACAACAGAGTTCCAAGACAGCAATCAGTATAAGTTTTTATTATCATCTTCTACTTGTGTCATTTTGTGCAAATACGTGGTTTTCATCATATGTAAAACCTTTTAGAAGACCAGTAAGCTGAAATAGACATTATATTTGAAAAGTAAGTTGCTACTACTGACAAGAAATATGGAAATGCTCTTAGAGCTAAGAAGTATTTTGACCCAGAAATGAGATTCTTTCATCTTGCCTCACACAGCATTTAGTTTATTATTAAAAATCTTAAAGACCACACAGAGACTGAAGAGATATCCACTGAGCTACTTGAAATATTGTTTACTTTGATTCCACCCTTTTTGTTGTGATCCATAGCTTAAGTGTTTGGTTGCAAATATATCTTAGACTTCTTGAAAGTAATTAGCTTCCATCTGTTGCAATATCATGGAAATACCAGAGGTTTTCTCTAGCATTCAAGCCCAAGTCATCACACTGCATGCAAGGAAATTATATTGAAACCAATGTGACATATGTTTAATATTAAGATTTTGACCTGTCTAGAGATTACTATTTAGTAATTTATGTCATAACATTGCTATAGAATGGAGTGGGCAACTGTGGGGGGCACATTAGCCCCCTTGGAGATCTTGGACAACCACAACCAACACTGCACCCACTCCCCCAGGCATACAATCCCTTTTTCTCACTCCCAAATGTCCTTTAGGGCAGATGGGGGCATTTTTACCATATTTTGAGGCCTTCTATGTTAGGAGAGGCCATTTTTAACAACAGGATATGAGCAGAATTCACTTCCTGATCACTTTTTTTTTTTTAAAAAATGCCTCTTTTGGGCATAAATTGGCTTGAGGGGCACAAAATGCCCCCCACCCCATGGGCATTTTGGTTCATTTTGGGGCAAAACATTTTTGACAAAGCTTGAATTTTTCTAATCTGCGGGGTGGGGGTGGGGCTCCAAATTTGATGAAAATGCCCTTCATACTCCCAGAGGTCATTTTGGGGCCATTCCGGAGCATTTTTTACTCCGAGGTGGAACACTTAGGGCCACAAAAATTGAGCTGCGCATTGTTTATCCCTGATACAGGATTTTGGTTCTGCTTTGATAGTGTTAATACGGTATGAAACACCAAAAGAAACATTTGCATTAAAGCAACTTCGTAATAGGGGAGAGAGTGACTATATAATAACTAGTGCTGACTTTCAGAAAGGGTAGGGAAAAGGGCCCTGTTTTGTGGACCATAATGTCTTCTAAATTAAAAAAAGAAGTGAAATATTCGTCCTCAAACCAAAAATACAGCAACTTGACCCCATTACAATCCCAACACCAGTTCTACCACATGTGTTCAGAGCAACCTGAAGACCCCTCGCCCTCCTTTGTAGTTGCTGGTTGCTGGCATGGGTGTAGCTATATGGTGAGTGGGGGGGGGGCAAGATGAGGGCCACCATGGGAATAGTCCTTGTGGACTTCTTAGACACATTGGGTCAGCCACTGAGGACAGCAGGATGTCAGATTAGCTGAATTTCTGGTCTGTTCCAGCAAGTTTCTTATGATCTAACATTCTTCATTGGTTGTTTAAACCCTTAACCTGGGGACATTATTACAGCTCTCAGAACTTTTCAGCCAGAATGGGTAGGGATGATAGCTGCCCGGGTTGGAGGGGGAAGGGGGGTGTTCTAAGAGTTTTAATCCACAAGAAGTAAAGTTTTCAGGCTCTGTGTGAACCTTTGTCAAGTGCTTTGTTTACATGCAGGTAAAATGCCTACTGGAGAGGGATTTTGAGCGAACTATGAACAAATAACCCATCCAAACTTTGTTCCATAACTGCTGTTGTTTCCGAGCACTTTGCCCTCTGAAGATCATTGTTGCAGTTGTAGCCAGAGGATGTGTGACTGGAATCAGGTCAGTAGTGTGCTGTGGCGAACTGGTGTTTCTACTGCCTTTCTATTTTATTTGTCAGCTGCAATTTTGTGTAAGTTGAAATCCCATCCATTTAGATTTGAGCTCTAGGTAATGCATTCAGCAAGGACAAAACCCCTTTCTCATCTTTCTCGCTTTACACAGTTTTCCTTCAGAGCTGTTTAATCTTTTCTTATTAAAGGAGTATTTACATTTTGTGGTGCTTTCTAAATAGTAAGAGCTATATAACTGAGGCCCAGCCCATGATATAAGAGGCACAGTGTATTACTGAAGCGTGTACTAGTGTACACTTTATTACCATACAAGGCCACTCTGCATTCTTGCTAGTAACCTTTTATTACTTCCCCCTCAGTTTTCCAGAGCACTGCCAAACATTTTGAACCTCATGGAATGATGAGAAATCTTTGTAAATATAAGCTTCAGATTCTGCTTTGCCATTCTCTCTTGAAACTGAGTAAAATATATAAAGAGAGCCAGGAATTCTCCTTAACTTGGTTGTCAGGAGTAGGTTGATGGGAGGATGGACCTTTAAGATTAGTTTTATTTAAGGCAAGGATGGAACTTTCAACTTCTAATTTGAAAAATGTCTTAGGAGGAGCCAGATGTAGTTCTCACTAGCTCAGACTTTTTTTTCCTACCAAGCATGCAAATTAAAGCTGTATACTGTGTAGATCTTTGCAGGAGAAATCCCGAGAGCAAGAAGTTCCCATGCTGTATGTGCAGCTTAATTCCCCACAAGAGTTTCTGGGGCACAGTTCAATGGTTCATACTTTCCCACATTTCACAGATATGACACATGTGGTCAAGCAACATCAGACTGTGGTCAAGATGGCATAAATTATAAATGAAGAAGAACACACAAGCTAGGAGACAATGCAGCAGCTTGCCTTTTCCTGAGTCTACTGGAAGAGCACGATTTCACTCTCTCCTCTCTTCCCTGGTGAGTTAAGTGCAAACTACTTTTCCACTTTGAAATCAGTTTGCAGCAACTGAAGCAAGCTGAGGGCAAAGGATGGAAGTGGGAGGAGGAGAGAGAAGCTGGCACATTTTAAAAGGAGCTGGAAAAAAATGAAACCATAGAGGATTAATCAGGACGATTCCTGCCCATTCTAGACTGTTAGGCCCTTTCTGCAGTTTACCTGCATCCTGGGGGTGTCCAGTGATGGCAGCAGCAGCTCTCCAGGGAGGAAAGTGCAATGGAGTGCTCCCCTCTGCACTGGTTGCCTGCGGGATCTAGAAAGAACGATGGTCTTGTCTCTTCTTGCTGCCATGCAGCCAGGTATTGTACCAGGCTATGCTGGGGCTGGAAGTGCAGCCATTGCACTTCCAGGACCTCTGCAAGCAAGGTAAGTGCAGGAGCTCTGCGGGAGGGCGGTGCTATCACTGGTCATTGGTGGGGAAACCCTGTCAATGGTTTGCAGCATGATTGTGCTGCCTTTGGATGGGAGAAGGATGGGACCTGGATGACATCATGCATAAGCGTTGTCTGGGTCTCATCCTTCTCCCGTCCTCAGTGCAGGTTGGGCGCTTCAAGTGGAAAAAGCCTTAAAGAGTATGGCCTTTTCTACATTAGACTGTTATAGTGCTATTATTCCACTTTCAACATCCTAAGGAATCCTGAGGTTTGCAGTTTAGACAGGAGCCTTTGAGGCCCCTCCCTAAACTGCAAACCTCAGGATTCCATAGGATGTTGGAAATGGAATAACAGCACTATAATAGTCTAATGTGGAAATGGCCTATGATGGCTAAATTGCCCACCACACCTGCTAGAGTTCATTGGGAGGCTTTGGTCTCAAAAAGACCCCTGGAGGAGCCAATGCACCGCCATAACCCCTGACAATTGCTTACCGTTGTTTAAAGATGTGAATTTGTGGAAAGAAGTCCGGAATTTTCACTCAGTACACAAAATTTTGTTTTTGAAGCAGTTTATTCTAAAGAAATAATTAATAGTAGCCTGCCAGAGGGCTTAATTTCATAAATAAAAACTCAGAGCTGCAGCCTATGAGCTGTAGAAGGTTATCTGTATATGTTTAGTTAGGAATATAGAAAGTTGCTTTATATTGATTCAGAACATTCTTCCATCTCACTCAGCACTGTCTTTGCCAGAAGCAGGGAATTTGTCCTGCAGATGTTGCTGGCCTACAGCTGCCATTACTTCCAGTTGTCATGGCCAATGGCTTGGGATGACAGAAACTATAATCCAACTTTGATGAATATCTAGAAGGCTATGAGATCTCTGTGCCCGGTCTACTTGCAGTGGCTTTCCAGGAGACCTTCTCATTTCTATCTAGGAGTGCTGGGATTGAACCCAGCACTTTCTGCCACTAAGATATGCAAGAGACTAATACAGCTACATCTTTGAAAACTGGGTTATGCTCATTAGTCAAAAGACCTGCCACATGCCGCTGTCCAAACTCTTCATTTGTCATGGGACAACATTTCTCTAAGTCCATTATCTCAAAAGGTGGCCATTGATCATGGTTGCTAATCAGAGACAGGGTCTTTTCAATTGTAGTACCTTGCATACTGAATGCCCTTTACAACAAAGCTCAAATAGTTGAAGCTATGATGTCATGGCAGTACCAGGGAAAGTTGTTTTTATTCACTTAGGCTTTGAAGCATGCAATAATTTCATTGCTTGTTGCCTGTAGAAGGGTTGATCCACACCACTGTTTCTATGCTGCTATATTTTTAAAAATGCTGTACTACCCAGTGTTTATTTTTAGTATGATTCCATTCTGATGTTTTATTTGTTTATGCTGTACACCCACCCAGACAGTTCCATGTCAGGGTGACTTGAGTATCATTTAACTAAATAAATTAAATAAGAGTTCACTAAAGGTTATTGAACTGGATACTCAAAAGTATTTATAAGCAGCCATCTATCCTCCCTACAACTTCATTATTTCATTCACAGCATACAAGTTAGCTTTGCCGTGCACTGCTAACTGTGCACCTCTAGCTGCTATATTGAAGATCTGGCAGCCATTTCACCAGGCTGAAGAACCTCATGATGCTAAGAAGGTGAACTGGAGGGTTTTTTTCTTCCCCGTTTTCCTTCTCATCCACTTTTCCACTTGTGATTCATTTTTTTGGATGCTAAACCTGAGGGGAGGGATTGGTTGGTCTTTTCTTTACCTTTAGGTGAGGTAAGGCCACTTTCTAGCTGCAGAGCAGCATGTAAGTACTGAAAATAAAAGAATAAATAAAGAAATAATGAACTTCCAGAAGACAAAGGCCGGCATCCTGTTCAGTAATTATGAGGTAATTCTGCCACATGCCTTCGTAATTCACTTTTATGATTGTGGTGCATCGTGCATGTAACAACGAAAAATTGTCTCAAAAACTGTCTTTTTAGTAGTGCTACTAAAGTAGTGCTACATGGCCATCTCTGCATTGCCAGAGAGTGGTGGAAGGAGTATTGCTGGAAAGCAAGGAACGACCCTACTGTCTGTAGGGTCCCTGCAGATGCCTGTCACTGCACATACATCTATCTACATGTCTGAGTTCATCCCACTGCTCACCAGCACCTTGGAAACCACTGTCTCGGCGAGTGAAGGGCTGCTTTGCTGAGAGGACAGGTTTCAGGAGTGGCATCAGAAATGTAGCTAGATCTTCACAGCTATCTCTTCTGAGCAGTAGCTCAGACAAAAGTTTCTTTCCATACAAGAACACAATGAAAAATAGGCTAAGGAAATTCTGGAGCAAGACAGAGTATGGTGCAGAAGACTGCAGTTGGAAAGGAAAAAAACAGAACAAAACATCTGTTCCTTTCCTCTTTCAGAGGATAGGATGTTTATGCCCTGGGCTATTTAGACACTGGCCAAAATTCTCCTTCCCATCCAGCTTTTAAAATGGTGCAGGAGTCCCTCTGCCAGCCTTACATAATTTTACCATCTCTGCCTCTCACATCATGTGGTGTTCTAGAGCTCAAAAAAGTTTCTCAAGATTTTACTTGCTTGTAGAAGAGCCCTACAGCTCTGCAGTTTCCTCTGGATGATTTTATTGTATTGTGTCTGAGTAATAGGTTCATCTGCTGCTGTTTTAACATTAATGAAGCTCAATCTGTCAGAACGATGCCCTACTGAGGTCAATGAGACCTATTCCCACAGGACTGAAAGTAGGTTTTTAGCCTCAATGTCACTGTGTTTCTTTTATTGTTTTAATAGTCAGTTATTTAATTATAATGTAATTTTACCAATTCATCTGCAAAACATCTTGGGATTGTGAATACTCTTACAGAGGGGATAGAAAGAAATAGGAGATAATTATTGCTTTTGATTCTCACCTCCTTTGAACTAGATTGGTTGCTCTGTTACTTTTTGCTTCAAAAGCTTCAGAGACAAGGGACCAGTCTTAATGGTAGTTTCTAATTCCCTAGGCTTTCAAATGTATCTTACAAAATCATGAAGGAACATGTTTGGTATTCTTCCAGTGCTTGGTATTCAGCAAGGCAATTGCACCTTGTTTCAGCTTGCAGCTAACAATGTCCATTCTAAAGGTTCATTCTTTTACAGAGACAGATGCTTCGGGGCATCCAAAGTGTAGTTTAGGTGTGGTTTAGTCATTGTTTCTTTTGTAAGTTTGTAACCTCTGTGATACATGTGGCTACACATGGCCTCTGGTTTTAAGTGTCATGAAACTGCAGCACATTTTTAGGTGGTTACCACCATCCTAGTTTTGCTCCCAGGAATAGGTGGTTGTAGGATTTTCTGTCTCAAGTATCTATATAAGTTGGTCAACCCTGGGTACTGTACCCCTTGCCTTGGGATGGGCTTCATTTGCTGTTTTACCTCAGGCAGCACAAGATCCTAGGCTAGCCCAGGTGAGACTTAAATGGTAGGCCAGGGAGAGGGATACTTCCAGTTAGATGTACAATAATCAATATGTAAATACGCATTAAGATGAAATTGTTCTAATTACTTTTCCCACTGACACCCTGTCCCTGCTATAGAGTATAGAGCACTATAGAAAGTCCCTGAGAAGAAGGAACCAACTAGCAAGAAAAACTGCAGAGAACAGGATTGAAGATGACATTCACTGAATAAAATTATGTAGCATGCTGATGCTCTACTAAGCTGATAGACAGATGAGGGAAAAAAATACAGGTGTGATCTTCAGGAGAAATGCCTAAGACGAGTAGATTTAATGGAATCATGACATCTAGACCATATTGCACCACGCACCTGCTCATGATGCAAACAGATGGGATGAAAAACTAAAGGAATCTCCTGAAGTCCTTTTTTTCTTCTTCAAATCAATAGCCACAATCTCCCTCCAGTTTTCATCAGGACAATGGCACATGAGAGAAAAGTTTAATCATTTCTTCCCTTATTGCAATTCAGATGAAAATCTCCCCTCATCGTTATTAGTTTTGGAGATGGAGAGAACTGTCAATGGAACTTGTGGCTATTTTTTTTTGGGGTGTGCACACAGATAAAGAGATTGCCCCTTTATTACCAGCCTGATAAAGGCCTTCCCAAATGGCAACTATTAAAAAAATCAGACTTCCAAGTGATGCGTTTAGCATTACAACCAGTTTAGAGGTGCCTGCTTGAGTTGTCATCTAGTGCATTGTGCAGCCTGGTATTACCTATAAAAAACCCACATGAAAGCATCTTTAAAAGCCACATTTAGTGTGTCACTGAAGAACTATTTAGGTCATGCATAAAACTGTCTGCTATCAGTAGCCAGGTCCCCCCAATTCTCCAGGTTTTGAAAATCTAGGTGGCTGGTTTATCGTCTTTAAAAGCCTTCAGAATTTTTAGATTTTCTTATTTAGAACAGTGGAGCTAGGCTAACTCTGCAGAGAAAAAAATTCTCTCTCAAAAAACAGAATGTACATGCAGGGAAAAAAGAATGCTAAAAATTAATTTCTTAATTTTTATAAAAATAGAAAATATGAAAAGGGAAATGTAAACCATATTTTCATAATGCTACACTGTAAATTAGACATTCATACTAACATTTTGAAGAAATGGAAGAAATAGAGATTATAGTCTTGGCAAAAATAGATGCAGGGATAACAAATCAAGAAAGGTTTACTGAAGACTGTTGTTGTTAAGTGCCATCAAGCAACTTACAACGGCCCTATTGATGGGAGAGCTCCAAGTTATCCTATCATTAACCGTCCTGCTCAGGTCTTGCACATTCAGGGACGTGTCTTCCTTGATTGGGTCTATCCATCTGTAATGTAGTCTTCCTCTTTTCCTACTTCCTTCTACCTTACCAAGCATTATTGACTTTTCTAGTTACTCATGTCTGCTCATGATAGGGCCAAAGTACAACAGTCTCTGTTTAGGCATCCTGGCTTCTAGGGAGAGTTCAGAGTTGATTTGCTCTAAAACTCATTCTTTTGTCTCTTTAGCAGTCTAGAGTAATCCATAGAACTCTCCTCCAGAACCACATTGAAATGAGGTGGTTTTCTTCCTGTCAGCTTTCTTCACTGTCCAGCTTTTATAACTGCACACAGAAATTGGAAATATGATGGCAGGGACAATCCTGTTTTGTATTCACTGATATAGCTTTAAGCTTCAAGATCTTGTCTAGTTCGTTCATAGCTGCCAAGTCCTAGTCTTCTTCTGATTTCTTGACTGTTCCATTCTGATTAATGACTGAGCCAAGGTATGGAAAATCTTGAACTATTTCAATGTCTTCACTGTCTACTTTAAGGTTATGTAAATCATCTGTGGTTATTATTTTTGTTTTTTTAATGTTCAGCTATAAACTTTGCACTTTCTTGATTTTCTTCAGTAATCATTCCAAGTCTTTGCTAATTTCTGCTAGTAGTATGGTACCATCTGTGTATCCTAAATTGTTGGTGTTTCTTCCTCCAATTTTCATGCCTTCTTTCTCCAAGTCTACTCCTGCTTTATGTATGATATGTTCGGCATACAAGTTAAACAGATAGGGTCATAAAATGTAGCCTTGCCTGACCCCCTTGCCAATTGGAAACCATTAGTAGGAAGGAAAAAAGAAATCAGATAAATGATGGACACCACTGAGCAGGCAGTGCATAATATCCACACTTAAGTACATTACTCTACGTCTACATACAAGAGACAGACTCAATACTTAGACAGACACAAGTATGAAAACCATGATGAGTTCCCCAAACAGTGTAAGAAAGTTTGAAAGCATGCAGAATAACATAGGATGATAAATGCTTACAAAGTTAAGTAAGTTTACATTTGTTAGAAATGAAACTTGAGATTACTTTTAAAACAGATATAAAATATACAAATGAGTATTTTGGAAATAAACATTTGAAAATTATCTGAACAGAAAACAAAAGAACTAGGGAAAAACAGAATGCCAACAATGATTAATGTTTACAAAGATTTTATAGCAATGATATTTTAGTACTAAAAAAGAAGGAAAATGACTAGAAAGTAAAAGAGAGAGAACGAATAAGTGTGGTGTAGCAGCTTGACCGCCAGAATAAGATCAGGAGGATCAGAGCTTGGTCTGACAGTACTGGCTGTGGGATTCTGGAAGCTATAGTTTAAAAAGTAACCTTTTAAAGCTCTGAGAGAGACCCATGTTCCAGTTTCAACTTGTGCAAAAACCTCACTAAGTGATCTGGGGCCAGTCACTATTTGATAGCCTAACCTACTTCATAAGTAAAGATAAAAATCTGTGGCTGATCTGAGGTGTTGCATAAAATGCCCCTGGGCAAAGGCAGGGAATTTTTGGCTCTCCTATATTTTAGTATTCCACTCCCAGAAGCTGCAGTATCCATGCCTAAAACTATGAAACTGTATTCGAATATTATTTTTAAAATGTTTGAATCTATCTCCCCCTGCTGGAATAATATAGTCATTACACTGACAAAAAAGATTAAATAGATGCTAGATCAAGCTTTGAAATGGTTTAAGAAAAGTTTTTTTATTTGAGAGCATTAACTGTAGGTATACAGACATGGTTTGTCTTAGAAAAGTTGAAGTGAAAGAGATTGCATAGTTTACAAAGCCAACAGTCTTCCTTTCTTCCACCACCCAGTTCATTTTTGAAGGTACTTTCTTACAATCAATGTAAAGAAATATCAGCATGCCACTAGTTCAGATCGTCTTTATATTGACTGACAGCTGTTCCACACAACAAACCTTCCTAATCCTACATGGAGACGTTAAGACTGAACTTTTAACCTTTAGTAGACATAGCATATGCTTTACCAACCAATTGCAGGCCTTCCCCACACCTTCCTTGTTATTTCTAGGCCTTAGAAAGATGAAGATTTGGATGTGCCTTCTGAAAAACAAGAATTGTACTGAATTTACTGTATAGCTCTCAGCAAACATCATTGTTGTTTCTGATGCCAGAGACGTGTTCCAGGAGCTTGATTTTTTTTTTTTTAGAAAAAACATTTTCACCAACCGCCTTAGCCACAGTTCAGTCACACATGGCAGAATACAAGAGTGCAAAGAGAAGATGATATATTTATTAGATCTGCTCCACCCCACCTCATAAACATGCTCAGCATTAAATGTACGCATAACCTACATTTCAGGACCTTTGATTATGAGGAACCTCTAAATAGAAAGAAATTAGTAAATTTCACCTTTTATGTAATGATAAAAGGTGAAATTTTTAACGTAATGCTAAAGGGGCCTGTTAAAATTGACACAGTTCGGAGCTTCACCAGTGGTGGCTGGTAACTCCAAAGTCAGTGGGGCAATGAATCCACACCAGTTTTTAGTGTAAAGAGCTCTCCAAGGTGCTGAATTCTAACCTGCAAATAGGTCCAGCACCTTAGGTTGCTCTCTTAAAGGCTTGACTAAAAATGCAAAGCAGATTCGTCACCAAGGTGACAGGAAATCCATCAGTGGGTTTCCATATCTTAATTCAGCCCTGATCATGCTCAGAATTCTGCACGTGTTGTCATACAAAGCACTGCCACCAGGAGCTAGCTGCATTTGAGTAGGCTTCCCACGAGACTTAGAAAGCCGTACACTTAAGATTCTAAACTGTATGGGAACCTAATCAAGGATAGACGGTTCTGTATGAGGAAGTTTATCTCATCAGGGGCAATGGGGTCAGGATAAAGCTGGCAGGGTCAGAAAACACAGTCATGGCTTTTCCACTTTTCATAGCAGTCATCACATGAGACTGAAGACACCTAATCAGGGGCTTTTGCTTTTAACACTGGACTGTTGGATTTTGTGTGGATTTCACAATACACAGACCCTGCAAAAACTCAGCAAACCAGTTGCTCTCTTCATGATTTCAACAGTTGTGGTGAACTGTACAACCCATGTTCACTGTGGAGAAAGGATGGCACAATTTGGCTATTACTATTTCAGAAATGGTGCAGAAGAAGCTCAATCCAAAAGTAATGGAAATAAGCCCACCAGCCTAGGGGGAAAAGACAGTTGCTGGCCTGTACTATCAAGTTCGTTCTTGTATTAGTGCCTTGGCAGACTTAAAAAGCTTTCTTATTATGTGGCATTGTGGACCAACCATACTGGCTTATAAAATCTAACAGGACAACTACAGGGATCAAAGGAAAAAGAGGATGCCTTATTTCTACAGATCTTCAATTTAACAACCATCAGTTGAATTCTAAGTCCACAATGTTTTTTTAAATGTATTTAGTTTAAACACATGGAAGAAGGAGGGGTCCTTCCCTCTTTTTGCAAATATTAAGGGCTGCACTCATATTTTAGAACATTCACCAAGAATGCTAAGTCTCAGAAAGCTTTTAAAGAAATAGCCTAAATATATTTGAAGGCTGTTGTATATTGGCAGCAGGTGATGGACTCTGCCACTTCAGTAGAAGGCATTCAACTGTTAATTCACACTTTAAACATTTCTCTGCATTTATCAAACCAGCATGTCACAAGTAAGGTTCTGTCTTAGCATTCCTCTGATATATTAAGTTACGTAGGAAAATTTTTAAGCACAAGGAAGTACTAAACTCTTAGGGTTCCCTGCCACAGATACTGGTAGCACAACATCAGATTCATATAGTGGCCCTGCTGTTCTACTTTACATGTAAGGCAAGGCAGGGAACCTCTGGTCCTTGGAATGCTCCTGGAATACAACTCCCAGAAGTCCCAGCCAGAATGGCCAGAGGCCAGGGATGATGGGAATTACAATCCAACAACTGGAGGGCCACAGATTCCCCACCCCTGATTTAATGCATAATGATTACAGTATGTCCACCAAATATTTTGTTTGTTTTTAAAACTTATGCAGAAATGACTACTACCTAGTATATAGTTTTTTGAAACAACATACAAATACCAGGATCCCTACATCTCATCAAAGTTTGGGAACCAGCAATCAAAAGAATTAAGAATACAGAAGTGTTTAAGGTTTTAATCACAAATACTCAGGCAAGTAATGTCAAAATCTTTGGAATTTGCCACGTAATAGTTTTGATTTTTATTAAAAATGCCTCAGTACAGTAGAAATGCAGAGAACATGGAAATACGGTGAAGTTTGGGTTTTGTTTGGTTCCCTTCCCATTAGGACACCATCTTTTTCTTGCATTCCACTGAGCAGAAGACCATTCCTTCTACCGGCATAAACTTCTGGCCAATTAGACACTTGCTGCAACAGGAGCACAGAAAGCACTCTGTGGTCGCATGCCAGTTGAAGTTGTTATAACTCACACGTTGAACTTCCGGGTCAATAGCATTGTGGCAACCTTGGCAGACCTAGTGATTAAAGAAAAACAACAGGCATTTTCAACTTTTAGACAAGATAGTAACAAAGCTTGCATATTTGGACATGGGATGATGTTATGGCTGCAGCTGTAAAATCACTTGTCACAATGAACATTTTGATATTAGTCATTTCCTCCCACCCCAATTTTAGACCACACCTAAGTTGAGAAGAGCTTTTTCAGTACTTCAGAGGATACGTGTATGAAATTATGTGTATGTTCCCATGCTCAGGAGCTACTGATTATTTCTCCTGGACCTCTGTGAGGGTTCTTTCCATCTAACCATTAGGTAGTGCTACTTAATCTGACTTCATGTCTCAAATTACCCAAATTACAAATTACTCAAATTACAGGCTTGGCAATATAATGACTGCTTACTTATTTGTTGTCCCTCTCTGATGCAGGAGCCTATGAATGTCAAACAGGATACTGATAGTTGTAAGTTTAAGAGGGGATGTCCATGGTGGTATTTTCAAAATGAAGAATCAGACTTATATTGTCTTTCTCATTTCTAACAAGCCTAGCATCTATTCTGAATATAGTCTAACACAATGATAAGCCCCACTTCTGAAGCTGCCAATCCTTCTGTTTTTATTTCATCTCAAGATAACATGCAGTCTGTGTGACTTGAAAGTCAAGTCTCCCTCTCCCCATGTACTTTTTCTTATGGTTGTATATTGTATCTCCGTATAAATATATGGCTGATTCAGAGACAGAGCTGTATACAACTTGTGCCTTTTGTGGTTGGCCTAATGAAGGTATGACCACGGTATGGATTTTGGAATTCTTGGAATGACTTACTCTCATGTCATGTTTTTAAAAAGGCACTTTCATATTTCAAATGCTCATTTACTCCTTAATTTGCAGGTCTGTTGTTTTGGGGAAAAGAAGCCCAAGGCCCTGTTGGCCATGTGGAATGAACCACTGAATTCTCTGGGTCTACATGCTAGAGGTCAAGGGACCTCTTCATGACAAAGTAAGTTGGATTAAAGAAGAACATCGGAGTTTACATGATTGAAAGGGAGTGAAAAAAAGTCCACAAGATCACCTTCTGTATTCACACTATGCTTGTAATGTGGTCATCTTTACTGCAAAATGAAGGATCATCATGACCTATGTTTCCCTTGGCTATCTAGTATGTTCTGAATTTGCCTCTGAAGTTGCTCTACACAAGGCAGCAGCAGGGGATTGAATCTTCCCACACCTATTCAGTGTGACAGCATAGGTAGAATAGGCAAAATCTTTAGGTTTGTCCATTCCTGCCCATTCTTTTTTTTCTCCTTCTGCGGCATCAGCACTATATTGAGTGCTTTCGTGAGGCCTCCACTTGGTGGCAGTATTGTGTAAATTGGAAACACCAGGCTATGGTTTGGTTGAATACTCCTGTCTTTTAAGAGATTATGGACTCAGGAGATTACAATTTGTTCCTACAACGGCAGAACAGACACATGAAAAAGCCAGAGTGGAGCCACGGTAGAGACAATTTAAAGACATGGGTGGCAAGAAAGAATGTGAGAAAATGTACTCAAAATAAATACAGAAATTAAATCCAATCAATTGTTTATGTCTGATGTTTGCCTCTGCATATATCCTATTGGCTATTCTGTTCCAGTCTTGCAGACAGATACTGACTAATCATAAAATTATAATATTTAAGAGTCCCACATGAGCAAAAGAGCCTTTTGTTGAATCTGGCTGACAAATCTGCAGAAGGGATTATGGCATTTTATAGCTGAACACCAGGTTGCAATCCCGTATTCACTGAACTCCCTAGAACTGAGTACACAAACATGGGATTGCACTGCTAAGTAAATAACTGAAAGGAGGACATTTCCTGACGTCAACACTTAATAAGCACTTAGAGCAACCCTCTGAACATAGGTTGCACTGAGTTCCATGGGGATTATTTTCAAGTAAGCAGATACAGGAGTACAACACAAGTAGCCAAAGCTACCTGCGTGAACCACACCCTAGATTCTTCCACTCCTGTTGAAGTGTTGGAATGATCAATGACAGTCACGTATTTGGCTAAGTGGCTTGTAATAAGCAGTCAATGCTGTGAAGCATTTGGACTCTCCTATGAGTAGTGTGCCTGGCTTCTTTCGTCAGCAGCTTAAATAACCAAAAACTAATGAGGAAGGAAAAGACTCCTTTCAACTACAGGATCCTGGCCTTTTGATCTCCTTCCCAATCAGAAATAGTAAATGATTTCACACCCCAACTTTAAATTCTAGTTCATTAGGGGAACAACAAACCAGGAGTCTGGTACCATGGGGATTCAGACTCAGTTATATACCAAGGCACCAGACCCCATCTGATCTTGGATGCTAAGCAATCTTATCCCTGGTTAGTACTTATAGCCTGCCAAAAACACCTTTATTTCCTTTTCAAAACAGTAAGCAGAAGTGATATTGTGTCACTTCCTGTCACCATTTTAGAAAGGAAATGAAGGTATGGGGTTCTGCTGGGTTTGGTGAGAATTTTTTGGCATGCGTTTACACACATTTGGGGGGCTGGGTGCAATTTCTGGGTAAAAAGATTACCTGAAAATTGTATTTTTTTTTCATTTTTGAGGAGGTCTGGGTGGCTTTGGAGGATTGGCAGGAGGCTTTTGGGGCCAGTAAGGTGGTATCTGGAAGACACACTTTTCTTACCCCAGCGTACACAATGACAAACTTAATTATATGGAGAGAATGCCTGAAAAGGAGTTTTCTGTCCTTGAAATGCGGCTTTTAGGCATCTCTGTGTCTGTATGAGGCATCATTCAATTACACCAGAACTATTGCACATATGCAGTTGTGTAGCTGACCCTCAGTTTCAACCCGTTCATCTTGCTGTTTGAGAGAACTGGGCCATGGAAGTGTTTCCTGCTAAAGCTTCAGCACTGGGCTTCTTCTCTGTGCTCGTCTCTGAAAAATGCAATGTCATGCACCAGCAAGTTCTTCAGAAAAAGATGTACTGAAGAAATATAAGGAACTGTTCTCAAGCCAGTTAATTTCAGAAAAAAGGGCAGAACAAAGGGGGAGGGGAGTACAAAGTACTCCAATGAACCGTAG
Source organism: Cyclura pinguis (assembly GCA_030412105.1). Lineage (NCBI taxonomy): Eukaryota > Metazoa > Chordata > Lepidosauria > Squamata > Iguanidae > Cyclura > Cyclura pinguis. The sequence continues at coordinate 74,424,010 of CM059603.1, read as the reverse complement.
TTGTGCTGGTGGGAAAGCTCTTTTAAAAGAACTACAGGGTTTTTTAAAAAAAGTTAACCAAGCAAACAATGAAAAGCACTCATTACAAGGAGGAAAACCAAACAGCAGCACTATATTGAAGTTTGTTAATAAACATCCATCTTTTTAAAAAGATACATAAATATTAAAACAATAGTGTAGGTAGATCAAAGAAAATCCTGAGGAAGTCATTAAACTCGGACAAATTGATGTGCATTCCAAATAACCTTTTAATACATTAACCAGCTCCCCTTTGATTCTGAATCCTTTATAGCACGGGGGGGAGCACATGGCCCTCCAGATGTTGGACTACAACTCCAATTAGCCCCAGCCAGCATTGTCCAGAGTGTGCAAAGAAAGGAGTTGGAGTTCAGCATCTGACGGGATGCATGATCTCCATTCCACCAATCCATAAATCAAAAGCCAGGAACTGATTCAACCTTCCACGGACAGGAGAAGCACCTACAATGCAAAAGAAGCATAAATGTCCTAAATTAGCCTAAGCATGTCGTGTTGCTTCGGCTTAGGAGACAAGTGACAAAGAAGAATTCCCTGAAGCCCAAGAAAGACATTAACACGAAGTACATGAAACATCTCAAGACTTCAAATGATCTGGGCACAAGTGGAAAGGTCAACTCTGGGGAAGTAAACTTATTGCTTGAACAAACTGTTCAGCTGAAACTACTCTCTCTTTTCATTGCCTTCCTTTATTTTTAAAAGAATACTTATAAAACCAAACACAGTCACATTAACATGTACACACTCTTACCTATATAGATTTTCAAATCCATGCACAAACTTGGTCCTTGCAGCTAACAAAAGAAATTTCCCACTATTAATCCCCTTCTTACTGTTCTCACTACATTACCAAATGTTAAATGTCATTCTTTTTCTTAAAATCCAGAGTATAAATTCTTAGAAGACTTTGCTAGGATTTTGTAATAACTGGCACCCACTTAAAAAGGCCCCCGAAGAAATTTTTGCCTTATGTTAACCCACCAGAGAGCGTTAGCCGTGGTCTTGATTCTTGTGGAAAAACAGGCCATCTAAGTATTACTATCTGTTTTAATTTGACTCTGACAAAGGGCAAATTCTGTGTCCTTCATGAAATACATTCCCCTAGGCAAGACATGGGAAAGTGCATTTTATACACAGAAGGTGATCCTCTTACCACAGCATGGTTCTTCACATAGCATGGCTTGCAGATAGGCTTTTCATTGACCATGACATAGATCTCTCCAGCCAAGACACAGTCGCAATCAAAGCAGCAGAAATGTTTCAGATGCCAGTTTTGACCTTCTGCCTGGGTATACTCATTGCTGAAGATAAGCTGCAGAAAGACAAGGATATCAGGCATGCATTAATCTAGCTATGGGATTAAGTTTCTGCTACAGTGCTTCATAAACCAAGAGAGTCATGCCTGCTTTGGGGTCTCCCCCAGAACCAGAGAATCCAGTAAAGTTCTCCTAAGCCAGGCATAGGAGAAAAAAAAATCTAGGTATCTCATCAATTGGACAGGTGATCTTTATGAGTCACCTAGTCTCTCTCTCTCTCATATCAAACCTCAACAGAATAAGAACTATAGGGTTTCCTGTTCTGCCAATTTTCCACTGTTGAACATAACAAGCTACATTATGGTCAAATGAAGGAAGATCCCTCAAGAAGGAAAAAAAAAAAAGGTGAGGTAGAACCATGCTTGCTACACAGGACCAGTGTGGGCACCAATTCCCCTCTTTTTTGGTTCCTACAGGCAGTGTTTGGCAGGGGTGGACAACTATGTGGGGCTAAGGGCCCAATTTCTTTCCCAACCCCCTGTGGGCCACACCCTCTCAGAATAAGCCCAAATTCCTCTGTTTTCCTCCGCAGTCCCCATCAAAATGGTGGTAGGAAGCAACGTCACCATTTTGAGAGAGATCACAGAGGACAATGGAGATATCTGGGGGTAGTATGGGGTTTTGGAGTGCTCGTGGGCCATTTATGAATGAGTAAAAAACCTCAATAGGTCCATCATACTCCAAGTTTTAGAGTTAGCAGCCTTTGCACACTTATAGTCACTACTTGCTAGTTTAAATGTATGCAGACTTCTTGTTTTCTCATATCTCTTTTCTTCCTGCCATCACTTCAACTTGCAGCCATTTTCTCCTTCTTCCATTCTCTCCTCTGTAAGACCACGTATGAGACTATGAACAAGTAAAGCTACTTTCATATGTTTTACCAAGAAGACTAAGGGAAGAGGTGGGTAAGAAATAAATATTATTATTGCTGTTTTTGTTATTATTTTTCTTTGCTAGACACTCTGGGTGCATGTGGGCAGAGAACTGGTTGTTGTTCAGCTTCTGATTATTCTACTGGAGAGATCTACTATATGCAGAGCCTCCCTTATGCAAAATTCATGGGACCAGAAATGTTCTGTATTTTTGATTTTTTCAGATTTTGGAATATAGAACCTTTTTGGAATAGCGCTGTGCCTCGTTCATTCACTACTTGCATTGTGTGTGAAACAAGAGGCTGGAGAGAGACTAAGAATCTGTGAAATGGTGGAAATCCAAGCACAGTGCTCAGTGCAAATCCACCCCTCCTGCTATTTCAGATCCTCACTATCTCTTTTTTTGCCACCGGCTTCTTATTTCTGTCTTTGAGGTGGTGGCTGCAGCAATCCTGCTTGTTCAAATCCTCAGTTTCACTCTTTTTGCTACCAGCCACCTGCTTCTACCATTCCTCAGATCTCAGAAATGAACAAGCAGGAGTGCTGCAGCCACCACCTTAAAGGCAGAAGCAAATGGCTGGTGGCAAAAAGAGACAGATCGAGGATGTGAGAGACGAATGAGCAGGAGCGCTACGGCCACCGCCTCAAAGGTGGAAGCAGGCAGCAGCTGGCAAGAAGTTTCAGTTTCTGGAGGCTTTTGGATTTCTAGATATGGGATGCTCAACCTGTATTATCTTTCACATTTCTCACCACAAAGGCTGCAGAGATCTAAACATAAAGTGGTGGGACAAACTGGACACCAACGGCCATCCATGACAGAGGCATCTGACTGGCCACCACTGGAGACAGTACGAATCCCTGGAATGATGAATCCAGGCAACTCTTATGTAATATATAAAAGTCAAAGTTCGTCTGTGTCAGGCAAAGACCTCATACGATTGGCTGTCTAAGAAGTTTCTACAGAATCTTGGGGTTTGCAGTTTAGGGAGGGGCCTTTAGAATTCTCAGCCAGAGAGCCCTTGGGTCTCAGTCAACTGTGTCTGTCTTGAGTAGGCCAGTTACTATGGAGATGAGGCCTAGCAGCAAGGAGAAGGGCAGCGTATTCCCTCAGGAACCCAACCTCTATATGTTAATACCTACGAATACAGATTGGATTCGGGAATATGGGGAAAAGTTACAGGTACTGAAGACAGTTTGGGGGAATTAGAGATCTCAAATCTTTCTAACAAGTATCACCTATGATAAAATAAAATCCTGGGCAATGTCAGGTATACACGCTAGTAGGTAAATATTTTCCAAAGTTTCTTTCATGAGGGTCATCTCACTTACCTCATCACATCCAGCACAGCGTGGTTTCTCGCTGTCGCAGTAGTGTCGGCCACAGTATAGCTTCCCATTCTTCCAGAAGTAGATCATGTCCACAAGAAGCTCACTGCAAGTACAGCAGACAAAGCAAGCAGGGTGCCAGAGTTTGTCATACCCGGCTCGCTCGGCATAGACAGCGGGGTCACCCTCTTTCATGTTCAGTTTGCACCGGAAACAAGACTAAAGAGAAACCACAGAATCATACAAAGGTCTTCAGAGGATGCTTCTGCTTCAAAAATAAGGTCTTGTTGAAGTATATATCCACCCTTATACATCAGCTTCAAGCTCAACTATTCAAGATATGGCTGACTTTATTATGAACATTATCTAATGCTGTGATACATAAAATCATAGGTAGGGTTTAACCTGCTTCTCATTGTTTTAAATTAAATTATTTAAATTATTTATTTAAATTATTTAAATTAAATTATTTAGATTATTTAAATTAATGTTTTATTTAAGGGGATTGTATTTAATGCTTTTTAAAATTTTTGTATTCCAGATTATTTTTAGCTGTGTTGTTTTAATGTATGACATGAGCCACTTTGGATTCAATATGGGAGAAATGTGGTATATAAATTAAATAAGTAAATAATAGCTAATATTCATACCAATATTACACAGGTAATATTCATAACAGGCCATAACAGATGAACATATGTTATGAACATGACCTATCACAGCATCTGGAGGACATCTTTGTACCTCCAGATGCTGTAGGACTACATCACTTGCCTCCATGCTGCCAGGGCTGATGAGTACTGGAGTTGAATAAAAAATCTGGAGGGCCACATATGCTCCACCCTTGATATAGAGCAAGATATGCATTCATGTCTCCTTGCAAATCCTTAGAACTGTGGCCTGTAAGGTACTTGTGGGTCCCAGGGCTTTTTTGCAGACTCCCACACCCCCATATCTTTGTTTTTACATGAAAACTGCCCAATTTTGGTAAAACATTCCTCCCAGGGGCAGTTAGAAGTGGTGGACACTTTAGAAACACCCTTTTCAACTTCTTCTTCTGTTTTCAGTGGCCCACTGGCCTGGGGTTTGTGGGGAGCAAGTGCTGCCTGCTGCAAAGGTGCAGGCCAAAAATTGACCCCCATGCCCTTTGCTTTTCACAAGCCCTGCTCTAATGAGAAGTACCATATCCTCAACTCTCAATTAAACTATAGTAGCCAGCCCCGCTTGCTAGTTTCTGGATGCTGATCCATTAAAACCAGAATAGTTTGTATAATAAGACACAGAAGGAACAGTCCTTTAGAAAATGAAACATCTTGATGGAAAAGAAAGGTCAAAAACTGAAAAAAAGTTTTTATACTTAAGCATCTCCTCTAGGAATCATTGCCTATGTTCAAAAGGCTTTTACAGTGCCAAAAGCAACAAAAAGAGACACAGCTCCCTGTATCCCATACAGAACAACTTCTTATTTCAGTGATACTGGGGGCAACACTACCGACACTGGTTTTTGTTTTATGTGGGTGAAAACATATTCTCATGGCTTGTTTTCAATAGAAGGTAGAGGACTTCTCTGAGCTACTGTGCATTTTCCAAAGATAAGAATATTCTGTCAGCCAAGAGATTCTTAGGACTATCACCTTGGGAGGAAACATTGAAAATGAAAGAACTTCATCAAACAAGGGCCTGAAAGGATTTTGGCAACTGGAGGATTCACTAGCCCTGGGCCAAACTGGCAGGACAGCCACTTAATGATGCTGCATGCATTCTGTTAAAAAGTTTGTTTCATACTACACTGCAGTGCTTCTCAGGCTATTTGACTGGTGATGAGGAGGGATGACTGGCATTTTCTTAATATATCAAGGATCAGTCCCCAGTTTGTGACCATTGGCTAAAACTGTTCTGTCCTGGAAGCTCACTGTGGACTGGCTGCCAATGCGTCATGGACTGGCACCAGTCCACAGGCCATACCTGCAAGGTGAGGTGAGGTGCTGAATCCACATAACAGTCGGATAGTCCTCTTAGTTTTATGTTTGTTACTTGACCCATGAGTACAAAAATGCTTCTGAAAAGCTACTCAAGTTCTTGGCTTCAGATGACAATACAAACTGTAACTGGAAACCAAGGCCCTACCAAGGTCTTTGTGGTTGTTGTTGTGATACAGCATGGTGCTAGCCACCCATCCCCTGTGCCTATCATGCATCATGCTGTACCTTTCATCAATTTCCAAAGCAGCTTGCCATGCAGCAATAGCGGGTGGGTAGTTTTTAAAAGACCTGTAGCCTAGATTTTAGAATGGCCCCACTGAATCAACAGTGGAAAAACAGACCAAAATTCAAGAATATCCCATTGATTCGATCGGTCTCCTTTAACTGGCACAAGGGATTAGATTTAGGCCTATAGCTCCCTGAGGTTGACAGAGGTAGTTTCACAGATTCAGACTACTGGGAAACTACTGTGAGCAATAGGGAAAGACAAATTTCAGACGTAACATTTCTTTTTAAGAGTAGCCACAAGGGAGAGGCTGGAAGCATCCACACTCACTTTCGGAGTATCTTACTTTTGAGGTATTTTGGAGTATCCCACCACTGCCACCATTTTATCATATGTAGAAGATGAAGGCTAGGGCCAGCCCAGGGCCTTTACAAACCAGGCCTGCTTTTCTTTCTCCCTGACTGAAGTAGTAGCGCCCCTTTTAATCTTACTATCACACCCTGGCTCCCTCCCTTCCACTTATTCACAACCCTCTGCTTTCCACTACCTTAGTGGAACAAAGGGGAAAGCTTTTTAATGACTCTTCAAAAGGACCGATAACCTGTGGTAGTGTGCTATAAAAGTAGAACTGAAGAAAATACTCTGTTGAGACAGAGATTATAAAAATAGAATGAAATCTAACAAACAAGGGAAAAAGGTATCAAGAATATTCAAACAAAATAACAATTCCTTAAAGAAGTTTAACTAATTTCTTCAAAACACTACAGTGTTCACCAACAGAGCTTTCATACACACACACACACACCACACTCTTTAGCTCCCTTTAACACAAAGGTCTGTTTCCTCACTCAGGGTTCCACTTTCTGATCCTTACAGAAATGGTTTGGTTCTTCTCTGTCCTCACACTAGGCCAATGAGAAGATAACCCTCTTCCAGACAATCTCCTTTGGTTGACGGAAGCCCTGACTAAAGGTTCACTCTAAGAATCTTACTTCAGGAAGCTAGATTCCAAACACTCCCAGTGTACGCTTTCTGTTGTCTCACCCACAGCCCCTCCCTCTTGCTAGGGCTGGGCTCTGCTCAGATAGAGCCAATCTGGTTATATGACCACCTGTTACTAGGGCTGCTCTGCTAGCCACACCTCCAGGCTCTGTCATAGTCACTACACCCCAAAATAACTAACTGCACTTTATTTAAATATTAAACTATGGTTTATTGAAACAGGACTCAGTAAAACCATGGTTCTTGATCCTGGCCTGTTTCAACAGACCATGGTTTAAACTAACCAGAATTCCTGTTTGACACATAATTTGAGCTAGGAAAAAGATTCTTCCCCTGAGGAAGTTTGGGCCAGAGAGGAATGCAACACTGAAGCTTCTTGAAATACTTCCCTGCAGCCCTTCACACATTGTGTGAAACATTCCTCAAATTTGGTCATGCTGCCTAGGGAGCTGAAGAACATCTGGAAGATTACATGATTCACACCCCTGGTTTAGCATTATGTCTCCATTGGGCATACACTGCTTGTAGCAGGACTTATTGTGGTGCCCAGACTCTGTTAATTCTACAGTTCCAGCTACAGTAAGTGAACCCATGATGTCTCTGCCTTTTTCTTTCTCTTTTGAAGCAGAGGTTTTTCTCCACTGAAATTCACAGTGGGAATGAAGAATCAAGACACCATTTCTTTCTTGGCTCCCACTCAACATGTTCCTCCCTCCCTTCTCATCTAAGGAGGTCTGTTTTCCTGCAGGGTTCATTGGTTTTTCACCTTGAAATGAAAACACCACTACTGCCACCACAGTATTTCTTCTAAAGTACTTTGTTTAAATATAGCACACTCACCAAAAGTCTCTATAGAGACAAAATATTGATCTCTATGCAGGTACTGAGTGTGGTATATTACTGTAAGGTCATGGATAGCAGCTGTATGACTATCACCTAAACAATGGGGCAGGTTTTCCCTTCGTTGCTTCAGAAACTAATGGGTGGAAACAGCAAGAAAGGAGGTTTTGGCAAAACATTAGGAAAAAACTCTCCATTTGACTATGGAACAGATAGTCTCAGCAGGTTGTGAACTCTTCATTTGCTTGAGGTATATAAGCAGAGGACCGAAGAGATACTTGCAAGATTTTAGGTGGGGGTAATGGACTAGATGTCCTCAAAGATCCCTTTTCATTCTCAAAGTCAATCATTCAAAGTACTGTACGACCAATTGGAAGAAATTACAGATTTCATTCCTTCTTCTCCCAGAAATTACCTCCAACCTCCTCCTCCCTCCTTCAACATTACCATTTTAGAAACAGCTCTGTTATGGACAGCAAAGACCCCAGAGGTTTTCATCCTGTTAACTGTAGCTTGTAGTAAAACAACGAGATCTTAAATGAGAAAGAAAGCCACCCAAATTCTCAATAAAAAAAAATGACAACCACAAAAGATCAAGCTACAAAGAAAAAAATATAATAGTTGTTTACCATGTATCTGCAATGGGCATACAGAGAAACAGAGAGAGAGAGAGAGAGAGAGAGAGAGAGAAACTCACATATGACTTTTGTCCAGGCAGCTTGCCCTCCATGGCTCCTACTGTGGCTGAGGTACCCTTCTCTCCATTTGCCGGGACTTTTTTCTCCACAGCCTTCCCTTCCACTTCGCTTGGGAGCTTAACATCTCCCACTCCGAGTGCTTCGTTCTTGTACTTCTTTACAAACTGCTCCATCTGCTTCACCTCATTAGGAGTCAGCTCGTGGCATTTGGACGGATCCTGATCGTGAGCAGGCAGCTGCTTTGCCAACTGTTTCTTCCTGTACTGAGCTCCCTCTGAGCCCGCGACGGGCTGCTTCTCCTTCGGAAGCATCTGCATATAATGTCTTGCCTAGAAGAAAAGCCCAAAAGGGATTGCTAGAATTAGTTATCAGATGCCCTTGGGATTCCAGCTTTCTAAACAGAAAAAAAAAGGGGGGGGGGCTGAGGACTATAGGCTGATTTAGGAGCACTTAGCAGAAAAACTGTGATGCTTCAGTGAGAATGGATAGTAAGGTGTAAGCAGATGTTGAAACTGGGAGAACCTAGGTAGTACTAATTACAGGCACAGCTGAATTTCCATACTTTGCAATATAAATGCTTCTGTTTACTCCAGTGTAGTGACAGTTCTACAAATGTTTAGTTAACACTGCATATCTACAGACAGTTGCAGTGCATGAGCTTTCAGACTAACTAATTGCAATCTTTTGGGATTCCCCCCTACATCAAGAAAATGTGTGTGTGTGTGTGTGTGTGTGCGCGCGAGAGAGAGAGAGAGAGAGAGAGAGAGAGAGAGAGAGAGAGAGAGAGAGAGAGAATAAGAAAAGAACTAGGGCTTTTAAGCCTGTTTAAACCCTTTGATTAAAATACAAAAGGTATACTATAAAAATTAAAAACTGATAAATATCTACACAAAACCACCCTAAAGCCCTCTGGTGATTACAAGCTGTACACATTCAGCTCTCAGCCTCCTGCTTTAGATCACACAGCATGACACTGTATAAACTTGACTCAAGATTGAAACATTAAAAAAAAATCCCAACAAGGCTATCCAACTATCTCATCTAGATGAACTGTTAATAAACCAAAGGGAGCTTTTCTTTTGGATGACAACTCCAAATCCACTCTGACCATATACAGTAACAGAAAATGTGCAGGCTTGAGTGTTTTTCGTAGCTTTTAAACAATGACATAAATTGCACAGTTTTTTTCAAGGCAATGTCCCATTTCTGGAAGTATCTTTAGAATGGCTGCTTCAGGAATACATAAATCATCTTAAGTGGCAGTGAATGTCTCTAATGCAATTTTTAATCCTAGCCATTAACGCTATGTTTTCTTCTTCACTCCACCTCTCTTGCATGCCCAAACATACACATTATGTTTCTGTTCTTCACACAGATCATCTTAGCAGTTGGTAAATTAAAATTTGGCTATTTTGTCAGAGGCTTGTAAGTGGAGATATAAAGTGAGTCAATTTCACCCGACTTACATTTCCAGCAGAACTCACAGGCTATTGCTATGGAGATAATATCAACATTCTCGAGGCTGGTGCCCTCAAGATGTTTGGACTACAGCTCCTAGCAGACATGACCATGTGTCATAGTGGCTGGGACTAATAAGAGCTGAACTCTAAAACAACCGGAAAGCAGTTGGGGAGTTCTGCCTCAAAACAAAATAAGCTTAGCTACACAAAATAAAAACACTTATCCTGAATAATCTGTATAACCTTTCTTTCACAATGAAGTAAAACTTCTTCTCATTTTCACAACAATCTCTCATACTGTGATATCTCACCAGGGTTTGATTCTGAACAGGAGGTGCCCATTCATAAGTTACGGTATTGATGGACACATTCTTCTTGGCTGCTACAGGATTAGTCAGTATCATCACATTGCGTTTGTACATGGGGATCCCATCCGATTTCAGTTTTGCAATAAGGGTTGTGTATTTGGTATCTTCAAAGAGCTTCCCCACTTTGCGGTCATCCTCATTACTGGTGGGAACGTCGTGCTCCTCTTGCCCACACTTGCAGTTTCGGCATATTTTTCTAGTAGTGCAGAAGAAAAGCATCATTAGACTGCATTCATATAAACAGATCCAAATAGATTAAACTGTAGAGGCTATTCAGAAGATTGCAAGCACAAAGGACAACAAATAAAAAAAATGCAAAAACCCAAAATGAGCCAATGAACCTCAGTATGAGGTGGATAATTGCTGTACTGTGGTGTTTTCATTTATTAATACTTTGCAGCAATTATGAAATCATTATAAACTCTAAAGCTATAAAATGACAGGCTAAAAATGAGATTGTCACTTCAGTGATGAACACAGCTCTCCAGATTATATCTTGCTTCAATACTTTGTGAAGCTGACTTGAACACAGAATATACTTGAACACAAAAAACGTATTGTTTCTCTGATTTCATTGACTCCTTCTCTACTTTTGGAGGTTTTTTTCGGGTGGTGGTGGTAGTAGGGAGACTCTTCTTTGTAAAGTAATTCAAGAGGACATAGCTTCAGTTCTGTAGTTTTGGATGCAAAGGGAGTATGTTCTGTAATTCTCCTTTATCTGCTGAAAATCATTTTTAGGAGAGTCATTCAACTCAAAGTATTATTTGTTGTTGTTGGCTCTGACCTATGGCAACCCTACACTAGAATTTGCGTTGCAAGATTAATTCATAGGAAATTGCCTCCCTCTAAGCCTGAGAGAATGTGACTTGCCCAAGGTCACCCAATGCTTTTCTGTGGCTTTGTGAAGACTTGAATCCTGGTCATTCAGGCACCTTGTCCAACTCTAAAACCAACACATCATGTTATTTCTTAGAAGCATCCCTGTATTTCTTTCTGCTTCTTCTAGAAAAGCCTTTCCAGTCTGAATATTTTGTTGTACTAAAACTCCAGTCATCCCCAGACCACCTGGGCAAAGCTCAGAGCACTGGGGAATCAAATGTTGGGAAACACTGGTTTAGAAAATCCTCCAGTCTGTGGGGAAAAACTGGGCTTGTTGGTAGAGGAAATTTCATCTACAAGCGGTCTGGCAGAAGTCCCTCTCAAAGCCCTTCCCCCCTTGCCATTTTGAATTCTCTTTGTTCTTTTCGTCCTCCCCACTGAGAATGTAAGTGGGGAAGACCAATAACCCTGTGTCTAGTTTGCCTTTCTCAGAAAGGAGAGAGAAGTCTGACTGCTTATGAAGTATTACCAAGGCACAACTGTGAAGGAATACTTGTCCTTCTCTAGGACTGGGATAAGCTGAAGCTGCATTTGCCAGGTTAAAATATGCAGTCAGCCATAGAGATCTGGCTTATGCATTTGTACTCTTTACATAATATTCAGCGGAACTGTCATCTGAAATTTGAATTTTTGTGTAGTTAGAGGTTGTGTAGAGAGGTTAGAAACCCCATCCTGCACACAAACGCTCCTTATTCCTTTTCTTACTCAGTAGTGTGGTGAGGGAGAAAGAACAGGCATTTTTGGTGGTAGGAGTATTGAGTTCCATTCTAAACAGAAAGCTAAAAGTCATTCATCATATCTGGAGCAGCGGAAAACAAGCCCACTCCTTCCTCAACATGACATCCCTTCAAATATTTAGCCATGTTTAAATATTTGAAGGGATGTCATGTCGAGGAGGGAGACGGCTTGTTTTCTGCAGCTCCAGAGACTAGGACAAGGAGCAATGGATTCAAGCTGCAGGAAAGGAGTTTCCCACCTGAACCTCAGGAAGAACTTCCTGATGGTCAGAGTTGTCCAGCAGTGGAATATGCTGCCTTGGAGTGTGGTGGAGTCTCCTTCTTTGGAGTTTTTTAAGCAAAGGCTGGATGGTCATCTGTTGGGAATGCTTTGATGTGTGTTCCTGCATGGCGGGGGTTGGACTGGATGGCCCTTGTGGTCTCTTCCAACTCTATGATTCTATGATTCTATCTCAGCAAATAAATTCTTGGAGGCAGGGCAACATAATTACTAGTAGCATGGCATATTAACTGAAGGCCACAATGGGTATCAAGTACCCTGCAACATTTACTGTTGGAAAAAAAAGCTGAATCAAGTTCTATTTTCATCTAGGAGGTTTTTGACCCAACTAAAGAGCAAATCTACCACTATTACTTTACCAGTACTGAACATTAGAAGCAGAGTTCCTAACATGCTGATACACAGTCAGCTTCCATTCCATAGTGGCCTTCTGGGTTACCAAATGACAGTGAATAGGTTGTAGTAGAATGCATCCTGGCAGCTTCTTCGCTGATGTTAGTAGAATCTATCAGATGCAGAACACAAGTATGTCTCTCCTCATTAACAGAAATATTTTGTGTATAGGCCCAGAACTGGCCAATCAGCCTACATTCAAACCTTTGAGCTTGAGAAAAATTAAACTTTCTACCAGACAAATATTTTAGTGATACTAACTGATTTATGATTTTCTATGATCAAGATAGGAAACTTTGCCTGGGATCAGGAGACGGGACCAGATCTACCATTATCACAATGAGGGGGCTGCCTCAGGCGGCTGATGCTGGGGGAACAGCAGCAAGGCAGTGGAGGAAAAAAATTGGATGCCTTTCTAGCCTGCTGCAATGGAGAAAGCGGACCCGTTGGCAGCCTTGAAGAAAGATTCAACTGTCAATCCTTTTGGCTTTTGTACACGGAATGGGAGACAGGTCCCAACCCGTTCTTTCCCTGAGGAGGGAAAAGCTCTTAGGTTGACCCTGCCCTGATTGATAAGAGGTAGCAGAGAGCACTGAAATTCATTTCTTAAAATTGTGGCCGAGATTTTTAGACTAGCTTACATGTAAACTCATCAGAATCTGATCCAGAGCATTGCTTTAAACATGGCAAGGTCATCTGCAATAAGTGATAATCATCTTGTCACTTTCACTTAGCAGTAATAAGGATTTCCCAGCTGGTATGTTAAAAATGTACCATAGCTTAAGACAGCATTATAGATTTTCACTCACGGCCGGCTTTATATTCTCAGAGATGTTACACTCCCATCTAGTGGAAAAGAACATAATTGTATCATCGATCCTTAACTATTATCTTTTTTTTCCTGCCTTTATAGAATTTTCCAGAAAGTTTCTTCAAAGACTTGTAGTGGATCTTGTAAATACATTAAAACATTGAAAGGAAAAGAATTTTGGGATAGGTCATCCCATAGTTCTAGGATGACCATCTTTGAACTTAGTAACAAACAGGAATTAGCCAGATTCTGCTGAGCTTGCCCAGAGATGATATAATGCTAAAAGAATGTTGTCAGGAGCATTCTGGCATTTACTGGAAATTAAGTGACTGAAGTGGTTTTAATCACTGAGCAGTAACAGGCGTTGGAGGTCAAACCGGAACCAGAGGCCCATTCATACTACAAAATCATATTGCTGTGATTCCACTCTAAGTCCCTGGGACCTACATACTCTACCCAGTTATGGCACTATTATTCCACTTTAACTGCCATGGCTCTATCCTGTGGAATCCTGAGATTTGCAATGTAGAGAGAGACTTTTAAAATTTGCAGTCAGAATCCTCCAGTGCCTCACCGAACAATAAAGCCCAGGACTCTGTAGGATGAAACCATGGCAGTTGAAGTGGAATAATAGTGCCATAACCGGGTAGAGTATGTAGGTCCCAGGGACTTCCCTACTCTCTCTTTCTTACAACCCCTCTAGCCCCTTCCACAAATGCTATAAACAAGGCCTGGGGATGCTGCTCAGTGGGGCAACTGTAGTAAGGTAGGGTACGGAGGTAAGAGACACAGGTGAACAAAAAAGGAAGGGGAAAAAGAGGAGACTAGCAGTGGCTCAAGAGTTTGTTCAGCCAGCAAAGGAGCTCTCAAAGAATATTCTCTCAGAGTGGAAGCAGGCATTGGACGAGGCTGGAAGAGAGCGTTGCTTCTGCTTTGAGGAAACTGCATGCAAACCATCTGCCTGGCTCAGGAATGCCTGCCTATCAGAACAGTCCCATCAGATGGGTGGGACAACCCACTGTAGGATGTCTTCTGGCCACTCTAGGAGAATATCAGCACCAAATAATAAGCTCTTACAGGGAAAGCTATCCCTTGACACTAAAATTTTCTTAGTAATGAATTCAGAAGAACATGACAAATAATAGATGAGTCACATGAGTGGCGAATCACATTGATAGGGAGAAGGCACCAGACGTCTGGCTTAGACATTTCTCATTCTCTCTCACACACATTTCTGGAGAAAAAGGGGAAAGCTGCACACTACTTCCATGAAGTACAAGACAATGTTCTATCCAAGCTATACTGGGTGCATAGGTGCTTTGGAACTCTCCAGATCCCCAGTGTTATTCTTGAATTGGCAATCTGTGCCCTTATTGCATTTGAGGTTGAGGCTTAGAGAGCGTGACTTGCCCGAGTGGTTGAGTACGAATCTGAACCCTGGTCTCTCAAAATCTTAGCTTAACAAACTACTACACCACCCTGACTTTTCTATTTTCATAAATACTTCAACTGTAATAAATCACTTTGTTTCATCGACAAAACTGATTTTTGCAGCTGCACTTTGCTTGATTCAGACTTAACACCCATGGCTTACTCTAGCTAGGAAATGAGGCAGAGAATCAAAGCGCACAAGCTAAGAACGGAAAGGATGAGGGAGGACACAGCATGCAAGTTACAGGCTGGCTCCCAATGGCTCTGGTTTCTCTTCAGATAGTACAAAACTCCCAGTGGCTTAGCCATAGATTAGTCAGCCACCACCAATTTGGTGGCTTCCAGATGCACAGGACTACATCTCTGAGCACAATCACCAATCCTACGGGCTGGAAATGATGGGATGTATAGTTAAACACATCATGTGGACAGCAATTGGAGAAAGCTTGTAAAGCTGTTACGGGTACCTGGATATCAGTTTGATATGCAGAAAGAAAAAAAAAAAGAAAATGCCTATTTTGGATGAGAAAACGCAAAGAATAAACTATACCCAGCATGTACAACACAAGAGTGCACGTATATTTAGCTATTCAGGTGAACTTCACAGCAGTTCTAGCATCTCAGCATTTCCTTACTCCACTTAGTAAGACTGAAGCCTTGTTCATTCCTATTTGTGAGCTAGGCCCATGGAATTTGGCAGGAGTTGCTCCTGAGTAATTGTACACAACAGTAGGTTGCCAGACCACATATGTTATTTATATCCGGTTTCATCTCCCTTGACAATTATGACAATACTAATGTAAGTCAACTTTATTTTTCTGTTTAGACTCTGTAAGTCTGCGGGACTCAGCTTCTGTTTTGAACTTTTACTCTGAGCTTCATGGGCTTTGGCTAGGTAGGCATGACTTAAAAACAAGCACCCCTACTCTTTCACACTACTTTGTTCCCTGACAGTGTTCTATATATACCACAGTTTAACATTCTCTACGAACAAGGCCTGTGCCTTAGAGATATTCTTATTACTTAAGTTGTCTAGAGATCACTTGCAATACTGGTGTTTCATTAAAGAATGACACGTTCCCTCTTACCTCCAGAAATGCAGCTCAAATCCTTCACATTTATCCTTACATTTCAGACATGGGGCTCCAAATCCTTCTTCATGTCCCAAGCCCATCTAGAGGGGGGAAAAAAAGGTGGAAATGGAGAATAGAACATCAGAATAATTTAGAATTTATGAGAACTATTTTCCAAAGCCCTCAGTATGTTCCCAGTGTTGTAACAAATGATGATCCTTGAAAATAAAACAAAAATCTATCTTTGGCTACTAATATATTTAGCACCCAGAAAAATCACACTAAGAGCACAAGCCTGTACAGGTCTGTTCAGAAATAAGCCCACTGAATTCAAGGACATCTATTCCTAAATGTGTATGTATAAAGACTGCTGTCTAAGTTGTTTTATTCAAGACTTCCAGTAAGAGTGAGAGTCATGTAGTCCTCTAGGCGCTGATGGGTTGAAATTCTCAGCATGACTTAAGTTAGCCAGGGCCGATGGAACCTGCAGCCCAACAACATTCAGAGGGATGCATGATTCCCACCTTTGCTTTACAGCTTTTACCATTATTTAGCTTTTAATATGTACAGGTATACTTCAGTTAATAAAGTGGATGTGTTCCTGGGCATTTCTTCTTTAAGAGAAAATTTGGTATCAGAGATAGAAATAACATGGAAAGAACAGGGACAGGCTCCTATATCACAAAAAAGAAAAACAGCTCAATAGGAAAGTTTTTCTTCAAAACCGACAATGTGAGCATGTGAAACAAAACAAGCAGGTCAGTAAGCCTTGCACAAACAAAGAGAAACTTTTTGAACCCCTTAGAGACAACCTGAAGGTTTCTTCCAAAATGCATCCAGTGCTGACATTTTCTTTCACCAGCCTCCACTTCTCCTATGATGTCCATTTGATGGATGAATAGATAATCTATGCTTTTTAAATATGCTGAGGACAGCATTTATCTGTCCTCCTTTTTTCTCTCTTTTTCACTCTTCACACACATGCTCAAGTAAAGGAATCTGGAGACAGCTGCTGTTTTCCTTGCCTGTTGTATGCAGGCACACATGGCTATAGTAGGTTCAGCCACAGTAGAACTGCACGCTTTCAAAACTCAAGTGTTGGTTATTGCATTGTTTACTGCAGACACACTTTACTGCAACCCAGCATGGAAAGTCTGTTTCTCCAGCCCTTCTTGCAAGTGACAACGCTGCTAAAAAACTCCAGCTAGACTGAAGAAAAGGAGGAAAAAGGGGGTGGCAACATGGGCATTATTCAAGAAGAGTTCCATTCTCAGAAGCTTCAGTAATTGAGGTATGTCTGTACAGTGCTAGGGGACTGCAATACCGTTAGTGCTATTCAGACACTGCAATGACAGGAAATACATGAAGCATCTCACCCCATAATTTATCCAATTGGTGGCCTATATCACCTCACTTTAGATGGGTGCTGAAACATGATCTCAGACATATAAAGAAAATGGAATTCTATCTATAAAAAAGAACATGCAATCATTAAAAGAGAGACGTCCGTTTGTCCCATCACTCTCATAGGTACATCTGGTGGGAATACAGGAGAAGGCCTTTTTGGTAGTAGTTTTCAGGCTCTGGAACTCACATCCCAGAGAGGATAGACTAGTGCCCTTTGTCGGCATCACCTATCTTTCTTCAGACAGGTAAAGATTTTTTTTTTTAAATCAGCAGGTCTTGGAAGAATGACTGCTCCAGGGGTAGGCTATGTAAATTGCAGACATAGCCCAAACCTTTTCCTATATTTTTGGCCATCCATTTTTGGACAATGGAAAAGTTATTTTTGGACTACTGTTTCCAGAAATTTGCTGAAATACTAGGAGTTGTAGCCCAGAATAGTAATTGTTTGCAAGTCTGTCCATTCTGTCCCATCATGTTTGAAGAGAAGGCAAAGACAGAAAGGGAAAATTAGGTTTGCTTGTCCAACGAGAGCTTGCTTACTTACTTGCAGAATTCTCTTCTACAGTTTTGCATGCCCTTTCCCCAGATATTCCTTCTGTCAAGGGCAGGACTGTGAAGGATCTAGAGATAATCTGTATGAACTTATTGGGGAATGATGCCAGATTACTGGGTCAAGCTCATGCTGCTCACCACAGCTGCATCCTTTTAAAAAGAATCAATGTATATTAAATGTGGCCATTTTTTTTTTGGTAATTTTACTTTAAATTACCCTTCCCTAATATCCTAACCCATAGACGATATTGGATTACCATTACCATTCTCCCCTTTTAGCACACCCAGTGGTTGGTGATGGTAGGATTTTTCATCTGAAAGCACCTAGGTACTCTAAATTGGGTAAGTTTAGTTTAAATGAACTGGTACGTGGCTTTTAGAAAAAACAGTGAATTTTCTGTTCAGGAATGTGACTGAATGTTGATGTATGTGTAAGTGCCTTCAAGTCATGTATGGTGAACTAACAGAGTTTTCTTAGGCAAGAAATATGCAGAAGTGGTTTTGCCAGTTCCTTCCTCTGAAATATAGCCTACAGTACCTGGTATTCCTTGGCAGTCTCCTTTCCAAATACTCACTACGGCTGACCCTCCTTAGCTTCCAAGATCAGACGGGATCTGACGCCTTTAGGGTATTTAGGACTTCCAAAAACTCCCTCCAGTTGCTGTTCCCTTCTAAAGTAGACTCATTGGTACTGAATTAAATGCTGAATCAAGTCAACATGTATTTGAGACTAGCAGTTGGATTAATGGCCTCTCTCCACATGTGCAAAGGACATACTGGTATGGAAATTGCATCCATGGATCATGGCTTAGCCCTACTGCCACCACTAGTATTTTGAGTCAGCTATGATGCATCATCATTTGTATATCATCATCATCATCATCATCATCATCATCATCATCATCATCATGGTGTTTATTTATATCACCCAGAGGACCTTCTTGTCAGCCACCCCTACACTGTGGAATGACCTGCCAGAAGAGATTCGACATCAAAATATGCTGTCCAAATTCAAAAAAGTACAAAAGACCTATCTCTTCTGGCAGGCCTACCCAGTCTATTTTTAATTGTAGTTTTAATTATGATATATTTTTATTATAGTATATTTGTATTTTAAATGGTCTGTCTTTTAGTTTATTTTAACTATGATTTGTTTTTAGTTGTATCTATGCTGTACCAAGCCTTGGGGAGATGCGGGTAATGAACAATTTTATTATTATTACTGTTATTATTGTTATATCCTGCCTTTTCCCCAATTTGGGACTCAAGGTGGCTTATAAGAGTTAAATCAAACATACCTAAACATTAGAAACAAAGAGAAGTTAAAAATATAATGATAAAAAAAATAATCCAGCACATTATGCAAAAGTTTATGAGAAACCAGACTACAGGCATATCTCAGCTAATAAAGCCTCTGACAGAAAAGTTGCTTTTTGTGAAGCTTTCTCCTCATCTCTGTTAAGCTAGAAGTTTTGCTGACATCGGCATTGTGAAGATGGTGAAGCGAAGAAAAGCTGGAATAACACACACTTTTAGTATCAGCATGCGTGTAGTAAACAAAGCAATAAACAAAACTTGACTGTGGGAAAAAGTGCTGTTCTACTGTAGCTGTATGTGCCTACATATGATAAGTCAAGGCAAACAGCAGCTGCCTTCACTGAGCTATAGCAAAATGGAGAGAAAAGGACAGAGAAGCTAAGCTTGTCTCACTAGCTATCCTCAGCATGTTAAAAAAAAACAACACCAAAAAACCCCACAATCTTTAAGCTTGGCCATTGAAATGGAAATCATAAGTGGGAGCTGTTGAAAAGAAAAAGGCATTCCTGAATGCTTTTTTGAAGAAGTCTTCAAGTGCTCCCGAGAAGATTTTCAATGTTTTTGTTCACTTAAGCGTGTTCTACATTATTAAGATCTTTTTATAAAAAAAATCTAAATAAGAGATTTCTTCAAAAACTATGCAAGGAGAATCCTGAAAAAGGTATGACATTGCTGCTGATATCCTCCCCCACTAAATTTTAGCTCTGTCACTGTTAAAAGAAAATTGAAATTATGACGGAGAATAATACCAAGGAATTCAAGTTCAGCTCCCCCATACATATGACTGTGTTATCACAGCAAAGAATTTCACATCTGTATGTAACAATTTCTGAAATACAATAATCATGAACATAACAATAACCCAGTAACTGCTGCTCTATGTATTATACAATATAATTTTGCATTTTTTAAACACCCTGTGTCATCTTGATAATATCGTTTAGCCTGGGGAGCAGAAGGGAGGGAAAATGGATTATTCGTTTAAATGCCAGCTGTCTATTATTTATTTAGGTTTACAAAAAGTTGATCACGTGGCCAGTGGAGACCATACTTTTTTTTAAAAAAAAATATGCATGGATTTAATATAACATTCATTACTCCTATACTAGATGCTTTTCCACCAAATGTTGTGCCACAAAATATATGACTAAATGTACTGTATAGCTCTGCCTGCAAGGTTTGCTCCGGCACATTCATTTCATTACTTCACCCCAGGCCAGAGGCATTGGACTAGAAAAGGTCAGGTAAAGGTAGAATATGTACAACGCTGCCAGATTAAAACTGTGGCATTCCAGCATGTCAACAAAACATCTGAATCCATAGTTAAACGGTCAATATAGGATCTTGAACTTTCCCAAGTGTTGTTTCTTACCCTTGCAAAGAAAGACCTATAGGTTTTGAGAAGAGAAAAGAAAAGGTTATTTTTAATACTCTGCAACATGGTAACGGAAAACTTCTGGTTTCTGTGGAACACAGCTCAGAATAAGTGCTACTTCCTGTGCTTGGCTCTTTTGAGGAGCTGGCTGCTGATTATATTATTACTATCTGACCGTACTGGAACATTTCAAAAATTCTATCTAACCCTACCAGGTGCATTTTAGCAAGGGACAAATAAATAGAACCAGCTGTCTGAGATCAGTATGACTGTAGGAAGGAGCAGGGCAGTGAATTTTGTCAATTCCTCCTCTCCCTCTGCACACCTCACTCCCCCCCAGCCCACCTTCCATTTTCTGCCAGAGGGTCCCTCAATCCTCTACAGCAAATTTTCAGGGGCCTCAATAGCTCTGTGGGGGGGGGGGAGAGGGGGGAAATCTGTGAAAATAGCTTTCCCCTCTCTCCAATGGAGTGTCCAGTTTGCAGCATTTTTCTCCGTGCCACTCTGGAGCCATTCCCTCGTGTTTTAAAGGAAGGACACTACCTACTGCGCCCTTGAAGGGAAAGCATTATGATATTTGGCATCATTGGAACAAACTGTCATTTCTTTGGGCTGCTGTCTTACATTTTGAAAGGAAGTGGCACTGTACTATGTATTGAGGTAGACAACGGTGTGGTGTCCAGAGGCCAAACCCTTCTCAGGAAGCCCAAATACTTGTTTTTGTCTACAGTCCCTCTCAAAATGGAGGAACTGCCATTTTGTGAGAAACTGCAGAGGAAAACAGGGGTATTTTGTGGAGTAGTGTGGGACGCTGGGTGCTTCTAGGAATGAGGTGGGGGCACTTTTGGGTGTTTTCATGTGTTTGGGGGCTTTCTGCATAGCTCTGTGACAAAAATTGTTCCAAAATTAGGTTTAAAACAAAAAACAAAAATGTGGGCTGCAACGGTATGGAGTGACTTCTGCGGCCACAAAATTGGGTCCTATGGGCTGCAGCTCACCCATTCCTGTGATATACTTCAATTATGCAATGCATTACTATTTCAGCATTGCTAGTCTCATCCTGCACAGTTTGGCCACATCTCGGTGGCCAAATGTGGTGCAGCGGTTTGAGTGTAGGACTATGATTTTAAGACCAGGGGTTGATTCCCTGCTTGGCCACTGAAATCCACTGGGTGACCCTGGCTGCATTACATCCTCTCAGCCCCCAGAAGAAACCCCATGACGGGTTCACCTTAAGAACACCATAAGTTGGAAATGACTTGAAGGCACACAACAACAATAGGTGGTTGACCAGAAAACAGACATCAATCCATCAATAATCAGATTTTTCCCTATTAATGCAGCCATAATTTACATCTATCTCCCACGATTAGTCATCATGAACTTGCAAGTGCATGAGACTGAAATTATAACATCAATATAGGAAAACAACAAAAGACCACATGAAAAGCCTTTTGCTTCGCAACAAATAGATAATCTTCCTGAAAATAGGCACTGGGGTTGCTAATTTGTGCCGCTTGAGTAACCTCAACAAAATCACTCAGCAGATTTTGCACAGCGCTTTGGGGAGGTTATCTTTTGGAGGACAATACCCCAAATCTCCTAGCCAGTATTACCAATGGGGGTTCTGGGAACTGTAACCCTTCCCCCGCCACCCCAAAATAACATTTCCAGGATCTGGTTTTAATCTAGAGGAAAAAATGCCAGTGCTGCATTTTTAAACAAGCCCCAAGATGACTAGATTTCAGGCACTGTTACATTTGTAATACTCATTACTATGTACTCTAAAAGCATGTGCTGAGATTTGGTAAAAAAGAGGATTTTATACTGGACTTATGTGGAATTCTGAGCATCTGATACTGAACACCAAATTTGCTTTTCAATCTGCTCAAAACCATAATAAATTGCCCTGCACATTTTTTTTTTAAAGAGGATGGAATCAATTTCTCCATAAATGGAATTATTGAAGAATGTGAGATACATAGGTCATTTGAACTGTTGCCAGAAGAGGTTCCTGTATGTCAGTTGCTAAAAATTCTTAAAAACATCTGGCATTTCAAAGATGCCCAGCCTGATTTCAAGGCAGTCTGCGTATGAAAGGCATTACAAGCACAGTGATTGAAGTCATCTGTTGCACAGTGCCTCCACAAGTAAAATATTACTTCAGAGCCAAGTGTTATAAATGGTTACAGGCCGGTCTAATGTTTGAAAAAGTAAGCTTGCTTTAATCAACTTGGAATGTTTCTGGCGAGTCAAAGTGTGCTCTTTTAAAAAATATATTAAAAAGCACTGACCAAACCACAGCCTCTGTCTGCTGCCACTCAAATATCTCAGGAAATAAAGGCCAAATATCATCTGTCTTGGGACAACACACCCTGGGGTGGGCAACCTGTGGTCCTTCAGATGCTGCGGGACTCCAACTCCCTTCAGTTCCAGCCCACACAGCGATGATGGGAATTATACTCTAACATGTAAAGAGCCAAGGCTTTTCTCACCAATATACCAGGAGAGAATCTGCATGACTAAATAATGTGCAGTCAGCCCTCCACACTGCAGGTTTCACTTTTGGGGATTTGATTATTCACAGAATATTTGCCGTTACCTGGGCTGCCACCCTATGCCATTTTTAATAGGGACTGCAAGCCTAGTGAGACTGAGAAATTGCAAACAAAGCTTGTAAGTCCCTGTTAAAAATGGTGTGGGGCAGCAGTGGAGATGGCAGTGAGCCCAACCAGCCACCCACTTCTGCCTTGTGAAGGAAACCTGATGCCTCAAAGGAATCCATGGTGGGTTGAATATGGTGATCATACTTTTGTGTGTGTTAAATATGGTTTGGGAGGGCCTAGAATTATTCATAGTTTTTCTACTTTCACAGGGGTCCTGTGCCCCTAACCCTAGCAAATGTGGAGGGATGACTGTATTCATAAACTGAACTTCATTTTTCATCTAAAGCATTTATACTTTGAGAACGGGGACACATACCATCAGACCAGCATGCAGTTTCAAGGAGTGAAACTGAGTGAGTGAAGATCAGTAAGTTCTCACGTGATTATCCTCTGGTACAAAGGTTGCCATCATATTGAACAGAACTGCAAAAGCAAATACCCCGATCCAAAAGAACATAACGGTAATCATATGTATATGTGTGTATGTACCTTCAAGTCACCTGTCAACTTATGGCAACCCCATGATTTTCATAGGGTTTTCTTAGGTAAGAAATACTCAAAGGTGATTTTGCCTTTCTCTGAAAAAATAGCCTACAATACCTGGTATTCATTGGCAGTTCCCAATCCAAATATAAACCAGGGCCGTCCCTACTTAGCTTCCAAGACCAGACAGGACCTGGAGCCTTTAGGGTATTTAGGCTTTTGATAACCATATTTTGGCACCCTAATATGTCTCCACATCCCATATAAACTTCCGAATAGATTTAATTATACTTGAGATAGCAAATGCCATGCTAACGAGGTAGGGATTCCAGCTCTCTTAAAGAGAGAAATTAAGGAATACATGAGCAGGCAATTCTACTCCAGTCAGATGGCCAGAGGCAGAGTTTCCTGGCCTGAAGAAAACTCTCAGTAGCTTTTGACTGATACTTTATGTTGCAGCTTGGAGGAGCATCACACAAGGTAAGTCTAAGTCTCTCTTCCAAGTCAGGCTAAAAAGAGAGGGAGCTTTCTCTCACTTGAGCCAGAGTTTGCAGAAAGGATGAAACAGCCAAGGACATTCCTCTTGTTTTTTGCCCACAAAGCCCTCTACACACACAAGAACACTTGGAAGAGAAATCAAGGGCTGACAGCAACGGTAAAAGGGCAATTAGGAGGCAGAGCCAACATTTTTTTGTCAGATTATCCGCTTATCCCACCATCGCCACCAACTGTGAGGACTTCTATTTATCCCACTATGGTATCAAATGAGGGGACTGCCATCAACACATTCTATTTTTTTTAAAATATCTGTATTAAAAGTTTCATTGCATAAAAAACAGAGTGGATACACCCCAATATCGGATATATCACGCCCTCCCCCCCACTTCCATATTATTTTACTCCAGTTAAGTCTTCTTTGTTTCCATTTACCAAAAGAAAAAGAAAGAATAACAGTTACATTTTACAGAAGAGAAAACAATTACATTATCTCTTTCTTTGCTTTCATATACTTTTAAATTTTTATCCATTCCAAAACTCCTTTCCATTCCCTTTACAAGTTCTGGATAGGTTTATTTTTCAATGAAAATGCTAACTTTTCTGTCTCTACCATATCTAGAACTTTTAATTTCCACTCTCCTAAATCAATATATTTTTTTCTTTCCAATGTTGTGCGTATGTCAACCTTGCAGTTGTTATCAAATATAACAATATCTTCTGATGACTCCTAATCTCCTTTTGTTGTCCTAACATATTTAACAAATAAAATTCCAGTGTCATTTCAAAGTTCATTTTACAGATTCTTTGAATTTCATCATGTATCCCCTTCCAGAACTTTCTTGCCCTTCCACAAGTCCACCACATATGAAAAAAGGACCCAATCTTTTCATCACACTTCCAAAATTTCACGCTCCCATTTTTAGTTATTTTATGCAATCTTTCTGGGGTCATATACCAGCCATCAGCACATTCTAGATGTCCTCATGGTTCCTATGAAAGACTCTTCTTTCTTATAATCTCATTTCTAGACACCACCACCCTTGAACCACTGCTGCCTCCACAGACACCATGCATCTGAACAAAACCAGTATTTATAGAACACTATGTGAGAAAAAGAGTGAAAAAGAAGGAGAAAAAAGAGCCTGATCAGCATCTCTGGTAAAATCTACAGCCATCCCATGTACAAACAAGATATGCATAAGAGCCAGTATAGTGGATTGGGACTTTGGAAATCCAGCTCCAAGTCTCCACTGAGCTATGGGCCTCATTCTCAGCCTGATCTACCTCATAGGGGTGTTGTGAGGATTAAGTAGGGAGGAGGTAAACTGTGATCTTTTTAGAGAAAACACTGGTTATAAATGTAACAAATACTTTTTACTTCTTACTACAAATACTTCTGTATCAAAGTCATTTTTGACTGTGAACAGTACAAGCAGAAATTCTGTTTTCAACGTCAAGGGGTCAAAATCCAGAAAAGGAATAGCTTCCCTGCCAAAGCTTTAGACCAGAGGCAGGCAACCAAGTTGCCTTATCCCATGATTCCTGACCCTTGGGGATGACAGGACCTATAGTCCAAAACACTTGTGAGATGCCTTCTCCTATGGGGGCCATTGTAATGATCACTGAGAGAACATATATATATATAAAAAGCTTTTTAGATATATTAAAAGGTCTGTTGCAATTACATGCAGTGCCAATAGTATAGACAAGGGTTTTCTAATGATTCCCACAGTCTGCAGGTTGAAGGAAAACATGCCATATGCTTTTATTGCTTTATATTTTGATGACATCACTTTATGACCAAACCTTCTTGCTGACTAATAGTGCCACACAGAGAGCTCACACAGTTGCTAGATCTGCTTCAACAGGATCCCCAAATTCACAAGTAAATTTGGGTTCACTTTGCCAAACAGCACTTCTGACAGTTATGAAGCAGAGTTAATTTCACCACCATAAAATTCCCTGGGTATGAAAGAACTCTAAAGTTGCTTAAAAACAGTTTTCCACTTAGTCTCGCTTTCGTCCTGCTGGAAAATGGGTGCTGAACTTAACATAAGATTTATTAGAACTGTGACCAGACCTCTGTTTTCACTTGGAGCTGGTTTCCAAGGTAGCAGCCACAAAATAACAAGTATTAAGAAATGCACAACAAGAACAAGGATCAAGGGGCACTTGGCAGTGAACAAATCAAGATGGAGGAGAAATTTCACTGCTGGGTGTTCAGTACACATTACTTGCAATATAGTTTTCAAGTCTGCTTCTTTGCCTGTCTTTCCTGCATCTTCTCTGGTCAGGGACATCCTGGATGTTACTTACATTGAAAACTTTTTTTTAAAAAAGCCAGTCACCTACCATTAAAATTTAGTGTAGCCATCTGAATAGGAATCCATCCCACCCATCCTGTCCTGTTTTGCAAACAAGGCACAAATCCTGTACAGTGGAATCCTATGCCTCAGTGCCAGTTCTTCCTTTCCTGTGGCAATCTCTGTGATCACAGTATGCAAATGTGATGTGTGTCTGTGACCTACTGACATATTTTATCGATGTCACAGACAGGGCAAAGCGAATTCCAGTTAAGAACAAAGGCTCCACTAGCAAGGGTTTCATAAAGCATGAACTGTATTACTTTCAGACTCTCCATGGTAAAGCTAATGGGAAACACAGACACAGGGAAAAAATTACAGCTTCTGCCAAATACATACACAGCGCATCATATGCAGAATGTTGCTCAACATTTCAGCTTTTAAATTATAAAAATTTCAGCGGATACGAAATTTCATCTGTGGGAGAGATGTGCTTCATCTGAAAGACTTCCCCAGCACTTTAATGCACTCCATGAATCACTGCAGGAAGTAATAAATAATGCATTCATAATTATCAAGCCTCAGGCTAATTCTAAACAATTAGTTTTGGAGACACAAAGGATATTTCCTGAGAGACTTGATTTTGGCTTATTGTTAAATTTCAACAATCTTTCTTTACATGACGTGAGAGGCGAGTATGATGGATAATATCTTGCTTCTCTTGCTTTATTCCATTCCACATATGACCAAGATAAATACCTTGCTATTTGTCTTCATGGAGTAATGTATCTACAAATGAAAGAAATTTTCAGGAGAGCTTAATTTTCCAGGCTGCTTAAATGTAAAGACATCCAAGTAATCAGGCTGCAATCCTGTACAAGCCTATGAATCCTCTAAACCTCCAACACCAGTATTAAACTTTGAGCTGACATTCCTTTGTCCCTTTATGGGAGGTCACTGAGGCATAATATGCCATACTGGTAATTAAAATCTATCCTATTGACATATTTTTTTTAACCAAGAAAAGTGTACTCTTTTTATATTAACACACTTCTTTTCTCCCCATCTGAATCTGAAGCTCAGTTCTGACACTGTTCCCAACGAAGTCTGTCATTTTACAGGGGGGAAAATCTATTTTGTTTTAGACCTTATTAAAAAAGAAAAATCAAGAGGGGGGGGGTAACCAAACATGAATATAACTAATATTGTATTTCTAATTATTTTACATCCAACGCATTACAGACAGACTTTAAACTGCCTCTTAAGAGTTCCTGTAGGAAGAGGATAAAAGCTTACTTACTATAAACCATGCCATTACAAAAGCTGATTTACTTCATATCATCCCTCCCATTCTTTACTCAGTAGCCTCATATCTTCAAAAGTGATAATTTTTTGAAATGCTTCAAAAGTGATAATTATACCCCCATCTCTCCTATGTGCTTTACTATCTTTGCAGCTTCCTTACCTTGATTCTGGGGAGAACCTGAGAGCTGGTGAAAATTAAGTGTGTCTTAGGAGATATGCAAGTCTTAACTTTATTTGTCACATTTATATTCTGCCTTTCTGACAGTGAGCCCAGAGAGGTGTACATGATTCTCCTCCACCCCACTTTATTCTCACAACAACCCTGTGAGGTAGCTTAGGATGAGGGAGAATGACTAGTCTAAAGGTGCACCAGTAAATTTCATGCCTCCCTGAAGAGACTTCAGTCTGGATCTCTCAAGCTCCAATCAAGCCCTGTAACTATTACACTCCAAACCAATTAAAAGTTGTGTTTTTAAAGCACATTCTCAGCATGCATAGTTTTTAGAATTAAGAGGCTCTATTCAAGCCATAATCAAATTACGAATGCTTTGTAGAGAACCACACAGTAATGGCTACTTGGTTTGAACAGTTGATAGGAAAAAGGGATGGGAATGGAGAACAGAAGCATGTTTTCCAGATGCACTTTTCCATGGGCTGCCTAATTTTACACAAGGTCAAGTAACTGGAAGACAGTCCCAAGCCTGAGATTTATGTATACCACTATATCCAGGCAGTCTGGGGGAAAAAAAAAAAACAACTACAGAGCATCAAGGCTTTTATTCAGCCATAGAATGGAGTTGACATTTTTACTGAGAACATCGGTGTGATCAAAGAAAATAGACAGAGTTGCCCAAATATTGTTTGTAATATTCAGATGTGTTCCTGTGCCAAGACAGGCATGGAGCCATCAACTTCATATTAAATTTCTTGAAATTTAGAAAGGAGAGAAGGGAAGTAGTTATAACTAATTAAAGCAAGTTGCAACCATTCAGATGTTGCAAAAGTGCACCTCCCCTCATTACAGGCCATGCTTGCCAGGGTTGATGGGATTAGTAGTCCAACATCCGCAGGGTCACCAGTTGGCCACCTCTGAATTGCAAGAATAACATTCATTAAGAAGAGCTTATACTTCCACACTTTTTTCTGCCTTCTTGTTTATGCCCACAGTGACATATTATTTATCTTTACCAAATTTTACATTCTGTTCTCTAAAACCTTTTGTAAACATTCACTTCCATTTATTTCTAAACAGAAAAAATGTGCATGGCTGTCTATGAAGGTAAAAGATATCATTCATGAATTTCTATTTTGGTCAAGGTCTTCCTACCAACGTCTGTTCTGCCTGGCGTAATATGCAACTTGTACTCCTATGGTAACCTTGAAAATATTCATTTGGTGCCATTTTTAGTGTCCCAGTAGATGTGTTTACATGGCAAATACGTGGTTCCTCTTACAACATTTTATTATCCCAAGAACAAAGTGGAAGAAAAATTCACATTTTCTAAGAAACACTTTTTTAAAAATATAATTTCTTTTAAAATATAATTTCTTCTTTTCTCCACCAGTTAGTAAGATAAAGTCAGATAAAGTCAGTAAGAACCGGAAAATATATTGCTTTATTCTGCCTGATGTATACTAGTTGTGGAATCATAAAAAAAAGCAGACATTTATTTATCAACACACACGTTTCCATGCAAAATACCCTGGAGAAATAAAAGAACGTTAAAATAGCTATGTTGCTAACCATCCCTTCTGGCAAAAAAAGGGCTTGTGTTTTCCTTTAAAACAGCTTTTTGATAACAATTTGATCTCTCCTTCTAAAAGGAGTGGATAATCTGTGGTCCTCCAAGTAGACTAATACCCACCAGGCTTAGCCAGAACAGTCAGTGGTGAGGGGTGATAAAGTTGCATTCCAGTGATACCTGGAGGGCGGCAAGTTGCCTTGAATTAAACACTGGCATATAGCCAGTAGAAGCTGCATGTAACACAATTTTGTTAAACCTCCTCCAGCTCAGTTTCACTATAATGATCAATTGCATGAGCCCCTTTTATATGCTAAACAAAAAGCTGTACTGCCTGAAAATGTAACATACACAAGATTGCATAGCCAATCTCCAATAAGATACATAGGTGAACCCATTTCCAGTGAACATTTCCTACTTCACTGAACAAAACCATCTGAGATAAGAACAGATTATTTCTACTTTCTGCAGAAATTGCTAACCTGAGCCGCTTTTTTTTCTTTTTCATATTCTTGTTTCCCTGGGTTTTTTAAAATTCAAATGTTTATTAAATGTTCATCATTATAATGACTGCAGAAATGCTATTTATGTAATGGGCATGTATTTATGCATATTAATAATAGAATGGTTTTTTTAAAAAAATAAAGAAACACACTAGATTCATGTTCATAAATTCTGGTGAGTAAGGATGTTGAGCACTTTCCCTCAAATTTCAGTAGGTCTGTTAAGGTTTCTCATGCAACTTCAAGCTACTTATAGTGGTGATTCAGAAATGCAATGGTTGGTGCACATGGGTTGTACAGGAAAGTGCTGTCAGTGTTGCATCTAGACACCACTGACAGACACATAGATAGAGAACCCAATTTGGTATGAACTCATCTGGTGGTTTAATGTCAAGATGTGATGTCATCAACTGTTGTTCTACTGTTACCAGATCTACCTGATGCCTTAAGACAGGAATGGGCATCCTGTTGCCTTCCAGACAGTGTTGGACTGCAACTCCCAGCAGCCCTCCAGAAATGGCATTGATGAGGGTTCATGGGAAATGCAGTGCAACCATACCTGAAGAGTTGAAATTTGCATATTACTGCCTTAAGAGCAACAGAAAGAGCACACAACCTGGTGCACAGACAGTTGATCCAGCCTTTTTCTGACCCAAGATACTTTTTTGGACTGCCTCAGCCTACATAGCCAGGCATTTCCAAGCTCTATAGCAGAGGCCGGCATGTGGGTGTGTTCAGGCAGCCTCCTGTTCTCTATTTCCACTGATATGGGATGCCAATTCTGTCTATCTTTACCAGGTGAATGACTGAACTGTTTGAGCATCAAGCCACAAATCATGCCTGCCTCATGTTACCTCACAGCCCTGGAGCAGCTTAAGTTGCTGGAAAGCTTCTTTGGTCTAGATTCCAAAACACTCAGAAATGGGATGACTTCATATTTTGTGTTTTAAAAACAAGACCTTCTGGGTCTGCCAACAGGTTTTTGATGCCACCAGTGTTTGCTAAGAACGTGTAATAGTTAAGGTACAACTAGCTATTGATAAGTAAGCTGACACCACACGCACGCACTAGGCAAAGGATTGTGACCCTCCAGATGTTGATGAAATACAACTCCCATCATCCCCAATGCTGACCAAGTAGTGCTGCTGGGAATTCAAGTCCAGCAACATCAGGAATGCTGCATATTCCCCTAGACGACCCACTTGAAAAAGGAGGGCTGACAAACCTCAACAGACTGGGTAGAATTAAGGCTGCAGAACAGTAGTGAGAATAGTGCAGCCTTCCAGATGTTGCTGGGCTGCTTCTCCCAGCATTCCTGCTCATCACTTATATTGGCTTAGGCCACTGGGAGCTGAAGTCCAACATCTGGAGGGTCACCCAATTCCTACCTCTGCTGCAGATAATAATAGTGTTATAAGAAGTCAGAAAGCTTAACAGCTGTGCTACTTCTAATGGTAGTAGCATTACAGAACCACAATATATTCAAAAAGAGCTTATCTGGTCTGCATGTGCAACTCTCCAAGTGCTAGTCACAACCCAGGCAGAATCCATCACAGAAAGCAGTGAGAGATAAATTCCTGTCATCAAGACTTTAGGCTTCCTTAGAACGAAAAAGATCTCAGTTTCTCTGTCTCCTGCCTTAATTTCAGAGCTTGGAGAAACTAAACATTTAAGAAAAATGAACAGAGAAAAATGCTGAAGCTATCCATCCCAGGATGATAAGTTTGGAGTCACTACTCAGTTATGAATGGCTTCAGCATGTTGTGAGATTCACGTTTCTAAGCCTTGCATCGATATAGAGCATGCTTTAAGAAATCAAAATAAAAAGATGATAATAAGCTGACCTCAGTTTCACGCATCACATACCACTACCCATGAGCTTTAGAAGAGACCTGTTCAATATATTATTATTTATCTAGCAAAAGGATGAATTGCTTCTCTGTTCTTTGAGGCCCCCAATAAATGTAATGCTCCATAAAACTTACATGTAGAATAAAATGTATCTTGCATGTCTGCAAGCATTTTTTTTAAACAGTGATATTTGAAAACCTAAGCACTTCATTCCCAATGGCTTCCTGATCAAGCCAAAGTTTCAAACCCAGAGGGGCACAGAATGGTGGATCCATGGGATTTTGGATCCCTCAGATCCAACCTTGGTCTTATCATACTCTATTTTGACGCCTTCCTATCAGGTACCATTGACAGGGACACTACTATTGGTACTTTTCTGTTCTGGAACTGTCATCTGCTAGCTCAAAGGCACCCGGCCTCCATCCCAAGCAAGCTAGTTAGCTCTGGAGATTAAGACCGCAGTTTCAAATACTATCACTAACACTCTAAGATTGAAAAACCACAGAATAAAAAGATATGAATACAGTAGGCCCTTGCTATCTGCTAGGGTTTGGTTCCGGGACCCTCTGAGGATAACAACATTTACGGATGCTCAAGTCCCATTATGTACAGCGGTGTAGTAAAATGCCTTCCGTTATATAAAACAGCAAAATCAAAGTTTGCTTTCCAGATTTTTTTTTTTAAATTTCAAACTGTGGTAGGTTGAATCTGTGGATACAGAACCTGTGGCTGACTATACTAATGTTAAAGAGAACAGAAAGCTTGACATTTTGCTGCTTCTAGCACAGCAATATCAGAAAAGCAGACTGACCCTGGAAGAAGTCAAGAGGTTCAGGTGGACCCTCTTACAGCCACAAATGGGATAACCTATCACAAGAAGCATTACTTCCTGCTCTGAAGGCTGTGCCTACCTAGATGAAAAGAGCTTGCATTTCAGACCTAAGATATTAGGTGGGGAAACAAGGAAAAATACGTACGGGAGGACAATCCCATGTGGAGAATTACTGGTTATGGGTGGACACACTATGATAATATATCTTAGAGGGGGCTTTGCAATTTGGTCTTATTTTGATCATGTTAACCCAACTTTGTTGACTTAATGTGTTCTATGTTCTGCATAATGTAGCAATGACTTATGTGGCATTGGTACTTGCTGCAAGAGCCCCTATAGTCACACCTCAAAGAAAAGTCTCAAAATGCTGGAAGGGGTTTCATCAGTTTTTGCATTCAGAAGCAGGTCTTTTGTAAAGCTAATGGCCCTTTGCTGCCCAAGTTGCTCCAATACACCTTCCTTTACAAAAGAGAAAACTGATAAAACTGTACTGTTGAGAGGAAAACCCATCCCTTCACAACTACTGTAACAACAGCGGTCAAAGTTCAGAGGAGACAGGAAATGTGAGAGGAAATGATGATTTCTAGGAATCAAATATAAAATAAAAGAAAGTATCGGTGCCTTTTCCCCCTCCCTTTTTTACCCACTACTTTTTAATATGAAAAACTTCTAGACAAGTGGCAGTAAGCCACGTTGGACACTATTACAGCTTACTTCTGAGCAAGCGCGCACAGGATTAAAGTACTGTGTCTCAATGTACAGCATGCATAGTATAGTATCTATGTATATTATCTACGAAGGACCAGTATAACTGATAAGCGCCGCCCCGATCACTTTCCTCGGGACTGGGGCTTCAACCAAACAACCACAATTAAATAGATCCTCGCTTAAATGAACATCAAGCACGCCCGCCTCTATTATTACAGCCTCCTGACATTAAAGGAGATTAAGCGTTGGATCGCCTAAAAATGATAGTAGCGAAGGGCGGGGGGAGAGATCAGGTTTGGGATTTTCCAAAGCCAGGCAGAGAACAATGGAAAGAACCCGAGGGCCAGCAGGGGCGTTGGCCAGGTAATTCCCGACGAGTTCCCTACCCCACTGAAGCTCCACGCTCTTTTTCCCCCCTTCCTTCCTTACCTTCTTCATTTTGCTCTCCAGATCCATGTTGGAATCGAACCAGCAGACACACCAGATCGAGGGAGAATTCGGAGCACACACGCCTCCTCCGCCCCTTTTCTGCTTTAATGCTCCCCCTTCTCGCCTCCACCTCTCCTTACGATCGGATATGCTGCGGGAGGAAACGAGTTTTTAGGGAAGTCACTCTCGGCGCCGCCAGCAACCGCTCCCCTCCCGCATCTCCTCCAGCGGCCGCAGAGGAGTCAGCGAAACTTCCGCTCTCCTGCGGCAGCAATGGAGAGGGGAGGGGAGGGGGGAAGGAACAAAGGAAGCCCTCCAGCCAATCGGGGTCCAGTACCGGGCAGGTCTGCTATCCAATCGCGATGCATTCCGAATACTTTTGCTCAGCCCGCTCAATAAAAGTGGGGACGGCCAGTGTGGAGCCAGGAGGGGGTTTGTAGTGCAGGGATTACCTTGGGCGCAGTTATGCGGCGGGGGAGCCATTTGCCACCTCCAAGGGGAGAGCCGGTGGCAAATGCCCCCCCGCCAGCGCAACTGCGCCCAAGGTAATGCGTCCACCCCTCCAGGGAACACGAGCCATTCACAGTGAACGAGGCATCTGATAAGGTCAGGGCAGAGGTATTTGCTGACGCAGCCGCCTTGCCCGGCCAATTACTTCAGGCAGATTTGTCTCAATTTTTTCTCTCTCTCCCTCCCCTCGCCTTTCCTGAGGGGTAAAAAATGGGAGCAATTTATTACAATTGTGACGAGCCAGTGGCCGATAAGAAGATAATCCCCCTGTATTCAAACAGGGCTCCCTCACGGCCAGGGATTTATAGCGTGGAGGGAAAATGAAATCTTTCCCTCTCCAACCCCCCCCCCCCGCTGTCATCTTTCATAGCGTCATTTGGTACATTTCTGTTGACTTTGCTTCTGGTTGCGACCTGGCTCCGCGAACCGAAACAAAAATGACACGTTGTTGGAAAGGCCGTCAAATCAATTTAGCTTTTTCGAAGTCGCCCCTACCATTAGGCGGAAGAAGCCTTGGGCAGAAGCCTTTGGTTATGATGGAAGGCCCGCAAATTGTGGTTGCTTCATTTATCTTTCTCGTTACTGGGTCTCTCTCTCTCTCTCTCTCTCTCTCTCTCTCGGCTACCAGGGTTGGAGGGAGGTAAACATAAGATTTTCTGCCTTGTTTTAGTACCATTCGCTTTGGCTTGGGGCGAAGGGCCACATTTGCTGCTCTGCCTCAGGCAGCAAATTCTCTTTGGTGGTTCCTGGCTCTTTTTCTCCTTCTTTCCTAATCCTGTGAAGCTGCCTCCCATGCATGTGTACTTATTTGGAAAGAAGGTGGAAACAAGACTGTTTACAGGGTAGTTAATCTTTCAGCAGAACTGATAACAAGCATTGTTTTGAGTTCTGACTCGTGCTGTATAAAGCAAGGTTCAGTCCCTTGTCTTTCTATAGTCTGGCGTGTTAATGACTATTTCACACCCTACCTATTACCCACCAATGTGGATAAAGTGCCTTGAAATAGGAATGTACAAATATGTTAGGTAGTCAACTCATGTTTAGTAGTAAGTTTGTGCTTATTTTACTTAGGGTTGCCAGAGAAAATACTAGATAGAGTTCCTGTGCCCTTAATGGTCGTACAGAAGTGGGAATTTCAGAAAATACTGCTTATTAGCTGGTTGTGTGACAAGAAATACCTGCTGAAATTGAGGGTACAGGAGCCCTCTCCAGCTTTCTCTCTTGTAAACCTAATCGTATCGCACTTCGTGGAGGGAAGCGGTTGATCTGTTGTGATGGCTTGGAATATGTGTCTAACTCAGGGAACAGAGCCACACGCAGCTTGGTTTTTCTGAAGGAAAGAAATCTGTTATTCTGACTGATATGAAAACTTCACACAGGGGTTAGCTGAGAGCTATTAAGAGGTGGAGAGAGGCAGAAGGATGTAAAAAGGGGTTATGGATTGATAGAGAGAGGGATTAGAAGAGATAGAAGGCTTAAGAGAAATTGCCAAGGCATAAAGGAGGCTTCATAACTATGTTCATCAGATCAGTTCTCCCTCCACATTTGCGGGTTTCACTTTCGTGAATTTGATTATTCGTGAGGTGCCCGCTTGCCTCCCTTCTCCCCCTCCTATTCCTTTGCTGGGGGGGGGGCAGGAGGGTACAGGGAGGGTGATCAACCTTTCCCTGCGCTCCTTTGACTGTTGTCGCTGGTGCAGCACACCTTCGGCAGACAGTGAGAGAGGAGGGCACAGGAGAGAGCCAGCGGGGAAAGAGCTCTTTCCTCGCTTTGTTTCTCCTGTGCCCCCCGCTCGCCCAATCGCACAAGTGGGAGCCAGAAGAAAGCCAAGCAGGGAAGTTCTTTTCCCACTTGGCTTTCTCCTGCATCCCCCCACTTGCCTGATCGTGCGGGTGGGAGTCAGGAGAAATCCAAGCAGGGAAGTTGTTTCCCCGCTTGGCCTTCTCCTGCCGCCCCCCCCGTCTTGATTGCAGGGGTGGCCAGGAGAAAGCCAAGCAGGGAAGTTGTTTCTCTGCTTGGCTTCCTCCTGTGTCCCTCCACTCGCCCGATTGCACGGGTGGGAGCCACGAGAAAGCCAAGCAGGGAAGTTCTTTTCTTCTTCGCTCTCTCCTGCAACCGTCTCGATGGCGTGGGTGGGGGCCCACAGTTATTCACAGTTTTTTCACTTTTGTGGGTTTCTTTTTCCCTATCCCTTGTGAAAGTGAAGGGCCTACTGTATTGTGTCAGGGTTCCTGAGACGAAGAACTGTGTCAGGATTCCTTATCTTGAGAGTTTTGTAATCCCATTCAGGGCAACAGAGACTTCTTCAGATTTTCTATCAGCAGGCAAAATTCAGACTTATTGGTAGGTTGTTGTTGTTGTTGTTGTTGTGTGCCTTCAAGTCTTTTCTGACTTATGGCAACCCTAAGGCAAACGTATCATCGGGTTTTCTGGGGCTGAGAATGTGCACCTGAGGCCACCCAGTGGTTTCCGTGGCCAAGTGGGGAATCAAACTCTGGTCTCCAGGATTGTAGTCCAACCTCAAACCCCTGTACTACACACTAACTTTCTATTTCTAGGTGCTTGGTACTATTTTAGAGCAATGATGGTATACTCACATTCTTGTCCCTAGCGGAGTGGTAGTTTGGAAAATTTTCCAGTGCTATATTTTTCCATGGAAAACTTTCCACATCACTGAGAGCTGTGTGGGCTGTTGTACTACAATCAGTCCTTGGTGAAATAGAATGTTCAATTAGTTGGACTGAATCAATTTCTTCTCAGCTTGAAATAGAAGTAAAAAGTAGTGCAGAGGATGAAGCTGAAGATACTACAGTTAATGCAGTGTGCCTTCAAGTTGACTCTAATTTATGGTGACCCCATTATAGAGTTTTCCTGGAAAGGTTTCTTCGGAGGAGATTTGCCATTGCCTTATTTCTGAGGCTGAGAGAATGTGACTATACCACTATACCACACTGCTTCTACTACAGTTATTGTTTTTGTGTGCCATCAAGTCATTTCCAAATTATGGCAACCCTAAGGTGAGCCTATCATGGAGTTTTCTTGGCAAGATTTGTTCAGGGAAGGTTGCCTTTGCTTTCCTCTGAGGCTGAAAGAACGTGACTTGCCCGGGGTCACCCAGTAGGCTTCCATAGCTGAATGGGGATTCAAACCAGGGTTGTAGTCCGATGCTCAAACCACAACAGCATGTTGGCTGTCCCCTACAGTTATACCTTACCAAAAGACAGTTAAACTGTTGATTTGAGGTACACCATGTACAGCTCTTTTTAGGTATGTGTCCTAAAAAAAAATATTTCAGATTTACAGTCAGTCCTCCACATTTGTGGGTTTGAATTTCATGAATGAGATTATTTGCAAGTTTCTCCAACCCCTGCTCGCTACCTCAGGTGCTTCTTTTCTGGGGGAACCTTCCTTCTCCGTAACTCCAATCAGGCTGTGCAGCCCTTTAAAAACCCACCTCTGGTCCTCCTTCTCCACCAGCAGCTGCATGGCCAGCAAAGGATGGCTTGTAGCCTTTATTTCTCAGCACCACAAACCCACTCTTGATGCCCCCCACACTTTAGGAAAGAGACGGTCAAGAGAGAAGAAGTACAGGGACACCATGCTCACCCACCTCCTTTCTCTCTCTTTTCCATGAACCCTGGGCATCCCTTCTCCCCACTATGCCTCAGCCCCCTTCCCACAGACACATACACACACATGCTCTTTGCTATTTACCATTTTTCCAGTTTTGTGGGGGGGTCCTGCAGCCCTAACCCTAGTGAATATGAAGGGCTGGTTGTAATCATTTTTTGTTAAATACACAGGAAATTTTTCGTATTCTCTTTATATTATGAATAAAATTCCAGTAAAATATTTTCCACATAAAGCCTTGAATGTGTTTGGAATATTGCATTTGTGCTAAATCAGATTATTCCAGATAGTTTTCCAGTTCTACTTTTCTTTAAAAACAAACAACAACAACAACAACACCTTCATCATTGATCGCTAGGTTTAGCCTTATGCACAGTCAGGCAAATAAGGTCCTAAGAACAAAACTGAGCACTCCCAAAACTGGAATACACAGAATAGGTCTTCTTCAAAGTACCATTTGGCTTTCCCTGCTCTCCATTCCTTCCCCCAACCTCTGTTTTCCTTTTGAGATTGACAAACAACATTCTATTGTGACTGAGCATGCTTTTAGAGACTTTTGTAGCCTTAGCTTTTTAAAAATAGGCAGCAAAACCTGTTACTTCCTCGAGCATCCTGATATCTCCCTGTTTGTTCTCAGTGGCCTTGGTTTGGTTCCAGTGGTATTCAGCAGTAGAGTCACTGCTTCAGTTTGGTATTTGAGGAATGATACCAATTCTAGTTCGTTTGTTTTTTTGCATTTTTACTAGTTTGGTTTTATGGAACTACACTAACTCCAGAAGCACACCTGGATGTAGTAGTGCTCTCTAAATTACCATTGTCCCACACTATTGCCCTGTATTTTGCCAGGATCACTAATTTCCTATTGGTCTTTAGTCAGTCTCGCTAATGCCACATAATATGGAATGCTGTGTTGTGAGACTTGCCTCTTGGCCATAGGGGTGATGTTTCATCAGAGAAATAAA
The DNA here is from genome assembly GCA_030412105.1 of Cyclura pinguis. Classification (NCBI taxonomy): domain Eukaryota; kingdom Metazoa; phylum Chordata; class Lepidosauria; order Squamata; family Iguanidae; genus Cyclura; species Cyclura pinguis. The sequence continues at coordinate 74,385,207 of CM059603.1, read as the reverse complement.
ATCTTTGCTTATTTTGTTTTCACACATGAGAACAAAAACTCTTTCTCCCCTCTGGGCCAGATTATGAGAGTTTTGCATATTTTTCAATAATTTTTGACACTGCTTTTTTTTAAAAAAAAATTCATGTGAATGGCAGGCATCTGTGATAAAGAAAATATTCATGTATCACAATGCTTTTCTTGGCAGGGTTGGAAAATGTGTGAATATTCTCTACATCTCTACTGTTCATGTTCACATTTGTCTAATACAGCCTTCTCTAGAAAGCCAGAAGAAAATGGGTTCCTAACAGAATTCTGTTATTATTTTTAATTCCTAGTGCCAGTGCTATATTTCTGTGTGAATGGGGAATGCAAGAGCACAGCTCATTAACCACTGATAGTAAGACCAAGCTGCATGTTAGGAGTTTCAAGAATACAAAACATAGAGCATTTGGAGGGAAGAAATGGTTTGTCTATAATAAATTTTCTTTTATGAATTCTTATGTTTCAGAAATGGAAATTCTCCAAAGAGGGGAAAAAACTGCCAGTTTAAAACATAGGTGGGCAACGTGTGGCCCTTGGGGCCCAGAAAGGTGGCCCTTGAAGTCTCCCAAAGCTTTCTGACTCCCATTTTTTTTAAAAAAAATACAAGATGATATTTTGCCCCAAACAGCTCCAAAATACTGCAAAATGCAGCAGTTTTGCTCTCCCATCCTCCACCCCCATATTTCCAAAAGTAGATTGACCAAAATTGATTGATGTCGCATCACTTCCACTGTTGGCTATGCTGGTACAGACTGGCAGGGGAGTGTGTGTGTGTGTGTGTGTGTGTGTGTGTGTGTGTGTGAAAACTGGACCCCTTAGTTGCCTGTCCTGGTTCAAACCAAAATAGCAAGGTTGAAGCTGTATCCCACAAAGCAGGGAAATTTGGTCCACAAATCATGCCTCATGCTGCTAACTCAATACAGGGGATGTTATTCTGCCTCCCTCTTCCCTAGGGCTGCATAGTTGTGTATGGGTAACTTTGGCCATGTTAAATCCAAATATTGTCTCTTTTTTTTGAATCTGTACTAAGATGCAAGACCCTTCTGGAACACAGTTCAGTTTACTTTTGAATATATATTGCAAGTTTGCACTACAAAGGGATAGAAAAGAATGGTAACAAATTTAGTTGGATTGTTTTTTGTTCTGGAAGTTTTCAACTGATACAAAATTTGCTGGTGTCAAGTTCTGAAAAACAAAGCATGATCTCTTATTTGAATCTCATGCAGATGGAACTTTCCCTGTTTTGTATCTTGTAGGATTAATCTGGTTGTTCGCATCATAAAACCATCGTGTTGTTTGTAACAGTCCACATTTGAGAAGTCTGGAATGATTGGAGGAATGATTGAATGTGATAAATTGTATCACACAAATGGTTTAGTCTGTATTTGTCTAGTTGTTACAATATCAAGACAACTAATCTGTGCTTGGCTAAAGAATCAGTTTTGTTAAAGCATTCCATTTTCATTAGGAGGCTGGATGGGCTGTCTGTTCCATAAAAATCTTATGTTTTAATTGGGCCTTATGCCTTTGTCTTTGTGCCTTCTTTGTTCATCTGACTTTGCTAGGCCTGAATTGCTATAGGATTTGGAAAAAAAAAGTTGAGTGGGACAGCTATGTTAATCTTTTCCAGAAAAACAACACAGAGTCTTAAAGAGTAGCAAGTTTTATTTGGCACAAGGTTTCGTGGACTGTAGCCTATTTCATCGGATGCAGTAAGTTCCAGATTGGCCATTTGGGATGACATGGATGATAGCAATGGAAGAGTCCAGTTGTGTGGAAACTTCTTATAGCTTTTGCTGAAAAGAAGATGAAAGCATGGAAAGTTGTCGGAAAAAATTGTGCATGATGAGAGGCCAGAAAGAAACTTGTCAGGTAGCGTGATAGATTGTATGGGAAGGTGCTCATATAAAATGTGCAAGTACATAATGAGAACACAAGAGGCAGTGTGCCGCATTGGACCAAAGACTTCTCTAGTCTAGCATTCAGTGTACACAATGGCTAAGCAGGTCTCCATAGAAAGTCCACAAGCAGGATGTAAATGCAACAGCACTCTCCTGCTTGCATTCCCCAGTAACTGGTGTAAAGAAACAGACTGCGTCCTATACTAGAGGCAATGTATAGCCACATCAACCATTTATAGCATTATTCACCATGAAAACAGCTTTATCGAGTCTGATCCACAATGTTATATCCTGGTTGATCTTTTCTTTATTTTCTTATATAATCTTTTAAACTCGTACCATGAGTGAAATCCAATGTTGAATCTAGAGCAGTAGTTCTTAGCCTTTTCTTTACTGGGGAATCCCACTAAATATAATTTGTCACTGGGGACCCCCAAGATTTAACTCAAGACTTAAATATTCAAATATTTATTTAAAGTTGCTCATCAGGGGCTTCAAATGAGGGAGCAGTTTGTGCATGTGCACATGCTTCCTGTTTTGTCAAGGATGCAGCAGCAGGGGTACATGGGTGCCAAAACCACTCCCTTGTTTTCAAACAAGGGAGAAGTTTAGGTGTGTGCATATGCCTGCTGCCATGTCCCTTTCATCAGGGATGTGGCAGCTGGTGTGGGGGTACGCACTGAAACTGCTCCCTTGTTTGCAAACAAGGGAGCAGTTTGGGTGCATGCACATGCTTGCTGCCATGTCCTTCAGCATCTATAGTCGCTGTTGCCATGTAGAAGAGACAATGAAACAAGGTATTGAGTGCAGCAGTGGTGGCAGTGGTGGCACACTTCTGAAATGAAAAATTAGCCCATTATTCATTCAGATCACTCACTTGCATCTGTGGGGAGTCCAAAGAAAGGAGGAAAAAAGAGAAAGAGAGAGAGAAAGCAAGGGCAGAAGGAGGACAGAAAACCAAACCTTGTCAGGTAGTTTTCATTGGTAGGTGATGAATCCAAGTGTCTCCCCTTGAGCTCTTTCACCAGGCCTGACACCCAGTGCAGAAGTCACTCTCCCTCCTTTCTCAAGGAGCAGCACAGAGCTGAACATGCAGACAAACTCTCTCCACTCTTTTTCCCTCCTGTCTGAGAAGAATCAGCCATTGGCAGGGAGGTGTTGCTGCTGCCACTGTTGGTGTCCAGCAGAGTCCATGGACCCCAGGTTAAGAACCACTAGTCTAGAGTGAATCCATTGAAATGAATGGGAGTCACAAGCACTTTTCATTCCATTGATTTCAATGGATCTTCTCTAGTGTGGCCTAACACTGGATTCTGACCAATGCATTTAATTTGGTCAGTATGTTGTTACTAAGCCATTTAATTCATGTCTTTTAGGTTCTTGAGTCTGTGATCTTTGTCAGTAGCTCACCTTTGGCCATCAAGGTGAAAATTCAAAACTGGATTGATATTCCTAAACTAGATTACCAACCTGAAATTAAGCAGGTGTACAGTCCTCCCTCCACATTTGGGGTTTGACCTTCACAAATTTGATTGTTTGTGAGGCATACCCATCCGTTCCCCCCATTCTCCTCTTCCCCCCATTCCCTTATGTTTTGCCAGGCATGGAGAAGGCAAGCAAGCAAGCAAACACCTGGACAAAAGGCAAAGAAATGGGAGGGGATGCACGTGCCTTCCTTCTCCCCTTTGGAGCTCCCGCTCCTATTCCATTACTGGTATGCAAAAGGCAAGGAAAAGGAGGGAGGGGCCCCTGAAGGGAATGGGGAGGGGGGTTGTGGGGGGTTATTCATGATTTTTCCACTTTCACAAGAGTTCCGCACCCTGAACCCTTGCAAAAGTGGAGGGGTCACTGTATATAGAAACTCAAAGCCTTTTCATACTAAGTAACTATAATGCTACGGTTTCCCTTTTAACTGCTGTGGAAGCTTCCTATGGAATCCTGAGATCTGCATTTTCAGGATGGGTACTTAGAATTCTCAGCCAGAGAGCTCTGCTCCCTCTCAAAAAAGCTACAAGCCCCATGATTCCATATGATTGCACCATGGCAGTTAAAGTGGAATCATAGTGCTATAATTCTGTAATATGAAGAGACCCTGAGTTTGAGGCATGTTTTCTCCACTATAAATTGTATTGGTAAGTACATTAGAGCTCATCCTCTGGGTAAGTGCATCTAAGATTTCACTCTAAACCTCACTAGGGATTTATTGCCTAGTATATGTAGAACACCCAACATGGCATTACCTTTCTGTGGTGATGGGATTGCTTGCTCCTGTAAGGCAGGAGGCTATGCTGATGGTAGTAGTGTTGTTGGAAGGGTCTTCCATGTCAGGCAGACTTTTGCTGAGGAGCCAGACTTAATGTGCCAAACAGCTGCCAGGCAGTAGCAGCAGTAGTAGGGGAGGGTGACACTGGTGGAGAATCCCTCAGAGACAAAGGCAGTGGCACCATAGGTAACGCTTATTGGTACTGCAGAGAAAGAGGCCATAAGCCTTTTACCTTGAAAACCCTATGATGAGACAATCCTACATGAAACAAGGGATAGTGCCAGAAGATGAGACTCCCAGGTTGGAAGGCACTCAATGAGCTCCTGGAGAAGAGCAGAGGATGAGTATGAACAGGACTGTGGCTAATGATGCAACTGGATTCAAACCGAAAGGACAGTCAACTGTTGACATGCTTAAAAGTGAAAAGGAAGTCTGAAACTGCGCAACACATAGGAACATGGAATGTGGGAAGCATGATGCACGCAAAGCTAGACATTGTAAAACAAAAAATGGAACATATAACATTGTAATAATCAGGGTGAGTGAGCTACAGTGGATACGAATGGGACATTTTCAATCAGATAATAAACAGTGTTTTACTAGGAGATGAAAAGTTAAGATGAAATGGGGTAGCATTAGTAGTGAGGAAAGATGTAGCACAAACAATCAAGCGATATAATACAAAGTCTGACAGAATGATATCAAAAAGAGCTTAGAGGCAAACCCATCAATATAACCATAATGCAAGTATATGTTCCAACTACAGAAGCAGAAGAGGCAGAAATTTAAAGATTCTGTGCTGGAGTCTAGGGGGAATTGATCACACACCAAAACAGGACATGTTGGCAGTCATAGGTGATTGGAACACAAAAGCAGGAAACAGCAGAACCAAACATTGTTGAAGAATTTGGCCTATCATCAGGAAATGAAGCAGGAGAGTGACTGAATTTTCTGAAACCAGGAGTTTGTTCACTGCAACCAAAGAAAAACCAACAAAACAAAACAAAAAACAAACTGTTAAGAATGGAATAATCTCATTTGAAACGTGGTGCTAAAAGAGAATTCTGTATGTATATTGACTGCAAAGAAGACAAATGCATGGTTCCAGGATCAAATCAAGCCTGAACTTTTCCTAGAAGCACAGATGACTAAGCTGATATTGTCATACTTTGGACATATGAGAAGGCATGTCTCACAAGAAAAGACCATAATACTTGGCAAGGTAGAAGGAAAAGAGGAGGACCAGACAACAGGTGGATAGACTTAATCAAGGAAGCCACAATCCTAAGTTTGCAAGACCTGAGCAGTGCTTTCGATAAAAGGCAACTTAGAGGTTTCTCATTTATAGGGTCACCATAAGTTGCAGTCGATGTAATGGCAGTTAAGAACAGCAACATGTGTAGAATTCCAGTTTGTGGAAGATCTAATCAGATTGTTTGTAGAAATGGATATGTCTGAGCCTCTTGAATTCAGCCTTGGCATAGCTATGCCTCTGTTAAGGTAATATCCTTCTGTGTAAATGTTTCAGACATTGTCATGTTACATCAGTTCCAAACGATTTCAGTTTCATTATTGAGACATAAGCTTTTTGGTCAACACACATTTCAGGTAATGCAAAACAAAAGAAAAATAAGAACAAAAGTATTCATTACTAAATATAGGAATATTGTATTTTAGTCATCAGATCTGACTTTTTTTAAAAAAATGGTTTATATCTGTGAATCTTGTATATTGTTTTTCATAATCAAAAACACATTTTGAAAGCCAAGCATGCTGTAGACAAATTTTACTAGGAACTTGATATATCATTGTCTTCTGTCATGGTCAAGTAACTGTTACCCTGATTTCTGGGGTCCCGTGGGGGACACCTCAATGTGCTCCAAATAATGGGGAATGGGAATTAGCCAGAGCACAAGCTGTAGCACTACAAGAGGCAGGGTAACCTAGCGAGATCTTTAAACCCAATTTTTACGGGGTCAGGCCAAGCCAAAAACCAAGCAGAATTGTCTAATAAATGATTTTATTGAGGAGAATTCATTCATGCATGCATACAAGATACACACAATCACACATTCACACAAGAGCTGGCTGAAAGAGAAAGGGAGGAAAAATTATAGAGAGGCTGAGGGATTTGGGGGGATTTATAATTACCAGTCCAGAAAAGTAATGAAGAGCAGAAATGTATTTTGGCTTAGGTAGGACTTAAGGACAGTTCTCATTCAGGAGCCAGACGGACAGAGTGTCGGGTAGACCTTCAAGAGACTGCACTGGGCATCCTCAAATCAGCGGTATTTGTACTCTGAAAATTGCTTGTGGCTGTGAAGGTTCCAGATACAAGACAAAGGGAACCTGTTGTGGACAATGAGTCTTTCGTTTGTTGATGGGCTTAATGCTTTGATTGACAAAGACATTATGAATGTTGTAATAGCTGTCTATTGTGGGTTGTGTGAGGATAGAGGAAAGAATCCAGGTGTACAAGGGATGGATATCTGTCAATCAGTGTCCTGGTGGGCTCCTCACAGATGGATTCCCTGGAAAATTCCAACTTCTATTTAAGCCTATTATCCACAGGAGTGGTGTGTATCTGCCTGACAAATGACTCTGTCTTACTTGGAGGAATTTTGGAGTTGACCTATGCTTCTCACATTTACAGTCAAATTCTTTCCCTCCCTCGGTTTGACCTCTCTGTCACCTCTCAGGCTTGGATTTGATATCACAGCCAATAAAATGTGTTGCCAATTACATATGATGCCAATTAGGTATGGTGCCCATCCAAACCATACTAATATTGGGGACCCCCAAAGCAGGGCCTTACATAAGTGATATTTGAAAACTTAACAGAAGTTAATTAACAAGAACTAGCAGTGTTTAATATTGCTCTAGAGATGTCCTAGACTGCCACCCTTTGTCACAGACCACCAGACTCCATTCCATTGGTAGAATGGAAAATGGCAAAATAGTGTGCCTATTTGCGCTTTCTTTACTGTGGGCCTTTGTCACTGGCACCATGTACAATCTTCTGTTTTTAAGATACCTCCTCCATAAGGCGTACCCCCTAAGTCTCTAATATTTAGATTGATTTGTAAGTAGAGTGGGTTGGCTATTAGATATATGCAGATACTCAAAGAAAAAGAAACCACAACATGTCAAACAGTGTTTAAAACTTACTGAAGACAAATATCAGTATAAAAAACTTTTAAATTAGTTTATTAGGTATATACAAAAAGCCATGAATTAGCAATAGGTTAATAAGACCAGACATAAACATACCAGTTGACTTAAGTAGATGGTGGTCTTCATTTTCTTCAGAAACTGTAGTCCTCTAGATATTTTTGGATCTTAGTTACCATAGTCCTTCACTGCTGTCTACACTGACCAAGTCTGCAAGGATCTGCCATCAGATAACTTCAGGAGGGCTACATTATTCCCATCCCTGTTGGTGGACTGGTGATGCTGTTACCTGAGAGAGTCTGTTCCTGCTATTGATGGGGTAGTTGCCCTCTGGGTACAGAATAGTTAGTAATAAAACGTACATGGAAGCAAAATCTTAACTGAAGTAGGTGGCATTTTGCCATGATAATAACCAGAGCAGGCTGTATTTATGAACACCCAAGGGAGGAAACTGTAATTGCCAAGTCTACAAGTGGCAATGCAGTGTTTAAAGAAACAGAATAAATTATTGCATGGCAACTGCAGATCATTCAATGCTGGTGACTTATTAGTAAATATAGGTGGATGCCTGGTCTAGTAAAAGGTCCTGAGGGGATGAGGCACTGTTTGTGTTTAACTAATCTAGCTTCAAGATATTAAAAACAGTACAAATCTCCAAACTGGATGTTCTGCAACAGTGGATGTTCAAAAGGACAACACAACTGGATTTGTTGTACATGAAATAAATATAAAGGCTAACCGCCTACATAAAGGTAAAATAGAGCCTATCCAGGCATTCTCTCCTGATGGTTAATTTTATCAGTTACACCTGGGTAACTGATAAACTTGGAATAACTGTATTCCAAGTTGAGTATCCCTTTATCCAAAATGCTTGGGACCAGAAGTGTTTTGTATTTCAGATTTTGGAACACCTGTATTTGCATATACATTAAATACAGTACTGTATAGGAGATCTCCAGGGAGCCCATGAATGAATGAGCAGGCGTGCTGCAGCCACTACCTCAAGGGTGGAAAGCTGGTGGGCTCCCTGGAGACCTCCTACATGCTGCTGTATCTTCCTTCCTTCCTTCCTTCCTTCCTTCCTTCCTTCCTTCCTTCCTTCCTTCCTTCCTTCCTTCCTTCCTTCCTTCCTTTCCTTTCTTTCCGTCCTTCCTTCCTTCCTTCCTTCCTTTTTTTTGGAATACAGGTATCAGGTCCCTTATGTCTCATAAACAATAGAAGTAGTGATGAACAAGATGCAGGGGTGGAGAAAGATGGAGGGAGGCATGGATTCCTGCTGAACACTACACTTGGATTCCTGCCATTTCACAGATCCTCATGTCTTTTTTTCTTTTTCTCATTTATTTTTATAAAAATAGTAATAAAAAATCCTCAGAAATAATATACAAATTACATATTTAAATATATTATTTTACAAAAGAATGGGAACAATATCATCCAGAAAGATAATAACAAAAAAAAGAGGCATTATAAAAATCCAATGTTTGAATAAAGCAATCATACAAAGCATTAAATGACAAGTTAGTAATTATTAGAATATATGAATAATAAAAGATTGAGAGGAAAAAGGGAAAAATCATTCATTGACTACTTTTGTGTAAGACCTGAGGCTGGAGAGACTGAGGATCTGAGCGATGAATGAGAAGTACCACAGCTTCTGCCCTTGAAGGTGGAATTGAATGGCTGATGTCAAAAAATTAAGGTTTTTGAAGATTTTTGGATTTCATATTTCCAAATTAGGGATGCTCACCTTCTAATGGATGCTATATTTTCATTATGTTGCTAGTATATTATATGCTTGGATATTAGCTTTATTGTATTTCCTTTAGACCATTGAGAGTTTTAAAAATGAAAAGTGAAATAAGATGGTGGCAGCAGCAGCAGCAACAAGAACAATAATATTGTGTTACCAAATGAGGTAATTTATTTACCTCATTGATCTCTAAATCAGGTAATATTGAATATTCCAGTACGTAACCAATGAACCATATCAACATAGTGCAGAAGGAGACCATGTGGTACTCAGCACATATTTTAGACTGTAGGTCTCATAGCCACTGACTCTTGACTATTCTATTGGGGTGTGTGTGTGGAAGTTGTAGCCTAAAAGCCTAGAGGACACTACTGCCTTCTCTTGGCCTTGTGGTTTATTACTGTTTACTTCATCCATCTCAAATATGTGTTTCACACTGGTCTGCAGCATCTCTTGTCTTTTGGCTACAGGACTACTGCATGTTTCAAAAGAATAGGAGGGAAGAAAGTGTGGCCTGCAGCGAACATTCTAAGGCAAGCTCAGGCACATACAGTGTTCCATCTGGGCCTGGAATGCTTCCAATTTTCTCCTGTAGCATTGCTGTTACTTTTTTCTTTCAGGCAGCAGTGGTGGGAGGGAGATGGTGCATACTTAAAATGCAGATAGATCCTGCACATAGAAAGATAGCTTTTTAGGGTGGCACATAGAAGGCTATCATGTTTACGTTTGTAAATGCCCTGCAAATTGTCCTCTGATGGAAAATGTCTTCTGTCAGTGGGTCATCATAGGCGTACCTGGCTGCCATAACACAATCCTAGTTTTAACTGGGCAAATAGGTGTAGCCTCCCTTATCATTTTCCATAAAAGCCCTAGTGGTGCTAGGTTTGAAGGGGAGTCCAGTGCAAATCTCAGCAGTGGACCCTGCCAGCTGCCCAAGTTCATCAGGTGCAGACTGGTGCCAGCCTTGTTGAACAGGAGCATTTACTCTTCCCTCCAGGTGACAACCTAAAGCAAGGTTTTATCATTTGATTTTGCAGACTGCATATTTATTTATTTGTATTTAGATGCTGCCTTTTCTCCCAAAGCGGAACCGAAGGCAGCTTCCAAAAAGTTACAAAACGGTAAAAATTTTTAAAACAAAAACATTAAAAAAACATACAAAATTATAAAAAAGTTACCTTTTTTAAACAAACAACTTAATAAATAAGTAAAAGCTCCCCTGCTCATTCATTAAAAGCCTGATTAAAAATAAATGTCTTTGCCTGTCTATGAAAGAAAAGCAAGGAGGGGGGCAGCCTCACTCCTGCAGAAGAGAGTTCCACAGGGTGAGAACAGCCACTTAGAAGGCTTTCTCCCATGCCCTCATCAGACAAGCCTGGGATGGTAGGAGGACCTTTCCCTGTAGATCTTAGGGCTCCAGCAGGTTCATATAGGGAGATATGGTCTTTCAAATAGAGTTTCACAGAGTGGATTTTCTTATCTGTGGGATAGCTATGTAACAGAGTGAGAATTTATACAGACTACTTTCCCTGATTTTCAAGAGCCTTGTGATGGAAGAAACAGCTTTTCTATACCCTCCTTGATACCTTTTCTTCTATTTGTTAACCTTTTGAATAAAATACAACCCTCATTACTGTAGGGGATAGTTTTATGTTACCTGTTGCTACATGATTACACCTTTGAGTGCTGTCAAGGCTTATGTATTTGGTCATAGAGGCTAGAATATTTGCTTACAGTTCCTTAAACAGCCAGGACAGAGCTGCCAGCCATAATCTGACTAAGTTAACAAGTAAATGGCCCAGAATACCTAGGAGATGGTTGGATGTCGCTTGATGGTTCTGAAAGGCAGGGTATGGCATCCATATCTCCTCTCTTCAGTGCAGTGACAATGTAATCTTAATTTCTGTATGTAAACCAGGACTGGAGAAGCGTGGCTGTAGGGTCCCTGTGCATTTTTCATTTCAGGGGCTTAGTGTTTTGTCATTCCCAATAGAATCCCTCAAAAGCCTCCAGAAGTTGTTACTGGCCATTGGCCAGTCTTTCAGCCATTGGAAACAGGAATTAACCAGGTGCTAACTTCCTATTTTGAAAGAAAGAGCTGTGTTGATCCTGAAAACATTCTGATTGCAGTGAAATGGCCAATGGCATCCACCTCGAGGTTTTGACGGTATTGTTTGTTTGAGTGAAAAAAAATCACCAACATTGTTTGGGCAGGGGGGATAAGAAATGAAAATGGCAGGCAGGTCTCTCTAACCTCAATGGAACTGCTCACTCCTGGGGTACATGAATGAAGAAAAATGCTGCTGGAGTTAGGGAAACATAAACCTGACTGAGAAATACATAATCGATGAGTTTTCAATTCAGGAAGCACTTCACAGCACAATCCTAAGTACATCTACCCGGAAGAAAGCCTTGTTTAATTCAGTGGGATTTATACTTAAGTGTGGTTTAGGTGTTGGACTAGCACTCTGGAGATCAGGGTTCAAATCCTCACATGGCCATGGAAACCCACTGAGTGACCTTGGGCAACTCACACTCTGGTTCAGAGGAAGGCAAAACAAACCTTTTCTGAACAAACTTGCCAACAAAATCCTGTGCAATGTCTGCCTTAGGGTCACCATTAGTAGAAAATGACTTGAAGGCACATAACGACAAAGTGTATAAGGCTACATTGTAAGGTGCCTCTCTTATGCATCTGATATGGAGCACTGGATTCCCTTTGTTGTGAGAGTGCTATGCTGTATATCGCTACCGTTGATCTTTGTGTGTACAGTAGCTCCTCCACATTTGCGAGGGTTCAGGGCACAGAACCCTCACAAAAGTGCAAAAACTGCAAATAACTCTCCTCATGATCCTTCTCTCATTCCCCTCCGGAGCTTCCCCCCCAGTTCCTTTGCCTCTGGCCTAGTGTTGGGAGGGAGGAGAAAAAAAAGACAAGCTAAAAAGCTTACTTGTACTTTCCTCTCAGACAAAGAAGAGGGAAGTTCTAGAGTTCTAATTACTTCTGGAGGCCATCTTGAGAAAGGAGTACCTGACCAATCAGCAGCCAATACACAGCAGAATGTGCAACCCCATGGCAGAGAGGCCATGCCTTCAGCAGTGCGAGGGGGCTTTGCTCATCCAAAAGGAAAAAAAAAATTTAAACACAAGCCTGGCAAGCCTGGGGTGAGCAATGCAAGGGATGGGAAGAGGGAAATGGAGGGGGGTGGCAAGCATATGCCTCATGAATAATCAAATTTGCAAAAGTCAAAACCCATGAATGAGGACGGAGGACTGTATTTACAAATAAAATCAGTTACATGAATGCAAAACTTGAGAACTGTATACACTCATGTATAAGTCTAGAAACATTAGTCAAATAATTGACCCCCCCCCCAAAAAAACCCCTGGGTTGACTTATTCACAGCTCAATGTAAGTATTATACCTTAATTCTTATCAGAAAAAGGAGCTATCTCATTCTCTGAGTAAAGTGGTGAAAGGTGAGAGCTTAGTCTGTCCCGGGAGAACCTAAAAGAAGCACCCACCTCCTCTACTCTCTCTGCCACAGCACTGCTTCTGGCATTTTTGAATGCCTATGTGAGAAAATGGTGGTGGCGGTGGCGGCAGTGTCTATTTGGCACTTCCCTTCAAAGGAACACTGAGATACTAGAGAGCATTGGTGCTTCTTTTAGGTTCTCCTGGGGTGAACTAAAATCTCACCTTTTGCCACTCAGAGAAGGAGATGGTTCCTTGTTTTTTAAATCAGAGTTAATACTGTACCTTCACTTTTATCAAAAAACAACAACAAAACATTCCTTTCATTGAATAAAGTTCTGAAAGGCCTTTTCAAATTCTTGGCTGGCAAAATGGCAGTGGTGGTGGTCAGTGTTGGCTGGCCCCCAAGGTAGTGCTCAGGCTTTTCCCTCTTTATGGAATGGCTCTTGACTTATCCATGGGTCATATCAAAATCCCTAATTTTGGCCCCAGAACCTGCTTTTGACTTATATATGAAGTTATGCACTAGTATATATGGTATTTTGGGATGTGCTTTTCTGAAGTTTTTTGCTATTTGCACCAATGAGTGTGTGGTAAACTAAACAGGAGTGAAAAATATTACAGGGCGTAGTTTTTGTACTGTATCAAAATATTTTAAATGGATTTTGTAGTTCCACTGTCTGAATTCTGATGCCTCAGTGATAAATATTCTGTTAGGAAGATAGGTGCATCACAGTGATGACAAGGTCAGATGAAGATGTTTATGAATCCGAGAGTCTACATTCATACCACTCATTCCAAGTTTAATATCCCTTTCTAGCTAAGGTGATATTTATTACCATGCTAATCTTTCATTGGTTACATCAAGTGTTCTGGGGACCTGGAACTGAATTCCCCTGGTAATATTGTTTATAACTATCATATGTTATAATTTTAAAAGCGCAACACTGTCCAACCTGCCAACAGTAATCTTAAATGTATTCTAAATACAGAAGTCTGTTTTGCTTCCCAGTTAATTAAAAAAACCTTTTTAGGGTTTCAAAAATGATTCAGACCCAAAGAGGGTTTACATTTTGCTGCATGTCTGTTTAAGGCTAACAGATGAGAAGATGTCCCTTAATGCTACAAAGTGAAAGAATTCATTACTGGGCAAATAAAGATACTATTTTAATCCATTTATTTAGTCTCTTGTGTTTAATCTCAGGAGAAAAATCAATAAGTTATCTGCGAAATTCAGTTTTCAGTGCATCATATTTTAGGCAAACCAAATTATACCAAATAAGGCTGCATAGATTTCTTGGCTCAGTGAAGAAACTGTGGAATACGTCATAGTGCTATGTTCCTCTGCACCTTTAAAGGAAGCATCTGCCATAATAAATTGAGAAATCCAAAGGAGCAAGGTACAACAAAGCTGGTATTTGTAAAATCACTTCATCTGCTGCTGCTCTTATTTCTTATTTCATAACTCTTCTCTTACCTTCATAATGAGGTGACCTGGTCTGCTAACCTTACAGGTGGAGTTTAACAACTAGTCACTGAAAGCTTCTGTTGTGGCAATTGCAACTAGATAATTTTGCCTCTTTCAAGTCCTTTTCCCGTTACCAAGCTGTTTTCTTGAGTCTACAGAGATAGCTTCAGCTGCATGTGAGCTATGGACTAGGGCAGGGTAAGATTTGCAGTTCTGTTCCTTTTTGATAAGAATTTACCCAAATTTCCAAATTTCTCCACATTCAATACAGATGGAATTTCAAATAGTTTGAATTTTTAATTTTAAATAGTTTGAATGGGCGAGAAAGTGAAACAAACATATTTCCCATTCCTATAATGCAATCAATTCCTTGTTGGATGTTTTCCAAGCAACTGCATTCAGTGCTTGATTCCCATTATGCATGTCCCTTTTCACGTTATGAAGTTGCCTTGGCCTGATCAATTTATGTCCTCTTTGCAGATACTACCAATGCAGTATCAGAAACAGCTGAATTAGTAATATTTGAATGAGACCCAAGAAAAACAAGGGGAAATATGGTTTAGGTTGCTGGACAGCTATGGTTTTAAAGCTCCTCCTGGCCATTTTTAAACAGCATGATGGGTGGGGTAAAATAAGGGAAGAGGAAAACTCTGAAAAGGACTTGCAGAACTGGAAGGCACAGGATAAGTAGACTTTGTTAAGGTCAATTTGGAAATTTACTGGTAGCAGTTACTAAGCTTCATTTAGAGAACATTTGAGAATTTAGCTTGGGTTTTCTAATCTGGCTCATAATATCGAGTGTACAGTCATCCCTCCACATTCACTAGGGTTAGAGGCACAGGACCCCCATGAAAGTGAAAAAATCGTGAATAACTCTAGCCACCCCCCCAAAATCATATTTAACATACAAAAAAAGTATGATCACCATATTCAACCCACTGTGGATTCCTTTGAGGCATCAGGGTTCATTTACAAGGCAGAAGTGGGTGGCTGGCGGGGCTTACTGCCACCTCCACTGCTGCTCCACACCATTTTTAATAGGGATTTACAAGCTTTATTTGCAGTTTCTCAGTCTCATGAGGCTTGCAGTCCCTATTAAAAATGGCACAGGGAGGCAGCCCAGGTGACAGCAAATAATCTGTGAATAATCAAATCCACAAAAGTGAAACTTGCCAATGTGGAGGGCTGACTGTACTATGTATGGCATCTCATCTTTCTTAGAATTAGATCCTAAAATACCCTAACCCTGACATAGTTACTTTTGCTAAAAATAAAATATCTGAATGTTATAAGCACCAGCCTATAGTATAAAACATACTTTCCATCCACCTCGTCGTCTCAGTACCCACCGCAGCGCATGTAGTAACGAGCATTTCAAACATTTCTCTCTTTACTCTTTAATGAGATCACCCTTGCAACTATAAAAGTAACTATGGGTGTATCCAGACTATGCAATATAGCACTTTCTTGTCCCTTTAGTGCCATGGCTCTGTCCTAAGGAATCCTGGGATTTGTAATTTGATGAAGTACTTAGAATTCTCTTAGAACTTTCATAAGCAGGCAATTCCAACTAGCTCAATAGAGTACACATCCCAAGATTTCATAGGAACTATGGTAGTTAAAGTGGTATCAAAGTGCTATAACTGTGCAGTGAGGATACAAACTCACAGTTATAGTTACACTGAAAAAGAAGTAAGCCCTCACCCAGGCAGAGAAGACATTTTAGTCCCCCAGACTCACATTTTGTGGGACACCTACAAGATAGATACTTGGAAATATTGTCCCCAAGAGATTATAAACAATTTCTGAGAGTTTCAGTCACCTGCCTTGCATACATTTCTTTAAAACGGAGAAAAATAATAGTATTTTAATACAGAGAAATTATGCTGAGTTTGTTGTTTTGCAGAAAAGAAAAGAAGGCTTACAACTATTCAGAACAATTTTTTCTCTTCTTATTAACATGTTTTCTGGCTGTGGGTTGTAGATATTGTGCAATAACCTTGATTTTGCACCCACAAATGTTTTTGTAGATGTGGAACATTTTATACTCCATAGCATTTAATTGTTCTGATGTGTAACCTGTGCTCAGAACAAGAAGATACTGTCAGGACAGAACACAGAAAAACAGATTGATTTCCAATTGACCAGGGAGTCAGGCAAGGCTGCATTTTGTCACCCTATCTCTTTAATTCATACACTGAGTAATAAAGTAGGACTTGGTGGAAGGAGATGTGAAAACTGGAAGAAGGAACATCAACAGTTGAAAATATGTAGATGATACCATACTACTAGCAGAAAATAGCAAAGACTTAGGACGATGAATGAAAAAAGTCAAGGAAGAAAGTGCAAAGACAGGTTTACAGGTGAACATTAAGCAAACAAAAATAATGGCCACAGAAGATTTACTTAGCTTTAAAGCAGGTAATAAAGACATTGAGCTAGTGAAAGATTTCCTATACTTTGGCTCAGTCATTGATCAGAATGGAGACTTCAGTCAAGAAATCAGAAGGCCAGGACTGGGAAGGACAGCTATGAAGGAACTAAACAAGATCCCAATGTATGTATGTATGTATGTATGTATATGTATGTGTGTGTCTATCTATACCTATACCTATAACTATACCTATACCTATATCTTTATCTATATCTATATCTATATCTGTATCTATACCTATCATTGAATACTAAAGTCAGGATGGTCAATGCTGTCATAATTCCAATTTCTTTGTGTGGTTTCGAAAGCTGAACATTGAAGAAAGTTGATAGGAAGAAAATCAACTCAATTTAATTGTGGTGCTGGGAAAGAGTTCTACAGATATCACGGACTACTAAAAAGACCAACAAATGGGTCCTAGAGCAAATCAAGCCTGGACTCTCCCTAAAAGCCAAGATGACTAAACTGAGACTGTCATACTTTGGCCATATTATGAGAAGACATGACTCACTAGAAAAGACAATAATGCTTTGTAAGGTAGAAGGCTGGAGGAAAAGAAGGAGATCACATACAGATGGACAGACTCAATCAAGGAAGCCACAGCTCTGGGTCTGCAAGATGTTGATGACAGGGTGACTTCAAGGGCTCTCATTCTTAAGGTTGTCATAAGCTAAAGTCATCTTGCTGGCAGGTAGCAACAACAACACTGGAATTCTCTTTGGGATCAGAAAATAACTCAGATAAATTCTGTGCAATTTATTTATATGCCTGGTTGAGAGTTAATTCAGATTGTAATGTAATAGTTCATTATTCATCCTTGGCCAAGAACACTAACTACAATTTACTACTTATTTGTAGCCAGTTACTTCCAACCTTTAGAAGCACTGTTTATAAAGAATCTAGTCCAATGTCATAACCATCACAAAGAAAGCAATTTTTCTTGTAGACCTGATAACATGTTTCTTTTGTGTGTCAGTGCACCATCCAGTGATGTGCTGCGAAACGAGTTGGTGCGTCTTTGTGTACTATTGTGGTTCTCAGTCCTTATCCCATTTCAACATGTGTTAATGTTATTAAATCCAAGTCTCTTTGCTGTTTTTTTCTTACAGAAAGTTATGTAAAAGCAGATTTCAGTAATGGCTATAAATGATTGCTCTGACGCAATAAGCAGGGCTTTGTTTTTTTTAAAAAAGAGGAAGGGGAAAAATAAATTCTGTGCAGGAATCATGGGGAACATCTTCATCTTTCCATGCTGATATAAGAAAAGGTATTTCTAGCACCTGGCTGCTGGCATGAGGACACTGTGAAACAGTGAGGATATTAGCCTGTTGGCCCTTGCAATAGAGACGTCTTCCATGAAGTGAAGCTTGAAGGCAGAGGCTTTTTATTCTAGATACTGTAAGCTCCTTTAATTCACTCTCCGACTCAGTGGAATATTGAATTCCTTGAGTTCTATTAAGCTTCTCTTGGGGCTCCAGAGAGGATGCATTTCTCCACAGTGAGCTGACTAAGCTGCTTATCAGGCTATGCCTTAGTCTACCCCTGTCATTTTTTGATGATATTTCCATTTACTTTTGTGTGCAGATGAATGAATTTAAACCCTCCCCAGTGTTTTTGTAAGAATGTTCTTTTCAGCTCCTTTTCCCCATCTCAAAAGTTGGTTTTTAACTTTTGTTTCTCTGAGGTGTAATCCTGCTAGGCATACTTACTTTGGAATTGACGGGACTTCCTTCCAAGTAGATCTGGTCAGGATGACACTTCAAAAGATTTTGGGATCTATCCTTTGGGAGATCGAAGGTCTTGTCTTTGAAGCAGGAACTGAGAACCTATGCCCTTCTTGATACTGTTGGACTGTACCTCTCATTATCCCAAACCCTAGCCATGCCTGCTAGGACTAATGGGAGTTGTACTACTCCAGCAACTTTGGGAGGGTCACATACACCTCACCTTTGGTCTGGGGTGTGCATTTTGGTCTGCAATCATAAATACAGTTTCTGTTTGAACTATGTGAGATAACACTTAAACTGCCAAAGGGTTGCATTGTAAAGCCTATGACCATTTCCGCACTAGTAGCACTATAGCAGTCTAGTGCGGAAATGGTGTATGACTGGTCCCTATTGCTTGAAAAAAAATTGTCTTAATGATAATAGGAACAAAGAAACTTAGCAAGGGGTGCTTCCTGTCTGGATTATGTTCCTCTTTTGCATACCCTCCAATTGTCTCAATTTAGCTGAGGCAGTCCTGTTTAATCCTCTGTCATCCAACTTTTTCAGCTTCTCTTAAAATGTCCCAGTTTCCCTCTTCTCCTCCCACTTTCTTCCTTTGTACTCATCTTACTTTGTTTGCTGCAAACTGAGTTCAAAGTGCAAAAGGAGTTTAATTCAGCAGGAGGAAAGGAAGGGGTGAAATGCTTTTGTTGACAACTAGACCAAATGGAGAACATGGTCCTCAGTTTTGGAAAGACATCCTTCAAATAACTTGAAATTTGTGCTGATTGTTGCTGATTTCTTAGATATATAGTTTTGTTTCTGTTGCTGTATACTTCAGAACCGATATGCTGTATTTTAACAAGCACGTTAAAGATGTCAAATACATATTTAATATTAGTAGGAATGTCTTTCACAGCTCTAATAAATAAAATAGAATATAAATTATTGACTATATATATAAAATTACTTTTTCTTATAGAGGCAAGATGTTTAATTCTATACCCAACTCTCAATGCAAGACTAAACAGAAGCTAATTTGCTTTTTCTTTAGAAAAAAACTGAAATGCAATTTGTTTTAGAGGGTAAATATGGTATAGTGATTTGAGCATTGAGCTAGGCCTCTGGAGAACAGGGTTTGAATCCCCACTTGGGCCATGGAAGCTCACTGGGTGGCCATGAGCAAGTCACAATCTCTCAGCTTCAGAGGAAGACAAAGGCAAACCCTCTCTGAACAAACCTTGCCAAGAAAACCCGATGAGAGCTTCACCTTAGGGTCACCATAAGTCAGAGGGGACTGGAAGGCACACAGCAACAACAAACAATTTGCTTTATTTTTATATTCTTTCTAAATAATGGTGAGTGGGAGTGTTTTTAAAGAATGCATAGGGTTTTTTTTTTTTAGCAACTGCAGATTAGTGTTTTCAATTATCAAGTTGGAAAATTTAACAGATGTGCGTATTTTCTTTCCTTTAAATATTGGTGCTTTGTACATGACAGGGTAAAAAAATGGTGATCATTATATTCATAAATTAGAGCGGAATGAGGAGGAAAAAAAACCTCCAGGTAGTTTGCAATACTATGCAAAAGAGCACAAATTACCTTAATTTGGGGAAGATAATACTGTTTTTGTTCCTGCAATTTTTTTCACACATCCCTTTTCCCAGGGGGAGACTATAAATACCATTCTAACAAAGTTGGATGAAAAGGAAGAGGTGGGTCAAAAGTTTGAGTCCTGAGGGACATGAAAAAAAGGGAAATCAGTATAAATCAACATGTTGAAAACACTGTATTAAGTTAGGAAATCATAATTTTGCCTTCTGTAGAGAAGATGCTATTAATATACTGTCTACTGCTCAGTTCACATAGTGCCCTTTCTAGTCAGTTGGTAATGGAAGAATCTGTCTGTTTTGGTTTCCCTCCACTTCCTCATTGTAAATTAATTTTCTCCATCTTGTTTCCATACCAGTTCACAACTTTTCAAAAATCTGCATGATATTTTATATACATTTTTTATATTTATTTCTTCCGATATATACATTTAGGGATACAGTGTTGCCTAACAGAATCATTTTTCTCAAGCACTTTCCCTTAATATCAAGTCTTGTATGTGATATTCACTAAACCCTTTATTTTTGCATTTCTCATTTTAATGGAAAATTGCATGGTGAAATTTGGGAAAGTGTAAATTCTGAAGGATGCCTGAATCTCGCTTGTGTATTCCTTCAGGAAGTGCTTATTAGGTTGTGTTGTTGTTATGTGTTTTCAAGTCATTTCTGACTTAGGGTGATCTTAAACCTATCATAGGGTTTTCTGGGCCGGATTTGTTCAGAGGGGATTTATCTTTGGCTTTTTCTGAGGTTGAGAGAGTGTGACTTGTCAAAGGTCACCAAGTGGGTTTCCATGGCTGAACAGGGATTCAAACTCTGGTCTCCATAGCCCAATGCTCAAACCACGATACCATGCCGGCTTTCACTAATTAGGTACACTGCTATTAAGATGCAAACTGAACCAATTTCTCCTCTATTCCCAGTTTATACAGGTGACAATCCTCCCTGTACATATGATTGGGAGCCTTTCCTCCCATCCCAAACCAACTACTTTTATTTTAAGTTTGCTGTATGGCGAGAATGTGGGTGGACAGGATGAACCACATGTGGATCATATCTGCATAGTAAGCGTGTCATATATAAAGCAGTCCTTGTGATGCATACTGTAAATGTGGGTTTTTCAGTTGGTTCTGAGGCTTGTGATCCCCAAGATGCATGGATCTATGTTGGGCATGGAAGGACCAGAAGTGGTGTGTGCGTGTGTGTAGTGCCAGAAACTGGACAAATTCAAATTGTTCTCTTCATTTCATACACCTGGTTCTGACCTCCTTCTTTCCCCATAGTGCAAGGAAAGGTAAAGTGTGTTCCTCCTCCTGTTATTGGACTGCAGCTCCCGCCAACATAGCAAACAGTGTGGGATGCTGGGAGTTGCAGTCACAAGAAGCACACTTTGCTGGTTCCTTCAAATGCCCTTAATTTCTCAATTTATTTTGCACCCTTCTGTTTATAGAGGTTCCTTGCAAAAAGGAATAAATAATCACTTGCACTTCAATCTTATACATGTATTCTTACAGGCAGGCATTACAGATTGCAAGTTAATAGGGCTCTCATGTTAGTGTGTATAGAACTGCAGTGTTAAAGGATCACCTTGTTCTCAACAAACCACTTAATTGATAAAAAGCTGGTGTGTTGTCCTGACCCTTCTTATCTTTTGTTACAGAATGGAATGGCTCAAACTGTGCCATCAATTTGACAAAGGATCCCAAAGAGATGTTGTCATTTTCCGGGAACTAGAAGAGAAAGCAGATGCTGCCACCTAATGGATATTTAAAGAAATTTCTCCTTTGTACTTTGGCGGTGCCAGAATTAAAAACCCTAGAAAGCACTGTAGCTGCTGCTCCTGTGAAGAGAGGACAACACTGCTTGGATCAAAGAGTCTCTGTCATTTCATCATGCTCATTGTGAATGACCAACTGTGAACTGGACTGAATAGTATTGACCACACGTACATCTTTCTTTGACAGTTTTACTGTAACCAAGATTCTGAGTTTTTACGGGGAGAAGCCTGGCTTATTCATCGAGTCCCTATTTACTTTTTGTACTGCTTGTTTGAGATTTCGGCTTTTACAGGGCATATACGTATTTTTTTTTTTACTCTATTTGAGTAAATGGGACTCAAAGCAACTTACAATAGAATTCAAAACTAAATCAGTATGGAGAACAATTATGTTTTTTTTTTTAAAAAAAGACATTAAACCACCTTCCAACTAAAACACTACTTTTACAACATTAACTTAAAAAATGGTTTCAAACTGTGAGTCAGGATCCAATAAGTTATTCCACTTGTAGAATTGTTTCTATTAGTGCATCCAGCAAGCACCAAAAATTTCAGGGAGGGGAGAGGTGAAAGTACCATTACTGTCCCATATAACAGTATTGAACATCTTCTTAGGGCCTATCGCAAACTAAATATATTGCTTTAGGTTTGAACATGTGCACCTGATTTTTTTTTAAAATCTACATACAATAGTTTTGAGTTCTTCCTTTCTCTAGCTCTTCCAATTTATGTAGTATGATCTTGCCTGCGGGTGGAAAAAGAGGCCTGAAATTAACCCAGTGACAGACCTTCGGAATAATGAATTACAAGTAACAGTTAGGTGCAACTAGTTACTTTTTCGAGCAATGAGAGTGTAATGAAGTCACATCATCATAATCATGTCGTCATTTTACTAATAATAGTAATAGTAATAATAACAACAATTTATATCCCACCTATTCCCAGTAAGAGGACTCAGGGCAGCTTACAATGTATTAAAAACAATATTGATTAAAAACTATACAAAAATATTTTTAAAAGAATTGGTGAAGTTAAAACCATTAAAACTCATTAAAAGACTATATGCAAACCAGTCTAACAGCACTACACCTGCTAAAAGGCCACCATCCTCAATTCATAAAAGCCTTCTGGAAAAAGAGTTTTTACTTACTGATGGAAGGAGAGTAAAGAGGAAGGCATCGTATTCCTACTGGAGAGGGAATTCCAAAGTCTGCGAGCAGCCACTGAGAAGGCCCTTTCCCTTGTTCCCACCAACCAGCCTGTAAAAATGCTGGAACATAGAGAAAGACCTCTCCTGAAAATCTCAAGAGCTCCAATGGGCTGATATAGGAAGATACAGTCCTTCAAATGGTGTGGACCGAAACCGTATAGTTCCCCCCCTTAACCAGTAACAGAAAGTAATGGGAAAGTAATAGAAGTGCAGCAAGTAATGTTAACAAGTTGGTTATTTTCCTTACTGGAATGATTAATGGCAACAGGTTACTTTTTAAACATGATAATGAGTAATGGAATAATTTTTTTTTAAAAAGTAACTTTTCCCATTTGTAAACTGCTGACATATTTATATAGCATTGATAGTCAATGGGTTAAAAGTTTGCTGTCTGTTACAGTTGCAGACATTGTAGTGAACTACACAGTATTAGAGCTGTCTTGGGTTGAATTGGATATGTGTGAAGTGACTGTCCCCCAGATGAAGGCAGTTAGATTAAAAATAAAATCAGGCTCAGAGTGTAGCTTCTGCTGATACAGGTGCAGGGTTTCTCTGGTTCTGAAATGGTTGCTCCCTGTGGCATGGGCAGATGGTGGGAAAAGTGCAGGTTCCAATATAGAGCAGTTGCTACACATTCCTCCTGCAGAACCTCAGTACAGATCCACCTTAAGAAAACACTGCAAAGTCCACATGGACTCTGTTTGCAGAGCACTAAGATGATGATGACTTATAAAGGAGCATTGTTTGTTATCTTACAGTAACATTCTACTAGCATGAATAGCATTGTGTTCACAGAGACCTAGTTCTAAAATACATGCAAAGGGAGAATCCAACAGTGTCAACTGTGCATCCCGAACCATAGCATGTCTAGGGTCCATAAGAATAAATGGACTACTGTTGGTACAACTGTGAAAAACAACGGAGCTCTGTTAGCAAAGGTCTTTCTCTTGTAATGTCATGTTGGATTTAGGCTATTATTTTCAGTGAGTTCAACTCAACAAAGATCACAAATTATGAATAAACAGTAGACTGTAGAGCTTGTCAGAAATAATAGATCAACAGTTTTGGCTGCAATCCTATAGCTACTTGTCTGGGAGAAAGCACTATGAAACACAGTTCATTGAATCAGTGGTGTTTACCTAAGTGTCAACTTACAGCTGAGCAATTAATTCATTGGATTTACTCTAGCTAGGACTAGCAAGTGGACTTACAGCTTTATGTTTTTGATGTGTTGGTGGGCTATATTTTCTTTCAGCTTTGATACGTTATAAAACATTTCTGTGGCTGCACGGGGATGAAATAATGATTGATATTCACCCTTCTGCATTTTCAGAATGACCTTTCTTGAAGGGAGCAGTGTAATATTAAATATATGGTATCCTCAATTGATATAAATATTGATATAATCACTTAGCCCTGTGACATTGTAGGACTGCTGCATAAGACTCATGCATAAATAAATTTTAGTAAAAAAACCCCGATTCCCCAAAACCTAGGACAACTTATTCATGGGTCAAAGTAAGTACTGTACCTTAACTCTTATCAAAAAAGGAACCATTCCCTTCTCTGAGTAGAGTAGTGAAAGGTGAGAGCTTATTCCGTCCTGGGAAAACCTGAAAGAAGCACTGAATCCCTTGACTCTCTCAGCAGTACCACTTCTGGCCTTTTTGAATGCCTGGGTAGGAAAATGGAGCTTCCCTCAAAGGTGCACCACTAGAGTAGAGGAGGTCAGCACTTCTTGTAGATTCTCCTGGGATGGACTAAACTCTCACCTTTAGCAGTAGCATGTGTATTTCTATACCGCTTATCAGCTAAGTGCTCTCAAAGTGGTTTACAATATGTTAGCTAATTGCCCCCAACAAGCTGGGTACTCACCTTTCACCACTCTACTCAGAAAATGGGACGGTTCCTTTTTGATAAAACTTCTGTGAGTAGAGAGGTGGAAGGTCTTTCCAGGGGTGGTTTGTCCCCTGAGGTCATGTTGGCACTTTCCCGTCTCCATAGAATGAGCCTTGACTTATCTATGGGTCATATCAAAATCTATAACCTTGGCTCTCCAAACTGCCCTTGACTTCTACACATGAGTATACACAGGAGTCATTCTTTGTTATTATTTTGGCCATTTCTGCACTAGACTGTTATAGTGCTGCTATTTCACTTTCAACATCCTGTGGAATCCTGGGGTTTACAGTTTAGGGAGGGACCTCAAAGGCCCCTCTCTAAACTGCAAACCCCAGGATTCCACAGGATGTTGAAAGTGGAATAATAGCACTACAACAATTTAGTGCGGAAATGACCTTTGGCTCAGCAATACCAGAAAAATTAGCATGACAGTGGAAAGAGAAATTTACTCTCTGTGTTCACTTAAAATTGTGCCGAGTTCTACATGTGTGATTTTAAAAAAACAAACAGAAAACATAACTGCATCCAATCAAATGCAAGACAGATAACCATGCAGGTAACTTTTTAAAAAATTCATTTCATTGCTAAAGAATCTTACAGGAAGCAAATCCAGCAGGGTACAAATTATAATTCACCTCCTGTGGCTCTGGAAGCTTGTTAGGATATGTTTAAGAAGCTGTTTATTATTGATATCAATGCACAGTAGAATTATGAGTGCTGTCATTATGTAGCAAAGACTAGCAGCATGACTCTGTTCTTGTTTACTGGGAAGGAAGTAAACCCAATTGTGGCCGATGAAACATATTCACAGATATATGTGTGTGTGATTATAGGTTGACTCGTAGCAGAAACACATAATGGAGCATTTGTCAAAACTCACTGAAATAAGAGCTTAACCTGTATACAAAACTGTTTTATTATGTTACGTAAGTTTTCAATTAATAATTTAAAAGCTAGTTAATAAATATAACATATGCATAAAACCTAGTTGAGCCCCTTTCTGAAACTTTCTTTACTGTAGTGGTTCTCAAATGTTGGCCCTCCAGGTGTTTTGGACTTCACGTCCCAGGGATTCTAGAAGCTGAAGTCCAAAAACCCAAACCCGGAGACCTACTGCTTTAGTGCAGGGGTAGGTGGCTTGTTACCCTCTAGATGTTCTTGGACTGCATCAGCTGTCAGTGTTTGCCTACAAAGAAGGATAAGAGTTGCAGCCCAACAACACCTGGAGAGCCACAAAAAGTATCCCTTGATTTGGTGCAATTATCTTTGTTACCATGCCATATACCTCCACTCCATGATATGATGATATGATTGGCAATGAACATTATTTAATTGGCATAGAAAATATAAATCATGTACTGTTCTGGATGAAAAGCCATGCTGGCAATGAGGCTGAACACGTGCAAAAGTAAGTCAGATGGGACTGAGGGCATGGCCAGGTCATAAGTTCAAGGGATCAGTCAAGAAGCTCTGGTGCTGATGTGCTTGCAGTAATCCCCTCAGTGACTCAACCTTCAAACACAATAGCACACAAAGTTTTCTCAACAGAGCAACCAGTGATCATCAACTTGTCTCCTCTTCCCATTGAAATTCTTTGTTTCCTTACCTGCCCAGACATTAAGAAGATATCATGATTCCTATCCATGCTTTGTCACCTAATGCTAAGATCATTAGCCCATTTTGGATCCCATTGTTTGCTGTTCCAGAAAGCCATTAATACCTTCCCCTTCATGACAGTTTTCTCTGAATCGGACAACTTGTAGTATATTGAACCTAGTACATGGGACATAGACTGTCACTCTGCTGCTCAGATTTCTATTCTTGTGCTACCCTCAGACCTCTAGTCTGAGCCACATTGTTTCATCTCTTCTCTTCAGGATAGTAAATATTGCGCCCTTTATCCCAATTCCTTGCTATCTAATTTTCCTTCTTTTACTTTGATTAGCCTTGTATGGTTGTGAGACTACTTGAATCTTGCAAGTGTTTGTGATTTTCCCCAATGAAACATTCTTTTAATCTCCAACTGGTGTCCTGGCAGTAGTACTGGTATACATAGGTAGAAAGATCTGTAAGGTTACCCACCTCTTGCAGTCTTTCCTTTTTGAACTATAATTTCCCACAGGTACTGGCACCATGGGTGGACATCTGAGTCACCCATCTTTTGGAGTAACATGTTCATAATAATTTGTTGTTGTTAAGTGCCTTCAAGTCAACTCTGATTTATGGCACCCTTCTTGTACAGTTTTCTTTGCAAGATTTATTCAGAGGAAGTTTGGCATTGTCTTCCTCTAAGTGGGAAGAGGGTGTAAATAGTCTAAGTAGATTTACATGTTTGAGCAGCAACTCAGACCCCGGTCTCCTGGAGCCCTAGTCCAACACACAAATTGCTATACTGTGATCAAAATTATACATATTTGTAATTATTCTTGGAAGAGAATAATTACAAATATGTATAATTTTGAACACAGTGGGATATTACATCCTTAGCTTACTGAATCCCACAGGAAGACTCATGACAATATTGTTATGACTTTGGATTCTCCTAATCTCTATGAACAATTTTCACATCCCAATGAGTTTGCCTCAAGTGACTGCTTGCTGATGGAAACCAAGAACTGAACAAAATAATTTACTGGATCTTCACAAATATGAATGATTTTCCTGATCCCTGAATAGTCCTCCAGATGTTTTGGAAAACTGCCAGCAGCTCTATCCAGCACAGTTCATAGTTAAGGATTATGGAAGCTGAAGTCCAAAACATCTGGGAGGCCAAATGTCCCCATATTCCTGCCTCAATGATATAGTCTAAAGGTGGTCAGTCACCCCAGGGTTCACATCTTGATTTACACAGAGAACTAAGCCAATTATTTCTTAAAATCTAAATAGTAGCCAAGCTTATATTCCAAAGCAATCTAACTTTAGAAAGAAGTTCCTCGTCCTCAAACTGTTATCCATTTTCTTCCTTGCTTTCTTGGCTATAAATGCTCCACTTCGTGGTGATACCTATGATTGACACAGAAGTGACAGAATGCATTAGAAGGCATATGGCCCCTGTTGAAAAGGTAGTGACTCTTCTAATTAGCAGACAAGCTAGTAAGTTGAATACATGGACAACTAGGATATGGTGGGATCCTTTTGTCATGGGTGCTGCTGCATGAATACAGAAGGCAAGACTGAGGCCATTTCTGCTCTACACTGTTATAGTACTATTATTCCACTTTTAACATCCTACGGAATCCTGGGGTTTGCAGTTTAGGGAGGGACCTTTAGAATTCTCAGCCAGAGAGTTTTTTGGCCTCAGTAAACTACAAACCCTAGAATTCCACAGGATGTTGAAAGTGGAATAATAGCACTATAACAGTGTAGTGCAGAAAGGCCCTGTGAGTCAGGTCAGAAAGTTAAATTGTCACAATTTATTTGTACTTTTCCTGTCTTCAAAGCTTATGCTAAAGGAGAAAAAATAATGATTTTATCCTAGGCTTATCTAGTAGGTATCCAGTACTAGAGAACAAGGAGAGTTGGGCCAAAGTGACTCATGATATTTACAGGTCACTGAGGGCTAGCAAGATAGGAAATCCCAGCCAAGACACATAAATGTCAGAACTGAAAAAAAGGAAAACTCACAAATTGTTTGCACAAATGAGATAAAGTTTAGGTTTAAAGATACAACTACTGTTTTAACTGAGATTAGTCTCTCCAGATGCTTGTGAGGGATTTGGTTTTCTCTGTCAGTTCACCAGCTTTAATGTCCACTGCTCTGGTTCTGTTTTGACATAATGTATGTTGACGTATAAATTTCATCCTTGTTCTTCTATCTGTGAAAGAGCATTCATATGTGTAAGCCACAAACTGATGTTGCAGTCCAAAAATAAATGTGTGTGCAAAGAAGCTGTATGATGCCTAGCCCAGCTTCTTAAGAAGTAGTGTTTTGCATGAATAAAAACAGATGTTTTAAATAATATTTGGATATGCATAATATCTTTCAAATGATTTACTGCTAGAAGAATAGTGATGGCCAATTATTGTTCTGTTATATCCCTGCCACCAGTATTTCAACAAAGTAGCAGGACAGAACTAAAAGCTGCTTCACTAGTTTTGACATCCAAGCCCACTTCCTATTTTTAAATATGATTTGAATGTTTGTAGTTCTAAAAAGGCTGTGCAGCGTAATTTCACAACATATTGTACATTTCATGCTTATGAGAGAGAAACAGTTTTGGTTGCTTGAGTGGATGACCTTCACTGGGATCTAGACAGGGGGAGTGCATCTTTGTTGGTTCTGCTGCACTTCTCAGTGGCAATTGATACCATCAGCTGTGATATTCATGGGCCACCTCTCTGGGATGGAACTTGGAGACACTGTATATAGTGGCTCTATCCCTTTCTGTAGAGGAAACCTAGAAGGTAAGGCTGGGGATGTCCTTTTGGACTCCTTGCCATTGGCCTGTGGAGTCCCACAGCACACTGTTTCATCCCCCATGCTATTTAACATACACATTAAGCTGCTGGGAGAGGTCATCTGGAGTTTGGGGAGTATGATATGCAGGTCTATCCATCTCAGTCCAATAAAACTATTTCATGTCTAAAGCAGTGCCTCTCAGCAGTGACAGACTGGATGAGGGTAAGCAAACTGAAATTTAATTCAAACAAGACAAAAGTGTTCCTGCTCAGTCGATAGGTAGATCAGGGAACAGGGATTCAGTCTGTGCTGGATGGGTTACACTTCTCCTGAAGACATACATTCACTGTTTGGTGTACTCCTGGGTTCAGCCCTGATGGATGTCCAGGTTTTGGCAGTGGCCAGGAGTGCATTTGCACAGTGAAAACTAGTTATACCAGCTGTGCCTGTTCCTTGGGACATCTGAGTTGGCCACAAGAACATATCTCTTAATCCAATTGGATTACTGTACCATACTCTATGTGGAGCTGCCATTGGAAAGTGTTTGGAAATTTCAGCGAGCCCAAAGAGCTGCAACCAGGTTGTGAACAAATGATGGTTGCAGGGAGCATTTGACTCCTCTGCATGATGTATTTTCTTCATTTTGGTTGGCCAACAAAAGTATCACCCTTTTGTGGATTTTGGATTTTAGTGTATTTCTCAGTACGGCCAATATGGCTATCCCTGAATATGAGTCCCTCGCAGCAATAGCACCACTGAATGATAGGATGTTTCAAAATGCTGGTTATAACCTATAAAACCCTATATGGCTCAGGTCCAGGCTATTTGAAAGTCCAAATCTTCCTATGTGAGCCTGTCCAAGTGCTAAGAACTTCAGAGAAGATGCTTATTCCACTGCCTTCACAAGCAAGTCTGGTGGGAACATGGGAGAGGACCTTCCATATAGGTGCTCCTAGCCTTTGAAACTCCCTCACTTGGAAGATTGGGACAGCTCCTTCTTTGCTGTCTTTCAGTGACAGGTGAAGATCTTTCTATTCTCGTGAGCCTTTGAGAATGTATTGTAACAAGACAAGGACTTTTCATGGTGCAGTACTATTGTTAATCTTGATGATGATGATGATGATGATGATGATAATGTTTATTTATAACATCCTTTTCACCAAGGGCAGAACATCAACATATATAGTCAGGGACAAAGACAATAAACATAACACTACAGCAAAACATGGAATGAAATCCCCAACACTCCAGCAGTTGCTACTCATCTCAGCATCTTAAACACAATTCAGTAGCTTAAGATAGTGGATTAAAGAGGAAGATCTTCAGTCCTTTACAAAAACAGGTG
This sequence comes from Cyclura pinguis, assembly GCA_030412105.1. Lineage (NCBI taxonomy): Eukaryota > Metazoa > Chordata > Lepidosauria > Squamata > Iguanidae > Cyclura > Cyclura pinguis. Next base: position 74,354,770 of record CM059603.1, on the reverse strand, counting down.
AGATCCTCCTCCAGCTGGAGGTCCAAAGAAAGACCATTACACAAATGTGAAGCCAAATCTTGAAAGGCTTGCAGCCTTTTAAAATCATATTCTAAATAGTTTTTAATTCTGTTGTGAGTTTTAATTCCAACTTTTATATGTTTTTAACTATATGTGTTTTTATAGCAATTTTCTGTCTTTTGTAAGCTGCATTGAATTTCAGTCTAGGTATATTCCTGTTTCCATTCCCCTTCAACACCTATTCCTTTATCTCCCAACCTGCCCAAATGGTATAAGACTATCAAATCAGCTATTAACTCTCTTTCATCTACATGCTGAGACCATGAGTCTATTCTGGACCCCATTGTACTTGTTGCAAACTCTATTATTTGCTCAGCTAGAGAGCCATTTACATCCAAGCCCTGAAATCAAAGGGGCATAACTAATCTCTTTTTGCTACCATAAATATTTACAACCAGAGACCATTCTTTTGATCAAACATTGTTACTCTTTGGTTCTCACACAAATACTTCCCTTGCTAGTCCGAACTTCAAGGGTGTACCACAACTTCTACAATTCTGTTGACTTGGTGTTAAAGCAATCTCTTGTCAGTTCCATGAGAAAGTATTGAGCTTGCCAGAAAGTTTCACTTCAAAGTGCAGAAAGGGTATTTAAGCCCTGATGGTTTTGCAGTTCCTTGCAGCCCTTGGAAGCAGACTCTCACTCTGTTAGTTCATTTCCTGATCCTAAACTTCCTTCAGACCTTTCACATTTGAGCCCTCTGGCACTGGTCCCCCTCTTCAGGATTGGTAATTATTTCCCACTTTTCCCTGAAAATATCTATCAATCTTTCCTTCCTTTCCTTTGGTTAGCCTTGTGTGAGTGCATGACTGTTTGGACCGTGTGTGTACATGATTGAATTCCCCTCACAAAAACACAATTTAGTTTACTTTTGAATCTCTGGCTGGTTTTTCCTGCAAGGGCCTCACAAACATTGGTTGAAAGAGCTTGCTAAGTTATCCCACCTCTTGCAATTCTCCTAATCTGAGCTAATTAATTTTCCCTTTTTGAACAGAGGTACGAGTACTGCTGGAGGACCTTAAGAGTCACCCATCTTTTGGGGTGACAATGGATTTAGGTGCCAGGTTTTTAAGGGTGAAGCGCTAAAAGCCCTGGGCCAAGATGGATGAATCTGTTTGTATTGGTTTCTTTCACATTAATTTTTTTTCAGACTCAAGTTTTTCATCTTATTCATCCAATTAAGCTCATTTTTTGTGAAGTTTTGGTTAAAAAAATCAAATTAAAAAAAACCTTCTTATCAAAATTGAACCAAAATGAAGTTTTCACTCATCCTGAATATGGTGGCCTTCTTGCATGAAGCGTGATGACATCTATACAGCTGATTTTGTTAATGTATCTATTTGTTCTTCCATTCCAAATACCAAGAATTTATCAAATTACCTAACTTACTGAATTCTTAAAAAAAAAAAACCCTAGGCAAAATGAATTCTCACTCATCTGCATGGTTTAACATCTCTAAACCATGAAAGAATGTGAACAAGAGTGGTAAAAAGAGCATGTAGAGAGAAAACTACAGACAATAAAACTGGTGTTTTACTTTTGTTCTGGGTTGGCTTTTGCTTTGTCAGTTCGAAACAGGATCAGTAGACTTCCAGGGTTTGTAATGAAGAAGACAAAAAGAGAAGCGGATGGTGGGTGGGTGGTGGGTGGGAATGAGACATGATCATAACAAACCTCCCTCTTTAAATGTGGGACGCCTCAATCACATAAAAAGTAAGGGGCGAGAGCAAAACCCATTGCATCTTTAAAGGATGCTTCTGAGTCATTTGTGTTAATGATTTCCTAATCTCTTTTTATTTCTGTGTCCGTTTTATTTAGGCATTTATGCTTTTTCCCTCAAGTATCTTTTTTTTTTCAAGTCTAGCTTGTCGGAGTTGAAGTTCTAGCTCTCATTCATAAGAACAAACAGGACCTATCTCTTTGCATCAATAGACACGCTTTGCATAAGCTCCATGGAAGATTTCCATTTTTAATGGGTTTAATTAGCATTTATGAAAAATGCTGGTTTCCTATGATATAAAGTGACAGATTTAATTTGTTAAGTGGCTAGTAATAAAGTGTGAGTTGATTTGTTTCACTATAGTTTAAAAGCCCCTTGCTCAACAGGGCTTCCATGTTAATTCATTAAGCATGCTTTGGACCTTATGGAGACACTTCTGCTCTCTCTCTCTTTTTGGTAGATTTAATTAACACAAATCTAACTCTCAGGAGATTTAGTGTCCTCTACGAATGTATGTGACAGAGCTAGTCATTTAAAATCCATCTATGTCTTTATGTTCATTTACTTTAAAAAGGGATTATAAATGAAACAAAATGTTGTAATTGCAGAAGTATAGAATGAAGCCTTTAAGTGAAACGCCACACACAATGCAAGAAGTCGAGGAAGGGAGAATTTGTGTCAGGGCAGAATCCTCCCCCTCCGTGATAGCTTCATAGAAGAAAACAAGATGTTCTGGTTCTTGGCAGACTGCCTGATATTGCTTTAAAAGAATAGCAGGGGAGTAGAAATGAAAATAATTAACAGCATGCTCCTGGACATGTCTATTGAGAAGCAGAGGTGGCTGGTTACTCTCATGTCAATGAGGTAGTGAACGTGGCATAGGTTTTAGTCAGACGCACCTGTGCAAAGTACTGAACCCTACACCCCCCAATAGGTTCAACACCTTTGGTATCTCCATCAAAGTTCAGGCTAGAACCTGGATCACAGTGTTCATCTTCCCAATGACATGGGAAGCCCCAGCCAGCACTGCTCAGAGGTAAATCCTGTTGATTTAAATGGGTAAGTGATTATACAGGGCAAAACTTTTTACTTGGCCTGGCTTGGCCTGAATAATTTGCAACCAACAAGAAGCTAGGTCCAATCCACCAATTGTCTCCTGTGGCTTCTTGGAGCATGGGGGATATTTTAGATCTCTGCATGTTTTGGAGGACAACTCTCACAGAACTTCTTCACTGGCCACATTGATTGGGGATTCTGGGAACTGGAGTACCAACGTCTGGAGTGGCAAATGACTTCTACCTCAGGAGTCTGACAACTCACCTGTTTTTGCAGGGCAAAACTTGTAGCAAAAACCAGAGGTGTGTTCGTCTGCTATATAATGTGTATGGTCTCTCTCTTGTTCCTTGTCTCATTATACTGGCCTGGACTGAATTAAAATGAAAACAACAACAAAATCCCCACTCCAAGCCATTCCTGTTTCAAAGTCCAATTGTATATAATCACCTTAAGCGATCTGGATGCTCTTGTAGTTCTTTTTCCTTTTTGTGTCTTTACCAATCTCCAACAGTCAAAAGTTCATCACATGTAGGCTTTCTCAGCAGAGAGACTTTCATGTTGAGGAAAGTTGTTTCTGCTGAATGTCTTCTTTTGACAAAGAGGAACAAAACCATTCTGACTGAGTGTCCAGGACTGCAAAAACATAAGAGGTAGTGGCATTGCTTGCTTCTCTCACCAGCTAGGATTTGGTGTATGAGATGAGCTCAAGACTTCCTCTCAGTCCCACAGAAGGTGATGGTAATGGTGGTGGCTGGTGTGGACTGGGAATCCGCTCTGGATTTTAGCACAGACTTAAAAGGAACTATGCAAGGTCTGAATCCTATCCCAAGTAGGACTAGTAGCTTGGGTAGTTCCTTTAAAGTTTATATTGAAATCCAGATAGATTCACTATTCTCTGACATGGAAGCCACCAGCCAGTACTGGAAGAAGAGTGGATGAACCCCTTCGTGCTTGCTCAAGCGCACAGCTCTGCTGTACACTCCCATGCTTTGATATAATTTAATTGGTAAAATATATTAATTGGCAGATATGTTTAACTGACATAAAAATATAAATTATACACACTTGTGACTGAAAAGCCATATGCAGATGGGACACTGGTGGAAAAGCAGGTCAAAGGTAACCTCAGCATGGCCAAGTCATAAGTTCACTGAGAATTAGCCAGGAAAGCCTGAGTTAATGGCTCTAAGCTAATCCTCTCAACAATAGTCAAGCCCAGATGCAGCAGGAAAGTACTTTGCTGTGTGCATTTCCTACCAAAACCTTGTCCAGTCACATTACCCAATGAAGACATTGAAACAATCAGTCCATTCCAGACCCCTTTTGTTTAACCTACCAGAAAGCAAATTAACTCACACCCCTTCAGGTAGGGAAATGGAGTATATAAATCCTTGGTTTTGAGCATTCAAATGCAGTACTTTGCTTGCTGGTAGCCATGCTGTTGCTATGATTCCCAATTGTGTACTGCCCTTAGACACAGAAGTCTAAGCCACTTCACTGCTTCTTCACCACTCTTCTGGAATATTACCATTACCAACCCAAAAACCTCAGTCTCTCTATTCATAATTTTCCTCCCTTTATCCTTTAGTTATCTCTTGTGTGAACGTGTGACTGTTTGTATCTTGTGTGCATGTGTGAGTGAATTCCCCTCATTAAAATACATTTTTAGTTTACTTTTGAATCTCTGGTTGTGTGACCCTGCAAACATTGGTGGAAAAGATCTCATTAAGTTACCTCCCTTTTGCAGGCCTCCTAATTTTGAGCTAATTAATTCCCCTCAGTCATATGGAGGTACTGGCATTGCAGGTGGACCCTTGAGTCACTCACATTTTGGGGTAACACTATGGAAGTCTGATTCTTGCTTTGGTTTTCTCTTTGCTTGTCTGATGTGTAGAGTCACCATCACTAGTTACTGCTTTCTCTCTCCAGCTCTGTGCTGGAAATGGAAGATGGAGTCACAAGAGTGACAAGAAAATCCAGGCTGCATACAGTGACTACAAACTGGTGAAGTATACATCTTGGAGGAGCAGGACCTCTTGGTGACAACACATTTTTTGGATGGTCACCAAGGCCACTCAAACATTGTCTGTCCTTGAGCATCTCTTCACAGGAAAAGTTGCCAGCCATGGATAAATGGCATGCATTTACACAGTTTCTCACATTTTGAATAGAGAGAAAGTGTCCAAATATTGACATTCACACACCATTGTTTTTTAAGGAAAATGTTCATTTCTTGAACATGTTGACTTAAAAATTGGTAGAACTTCTTTTGCTGGAGGTTTTGCTGGAGCTATTTTTTAAGTAAGCAGGAGGAAGGTAGATATGATCTATAACACTTGTAGACTCTGTCATACAGTTTGTGAGAAAGCCAGGGCCAAGGATAGCTTTGCACATATATGTTCATCCCTCAGGATCTATGATAAAATGAGTATGCAAAACAACTTTCCAACCTCTATAGGTCCTCTTTCTTTCTTTCTTTCTTTCTTTCTTTCTTTCTTTCTTTCTTTCTTTCTTTCTTTCTTTCTTTCTTTCTTTCTTATGGTCTTTTACCCAGGGCCAGTCAAAGATATTTTGTTTATCTGAGGCATAGAGCAAGATGACACACATTCCCACTTCATGTACGAAAGCCAATTGGCAGTTGGCAGTTGAAGAAAGCCAATCTTTCTTCAACATCAGTGATGGATGACGATCATTTGCCATACCTGAAGGTAGCAGACTAGTTCATGTGGACACAGCAAATCCTGTCTTCATCCTGTGCATTGTTGGCACTTATCATTTGATACGCTCTGACAGCCCTGCTTTTGTTATGGAAACCTGCTGACAACTTGCAGTAGAAGAAGTGAACTGACTCATCTGAAGAAACATTGCATTGGTGGCAGGTTGAAAGTCTTGTCTGATGGATCACTTACATGTATAAGACTGGATCTGATGCTATGGAGATCACAAGACACACATGTATGAGCAGCTCACCTATAGAATAGTTCATATCCCCATCTTTGATGATATTTTCCCACCTTACTTATACAATTTTTTTTTGGGGGGGGGATACAGAAGAATATGTCCTTTTTATAAAACACACATATTCTAATTAAATATCTATTTGTGCATTGATTAAGCTGAGAATAAATTATTATCTATTCAGTTAGGAGACATTAAGTGATTACATACTTGTATGAATCAGCTCATCCATATTCACACATTCATCCAAAATATGTGAGCAAAGCTTGGAATTTTGACTTTTTTTCTTTAAGGAGAGAACACTCTTGCAGCACCAAGCAGGTTTTGAATATTCCCTTGAATTCAAAATTGGGTTTCGGTGTAGAGTCAGTCCCTAAGTAACATAGCTCTAAAATCTCTTGGATGCAGTACTTTGTATTGCATCTCTTACAAGCTGGCAGGGCTTCTGCTGATTGTATGTAATATGCTTCATGATATATTATGGCTGAGAAGTGGGATAAAAATGCTTTCAATAAATCAATAAGTCATGGGAAGGTATTCTACTGGTTGTCCCTAAAGGCTGTGACCAAGTAAATACTCCCAAAGCCTCAAACTTTGAGGCAAATGCTCATGAAATAGTCAGTGACTGACCCCTCTCTGAGATCTGGCAGGGCATCTTTTCTTGCCTGAGATTCAGAGAATGTAGGCTATCCTGGAAGAAATAATACACACATTGTTGGATTTCCTGGTGGCAATTTATGGGCTGATGGAGCTACTCCATGACAGAAAACCTGCTCTATTAGAGTTGTTTTACCCAGTTATCTCCTTCTCCCCACTCCTGTTTCTCAGCCCTTGGCAGGGAAGAAGGAGGTTGTATTGCTGAGAGCCAGTGTGGGGTAGCAGTTTGAGGTTGGACTAGGATTTTGGGAGATAAGGGTTCAACTCTTCTCTCAGCCATGGAAACCAACTGGGTGACCTTGGGCAAGTCACACTCTCCCAGGAAGGCAACCACAAACCTTACCTGAATAAATCTTACCAACAAAACCCTATGACAGGGTCATCTTAAGGATCACATTAAGTCAGAGCTGACTTGAAGGCTCATAACTACAACAAAAAAGCACTTCTCCAAGCACTACTGCTAGCATTTCCTCTTGCAATTGCCTCTCCGCTTTGCTTGTAACAGTTCAGGGTTCTTTTGTCTTCGGGGTTCCACAATTGGCTTTGTCTGTTTCAGTTGGTGGCCCGTAAGATTAATTAAGAAATGTGGTATATATGAGATTGGATTGGCTGTCTGTCTAGTTTTTATGTGAAAATTTTGCAAAAAGTATAGAGACATTTTTTGTTGTTTGTTAGTTCATTTTCTAATGCAGGGGTGGGAACTGTAGAATCTGTAGGCCAAATGTGGCTTCTGGGGAAGTCCATGTGGCCTCTGGCACCCCTACTGACTCCCTCTAGGCCTTTACACCATTCCAAATTTGTGAGCTGAAAAAATACCTTTTATAGGTTAAAAGAATCCCTTGCGGGACAATTTCATGTGCTTTGCAGACTTCCTGCCCTAAACTAACTCCACCATGGCCAGAGAAGTGACTCAAAGTGAAGCATCATAATGTTGGGTTACTCTGAATGATGGAAAAGATTATACCCACTGGCTGTACAGACCTCTGAAGAAGAAGAAAAATTGGACAGCGTGTGGACATCCAAGCTTGCTACCCTTGCCCTAACGGTTGAGCCAGTTTGGTATACTGGTTAAAGTGTTGAATTAACATTTGGGCTATTCATATTTAAGTCCTTACTGATCCATGAAATGCGTGGCCTTGTGCCAGTCATTGACTCTAAGCCTAAGCCTACCTCATGGTGCTGTTCTGATCATGCATGAGGCCCTGTATGCTGCCTTGAGCTCACAGAAAGAAAGCCAATATAATTCCTGAAATCAATTTAATAGTTTTAGAGCACAGAATCCAAAATAAGCAGTGATAGAATAAACCAGGCTTCATTCTAGAAACAAGAGGGCCAGAAGCAAGTGCACTGTCAGACTTGGTAGGTTTGACATTCTAGATCAGCCACTGAGAATCAGAGGGTCCAGAATGAAAACAACACAAGGGCATGTACCAGAGTAACAATTGGGAAAGATTTAGACCTGGAAGACTGCTTTCTGTATCCACTTCCCCATACTTCCGTGCTTCATAAAAAATGTAGGTGTCAAATTTTTGTGAATACTATTAAAGGTACAGATATTAAGATTAATCTAAAAGAAAGATACTGTTTCCCACCTTCCCTGAAAGTGTTTGGTATGTAGGTGTGGTAGGTTTCCTCCCTTCCCATTTCATCTTCTGTCAGGTAGGAAGGCTAACAAACAGTAACTGGCCTCAGATCACCCAGTGAATTTCAAAGGGGTGTGTGTCTGGTTTTCCATAGTCCAAGTCTGATAATTTAACTATGAGACCACATTGGGTCCCCTTTGCATTTTACAGAAATGATCTGGAAAATCTATCTCTCTGCATAAGTGTATTATGATCCAGTCTTTATTGTGGTCCAGCCTACAATGAGCTCTAAGGCAGATGATGATAACTGATTACCTGAAATACCACACACTGATTTACTTTAACAGCTAGATGTGAATCAGTTGAAACGCTATTTCACTAACTGGTGATTTTTGGCCTGTTCTGTTAAGATTACAAGAAGTATTGTGAAATCTTGACACTTTCAAGGTTTACTGGATCAGGCTTTATAGGCAATAGTGCAATTCATCTTAAGTTATTGTTTTATATTTCAAATATTTATCTTTAACCACTAGATGTCTCTCCTTCAATGTTATTAGAGTATTATGCCATCAGAGAACTAAGCTTACCCTTCCCCATCCCACCCCCCTTGCCTATCTTCACACGATTTAAAAAGTGTTTCCCTGGTTAGGAAACTTGGAAAAACAGGAGAAAAAGATTATTCAATTCCTTGACAAATGTTGAAACCCAAGGAATTGTCATTCTTAAATGTGAGATCCATGCAGTTTGTGATTTTACAGATATTTTGGCAGAGAAAAGTCCATAGAGTTCATTCCCAAGCCAGAACGTCAGCCTTTGTCACATGGTAAGTTATTGGTTTCTCTCCTGGAGTACAGAGAGAGGAGATAGGGTTGATCAAAGTCTTTGTCTTCTATGGGGCAACAGAAGGAGCAGCTGTGGTTGATAACATCAGGGCCGTTTCAAACTATACTATTATGGTGCTACGTTCTGCTTTATCTAGCTTGGCAACATCCTATAGAGTCTTGGGTTTGTAGTTGAGTCAGGCAGTAGAACTCTCTGGTTAAGAATTCTAAATGCTCCTCCCTACACTATCAATCCCAGGATTCCTTAGGATGGAACCTTGGCGGTAAAACTGAATTCATACCACCACAACTGTGTAGTATATGTGGGCCCTATGTAAAGAGGCTTTTTTTCTGCCAGCAATTCTTCTACCCTAACCCCTGTTCCATGTGATATGTTCAGATAATCATATTGCTTCAAATGAAAAGGAAGTTCCTTTCTCACAGCTCTGTGGAAATGGTGCTTGGTGACTCCCATATCAGAAGGTTAGTGAATCCACTCCAGGATTTGGCTAGCTTTAATGAAGCTGTCCAAGGTCCCAAAGCTCTTTAGGAATAGGGTTCAGTACCATGGAGAACTCCTTTAAAACCTGGAGTGGATTCACCATTCCATTCATGTGGGAACCATCAGCTCCATCATTCCACCATGGCCTCCATATTTTTCTTTCTTTTCATTTTAAGTTAGATAGAACATTCGCAAGCCAGAAGATAGAAGAGCTATGTATATATCTAAGTGAATTAGCCTAGTATTAAATGCCATGTTCTAGTCATACAATTGTGAACAACAGAAAAAAAAATCTTAGCATAGTCCAACCATCCCCAAACTTCTGCCTTTCAAATGCAGGGGACCACAACTCCTACCACTTCATGATAGCCTTCGGAAACTGGCTGGGGATGATGGGATTTGTGGTCTAAGGCATCCAGTGGAAATCAGGTTAAATTGAATGATCGTTACGTATCAGCCTACTTTTGTATCATAGAATAATATAATCAGTTCAGTCTATGATGTTCATTGGCTGGAATTGGGTTAGTGTATTATGTGAGTGTAACTATACTGGGCTAGGCAGCACGGGGCAGGAAGAAAAAGGAGACAGGCACAACAGGTGTGCAAGAAGTCAGGTATTGGAGAAACAGGCTATTTGAACTTGGCAGATTGTGGCTTCCTTCTCTTGACACATCTGCATCACTCCAGGAAAGGTATAACTACCTGCTAGCATAGTGTCCCAAAAGAATTCTGGCCTTAAGCTGGATCTTATGAGTGTAAACCTTTAGGTTTCTGTTATTTCTTTTCCAGTGTGGACCCCACTTATTTTATTTCATTTCATTTTTTTTAATTATATGGACAAAACCCTCCCAAGATGGCTCTCCTCAAAACCATGACAACTTTACATAATTCATTGGACCTGCCTGTGTGACAGTTTTGGTATTTGCAATTGCTGTTTTGTAGTATATGGAGTTTTTTTTCCTGACATGTCTGAACATTGTCTGGAAACAACAGTGTCTTGTAAGGTGGGCTATATAATTTCCTAATTATATAAATATCAGTAAAAGTATAATCCCAAACATCAAGTTTTAAAACAGCAACAGTTAAAACACTTCAGAACACCAGCTGGATTATTTAAATATGTCTTCATATTCTGTTTAAAAGTCTGGAAAATCCATAGGTACCTCCATGGAAATGGACAGGGGGCACCACCAAAAAGTCTCTGTCTCTAAGAGCCTGCCAAGATAATGGAATTTGAGGGGGCAGGGCATAAGTAGAGCTGTTGAGACTGATTTTAAATCTTGAGGAGGTTTTTTTTTTCTTTTGGATCCACATGATCTTCAACCTCAGCTACACCATTTGAGATTTAAAGAGCACCTCTGAGATTTTACATTGGGTCCAGAAACAAGCCGCCATTTACTACAGTACCTACAACTTATGTACATCTGATTGGCTGCATTTTGTTACAGCTGGAGTTTCCAAACTTTCTTTAAAGACAGCCTCATAAAAATCATATGATGAGTTCAGGGGAATCCTCAAATTGTGGTCTAGGTCTTTCAGTCTGTTTCCTGACCTAGATGTACCACTCCTTCCGAACAGCGACCCAAACTACATCCATTTTAGCTGGATTAACTCTCATCTGTTCCAGAATTCCACAGTCTTTCTAGAATTGACAAGCAGAAATGAGAGGTAGGGTTGTGAGCATAGTTATGACACATTAGCTGAGGCACATTAATAACTTCTCCTAGTGGTTTAATGTAGATGCAGTTCACAGGTTTGAAAAGCTACTTTTTTGGACTACATCTCTTTGGACTAACAAACTCTCAGAATCTCCCATAAAAGCCACAGTGCAAAAAAGTAACTTCCTCCAGTTGTGACCAGTTAAACTGTTAGCTTTCCAGGGGTCAAGTGGTAAGTCTCTGTTCTCAAAGCAACTTGTTCACATTCCAGGCTGTGTAAACAGAAAATTATTCATCATAACATGACCAGATGATACACTGGCTGCATCTATTCTGATTCCATGGCATCCAGGTCAGCCTGGATGGCAATGATGTCAAATGCAAACTAGGCACAGTAGACACCCAAGGTTTCCACCACTTGCTTCTTCACTTTTTGTGAAAAGGACCTCTAACCATTCAAAAAGTCTCCGTAGGCTCTTATGGAGAAGATGCAACAGTAATGATAAAGTTAGCTCTCTTTGTCACCATTCCAATACAGACGAAACTCTAAAAATGGATCCTAGCTTATGTTCAGTTGTGATCACTGTGAATCTTTTGTTCTTTACTTTGATATGGTCAACCTTCCTGTTTCAAACTAAGCTGAAGTATTTCAACTATCCAATTAACTTCTCTCAGATCTGCTAAACTGTTGAGTGCTTCAAGTCAGCTCCAAATTATGGTGACCCTATCGTAGGGTTTTCTTGGCAAGATTTCTTTTTTTAGGGGAGATTTGCTCTTGCCTTCATTTGAGGCTGTGAGACTGTGACTTGCCCATGATTGTCTAGTGAAGAGTTGAACCCTGGTCTCCTGGAGTCCTAGTCCAATACTCAAACATCTATATCAACTCTAGCTCCTAAATCCTCAGTTTAAGCCCTTAGCACTCCACCTTTACAATTTGGCTAGGGGCTTTAAAAAGTATTTGCATGAGTGCATGCATGGCATGAGTCATCTGCTCCTTCTGCATATGAACTATTGGACAAACTTCCAAGAAATGGCTCCAGAGAATCCTCCGGATACTTCAGCCTCCAAGAGCAAATAATTGAAAATTGTCCCCCATATCTTGTGGATTTTAGAGGCAGAACACGGATTTTAAAAATGTACAAATTATTACCTACCCATGTTAACCATTTTTATTGGCTTTTTTACCTACTTAAATTTCCATTTTGTTCTCTAGGGTCATATAGAAAGCCAGATCTAGAGTCTATCCTGACAGTAGGGATGTAAAATTCTGCTGGTTTCATTCTCAGATGTGATAACAGAAATTGTCAAAAGTTTTCTCTCCCACTAGGTAAGATTGCTAGACTATTTTTTTTTTTTTTGCATGTTAGGTTTTGCTCCTTCCAAGACACATTTAATGAAAATTTCACTTACACACACACACTCACACTCACACAAACCCAACAGTTTTGTGCATTAACTATATTTTGTGTGGTGCAGTGGCACTTTCTTACTGAGGACAAGAACATTTGCAAATATTCACTAGTTGCCATTAAGTGTACTGACTAGTGGCTGAGAAGGAAACCTTAATTTGTACGCTGAAGCCCTCAAAACTAAACAAACTTAAAGTCTTCCATATTTCTTGGCTAGCTCAGGTGTTGAGATTTTCCAGTACCTAATGAAGTATGATATATTCGCTCTGTTCCCCGCTTAATTTGTTTGGGCCATGAATGCCCACTGGGTGGCACATAATAACAAGGCATAACAACAGCAGCAGCAGCAACAACAACAATCGTATAACAAATATTCTGCCTCAGAGAATTGGGGATTTAGATCTTTAAAACTGGTTGCCTTTAACAAAGAGAACACTTTCCCTCTGTGGGTAGGAATCCTGATCTTGGAATTACTGGCAAAATACTGAGAAGTATTAGCTTTCCCTAAGCATAGCTATGCTCTGAATTTAGCTAGGTTCAGTCTTTTACCATCTGCACTGCTGTAGAAAGAAGGTCTTGACAGGTGTTCTTCTGATGCACATTTATGCCCTTGTGGGATTGGAAAGGTTGAGTCTGTTACATGGCTAATTATGTCATCAATTTTATGCAGGAGTCAGATTGAAATTACTGTTAAATTTAAGAAGCTTTTGAATGAGCTAGTAGGATGTTTTATTTCTGTACATAGCAGGCATCAGATTGAAGCTTTTGCAACACGTTTTATGTACTTGGAGAGAATAAGATTGGAGAAATAACTGAATTAATATTTCCTGTTATAGTTTTAGCTGTATTTATGCTAGTCTATTACCATAATGAATCATGGAGAAATTTAGTAATTTAACTTGATCACAAAGCTTTAAAGAATATGAATTCATATTGAAATAGTGTCTGGGGGCAACTTCTAAGAAGTAATGTGCAGTGGCATCCTATATATAGTTACTTAACGGTAAGTCCTACAGTATTTGGTGGCTGTCATACATGGCAATTACGAAACAAAATCCCATTTCCCAAAGCAAAGATCCAGTCTGATGCTCTCTATCCAGCTGCAGAAAATACTCAAAGCCTTTTATTAAAAGAACCCCATAGATACATCTAAGCTTTGGACTAGCAAAGGAACTTCATGCTTGAAAAACCACTGCATGGTTGAATATGAGAAATGGCCCTGCTGGGTGGACTACATGGTACTTTTGTTTTGCTTTCTCTTACATCTTTCAGGTTTTGGGGAAGAAGTGGGGTGTGGAATCATGGTCTTTATTGTCACATCGAGTCCCACTGATGGCAGTGATGCGCCATGAAACCACCGCAGGTTGCAACTTTCCACTTGCTGTTGATCATTGTTCCAGATATGTTTGTCTGGGAAAGCGGCAGACTAAAAGGTCATTCAAAGGATTCTCTTTGTGATCCCTCACCCACTGTCTCTGTCCCTGGGAAAGGAACCGCTCATGTACACAGTGCAAACTTTTTACCCAGTGCTCTGAGAGTTGGACACATGCTGCTAGAGTTCTGCCAAATTGCCACTCCCTGGCGCCTTTCAGGAATTTCTCTGCCTTTCCTGAATACCAGTGATCCACAGCCCTCTCCTGAAGGAGAATAGCAACTGTAGCTAGAGCTTATGGTTAAAAATCTCTATTTAAAGCACTTGCGGCCTTTTCAAAACAGGAGGAAAGATATTGTGCTTTCGGATTTAGCTCAGCTTGCGTGCATTAAAGGATTTGCTTTGTTTCTGGGATCTTAGGCTTTTTTGCAGATAGGTTTGGGCTGGGACAGGCAAAGGAAGGCTTACACAGATATTTTGTGATCATTCATGATTTCCTCCCTGCTTATTTATCCCTGAAGGTCTATTAAAACTCAAATTAAACAAAACTCCTGCTGTTAAACTCAAATTAATGTGAATGGTTTGTAACTAGAACATAGCCTTTGAAAGCAAGGCAATTACATGAATTTTCCCCTCACCTAAGAAATTTCTTTCTAAAAAAATAATATTTTATTTCTGTAAAGCCCGTTCCCTCCATCTCTGGTTTGTTTTAATGCTTTGATTGCTTAAATATTTCCAAAGAAGAAAAACTTTAATAGCCTGCTAAATTGGGGATGCCTATGTATCCCGGGCAGGCAGTGGATTAAATTATTGTGGCTGTCTCCTATGCCTCTTTCTTGTTAATCTTCCAGATAAAATGAACTCTGGAGTGAAAGTCATTAATCATGAGCTCTTAATACCACACACTTCAAAAGAGGTACATACCCTGGCAGACTACTCTGTTGCTGTCTCTGAAGCCAATGTGTGAAACACTAAGGACATCTAGTGGGGAAAGAGCAATAGGAAAGACATCCGTTTGTGAAAATCTTTCTTCTCTTCCCATTCTCCCCTTTTTCGTTCCCTTACAACTAGTCTATTTAGTGTCTTGAAGTAGACTGTGCTGAAATACTGGCTTTGCTCTTTTCTGCTAGCAAAGAGAAAAGCTTTCATCTAAAGCCATCCAAGGCGGCACACAAAGCTGAAGCCAGCACCTGGTATCTTTAGGAATTTCCCTGAGACTGGTAAAGCCCACTGATAGTATATACCCTGGCCTCCCCTAACTTTTGATTTTCCTAAGCACTCTGAGCAGAACTAGGCAGCTAGACCTAGCCACCCTTTTGGTTTTTCACAGTAACTTCAACCTAATTTCACTTCGGCATATTCTGGAAAATTGACAGGGTGGTTTTCTTAGAATGGTGTGGTCTGAGTGTGGGACTATGGTCATTTCTGTACCTTATCCTTCTCCGTCATCATCCTGTCATGATGGAATGCAACCCAAACACTCCTCTCCACACCCAGCTGGCAGCTTGTGGAAGGGTAGCAGAAAAGACACATGCCTTCCTTCCTTCCGCAGTGCAGCTGGCCACTTCCAACACTGCACTGGGAAAGGAAGCACCTAGATCATGCTTCTTCACTTTCTCCATGGCCGAAGGCAATGGGAACGTCACGTGATCAGGGGCCATTACTGGATTTTTTCCAGTAATGGAATATCCAACAATTGTGATGGCCAGGGATGCGTTGGCAATGGGACCACGATGATGTGCAAAAGCACGACTTGTGGATCAGCAGCAATGTGCACATTGCGGGACAGCAACGTCATGTAGAAATGGCCTATGACTGTGGAGACTAGGGTTTGATTCCCTGTTCAGCAATGGAAACATATTGGGTGACCTTTTATGCATCACATATTCTCAGCCCCAGAAAAGCCCATGATAGGTTCTCCTTAGGGTCACCATGAGTCAGAAACAACAATAACAACAACAAAGGTATTCCTAGACAGTTTATATAATGGTGAGGGATCATAATTGTTGTAGCCCAACAATGTCTGGAGGCTTCCATATTTCCCTACTTTAGGACATTTCAGGAAAATAATAGAGTAGCTTGACCCAGCCACCCAATGTTGCTTTGAGCACTGCCACTGGAACTAGGTGAGCCCACCATGGCTGACTGACAAAGGAGAGGAGGTCACTAGATGACCTCTCAAACCTGGAATCTGCTTTTCCTCTCCACTGCCTTAGTTATAAACAACAAGCCTATTGTCTTGTTAAGAGCCAAGATAACAAAGTAAATTGAAAATGAATTTTTACTATCAAAGACCAGTGCTGGTTAGGGTGTTCTCATAAAATCCTTTACATTTTCCATCACTTAGAGAGGAGCTGAGAAAAGTTACATCCAGTGAAGGCCACAAAAAGATATAATAATCCCATCTGTATAGCCAATAAGGGTTGATTCATGTATTTTACCATCCCACAAGGCAATTTTGTGGTGAGATAAGCCATATGGAGAATGGAGATGATGTCCATAGCTTCAGAAAACACTGGTTTCTCTGCTAAACACTCCTTTTCCTGTACAGTTTGGGTAACATAAAACTATTATGTTGGAGGGATTTTTTTAATACTGGTGGTAGTGAACTTTCTAGGTTGCCAACATATTTTGAATATTTGCTTCAAGAGCTTTTCAAGAGGTCTGCTATATGATGATTAGAGTTGCCAGAGTGAATACTGGAGAGGGCTCTAGTACCTTTAATTCTTATGTAGGAGAAGGAATTTTGGCAGGGTGTGTGACAAGTTTTCAAAAAACAAAACAAAACAAAACAAAAAAACATTAAAGATACAGTCTTCTCCAGTCTTCATTCTGGCAACCTTAGAAGAATCCATTTTTGCTATATTTTCTATGGCCCAGTATCTGTAAAGACATATTGAAAAACTTATTTGAGTAAAGATGTCACTGCAGGATTCTTGTTGTTGTGTGCCTTCAAGCTGTTTCCGACTTATGGTGACTCTAAGGCGACCGTATCACAGGGGTTTCTTGGGAAGATTTGTTCAGATGTGGTTTGCCTTTGCCTTATTCTGAGCCTGAGAGAGTGTGACTTATCCAAGTTCACTCAGTGGGCTTCCATGGTGGAGCAGGGATTCAAACCCTGGTCTCCAGAGCCTAGTGTAACACCCAAACCACTACAGCATGCTGACTCTATTTTGGAATCCATAATCTTTTGGGAGGGAGTCAGAAACATAGTGGATTGGTTTCCTTACCGTCACTCTTCAGAGCCAGTGTCATATAGTGTTTTGAGTGCTGCATTAGGAAATCAAGGTTGAAATTGCCACCCAGCTGTGGAAACTCACTGAGTGACCTTGGGCAAATCACACTCTCTCAGTGTTAGAGGAGAGTGATTACAAACCACCTCTGAATCAATTTTGCCAAGAAAACCCTAGGATAAGATTGCCCTAAGTTGGAGTCTGCTTGAAGGCATTCAACAACAACAACACTCACTCTGAAGATACATTGCAATTTCCACTGTTTTTCAAAAGTAAACGTTGCTCTGGGCATGTACAAATAGCAGGACTTTGATGTAAATCTCCTTTGTAGTGAAATCTCTTTGCTTCTTTCCCAGAATCAAGTGTTGGTAGAAAAAACAGTGAAAACAGAATTGAGCAGCATTCCTCCACTGCTCGTTCCACTGAAGCTAGTGCTTCAAAAGGTGCCTCTGACAGTGGTTGTTGTTTTAAAGAAAACCCCATGCAAAGGATCCACCTGGCTTCATGTAATACAGTTTGAGCAAAGCTTGGGAAAGTTATTGGTCTGGACCAAACCTTCTTTCTGAAGGTTTCTGAAATTTCTGAAACATGAATGCTGAAGCTAGATTTTTCACAAAAAGTGAGAAATCATCAAACAAAATAGATTGTAGTTTATGATAGATTGCTTGTTAATGTGTGGTCCATGCTGAGAAGATTCTGGCCATAGGCCATGTCAATTTGCCTTGACTGTTGGTCTGTGTGAACTGACAGAAGGACCAAAGATGCACTCAGCACTTCCACACAGCTACATGCTAGAGATGTTTGACAACTGCTCAAATTTATCTTTCATGGGAGTTTGTTTGTTATTACCAAGGAGGGGTAAACCCTCTTGGCTTAATTTCTAATTAATCAACTTTTCCTGACCTCAGTCAGAATATTCTTGATGCATTGTATGGAATGAGGGTAGATGGGTCTCTAAACTTTTTGCAAGAAAATCCAGGGATGGGGAAACAAGACATGAGGGTGTTACCCTCAGCTTTTCTTGCCAGCTTTTCACTTATCAAAAAGGCAGAATCTATGTACTTTTTGTAGGTTACCAACATATGCTCTGCACTGAAGGAAAAAAACATACAGAACTGAGTATGAAAAATCCGCAATTGGCAAATTGCAGTCTTCCCAATGATGTTGGACTGTAACTCCCATAAGCCCTGGCCTGCATAGTTAATGATGAATAATGCAGAGAATGGTAGTCTAGTAACATCTGGGAGGTTGTGCTTTGCCCACTTCTGAGGAGAATGAAAGTGAAACACAAGAACAACCCGAGAATGGTGTCTTTCCAACATTGTAATACAGTGAAAAATTTAATTCCAACACTAAAGCTAAATTCTGATACTAGAATTTTCTTCTTTGTTTACTTTCTGTCCTAGGCATACCTTTCTAAGGTAGCACAATAATGGTAGTAGGGGAGGACAGGTGCCAGAGAAAGGGGATTTCAGACAGTGGAGGCCCTCAAAGCCTAACTCATCCAAAGAATGAATGTAATTGACAGGTTTTGAAGATTACAACTCACATAGAACACAGAAGAACAACGCTTCTGATTATGTCCAGGAATTTTGAAAGATAAAACCTACAAGGCCTTCCTTGTCACCAGAGATCTCCTATGGATACCTTCCTCCTCTGGATACCTTACAATTTGTTGATATCTTTCTTAAACTGTAGTGACCAGAACTGGAAATGGTACTGTAGATGAGGCCTAACTAAAATAGACAGAGCAGTAACATTATCTCTCTTGATCTTGACATTATAAGCTGCTGTTTGAGCCTAGAACTGCATTGGAAGGTTGCAGTGAAGAGAGGGAACATGGTCACAGGAGGTCTGGCTATCAGGGATTTCAGTGTGATAATATATGGTGAGTTAGGAATTATTTTCTTTCTAGCTAGAAGGGATGATACACAATCATATCATGTCATTCTCATAGAGGCAGACGTACTTTTTCTCCTATACAATGTTCAGGGGAGAGACAGTACCCCATTATATCTCATAGTTTTCAGAGGTGAATGTAGTCCTATTTGAATATATTCTTAGCAGTAACAATTGAGCCTTCCAACAACAGTGGTGTTTGGAGCAAGGGTAAGTGGTGGCTTCCTGTACAGCTTGGGTCCAAGTCATCCGAAAGACTGTCTCTCCCCTTACGGCCCTGCTCAGGTTTTAGGATTTGCAGGAGAGGTCTTTCTCTCACTCTTAACAGATTAAGAGGTACATTTCGTAGCGACCCAGGAGAGAGATGTGCCAGTGGTTGTTTCTAGGCTGTGGAATGCTCTTCCCAAGGAAATTCAGTTAGCCCCCTCCCTGTTGTCCTTTGCCAAGAAACAAAAAACTTTTTTTTGTCAGGCAGGCCTCCAGTAACTGTGTCGAAAAGAAAATGCTGGATTCTGAAATTTTTAAAATTAAGTGTAGCTGCATGAATTACCATGCAGCCCATTTTGGGCGGTGGCATGGGTCCTGCATCCGGGACTGCAGTTTAGCAAGACTGGGACAAGGAGATTTTGGGCGTTAGGAGTGCAAGGGGAGGTGGGTGTGCCAAACGGCAGGTGCACACATCCTATGCACTCCATGGCGGGCAGGCGGCCTTCGTGCCTGCCACCAGGCTGTCCTGTCCTGGCGGGTTTTTGGCTCATTGGCCAACAGGCAAGTTGGTCAATGCCTGGATCCTGACCCACGCACATGTCAACCCTGGCACAGCTGTAACCAATAAAGTTGTGGCCTTATTTTCCCAAAGTTCTCTCTGTGTGTTATCATTTCTGGTTCATTCTTGACCCTTGGCACACAATCGTTTTTTTTTTCCATGAGAGTTTTAATAGATATTTTAAATAATGTGTAATTTGTTATTTGTAACTTTGTTTCATTGAGATGTTTTAATAACTTGTAAGCTGCCCTGTGTTCCACCTTGGGAAGAAAGTGGGATATAAAATATATAAACAGATGCCAGTGGGTAAATGAATTTGCTCTGGGTTTTAGTCCAAACTGGAAAGCAAGGATGGGCAAAGTGCAGTGCTGGGGTGACATGCTATTCCCCAAACCTATTTTTGCAGTCCTCAACACCTCAGAGACTCACTCTTCCTTTTTCAGCATTCCTACAGGTCTTCAGGAGCAGTGATTTATCATTTACATATGTCACACTCCCCTTCCCCCACTGTTTAACATAAAAATATCATTTTCTTTTTCAAAATCAGATGTACACTTCCAATGACCTGTGATTTTTTGTCTTTCTTTTTTTGGCATTCTGTGTGGCCTTGTGGAGAATCTTGGGAAAGAAAACTGGTTCTCAGATCTTCAAGGGTCTGATACTATTTTGGGGTTAAGGGTCTGTAGCCTGGAGACCTTTACAGTTCAACTAAAACATGGAGCAGATTAACCACTTCATTGACTTGGAAACCAACAGTGGTTTGGAAAGTTTACTATGTCAAAGAAAATCTTTTCCTTCCTTCCTTCCTTCCTTCCTTCCTTCCTTCCTTCCTTCCTTCCTTCCTTCCTTCCTTCCTTCCTTCCTTCCTTCCTTTCTTTCTTTCTTTCTTTCTTTCTTTCTTTCTTTCTTTCTTTCACAGTGCTCTTGAACCAGCTTCCAACACTGAATTATCAAAGCAGCTTCCTTTCTAAACATAATGGCTAGGAACAAATCCTATCCTTCTGATAGCACAAATACTGTGACATAAGCAGAAGCATTAACCTAGGCACAAGGCGGGAAATCCAACTTTTAAGAGAGCATCCCCCCCCCCAAAAGCCCCAAAATATACCTACGAGGAAACATTTCAATTAGAGACAATGAAAATTATACAGGCAGCTGATGCGGACTACCTTGTCCAGCAGGGCAATTTAACCTGCTAATATATGCTTATGACCTCCCTTGTGTGACTGGACAATTCAGCAAAACTCTGTTTCTCTCTGTTAGTGGAACAGTGGATCTAGGCCAATTTTTTTCAAAGCTATGGATTGCATCTAAATTTTTTGAGGCATATGAAATCCAAACTGTGGTTATGTTTAGATCCTCACTTTAGCTGAGGAACTGTGGAATGAATCAGATCAAACTGAAATATGCAAAAACTTGTGTCCTTCAAGCAATCAAGGATTCAGTCACTATTTTGGCAAATAATTCTGCATGTATGCCTCAACCTACAAGTGACATAATCAGAGTTCTGTGGAAAAAAATCTCTTTCTCTCCTTTGTCTCCACCCCGCATTATTTTTCTCCCCTATACACTGTTGTTTACTTTCCCCAATTTCTCCCACACATAACTGCCCCTCTCATGAAAACAAACTGCAACTCAGGATTAATAACATAATTGAATATGTGCTTTCTCTGTACAGTGGGGCTTACTCCCTTCTAGCTATGCCCAAGATCACAGCTTTATTTGTTTACATTGCTTTCCTCATGTTCTCTCTGGGAATGAAATGGAAGAGAAGTGGCCACTGGATCCACCCCATCTATTTGTAAGCAATTGGAGTTATTGTCATGAAAGAGGCATTTACTGTTTGATCTCATACTGGCGATCTTGAGAGCAGCCACTGAAAAGAGCAAATGGCTTTTTTGTTTTGTTTTGTTTTGCAAAGATGGGGAAAAACCTGAATGCCAGATGGTTTGACCAGCAGGAAAAGTGTACTTTCAGTATCTCTTTTTTCCTACCAGAGAAAATACACAGTGGGCAAATGTGTCAAATCTGTGCACAGTTACATAGCAGCCCATGTTTTGCTGGAGGATTTACCAATCATATCCTCTCTCACAGTGACCCAACTAGCACTGGTAACAAGCATGGGAGGAAATTCACCCAGATGCTTGGTCATCACTGGATAGGTCAAACAGTTATGTCTGCCGAGTAAAAATATTAACAGTGCTTAATAACTAACATTTTCAGTATTTAATTACATGGAATGTTACTTTTCGAAACATGCTTCTTACCAGTGTTAAGTTTTGAGTAAACCTGTGTAGGTGCAGGATGAGGTGCTGGGCTAGGAAACATGAGGCCCTACAGATGTTGTAGCACTACAGCTCCTAAAACCAGTGACTGTTGACTATGCTGACTAAAACCACTGGGCGCTGCTGTCCAGTAACATCTGGAGGGCCACATGGTTCCCATTACTGCTGTAACTGTAGCTGTAGCTGAGTGTTCTTTTACTGCACAATTAAGGCCATTTCTGCACTAGACTGTTATAGTACTATTATTCCACTTTCAACATCCTATGGAATCCTGAGGTTTGCAGTTTAGGGAGGGGCCGGCTGGCCCCTCCCTAAACTGCAAACCCCAGGATTTTATAGGGTGTTGAAAGTGGAATAGCAGCACTATAACAGTCTAATGTGGAAATAGCCTAACATTCCGCAAACAGGTGTAAGGGTGTGCTGACTAAACACACCCCATGAAGCACCTTCCTCTTGTTTTCAGCCCCACATAATTAGATTCTGCAGGTAGTCTTGATCAATAGGAGGTAGCTTCCTGTTCAGGTGTTCAGTCTTCAACTCACAGGGAGTTGAATAACAAGGAAACAAAGCTTGGAAGCATTAGGTTATTAGACCACATATCCTAGGGCATTTCTGCACTATACTGTTATAGTGCTATTATTCTACTTTCAACATCCTATGTAATCCTAGGGTTTGCAGTTTAGGGTGGAGCATTTAGAATTTTCAGCCAGAGAGCTCTTTGGCCTCAATAAACTGCAAACCCTAAAATTCCACAAGATGTTGAAAGTGGAATAATAGCACTAAAAGAGTGTAGTGTGGAAATTGCCCTAGACCCCCCGGCCCATTGGATATTCTAGGATTTGCAGTAAAAGTAAGTATGATCTGTAGCTCTGCAAGACACAGCCACCTTTTGCACCAACTTTGGTCTTTTAAAAAAAGCTAAAACTAACTTCAATCTGTTTTTCAATGAATGCTGGGACCAATGCACATACATCACTTAGTGATGTCCAGTGCACATGAGTGCACATTGGTCCTGATGCATATCAGGTGCTGTTGCCAATGTCTCTTTATACATCTTTGCAATTCAATAAAGGGTTTTCTTAGCGCTTCTGCTTTGTAACTAGGTATATGTAAAGTTCCATAATATAACAGGTCATATAGGATTCTGGCAAAATAAGTAAATAAATAAGGGAAGGCTCTCCCTTCTCTCATCAGGTGAAGAAAGAGAATGCCCAGTTAGTGCTGATATCCTTTGTCATGTGCCATAAACAAATAAATGCAATGTGCCAACCATTTCTGGCTCTTTTCTTCCAGGCCGATGCCTGTGCTGTTCTTTGGTGAGGCTTCCCCTCTGTAAGCTCAGGAGGGTTAAATGGAACATGAAAAATATTGTTGAAGTAGTGAGAATTTCATATAATTCATTTTTGAATTAAGAATGAAGCACAAATAAATACAGCATGTAATCACTTTGCTCAGCATCTGTTAAAAATTGATAACATGGGACGTAATTCACAATGTCAACCAATGTAAGCTGCCTTTCCAAACCATTTGTGCCAAAGGCCTTGACAGGCCTTGTTCACAATTTGCATAGCATTGAAAGCAAGAGATGGGAGAAGGATATGACTTGCATAATAAATCTATCACAAAGAGTGAAGGTAGGCAAAATAAACAAATCAACCAGATGAATGCTAATTATCTATCAGTGCAATCTTGAAACATCCAATATTCAGAACAAATCAGTCATTTCACTGACCACCTATTCTAGTTCTAAGCATCAGCTTTATGGAATTGATACGCGCTCCCGAAAGGTAGCGCCTAAACAAATATTATTCTAGTTTAATTGGATTGAAATTTACTAATGCAAATTCTGATATCTCTAATTCCTTGTCTTTCCTTTTTATGGTAATAACTCTCTAATGGCATAAACCTATGAAGGGCTTTTTTTTTCTGGGGTGGGGGGAGACACACTGAAGATTTTTAACTAGCAGCTTTACAGGGGGGCAAAAAGGAGCAAAGAAGATTTAGTGGTGAAAAGAGCAAATAAATAGGTGCTCCAAGATTAAAAAGAGGGTAGAAGTGCGTGCTGAGCTGTTGAAAGGCCTCTCTGTGTTTAAAGAAAAATATTGTTTGGTGCTTTCACCAGTGCATGATCAAAATAAGAGGTACAAATTAGTTCATGGCTGCTGAAGCTACAAAACATCATGCAGAGAGCTGTCTTTGGGAACGTTTTAATGAGGAGAAGAGGTCATCAGACTGTGACATTGCTTTTCAGAATTCTTCAAGAACAACACAGACTTCCTGTTCCAAATGTGGTAAAGAATAAAACAACCTTAGTAGTAATCGTACAACTTTTGAACTGTGTTCCTTGGAAATACAGTACAGTGCTCATTTTGTAGCTTTAGTTAGCTATCTCAAAGGCACTCTGCCATATTTTTCCATGTGCCCTTATTTCAAAAGTACAGTGGAATGGCTCCGACGAGGCTATATTTATAAAATAAAGTTTTATTCAGTTCTTCTCCCAAAGTGATTTTAATGTTTTTCATTGCTCTAGCTGAGACGGTACACTGTGGCTGTCTTCATTAACATTTACTGTCAGGGCAAATTTAAAAAAAAAATCAAAAAATAATTCCAGGATTACCAAAAGCTGTTTGAAAGAAACACCAAAGTGACCTTGAAATTAAATTCACTACAATTTTAGTTTTGCAGCATTTTTTTTAAAAAATATGATTTTACAATGTATAAGGGGAGCTAATGGCATTCTGGGTCAAATGCCCAATGCCCAAGTGTAAGTCCCAAATAGAGAGTCATTGTTCAAATGCGTAATACCGACCAGAAGTATTTACCCCGGAATTTCATGCTGTATATAATAAATATAGGTATTGAATAATTCAGTCAATAATAGTAGTAGTAATTGATGATGGTTATGATGATCGACATGGATTTGGTAGCTGCCAGAAAGCATTAATGAAACATATAAATATTATTTGCTTCCTGGAAGCAGCTGCAGTTTTTGAAATTATAAAATTTGCAATCTGAATTAAAGTAATAGAAAGGGAGCGTGTGATTACGAATGTTCATGTTTTTGCTCCTGGGGACACCTGTTCTGAAATTTGTCTTAGAGTACTTTTGTCAATGCAGGGTGAGGAACTGTGAGATAATTTTGACTTTTATGAGACATAGAGTGCCCCCACAAGCACAATTATTTGAGGCAAAGGTGTGCTGCAAATGGATAAGAGGTAAGCAGGCTCTTTGATTTTCTAGAGGCCATACAACCATTGAATGGGGGCAGGTAGACCCGTTCAGCCTATGTACATTGTCAATGTGGATTTCAAAGACGTTTCCTTGGTGCCCACATGGTTACCATGTTGTCCTGTTGCTGCCATCCCTGCTGTGAAGGTCAGTTCCTGCCTTGTCAGAAGCAGTTCTCTAAGTCAAGGGAAGACCTTCCAGCATAAAGCACCTCAAAAGAAATATTGCATCAACAAAGGCTCTACTCAGCTTCAGTTTGGCAGCTTCAGGATATTGTTTCCCCATCGCCTCTTGTCTTGCCATCAGGGCCCCAATCCAATGCATGATTCCTCCTCCCAGGTAAGGTCTGACAGCTGATTCACTGCCAGACTGGCCCTCCAATTCTGGACCTGGTACTATCATTCTTGTTCTAGTATACAAAATAAATGTTGTCAGAGTATGTTTTATTTTGACTGAAACCCTATTAACTTGAGATCAGCTGTGAGACTTGAAAAGGATTTTTTTAATAGGCATACTCTGAGTTTGTAAGAAGGCTGGGATACACATTTTAAAATGTTTCTGTTTCTACACTTGTAGAACAATGGATTGATATCTCTGAGGCTGTTTTAGTATTTTATTTCATATCAGATTGTTTGTGATGGTTTCATTTTAATTTCCTTTGTAGTACATTAGATTAGGTCCAGGGTGAGACTGTACTGCAGGCAAGCAGTAGAGTGGCCATCATGGCTGAGGGACATTGCCCCACACTCTAAAGAGAAACTCTGGATGAGATAGCTTAAGCCACTGCCATGCCCACCAGCTTCCTCTTGCCTAATGCCTTCAAGTCTGCCTTGGATGGATATGTTGGTGGCAAAGCTCAAATATAGAGAGAAGATGGAGATGGTCTCCAATGAAATGCCTCTGTTTGGACTGTTCCAGCTTATTGATGCTGTAGAAATAAACTAGGGAGTCGAGAGAAGCACAACTGCTGATGCTGGCTTGCCCATTACAGTGAATAGGATGCAGATCAAGGGAAGTAACAGTACCATGTTATTTTGCTTTGGTCAAATCTCAGTTGGAATGCTGTGTCCAGTTCTGGGCACTACAGTTCAAAAAGGAAATGAGAAACTGGAATGTGTTCAGAGGAGGGTAACCAAGATGGTCTGGAAACCAAGCCCTATGAGGAATGGCTTAAAGACTTGAGTGTGTTTAGCTTGGAGAAGAGAAGAATGAGAGATGATAGGATAGCCATCTTTAAATATATGAAGGGATGTTATGTAGATGATGGAGCAAGTTTTTTTTCTTTTTTGCTTCTGAACCAATGGATTCAAGAAAAGAGATTTCACCCAAATAATAGGAAGAACTTTCTTTCTTTGGAGGTCTTTAAATAGAAGCTGGTGAGAGCTGGTGAGTCACCTTTGGGGAGTGCTTTAGTTGTGTATTCCTAGTCACCACTGCTTCTGCCTTTCCTACTAACCCATATTTGTGCAAGCAGGAATGTAGACAAGGCATCATTTGCAGTACTGTGGGCAGGCAGGTTCAACAAGCAAGAAAAGAACTTGATAAGAGAATTAATAGTAAAGGTTTCAGCAAGAAGAACTTAAAGAATTCCAGAAGGTATAGTGAAATGGTATTTGATGATTTTGCTAGAAGAGACTCTACTGCATAGGACAAAATGCAGCCTTCTGATCAATGTTACTAAACTACTACTTCCAGCAACTTTTGTCAGTATAGTTAATGATGATGAATTCTGGGAGCTGCAATCTAACAACATCTGGAGGGCTAGACTTTGTCACTCCTGCTGTCTTGTGCTCTTTTGGGTAGTACCCAGTGTGGTCAAGGAAATGGTGCACTCAGTTAATTAGTCCATACATAGTATTAAGTACACAGTGGAGATTAGTGGCTCTCTTGTGAGTGTAGTGTTGAATCGATCCTGGGGTTTAGTCTGAACTTTAATGAAGCTATCTAAGCTGCTGAACATATTTTGGGGAGTTGTCAACTGGAGTTGTCAAAACAACCAGATGAAATGTTAGAATATTTGAAAAAAAAAATATTTTGGAAGAATTTCTCCCACTTGGAGAAATGAAGCATTTTTCTGTATGGAATTCTTTGGAACAGAAGATCTGCAAGTTTCACAGGAAAGTAAATTATTTTGAACTCAGTAAAAGCAAGTCAATTTTCTCTCTCTCTTTTTTTAAAAAAGGATAGACAAGAGAATTAAAATTAATCAATTTTTCAATTCCTCATGGGTCAGTTTTAGATATGTTATAAACAGATTGTTTATAACTAATACCTACCTGGACTTACATGGCAAACAATGTTGTGGGGGAAGGTAGGACTTTGATACCCTCTATGGGAGGGTACTTTGCATCTGGCACAGGGTACCAGAATTTTGCAAGTGATTGGGGCAGAGTCATAGGCTATTTAAGTTCTGTCCCCCCTCCACATGCCTTTTTGGATCATCACAGTGTGGCCCACCTTCTCACCCTCAATGCAATGTGAAATTTGTCTGGTTATCTTGGAACTGGGTAGGATTTGCCCCCCTTTCACCTGTTTTTTTTCCTACCCCATACTGTATCTATGCAACTTTGACAATTGGCTTTGGGTGGTTTCATTAAATAGGCTTTCATCTGTCAGGTAGCAGACAGAGAATATAAATCTTTGGTGATCATCTTTGGCATCCTCTTCATGTAGGGTAGGACTCTGAAACCTCCCCTTATAGGGTTCCGGGGCCTGGGGGTTGAGGAAGGAGGCTACCTTTGAGGTTAACTTGGGATCTGGGTTCTCATTTGTAGAGTGCTGAGGCTCAAGTGGGAATCCCCTGGGTTACCTTCCAATTACAGCTGGTCAGGGAGCAACCAATAGTACTTTGGATTGTCCTTGGGGCTGAGGTATTTTGCCCAAGGGAATGCTGGGGAGATTGTCAAGGAGCTGACACCTGAGCCTGACCTAGACCCACATCAGTTTGCTTCCCACTCTTGCTTCATTTTCAGGCTAACACAACTTAAATAGGTTAGGTCAAATGAAGTGGCCCTTATTTAACTCAATCTTCTGTGCCTGGTCTTGTTATTCCATGGTGAGTTATCAATATATTTTTATAACTCATTATTAATATTGATCTTTCACCATAACCTGAAAAGAAACAAAAATTGTTATTTAAAATAATGTAAAGAAGCAATAAAGGTTACATTTAGAATTTATATTAGAATTAGAATTCAAATTTGAATTCATGTTTAAATATGAAATTAACTTACACAAAGTACATACATACATATATACACTTTATAGACTGGTTTCATTTTGAAATATGAATTCTAAAATTTTATTTCAGTTTGAGCAAAAATGCTTAATAATGTTTTAGTAAATTATATTAAAATATGAAAAAAATTAGTCTCTTTGATTTACAGAGGTAGTCATTATGAATAATGGTTCAGTCTGGACAAATTCTACTTTTCCTGTTTCTAGATGCTGACAAAGCATTTGATTGAATGGAGTGGCAATATTTATTTCAGGCATCGGAATTTTGATAAGAGATAAAATTTTAACATTTGAATAAGAAAAATGTATAATACATATACAGATAAAACCTTAATTATTGCATGGCTTAGATTTTCTATTCCATTAATGTGAGGACCAAGATAAATAAGTCAATTCTTCTGTTGGCTTTCTTTACCTAGGCCCTTTCCACACCTTACCTTTTTCCTGCACTGGGGTGCAGGGATCGCGCGAGCACCCTCCTGCAAGAGGCTCTTGCATCCCTGCTGCTTCAGCTCCGCATGAGCTGCCTGCTTGCGCTACAGCTCTGCCTCTTCCTTCCACAGTGCAGTCTGGGAGTTTCCCAGGCTGTGCTGGAGCAGGAAGCACGACCGGCACAGCTCTGGAGGCTCCGCACGCCAGGTAAGTTCATGCGGGGCCCGGGAGCAATGTGCGATTGTGCACCATTTTCGGCTTCCAGCCAAAAATGAAAAGGTGTGCGATCGGCGCCTGCCGGCCCCTGGAGTGTCATGCGATTGTGAGTGCGTCATGCAGATCGCTCCTCACAATCGAGCGATGCTCCAGGCTCCCTTTCGCATGGCAAATGCCATGCGGAAAGGGCCCTGGTCAAGCATCTAAAGCCATATCCAGCCTTGTTCAGTATAAAGACTGTATTTTCACTCTGTTGCACAGACAAAAGAAGCTGTTAACTTTGAGCAGGACAGAGATCTGAGTTTACAATGGGGTTTTATATTTTCAAAATGGAGAAATTTAACCTATATTGCTTTTTTCCTGCTCCTAGCAAGCTTAGGGGCTACTGTGGATGAAAAGTAATGATACTATACCACTCAAGGAGTCCCATTTGAGACTCCGTAGGCCCTTTCTCCTAATTATGTTTCAAAACAGCATCCATTACTTTAAGATCAAGCCTTTACCCCATATTTCTCCTTCTGACCACTTTTTTTAAGCTTCTTGCTTGATGTAGAGACCTGAACGTCTTGGAAGCTTACACACATTTTTGTGCCCTTTTGGTTGACATAACAATGGTATTTGCTAGAATCTGACAATGATTAAGTTAAAATGCCCTAATATGCACATGACATCACCACAGCATCAAAACATCTAATTCTGCCAGATGGGGTTAATACACTGCATTAATATGTTCAGTTGGCTTAAAATATACATCAGAGATGTTAGAAGATTCTCAACTGCCCTCTCATTAGTATGATTAACAAGAATATTGATTAACTGCTTCTACTGACCAATTATATGAATAACCTCTGTTTTGTTAATGCCTGTATGAAACTATTATTGCTGAAATCAGGAGTACATTTGTTACATCAGTGATAGACTTGTTTGTGAACATTATGATAGTTACAGATAGTTACACACTGCTCTGTTCTTCCAAACAGCTGATGGAAGAGTTAGATAAGAAATAACAAGTAGTCAGTTTTAAATGAAATATTAATCTTGCTGATGTATGTTTTATTCTGCTTTCCTAATCAAGAAAATAGTATAAAAAGGTGAAGCTTGAAGAATAAAGTTATCCTTCTGGATCACTACTGCTAGTAGGTTGGACTGAAGGCAGTTCTGATTATGAGCTGGATCCCTTGGCCGAAGAAACTCTTTTCTTTGTTTAATTGTATTGCATACTTTGCATTCTGTGTTGCTGCCTCACTTCCTACCTGGTTTCAGAGCTCATTCCAGCTCCATGTCCAACCCATTTGGATACTGTGGGTACGAGATTTTGACCCACTCAGTGCAGCCTAACTTTAAACAAGGTTAAATTAAATTATCTTTAAATATTTCAGGATCAGGTCAAAGAAAAAATTAGAAGAACTTGCTTTTATTTTCCTTTGTATTTTACTGTTTTATAAAGAAGTTCAAAAGTCATGAATTGTCTCCCAGAGATGATAAAGAGTATTTGTTAGATCTGTGGTGCCCTTAACTGGATGAAAAGAGATGGGATACAGAGAATCAACTCAATTAATTCCAAGACAGAAAATGAAAACATCAGTTAAATATACAAAGAACATAATCTTTGATTTCATTTACAAAACAAGTTTTATGCAAATAACAAGGGTAGATGATTCTAGCAATGGGAATAGCTTTGTTAGTATTATTTACATGCAAATACTACTCCCAGCTAGTGTAGATTTGCTGAATCATTTCCCTAATGGGAAGCTGAAACATTGGTGTAGCCCATTGATTCAGTAAGTCAGCTATGTCTGGAACTAGTGATTGGAGTTAGGCCTATAGATTTTAAGGCACTGATGTTGGGATTAGGCTGGATTTCAAGAAACAAGCTGTTACCCTGTGTACTGGGGGTCCCGGGAGGGACACCAAAATGTGCTCAACTAAAGGTGGGGAAAATCAGCTCAGAGCACTGCTTAGCGTTACGAGAGGCAGGGTAACGTAGCGAGATCTTGACCCATATGTCTACGGGGTCGGGTCAAGTCAAGGAGCACACAGAAGTTGAAGCAATAAATGATGGATTATTAAACACAAGCAAAACAGTGTATGCAAGATAACTAAAGAAATAAAGGTTGGAGTGGGATTTTAGAGGAGTTGCTGATTTGGGTGATACTTCACCTGTCCTGAAGCCCGGAAAAATTGAGAGCGAGGCTGGGGTGCGATGTAGCTCAGCCCGTGGAGCTGAGGGGAGGCTCGCCAAGCAAAGCGGCAGCAAGGCGGGATGAAACTCGGGAGCAATCCAAGGAAGGTCTCGGAATCAAGGGTTTTTATAAGGAGAATGTGACTGCAGGCTATGCTGTACTTGAGGGAAAACAATAGATTTGGAGTTGGAGACAAAAACCTCTGAAAGGTCAGAATCTGAATGATTGAGTTATCGTAGCGGTTCTCAATAGAGTAGCCAGTATGCAAACGCAGAGTACTTGGGTATTGCATAGCTTACCCATCAAGCTGCCAGCGCGGGGCAGAGGATCTTTTGTAGGTTGCATGCATACCTAATTAGAGCACTTGCCTGGAGGTCTCCTAAAGCAGCGAGTCAGCTATTTTCTGGCCTGCCTATATTGTCTAGGAATATTACGGCGATTAACGACCAAACTTGGTGGCGTGCTTGTCTGGTGGCCTCGCAAGCACGTGGAAGGGAATAGAGAAGTGAAGCCGAATTATGATATCAAAAGGATATCTTTTAATATCCCCAAAGCTCGGACTAGCCAGGGCAGTAACAAAACTGCTGCAGATTTAAATCAATGGGTACATTCATGATTTCAATATTTTCAGATCAAACTTTTCTCATTGAAGAACTGAGAATAAAAAAAATGGCAGCTAACTCCTAGTGGAACAATTCTTGCAACTGGCGATGCATTTGCTATAGTCTCAAATCATTCAAATCTTAAAAGACGTTCAAAGAAAACAAGAGAATCTTATAGTTTGTTTGGGGTAAGATTCAGAATTTCTGGCTGAGAAAGGACATGGCAGGTAATATGTGAAGTAAATAGGCATTTTTATGTCATTACATCATTGAAAGAAGTCAGTTTCAAACACCACTGATGAAGACAATTTAAGCAAGACTATCTCCCCATATGAGATTGGCCAAATTTTACTATTCACAAGGGAGGGCTTTGTTTCAGCCATTGTCACACACACGTTTGATGAGAGCATGGGAGAGGTCCTTCTGAGTGGGTGCTCCCAGGCTATGGAATTACTTGCCATGGCAGACTAGGCTGTTCCCTTCTTTGCTTTCTTTCTGCTGGAAGGCAAAGATCTTTTTATTTAGGTATGGTTTGTGCTGTTACTAGCTGTTGCAGGAGGATCTTTTAAATGAGGTATTGTGTTTTTATCTTCATTGTTATGATTTAAATGCTTTTAAAATCATTCTGTATTAGTTTTTTGGGTTTTTTTTTCTTTTTTTGGTATTGATTCACACCTACTATTTGGAAGACACTTCTGGTGGTACATCTATGCCAATCTAGCTATCTGATGATGTAGCAGGAGAAAGGTCAATATTCTGACATTGCCCAAGCAGATATCAAAGGGAAGCCCACGAAAAGGACACAAACTCAATAGCATCTTCCAGAAGAATACAATGGATCGTCTAAAATTCTGGAAAAAGCGGACAAGGTGGCGTAGTGGGCAGTTGTCACCTCGCACAGTTGCGAGATTGACGACCGGCATCCGAGATCGTTTGCCTGTTTCGAGAAGAAAGAAACGGGGCAATCTAATCCCTTGGGAAAGGGAATTTGAGGGGCTGCAAGTTTGACTGGGTTCGGCATTCGATTCCCAAGAAAACTGCGATGTGGA
The DNA here is from genome assembly GCA_030412105.1 of Cyclura pinguis. Lineage (NCBI taxonomy): Eukaryota > Metazoa > Chordata > Lepidosauria > Squamata > Iguanidae > Cyclura > Cyclura pinguis. The sequence continues at coordinate 74,321,844 of CM059603.1, read as the reverse complement.
GTGGGGTAAGAAAACAGCCGATGGGTCGTGGAGCCTCCAGATCTCGGGCAGCCACCGCGTTGCGGTAAGGCTACGCCATGAATTGTTAAACAAATAGAGGGAACTGCAACAAGTAAGTTAAAAGTATCTTTTTTGCTGAAACTCAAGGAGCACAAAAAAAAATCCCCTTCTTGTTGTTAACACCGGAGTAATAAGGAAAAGACAACTAAAAGAAGGTGGTGGGGGAATCAAAGTTATATTTTCTGAACGATCATTCCATTGTAAGACGGTAAGAACACCCTAAAATAAAGCAAAAGGGTTTCGGCAAGAACACCCTGAAGTTGTTGTGTGAGAGATTGGGACTGATTAACATTAATATTAACCAATTTTGGTGAAAAGGACAATAGTAATAGCAATATAATATAAGCCTCTGCCTAAAGAAGACTAAATAAGGTAAAAGGACTTAAAGACTTGCCTTTGGGGTAATGGATTTCTGAATTTTGGAGCGAGGTTCTGACACCTGAAGTGAAGTACGAAAGTATTTGAAAGTATTTGTTGGACAGAGACTGTTGACAAATAAAATAAAATAGAACAAATAAAATAAACAAATAAAATAGAAAAGAGAATTTGAAGAAGGAAAACTTCGGAGGAGAAAGGTATTGGTAGGAGGCGAGAAAGGAGAAGGAAGGTGAGGGAAAGGAAATAGCGGGACGAGACAGTAAGCTGGAGAGAGGACAAGACGCCAAAAGTAAGAAAGTAAGAAAGAAAGTGGGAAAACATGAAAGCATCGAGGGAGAGGGAGATCGGAGAGAAAGGAAGGGATTAAATAAGAGATAGAGAAAGGAGAAAGAAGGAGGGGGAAAGGAGATAGCAAAGCCGGAGACACGATAAGACAGTGAAAGCCGGAAAATACAAACGCAACGAGGGAAGCTGGAGAGAAAGCTGAACGGAGAGAAAAGGAAGGGACGAAAGTAAAGGTACCGCCGCTTCACTCAGATTTGTGGAAAATATATATTGTATTTGATTTTTCCTTATAGCTTTTGGATTTGGTATGTGATTTCTGACTTTTTAGCTGCTTTAGAAATACCTAAGACAATAACCATTGATTTTTCCTTATAGGTCTTGGATTTTGTATGTGATTTTTGACCTCTTAGCTGCTTTAGAAATACATTTGAGAATAAGACTGTGCTGATAGTGGGATGGGCTCTGGGGAGGCGTTAGTCTTGGTTGATATAAACAATACTGTAAAAACCCTTTGGGTGCTAATATTATTAAGTTACACTGTGCTCTTTCTTCTATAAGTAAAATCAAAGTTAAGAGATAAATACTGTAAAGTGCTAAGAGGAAAACGGATTGGCGGAGCTAAATTGCTCAAGGTAAAAGGTTGACATTAAGCAGGAGACAATCCCAAAAAGATAACTTCAAGGACAGCAGCTAATAGGCACTGAGCCTTTGTTTACATATCCTTGTGTCAACAGTAGAAACATTAGAATTAACCTATTAAGCACAGGAGAAAAAGGAGTGCAGTAGTAAAGTAAGGTTATAATACCACCTAGTGGACATATAGATCTCAGAGTCTTTCTTTTCTAACTCACTTTCAGTAGTATCATAAAAAATTCATAAGATTAGTAGAGACCGAGTTCAAATAGTAAATAAATAAAGTGGTATATAATAAGTAGTACGTAGACCAAATATATAGAGATTTTATTAGAATTCATTCATTCTTAAAAAATATAAGTACCTATTGCGCATAGCGCGTGCGAGAGGCTGTCCGGAGTAGCGCTACGCAACTCCGAACCGCCACCTGAAGGTTTCCAGCTAGATTGGGGCCATCAAATTCCAGCTAGCTATCCCCTCGGTAAGGGGGATGCGGAAGAGGTCCAAAGGGGATCCAAATTCCAGCACCGAGCCCTCCCCGAAGGGGCAGAGTGGAGGAGCTGTGCAGGATCGCAGGACCACGACGGGACCTTCTGGATCGCCGTTTTAGCAGCACAAGCGCCGATGACGACTTTTAACCAAAAGCGCAAGGCAAGATAGCAAGTAACAGCCCGATTTGGATTACAATTTAACTTAAAACACAAGAGGTATGTACCTGTTTCAGTGAATATAAACTGCAGCTTGGAGGAGACTCTGGTGGCAGGAAGCAGAAACGTAATGGCGGATTTCTGAAAGCTACAGAGACCAGAGTGGTGAGTTTGAATAAACTTCAATTTTCCTGTATTTCTCTTGGTGGATTATCGAGATTTAACTAGACTGGGTTTGGATTTAGACTTGGAGTAAACTGGAGTTGGATCCAATTGGCAAGAACTTGTTAAAGGTTTTAAAGTGACTGAAGACACTGAGCTTATAAATTGCTGAATGCAATTTATAAATGCTCATCTGCATTTTACATACATGGAATTTCTTTTCTTCCTAACTGTTTGGAGTGGAGTGGACTCTTTTTTGGTGCTGGGGAAAATTGGTTTTTCAATTTTTTTTGTCTGTTTGTGGGACTTGGCAAGCCGCAGGACAAAGTGAGTTCTTTTTTCTCCTTTTCCCTTTGTTCCTATTTGCTCCCATTGAAAACTCTTTGGTATTTTTATAAACTTTCGCAAATGGATTAATGAACTTGGCACCGAGACTTTGACTTGGAACTTTTAAATGGACAAAGAAGTTAAATGAAATAAAAGCAGAAATTAAGGACTTTGATTGTAACACTTTGAGTATTTGAACTTTAAGGAACTTTATTTCAAGGAACTGATTTCGGGAACTTTGTGAGCTTCTAAAATTATTTTATTGGAGTTTGTTTTAAAAGGACATCTATCTTCATTTATTTACTTCATATAGTGCACCTGGTATTAGACTCTGTTGATCTGACTCTTCAAAATGAAGGCTTCTTCACCTTGAAAAACAGTGAGAACTGAAAACTCCCCACCCACGCAGATAGTGACAGGGAGCTGCATTCTTTATCCAAGGTCGTAGCTGCAGAGCTGGAAAAAGAGTGAACTGTAGAGGATTGGATAAACATGTTGAGGGGGAATCTGGAGTGGTTGAAGCCTCAGTGGTTAAAGTAGAACTAAGATTTTTCATGGTTTACTATGTAAATAATATTGTGTGAATTCATCTAAAAAGTGGAGAATTATATTCTGTATTATTATATTTTCTATTATTAAGACACATTATTGAACATTATTATAACATAATTAAGATTTCATTTATACATATAGTATTATACTGCAATTAAGATTTCATTTGTTTATATAAGTTTATGATGTTTAGAGCATATTAAGACAATTAACTGGACTACGAAATAACAGGTCTCAAGATAATTAGTGCCAGGATCATTGAATTCATTGATTATTGAATTAATTAAGATAACAGAGAGGAGCGGAAGGAATAATGGGTAGAAGATAAAAATTTATTCTTTAAGAATGTTAATGGATACAAGAATAAGGAAGGCCACAGTAGCTGCAGCAGTAACAATAACTATCCAACCAGCAAGAAGGACATCCACGGATACATCCCAGAAGCCACAAGACCTAATGTTACAAATGATGGAAGAATGGAGGAATATTAGAGAAGATATCAGGAAGACAGAGACAGACATAAGACAAGACTTAAAAGAAACAAGAAAAGAGATGAGAACAGATATGAAACATGAAATTGAAAAGTTGGGAAAGAAGTTGGAAATTTTAACAAAGGATGTTTCAAAGATAAAGGTAGAGACAAAAGAAATAAAAGAACAGGTCATACAAGTACAAACTGAAATGGCTGAAGTAAAAGGGAAACAGCAGGAAGAAGATATTCAAATTACGCAAGAAGAGTTACGATATCGAGAAAGATGTCTTCGTTTTCGGGGTGTCCCTGAAACTAGTATGGAAAATTTATATGAGAAAATGCTACTGGCTTTGGCTGAATTTCTAGACATTGAAGAAGACAGAATGGAAATGTGCATCGATAGGATGTTTAGAGTATCCTCAAGGACAGCGAGAGAAAGAAAGCTTCCAAGAGATATTATAATAACTTTCAGTAGGACCGCTACAAGAGACAAAATCTTACAACGGAGCTACGAAGGAACATTCAAGATTGAAGAAAAAGATGTCAGAATTTTTAAAGACATACCATTTCAAATACTCAAGAACAGACAAGATTATAAACCTTTGGCAAACCTTTTGATGAAGCTTCAGATAAACTACAGATGGGAGAAGACTGAGGGCATTTCTTTTTCCTATAAACAACAGCGTTACAGAATAAATACAGTGCATAAAGCTAAAGAAATGATGGAAAGATTGAAGAAAGATCTTCAGAAAACATCAGCAGAAGGACGGGAGGAAGAACAGCGGCTGCAAGAGGAAGGAAATGAGGAAAGGATACAGATCCAGGCAGAGGAGAGTGAAGGCGTAGTAGGACAGACACAGGACCCAGAGCAAGAAATAGACGAGGAAGGAGAACTTCTGGGAGAAGGCATTCAAGATTAATTGAATCAGATTACATAAATTAATAAACAAAACAGCAAAATGGGGCTCAAAATATACTCTTGGAATATATAAGGATTTAACTTGGAATATAAGAGAAGACAGATATTTCATCATCTGGAGAAACAAAAATTGGATATAATTTGCTACAAGAAGTATGGATTAGAACTCAAGACATGAAGTATGTTCGGAATCCGAAATTAGGTAGCTGTTTTGCTGCAACAACTGATCAGAAAAAAAGGGGAGTATGATATATGTTAATACAAAATATAGTGCACAGCAAAAATTCTGTGATAAAAATGGAAGATATTTGGCGGTGGAAGTTGACACATTGCAAGATAAGATGTTAATAGTGGGAATATATGCACCAAACGGCGCTAAAGGAGAATTCTTCCCCAAAATTAATATGGAAATACAGAAATACTTACAGGAAACTGGAAATGCTAATGTGATAGCTCTTAGGGACTTTAATGGAGTCATAAATCCTACACTGGACAGATCAGTACAGAAGTTGGTGCCCAGAAACAATGGAAAATTACCTAAAAGTTTTTTCCAGATGATGGACGATCTAGATCTTTATGATGAATGGAGATATAAAAATGGACAATTGGATGGCTACACATTCTACTCGGATAGACACAAAACTATGTCTAGAATTGATATGATATTGATATCAAAAGACCTGTTATTGAAGACATCGGAAATGGACATTCTCCCCAATCTATGTTCAGATCATAATCCTATACAAGTGACACTCAGAGTTATGACTAGAGAGAGAACATGGACGTTTAATGAAGACATATTCAAGAAGGAAAAATATATTAAACAAGCAAAAATAGAGATAAATAACTATTTCAAGGAAAATGTGACACCGGAATTACCAATGAAGACAATTTGGGAAGCAAGTAAAGCCGTGATGAGAGGAAACCTAATAAGGTCGTCAGCTGAAATAAGAAAAGAAAGGAAACGAGTTGAGGAAACGATATTGGAAAAGATGAGAAAGCTGGAGAAACAGTTGAGGAAAAACCCAACGGATATCAATATAAGACAGAGATTGAAGGTTTGTCAAGCTGAACTTAACCAACTAAATTTGGGGGAAATAGAACACCAAATGCACAGAGCGAAACATACCTACTTTGAACAGGCTAACAAACCATCTAAACTCTTGGCAAACTTACTTTGTAAAAGAAGACTAAGAAATACAATAACGGAAATTAGAATTGGGGAAAGAAAAACTACAAAGCAAGAGGAGATAAAACGGACTTTTTTCAATTTCTATGTAAAGTTGTTGAGTAATATCTCCTCAATTAAAAATCAGAGGGAAATTGAAGATTACTTAAAAAAAATAATAAAATGAGATTTACAGAAGAACAAAAAATGGCATTAAACAAACCAATATCGATGATGGAGATAGTAGAAGCTATCAGAAACATGAAAAATGGTAAATCTCCTGGATCTGACGGTTTTACAGCAGAATACTACAAAACTTTGGAACATGAACTCTCAATTCCATTACAAAAGACAATGAATGAGATAAGAAAAGAAGGTATACCAAATACATGGAAGGAAGCTAACGTAGTTTTAATACCTAAAGAAGGAAGAGACTTAACTGATGTCAGGAATTACAGACCTATCTCACTTTTAAATACAGACTACAAGATATTTGCTGCTATTTTAGCTGAGAGACTTAAAATGGTTCTTCAAGATAACATACATGAAGACCAGAATGGATTTCTACCGAAGAGAACAATGTGAGATAACATCAGGACAGTATTAAATGTAATCGAATACTATGAAAGACATAATGAAAAGAAATTAGCTATGGTGTTTGTCGACTCGGAAAAGGCTTTTGATATGGTCAATTAGGCATTTATGAAGATAGTTATTAAACAGGCATAAGCAGGAGAAAAATTCATTTCTTGGATTGAAGCAATTTATAGTCAGCAAACGGCGAGACTGATTATTAATGGAGAGAGAACAAAACAGATTGAACTTCATAGAGGAACAAGACAGGGCTGTCTGTTGTCGCCTTTGTTATTTATAATGACATTGGAAATTCTTAATAATATCATACGGGAAGAAATTACAGTAAGAGGAGTTCAGATAAAGAAATATCAGTATAAACTTAAAGCATTTGCGGACGACCTGGTTTTGTTTCTAGAGGATCCTCTCAGCAGTATACAAGGATTGATGAATATTATTCAAGAATATGGAGAATACTCAGGATTTAAGATAAACAAGGATAAGACAGTGTTCATAACAAAAAACATGAGACAGAAAGAAGATATGGAGTTCAAACAGATTACGGGATTTAATAAAGGACAGAAAGCAAAATACTTGGGAGTTTGGATTTCCAAGAGAAACGATGAGCTTTTTCAAAACAACTATGAGAAAAAAATGGAAAGAGATATCTAAAGACTTAAAGAAATGGACTCAAATGCAATTATCTATGCTGGGAAGAAAGTCTGTTATAAAAATGAATGTACTACCAAAGATGAATTGTCTTTTTCAAAATATCCCTACAATTACAAATGCTAAGCCTTTCATACAATGGAAGAGAGATATAACTAATTTTATATGGCAAGGCAAAAAACCAAGAATAAAATGGAAAGTCTTGACTGACATATCAAGAAGAGGAGGCTTTGGATTACTGGACTTACAAGTATACTTTAAGGCTGCGGCATTCATTTGGATAAAGGACTGGATGGATTTACAAAATATGAGAATGCTGGCTTTAGAGGGAGCAGATTTAAGGATTGGGTGGCATGCCTATATGTTCTATGGAAAAGCGACAATTGATAAAGATTTTATGCATCACTTTGTAAGGAAATCATTATATAAAATATGGAATGATTATAAGAATAAGAACATTAGGCAGCTACCCACTTGGGTCTCCCCTCAAGAAGCTTGTTTTGGAAGATGGTCAGATACAGAAAAATGGTTGCGATATGAAGATATATTGGAGAAAACAAATACGAATACAAATACAAATGTTTTTAAGATGAAATCAAGAGAGAAATTGGAAATTGAAGGTATAAAGTTAAGCTCGTTTCCCTACAGACAATTATCAGAAAGATTTCAGATGGACGCGAAAATTCAAGGAATAGAACAGAAAGAACAAGAGAATCTGTTGAAGCTTTTACGAGAAAATCCACCTCATTTACTTTCACATTTATATCAAGAGATATTACAACAACAATGTGAGGAGGAGACAATTAAAATAGCAATGATACAATGGGCACAGAACATTGGACATCCAATTCAGTTGGAATGGTGGGAACAAAGTTGGCAACGATCAAAGAGGTTCACGGTAGCTCAGAACCTTAAAGAAAACTACTATAAGTTATTTCATAGATGGTACATGACACCCAAAAAATTAAAGATAATTTATAAGACGGGTACAGGTCAATGTTGGAAGTGTCAAAAGACTGCAGGCACCCTATTTCATATGTGGTGGACATGTTCTAAAGCAAAAATGTATTGGAATGAAATTCATAATATGTGGTGTATTGCAGGTTCAAATTGATAAGACTCCTGAAATGTACTTGTTAAATATGACACATATGTTAGAGGGAACTGCGGTAAAGAAATATTGGAGAATAATACTGTATATGGTCTTGACTGCCCGTATTGAATTTGCAAGACTTTGGAAAAGTGATATAATACCAACGACAGAACAATGGTGGGCAACTTTTATTGAAAATAGAAATGCAGATATTGTTTCACAGAGATTAAAAGGGAAATCAGATGATGATATCTATAAAGAATGGCAGATGATTTCGGAAGCGAGAGGGGTCTTGACAGGGAATAATACATAATTCATGGTATTAAAGGTTCTTACAAGACAAAATTCAGAGAAATATCATGGAACAAGTAAAGCTGAGTAGGAAAACAGGAACTAACGAATTAAGTAGATAATACTAACAATTTATTGTGATGTATTGATAACAGTTCAATGGAATGATAAAGATTGTAATCCAGAGAGGAAGGAAGACAGTTGTAATACGACAATTAAGAATACAATGATAATTGTTTGTTTTATATGTTGGAACTTTAATAAAATTACTTAAAAAAAATATAAGTACCTATTGTTGAGTAACACTTTAATTGTGTGTTAAAAATCTAAATTCCTTAGAATTTACCAGACTTAATTAGGGTAGGCTATGTAGTAATAAAATAATAAATTAATAGTAGAGTATCACGTTTAAAACTCTATATTTAAACTTTAAAATTTCCTTTAGAACAGTTTAATTTAATAACTCAATAATATAATATTTAATTTTAAAAAAAATAGCCATATCCATAGAAGATTATTTAATTTAAAATATAAATCAAGTAGGAGGGTAGGCAAACGTAGGGAGGTTCTATTATTAGTATATTAATATTGTGTCATACATTGCTATTTAGGATTGCCTGTTAGTTTTGTGCTAATAAACTAATTTAAAGAGAATACAGGTCAAGAAGACCGGGAATCAGTTAAGTACAGAAGATGGCAACACGAAGAAAAGTAGTGCAAACTCAAATCCAGACGCTCTCACAAAGAAGAGCCTCAGGAGAAATGGATTCTTATCAACTCCTCTTGGAGGAAGTCAGGAAGATTAGAATGGATGCGCAAGCAGAAATGAAAGAACTTATGACGGAAGTCAAAGAAGAGGTCAAAGAAATGAAGAGAGAAATGGGAAGTTTGACAGGTAGAATGGAAAATGTCATAAAGGATGTGAGAAATATAAATAAAGATGTTCAAGAGATTCAGGAAAGAACGAAGGTGCTCAAGAAAAGAATAGGGGACCTGGAAGGAGCAATGGAACAGGTGGGAAGGCAGAATACTCTATCCGAAATATAATATAGAGAAAAATGTATTAAAATTAGAGACCTTGGGGAATTGGAAGAAGAGGATCTTTATAACAGAGTTGTTCCAGTATTGGCTAGATTTCTAGATTGGCCAGTTGAACAAATGGACATAGAAGTCGACCGGATTTTCAGAATCAACTCGCTGATCTCCCGCAAAAGGAAGGTACCACGGGACATCGTAGTGTATCTGGTTCGGGAAAGGGTCAAAGAGTTGATAATCCAACAAAGCTACATAAGTAAATTGGTAACTGAGGGAACAGAGTTGAAGATCTTTAGAGACGTTCCATCTGAAATATTAAAGAAGAGAAAAGATTATGCTTTCTTAACCCAAGAATTGAAGAGAAGAGAAATCTCATATAGATGGGGGAAGTTTGAAGGGGTTATATTTATGTATAACCAAAAAAGAAAGGTAATTAATACGGTTTTCAAAGCAGAAGAATTTTTAAAAAGACTTAATGAAGAAGAGAAAGAAAGACCTGAGAAGGATTTAAAAACAGGAGAGAAGAAGGAAGTAAAGGAAGGAACGAGAAAGAGAACACTGAGGATCGAAAGGAAAGAAGATTCAAAGGATGATAAGAAGAGATCTGAGAATTGACCTAAAGATTACTCTTCACAAGAACAACGAGAATCAGGAGAAGAAGAACAAGAAGAAACAGAACAAGAAGAAGTTGATCAAGAAGGACTTGGTGAAGAGATATCAACAGAATCTGAAACAGTGGACTAGTATAAATAAAAAATCTAAAGAATGAGGCTTAAACTAATATCGTGGAACATTAGAGGATTGAACTCAATAATAAAAAGAAAAAGGATATTTCAGTATTTGGAAAAACAAAAATGTGATATTTACTGTGTTCAGGAAACTCATATAACAAGAAAGGGAAATCAAGTATTAAGCAATAAAAAATTGGGAAACGTTTTTTGATCAGGGATTGGAAAAAAGAAGAGAGGGGTGGTTCTATATGTGAGTCCAAAATATGAAGCAAAAGAAGTCATAAACGATACCCAAGGCAGATATGTAGGAGTTGAAATTAAAATGTTAGGCATGACAGTGTTATTAGTGGGACTATATGCCCCACTTGATAACAAAAATGAATTCTATGAGAAATTTATGGAAAAAATAAGGGAAGTTGACTGCCAAAATATTATAATAATGGGAGACTGGAATGGTGTTATCCAACCAAGTTTAGACAGAACAATAGTAAAGAGGAAACATAAAAATGAAGGGAAATTACCTAAAGCCTTTTTTAATATGATTGAAAATTTAACATTAGTAGATATATGGAGAAGTCTGTATGGGGAGAGAAAGGAATATACCTACTTCTCTGAAGTATACAAAACATGGTCAAGGATTGACATGATCTGGTACAGCAAAACAATCATGGGACAGATTCAAAAAATGGAAACCCTGCCTAGGACTAGATCAGACCATGCCCCATTACTAGTAACATTGTAAGATGGAATACAGATGGAGGTTAAATGAGGCATTATTGAAAGATGAGAATGTAATAGAAAAGGGCAAGGTAGTATTGGAAAGATATTTTGCGGAGAATCTAAATAAGGGAACACCTATGCATACGGTGTGGGAGGCTGGTAAAACAGTAATGTGGGGCTATTTAATTCAACAAGATATAATTTTTAAAAAGGTAAAAAAGAAAACAGAACAGGCCCTGGTTAAAGAAATTCAGCAGTTAGAAAATGCATTAAAGACCACACCAGGAAACATTAAGATAATAGATCAAATAAAGGTATTACAAAAGCAATTATCAATCCAGGATACTCAAGAGATAGAGAGAAAATTAAAATTTATAAAGCAGAAAAATTTCTTCTTTGAAAATAAAAAAAATAAGTGGTTGGCTTATAAAATCAGAAAAGAGAGAGAAAAACGGTTGATATTTCAAATAAATGAAAATAAGAGAACATTATTTAAACAAGAAGAGCTAAAGGGGGCATTTGAAAATTTCTATAGAAATCTCTATACAGACCCAGGGATAACTCAAGTTAAAAGAAACAAAATAATGGAGTACTTAAACGAAGGGAAGATATTAAAAATTACAGAGGAACAGAGGGAACAATTAAATTAGGTTATAACTAGAGAAGAGATAATCCAAGCCATTCAGAAACAAAAATCAGGAAAGGTGCCAGGTCCAGACAGTCTAACTGCGCTTTATTATAAAACTTTTCATGAACAATTAATAGACCCATTGTGGGAGTAAATGAATGGATTGAACAAAAATACACGACCACCGTCCTGGGGCGAAGCTAACATTTCTCTGATTCAAAAAGAAGGCAAGGACCCAAAGGAGTTAAGTAATTATAGACCTATCTCATTGTTACATGTAGATTATAAAATATTTGCCACAATATTAACTGAGAGATTAAAAAAGGTTATGTCTGCAATAATAAATATAGATCAAAATGGTTTTCTGCCAGGGAGATCACTAAAAAATAATATATGAATAGTTCTGAATATAATAGAATATTTTCATAGACATAATAAAAAGAAAATGGCAATGTGTTTTTTAGATGCCGAAAAAGCCTTTGACAGGGTGAATTAGAGTTTCTTAGAACAAACAATAAAAGCTATAAATCTGGGACCCCGATACGTTGAGTGGATAATGGCTATATATAATGACCAAAAAGCGAAGATAATAGTGAATGGGGATTCAACACAAAGTATAAATATAAGTAGAGGTGTCAGACAAGGATGTCCCTTGGCACCACTTTTGTTTATACTAGTATTAGAAATATTTAACAATAAGAGAAGACAAGAAACTCAAATCAGAGGGATTAAAATTAAGAAGGAGGAATATAAGCTCAGTGCTTATGCTGATGACCTGGTGATTTTCTTGGAGGATTCCAGTAGTAGCGTAGATACATTGATGAGTAAATTGAAAGAATTTGGTATATTATCTGGATATAAAATAAATACGCAAAAGACAGAAATGATTGTTAAAAACATTCAGGTGCAGGAAGAATTGGAGTTAACAAATAAAATTGGCTTTACAACTGCGAAGATAGTAAGATATTTAGGCATAAATATTTCAAAGAATAGCGTAGATTTTTTTGATAACAACTATAAAAAGACCTGGATAGAATTAAGAGAAGAAATTAAAAGATGGCAAAAGCTAGAATTATCACTACTGGGCAGGATCGCTGCAGTTAAGATGAACTTACTTCCAAAAATCAACTTCCTATTCCAAAATCTCCCCATAATTATGAATGAAAAACCTTTTAAAGAATGGAACCGAGAATTGAGGAAATTTATCTGGAAGGGGAAACGACCAAGAATAAAACTTAAAGTAATGGAAGACTGTAAGGAAAGAGGTGGACTGGGATTACCCAGTTTAAAATTGTACTGTCATGCGAATTGCCTGGAGTGGATGACAGAATGGATAGTTCTGAGAAACTCTAGATTATTAAACCTAGAAGGGGAAGAGCTACACTTCGGATGGGATACCTACGTGTGGTATGATAAATCACTTATAGATAAAGAATTCAGAGCCCATTATTTAAGGAAAGCCTTATTAACCGTATGGTTGAACTATAAAAGGGAATTATATCTAAAAACTCCACTCTGGGTGTCGGCCAATGAGGCCTTTTATAAAAAGGAAATTCCTAAGACAGACTCTTGGGTAACATATAAAGATATATTGACCATAAGTGGGGATAATATAGCATTTAAATCTAAAGATGAACTTAATGCCCAGGGATGGCAGACACATTGGTTATTGTTCTTGCAATGAAGGGATAGGTTTAAAAAGGATAGAGAAGCAGCGGGATTCGAAATAAAAGAAAAAGAATTTGATAAGATTTTAAAACCTAACGAAAAGCATAAAGTTGGTTTAATATATAAAATATTACTGACCTTAGAAAATGAGGTGGAAGTAGTCAAAAAGACAATGATAAAATGGGCACAAAATCTGAATGGAGCAATTACCATGGATCAATGGGAAAACTCTTGGAAAGCCACATGGGAATTAGTAAAACCGGCCAGTCTGAGAGAAAACTGTTGTAAAATGTTCCACAGGTGGTATGTTACCCCTGTACGGATTGCAAAGATGCAGGGAAATCTAAGTGATGCTTGCTGGAAATGCAGCCACAAAGGTACATTCTTTCACGTGTGGTGGCAGTGTAAGGTGGCCAAAACCTTCTGGGTTGGATTACATAATAAAATGCAGGACATACTAAAAATAAAATACTCACTATCTCCCCAAATTAACCTTCTTAATATGACAGAGGTTCTACAGGTAAATAAATCAAAAAGGAAAATAGTGCTTTATATGATCACGGCAGCCAGAGTATGTTATGCAAAGGTATGGAAAGAGAAACAGCCCCCAAGGCTTGAAGATTGGTTGATAAAATTATTTGATATTGCAGAGGCAGACATTGTAATAGGGTCCTTGGAAGACAAAGGAAAAAGGAAAATTGTTGATGAATGGAAATCAATCTCTCCTATTTGATAAGATTATTGGGGTAAAAACGCGGTAACTTTTTTGGAATAGACAAGATACATTGGTTGTAACAGATATAAAGACGTTCTTTTTTTACTGGATTGGAAACTAAGTGTATAAAAGATAAAAATGGAGATAAGGAATATTAGGAATGTATTGTTAGGTAATGTAAGATAATGAAGGAATAGGAAGGTGTATTTGAAAAATAGAATGAGACATATAGGTTAAAAGGTTGAGTAGCTATCTAAACTTAAGATTTAGAACTAAATATAACATATAGTATAATGTAATGTAATGTTGAACAATTTGAAATACTATAAATAATATTTGTAATATAAATGTTATAACAAAATGTTATAATTATGTTATAGTTAAATCGATTGTCAATTTATATGCTGCTTTACCTACTATACTATTCATTATGTTACCATGTTATCTGTGAAATTTAGAAGAAACTAACAGATAAGGAAGCATGTGGTAATTGAGTTTCGGCAAAAAAAGGGGGGTACTAAAGGGTGGGGGGATTAGTATTAGGTATTAGGAATGTATTGTCTTTTGTACTTAGTGTATGATGGGTTTGGGTTAATGGTTTAGTTAGTTGTGTATAGTTAGGTTATGCCTATGTTCGTATTAGTTGTAAGTGTATTATTGTAATCATTATTTGTAAGTGTATCATTGTATCATCTGTTTGTTTGTGTTTGGGCTTGCTTAATAAAATTTAATAAAACTTTAAAAAAAAATAAAAAAAATAGAAAAATAAAATAAAATTCTGCAGCCCCAGAATCTGTCTGGTCAATTTATAGAATTACAGCTCCAAACATGTCATATAATATGACTATTGTATTTCCAGCTGCACCTATGTCATAAAGTCAATTCATTCTCAAATTGAATATTTCTGGAATAAAAACAAAGGTGGTCAGGTTTTCAACATATCTGTTTTTGTTTAGATATTTTCTGCATCTAGTTTTTCTTATTTGTAGCCTTACAGGGACAGACAAAAGACACATTACATGTTTGAACTCTTCAAACTTGTGTTTGAGGTTTTTCCTCCATAAAAGCTAACAAATAGTTAATGTTCAATTTAAATCTTGAATTCTATTTGAATATCCTTTGCATTGATTTTCCTGACTTTTCTATCTGTGGTTAGGGTTCATAGTGGTTAAGGCCTAAGAGTTTGGGCTAATTTAGACTTTTTCTCCTATTCTTTTATTCATTTTCCAGTAACCAACTTTACCTTTGCATGCCTTTCAAGAATCACTGCAGACTAAAATACGTCTTAGGTAGCCAATTAGTTATTATGCAGAATTTTTAGCCAACATGATAGCAATATTAGTTACAAGACTGTGTAAGCAAAGCACAAAAATATAAAAAGTTTGGAGGGTGGGTGAGAGAAAGAAAAGACAAGTCCTGAAAATCTGTATTGCTTTCAATTATCCACAGCTGTTTCTACAAGGGGTAATGACATGTGGAAATTTTCAGAATCAACATAAGAAGGAATGTTTGATTCATTAGCTTCACATGGATATATGTTATACATGGAGCAGCTCTACCAGTAAGTAAGGTTTTATAAATTATGTTAAAAGTGGTTTCCTGTCCAATGCGTGTTCTTCTGCATCCTTTGATACGAACACTGTTGGAAATTTTAATAACTATGGTAAAACAAGGCATTGTGCTTTATCTTGAGGTTACAATTGAATGAAACTACGTTCGGTTCTCTAATACCCGATTCTAAACACATTTATCATGGATCCAAATCTCATTGGTTCTACAAAACTTAGTAAATTCCAAGTAAGGAGCTTATGATTACAACTTGAATCTGTAATATAAGACAGTCAAGATTTATTTCTTACCCTTTAATGGTTTCAATCATGTCCTATATAGAATGCAAACTATTTTGACTGGTAATAAAATGTTGATGCTAACTGTGGTTATTTTAGACAATTGTTACATGCCATTCCTTCAAGAAAATTCATTCTCCAAATGGGGCCTTCATGCAAACAAAATGTTGTTCTCTGCCCACAAAGGCTGGTCATATCAAAAATCTTGGGAGGATGCCCAAAGCTGTTCAAAAGAAGGTAGCATGTTCAGTGGGCATGGAATTCTATTTGTAAAAAATAGAAAACTTGAGGTTGGAGTGAGAGATAGAATGGAGAATCTTGAAAGAAGCAACAGCTGGAAGGATCACTTAACAGAACCATTCCAGATGGCAATGTTTGAGCCATAAATAGTACTGTTGACTTTTTATGTGATGTAATAGATCCATGTGTTGAATAAGTCTCACACATTATGGCCAGCTTGGGTAGCAGGTGCCAGGTAGTAGACCTGTAAAGTTTACCAAGTGCTGACCAAAACTCTGTCTGCCTGCCTACCTATTTCTTTTAACTCTTACATATTTTTATTTTCAGAGTTCTAGTATACTTTGGGAGTATGATGAAGCAATGGGATAAGGTCACAGTAGGCAGGGAATCTTGAACGGCAAGGGTCCCAAAGGATGAAGGAACCTAGAGGGCTAAGTAGGCAATGAACTGCAGTGGCGGAAGTTGGAGTATGTGGGTGGGGGGAGGGGGTGGGGCAACAGCACAAGGGGCGTGGCCAATGTGCATGGGCGTGTGGTTGTGGTGTGTGGAAGCGTGGTCAGGACGCATGGGGGCATGGCTACGGGCGGGGATACCCCAAAAACATTGCTGCCTATGGCAAATCACCTCCTGCACCTTCCCTATGCAACTGATGAACTGAGAGATATGAACCTGAGCTGAAAGGAAATGAAGGAGAAATTACTTTAAGCTGAGAACTGAGGAAACTGATTATTAGTATCGTTATATTCATTTATATCCCGTCTTCCTTTCAGCAATGAGATTCAAGGCACCTAGCAGCATATTTTGAACAATACAGATAAAATAATACAAAACATTCAATATATGTATAAGTATAAAAGTTGTTTTACAACAATTAAACAATACATACAGTTAAAAACATTAAACATTAAAAAATTGAAATTCATTAAAAGGCTATATTAAAATAGCACCACACAGAATTAAAGCCCATTGCAGTGAGTTTCTAAAAATGTTTCAAGTTGCTGACGGAAGGAGAGCAAGGACGGGGCCATCTTGGCCTCTCTAGGGAGGGAGTTCCAGAGTCTGAGAGCAGCCACTGAGAAGGCCCTCTTCCTTGTTCCCACCAACTAGCCTGAGAAGATGGTGGGACAGAGAAAAGGGCCTCCCCAGAAGATCTGAGAGCTCTAATGGGCTCATATAGGGACATATAATCCTTCAAACTGTCTGTATCCAAGCCTCATAGCACTTTATAAGTCATAACCAGCATTTTGAATTGTGCCTGGCAATGGACTGGCAGCCAATGGAGCAGTTGCAACAAGGGAGTTGTGTGCTACCTTTAGCCAGCCCCAGCTAAGAATCTGACTGCTTGCAAACCCCAGATTCCATAGGATGTTGAAAGTGGAATAATAGCACTATAACAGTCTGGTGTGGAAATGACCTCAGATGCAAACACAGACAGGACCCTCCTCAACAACCACAACACTGAGATAAGAACAGGACAATACTTACTACAGCCAGCATAGATAAAAAAGGAAGAGCCCACAAAACTCAAAGCCTAGAGAAAACATATTAATTAGGCAAATAACTGGAAGTGGCTGTTGGTTCATAAAGACAGGGGAGGGAATGGGGGGAAAGCTGTTACAGCCAATGGGTGTTACTGATGGAATTAATGTGTCCTTCATTTAGATCCCTTGTCAGGGATTCCAGGCAAGGAACCCAGGGAAAATGATCAGCCCACTGCAAAGATGCTGCATCATGCTCCAGCTTTGGGTGATTGCAAGGTTGCGTCAGAAACTGGGGTCGTGTGCAGATGGTAGAGGGAGGTGTGCAAACCTCTGAATGATTGGTTGTAAATTTGTATATAAGAAAGCAATCCCCAGTATGTAGTTGTCTGTTGACCAAACCGGTGTTTGGCGCAAGCCCTTGTCCGTCTGTTCCATGTTGTGTACATAATGGAACGTTGCTACAAGATAAAGTGCCTCCTGTTTGGAAGAAACTCCTCCGTGTGTGAGTATCCTTACTGGGGAACAAGGCTGCTGCTGCTGGCTCGCTGTCCTATGGTTATTCCGCTGCATCTCTGTGGGGCTGCAACTCCTATCATCCCCCAACATCCCTGACTCTTGTTCCTGGAAACGTTGACACTTGCCATATATGCTGACTATGCTGCTGAATACTCCTTTGGGCAGACACTTGGAATTTATTGCTGACTCAGATTGCTGAAACAAAAAATGGTAGGTAACTGGCTGATAAACTGGTGTAAACCTTGTCTGTGGTTGCTGCTAAAGACTGTATTAAAGTGCTGTGAACCTTTGCTGGCTGCCAGCACAGGACACTGCTGCTCTTTGGGTCAACTGGAGTTTCTGAGCACTTTTCAAAACTGGCCCAGGTAGAACTCATTACAGTAATCCAACCAGGATGTAACCAAGGCATGTGTTACTGTGGCCAGATCCAACTTCTCCAGGAACAGGTGTGGTTGGCAAACAAACTTTAACTGTGCAAACGTACACCTGGTTGCCACTAAGACCTGGGCCTCTAGGCTCAGGGCTAAATTTAGGAATAACCCCAAACTGCAAACTTGTGCTTTCAGGGAAGTGTAAGTCCATCTAACAGAGGTCCAGTCCCTGTTCCCAAATCTGTCTTTTGACTGATCAGAAGCACCTCTCTCTTGTCTGGATAAAGCTTCAATTTGTTTGCCCTCATCAAGTCCATTCCAGCTGCCAGGCACTGGTTTAGCACAGAAACAGCTTCCTTATAATTAGGTGGAAAGGAGTAATATTGCTGGGTGTAATCAGCAAACCCGTGACACCTGACCTCAAAACTCTGGACAACCTCTCTCAGCAGTTCCATGCATGTGTTTTAAACAGCATAGGGGTCAAAACAGAATCCTGAGGGATTCTGCAAGCCAATGGCCAAGAATTTGAACAACAATTCCCCAGTACCCCCCTCTGAGAACACCCCTCCAGGAAAGGACAGAACCACTGTAGAATAGTGCCTCCCATCCCAGTGAGGCAATCCAGAAGGACATCATATTTGATGTATCAAAAGCCACTGAGAAGGCCATACAGTTCCCAGTGTAGGTAATCTGCCAGGGTGACCAAACTGTCTCCATCCCATAACTAGACCTGAAACCAGGCTGAAACGGGTCTAGATAATCCACCTCATCTAGGAACCCTTGCAGTTGAGAACCTACCACATGGTTTAGTACCTCGCCCAAGTATGGGATGTTGAAGATTGGCCCATAATTGTACAGTATAATAGGATCCAGGGAAGATTTTTTCAGAAGAGGTCTGATAACGGCTTCCTTCAGGCATGTTGGGACTCTTTACACATCTTGTTGTAAAGAGGCATTAATCACTCAATTAGTCCTCCAAGACCTATTTAATAAACTGGAATGGGAGAAAGAGTCTAGCACACATGTGGTAGCTCTCATCTTTCCAAGGGTCCTGTCCACATCATTGGGCTGCACAAATTGAAAAGTATCCATCAACACTGGACAAACAGAAGAGAATGGGCAAAACAGAGAGGGAATTCAGACAAAAAGGTGAGCAAGGTTATATGTTTTATAGGCAACAAAGAGAGAGAGGCCATGGAGAGTGGCAAAGAAGTACGAGTCAGAGGAATTGATTAAAGTGTGCAACGGCTTGAAAAGCAAGAGCTTTACATTGCATTTGTGTGGTAATGGATGGCAGAGACAAGAAATTGTGTTTGCATGTTCTTGGCAGTCAGGAAGGAAGTCTGAAAAGCCAAGAAAGTTTGGATGTCTGGAATTGCCAGCTACAGATCTGAGGGTACATGGAATGCTAGTTCTAATGGGAAAATCATGACAAGGGAATGCAGCCATCTGTACCTGGCACGCCTGAGGGGAAATGAGGGCTGAGAAACAGCATGTATTGCCACAACTGAATCACCCTAGAGATGGATGCAAGCAAGCAAGACATTTACTTGTGTATAACCATCATGAAATAAATGCAGAATAAAACAAGCAGTAGGAATTAATAAATTCATAGATCAGGGTCATCAAGATGACGTACCATACTATTTTTCAACTGCTTTCCAAGCAACAATGGAAGAAGGCAAAAAATGGGCAGTTTTTGTAGTCATAGTCTTATGTGGCAAATCAATCAACATTTCCTGGAGTAGAAGCTGGGTGAGACAGCTAGCATAGTTGATAGCATAGCATAGTTGATAGCAGCAAGCATCTCTGAAAACAGGCAAGAGGGAAATTCACTCACTCTTGGGCATCTGATGACTTGTATAGGAGCAAAACAGGATGCAAGAATGTGGTAGACCTCAGAAAACATGATTTTCAAACAGCTACAGATACTGTAAAATCACATTTCCCAAGGACTACAGTTTCCTTGCAGCTTTGCTTACTTCACTACAGTTACCAAGTGCCAAAGTAGGGAGAGAAACAGAGTTCTCCCTGTTCCTTCTGTATGTTTATCCTTGACACTGGTGACCACTCCAATCATATAAGCAGAGCTTAAAAGGAGGAAGAGTGACGGCTGGGGGTTTGAGGCATGTTTGGGAAGAGACAGCAGGGAAGGTTGAGGTCTTACTCTTTTTCTCTTCTTTGCAGTGAGCATTTGTTCCCCAGAGTTTGCTTCCGTGTCCCAGAAGACTGGTTGCCTGCATAAGGGAGCGTAAGGGACATGCCTCTGCCTTCTGCACTGCAGTTGGCCATCTTCCCATGCTGCAGCAAGGAAAGAAGTATGTGATTGTGCTTCCAGCTCTTCTGCATGGCTGGCTGTGATGGAAGGCTTATACAACCAGGGGTCATTGATGGAGTTTTTCCATCAATGATATACCCTGTGATCACACTGGCTAGAAGGGTGGGACTGTCATGATGTCATGCGGAAGCATTGTCACAGTCCTGCTTCTCTCACATCCCCATGCTGGGAGTATGCTGTCTTACCTCTGAGTAAACATGCATATAGTTGTGTTGTAGTCTCTCTCAACCTGATATCCTTTACATGTTTTGTACTCTAGCCAGAATGGTCAGTGATCAATAATACTGGGAACTGTAATCAAAAACATATATAAAACTAAGTTGGGAAACACTGGTCATTTGAACAGGTCCTTTTCTGGATAGATGATGCCTGTACATTATAAACAAATATGTAAATAAGTCCTACACAGCCTCCATAATATTGTAATATCTTTACTAATTAGTGGAATTGGGGATACGGGAATTTTCAAGCCTTATCCTACGCAAAAAATGCATGTGGGGTTTTTGTGCAAAAATCGACTGTCCTTTCATTTTCCAAAAGCACCATGTTGTTTTCTGTACAGAAAATACTTTTTTTCCTGCACAGGATACTTTCTATTGCATAAAAATTGCTGCATTTTTGTGTAGAAATATTATTTTCTGTGCAGAAAACCCTGATTTTTGTGCAGAAATTATGTCCGGCTCACAGAAAATATTGTATTCTGCACAGGAAATTTGTTTTCTGTGCAGAAAGTGCTGTTTTCTGTACAAAATAAAGCATGTATGTTTTTCAGTCAGGATAATTCCTAAACTGAAAAGAGGGTCTTTCCTCACTATACTATTATAGTGCTATTATTCCACTTTCAACATCTTGTGGAATTCTGAGGTTTGTAGTTTACTGAAGCCAAAGAGCTCTCTGGCTGAGAATTCTAAATGCTCCTCCCTAAACTGCAAATCCCAGGATGCCATAGGATGTTGGAAAAATAGCACTATAACAGTATAGTGCAGAAATGGTCTGGGTCTGTTTCTTGCTTTGTGAGATGCACTTAGCATTGTGATGTACTCGCTGCTAGGGGCCCTAGCCCAGACGTGGAGGTCTGTCAACCAGTCCTAGATGGGGTCACACTTCCCCTGAAAGACTGTGTTGGCAGCTTGGGAGTGCTCCTGGACTTGCCACTTCAGATGACAGTTCAGATAGATGCGGCGGCCAGGAGTACCTGTTACCAGCTTCGGCTGATACGCCAGCTGCGCCCCTTTCTGGATCTGGAACACCTAAAAACAGTGGTGCATGCGCTGGTAACTTCACAGTTTGACTTCTGCAACACATTCTACATAGGGCTACCCCTGTGCTTAGTCCAGAAACTTCAATTAGTTCAGAATATGGCAGCCAGGTTGGTCACCAGTAGACCTAAAACTGACCATATAACACCAATTTTAAAGTCTCTTCATTGGCTGCCTATTAGTTTCCGGGCACAGTACAAGGTGTTGGTTATTACCTTTAAAGTCCTTTATGGGCTTTATGGGCCAGCCTACCTGCGGGATCGCCTTCTCCCATATAATCCGCCCCGCACATTAAGGTCCTCTGGGAGGAATTTACTGCAGCCAGTCAGAACTAGGTTGGCTGCAGTTACCCAGAGGACCTTTTCTTCTATCGCTCCCAAGTTATGGAATGGCCTGCCGGAGGAGACCCGGCATATTACCAGTCTTCACTGCTTTAAAAAAGCAGTCAAGACTGATCTCTTCAGACAGGCCTTCCAAGACTAGCATTTCCTGTTGGGGAATTGAGAGATTTTTGGTAATGAGACTCTCAATCAGCAGAGTATCTTAGTAACTGCACAAAAACAGAAGTTGAACAGATTACCATTCCCACTTCTATCACTCCACCCCAAACACACTTAACCTAGCTCAAAATAAACACAAAAAACAGTTTGGTTAAAAATATAAAAGCATTTACTCACAAAATCTTGTGCATAGTCTACACAGGTTCAATTCTTGAAGAAGGTAGGAAGAAAATTAAGCACTCACATGCTTGCTGAAAATAATCCCTGTTAGGAGATCTCAGGGCATGCTTTCAGGACAAAAGGCGAAGACAAAAGGAAGGAGTAAATGGCAAGAGAACCTTTTTAAGACCAAAGAATGTGTACGTGCTGGAGGAAGAGGTGTTGACCAAAACAAACAGGAAGTTTTCTCTAGGCTATCTCTCTATGCCTACAATAAACATGCAAACAAACTAGCCAGTTAATTAAGCATGCAAAAGTTGACACTCCTAACGTTTCCATCGTCTCTCATCAATTGTCTTGCTGTTTTGTTAATAGTTAATTGATTGTTAATTGTTGTGTGTTTTAAGGGGTTGTTTTAGGCAGGTTGGTGGGTGGGGAGGATTGGGTACGTTTTAATGTTTTTAATGTATTTAATGTATTCATGTTGTTCGCCACCTCGATCCATGTGGAGAGGCGGGATAGAAATAAATTTTATCATCATCATCATCATCATCATCATCATCATCTCATTTTGTTTTAAGGATATGGAAGAAAATTTGCTGAAACTCTTGTTTGAGATATGGTACAAGCTGAAAATAGGGGTGAAGTAATACAGTGCTAGCATGCACCAATAATTGGTGGACATTTGCAATGTTGCTGCAATTTTATTCAAATGAAACTAGCCCTGAGAAAATTCTTCCAGAGGTCTGAAAGTATTCTACTCAAATTAAAGAGCTGAGTGTGATGATCTTGCCCCCTAGTGTTTGCAAAGATGATAATTGCTAGTACTGCAGTTAATTATTGGCTCCAGAGCTTTTCAGTCAATGGGTGGGAAGTTTAAATCTCAGCATGTACAGTTGCCTCTAAAATTAATAAAAAAACACTTTTCAGATCAAAAGGCCTGAATTATTATTGGCACACACACACACACAAGCTAGGTTTTGTGGGAGGTGATGATGGGCAAACTTCTGCAGACAATTCACAGGTTCCCTATCAAATTCATTAACATAATTGGAAACTAGGAGATTCATTGAGCACTTGCCAACCTGTTTTTAATGGAGGCTGAATATTATTTTCATTTTCGTGCCTCTGCAGGTCTGTAAAATGAGTTAATATGAAGAACTGAGAGTCAAGCTGTGAGAGGTTGCACATCGTTTGGAAAGCGACATGTATTCCATTCCTAGTAAATTTAGAGCTAAGTAATGTAAAAGGTATTAATGCCTGCTCTGGCATATGGCCTGGCCGGATGTCCTCTGTTTTCCTGCTATTTTATGATTGACATTCCAGCTTTGGAATGACAACACACATGAAACATCTGCACTGGACTGTGTGAATAATGCATCTTGTTTCTACTTGCTGCCCTGAATTATTGGCCTCATGATTCTAGTGGACATTGGCAAATGAGCTTGTTGAAGGCCAAAGAAAATGGGGTGACTAGTGTCTAAATACTGTGAATATCTAGCCACTGGATTTAGACCTATGAATGGAATGGACAAACAATGGATGCATGACAAATAATGCAGTTTAATTCTATAGTGTAGACAGCCACTCAAGGAACTATCGTTTACGGGAAAATCGTAAGTCGTCCACCAAATTACAAATCTTTATATGAATGACAGTTAAAGTGGTATCAGTGCCCTAATTGTGCTGTAACTGTGTGTAGATGACATATCCCTCACATGTCCCTTCTCTCAAATCTGATTGAAATTGGCAACTGTAAAATGCAAGTTCGTGAAGAAGAGCTACTCTGACTATTGAGCAAGAAATGATGAATATTTGTCCCTCTAAATCTGGAGTATGTTTTTTTTTCTTTCTTGCTGTAATAAAGGGCCACAGACTTCCACTATGATGACCATCAGCTAATCCAACGTAAAAGTACACAAACATCTACAAATGTCAAATATTTTCTCAATTCAAAGTGCTGGTGATGACCTTTAAAGCCCTAAACAGCTCAGGTCCAGGTTACTGAAGGGCTGTATTCTCCCTTACAAATCAGCCCAAGCTTTGAGATCTGATGGAGAGGCTCTCCTCTCTTGCCATTTCCTCACTAGACTGTTATAGTGCTATTATTCCACTTTCAACATCCTATGGAATCCTGCAGTTTGCAGTTTAGAGAGAGGCCTCAAAGGCCCCTCCCTAAACTCTAAACTCCAATAGCACTATAACAGTCTAGTGCAGAAATGGCCTCTGTCCCAGCATCTTCACAGGTGCATCTGGTGGAAACACAGGAAAGGGCCTTCTTAGTGGCTGCTCCCAAGCTCTGGAACTCCCTTCGCAGAAAAGTCAGACTGCTTTTTTCCATAGACAGACAAAGACATTTTTATTTTGGCAGGCATTCAACATGTGATCATTGCCTGGCTGACAAAGGGTGCTGGTTACTTTTAATTTGTACCAATTGTGATTTGTTTGTTGGTTTAAATATGTACTTTAACTCTGTTTTAATTATTACTTGATTGTTTAATTCATGTTTTAATGTTTGTATGTTATGATTGTTTAGCTATGCTTTTTTCAAAAAGTACTGTAAGCCACTTTGAGTCCTTCCCAGGAAAAAAATAATACAAATAAAGACAACAACAATAACAACAACATAATTATTATGCAGTGATACATCCGATCAGAAAAGAGCCAACACTAGATGCATCAACATCCTATTCATGCATCCATTAAACAATTTATTATCCTACTCTGTATCTGTGGAATTCAAGGCAGTATACAATAATATCAATTTAGAAACCTTTAAAACAACAATGATAATAATGGTAAAAGTTAAATCAATTTAAGATCATGCAAACCATAGCACACACACAAATTGGATAAAATCAGTTAGATACCACAGGTTTTAATAAGAAGCCATGTTTTGACTTGTTGCTGGAATGACAACAATATTGCCGTGAGTCAGGACTCTGAGATAGGGCATTTCATATGTGGGGTGCCACAGCAAAACAGGCCCTCTCTCATATCCTCCCACAGTGTACTGATAGGACACAGAGAATGGCCCTCCAACAGATTACCAGACAGTCATATATAGGGAGAAATGCTCCTTCAAGTACTGAGATCCCAGTCTCTTCCCACAAGGATGATGAAGTCTGTGACAAATCTTACATCTCTCTCTCTCTCTCTCTCTCTCTCTCAGACATTTGAAGGATCTGCAGATTTAAGTTCTAAATTTCTTGTGCTTCGCCTTTGACCAGTGACATTCAGAACTGTGGTCTGTCGGCTTCTTCTTCCTCATTGTTGTCCTCAGTGTTTAGTTTTCAGTACTTTCTTTCAGATTCAGCCTTTGGGAAATGTTTTGGTAATTACAAAAGGGAGCAAATTACATTGCAGACTATTATGGCTTTTCAGAGTAACTATTCAGCCCCAGTCACCTTTTCACTGTAGTGACATGGAACTCAGCCAATATTATATCCAAAAAAAAAAAAAAAAAAAAGGATGCAAGTTTGAGCTTGGAACTTCAGAGGATGACAAAATGTTAGGGGAGAGAAAGACCCAGTAGGTCATTCTGTCCATCCCCTGCCAGTGCAGGATCATGACCTGTTGTATCACATCTATTCTAGTGCTCTGCTAAGTCTCTGTTTAAAAGAGGGAAAGTGATGGGGCTTAACAATACTTTCATGGAAGAAACTATTCAGCAGTCTTTTAGGATTTGCTGTCAGGATTTTTTTTCCCGTGATAACGTATCTAAATTTAACATGCGTTAACACTATGATGTTGCCATTTCTCTCCCACTTTCATCTGTATCTGCTGCCTTTAAACATGAAGGTGGTTAGGCACCTGTTCCTTTTGTTTGTTAATTTGAGATTTTGAACCTGCCTTCATTGAATATTTCAGTTCTGCTTTCTTTTTTAGTATTTGGTTACTTTCATTCCCTCTGTTCTGATGTCTGACAGTGATTTTTATGATTTTTTTTTTTAGTCAAGACAGAGATACCTATGTATTGATTCAATTATGAATGGTACAAACATATTTATATATTCAGGTAGAGGTGGCGGATGGCTCCCAAGTCAATAGGGCAGAGAAACTGTCCAAGGTGCTGAAACCTATCCCTCAGTGAGTCCAGCAAGACAGAGATTTTGAGTGGAAGGGGTAATATTTACTGGTCCTGAAGTAGAAGATCAAAGAGGGGTGGCTCAAATAAGAGTTTGAGGGCAGCATGGAGGAATGGGAGTCTTGGGTGCAGTGTGATGCCTAAAGTGTTAGCAAATTACCTGGGCCGGAGCTGAGGTGTTTATACTCTGTTTTTTACTCTGAAGGGGTATGTGGTAATGGCCTTTTTGCAGAGGAAACAAAAGGGAGTCCAGAATAGGTTGCTTGTCTTAACTGTAGGTAACAAAACACTGGTAGGAATCCTGGCAGCCTCTTAATGTCTTGGTTAGGTAGAGTGAATGGGGAAGATCTCTGTAGGAAATGCTCACAGCAGGAATACTTGCCTGCTGTACCTGGGTAGTTTTTTCTACTATTGTATTTGGAGGTTGGATCATTGTGAGGATTATTCCAAACCCATTAACATCAGAGGTTTCCGTCTAATCCTCTTGAATTTATGACCTCGTCATGCTGAGGTCATTTTGACCTAGCACACACTTACAGCCAGTGTCCTTCCTACTGCATGTTTTCCAAGCATTAAGTGTCCAGTTTTATAAGATGGTATTTCTCACCAGTTTTGCTATCTGGCAGAATGGTGTGTGTGTGTAAGGTGTGGTAACTGTTCATGTTAGAGGATGTGCGTAGCTCCACCTACAGCAAGTGCAAGTTGGTTGTTCTGTGGGAAGAGAAAGTCCAACAATTTGAGGCCTGTATATTCACTCTTCAGCCTATTAAGGGATCATGAGGTTTTCTTGGACAGAGCACATCAGACTGTACTGGATGACTACTATACAGAGGATGTCTCTGAGGAGGAGGTCAGTTCCCAAACACAGGAGAAATATGACATATAGAAGTAGTAGGACCACAGATCTTTCAGTTAGTTTGGAGCTACAGAATCACTTCAAAGCTCTCTACTTTTTCATTGATGATGAGCAACAGGAACGACAGCAATGGTGTCAATCCTCAGAAAATGTGCAAGAGACTTTTGAAGATTCAGCACACAAATTTGCCCCTGCCAATCCCCAAAGGAGGTATATGGTGGTGGTAGGGGACCCCTTGCTGATGGGAACAGAAGCAGTGGCTTGTGGGCCTGACAGGAGGTCTTGTGAGGTGAGTTGTTTCCCCCAGGGCAAAGATCCATGATATAACACAGTGGTTGACAAAACTAGTCAAGCCCACTGATTGCTACCTTTTCCTTTTGGGAACCAATGACACTGCAAGACACAGCCTGCCACATAGGCCTGAATAACTGGGCTAGCCCAGACACTATGGAGAAATCATCCTCAGCCAGCTAGCCTGTTATATCAGTTTTGAATAAAAGATTACATCAAACTATAGAGTATGGGACACATCTATAAAGACAGAAACAGTTCTTATATGTGGGTGTCTAGTGATTACACTAACATTACTCAGTAAGCACAGATCTCAACTGTCAAACCAAGACTCAGTTGTGAAATGTGTAACCAAGACCTTAAGAGGGATTTGGTGAGAGAGAAACATCCATGAGAATTCGTAACTATGTTATTGCATTATTAATGCTGCTTAACTGCCTGGCTTTTCTTACTTGTGTGTGTGTGTGTGTGTGTGTGTGTGTGTGTGTTTTAAAAAACTAATGGGAAATAGTTTGACAAAGATGTCTTAGAAATTACAGAGGATAGGTTACTCACCTCATCTATCCTAAGTCTCTTAATAACAATCTCTATCAGCATAATGTCTGAATAAAGTGTTTTAACATGTGCCTTTATGAGTATTGACAAACTCACTCATAACAGCTGTTTAAAAGCCATTATTGTCTTAACAGGCTGATAAAATGCATTCTTTGAAGGGTCTTCATAATGTATTTGCATAATGGGGAAGAGGTTATGATCTTCTGGGAAAATGGTAAAATTAAAGACAAGAAAATAGCAATACTTATAAAATTGGTGAAACTATCACTTGACTGAAGCCGGTGGAAAGAATTCTGATTAATTTCTTGTAGCCAGATATTAGAGCACTTTGCTAGCTATTTAAAGTTAATGCAGACCTTGAATAATCCCAAATATTCTATTTTTTCCTTTGGCAATTTTCTTTTTGCCTGCTACTTCAAAGGCTTTTATTAATGGATCACACTTGTTCTAATATTTAAACTCATTTGAGTGGGGTGGTGGCATTATGCTGTAGTAGGGGAATTTTACTTTGTTCCTCATTTGTCAGAAACCCAGAATAAAGAGAAGGAGAGATTACCTTACATGTAGGGACATGATGTCTAGATTGAGCTAGAGATGTTAACATAAGTCAGAATTGGTGGTGTCACTCTAGGGACCCTGTGACTGCAATCCTGCAATCCTGTCCCATGGATAATCATGGGGAGGAGGTAATTTTCATTGATTTTCTTTTTCCCTTTGATCTTCAAACATGTAATCAGGAGCAGTCACAATTTGGTGGTTCCGACAGCAGTGGGAATTTGTTTTGGATTTTAGTCTGAACTTTAAAGAAATTACCCAAGATACCAAACTTATCTCCAAAACAGGTTCAGCACCTTGGAGAGCTCTCTTAAAGTTCACATGAAACCACTGTGATTTTCACACTCTCTGAGAACTATGCAGGTTTTTACTCATCCTGCCGGCCTTTCCTAACTTTTGAGAGTGTCTTCTTTCCTTCAACACAAAATGTAGTGTCCTTAAGGCCACAGTCCCTTTTCCAGCCTTAGCCAAAGCAGTACCCTACAGATGTCATAGACTGCAACTCCTACCATGCTGCCTGGAATGATGGAACTGTAGTCCAATCCATCTGGAAGGTACTTCACATATTTACCTGAGATGAAGCCCTATTGAACACGGTAGGGCTTGTTGTTGTTGTTGTATATCTTCATGTCATTTCCAACTATGGTTTAGACCTTGCTTGAAATATGCAGAATAAGACTGCCCTGCCCAGGTAACTGTGAGAGTCAGTTTATATATTGCAACTAGCACGGAAACAGGTGGATAAAAGAGGCTTCAACAAGTAACTGTTTTGTGAGGAGGTTATACAGTGTAAAGAAACTCACCATGTAAATTGCTTCTATTTATACAAGGTAGTGATGCACACAAGCAGAGCTTGGACAAGTTACTCTTTGGACTACACCCAGAATCCCCTGGTTAGAATGACCACTGATAGTGCTTGCTAAACAACTAAAGGAGCTGTAGTCCAACAAAAGTAACTTTCCCAGACTATGCCTGTGTGATGTGCCATTGTTCATGTTGCATCTACAGTAGGGGCCATTTAGCTGCTTCCACATGCAATGGCAACTGGTAAACATGCTCTTAATTAAGAATTTGTTTTCTGTAGAACTTAAAGCGTTTGTACATTTAATGGAGGCCATTGTACATGAACTGTTAAAAATGAAAAAGAGGACACCTTCCCCCTTTTATGGAACAATGATATTGCAATGTGAGATCGCTAACAGCAACAAAATGGCTTTAGTGAGCAGCTACTGCATACAGAGTCAGCTTTGCCCTCATTATGTTTTCAAGAGGTTCCCTCACATCTGGAGTCTGCAGTAGTGCTGATAGGCCACAAAGTGGGGAAAATGCACGCTTTTGATATCCATTGTGGTGGATTATTTTTATACCTGGCAGTTGTTCCTGTGTTGAGTGTTTGTTTCTACTTTAATGAGGATATCAACTTTCATCTGGTGAGATGTGTGGGTCACTTTGGAGGTGCACACACACATGCACATGCACACACACACATATAAAAGCCACACACCAGCTGGAAATTTTGACTTTCAGCTGAATTATTTCTGCCCAGCAAATGGTTTTCTTTTTTGACATATTTTAATGCACCTGCACACTGTGAGGAAGAGGGGGTGAACAGAAAACAGTCTGTTTTATTAACCCAGCAGTCACCTTTGAGGTTTAGAAATGTCCACTTTTTTCCCTGCCTTTGTACATAATCCCAAGAGACTTGTACCTGGCTTCCCTCAGAATAACAAAGTCCGCCACAAGCCTCCAAACATGATTGTTAACTGAATGCCAACTGTTTCTTCTCATCTTTTATTTTATTTTATTTTTAGGGGCGCATTAGGGATTGTGTCCTTATGGGTGCACTGTAGCTACCATAAAGTTAATTTAGCTCTCTATTTAAAGAAGCTTTCTCTCCTTGTAACACAGTCATTGAAGTAAGGAATTAAATTAGTATTTCTACATTATTTTTTCTGTTTTTATGAGGATTCCCCCCCTCCCGCCCCCGCACACAACTGTAGTAGAGGTGGAACAGTAAAAAAGGAAAATAGAGCATAGAAACATTTCAGGAGTGAGGAAGCTCTCTGAAATAGGAAGACAGACACCACCAGGAAGAGATGAGTATGCCCTATTTAGAACTATAAATCTTTTCTCTCTCTCTCTTTTTTTGGCTATGAAAGTGTCCTGGATATAATAGACATGTTTCTATTGGTACAAATGTGCATTTAGTTCCAATATATAAGGCATGTCTAAAATATCTGGTTTGTTCCAGTCACGCCAAAATCCAACATACAGCAAAACATGTAATAGAATTAGTCCATTTGAAAGATTTCCCAATTGGATTATGAACTAAAGGGGGGGGGGCAGTGTAAAAGAGGAAATGAATTGGATGAGCTCAAAATGTTGATCTTGATATGGTGAACTTTTTTTTTTTTAAAAAATCCCATATTAACCCTGATGAAAATAATTTTCTGACTAAATAACTCAGTGCTTGTAAACCCCCATGTTTATTCAGAACCATGTTTTCACTTTGTTGATCATGAATGGTGTTCTTTCTGTCTTCTTCTGTCTTGCTCTTTCCATGGCAAGTTTTAGAACAAGAGTGCCTCATAGTTCACTTAATTCTCCATTTGATAGTCGAAAGGTCCTTTTCTGATTTTGTGTGAATTAGCAGCAAAATAAATAAATTAATAAAATGAATTGATCACATTGCCAATTGAAATACTCATTTGTGATAATGCAAGTAATTGATGTCAGTATGTCCTGTTTAAATGACTGCACAATTTACCATACTTACATCACAAATAAGTATTAGGTCAGTCTCAGTAGTAGACCAGGTCTTCTGTGGTGAATGAAGACCTTGGAGAAATTACTTTTTGGAGTACGACTCTCAAGATGCCCCAGTGGCCATGCTGCTTGGGCTTTTCTGGGAGCTGTCATCCAAAAATGACACATTTCAAAGTTCTGAGTTGAAGGCCAGTGGCACAAGAATCCTATACACCAGAGTGGAGAGCTGTGGCTCTCCGGATGTTGTTGGATTGCAGTTCCCATAATCTCATCATTTGCTATGCTGGCTAAGGTTGCTCAGAGTTGTAGGCCAAAATAATTTGGAGGGTCATAGTTGTCTATCCCTGCTATACAAGTTTACTTAAAATATGTGCTGCTGAATTAAGGATCTGTTCAGAGCATTGTAGCTAAAATTGACTGACATAGCTAAAACATGGTTCTTTGAACAGATATAGTCACAAATAGTGTCTTCTCAGTAGACAATGCATAAACAATAGGCAAGAGCAGTGGCGTAGGAACATAAACAGCTGCTTTATATCCATCAGGGTTTTTGTATATCAAGTACATTGTCAAACTCCTGCCAATAGCTCTTCAGGGACTCAGTCGAAGCATCCTTCTTATAACTTCTTCTGTGGTTCTTTCCATCAAAGGTGCCAAGGTGTGCATACCCTTACTCAGGACAGGAGTACTTTGGGATACTACATGAGGTATGAGGGAGTTTGGGGAGTTGTCAAGAAAACATAGGCACTAGTCTTTTGGTGGGTAAGGCAAACAAAACATTGCTCAGGGGAGGTCCGTTGCTCACATGTAGGCAGATATGCTATAGATACCAATTTGGGTTTCTGGCATTTCTTGGGCCCTTTCACACTATACAAGTATAACATTTTGATTCTACCTTAACTGCCATGGCAACATCTGATGGAATCCTGGGATTTACAGTTTTCGTAAGGTATACGTAGAATCATCACCAAACTACAAGCCACAGGATTGGGATGGGATGTTGTCATTGCAGTTAAATTGGACTCATACCTCTGTGACTGTGTATTGTGAAAGGATCCCATGTAGAGCAGAACAGAAGACCACAGATTTGAATCCCCAGAGGTTGTTAGGCTTTAACTCCTGGAAACTTAAGCCAATATGGTAGGGATTAATGTAGCTGAACTGCCCTAAATTTGGAAATCACTGATGTAGACTATACTGAGATAGATGGACCATTGAATTGATATTAGACAGTTTCCCATAGTTAAGGGTAGACAAACTGAGGCCCTGACAATGTGACTTGACTGCTACTCCTGGCACTCCTGTCAGTATAGCTAGCAGTGAGGGATGGTGAGAAGTTCAATTCAAAAATTTCTGGAATATCACCTATGGTTTACTCCTACACTGAAAACCAGGATTCAAGACTGACTGAAATCCTTTGTAAGATCCTTTGTCTTTTACTACCTTGTTCTAGCATGGCCATAGAATCTACCTCCTAAGAGGTGATTTTGGCAATGTAAATGTATAGCACCCACTGAGTGGGAAGAAAGTGAATAAACACAAAAGAGAGGTGTCTTAACCAAGAAGCCCATCATCACTCTTCATAAATAAAATCACTACGTGGTTCATCCCTCATGTCATAGGTGGGTAACTTGGACACTTCCCGTTATTGTTGGACTTCAACTCTGATCCTCCTTCACCATTGGTTGTGCTGGACAGAGCTCATGGAAGTTGCAGTCCAACAATATTGGAGGGGGCAACAGCTGTGCTTTTCATGGATGACACAGCTCCATCCACGGAATGATCTGTTTGGTTTGAGTATTGGACTCTGACCCTGGAGAATAGGATTTGATTCCCCATGCAACCATTGAAACTCACTGGGTGACTGTGGGTACATCTCACACTCTCAGCCTTAGGGTTGCCATAAGTCAGAAATTACTTGAAGGCATGCAACAACAACATGTTCTACAGCAGCTTAGCGAAGAACATTTTACTGTTGAGGATGGAAACAACAGTGCAGGAAGCAAAAGTAATTATTTTCATGCTCTCTTCTATTATTAACTCACTTATTCCACAGGAGTTTATTAAAAGATTAAAAAAAATACCAGTAAGATTAGATTATGGCTTTGGAGGGGGATGGAATCTTTTTGGAACGGCTTGGATTTTGTTGTCGTTGTTGTTGAAGATCCTTTAGTAAGAAGACTGTGGCTATCTGATAATATGAATACAGTTATCAATACATATTGAGAGTGTATGTTGACTGCTAATGAGCTTCCTCAACCCAGCTTGCCTCCTCCCTTTCTTCCCCCTTATCTGGCACCCTCGGTGTACCATTTGTTTCACTTTCCTCCACTCTTGCCTGGGGAAATGAAGGATATATATATATTTTTCCAAAATAGAGTTTTTATTTATTCCTCACAGTGTTTCAAGGCCCTGTGGGCATTTGTCTCCTACCTGAGTTAATGTGCTGTAATGATCTGCTCCTGCCATCCATTCCTCTCCCTATCAATCAACGAGAAGAAATGCTGATTGCAAGGACTGCTAATAAGACCTAAGAGGAGGCCAGTTCACATTAGTACAGTGTGCCAGCTCGCTTTGTTTTTCAGGCAGCTCTGCCTGTAATTGGGAGCCAGGCACCAGACATGCCTGAGTATTGCACAGCCAGGTCCTGCCAATCTCCTTCCTTGAGAAGGCAAACCAACAATAAATCACTTTGCGTTCAAGGATGCTTATTCCCAAGAGACAGTGTTTAGGACTGCAGCTTTGTTCTAGATCCAGCCCAGAGGGACTGACACTGGGATAGACATGTATATGCATGCTCTATAAGATTACTTAAGAGTATACCCTGTGGGAATGTCACCTTTCCCCCTTCTGGGAGAGAAAAAAAGAACCTGAGGAAATGGAAATAGGAGAGGATCTCGTGGAAACAAGTGGGATTGCAACATGTGTAGGATTGTGCCACTTGTGGGATAGCTGAGGCATGAAGAGCTTCATAGCATTGTTTCAGTCCATCAACGATGTCTTCATCATGAAATTTCATTCTATTTTCCCTCCCACCAAGTCCCTGCCTCTGCTTATTCTTCATTCCCACCTCAGTGCTCATGAACTGTTTTTGGCCACCCTCCGCTCCAATTATGGTATTTTGCTATACGTTGTTTGGTAGTTCTACAAAACTACTGATTGCATTTTGTGTGTAAATGGTGCAGTTTTGCCTACATGAGCAGCTTAGCAGCATTGCTCACAGCATGAACATCCATCAAAGGAATGAGCACAAGGTTGTGTTAGTAACTGGTTTGAATCTAGGCTTTCATGAACTGACTGACTGAAATTTAGCAACTTATACTGAGCCATTGAATTTCATCAGATGGTTTTCTGGTGGAAGAATGCAAAAAAGTACCCTCTGTTTGAACACACTGTCATATCATTACTATTATCATTATCATTATCATCTATCTTAATTGAACTTTATCAGACTTAGCTGATGTTAAGAAGACAGAGGAAGCAAAAAAAACAGCATGAAATGAATTGCAAAGATCGAACAAGCAATAACAGCTTTTAATTTGTTTTTTTAAATCAGAAACTTTACAGGTGCTTAGAATGAAAACCACTGTAGTTGGGTTGGGAAGGATTAAACCCCTCTTTAGGCTCTACTGTGTTCCCAAATTTGATGCAGATGTGTGAAAAAATAAAAATGGTTCCAACTATTATTGGTTTCCCAATTCAAATTAATAGGAAAGAAATAGTGATCAAGATTTCAAAATCTCAGTTCAGATTTGGGACTAGAACAGACTGGGTCTGGATTAATACAGACTGTATTGGAGACAGATCTGAATTGCTGAGCCAAATTGGAGAGCCTGTGTGCAGCCCTTGTCAGAAATACTTTTAGGTTAGTTAATTTTGGAAGCAGGCCAGAAGGCAATCTGAGTAAAGAATCTGGATAAAAATGAGCTAAATAAAATTTGGGTAAAACCAGACTAATCAGCCAATATGGCAAACTGGACCTTTGGGGCAGGGGGCAATGGCAAGGCAGGTAGGAAAACGTGTCCAGTAGCAGCAGTAACTGATCTCTACCATTCCTCCTTGGGATCAAATCTCATGTGGTTTTACCTATAGCACACATGTTTGTAATGAGTAGGGAACTTGCCCAGGTCCCATGCTGCTGCTGGAGCTTGTAGAAGGCTAATTGCCAGCCGTTAGGGAGATTTTCCCCTCAGACTCTTTGCTAGTGCTGCTGGGGCCTAGGAAGCAAGTAGGCTCATGAACTGCAGTAGTTGCACTGCACTGCTTGCTTTGCTCCAAATGGGGCAATGGGACAAAGGGTATAAAACCACTCTCTCTCTCTCCTTATCCCCCTCACCTTGCTCTTAGCTTCTTGGTATACCAATAAAGTGTAAGCTACTGATAAGCACATCTGCATTGTATCAGAAAGCCAAGTGAAATGGGTGGTTCCCCAATCCTATTTTATATATTTGAGGGACTAATCGTTCTTTGCCACTTGTCAGCTGACCTGTACCTATCTAGACTAACCTCTAGTTACCTTCTGGCTGCCTGGGATTGCAACTTTTGAGAAACAGTATCATCCAGATAGGCAGATTAACATCAACACTCCCCTTAAGTAAAGTATCCCTAAGTACTGGAGTTTCAGGAAATTTATAACAGAAGAATGAAACGTGGCTCTGTATACTCCTGTCCTTTTTATTAGTCTACAAATAAGTAAAATACAATTCTACATTTCTTGGAAGTATATTCATATCATAAAGACATTACTTAATGTAAAATACATTGCTTTTATATACTTTTAGCAAAAGTTCAGTTATATCACTTATATATTTCCATCTAGGTCTATGTCTATTATCAGGTCTATGTCTATTATCATAGACTTATAGTCTAGGCATTTTGCAATATTTACATATTACAGTAGGTCCCCCATATAGACATGACCTGTATTGATGGTTTTTACATATGTATGCTGAATGCAGTCCTAAAACGTTTAGTTCCCACTTCTTTTTGGACCATATATTGTTGTTAATTTTTATGTTTTTATCAATTGTGCACTGGCTTTGGATTTCGAATAATGGCGACAAAGCTTTCTTTCTCTTAGATTCTAAAGTTCTGTCAAGTTTCAGGGCCCCTTTTCCAAGCTGCACACTCATCTCAATACCTATGCCATTCATGTCACTGAAAAAAAAAACATTTCATATCCACATTTTTCATTATCCAGGGTAAGTCAGGGAATGTAACACCCATGGATACAGGGGACCTACTCTATTTCTTATAAGAAACATCTTTCAAATTTATGAGGCATGTGGTAATTATAGTGCAGTGCACTAGTGAGAGCGCAAGATGTTTCACCATATTAGTTATACATGAGAGGAACTTGTTGTTGTTGTTGTGCACCTTAAAGTCATTTCTGAATTATGACAACCTTAATGTGAACCTATCATGGGGTTTTCTGGGGCTAAGAATGTGTGGCACACCCAATGTCACCCAGTGGGTTTCCATGGCTGAGTTGGGAGTCAAACCCTGGTCTCCAGTGCTGTAGTGTAGACTGTCAGTCAAACCACTACACCACGCTGGCTCTCTGAGAGCAACTTATACATCTTTAATTAGGCATTTCAGAGTATTTAGTTAATTATGCCTATTGTTACAGAGAGGCATTTTGGTGTATTTAATTAATTATATCTATTGTTATGGAGAATTACATGCTATCAGACCAGAATAAATATAATATTTTCACCCATTCTAGGGATCACTTTCAGCCAAGCAACTTTGTACCGTCTAGCTCAGTCAGTTAAGCGACTACCCTCCTTGGCTCAATTAAATGTCTGGCCCGGTTCTTTTGTCTTCTCTCTCTTTTCATAGAGCTCAAAAGGTTTTGTTTATTTTATCACAACCAATCAGGGCAGTGGACCTGCCATCAAATCAGTGTACCATAAGAGAACCACTAAGACAACCTACTAACATTCTGTTTAGCTTTTCTGCCTTCATACTGTCTATATCACCTGTTGATATAGGAGATAAGATCTTAGTATACCTTGAGAGGTGGAATATAAGGATCCTGCCTCATAAATTCTCAATCTCTGCCCAAGTTTCCTTATCTGGTAACCCTTTGTTCTTTGCAATGTGGCTGTACCTTTCCAGATGTGCTGAGCCTGTCTTGTCATATTATCTTTTGTTTACTTTATTTTGGCTGGCTACCAGTACATCAGTCTACATATTTTACTCTTTCACTGTCCATTTATCCCACTGTGAATCTTATTAAACATAGACTGCATTACTTCTTAACCAGTGTATAGTCATTTTTATATTTACATTGTTATGTTCTCTACTACAGGTCTGGAAACTGGAAAAATATATACTTAAATATGAGATCTAGCCTATAACACCTAGCAGTAGCCTAGAATAAATATCACATACAAAACTCAAAGTTCTTTTTCCTCTAGTGATGGGATTTTTCTGGAGACCCAGAGAAGCATGGAAAATTTCTGGAATTTGAGCTGGTGCCCTGAAACCTGACAACTCGAACTGGAAACTGGCATTTACAGAATAGGAAAGGAAGAAAACTTCTGTGGAAAAAAGGTATACTGATTGCAAACAAGACTTGCAAAAACATTTGTGGCATGGAATGCTAAAAATCCAAGAATAATTTCCTTAGCAAATTCTGTTCTCTTTCTTAACACTTGGTTTCAGCTTTGCAACAACTCCATCTCCTGCCTGGTTATATAGAAGAGCCATTGGTGAGAACTGTTCGGGTTCAGATAGTCAACCTGTTACAAATCCACCTAACAGTAGCATTGTCTGGTCCACATTTTACTAGCTTGTTTGGAAGAATATCATGGGGGATGTTGTCAAGATATGCTATGTCCACAGCGTTCCCTACACTATCACAGTCCTATTATTCTACTTTCAATTTTGGGGTTTGTAGTTTACTGAGGCCAAAGAGTCTCTGGTTGAGAATTGCCCCTCCCTAGACTGCAAACTCTAGGATTCCATAGGATGTTGAAAATGGAATAAAAGCACTATAACAGTGTAGTGCAGAAAGGCCGTAAGAGATAAGATTAGTCTGGCATGACTTGTTTTTGAGAAACCCATGTTCACTTTTAGTGATCATGACATTCCTAAATGCTTGCAGACTGTCTGTTTAATGATCTGTTTCAGACTCTTTCCCAGTACTGATGTCAGGCTGACTGGGTGGTTATTGTTTGGGTCCTTTCCTCCTTGCTTTCTGAAGATGGGGACAATATTTGCTGTTCTTCAGTCTGGTGGGACTTCTCCCATTCTCTAGGAATTCTCAAATATTGTTGCCAGGGGTTCTGAAATTACTTCTGCCATTTCTTTTAGTACCCTTGGATGTAATTCATCTGGTCCTGGAGACCTGAATTCATTTAGAGTAGCCAGGTATTCCTGTACTAACTCTTTACCTATGCTGTGCTGCATTTCCCCTACCACATAAACTGCTCCATTTTCCCCAGGTAGAACATTGCTTTCCTTTTGGGAGAAGACTGAGGCAAAGAAGGTGTTCATTATCCTCTTTATGCAGAGGCCCTACCATTTTCTTGTTCTTCCTTTTGCTATGGACATAACCAAAAAATCTCTCCTTATTGTTTTTAATCTCTCCAGCACGCCTGAGCTCATTCTGAGCTTTAGCTTTT
Source organism: Cyclura pinguis (assembly GCA_030412105.1). Taxonomy (NCBI): domain Eukaryota; kingdom Metazoa; phylum Chordata; class Lepidosauria; order Squamata; family Iguanidae; genus Cyclura; species Cyclura pinguis. The sequence goes on along the minus strand of CM059603.1, from coordinate 74,282,666 downwards.
CTGACTTTCTCTCTACAATTGATGGCTATTTGTTTGAATTCCTCTTTGATTATTTTCACCTTTTTCCACTTCTTGTATATGGCTCTTTTAAATCTTAGCTCTATTGAAAGTTCTTTAGAAATTCATTCCAGATTTTGTAGACACCTCCATTTTTCCTTCTTATTGAAATCGTTTGAAATTCTGCCTTCAACAGCTTACTCTTAAGAAATTCCCATCCATCATGAACTTCCTTCTCTTTTAGTATCCCTGACAATGGGATCATTCCCAGTATTTCTCTAATTTTACTGAAATCAGCTTACTTAAAGTCTAGAATGTGTGTCTGACTAAGCTTGGCTTCCTTTCCACTGTATAATAAACTCCAGGAGAACATGATCACTTCCACCTAAAGATCCTGCCATCTCCACCCAATTAACCAGGTCATCATTATTGGTTAGGATCAGATCTAAAACAGCTGTTCCCCTTGTTCCCTCTTCCACCTTCTGAACTATGAAATTGTCTGAAGATAAGTAAGAAATTTGTTGGACGTGATGTTCTTGGCAGAGTTTGACTTCCAACAATTATCAGGATAGTTGAAATATCCCATTACTACTACATATCTCCTTTCTGAATGTTTTGTCATCTGTTCCAGGAAGTTACCATACAAGTCTTCAGTCTGGTTTGGGGGGGTCTATGGTAGACTGCCACGGTGACATCACTGTTGTTTCTTTCCCCCTTAATTTTTACCCAGGTGCTCTCAACCTGCCTTCCAGGATTTAAGTTATGAATCTCCTCACAGGTGTACTTGTCCATGATATATAGCGCTGCTCCTTCTCCTTTCCTCCTCTCCTGTTTCTTTGAAATAGGATATACCCCTCTATTACTTCATTCCAATCATGAGACCCATCCCACCAGGTTTTAGGGACGCCTATTTACTTTGCTGTGCTACAAGTTCAAGTTCATCCTGTTTATTTCCCATGCTTTGTGCATTAGTGTAGAGGTATCTGAAATCATGAGTCACTCCCCACAACTGCTTATTTAAGTTTCTTTCCCTCCCACTATTGGGTTCCTGTACTGTTTTCCCCATTCTCTCTATAAGATTTAGGCTATTATATCCTGTACTTGATGAATTCTTGCCCTAAAGAATACTGTCTCCACTCCCCCAGTTAGGTTTCTGAGATTTAAAAGCTGGTCTCCTCGAGTCCTAGTCCAGCATTCAAAACAAAACATGATACTGTCTCTCTCTACTCCTTAGAGTTGCTCTATGCAATTAAGAGCCAAATGGCAGATAGCAAACCAACAGACACAGTGTTTCCCATTGCAGCATCTCCAAACTGGGAAGTGCTTCAGCAGATGAATTTCTGAGTGACATGCAACTCGTAAAAACACAGGGGCCCAGCTGGAAAGAGGAAAAGCAAAGCAAAGCAATGAATTCCCTTGCTGAAAAGGCCAAAGAATGACACCCTTTGACTAACAATTTCATTATGGGAACTATAATGGAGATGTGTCAAACAGACTTACACACAACTGATATGCAAGTTCTGGAACACAGTCAAGTGGAAACAGCACAAGAAAGAGGTCCGCTTGTGAAGTGACGGGGCTGCAACTTTATGGCAAAGGCTGTGATAATTGAAATTTGAAAAGAGCTGGCATCTGAAAAGAACAGCATTAGTAATTATGTGACATCCTGAAGGATGATATTAATGATTCTTATGCAAGTGTTTGTTAAACCTGTAATTCAGATTTAATGACTATCCAAAAGCCTTTATTACAAGGGAAAGAAACTTGCACTTTGCTGGTGAGTTTAATCTCCTTTGAAGAATTTTCTCTCTCTCTAGAAAGCTAGAGATGTTCACCTTCAATTAGCAACTGCCAAAGTGAGTGGGTGAGCTTCACTGCCCATTTATTAAAGCAAAAATACATCACAGCTTTGCCACAATGATAATGTTTCATTGTTGTTTAACCCCTTGGGATATGAGAATTGTGTTTGAATTTTTTTTAAAAAAAGATAATCTATGAATTTGAGGAAATAAAACCATTGATTATTAGAATCCCATGAATAATTATTTCTATTATTGAAAGCTGTGATGAAGTTCTATATGCTTTTGCAAAATGCAGGCGGGCAGGGGAATTATTTTACAAGATGGACCCAGGCATAATAGGGAAAAAGCAATCACACAGACAGTGGTTGGTCTTACTTTGCAGACTTCAAACCAAGTCTGATTTGCAAAAAGCATTAAAAATGTCTCTGTGCCATGGGCAAGCCCCCTGGAATGCTTATGTTCCATCCCATTTTTTTTGCTATTTTTTTAAATTTATATCTCTTCATGTGTGTGTGTGTGTATCCATCTCTATATCTGTGACTTCACACACTTCAGCTCTCCACAGTGTCCTGTTAGAAACCTAGTATATCCACCAGATTGACTTCTAATAGCTGCCTTGTTTTGTGAACCTTTAGAACAACCTGTTTTGGTCATACTAATTAAAGGCTATGTTAAAAATGCAAGGCTCACAGGAATGCAAACCATTTAGAGGGCTGCAAACATGCGTTTGAACACTCACTTGAACACTTGTCAGCCTGTAAATACTTTTTTCCCTTCCCTTCTTCACCTAAATTAATCCCATATGCCTTTTTTTTTCTAATTAGACACAAAGTGCAGCAGTCTGAAAAAGGTCCAGAAGTGACGCAGGCTGCCAAATTAGCTTTGCTTTCATAGAGAAGGTGTTCTTCTCAGGTCAGGGAACAGATAACAAATGAAGTAGTGTTCAGAGGCATGCACTGGGCTGCTTGTATAAGAGCTGGCTTTTGGATTAATACAGGAATGCAGTTTTTAAGAACTGCAAGTCCCCTAAGCTTTGTAAAGAATGACAATAATTCCTCCATGTCTGTTGTGTGTTTTTGTTTGGATTTGTTGACCACAAAGGTGAGAAGGATCAAGTTGTATGCCACACTTTTTCAGGGTGTTGCTTCTGATCTAGAGCTATTTTATACTCAGCCAACCAATGGGTAGTACAAAGTGCACTTCCAGTAACTAAGACCATTTCCTCACTACACAGTTATAGTGCTATTATTCCACTTTCAACAAACTGTGGAATTCTGGGCTTTATAGTTTACTGAAGCCGAAGAGCTCTCTGACTGAGAATTCTAAATGCCCCTCCCTAAACTGCAAACCCCAGGATTCCATAGGATGTAGAAAGTGGAATAATAGTACTATAACAGTGTAATGTAGAAGTGGCCTGAGACATTATTATTATTATTACCAGCACCCTGTTTTTCCCACAAAATTGAGATCCAAAGTGGCTCACAACTTAAAACAATACAATTTATAAAAACATATAAATAGTACGTATTAAAATAAAATTAAACTGTTTACAGAATTAAAACAGCTAAATAAAGAATGAAAATGCAATTAAAAGAAATAAATGGACCAGCATGCCAACATATGGCCTTTTCACACTGCATAATTATAATCCTATGATTCCACTTTAACTTTCATGGTTCCATCCTATGGAATCCTGGGACCTGCAGTTTAGGGTGCAGTAGTTTTCATTCTTTGTCAGACAGCTCTAGTGCATCACCAATCTACATAGCCCAGGATTCTATACCATGCAGCTATGGTAATTAAAATGAACTTGAAATGCTACAATTGTGTAATGTGAAAAGGTCCTGGGTGACCCTCCACAGATTTTAAAACTTTGCTCATCAACAACTTGGACAACAGAACCACAGAGCAGTTCTTTCCATCTTGTATCTTTACAAGCTATTATCTGTGTATAGATAAAGGCAGAGTTACAGACTGGGTTTTTTTCACACTACGCAGTTATGGAGCTATGATTCCACTTCAGTTGCCATGACAATATCTGATGAAATCCTGGGATCTGAAACTGAAGGAGGGGCATTTAGAATTCACGGCCAGAGAGCTGTAGTGCCTCACCTAATGACAAACCCCAGGATTTCAAGGAACGCAGCAGCAGGGCAGTTAAACTAGAATAACAGTGCTTTAATTGTGTAATGTGAAGAGACCCATGTTGTTTTGAGTATAGGACAAGATTGGATAAACCATTGACATTTGGGCTTGCTCCATTTCTTAGACTGATGTCAGTGTAAGGATGCAGCCCCTTTAAAGGTGGACTCCTCCAATTGTCTTTCTTCCTTTCCAACAATATCTAGGACATGGTTGGGGCATTTTGGGCCTTCCAGATATTTTAGGACTACAGTTTCCACAGTCCCATACTATCCATCATGCTGGACTGGACTGATGGGACTTCTAGACCAAAACATTCAGAGAGCATGAATGCCCTGTGTGCTGTATATTCACCCATGCGTTCCCACTCATCTCTCTGGATTGTTGATGTCAGAGATGGGTAGGTGGCAAAGAATGCTGATTTATACCAAGTCAGATCCACCTAGATAAAGTGTAAGAAGAGTGCAGCAGCCTGTGATCACTTGCCATGTTTTGCCTCCATTTGAATCTATTGACTACAAAGGCAACAGGGATCCATTTGTGTGATTTCATATGTGACTTCTAATTTATTTTCTTGTTTGAAAAGGATCCTTTCTGGGCTGAAAAGGGCAAACATGAAACACTGCAAAATTGCCCCTCAGCCCCAGAAAGTGTGTGTGTGTGTGTGTGTGTGTGTGTGTGAAATTAAAAAAAAGGTAAATTAAAAATTGGGAATGAAATGTACAGCAGTGTGTGTGTGCGTGGCCCTTTGAGGTCCATGAAGTGGCACATGTGGCCCTTGGATTGTGGGTAATTAATCACTCCCGCCTTAGATCAGTGTTTTCTACAGTGAATGGCAGAAGGTCTCTAGGGTTTCCAATACGAATGTTTCCGGTCTTCAGCTGGATACATAAGGGATGGAACCTGGGACTTAGCTGCATGTAGAACACGTGGGTTTGCAGCTCTTCTCTCGGGTACACTGTGCAATGATATTGTGCTGCTCAAATTATATCAGATGCTACCAGGCTGAGTATGGAAAAGAAGATTGTAGCATCTGATAGATCCCTACGAAGATAAAGTAAAGGATAAGAGTATCAATAAAACACTGGAAAGAATCCAGTTAAGGAAAAAGTTTCTAACATACAGAGAAAATAAACCAAAAGTCAAGAGTTCTCTAAAATAAATAAAATAATGGTTTAAAGCAAAGTATTCTTGAATCTTACTGGTCCACAACTTCCTGATTCTTCTTAATCTTAAGAGACTATGGCCCTTTTCACATGTGTGTGTGGGGGAAATGGGCAAAAACGCCCCAAAACGGAGCTTACCTCCAGCCGGGTAAGTCCATCGCAACGCGGAGCAGTGCGAGCTCACTGCTCCACAGTCCTCTGGCATCCCAAATGGCGGCTTCCGGTTGGTGGAGCCTCTCTACCAACCGGAGAAGCTCGCCAACTGGAAGCCCCCCCCCAGCAGATCTGCAGGCACGCACTTGCGCGCGCCTGCAAATCCATGTTGGAGCCGGGCGACGGAGCGGCACGGGGCTGTGCACTCCATGCTTTTTAAAAACCTCTCAAAAGAGGTTTTTAAAAAACACGCAGCGCGGCTAGTTCTGGCCGCTCCTGAGTGGATTCTGGTGTGGAACTACCAAAAGTAGTCCACGCCAGTCCACTCTATGGTGTAGAAGACCTCCGTGAGAGGTCGCTCTGCACCATTACAGAAGCCTGGTGTGGAAATGGCCTATGCATACGTATTCAAATCTGTCAGGATAATGTGAATCCTGGGACAGGGAGGCATTTGCAAGAGTGATCACAGAGATTGGAGGAATGATTGCTTAATCTTTCCTGATACCTGGATTCATCAGTGCAAATGCTCCTTACCGGTGACATTGATCATAGTATCCCACTCTCTTGTTATCCCACTATCAGAGTCATGCTGTGCACCAGAATGTATCACTGGTAGCCCAAACAGAGCTACAAATAGTGGAATGTTGGATGAGTACTTGGGAGATCCAGGCTCTAGTTCCCGTGAAGTCATGAAACTCACAGACTGACTTTGGGCCTGCCACTTTTTTGTGGTCTGATGTACGATACAGGGTTGTTCTGAGTATAAAAAGGGAAGGAAGGAAGACCACCCCGATGTAAGACTTCTAAACTTGTTAGAACTTCCAAGAGTTCTAAATACTTCATTTACTCTGTGTTTCATGATGCAGACTTCTGAGTTAGCATCTTCAACTGTTTAAAGTATTGTAGTTGTTTACTTAATTGGTTATTTAGATACTTAAATATATGGTCACAGTGCCAAAACCTCAGTATATATACCTTTTAAAAAGTAATAGAGAAATCTTAGTGCCATTAATTCATAGGAACATAAGGCATCTTTGAGTCCCATTTGTGAGAAAAGTGGGATATAAATCAAATAAATCAAATAAAGGTTAAAATCCTGTTGGTCATTCTCTAGTAGAGTAGACCCATTCAATCCCATTGTTGAGTGGTGAGTCAACAGTGAGGTAAATCCCACTGATTCAATTAGTTTAGTCTACTCAGGACTAACAAGTTTTAGGCCATTTTTTAATATTTTCAGTATTATGATGATGCACAAGATGGAAAATAGTCTGTACAAATAAAAGTAAGCTCTTTTGCTAGAGAAAAAGACTAAGATAGTAGATATGAAATTCTACTTTTTATAGTGAAAATACAGGGCTGAGCAGATTCTCTAGATGTTGGAATGCAAGTCCCAGTAGCTCAGCATCACCACTGGGCATGGATGATTGGAGCTGTAGTGCAAGAGCATCTGGAGGGCCATAGGTTGACTACCCAGGGACAATGGAATGGAAATGAATGTGTTGTAATTTTTTAGGTTAAGGAAACAAGGAAGAGATGGTTGGTTGTAAAAGCTCAGTCACTGAAACTGCAGCTGTTTTATGGTTTGAATTTCTGAGGCTTAGAATAAGTTCCAATGGTCAGCTGAGGGAATCTCATTGCAGCTAGGGAATATATATTTATTCTAAATTGAAAAATTACTTTACAATTAAAACTTTAATGCAAGGATCGACAGGTCAACTATTCAGATAAAAACTTCAGCCTTAAGCTAGCACTGCCCACTTACATGCAAGAACACAAAACTAATTAGCATTTTAGCCTTTATCTACCTATTGTATTTTCAGTTTAGTAAGTGGAAAGCTTCTTAGGCTTACTGTCTTAGGAAAGTGACAGAGGGCATTAGATTGGGCCAATAATTACACCACCTCTTTCAGCTTGTTGTCGAACATCAACCTTGTTCCAAGAAATTGGGCATTGATACCAATTAATCTTAGACCTTTGTTTTCTAAAGTCTCTGTGGGAAATCCCAGTTGTTCAAATAGCAACAGTATTTTTTTTTAAAAAAGCTGAAGTACCCAGGTAACCTAATTTTGCAAAGTATTTTGGTATTACCATGCAGAATGGCAGCATCCTCATCCTATTTGTTCAGTTAAATAAGTTTCCTATCTACAACAGACTCTAAAGTGTTCTGCTTTAGAAATTATAAAGGTAAATTCCAACCCTTGCAAAAGTAGATTGTAGGCATGTGGATTTTGCTTTCTAAAATATTTTCTATTTCAAATTGGAAACAGAAAGTGAACAATGAACAATACGATGTACAGTGGAACCAAGCATGACCAAAATGCAGCTGAGGAAGACAAACCCAAAGAGCACTGCAAAAACCCAACTCAGGCAAAACAAGAGACCAAACCAAAATGTGGGTTAGCATCAACAGAAAGCTACTAAATGTTTTGAAGCTGAATTATCACAACTTTACCATACAAAAACATTTTAAAGCAAAAGAGAAGAGGTTAAGAAACAAACAAACAAAAAATAATCTCAGTTGAACCACCATAATGAGGAGGCATGAGGGAGGCATCTTCTTGGTTCCCAAGGCTGTGGCGGCTGGTGGAAGAAGGCACTGTGCCTTACACTAACCTCCTTCCTCTTTCTGACTGGCCAGCCAGCCAGCCAACCAGAGTCCTTCTGTTGGTTTAGACAGGGGATAAGACAGGCAGATGAAGATAAAGGAATCTTCTCCTTGGGGAGCTTAAATGTGTTCCTTAGGTTGCATGGCTTCATTTGGCCAGTTTCTTCCTCACTCTCCCTCTGTTGGTGGCTGGTTATTGTTTTTTGGTGTCCAAATACTGTTGTGGCTTGTGTGTTGTAAATGGTTACCATCTTTTTTGCCTTTGCATATGTTGTTGCTGTTTGGGGCATTGGGTTGGGGGAGGTAACTAGAGTTTGTGTGTTCTGTAGGGATCATGGAGCTAAAGGCCTTCAGGAGCATGCCCAACTAAGGGCTTCCTGAACTTGCCTCACCTCCAGGAGTGGAACCACATAGTGATTTGTGTCCATGTGGGATCCTACACATGGTCATCCCAGGACGTGTCTGAGCAGGTAGGCTGAGATGGTGTCTCATTGGTTAATTGGTGGATCACCTGATCCTTGGATTCAGTCTTTATGTTGTGCCAAGGTTTTTCTCCTGTTGTAACTAAAACATCTGTGGCCATTCTTTTCTCGAGCAAAGGGTCTTATGTGTTCCCCTGCACACTCTGATCCCTTTCATCAACAGGATCACAATCAGCTTGTTGGTGCATGCTGGCAGGGGTGTATCCACACTACACAATTATATCAGTTTGATACCTGCTGTTATGGCTTCATCCAATGGAATTTTGAATTCTGTAACTTGGTGAAGTATTTGAAATGCTATACTCTTCTCCCCTGAACTGTAGCACTCAAGCTGTAATGGGAAGAGAATTCAAAGAACCTCAGGGAACTAAAAAATGTAAGGATTCCATAGGAAGCAACCATGATAGTCAAAGTGGCACAAAGTGCTGTAATTCTATAGGATGGATACACCCCAGAAGAGGCTTTTATTGTGCAATTGCTCTGCCTCACTCATAGATTTTTACCGAGAGTCCAAATGATGATATCTTCCATTTGTAACCTCTCATGTTCTTCTAGCACCATTTCCTCCTTTGTTTTACCCTTCCCTCCTCTAAAGGAGGAAATGATATCAAAGTTGCACAGTTCTTTTGATTGGTAATGCTAGAAGACCTCCACCTGAAAGCAACCAGAATTTTCTGCAGAAATGTACTAAAACTGATCCAAACAAATATGGCAAGGTTTATCTTCTGATACCTCTGGATTCTAATGGAAGGTGGGTGTCTGAGCTTCTCCATATGGTCCCTCAGTGGTGTGAGAGCTCCTTCTTTATGACCTTATTGCCCCATTCTGTGACAATAACATCTAAAAGCCCAGAACCACATGGCAAAACCAAATTATTCAGGCCCTTTCAGTCCAATAGGTGGTATATGATAGAGATAAGCATTACATTTTCCTATGTATAAAATACTACAGTTTACGTATTCAGCAAACATGTTCTTTTGACACAACAAACCCTTAACCTTTGCAGGAAGATGTCAGAAATACGCCCCAAGGAGGTGTTATTAGAAAGAGAGGAAAGTATGTGTGTACGTTTATTTTTCAATGACCTGATTGTGTAGGTCAAATCATGACAGAAGAAGCCAGCTCAATTCCATCATTAGATTTATTGGATGTCTTCTTCCAGATATATTTTGTTTGCTTCAAACCTCATAAAAGTTACTGCAGTAAAGACATGTATTTGGACCTATGAGATGCCTTGCAGCAGAAGCCACAGTGAAACACTTCATGACAAGGAAAATTATTATGAGTGATTCTTCTTATTAGGTAGAGTACTAATGTCAGAGGCAAAGATACTAATATTCTGGGTTGGTCATAATTCACAAAGCGTATATGGTCAAAAAAATTGCCAGATAATAGGAAGTCTCTGTGTGCGTGTGCATGTATGAGTGCATGTGTTGGGAAGGAGGCAGAGATGAAGAAAGAACTAAAATTCCACATTCCACTTATTTTACCCAAGGCTGCATATTTATTTTGAGATTAATTTGGTGCATGCAGTGTGTATTTGCCAAGATTTCCCCCCTATTTAAATCTTCAGTTCCAAAGCTACGTTTTTAATCCTATTACTGCTAATTGAGTGAAGTCTACAGTCTTTTTCAGTTAGGTGAAGTTCAAATTGTAATTGGTATGTGTGTGTGTGTGTGTGTGTGTGTGTGTTGGCACAATGTAAGAATGAAATATATGTCATTCTTGCAATGTTATTATATCTACTTTAAAATCACAGCAGTGGTTGAAAGGCCTTTAAAAATAAGCCCTGGAAAATACCGGGTTGGAGACCAGTGGAGGAGAATGTCAGGAAGCAGAGAAATTATCAAAGCAACAGGTGCATTCATCAAGACTGTATATTAAAGTATCATGCTAACTCTTCATTGGCATTTATACTTCTTAGCTTGATCAGTATTTTCTACAATTTTGCCTTTTTAAAAAAAAAAACCCAAGCACAATAGAATTCTTTTAACCATACTTCAATGGTGATCCATCCAAACTTGATGTCATAATGCAGTATTCTATAGTGGCTTGATATACAACGTGTAAGCAGGTCTGTGCCAATAGAATGCTTCATGCATACAGTGAGATTGTACATTAAATAGACTGAGAAAGTCCTTGCTCACATGAAGATCCACATGCACTTTGGTGGCCCAAGTACATTTGGCTCCACACAGCACTTCTCAGTCTAAGAAATATTGAACGAGCAATCACAGTCAGCCCTCAACATCCACAGATTCTGTATTCATGGATTCAACCAATCATGGCTCAAAAATACTCCCCCTCCCCCCAAAATCCATGAAGCAAACTTTGATTTTTTTCATTTTATATAAGGGATGCCATTTTACTACATCATTGCATGAAATGGGACTTGAACACGCACAAATTTTGGTATCTGCAGAGGATCTTGGAAACAAACCCCAACGGATACCAAGGGCCTACTACATTTGCTTTAAATCAGAACCAGGATGCAGTGGTGGAAGGAGGAAGATGTGATAAGCTCCATCTATGTCCTAACTGAGGAGAGAGTTATTCCCCAGAAAGTGTGGGGACTCATTGCTTCAAGGGGGGAGCATATTCAATATTGTTTTGGACCAAAGCTTCAATCTGGCTTTAGAAAACAAAATCATAGAACCAAAGAGCCCTGAAAGAGGTTCCCCAGTGTTATCTGTCCCAACCTTTGCTAATGCAGATATTTGCAGCAAAAGCATCTCTTGCAAATGGGCATCTAAACTCTGTTTACAAACCTCCAATGAAGGAGAATCCATTACCTTCAGAATTAGTCTGTTCCAACATCAAACAATTCTCACCATTGGGATGTTCTTCCTAAAACAATGTATTTGGATTCCCTTGGTACTTCTGTACTTTTCCTAATGGCTGGACATTTTACGAAAATTTTAAAAAGTGATAGATATACATTATGAATGGAACAACAGCAGCAACCAAAGACTGTCGCATTTTATTCCTATTATCTCAAAGTTCTATCAATGCTACCATTTAATTACATTCTATAAGTGTAATTTCACTCCATCATCAGAATCAAATAGAGAATGAGAATAATTTAGGCTTATTTATTTCCAAGCCCACTACAATCTGTCTAAAAAGAAAGTTGGAAAAGTACTCATCTCTGGCTGAGAGTTCTAGTCCAAAAACAATAATTTCCAAACTTCTGCCTAAACAGTAGTAGCTCAATGGGGGGGGGGGGGGGGAGACTTGTGTTATCAGAATTCAAAGAATCAAGTGTGCTCTTTATTTTTGCAATCCTTATAAATGCTATAACTGTTTCTGAGATGTAAAATCTAAGTGGTGAGGCAGAGGCTGATAGCAATTCAGGCATAACTTTTATGGGACACAGTGCATGTTGACACATTCATGTAATGCTGCATCTCCCTGCCTATCATTAGTAGAGGAAATGATGGCGACACCTTCAGAATGATCCCCATAGTGCTGTGCTAGTTATCACTCTGGTTAATGGTTTCTCTTACAATAGCAAGCAAGCAATGTCACCTCTAAAAATGTGGCCATTCTTGACATATAGAATCCTGCTGTGATTGTGGGGTTGATTTTAAAAAGACAATAATACGCAGACAATGCTTTTCTTTGAAAGCGCAACTATAACACTGAGACTTACTTAAACATGATTTCCTAAAAGGGTAAGGAAAATGTGTATGGGCTGAAGTGGGCTGTTACCAACTGTTTATTCATCATGTTAGTGTAACAGCTGTGTAACATATTCCTCAGAAATATCTGTTAGTAATATAAATATGTGAATGTCTATATGCACTCTTATACAAGTACAATTTGGGGGCTCTGAAACCACTGTTTATGTCAATTTACCTATTAATTTTTCCTGCCAAGCCTCTTGAAATTAATTCTGAACCCTGAAAAATTTATGCTTGTGGCTTTTATTTTCCAAAATAGCTTCCAAAGAAATTGAAAGCAAATAGTTCCAAATAATTAGTTATCAGAAATTATTTCCTTTCTACAGTAACAAAAATATTACTGTATTACAGTACAATTGTAATTCAACTAGAGATAACTGGACTCCATTACTGGTATAACTGTAGCCTAACTACGGGGTAGAGGAGGAATACTACATGGGTAAAGTGCTGGCTTGTGTTGTGTGTTGCGCTGCTGCCTTAGGCTCTGTTATGGGTATTTAGTTAAAAATAAGGTAGATGGAAGAAGAGTGTATTATGTACCATACTCCAGATGTTTGTAGCAGTATTCAGTTTTTTTAAAAAAAAAACCCTGAAAGGCAAAAATTTTAGTGACTTTTGAAAAATGGGAAAGTAAATTATCACTGTGGCTTTATTTTACATCCTTTATACATCTTAAACAGGATTGGCAATACCTCTTTGTATTCCTCTGGAAAAGGATCTTTATATGATCACTCCTGGAGGAAACAAGAATTTTTTGTTTTGTTTTTTTGAGTGGGGAGGTGTATACCAAAAAACCTAGGAGTATCTGTAGAAGGGAAAATAGCATAGGCATGGAATGATTATTCAAGAAAGTCAAGGAAGAAAGTGCAAAGTCAGGTTTACAGTTGAATACTAAGCAAACAAAAATAATGACCACAGATGATTTGCATAAAGTAGACAATGAAGACATTGAAATAAAGGTTATTTCCACATTACATTGTTATAGTGCTATTATTCCACTTTCAACATCCTGTGGAATCTTGGAGTTTCTAGTTTAGGGAGGGGCATTTACAATTCTCAGTCAGAGAGCTCTTTGGCCTCAGTAAATTACAAACCACAGAATTCCATAGGATGTTGAAAGTAGAATAATAGCACTGTAACAGTGTAGTGCAGAAACGCCCAAAGACTTTCCATCTTTCAGTCATTAAGCAGAATGCAGACTACAGTCAGGAAATCAGAAGAAGATTAAGACTTGGAATGGCAGCTATGAAGGAACTAAACTGAAGTATAAAGATATATCACCGAATACTAAAGTTAGGATTGTCTCTGCCATTGTATTTCCAATTTCTATGTATGGTTGTGAAAACCGGATGGTGGAGAAAGCTAATAGGAAGAAAACCAGTTCTTTTGAAATGTCCTAGAAAAGAGTTCTTTGGATACCAGGGACTGCTAAAAAGATCAGTAAATGGGTGCTAGAGTAAATCAAGCCTGAACTCTGTGTAAAAATCAAGATGACTGAACTGAGATTTGGATTGATAATTTGGCCATATCATGAGATATGAGAGGTCTCTCATACAGTCGCCATAAATTACAAGTTGACTTGACGGCAATTGACAACAAGAACATCTGTAGAAGGGGATCTACTTGCAAAAGTTTTGAGAAATATTCAAGAATCCCTTCTAGTTTAGCAAGGAAACTTGTGGTGCCTCAGATGTTGGATTGTAACTCTCCTTGTCCCTTACCACTGGCTATGTTGGCTAAGGCTGAGGGGTGTTGTGCTCCAACATCATGTAGTGGGTCACAAGTTGGCCAGTCTGTCAGATGGTATATATTGTATCCTATTTCATGTACTATCATGTAGTATTGTGGAGAATTACAGGAATGGCAACTATCCAAAATCTTGGAATCAACATTGCAGACATCATTCTCATCCTTTTAAAAGGAAAGCAGTTCGGCCATAAAATGAACAAGATATAGAACTTTGTCGTAGCCTTTCCATCTGTACACAGCCATCTTAGGTATGAAAGGCACCACAGCTTAGAAAACTGAATTTGCAAGTGGATGATTAATGGGTCTGAGTAATTGGGGGGCTCATATCATCTTAGCCAACTGGGCAGACTAGAATGTAAAAACCTGGGTATTATTGGAAGCTGCAGGCTGGTCAGAAAGAATCTGTACAACTTCTACCTGAAGATGGAGCTTGAGTAGTTCTGAATGCATGTGTGAGACATCACAAATCTAACAAAAATAATCTTAATAACCTTGCAGGCTGGAGTCTGCCTTCACATAAGGTGAAGAATACTGTCCCAGGCTTATTCAGATTCTTGTGGTACAAAATGAAATCTATAAACAAACTTTTGCTTTTAATCTCGCCTGACAACTTCGCTATGCTCCTGGGTGTTCTACAGATTGCTATGAAAGACTTGTGTAATTATTGAGTTGTTCTTTGACCTGTTTCCTTGCTGGGTATTGGATTTTGCATACTAAGTTGCTGAAGGAGACATACAGGTAATATGTCCAAAATGCAAAAGCTGTGTTCAAAAATGCTCTGAAAACCACTTCACAATACAGGCTATTTTTCTGCTCCATTTCAAAAGCTTCAGGACTGTTAACTCACAGACCATCATTTCACATCTGCAGTATAAATACCAGTTTGAATGTACAAACATATAATTTGGAAATTATTTTTAATGAGCCAAATCGTACTTCCTTGCCTTCTTTGACTTAGGTTTCTCACTAATATGTTATTATTTCAAGAATGCATGTTGTGGATTAGTGAAGATTGGGAAAAGTTGTTCATATTGATTTGCTCTGGAAATGTATCATCCATACAATTTTAATTTTTTAGTATTGTTCTGGTAGCACCACATGGTTGTTGTTTGACTGATAGTTATGATCCATCTTCCAAGTTATAATATGGTTGCAGACTTCCAGATTTTAGGGTGAGAGTTCAGCATTCCTGTGTGTGCTTTTAACTGTAAGTATTCTAATTGTGTTTTATGAGCACAAACGTAAATATACTGATAAATACACATAGATACACAAACAAAAGGAATTTTTGATTATATGCCTCTGTTTCCACGGTTAAGAAGAACACAGTGACTTGAATCTTCTTGGTGCCTCATCAGGTAACGATGTTAGAAATCATGGGCCTTTCTGCACTACATTGTTATGGTGCTGTTAGTCCATTTTCAACACCCTGTGGAATTCTGGGGTTTGTAGTTTACTGATGCCCAGGACCTCTCTGGCTGAGAATTCTAAATGCCCCTCCCTAAACTGCAAACCCCAGGACTCCACAGGATGTTGAAAGTGGAGTAATAGCACTATAACAGTGTAGTGCAGCAAGACCCTGAGAATTCTAAAGGCCTCTCCCTAAACTGCAAACCCCAGGATTACATAGGATGTTGAAAGTGGAATAATAGCAGTACAACAGTGTAGTGCGGAAAGGCCTCATGCAGGAGAAGAAAAGTGAGGGTGTTGGAGTCAGTGGTCAGTGGTCTTTTGAGATTTTTAAGATGGTCTTGAGGAAGAGGTGATACTTCCCCAGTTGATGCTGAAAGGCACCAACACTTCTTGGCCGTGAAGAGATTAAGGACAAAGGCAGTAAAAGCTATAAGAATAAAATATCCATGTTAATTAGGAGCAACAAAATAATTTCGTTTGACATGTAGGCTGTCTCTGTCCTGCGTGAGGCTGTAAGTCACTTTATAAACAGATTACAATCTTTTAGTTAGTCTAATAAAGCTATCAATGCAACATGTATTTTGGATTTTGTTCTAATATATGAATGTGTGTCAGATCTATTTTCGCTACCTGGGCAATTATTTATTAGGTATTACTTTCTGAAATGCTCTTGTAGACAGATGAAAAATTCAAATATGGTGTTTAGTATATGGTAGAGATGGTAACTATAAGATCCCATAAAGCTGGTGGATTGAAACTCTCTTTCCCAAGCCAGTGTAACTGATGGCGAGGGATGGTGGGAACCATATCTGAAAGGCCACACATACCCATCCTTGCTCTACATCTTCTGAAAGAGAGGTGAAAGGGTAAGCAGTCCATTGTGATTTCTTTGCAACAAGTGACTTCCAGAGGGAAGTGAGAATGTACTATTGTTAAAGCTAGTTAGCTGTTGGAGATCATGGAAAGGTATATGCGCCACTACAAAGGAGAGAGAGAGAAAAAATAGGATTCCTGGAACTAGTAGCGAATATGGGGAAAATATTCTTAAGTCCATGAATTCCAGAGTGGTCATCTGTTGTAGATTTTTTTTTTAAAAAAATGCTCAACAACAATCAGGGTTCATGCAACACCTTGAAGTCTTGATTATCTAGTCAGTACTTAAAACAGCTTCTCTTGACTGAGGAGTGAGAACACATTTTAGGCATTAAAAAAAAAAAGACCTGGAAAGTTGCACAAAAATGCCAAGAATTGGATTAATTGGCATAATACAAGGTGGCTGGGCACAGTTGGGGAAAGTGTCAGTCTAGGGAGAATCCCCACCAAGTAAAACTGTCTGTGCAATTAGCTATCTGAACTCTAACCCTTCCAGAATAATTAATGAATAACAGAGAGGATCAAGACAAAGACACAAAGTGATTTGGTGTGTGCTAGCAAGTAATACATCAAAGAATGCTGGTAATTGGCCCTGTGGCTTTCATTCTTTGCCCTATTTCTTTCAATTCATTGACTCAAAATAATGGGTTCAGGTTCATTATCAACAGGTTTTAGCTGTAAGAGTACAACACTTCAACAAAGCTCGGATTGTAGCAGTGCTGGTGGCTCGGTAAAAAAGTTGTGGACTGGAGCACACTCCCTTGAAAGGGACAGACGCCCATGCAGGCATTAACTTTGCACTTAATGAAACAGTGGGTATTCACAAACTTTTCTGAGTTTTCTAAGGTTTGGCTTTCCCTACAGTTACAATGCTGGAATACAGTTGGTATGGGCAGGTATGTATAACTCCAATTAAAGCTGTCTTCTTATAGCAGCAAGGAACAGATAGATAGCGTGCCTTCCAATATAATGAATGAGACTGAATGCTTGACGCCATGTGTCACAGGTACAAGCCGGTATTTATTTGCCAATAATGTCAGTTTATTGTTGGAAGCAGCCTTTTTACTTCATTTACTAAAAGAACTGCTTTGCTCTATAGTGGTCCCCTCTCTCTGAATGATCTATATCTATATTGATATTGATATATATCCTAAACTAGAAATAGAAAACTGTTAAATATTTGCAAAATTCTTTTCTGGATTGGAAGGACACTGGTATGGCTGCTGTCTATCACCATCGCTAATGATGTGATAGGGGCTTATTTTGAGAGAAGAATATACAAGGCATAGTGGAGAACTAGGGCAGCCTTCCTAGTCTTCCTTTTAGATGATGTTCAATACATATTGTTTAGTTTTATAACAGTCTGGTTCATCCAGTTTCTTAGTTGCAAATTGCTAACTGATTTTGATCTGTCACTGAATTGGAGTGGGGGGAAAAGTCCCAGCAGTGTGAAGCTGTCCTTCACTATTTCTAGTTTGTCAGAAATGTGTTCATTAGCAGTGTATCAGCACCAATACCATTTGTAAACTTTTTTTTAAAAATAAAAAGGTTATTATTTTTCAACATTTACTTAAGAAATATGTTACAAAGTGCGGGTGATACAAAGAATAGACTAAGGGTATTTTCCAAAGTGGTGCTAAGACGAATGCCTTTTGGCATGTTTGAATGCAGGACTGGAGGAGTCAATCTTAAATTAAATATACATTCTGATCAAAGGAGCCCTTTCCAGTGGATTTACAGAAGCAGGAAGGATAAAACCTGAAAGTACTACAGGTAGAAGGTGCTTCAGTTTAAATATTGTGAAGTGCACAGGATTCATCTTTGAAAGGAAGAATGATGATGCAATCTTGTATTTACCTACCTGGGAGCAGTCTGGTTAATTTCAGAGCAGACATGTAGATGCTTACACTCAGAACTTAGAACAATTATTGTTGGCAGTGTAACTTCTAGAATCCTAGAGCCACCATTTGTACTATTAATCTATCAATTGGAAAGTAATTTGCAAAGTTGTGGAAGTCAGTAGAATCTCAGCTGATTGTAATGAACTTTGGAGAAAACTCTCAGTGTGAAAATAGCTACCAGGGCAATACTGGCACTTGGCTTTTATTGTGTAGATTCTGGTTTCAGTGAGCATAATATTTATTTTTTGGAAGTATCGTTACATTATGTATGATTAACTATGCCATATTACAATTACACTGTACTGTATATCTCTATACCTGTCAGAAAATGCTAACAATCTTTAAGCATGTTCTTGCAGAATGTTTATAGTTTAATAGTTAATATATAGCTGTAGAAGAAAATCAAATTCCTTACTGGGGATCAGTAGGAAAGGAATTAAAAATTAAATGTATCAGTTGTGTAACACCTTTATACAGAGTCATGGTGCAACAAAACTTGAAACATTGTTTGGACAGTTCTGCCCGCTGCACCTCAGAAAGAATATTGCAAACCTGGAAAAATTGCAGAAAGGTCAACCAAAATAATCAAGGGACTAAAGTGAGTCTCCCTTGAGGAAAGGATACACAGTATGAAGCTGTTTTACTTAGGAAAAAGTAAAGGGAACACAACAGGATTGCATAAAATTATGCATGGCATGATGAACGTGAATAAGGTGAAGGCTTTTCTTCCCACACATGTAATACTAGTGCTCAGAGTTATTGATGAGGGTAAATGATTTAGGATAATGGTGGTGATGGTGGTGATGATAATTTATATTCTGCCTTGTTTCTAGCCCTGGGACTCAAGGCAGCTTACAAAAAAATGGGAACAGGTACAGCTAAAAACTCATATAAGGAAAAACTTTAAAAAGTTAAAATATTATTAAACCATCAATAGAATGACATGCATTTTTAAAATATATCCACAAAAATGATGGCATTTGCTTCCTCGTAATTACCAATGGCCACCAGCTTGGATGGTTTTAAAAGCACATTAGACAAATTCATGGTGTATGCGGCTAATCACTGGTTGATAGTTATTATGACTATTATCCCCATTGTCAGGAGCAGTATGTATCTATATATCAAGTGCTAGGGGACATGAGTAGAGCCATGCTCTAGGAGTTATAGGCCTCCTATGGGCATCTGACTGGAGACTGTAGGAACAGAATGGTGAACTAGGTAATACAAAACCCAGACCTTTAGTCTAACACAGTTGGACTCTTTTAATCTTATGGATAAATAAAATGGTGGGGAGTTACTTACATGCTAGTATTGTTTTATTCCAGTTGTTGCTATCTCTTCTTTATAACATACTGTAAAATAAGCATTCCAAGAAAGATATCAGCACAGTTGTCCCAGAAAGCCCATCCTGAAGCATCAGCTACTGAGTGGGATAAACTGACATATCCTAGCATAAATTGTCCAGTTTCGGAATATTTGGAGGCTTGAAGATACTACAGTAGTCCTATTGACAGACAAGCACAGTCAGAGTTTAGAACTGCTGACTGTTTATTTCTGGTTGTGCTATTCAATATTTGACTTTGAACTATTTCAGCCCAGTGTTTAGTCCTCTTTTTGGGGGTTTTTGTTTCTTTTCTTTTAAGACATCATGAACTAAAACAAAAATGCTGCACTGAGTATTAGAGAAGGATCTTTCCCTCACATCTTTAAGGAATATTACATGTTGTTGTTGTTATTAATTATTATATTTATTTATATCCTGTCTTTTTCCAGTTTGAACTCAGGAGGCCTAAAACAGTCAAAACACAAACATTGATAAAAGTTCACAGTATACAGTATAAAAAGCAATTAAACTATCAAAAAGATTAAAATCAATTAAAAATATAAACCATTTAAAAACAACACATAAAAAAATTGTCATGTTATACGGGGTCCATTTTCCCCTTAAAATTTTTTTTTAAAAGAAATCAGTTTTTAAAGGCCTCATATAACAAGAAGGTCCTCACTAGCTTGTAGAAAGATAGTGCCAATTTAATCTCCCTGCGAAGGAGTTCTAGAACCTGAAAGCAGCCTCTTTGAAGGTCTTCTCCCATATTCCTACCAGATATACCTGCCAAACATAGGCTTGTTTATTTGGGAGAACATTGTCCTTCAAGTAAGAGTAGCTATCCTATGCCATGAGTCCCATGGTTACATGCTACACTTCCTCTTAAAACATGCATCATACTCAGCTTTCCTTCTGCATGACATGGAAAGAGAGTTGTGAAATAGTATGAAATTACTTTGGCTACTCTTAGCCTATTCCATATAAGGAGTCTTTAGATTCCTAGCTAGAATTTATTTCAGCTAGAATCCTATTGGTTAGTCTCCAATAGAGCAGACCCATTGAATCAATTCTCGAATGGTCTGTCAACATGCCAGTAAATCTCACTGATTCAATAGGTCCAGACTAGTTGGGCCTAACAATAGGTTTTAGGCTTTTGTGCATTTTTGCCATCTTCCAGGTTTTGCTTTATGTCGTGAACAACAAGGAGCCTGAAGACTTGTAACGTAATTTCAGAGAATGAATTATTGTTGAATTATTGAAGAATTACTGCTGCCGTTTTGCCAAGTATACATCTGGCTTTCCCACTAGGATCCTCTGTTCATCACCTTTGTCCGTACTAACATGTTTTTAATTCATTATTTTACTTTCTAAAGTAAATTGAACCTGAAACCTGAACATTACACCTAAATAAAATGTCATACTAAATGAAGGAACCTATCAACTGACTTAAAAAAAAATAACAGCAAGTGTGGGTTTTCATCTTGAATGTCATGTGCAAGGAGTTTCTTTTTCTTTTTCTTTTCTTTTCCTTTTTCTCTCTCTCTCAAATCACTCCACACTACTATAAGCAATAGCAGTTCTCAGTCCAAAATTGCCACCAGATCTACCATTAATTTTTGCACGCCCCTTGGGCTTCCTACTGATTAGCTTAGCATCATGCTTAGTTGGATCCTGAGTTTTCATGGTTGAATGTCTCAGTGCCTCACTCTTGTACCGAAAATCCTTAAATGTTGGACAACAATGCTGTCTCCAAAGTAGATGCCGGTTTCTTAGCGTTTTTCTTGAAGGCAAATATGTTGTGCGTATGTTTCATGAAGGAAAGGATGCCCAGAAGGTTTAAAGGCCTGAAGAGTTTACAGGGTTACAAGTTTACCCACGATATGCTTCCTGTGCATAGATTGACATATGCTGCCTTTCCTCAGAGATGTGCACGTATGTTTTTTATGGACTGCATACCCAAACAGCATTTGAGCCCTTTGAATGCAAAAGGGAGTGCAAAGAGAGGATGGATTGTGCCCATTATGTGTTTACAGCATTTTAGGCCTACTGGTATAAGTATTTTAATGTCCTACAGGTAATGCGGAAAGTTTATCCTCTTGCGCTAGATAGTATATGCCCTTGATTATGAAAATTATTCAGAAGTCAGAGGATATCATTGCATTTTAAGGGCTCCTGTGTCGTTGGTACTTCTTAATCTCAGTCCAAGATAAACATTTCTGTATCACCATGCACCTGGCTGGCTTGCCCTTTTAAATACTCAAAACCATGATCCATATTCAGGACAGTGGCTTTCTCTCCCTCTTTAAGCTTTCCTGCTGTGATGAAAGAGTCATCTCATCCTCTATTAATTTTGTCTGGTATCTTGAATATGATTATGCTATTACTTTTGGAGACAGTCTGCCAGAATGCATCTGAGCATGTCTCACTTCTAAAGTAATATTTATAAATGTATCTTCTTCTTCTTCTTCTTCTTCTTCTTCTTCTTCTTCTTCTTCTTCTTCTTCTTCTTCTTCTTCTTCTTCAAGACGTACAGAACTTTTATAAATTGGAGCTATCCTGGGTGATGTCTTTAACTTTCTCTTCCCCAGATTTTAATACTTACTATGCAATAAGTCATATGCACATTTACTTAGAATTTTCCAATGGGACTTACTTCCCTATAAGTGTGTGGGGTATGGCCACCCTAAGTCATGAATTTTGCAAGTTTTGTGAGTAAATGAAACAGCTGGATTTAATAGTTTATGTTGAAAGTACTCAGCATTTATCTTTACTGATCTCTTGTCATGGTGATCGGGTTGTTCTAAAGCACATTTTAGTTAGAATGCAAACAGCAAATGCCAAAGAACTGTAGGGGGAGTAAAGCAAATGAGAATTCTTTTCATTCTCTCTCCCTAGATGTGTATGTGTGTGTGTGTGTTGCAGGGTAGGGAGAGAGGATCAGCCTCAAAGAAACCTTTTTCCGAGGTCAACTTTCCTTTCCTTGATAGAATCAGTGTCTCTTTATCTTCCTGTAGATGGAATCCTGCCTCATTAAGCAAAAGCTAGTTGGATGTTCTCTAATCCCATGGTTGTCAGTCAGATCAGCAGTAGTATACATTATTCCACACATTTTCAGGATTTGTTCAGCACAGCTGGTGTGCTGGTATAGGCCTGTGATGCCCTCATGCTTTTTCTACAAGGAAAGAGAGCTTTGCTCTGATTTAGTTACTGAGGCCAACCCCCAGTTTGGTCCCTTCAGGAGTCTTCATGCAGGCAAGCATCTCATTTGAAGACAGACAGACAGACAATCAGAGCAACTTACTGTGGGAAGTCACTTACTCATGAGGACAATTGGTAATAACTGCTAATGGAAAAGAAAGCAACTAATTTTTGAACCAGATATCTCTAATGCCAGACAAGCTTTCCTCTGGTGCTCTCTGATATGCCTTCCAACACCTCGGAAAGGCACCAGCTGGGGCAAGACTGGGGCAAATAAATTCAATTTTCCAGAGGAATCAATTTTTCAAATGTTACTGGTGGTGAGAATACAATATTGCCATCCTACGACTGAGTAGAGAGGAACATGGTATGTTCTTTAGTGGCCTGGGCCCTGCATTCCCTATATAACCACAACTGCTTATGTTCTTCCTCAGTAATCTCTGTCTTTACTTGGCTTTCTTACTTTGACTCTGACATGATGTTCTTAAAGGGTGTAGAACAGGGCCTTCGCTGCTGTGGGACTCCTAAGGGTTTTATTTTGGTCTATATGCTACTATGAGTATTTCAAGTGGCAGTCTGGGCATCATTTTTCATACTCTACTGTTCTATTAAGGGGTAGGAGAATGGCAGTCACAGTCATGGGAGGGGATGCTGAAAAAAGCTTCTCTTTTGTTTTGAGAGGGGAGGGGAGACATTTTCAGAAATCTTCTCAGAAAAATCACAGATCTTTTGAGCAATGTAGGGCTAATTCCATTGAACAAATTATTATCTTCACTCTTTTAAGGAATTCTTTTTGCTGTGCCCAGGTTACTGGGGACTTTGTTCCCTTCTTTCTAGCTTGCAGTAGCTTCTTGAGGCTATAGGCAGGGACAAAACCTGGACAAATATATTTATACATACATACATACATACATATATATATATATTTAAGGAGAATGTATATAAAGATGTGATGCTTATGTTACCCATAACTAAATAGTGGTAGGATGATGCTTTGTGCTCACAGCGTCATCCTGAGACTGCTCATTTATGGATGGCTTCAACATGTCATTACATTCCTTCTTCTTCAAAGCAACTTTCTAAGCTCTGGGCTGAAAAAGGCTTTTCGTAGCTCTACTAATATTTTATACCACTGATTCTACTATAGAAAAGGCTAACAGTTGGATTCAGGCCCTCATCTTCCATAACTTCCAACATTTCACAGATGAAAATCAGAACAGATATGGCCAAACAGCATCAGAGTGTGGTCACGACTCAATGGGTATTAATGTGGAAGAACGTACAAGCCAGGAGAGGCTGTGGCATTTTGCTTTTGCTTGAATCTAGTGGGAAGGGAAAGTTTCTTCCTACTCTTCTCCTACCTGCTGAGTTGACTGAGTGCAAATTAGGTACGTATTTTGAACTCTGTCTGCAGCATTTGATGTAAGCTGATGGCAAAGAGCGAAAGCAGAAGGAAGAGAGAGAAACCAGTCTTTTTAAAAATAACTGAAAAAATGGGTCAGCAGAGAATTAACCAGGATTGTCCTGATAAATTGGGACAGTTGGGAGGGATATGATGAATGGACTTCATCATTTGTCAAGTCTTGCTTTCATTGCGAATGCAGAGACTGAGGCATTTCTGCACCACACTGTAATAGTGCTATTATTTCACTTTCAACATCCTATGAAATCCTGGGGTTTGCAGCATTTAGAATTCTCAACCAGAGAGCTCTTTGGCCTCAGCAAACTGCAAACCCCAGAATTCCATAGGATGTTGAAAGTGTAATAATAGCACTATAACAGTGTAGGGTAGATATACTTTGAGAAACTGATGCATGGTGCCAGTGACCCCAGTCAAAGTAGCAAAGGAGACAGAGATTCTTAGTTCTCAGTCCTGTAACTCATACTAAATGCTGATACTGGGATCAAGAAAGCTACTCTTATGCATCAGCTTGTAATTGGCAAAGGAGTAATTAATTTATATGCACATGTTCTCTCCGTAATTAAACTTATAGTGCTTGCTTTGATACTGATTGGTTAACATGCTGTTTTCAGTGTCAACCGAATAGAGATCATGACTCACAATTAAATCATTCTAATTCTATAGCTACTCTGTAATACCATAGCTAACTAAGGTTAAGCAAGTCATGGTGGCTTTTATATGTTCTAAAATTAAATTAGGTTTTTTTTTTTAAAAAAGTAGCAACTCTTCCTTCTCAGTTGCTCAGATATCCTGAGGATAGCGCTAGTATGTTAAATGTTTTCAAATCTTGCACCACATATGCAAAGTATTTTTTTCTCATCTCCTTTACCTCTGCATGGCAATATTTAACACAGTTTTAATTACAGAAACTGTGATCTACTGTTAAAAAAAAAAAGAAAGGAAAAAGTTAACATTGCACATCTATCTTCCTGGGGGAAATAGTTGCTAAAGATAGCATGCTTCTTTGTCTTTATAAAGTAGCAGTTCATAAAAGATCTATGTCTAGGGTATATCCTAAGCTCGATATCTACTGATGACACATGTCTTATGGAAAGTTTTTAACTCATGTACATTTAACTCGCCTCCTGTAATGACATTTTGGAGAGATTGTTTTAGAAATCTTTTGCAACGAACATCAGTTAATCTGAAGTAGTAATTTACTACTAAAACTTCTGTACAAGAAACATACATATTCTGAAAGGGGTGGACTAGCAAAGAGAGAAGTCTGTTTCAGGAAACCATTCTTTACATTTGAGGAAGCATGACAAATCCCTTCCACTTCCACCACTTGGCTACAGTGAAAAATATTTCTGTCCATTTCAGGAAATGCTTATTCACCTTTGGGAAGCAAGACAAATTCCTTCCTAGCTAGTCAACTAGACTGAACAAGAACCCGTCTCCCACCAAATTGCTCATCTCAAAAAACAAAAACAAAAGAACATGACATGAACTCGAAGGTGCCTACATAGTTTCAGGTGCCTAAATAGTTTAGTTTATTTTAATCTTGCCAGTAGTTTAATACCATTATAACATTCACTTTATGTAGGTTTTTAGCTGCATTTTTTTTAAATTGTAAGCCATCTTTAGTCCCAGTTTTGGAAGAAAGGCAGGATACAAGTGAACCGATTCATAATTGGAAAATGAGACATGACTATAAAGAAAGGGGAAGACTTGGTGGTTATTACACAGTCACTACTGCTATTAGTTCTGTGGTAGAATCCCAAGTGAACATCAGATATTTTGGGTCCATTGAGCAATCTCTGGATAAAAAGCTAGGTGTAGTACAAGTCAGTGGGAAGTACCACATTCTAATCAGGAAGCTTCTTTCAGTTTGTATTGGATGGGTATTCAGTCATTAACAGAGTATTTACCCATGCCAGAAGTTGGTCCTTCTGTTTAGGAAGGAATACTTCATTCTCCACTTCCTTAGAAACCATGTAATTTGTTCTAATTTCCTATGTTCTAAGGCTGACACTGTGAGCAGCTCTGGCATACTAAAAACTAAACTAAACTAAAAACTAACTCCAGTTTTTCATGTCTCTTTTGTAGACTAACACTCAGACCAACCCATTCTACTTCATAAGCCAAAGTCTGTAGGTCACACTAGCAGGACAATGGCAACCATCTATAGTTAATAATGTTGCAAATCCATTCATGTACAAAGCAAAGTTTTAGATGCTCTCTCACCTGCCTTATCTCTCAGAAATGGAGCTCTTGTTGCCGCTGTGTGCCTTCAAGTAATTTCTCATGGCAACTGTAAGGTGAACCTATCAGATGGTTTTCTTGGCAAGATTTGTTCAGAAGGGTTTGCCATGATCCTCCTCTGAGGCTGAGAGAATGTGACTACAATGGATCTTGAGAAGCAAGAAATGGGCTCAAGGACATTCAGAAAACTGCCATGTTACCAGGGTGACACAGTTGCAAGTAGCCACCTCTCAAGGGACAGAATACCTTGTGAGAGGTCAAGAGAGGTCAAGAGAGCAGGTTTGGCTGAGAGCAGGTTTAGCTGGTTACTCATATTCTAAAAGGTTGGATGGTGGGGCTAATGAAGAGGTTTAATGACTGATGCTGCCTTCAGTGCTGGCAGAATACAGAATGGAAGAGAATTAAGGAGCTTGGATGCCTTTCCACTCCTAGAGTCGTAGGATAGTTGTGCTAGATTTCCAAGACCTTTACAAAGAGTTCTCCTCTCAAACCGGTAAACATAAAAAAAAAAAAAAAAAGCTTGAAACTGGTAGGTTCTGTCAATGTAACCTTTACTCCCTATTTGTACTGTGCTATCAACAAATTTAATTAAGCAAAATCCAATGACACGTGGACTGGGATACTGAGAATCCAAAAGTACCATAAAGCATCTTTATATGATGCCCATGTTACTCCGATATTTTCAGATTTGGAAAATCATTTGAAGATAGAAATCTAAAAAAAGCATTCTTCAGATTTCAGTCCTTTGTCGTATTCCAATGTTAATTTTCAGCAATCTGAATGCCACCACTTAATTAGGGTGAAAGGAAGATAAACAGAACTCCTAATTTCTCAGTTTACATGGTTAGGATTTTCTTTCTTGCTCCCCCCTTTTTTTTGTTCTGTACAAATTACACTACAGTCATCTTCTTAATTATTTTCATTCTGTAAAGTTAAATAGGCTATAACCCTATTTAAAGTAAGTTCTAAATACAGGGTAATGAAATTTCATGTCTCTGAGCAATTATGGTATTGCTCAACATATTTGTTCCAAGGCCTACGCAGCTGACCTTTGTTAATTCATAGAAATGTGAGCTTTGTTCACTTTGAATTGGTCACTTCAGAGCACGCATTTCACCAAATATTGGTATGTTTTGGTATCTATTAATCTTCTTTCCCTAAATGCCTGTTACTAGCCCAAAATACTATCTGGTCTATGTGTTAGAGAGATTTCTCTAATACAAGACAGGTAAATATATAGCATTTTGTTCTATGTTCTCCCAATCATATACTCATTTCCACCAGGCTGGATGTGTGGATTAGTAGTGAAAGGACTACCAATGGGACAGCATTGCAACTAAGGATACTCCTCAAGAAAACCAAGTCAGATAAATGTTACACAATAATAAATATAGAACAGAAACACAAGTGGTACTCAGTAGGTTAGACAAGAACAAACAAAAAAGTAAGCAGAAACAAGGGCCCTTTCCACAGCTTACCTTCTTGTGGCGTCATCTGGTGGGGATCCTAGCAGTGGCTCTGCCAGGAAGGGAGCATGACAGGAGTGCTCTCCTCCACACCAGCTGGTTCCCTGCTGAATGAAGTGCAAAGGCCACACCTCTTCCTTCTGCAGCAAATCCGGGTACTTTCTCAGGCTGTGCTGGAGCAGGAAGTACAGCCATTGAGCTTCTTGGGCTTCCACAGGACAGGCAAGTGTGGGATGGTGGTGTGATTGTGGGTCATTGATTGGGAAAACCCATCAATGATTTAATCCATGATTGTGCCGCCTGGGGACGGGAGAAGGATGGGACTGCGATGACATCATGCAGAAACATTGTTGCGGTCCTGTCCTTCTCCTGTCCCTATGCTAGGATGGGAGGGTACTGCAGAAAGGGCCAAGATGTCAAAGATCTCAATGCATTAGACAGCTCCTAGTGCATCAGTTGTTCCACAAAAGCTGAAGACACTCATTGAGACCTTCAGAAAAACCCTTTCAGATTATCCTTCCTAGACCCTCTCATTTGAGGAGAATGATCTCCATAGCCTTCAGATACCCTCCGTGACCCAGAATGTGAATGCTTCTCTTCTTTGTGACTTCTTGCCAGTGGGTAGGTGCAGTTCAAGAAGAGGTCCTCTGCTGAGGGCAAATGGAGCCATGATGACTCCTTCTCAGATGAGGACCCCACTGTCACAAGGAGACCATGCCTAACCCCAGCAGAAAATGTTGGTAGTGTGATGGCGGTTATAGGGCTGAAACATCAAATGGAACAAGTCGTATCATGCATCTCTTTGTGAATTTCAATCAATAGCTATCATGGGACGGTAGAGATAGAATCTCACATTCACAGCTAACTGAAAATCGGCAAGACAGCCTCATTCAGCCTAGGAGGCACTGGACCCTATAATGTTAGGCCTCTCAAAGATACATTCCAGTATCCCATGTGGGATTCAGAGTCGAAAGAATGTCTTCATTTCACCCAAGGGAATAAATGCCAGTTCAACCACTGCAGGCTCCACTGATCTAGGAGTGTTTTTAACTCACATGCTCTTAGATATCTGTTAACTGATTCAGAAGCCTCTTTCATTTTTATAGTGGATATTCCCTGAAACAATTTCCAACCAATTATAAACACCAACAGGAATCCTGGTTTATCTTCATCTTTAATAACATGATAGTAAGTTGATATATTCCTACCTCCCATCAAAACTGAATTAATCAAACTTATCTTTCTCTTTGATTCCCACATTTATTCATGATACATTCTGCAAAAAAATTGCTCAAAGGGTTAAATTAAACATGAAATGGAATGCAAGATTTGGTAGAGCAAAAAAAATCCCCAAACCCTATTTAAATTATTTTAAAACATCTTGTTGTGAGATGAACTGGCTTGTTCCTGTTTTATTTAATAATGTTAATTTCATTCTTAATGATAAAATATAATTCATATAAGTTAATTCTTAGAATGAAGAGAAGGCATGTCTTGCCATGTGTTTCAAACAGAAATCAGAACAATTACTTTACTGTGTCTGAATATTATTTGAAGTTTCCCATTTACACGGGGTCTCATCATTTGGCTTCAAGTCATACAGAGCATCTGTAATAATGTTAATTCTATTGATTTCATAATTTTAAACAATTTGCTTTTAAAAATTCATTGCACTGCAGTTGGACTTGAAACATCTGTGGATTAGATACTGAAAGATATCTTTGTATCTTCCAAAGTCTTGCCAACTGACCACACTAGCGGTACACTTCCTAGCTTAGGTTATTAAACAACACAGTCCTCAGCACATACTATAAAAGTAACTATGAAAAATATGTGCCTCGTAGATGTAGGAAGGTCAGGAGGTCAACAACTCCCTTATTCACCCTCTGCTCCTAACATAAAAACAATGATGGTATTCAGTAAAATTAAAAGGCAATACTTAAAAACTTAAATGGATATTTAATGCTGTCACAAGACCTTGCTGAAAGCAATAAACAAGATATTGTGTGCTTATAGCATATGGGCTAGATGCAAGCAGAATGGAGGACAAAACCGTCTCATAGCTAGTAGGGGCTAACAACCTGATCCTATCATCTATTCCACTGGCACTGAACATCACAGGACTGGGTAGTAGCTTTGTGGGGCTTAGCCATATGAAGTCCCAATGGAGTTTTGCACTTTCCTGAAGGTTTCACTTCATTATATTGTTCAAGTAGTGAAGTTTCTAATGCCTATTGGCTTAACTCAAAACTGAAGTTGCATTGAAATTAATGGGAATTCATTTGGTTATGCTAACTTTTCATATTGAACTGTATCCATCATTGTGCTGTTACACCAAAATGTGGGTGACTCAGGAGTCAACCTGTGATGCCAGTACCTCCACAAGACAGAGGGGAATTAATTAGCTCAAAATTAGGAGGCCTGTGAGAGGGGAGTAACTTAATGAGATCTTTCCACCAATGTTTACAGGGTCATGCAGGAAAGAAAGTCAGAGATTCAAAAGTAAACTAAAAATTTTATTGAAAGATTCACACACTTATGCAAAAGATTTAAACACTCACTTACTCACACATGGACTAACCAAAGGTAAAGGGAGCAAAGTTGTGGATAGAGGATTTTAGGGTTTGGGTGATAACTACTGGTCCGGAGAGAAGTGAAGAAAAGCTGCAATGTGACTTGGGCAGGCACCTAACGACAGCTCTTGTCTGGGAATCAAATGGACAGCATGGTGTTCAGTAGGTTTGAGAGATTGCGAAACATTGCTTGAAATCAAGGGTTTTTATACCTAAAATCTACCCTATGGGTATGGGTGTGAATTGCTCTCCCAGCTGGGTGGACAATGGGAGTTGACACACAAACAGTGAGGTCCAGGTAAAGTTAGTGGTCTAAGTGTTTAGGTAACAAAGGAGTAATGGCTGTTGTAATAGCCCTGTATTGTGGATAGATTGGGAAGAAAAAGCAAGGAAACATCCAGGTTTGAGGGATCAGGGTTAAAACAATAACAGTTTGGTGGGAACTTCCCTTTTCTTCTCTGAGATGTCCAACTTGTTAGCATAAGCTTATTGTCTCTAGAGTTGCCTTGTAATCTGCCAGACAATGACTTCAGTTTCACCTAGGAGGGGATGTGGCTGACCTGCCTTGCAATCTCACATTTATAGTCAGTAATTTTCCTCTGACCTCAGGCTTCCAGTTTATATCAAATGCCAATCAACGTAGAGTCAATTAAATAATATTGCCAATTAAACCATATCAATCTTGGTAGGGGGTGGTGCAGGGCCATAAGAGTGCAGACCATGACCTTCAGCATGGTGGAAACTTCTTCTCTCTCCAACCTTCCCTCCTCTACATCATCCCAAAAACAGTTCTGGAGGATTTCTAATTCTTCTGGAACAAGTTTTGGACGGGTACACAGGGCTGAGCCAGTGGAGAGGGGGACAAAAATGGGAGGAGATAGAGAGGTTGGCTCATAGGTCATTACAAGAGAGATATAATTCAAAGAAAATTTCATGGGACTGTAGGATTATCGTGGAGGGGCATCCATGGGACTGACATTTCCTGATTCCTCTTGTGGAACCAGTTCCATCAATGGAAGTATCCCCATTAATTTCATTGGGATTGACAGGCATGTATCTCAATTAACATAGTCTGGATCCAACCCACTCTTAAACAATAGTATAAGGAACAAAATGTGATAATATAATATTTTACTTAGCTGCTTAGCAAGGAGTAAATCCTTCCTGGCTTTCCATTCTGTTAGCTAATGAGTGGGAGGCAGAGGGATGCTTGAAAAGCCAGGAAACTACATTGTCCCGAACCTTTCCCCTCCACTGCATGTACTGATCAGTGAAGGAAGAAGGGACCGGATTTCTGCATGTCTGTCCCTTGTTGGTTGTAAGAAATCATTTTATCCCAGCAGGAGTATGAACAGTCAATAGATTTTTCCATTTTACCTAAGTGACATCCAACACAGAAATTGGTTTGAGTTCAGGCCCAGTTTGATTTCTCTGCTTTTTTTGAGCCACAGCATAATCTGGGAGATGTGAACTAACACAGTAAAGGATGTTGGCAAAGGTTTGAACATAGAGGACTTCCATCCACACCACTCTGGACATTATTATGTGTATAATGTTAACTTTCTTTCAGTTCTCTTATCCTGCCTGTCTTAAGACTGGTACATAAATCCAGCTCAGTTCTGTTCTTGCTATTTGCTTTTCCTTTGGCTTTCAAATGCATATGCCTGGACCAGCTTAGGTTTGCAAGTTGTTTTTGATGAATTATGGCTTGGAATATCATATCTGGGCAATACATTCCTTATAGTTCATTGAAGATTTTTAGTTTGAGTAAGGCCCTTTCCACAACCTACCTGCATCCAGCGCGGTTGCGCGGGGATCACATGAGCAGCCTCTTCTATGAGGGTCTCATGTCCCCACTGCTTCTGCTTTGCAGGAGGTGCCTGCCAGTTGGCAGGCAGCATGAAAGCTCCGTCTCTTCCTTCCGCAGCGCAGCTGGATATTTTCCCAGGCTGCGCTGAGGGAGGAAGCGTGAGGACTGCAGCTCCGGAGGCTTCACACACAAGGTAAGTGTGTGCGGGGCTCCAAAGTGATGTGTGATCGTGCACCATTTTCAGCTAAAAGCTGAAAATAATATAGTGCGTGATCGGCACCTGCTGGCCTGGCAGCGTCGCGCAATTGCGAGGACATCATCTGAAACGCTTCTCGCAATCATGCAACACCCTGGAGGCCCTTTTGCATGATGAATGCCATGCAAAAAGGGCCCAAGGCTGACAATACGGTGATATAGATCATAAGGCAATAGGGCAGGCACAAAGGTCTGGAAGAAACAAGAAAGATGGTACCTTAGTAAATGGAAACATTATGTATCAGAATAAATGATATTTGATTACTTGTTTGAAAAAAAGAGGGATCTATACGGGGCAATTGTAGGAGGAGTCCTAGTTCAGAAATTGGAGAATATTGATTGAGAATATTAAACGGAGAGGGGTACAAGGCTGTAAAAAAAGCCATTTACACACTACACTGCTATAGTGTTATTATTCCACTTGTAACATCCTGTGGAATTCTGGAGATTATAGTTTACTGAAGCCAAACAGTTCTCTGGCTGAGAATTCTAAATGCCCCTCCCTAAAATGCAAACCCCAGAATTCCATAGGATGTTGAAAATGGAATAATAGCACTGTAACAGTGCAGTATGGAAATGCCCTAAGATAATTAAGACAATGTGCCATGAAAAAGGTAAACAAGAATAGTAATAAATAATCAAATGGTTCCGGGGGGGGGGGGGCTGGATGGTGGGAGGGAGGGGCCAATGATTTTTTTAAAATAAGACAATAGAGTAGGGCTTCAAACAACACACAGCTGCAAGGAGAATCCACAAAAGGACAAGCCACACAATTTGCAGTCATGATTGAGAAACTTTCAAGCAGTAATATTTTGGGTTTTTTGCTTGTTCATTCATCACAAGTGTGAGAATTTTTTTTTTCAGGATGACCAAAGAAAATGTGTAAATTAGCTTTTAGTAATACCAGCAAAGATATTATTAGAGACTCATATAAAGAAAACCCAAGAAAAGTACTTAAACAATTCTAAATTAGGTCAGTGTTTTGCTTCTTCATATGTAAAGAAGAAAAGAGGGGTTGCTATTTCTATTGAAAAAGATATTCAAGCAAAACAAATTTTTGAAGATGAAGAAAGAAGAATATTGGGCGTTGAAATTCTAAAAAATGGTAAAAAAATTTTATTGGTTGGTGTTTACGCCCCAAACGAAAATAAAGCAGAATTTTATAAGAAATTGCTAGGAAAAATATCAGCATATGAGTATGAAGATTGGATTTTAGTGGATGACTGGAATGGAATTTTGGATATTAAAATGGATAAAACAACCTCTCAGAATAAAGAAGATCAAGCAACGAGAGGAAGATTGCCAAAAGATTTCTTTGAGATGTGTGAAGAATTATCTGTTTTAGGTGTATGGAGAACTATTTATCCAAATGACAAAGATTTTACTTTTTTTTCTGAAGTTCATCAATCTTGGTCCCAAATAGATATGATCTTGATTTCTGAACATTTGTTATCACAGATAAGGAAAACAGAAATATTGTCAAATGTTGCAAATCCAAGAGAAGACTAAACAATTTCAATGGCAATTGAATGATAGTTTATTGAATGATGAAGAGATAGTAAAACAAGCAAAAGAAGTGCTAAAAAATTATTTTAAAGAAAATATAAAAGAAGACATGAAAATGAGAACGGTTTGGGATGCATCAAAGGCAGTAATGAGAGGGGTTTTTTATACAGCAACGACAAATTCAGAATAAAAAAAGGTGGGAGAAATATCAAGTGCTATTGACCAAACTCCAAGAGAAAGAGAAAGAACTTAAGAAAAATCCATCGCAACAATCACTACAGCAGGAGATTAAGAAAATACAGAAGGAGATGGCGACAATAACAACTGGAGATATAGAGAAAAAGATAAAACAGATGAAATTAACTCAATTTGAACATGCTAATAAAATAGAGAAATGGTTAGCATACAAACTTAAGAAGAAGAAAGAGAGAAACATAATTGTTGAGCTGAAATGTGGATAAAGTTGATTACTCAACAAGTAGAAATAAAACAGAAATTTGAGAAATATTTTGGAAAACTATTCTATGAAATAAAATCCCCTCATCAATATCAGAAAAATCTGTCTAAATGTCTTCAAAAAGTAAAGATCTCACAAATATTACTGGAAGCACAAAAACAGTTGAATAAATCAATAACAATTACTGAAATTGAAAAGGCTATAAAAGATTTGAACGTGAACAAGGTACCAGGACCAGATGGGTTCACCGCACTGTATTATAAGAGATTTATAAAAGAATTAACTCAACCAATTCAAACAACTTTGAAGGAAATAGAGACACATGGTAAACCGAAATCCTGGGGAGAATCTAACATTGTACTGATACCCAAAGAGGGTCAAGATAAAAAAGAAGTTAAGAATTACAGACCAATCTCCTTGTTGAATGTAGATTATAAAATTTTTGCGGCAGTGTTGGCAAAACAGTTGAGACAGATATTACAGGATAAAATTCAAGAAGGTCAAACAGGCTTTCTCCCAGGGAGATATATGAGAAGCAATACAAGGACAATCCTAGATTTAATTGAATATTATGATAAAAACCCAGGGAAGAAAGCAGCACTCATTTTTTTGGATGCAGAAAAGGCATTCGATAATGTTTCCTGGACCTTTATACATCAAGTATTGAGAGAATATGATATGGGAGAAGATTTTTGTAAATGGATTGAGATGATATATCAAGAACAATCTGCGAGATTAATAATTAATGGAGATATTTCGACAAGCTTCGTAATTAACAAAGGGGTATGGCAAGGGTGCCCATTATCACCACTATTATTTATAGCTGTTTTGGAAGTATTGCTGAATATAATAAATGAGGATTCACAGATAAGATGCTTGAAAATTAGGAAAAAGGAACTGAAATTAAAAGCTTTTGCAGATGATGTAATTATATTTTTAGAGGATCCACAAGAATCAATTCAGGCGCTGATGGAAACTTTGCAAAGATATGGTCAAGTGGCAGGATATAAGATAAATAAGGAAAAGATAATGATGATGACATCGAATGTGACTAAAAAAGAGCAAGCTGATCTGGAGAGTAGATCTGGATGTCAATTAACTAAGAAAACAAGATACTTAGGAATTATGTTAACAAAAAGGAACCAAGAATTATTTGACAACAATTATTTGAAGATATGGAAAAAGATTAAAAATGATATGGAAAAATGGAAAAATCTAAATCTATCTCTCCTGGGAAGAATAAATGCTTTCAGAATGTCCTTACTACCAAAACTTATGTTCCTTTTTCAGAATTTACCAATAATAGGAAGAGAAAAAATATTCAAAGAATGGGAAAAGGCTCTTCAAAAGTTTATTTGGCAATGGAAAAAGCCAAGGATAAGATTCAAAAGGCTTCAGGTTGCAAAAGAAAGAAGAGGATTTGATCTTCCATCACTGAAAATTTATTATTACGCATACTGTCTAGATTGGATTAAAGACTGGATTCAATTAGAGAGAACAACCATGAAAGATTTGGAAGAAATAAATAACAGATTTGGATGGCATAGATATTTATGTTAAGATAGATTAGCGGTGAATAAAGAGCTCAATAATCATTGCATCCGGAAGACACTGTTAAAAGTTTGGCTACAAATAAAGCAGAAATATTATACAAAACTTCCAACATGGACTTCACCACAAGAAGTGTATAAAATTGCCCCAACAAAACAAGGAAATTTATTAACATATCAAGACATATTGAAATGGGCAGGGGACAAACCAAGAATGTGTACATTAGAAGAACTAAAGGCTGACGGGCATGAGCTAAATTGGTTCCCATGGTGACAACTAAAAGAAAGGTTTAAAATGGATCAAAAACTGTATGGATTTGAGAGAAAAGAGAATGAACTGGATATATTGATGAAGCGAAATCAAAAGAAAAGAATTTCAAAATTCTATAAACTATTGTTGAAAAGAGAAATGGAATCAGAAGTAGTTAAAGATATAATGGTTAAATGGGCTCAGAATGTGGGACATCCGATCAAATTAGAAGTTTGGGAGAAAGTATGGAAAACTGATATAAAATTTACCCCAAACTTAAATTTAAGAGAAAACTTTTACAAAATGTTACATATATGCTCTATGACCCCAGAAAGATTGCAAAAAATAACTAAAAATGAGAATGCAAAATGTTGGAAGTGTGATGAAAAGACTGGGTCCTTTTTTCATATGTGGTGGACTTGTGGAAGGGCAAGAAAGTTCTGGAAGGGGATACATGATGAAATTCAAAGAATCTGTAAAATGAACTTTGAAATGATATCGGAATTTTATTTGTTAAATATGTTAGGACAACAAAGGGACATTAGAAGTCATCAGAAGATATTGTTATATTTGACAACAGCTGCAAGGTTGATATACGCACAACATTAGAAAGAAAAAAAGATATTGATTTAGGAGAGTGGAAATGAAAAGTTCTGGATATGGTAGAGACAGAAAAGTTAGCATTTTCATTGAAAAATAAACCTATCCAGAACTTGGAAAGGGAATGGAAAGGAGTTTTGAAATGGATAAAAATATAAAAGTATATGAAATCAAAGAAAGAGATAATGGAATTGTTTTTTTCTTCTGTAAATGGAAATGTAACTGTTATTCTTTCTTTTTCTTTTGGTAAATGGAAACAAAGAAGACTCAACTGGAGTAAAATAATATGGAAGTGGGGGGGTGAGGGTGTGATATATCTGATAGCGGGGTATATCCATTCTGTTTTTTATGCAATGAAATTTTTAATAAAAATATTTTTTAAAAAAAGTAATACCAGCAAGGACAGAAACCAGATCTTCTTTTTTAAAAGCTATATGGTGAAGAGTGGTTTTGTTCTTTGCTGTGTGGTTCTCAGGAACAATCCCTGATGATTTGACATTCTTTTCTGAAAGAAGGAAACATTTTGCTTGTTGAAGGAGTGTGTAACACTGTGAGAGTGCCAGTATTGTGCAGTGACTTGAGCATTGGACTAGAACTCTGGGAGAGATGGGTTCAAATCCCCACTCAGTAATGGATTGTCACTGGATGACCTTGGACAGGTCATATTCTCTGCAATGGCAAACCTCCTCTGAATAAATCTTGCCAAAAAACCCTTGGTTACGGTTGTCTGAGTTACATAAGCCACATAAGAACACAGCACATAACAATGAAGGTGCATAACAACAACAAATAATTGTATAGCTTTGCTTATAAAGAACATCTCCATGTGTTGGTGTGTGTTACTTATTAATTCTGTTTTTATTTAATCTCTGATATGGTAGAGATTTCATCTCTGATATGGTAGATATTCAAAACCACAGGTGGCTTTTTTTTTCTCTTCTTTTTTTGGTGAAACAGTAAGATCATAGAAAAGAGGTCTTCTTATTTAGAAGATGCATGTTCCCACTGCAGCAACGATTTGCAAATATGAGGCATACAAAAGGATATTAATTAAATTCTCAACTGATTTTGAGCCTTTCAACAAAACCACTGCCTGCAATCCAGTGAAAGACAGTAGTAAGCCCTGGTAGTTGAATTAGTTTTTATTCTGAAGGTAAAGACTGGGGTGTAGCACCTGGATTAATTCAAAGCTGCACCTTGAAAATGCATTGATCTTTCTTTGATGACTACTGTAGTCTGTATAAAATTATCTTTTGTTTAAACAAGTCTGAGCACTTGGTGCCAGGATATACCGAAGTCAACTTGCTATTGTTCTGCAAATGATTTTTGACTATTCATACAGTGGCATTATTCCATGAGTTTTACTAAGATGTGTGTGTGTGTGTGTGTGTGTGTGTGTGTGTGTGTGTGAAAGAATATTGTGGTCTCTGCTGGATATCTGTACAAAATGTGTTAAAACAGGACTTCTTGTGAGCACTTGAAGTGTGTGTAGCAGGAGATAATTAATGATTCAAACCTTTTTCCGTAGTTTGTTGTTATGTTTCATAACTCAGCATGATCTGGCCTACATTTTGTTGAAATGTGGACATTTGTGAAAGAGCAGCTGGGCTATTTCTAAGACTTCTTGAGCACTTAGGCATACAAAAGCAGAAAAGAAAAGAAACACTACAAACCATTTTTGCAGATTTATTAGGAAACAATCCGTTTGTCATCCAGATAGGGCTTAGAATGCAGAGTTCTGCCATTGATCATTAATGACAGGCAGATGGCAGAACAATGATGCTTGCATTTTAGGGACAGAACGCAACTGTTCCCAGGTTTTTAAACCAGTTTGTTTTTGGCAGGATTTCCCCAAGCTATATAGGCAATCACGTCAGTTTGATTTTCCTAAGCTTCATCTACCATTTGTCATGGCTCAGGGTTCTTCATTTGGAGGGAATCTTGAAACAAACTTCTTCTTGATGGTCCAGGCAAAGCTATAATTGCACAAAGAGCAGGCATAGTATGCCTACACCTCTTTTTCTCAAAAACAGGGTGACTCTGGTGCCATCTCTTTTTGCCGATTTACATGTGCTCACCAGCATGGCAGCCCTATCATTAATCAAAGTGAATTGGTCACCTCAAGCCATAGATGGGAAGCTGTTGGAGGGGGTGGTCTCTGTGTGCCACATGCCTTACTCGATCTAAGCTAGCCTACTGTGTTCGGGTGGAAGGTGACTCTTTCTTGTCGCCAGTGTTCAGATAGCCCCTGTATATGGAATAAGGCATCCATCTTATGCTTCACCTGCAACAGCAAAATGACTTGGGCTGGCCCTGGACACCAGTTAGCCTACTGTAACAATGCAATGTTACGATATCAATCTTTGGGAGAACTTATCTCCTTACTGTACAATTTTTTTTCAGACTGCATAAGTATTTTGGATGTTACAAGGATTGTATCAAGTGGATTTTTAAACCCTTAAACCACAACACAATGGCCAAAATGGCTCAGGATGTTTCTGTGCCTAATGCAGTAAGTTCAAGGGACAGTTAAATAAATAAAAAAACTGCAGTAAACAAAACAATGGACAACTTGTTGCTGTTGTGTGACTTCAGTTTCATGTTTGCATTCGTATCTTGTTTGAGTACTTCGTTGAATCGTTTGGTTGGTTACTTTGGGAACTGAATGCTGAACTATATTGGCCTGTGGTCTGATTCAGAAGGGTGTGTGTGTGTGCGCGTGTGTGTTCTTATGACTAATAAGAGTGTAAAATTAATGTTATTGGGTGTTCTGAATCATTGCTCTGATTAACGTATAACGCTGACCAAAGATACAGTGAGTACATTCTTTCTGAATAAAGAGTCTGATTATTCCTCTGATGTATTATTATAAAAGCCATTTCATCTGTAGTTATTATACCCCAGTTCCCATGTCTTCCGCTGAAAGACACGATTCCTACAGGCTTGTGGGCTAGTGATCTCAAAGTTGCTTTGATTCTTCTATAATGTCAGCCATGAGAGCTGATTCCTGTGACCTGCAAAATGTTGTTTCTGGCATCAGTAGCTGGAAGAACCTTGTTGCTTGAAAGTAGCCAACAAAAAGCATAACAATCAGCTGAAGCATCTTTTCAAAGAACACATGAATTACCGGTGTATAAGATGTACCCCATTTTTAAATAGTGTTTTTCAGGAAAAAAAGTGAGTGTTACATGCCAGCAAATAGGGTAATTTCAAATCACAAATACAAATTTCTAATACAAATACAAATTTCAAATTTCAAATACACATGTTAGTTCTTAAATTTAAAAGGGATATGCCTGCGGCATGTATTAAAATCCCAAGAACATCAATAACAAGAACAACAACAATAAAAACCTGTAATCTACTGTACATTGTCTAATGAACTTATACATATGCACCATGTCCATATTGCAATTGCCTGTAATACAACTGTGTTAATGGAAAGAAAGGACTGTGTCATACAAAGCATAACAGAGTTATATCTAAAGGATTACAGGGGAAATTGAGACAATTATAATCTTAAAGTCTCATTATGTCTCCTCAACCTATCCAAAATGGAAAAAGATTATGTGCAACATATCTAGCTCCAATTATCTAGTTCAACCTTCCTTTTACCTAGAACCTAGCCAATTGAGAGGAACACATGCAGGCCATCAGTGTAATAGCATTTTCCCATTCATAATATGCAAGAACAGGTGTTATCTTTGACTTTGGAAGATAATATATAAAAACTAGAACTGATATATCTTTGATCCTCCATAAATTTGATTAATCCCTGAATGATGAAGCCCAAGATGGTGGGTGTTACACCTTCTGGTAGCAAATTGTGGACTTTAACTATGAACTGTGTAAAGAACTAGTTGTTTGCATGCTCACCAACGCCACTGCTTTTGCTGCATTGGCTCTTCAAATCTATGTGCAACAGTGATTAAAGTTTTTCCTTGCATATTTTATCTCCTATTAATTTTGTTCCTGAATAGATAACATTTTGTCCCCCAGGTAAATAAGTGGTTTGTTATTTCTATATTGCCTGCATTTACCATGCGTGTGTATATCTGTGAGCATGTATGTGTATTTGTATAAGTATACATGTACATGAGCACTTACTATTTTTTTATTGGATCAGAAAGCAACCTTGGGCTGCTGTCTTGCATCCACCTTTATGGATGTAAACCCCATTCAGCCTTCTGAGCACATATAACATTGCACTGTAAACCTAACAGTCCTATAGATAATCTAGTCACAGTAGTTCAAGCACCAGTAACCTCGCAATTAGACTACTGTAATACGCTCAACATAGAGCTGCCCTTGAAGACTTGGAAGCTGCAGCAACTGTAAAATGCAGCAGTTTAACTACTGGTTGGAATACCATTCACCCACTATTCTTGCAGCCTTGTAATTCTTTACATTCACTAGTCTTGGTTGATTATTCATCCAAATCTGACACTATGGAAAAAAACTCAAAACAAAATAAAGAACACT
The DNA here is from genome assembly GCA_030412105.1 of Cyclura pinguis. Lineage (NCBI taxonomy): Eukaryota > Metazoa > Chordata > Lepidosauria > Squamata > Iguanidae > Cyclura > Cyclura pinguis. Next base: position 74,241,556 of record CM059603.1, on the reverse strand, counting down.
GGCAGCTATTTTAAAGCAGAAATGTGAGTTGCTCTTTCACAGAAAGTCCCTCCTTTACGTTTAAGGCCCTTTCCGCACGAGGCGAGTGAATCACTCCGTGCCATTACTCGCCGCTTCTTCTGGGTCCAAAGTAACACGGACTCTCCCTTAAGCCCTTCTGCAGGGCTCCTCCATTTTGTCCAGGGCGAATCGGAGCAGTGCGAGGTCTTTAGATCTGCACTGCTCTGGCTGAAAATGGCGGCTTCCTGTTCTTCGTGGGTCCAGACCAACCGCTGACACTGGCCACGCCCACAGCCTGCCCTCCGCTGATCGCAGGCTCGCATTGGTGCGAGCCTGCGCATCTGCACATGTCAGCAGGAACGCAATGGCGCGTTCCAGAAGATTGAAAGACCGGATTTTCCCGGTCTTCACTTAGTGCGCTGGAGGACCACTTGGAGGCGTTTTGGATTGGACTAAGGTGCAGAACTAAGGTAAATAGTCCGAACCTAGTCTGATCCAAGGTGCGGACGACCTCCGTGACAGCACGCCTTGACCCGTTTTACCTTCCTCGTGCAGAAAGGGCCTAAGTGTCTGTTTGTCTATCTGTCTCCCTGCTACTTCCTGCTTTTCTCTTCAAACATACACACACACAAACCTGTGAGCATTCAACAGGTTATTGTACATTAAATTATGTAAGCATTGTTTTATAAATAGATACTGTCTACCCATGCACTTGTACAAGGGGTACAATGTCCTGAATTCAAATATATTTTAAGGGTTGCATTTATACATCAAATAGATCTATGTTTGGAAGATGAAAGAGCTGAAATGCTTGCTGGAATATATTCTTTCTATAAGATCCTTGTAGGAAAAAAATATGCAAGCTGAATAAAACTTATCTTTCAAACTTTTCTACTTGATTCAACTCCCTGCCCGTCCTCTCCTCCAAGACTACAGCTGTGGTTTGGCTCACAAGCAAAACACACATGTAAATCATGTACACACCAATGTTCATCAGACATACTGCTGAGTTGGTAGTCTTGTCACATGTAAGCTAAATATATTGTTGCTTTAATGTATTCTCTCACTACTTTGATAAAAGCCTTAAGATGTTGTGACAGGTCCTTTGATATTTTCTTCTGATGTTACCGTGTTCCTTTCTTCTTCTTCTTTTTCTTCCTCCAAAATTTCTATTTTGCATAAACATGAGCAGGCGAGACAGTTCTAGTTAAGAGTAAAATCACCATGTTTTATCAGCAAAAAAGGCAGTGGGCCAGAAGTACACTCTATTTCCTCTCTTAGTTAAACCCATATGTTTAATGACATGGTTCCTTTAACTGTTTATATCTGCTGTACAGCAAGTGTTATCCTGTATATAATAAATATGAAGCCTAACTGAACAAAGGGGCAGGGCTGTCAAAATTGATAACATTGTCTCATAACAAGTAAAAATCTGAACTCAAGTACAAAGTCCCAAGCATTCTAATTATTTTTTAAAAATCGCACAAAACTGTTCACACAAAACAGTAGACACAAAACAGCCCACACAAAAATAATTTTACCAAAAGAATGGGAGATTACAAGTCAACATATGGCTGAGACAGATGTTACATTCCTTCCTTCATACATTTCTAGTATTCCATAAAGGCATCAGACCCTGTCTGATTGCATGATTTCATTGATGAACTAGCAATTTCCACTAGAATTGGACTAAATTTCACTCATTAATTCTACCATGTCTTTTTTTTTATACACTCAGTTGAGCACCCTCCCAAAAGGGACACTGAACTATTGAATCTTTTCTATAATGTTCATAAATTTCACTAGGAATAAATAGACTTCCTTCTTTTATGTTACCTTGTTGTTCCGTAGGTTAGTTTTATTGAATTCTGCTTTTCTGCTGATAAGTACCAATACACACTCATTTCTGTGTATACTGGCAAAAAAAATTCTTCTAAAATAAACCTCAATGTAATCAATGTTCTTTTTTTTTAAACACTGTACTTCATCAGCTAGCACAATACTGATAATCTGGAAGGAAGTTAAACATGTCAATGAACTACTTGAGCTGAAAATTGTGGACAGCTCTTGGCAAAGGTTCAAGATCTAAAAAAGAACATTGGTTGATGTTTAATATATTAGCATATTTCTACAAACAAGACCAGTAATTTGGACTCCTAAAATATCAGGAGAAATTCAAATGCATGAACATCATACAATATACTAGATGTAGCCCTAAGCTTCTTCTTGTACAGTTACTTGAAAAATCAATTCACAACCATATGTGCTTGAAAATCAGTTCAACATAAGCATACTCAACTGTGTAGGACTGGAGTTTAAATCTTTCTGTTTACCACAAATCAGACTTTGCAAGAGTGGGACAAATATTAGACAGAGTATGAATCATCAGCCTCAGGAGAGTGAGATTAGAAGTGTATCGAAACTATACAATAGTGCTGTACATGGCATCTCTGATCTGATTTAGAGCTTGATTTCAAGGTTTGGATCCGTATCTGATTCCAAATCGATCCATACCCTGACTCTGAATCAAGATTCAGAAATCCACATCACCATTGACTTTTGTATTGGGAACCAAAAATACTGTAACTTGTTCACACTTCTGTACAGAAATTGTCAGACCCTACAGAAGGGAATAACACAACCAGATTTCAGGTACGTACCTTCACGAAGTGTTATACTAAACACCTGTAAAGTTTCTTTTCCTTCAAAATAAATAAATAAATAAAAATAAAGCCTATTATCAAAACCTCTTGACTTGGCAGTCCTTAATGGTTTTGTCCCAGCTCTGTGTAGGATGCTGCTAGAGGATCCTAAACCAATACATCTGAAAGAACACACCAAAGAAGAGCAAAGCAATGGGCAGTGGGCACATAGACTGCAGTGCTTGGCAAATGCAGGCAGGTAGGGAGAAGCAAATAATTAATCTTCAGATGCTTCCTGCTTTTTGAGTCACATCAGGAAGCTTAGTTTGTTCAAGTTTAGCTAACATTAGATAAGATAATGATAATAATAACAGAGAAAATGACATCTTATTTGAGAAGAGGCTGTTTTTCCTTGTTTTCTATCACCACTAGCCCAATTGCTGAGTAAAGAGTAAGTAAAGAGAAGTTTCTTTACAAGCTGTCCAGTTACTGAGATGCTCTATTCAGTGGTGTATCTAGGCTCAACGGTGCCTAGGGCAAGTGCCAGGAAAGACCTCAGTGGGTGTGAGTGGGCAGTGACAGGTGGGAGGGCTGCTGTTGCTGCCACCATTACTGTCCTCGCACTGGGGCAAGAAGGACCCTGGTGGGGGGGGCAGTGGTGAGTGGGAGGGCAGCTGCAGGGACAGGGGTGGTGTTGGGTGGGGATGCCAGTGGGCAGGTGGGGGGAAGGTGGCAGATGGAGGAGCTGCTGCTGTTGCTGCTGCCGCCCCTGCATCGGGCCAGGAAGGACTCTGGCAGGGGCGGGAGCAGTGGTGGGCCAGGCTTGGGGGAGAGGGTGGGGGGTTGGCTTTTTTGTGCCCCCCCTGGCAGTGGCGGGCAGGGCATGCATCTCAGTTGCCTCACCTTAGATACACCTCTGACTGTATTCACCTTTATGGCATTTGGTCATCTGGATTGTCATTAGAAAATTTCATCTTATGGCCCCAAACTTTCCTCATCCCATCACTTCCCTAGCTGCTTGCTGAAACTCTTTGCAGGGAGCAAGGATGATGGTGGTGAGACTGAGAACTGCTGTCAACAGGAAATTCAACGCTCTTTTTTCTGATCTTTCAGATCTTCCCCCATTACCTGGCTGCTAGGGCTTTTCTGAACTTGATCCCATGTCTTAAATTGTAGGAGAAGGTTGCTGGTGGTATAATGCCCCAGCAATTTAGTCCTGATCATTTGCTACCACCAGTGAAGACAGATAGCAGTCCTAGGATTTGCCCCACCTTTTATGTGTTGACTCTGTCTGCCTGCCTGCTTGCTTTCTTAGGGATAGCTTTTGCACTGGTATTGCTCCTGTTTCAGCCTCCTGTCTGCCTCTGGTTCAAATAGGCAAACTTGTTCCACTACCACCACCCTGAGCCCTTACAAGTCAGGCTTTTAAACTCATGAAAGTTGCACTGCTGAAAAACAAACCTTCACATGAAGCTTATTGTGTATTTTGTATTTCATTTTCTATTTTTGTATGCTGTGCCTCCTAGAATAGCTCACACAAAAATACAAAGGGGGGCATTTTAGAACTGTTACAGGCCGCTAAACACTTTAAACACAAACTTCATGCCCTGGATGAATTTCAGTGGGTGGTGTGTCTGCCTGTCTGTCCCTCTGTGTCTATGTGTGTTCATGTGCATGCACATACACATTTGCTTCCATGTCAGGTAAGAAAAGATCTTTGGTTTTCCTGAAATCTTGCTAGAATAGAAAGGGAAAGATTTTGTAGGAGATGTGGAAATGACAGCAAGAAACCTAATGTAGCTCAGGCATTTTCCATTTACATTGCTCTTCATTTTGTTCAAGGTTTATGAAGCTTTCTTCAGGCAGAAGGTGAAGTGTTTTGGTGTGAGAGTTCATCTTGATCTGTTCGCTCTCTTGTCAAACACAAATGTCAGATCAGCAGCACTAAAATGGATTTGTGGGGGATGGAGTGGGGGTAAGAATGTCTACAGTAATATGTGGAGAACCTTTGGAAGTGAAAATGAAACTTCAGTAGTTAACATGAAAGTCATGCTTCAGGAATTGAAAATGTAGGTTAAATTTGTCTGGCCTGGAGACTGAAGTGTTAATGTGTTACATATGAAAATCTCGATTTCTAACACCGGAGAACTAGATGTGCAAGTAACAGTTCACAGTAGTGAGATTCCTTTATCATTTGGAATGTATAGCTTTGTACCATATTTCAAGCTCCTGTGACTGTAACTGTGCACTATATATTCTCTATCTATCACTTGTATCTCATTTCTCAGCATGACTCTAAGTTATCCAGTATAGGAAAAGGCTAACTAGATTTATGCTGAGACCTGATGACTTGAACATAACAAGCCATGAACTTCGAATTACAGTGAGAACCAGGTGTCCCATGAGAAATAGTTTTTTTGGTTCCAGTTCAACATTGTATCTAGGAATGTTTCTTTCTTCTACGTGCTCACTCTCTCTCTCTTTCTTTCTCTCTCTGCTATGCTAGTTGTTTGGGTTATTTCATGGGGGACAGTATATCTGATAATCTGAGGTGGAGGTCTCTGTAGGATTTCACCATCACATTCTGCAACAGAACTGACCCTGTTTGGCTCTGGAAAACTTTGATAGTGGATGACCAGCAGCTGAAGAGTATTCCCCCCTGCCGTCTCTCCATTCAGGAGGGGCATACAGGTACATTTTGTTATTACCTGAAAGTACAAAAACAAAACAAGTCCCACAAAACCGCTGAGGCTAAGATTAGACCATAACATCAATACATATGTAAGAAACAGGTCTGTTGAATTGTGTAGGTCATTAGATTTCTGTTTATACCCTAATACACAGGAAGTATATCTAAAGGAATCTAAAAGATACTGTACTTTTGAAGAAGAATTGTGTGTGCCCTTCCACAATGCACATGTGCAAAATCTGTGATAAGAATGCATTTGGCAATTGGAAGGAATGCTGTAATCTCTATATGGGGAAATACTGCACTGTTTCCCAACGTGGGCAGGATGGCAAGGAGGAAAAAGGGAGAGGAGAGAAGCAGTTATGGAAGATTTCAGTAGGGGCAAATGTGCAGGGATATTTGCAGTTGTGAGTACATGAATCAAACAAAGTAGTTATGGCAAGAACACACACAGAGCAGTAAACAGTAAATTAAAAAAAAAGGCATCCTATTCTTCACTTTTGGGTTCCCTACAGTTAGTAACATGAGACGTCTTTTCCCCTGAAAGTGCTGTGTCACTTCTTCTTTACCCAAAATTCCATCCAGAATTCAGGAAGTACCCACTTCTCTTTTTCTTTCTCTTGCTTTCTTTGTCTCAATTTACGCAAACTAATTAACCATACATTATTCATTGTCAAATATTTAATACTCTGTTCCTCGCTCTCTCGTCATTAGCAAGCTGCTTTTACTCCAGTGGCAGGGGTCCGTGACATGGTGCTATTTTAGAAGGGCGATTATTTAAATTTCCAAAATCCAATCAATCCTGGTAGGTAACTAAAGTGCCAACATAATATTTCTTCTGGCTGTCAGTTAAAAGAAGTAACCAAACTCAGTTTATGCATTTTTTTTTAAACACAGCATGTGTATCTCATTTTGTTGCCCTCTTCTTAGGGAAATAATTTAGGGGATGTGTATTTAATGAATGCTAATTTGTCATGGTGGATGAATCCTGATGAAAGCATGCTAAATTTAGTTGAGAATTTGGTTGTTATTTGCATTATGGCAACTAGTATTTTCTGACTGCTTATGTATGTAGCAAGGGAATTTTCTTAATGTGTTCTTTTCCAGCTATGTAATATAAACTTCTGCAAAGAAACAAAAGCCTGAAGTTTTCGGTAGTTAGTTGATCATGGAGCTGAAAATGTATTGCTGATTTCATGATATTAGATTAACATACAAAGCTAATTTTTCAGATCAGAGAAATCCCTTATTCCTTTAAAAATGCTCTAAAACATTAGCCTTATGTTTTATTTCCTAACCTAAGCTTTAGCATATAATCTTTAAACCCTATACAAATGTTCATTCTGCTTCTCGTTCCTTAACAAGGAACATAAACTTTCCCAATAGTTCAAGACTGTAGATATTTTAATGGTAACTTACCAGCCACAAAATCTGTTACCATCTGTGATACTGAACTTAAACTGTCCAAAGAGAAAGAAATCAGCATCAAAACATTTTTGGATCCTTTAAGAGGATAATCAGAAGGAATCATGCTTCCATATTCAGGCTTTCTGTTTACTTGTGTAAACATAGCAGTGACTATCCACACTAAACAATTACCTAATAGTTTGATGCTACTTTTAACTGCCTTGACGCCTTCCCATGGAATTCTGGGATTTGTAGTTTGATGAGGGACTTAGAATCCTATGCTACTTCAGTAGAAAAGTCCTTCCCATAATAGAAATCCCAAGGTTCCATAGGAAAAACTGTAGCAAGTTGGGAGATAGTGGTGGGGAAATACTGATGGTCTGGATTAATTTCCACCTAGGTTTACAACTGATTAGCAGAACAACTAATGTATCCTGAATGAAACTGTGCAAATATTAGGATCCTTTTGAGAAAACCTTCACTGGGTCTTTGTAGTTTTGGAAATCTATTAAGTTATGATCAGTATAATGCTGTGGCATTGTGGCTTTGGAATGCTTTCCCCAAGCATTTTGCCTTGAACCAAATTTGTTCTGTTTTTGTAATAGGTGAAGAACTTCCTTCAAAAGTTGAGACTTTTTTCTGTTGAACTCTTGAAGTATTGAGTCTTTTGCTGATATACTGCTAGTTTTAAACCATTTTATTGACTGTATGGATATTGCTGTTTTTAGTCCTGGTGAGTTGATCTCCAGACCTAATGGTAAGACGTTAAGTGACTGTGGTAAACAAGTAGGACCTGGTTGCAGCAAAATTTTGCAGTGTTGAGTGCTTCTATTCACTGTTGCAACCATATAACTATACTTTTTTTCAGCATATTTTATAACCATTGTCTCCCAAGAGTCAGTATTCTGTGTCCACTGAGTATGCTAGTCCTCACTGGGCTGTTTTAGGGCAAGGACTTGTGATCTTTGGATTTCTCCCACAGAAGATATGTTTTCTAATTGTGCAAATGTGGACTTCCCTTTAATATACCAGTACTTCCCTTCAGCTTTTTAGTAAGCATTTTGTCTTCAAGCCATTGTAAGTCAGCATCTATGGTCACTTTTAGTATATATGAAAATCAGCATGTTGTGGTTGCTTGAGAACTGAACTAAGATGCTAGAGACAAGGGTTCAAATTCCCACTTGGCTCTGGAAACCCACTGGATGACCTTGGGCAAGTTAAATTTTATCTGAGGAAGGCAAAGACAAGAAGAAATGCAAACTCCCTCTGAACAAATCTTACCAAGAAAACCCCATAGTCACCATAAGTCAGAAATCAACATAACAGACTAGCTGAAGGACCATATTTCCTCTAAGAGCCTGGTCAGGCCTGATCTTTCAGTTTAGTCACCTGTCACAGGAATGTTTGGTGAGGATATGAGAAAGAGCTTTCTTCATGGCTGATCCTAGACTATGTAACTTCCTTCAGAGAGAAGCTAGGTTAGTCTTGCCATCCAAAGATCTTTACATTCAGTAGGCTTTGGACAAATAACTAAGTGTGGATGGATTTCAATTGGAATGGGGAGATATCAATGACTCCCTTCAGTTTCTCAGTATCATTTCTTCCGTCACTTTTTGATGTGCTTTAACACTACATTTAATTTAGTGTCTGATTTAATATTATCATTGTTTAAATGTGTGTTAAGACAATACCACTGTGTTTTGGGTTTTGTCTGGTTTGTTTTTGTGATGTTGTCAACCACCATAAGTCTCAGTCTTAGGAGAAAAAAAGTTATACATACAACGCTAATGAAAATACCTATTTCCTGCATTGGTAGTGTGGAGAAGCAATATACAGTGCTCTTATATTGCATTCACATTGCCAGATACATTGTCAGTCACCCCACATGACACAACCTGTCATCATTGGGGAGATGGACATCTTCCCAGGCTCCTCACAGCTTTTAGTCAGATGGTTAGCATTAGAAGAGAAATAGTTGTTTGGAAAGGAGTACAGAAACAATGATTTTTCCTGTGCAAGAACATAGCAGGATTGTCACCATAGCTTCCAGCTAAAGCCTGCCTGCCTTCTTTCTTTCCTTCCTTCTTTCTTTCTTTCCTTCCTCCTCCTCCTTTTGCAGATAGATAGGATCTACATTTCATAAATAAAGTAAATAATGAACAACTATATTTCCAAGCGGGCTGTTGTAATATCTTGAGGTGGAAAAGGTGTTCAAAATTATAACCTTGTTTGATATTCATGCTTCACAGGGTATGTGCATAGGAGAGGGATGGGTACATGTTTCACAAAAAAATGTGTAGTGTTGTCCTAGATGATAATTCCCAAAGCTTTGAGGAGAAAGCCATGGCAATTGAAAGTGCTACTCTTTTTGTTGAATATTGTACTATCAGCCTATAACAAGTTGCAGTTGAAAATTCTCTTCCTGAAAAAATGCCAGTGGTTTCACAAAGCTGGTGTTTTTAGTAAAATTTTTAATGTTAGTTCTAAAGTTATAGCAACATTTTAATAAAACAAGTGGCTTTGCATTCTGATTAACTTTTGCTTTCAAGTGGTTCCTTTTTAACTGCTTGCAGAATGAGAAGTTTTGAAGAAGAAATGAAACTTCGGATGATTGTTTTTTTTTTGTTTTTTTTTAAAACACCTCACTGTAAACAAGCCAATTCTTTACATTTTTCAGTTAACTAACTTACAGTTTAAGGAAACCAATTTTGAATAGTTTAGTATCAAGAATTCCTGCTAGTGTGTTTCTACATGGAAACTACGGTGAGGCTACTGCTGTTTCATTCTTCTGATCTCAAGATTATAAATGAAGAGAGCTGAACTGTGGCCCTCCAGATGTTGTTGGACTGAAGCTCTTGTAATCTACCACCATTGGCTATGCTGGTTCAAGGTGATAGGAAAACACTTGGAAGTCAACAGTTTCCCACTCCTGCTAATATTCTCTTTATCTTAGTTATCATGAGACACAAAGTCATAATGCTTGTTTTACAAAGGCCCTTTCTGCAGGACATCATCTATCTCCCATCATTCTCCCATTCCCAGGTGGTGCAATTGCACTGCAAATCATTGACAAGTTCTCTCAGTCAATGACTGGTGATCACACAGCTTTCCTGCCACCCTCTTTCACTTACCTGGGCTGTGGAGGGTCAGGAAGTGTGATGGCCACACTTCCCGCCCAAGAGCAGCCTGGGACAGTGCCTGGCTGTGGTGTGGAAGGAAGGAAGAGGTGTGGCCATCATGCCTCCTTCATTCCCACAGGCAGCCAGTGCAGAGAGGAGTGCTCTTGTCATGCTCCTCTCCAAGGAGAGGCTCTAGTGGGATCCCTGCGGGACGCCATGAGGATCAGGTAGGGTGCAGAAAGGGCATCTTCTGTTGGATCTACAGTGTTACTTATCCCATTCTTGGGTACCAATAGAAACAGTTTACACCAGTGAACTCTTATTTAGGAATTGTTGACTGCCTCTTTATTATATTTTTAATACCTTAGTTTTTCACTGGGGCAAAGCAGTGGTATAGCTATTCGGGGAACAATATGTGGATATTGTCCCCCAAATGAATTCCATTGGAGTCCCCCCCCCAAAAAAAATTCCTTCAGTGCCCACATTTCTAGAATTCCAGTAACTTAACACTTCAGTAGTCATCCAGAGAAAAGGGGCAGGCACAATTAACAAGGGAATGACAACATGAGAAATATGAGGCTGAGGTATGAATTATTTTCAATGTCTCACTCCGTGTAGTGCTAAAAATATGGAGACCAAAGGAAAAAATAATTTTTGCACCCTGGTAGCTATATATCTGGGTTAAACATGGCATCTATAATTCCCTGCTATCCATTTGATCCTCACAGAACACCCAAGGTATTAACATTACATTGACAAATCATGTCTGGACCCTAACGTCTGAATGAGGATGTGAACCTGGCTCTCCCCCGTCCTAAGTCAAAAGTACACTAAATTAGCTTTGAAGACTTGCATTTGTTTTGTAATAATGGTTTGAGCTTTAATTGGATTATGTAGCACTAACCTACGTAAGTTACGTAAAATAGAATAAGATGGATGAATCTTATTTTCATGTTTCTTCTTACCGTATAAGCAGGCTCTAGGAATGGGCAAGTACTTAAGTCTGTTTGAAATCCAGTGGAGGCTGAATATGCACTTACCAGCATGCCACCATTTGCAATATTTGCTTGGGCTAATAATCAGTTCAAGGAGCTCAATTCAAGGTGCTGATGTTGACTTACAGTGCCCTGAACAACTTGGGGCCCGGGTATCTGAGAGACTGCCTGCACCCATCTGAACCTGCCAGAAATTTGAGATTTTCAGAGGAGTCCCTGTTGTATATCTCAATATCTCATGAAATTTGGTTGGTGGATACATGTAACAGAGCTTCCTCTTGTAGCAGCATCTTGACTGTAAAACTCCCTACTCAAGGTAGTTAGGCTAGCCCCATCTCTTTTAAGCTTCTGGCAGGCAGCCCAAACAGTGCTGTTCCGCATGGCATTCAGTGTTTGAAATTGCTGTTTTAACTGTTTCTAAACTGGATTCTAGGATTTTTTTTTTTACTGTTTTTAGGGGTTTTTAAATGTTTTAAAAAACTTTTATCTTTATATTGTTTCAATTGGTTTTTATTTATTCATCGCCTCAGGAGCCCTTATGTGCTAGGAAGCAATATAGAAATACTATAAATAAATAAATAAATAAATAATTAGATAAATAATTAGATAAATAAATAAATAAATATTTTCAGGGGACCATATTATGAATTGTTAGCAGATTTTCCAAGATGGGCAGTGCAGCATTAGTGATATGCATAAAGGAAAATTGTCCGTTATGTATACAACAGATCCGTAAAGGGATGCAAGTTTCTAGCATGTCCTAATTGTATTTGTTCAAATAGTCATAAAACTTCAAAAGCAATAATAGAACTAATTCTTCATTAACATACCATTTTAACTTCCTTTTCTTCCACAAACTAGAGTGCTCCATTTGGGGTTATCTAATTCTGTCCTTACAACAATCATACATAGGGTAACCAAAGTGCTGCCTTCTTCTATCTGTAGAGGGCTTCTTATGACTGCCCTCACTACCTGAGATAAGGAGACCAGCTACCAAAGAGAGAGCATTCTCCTTGGTGGTACAGCAGCTGTAGAATGTTCTCCTCAGTGTGTTTCATCTGGTATCTTTGTTGCTGTGTTTTTTATGTCAGGCAAATATTTGCCTCAGCATCTCACTTTGAGATAATGTAACTGACTGTTTTGTGCTTCTGATTATGTTTTTCTTGTCTTTGTAGTTTAACAACTTTATTCTTTCTCGCAAAATTAGTAAGGCACGAGAATTGAGGGGGACATCTAAAATACTTGGAATGAGGAAATAAATAAGCGAGAGTCTAAGGTCAGAAAGAGTGGCTAGCCCATGGCCATGGCCATGCTGTGAGCTCCAATACATAATTAGAGTCCTGAACTCAGGTTCAACATTTTATTCACAGCACCACCCTCGCTTTTGTACTGGCTTAATGACTTTGGGGGCTAGTGCTGCAGCACTGTAAAGATTTTGAGGTCTAAAGACAGCTTTTCTTCAGCTACAATGCAAGAAGGTTTAATAGCGACTGACAGCTACGATAGAGAAGGAATTTTACACACACAGAGACACACACACAGATGCAAGGACTATTTTTAGCATGTTGGCACTAAAATAGACAGCTCAATGAGAAGTTGTGAATGGCCCGTGCAGTTAAAAAAAGGGGGGGGCATGAAAACAATTGTTTCTTGGGTCTGCTCTCCTTTGCTCAAATGTTGTTGAAGAGTACAATGTCAAAAGGTTAATGCAAAAGACTATATTTAATGTCACATGGGTGTTTCATCTAGACACAGTAACATTTCTTCTGGGCAAGACACATTATTTTGTAATTACTCCTCATACTGATGAACATAAAGGGGGTCCTATCTTCAGAATGAAAATTCAAGAAAGAAGCTATCAAGCATCTAAAGATCAGCTATAATATTTACAGTCTAGTCCCTTGAGCTGATAGGGGTACAGTTTTGTTAGCCTCCCATAAGAGACAATCAGTTCCTTTGAGGTATGAGATAGAACACATGCAAAGGTTTAAGTATCCATGTCTCCTTCATTGGGATCCAGCAGTTCCCACATTGCCACCACAAAGTAAGAAGAGATACTTAATCATGCACTAGAGCTAAGTGAAAATTGTGGAAACAACTATTCTTTTGGATGACAATACTCAAAATAGGGAAATGTGGCCCTTAAATTTTTTCTTATAATGTTTGGAATTAGGGAATGACATGATTACTACTCAGAAGGGTCATCCTGGTAACAGCCTCAACACTTTGAAACTAAATTTCCAATTTATTGCCTAGCTCTTTCCTGGCAAACAGTAAAAACTTTTCTGTTCAAAACTCCTTTCTGTTCAAAACTACTTATTGATAAATATAAAAATATTAGGATACAGTATAAAGGTTAAGTTGAATATTATATAATGAGATATTATCAGTAGAGTCCTGATGTATGTAAATAAGGGAAATGGATCCTAATGTACACAGCTAAGGTGTTACACTAAGGACAAACTAGTTAGGAAGCCAGAGAGGAAGAAGAATGAATGAATCAAAGTGAAGAAGTAAGAAGGTGGGTAGGTAGATCCTAAGAAATGTTAAATTATGTTATATATGGTATTTAATAGGGGTACTATAATATTGTAATATAATAATGACTATATTTATTATATTTAAGGTTCGAATTTAGAGATCTACCTATATATATATGAAATTGTTTAGTATAGTTATGTATGTATGAATTGACTTTCAAGAATTTTATGTTCCATGTTTTTAATAATAATAAAAAAAACTCCTTTCATTTGAATTTGTAATTGGTTTGTGTGGTCATAGCAACTTTGCAAAGTATTCTATATATATGTTAACAATGCTAGTTACATTTTTTATCATAGTGTACACTTTTTGATATTCTGTGTAGCCCCCAAATTGCCTAAAATGCTATAAAATAAATAACAGAACTGGGGTAGTGTAGTGGTTTAAGTACTGGAATATAACTATGAAGGTCAGGGTGTGAATTCCCACTCAGCCATGGAAACCAACTGGGTGACCTTGGGCAAGTCACACTTTCTCAGCCTCAGAGGAAAGTAAAGGCAAACCCTTTCTGAACAAATCATGCCAAGAAAACCCCATGAGAGTTTCACCTTAGGATTGCCATAAGTTAGAAATGACTTGAAGGCACACGAGAACAACAACAAGGTCTAGAAGCAGAGTTGCTCTTCTGCTTGCAACTTGAAGGAAGAGAACTTATAAATATTTTAAAAGTACTTTTAATTCAGTGTTTTCTTAATTGTTCTGTAATTATGTTAATTGTATTCTATGTTGTAAGTCTCCTTGGATCCTGCACTGGGAGAAAGGCAGGATAAGGAGGGAAGGAAGGAAGGGATTGCTGAATCACTAATATCTGGGAGTGTCAAAACTGACTTTAAGTGGAAAAGAATTTTGTCAATAGCAAAGCCTTTTCATACATCTCAACAAACTAATGTTGTCTTAAGAATTTGCACATCTGCAAGCCTTATGGGGTGTTTCAGAGAAGTAAAGTGAACACAAAAAAGGTGAACATTTTAAAATGTGAATGGCTAACATGCAGTTTTTTAAAAATGCACCAGGTAGGTTAAAATGCATAAAGAAGTGTGCACTTAGGAAAAATGTATTAAAATGCACACAAATGTCCATGCAAAGCACCCTCAATCTGAAGTCTCATAACCTGTTATGAAAAATGGGTGGAGAGCACTGCAGGTGTAATTCAGAGAAAGGCAATAAATCCAATAAAGGATTTTTACATCCTTAAAACTGACTCTGCTTCTCTCTCTAAGGAAAAGGAGGAGGGATTGACATAGTTTTTAAGCTGCCACAAATGGCACCTGTTGCATAAGCACTGTTTTATAATTCCTGGCACTCTTGCTTTGAATGATAGTCTCTGGCATGATGCTGTGTGAGCCTCACATTTGTATCAGAAAGTATTGCTGGAATGAAAAGTGGTTAAGTATAGTCATTTTTTGACTGCATAGTATGTAATATTCAATATGCTCAGTTTCAGTACTGCTGTTTCTTGAAAGTCAGATGGCCTTAAAGTATACTTTAACTAATCTTTTGCATCTGTTTGGTGGAATTCAAAGCTGTATGTAACACACAGAAACTTATGTAGATCAGCCAACTGCCTCGAATGAGGTTTGAAGGCTGCATGTTGAATACATCCCTCTTTTTTCCCCTTAGTTCGAAATAGATTCTTCATTCTCAAACATACAAATTGCCAGCTGACAAAAACTGGTAATATAAATAAATACATTCACATATTGTCTGTACTTTTTGTTTGTGTAAACATAGCCCTAATAATGACACTGTGGAAGATACTGTAAGCAAAACCGAATGTGAAAACTGAAAACAAGTGATTTCCACTAATTGTGTAAATTGTGTAACTATAACAGTGCAGTCCTCACTGCACTGTTATAGTGCTATTATTTTACTTTCAATATCCTGTGGAATTTGGGGGTTCGTAGTTTACTGAGGCCAAAAAGCTCTCTGGCTGAGAATTCTAAATGCCCCTTTCTAAACTGCAAACTTCAGGACTCCATAGGATGTTGAAAGTGGAATAATAGCACTATAACGCCCTAAATCAAAAGAAATAGTTAAGAGAGTTTAAACTACATATGCAATGGGGCTTACATCCGAGTTAGTTTGCATAGCACTGGGTGCATGTATTATTATGATATCTAGATGTGATCCTCGTATAGAATTTATTGCAGACTAGTCACAGGTGTAGTGGGTAACCTGAAAAATAGAGACTTATGGGATGAAATGCAATTATATCCATCTACAGATGGCATAAGATCCACCAGTAGAACAGCTAACTCTTTCCCAGCAGGGCCTTCCCTCATTTCTGGAGGACTGAGGGGCTCTTCAGAAGTGATTTGGGACTTGCGAGGAGATCTTAGCAGAGACCAAGGGAGGGAAAGAGAAAGATCCATTGTGCCAGTTGATGTCTACTTGCACAGTGTTGGATGCAGCCCATAACTATAACTATCTGAATGGGAGTTGAAATGTTGAATATTATATTTCCCCTTTGTGATTCTCCCTTCCCCTCCCTTCCCCATTCAATAATCCCAGTAGTTCGACAGTTGTGCTTAGAGACTAAAATTGTGTGTTCAATGGTCACTTACTTATAGTCTCCAAAGGGCCACAATTCATCCAAAGCTAAGGCATTTTGGTTCCATTTTAAAAACACACTTAACTCTCCTATTAAGATAAATGCCTGTATTATGATCTGCATTGTAGAGAGTCAGGAAACAGGGTAGAGAAACAGCTTGAGGGTGATTCGTCTATGTAATGTCTTAAAAGTGTTTCAGATGCTACTGAGTAAACTTTGCTTATAGCAGTATTATTGATTTAATGTTTAGTAAGAATTACCCATATGGAGATTGCTTTTGAAAAGAAGAATAGCAAGATGGACTACATATTGGATATACTGTAATTACAGCTATGTGGATGTCTGAAGGACTGGTTATAAAACTATGACCCTGCTATTCAAACTTGCTGGAAAACTTACTGGCTAGAATATCTTACAGTGTCTTAGAATGGGAGTAGAATTGCATACTACATATAATCTTAAAATGTTATATATATCAAAATGTGGATAACAGAAATCCAAGTGTTTTAGTTTAAGACAAAGAAGTAGAATTAAAACAAGAACAACAACAACAACAACGTAACAAGTGCTGAACAAAAGCTTCACTATTGTTTAAATCTTAAGGACCATTTGAAGGAAATCTATTAGAAGAAATTTAGTCATTAGTCATAGTATGATATTGCAAGAAAGCCAGAGGGTGAATGTGACAGTACATATTTGTGTACTCAGTATCCCTTAGTGGATAAATTGAAGGAATGTGGCAAAGATCAGAGATGAGAGTTGTTTGAAGTATTGGCAGTCAGTGTGCCTAATCAAAGGATGCCCTGGTCTTACACAATTAGCCGTTGTGGGCATGACCACTTAATTTATAAAGTCTCTCAGACCGCATGAAAATGTTAGCAGTCTATACCAGGGACACTGAGAATTCTGCATTGCTTGAGATTGCTCAGTGATAATCTAGCACAATTTTCTGGTATTATTTGATAGTACTGAACCTTAAAATGCCTCATTTGACTGATTGCTCTTACTATCAGGTGAGCTATGAAAAGTACTTGTTTTCCTGATGGACAATAACCATTTGTTTCTCACTGTTTTCTGTACAAAGGCAATAATGTCGTTTTTAAGTAAGAAACATCTTTACATTGTAATGTTTATTGTCAGCATGTGCATGTATGTGGACCTATAAAGGATAGAAAAGTTTTGCCTTAAGCAAGATTTCGAAAAAGAGGATGCAAAGAGATTCCTGTATTTTGTGGATAATGTAATGTATATGAATTGTATTCCTTCTGAAATATTTATGTCCATTGGTGATTTAGAGGCCAGGGAAAGCTGAATGGTTTGAAAGTCTAAAATGGTTTGAAATTCTAAAATGCTAAGATGTTTGTTTGCTTATGAGTATAGTTCTGTTAATTTAAATGGAGAATGACAATGATATTCACTATTCCATTGATACACCTGTATTTAAATTATGGTCCTGGGTGGCTATAGATTTTGACCAGAAATATAGCTTTTGGATCATATCCACTGGTGCATTTGATCTGAGAGTTAGATATTCATATCAAAAGCTGAAATAAGCTTAAGAGAGAGAATAATATGTAGTGGACTGCGGAGGAAATATGGGATGAGTTAGATGTCCATTTAGCTGTGAATTTCACGGGGTAACCTTAAGCCATTCTTGTTAGGCTAGCCTACCTCCCAGATTTTGTGAAGATAAAAATGTGGAGAAGGACATATACGCTGTCTTGAGCTCCTTGGAGGAAAGACGTAATATAAACAAAGAAACAACTATTCATGACTTACCTCTCTTTATAGGTCCAGACCCATCTGGAGAACCCAACAAGGTATCACATTCAGCAAACTCAGAGACATCAAGTGAAGCAGTACCTGACCCTGGATACGAAGTTGTCTAGCCAAACTTTGTCTCTCTCTCATTCCCATTCAATCCATTCTTCAGGAGCAACACCCATATTAAGGAGTGGGCATATGCCTCCTACCAGTGATATCAGCACTTCTGGAAGTCCAGTGACGAAGTTACTAACTCTTGGAGGAGAACATGAAAATGCGGTAAGGAATATGGTTGTAAGACAAACAAGCTGGGGAGGGGGAGATTCGCCATATTGTTCAGCATTCACCTAAATACATATAAAGTTATCTAGGTGATACTTCAGATTATAATCTTGTTGAGTGAAATTTAAAAGATTGTACATTCATATCATGTCATCATTGTTAACTCTGACAGCAATAACATTATCACCCCTAATTTATATACTTATATAAAGATTTTCTGTTGGATGAAAGACCTTTTTGGAAAAAGTTAATTGATTGCAAACTGTAGGAACCTCCTGCTTCAGTGAACAGGGGATGTGGTATATATATAATTTAGCTTCTATTACACAACAGTCACATTATGCAAACATAAATACATTTCTGGCTCTCACTAGAAACTTTTCCTTTCCCGCTCAGGATATGATTTCAGGATATGAAAAAGAAAGTCCCTGGTATGTTTGGTCATCCCCATTTTCAGGCTCATGGTTCTATCTGCCGTTAAAAATATCCCTTGCCACAATCTGAGGCTGTTTCACTTATAAAACTATGATGAATATTCTCCATTTGTGTGCCTCTATTTGTGTGCCAAAAATATTAATTTTAGAAGGACAGAACTGTTTCCCCAAAATACTTAGATTGTGAAGATATCTGTTCTTTCATTTCTTATTGAAGTGATTATTTCACTTATCTCCTCTTGCACTGTTTTGTCTTTTAGTCACTGCATCTTATTTGTTCCTGAATTCAACATGTGGATGATCTTAGTTGATCTGGAATCAAATAAAAAGGGGGATAGTGTTATGATACTATGTGACCAATGCTTCTGGCAGTATGATGTCTATGAGGGCAAAAGAAATCAATTGAGAGGAGGGGAAATGTTTTCTGGATTAATCGTGTGGGCAATTCCAGCTAATCAGGGATCATTAGTGAAAAAGATAAAAATCACAATACTACCAAACCACTCAGATATAGCTTAATACAAAAATCGTTAACTGAGAGAGGGAGCAACTGCGGGCGCTTTTAATGATTTTGTAAGTATTTCACAAAGTCACAAGAAAAATGGATCATTTAAAAAAATGTTTCTGCAAATCAGCAAGTACCTATTTTTTTTAAACTATTCAGGTATCATGCTTATGTCCTGCCACTCTTCCATAGAACTTACAGTTCCTAGGTAATCTTCTGCCTAAGTAGTTTGAAGGACCCATTCCGCTTGGGGTTAAGAAAGGAAATGCATTTTGTTAGTTGTTTTTGATATAATACTGTTGATAAAATGTTTATTTCAGAGTGCAATCCTATACCCTATTACCTGGGTGTCCCCCCTTGAATTCAATGGGATTTACTTTATTTATTTATTTATTTACGTGTATGTGTATAGGATTAAACAGTGAGCTCCTCTATTAACCATATACAATAACTCTTGTTTTATTAGATGGAGGAAGTTATTGATGACATAATCAACATGGAATCAAGTTTTAATGATGAAGGGATAAGTTGCTCTGAAGCACCACTGCTTATGCAAAGAACTGTAAGTAACAGCTTATATCAGAGCTTTTTAGACTTTTTAGACATGCACTTTAGACATGCACTTTTTAGACATGCATCATTTCATGACATAGTAACTCAGTTTCACTTGTAGACCAGAGGTTAAACTAACTCCTTGTAAGAGATACGGACACATACATAAATTATAATAACCAAATGTATGGGGACACAACATATCTCATGAAAACCTTTCATATATTTGTAAAAATACCTAATATATAAAAGTCAAAGTTTGTCTGTTTGTCTGTGTCAGGTGAAGACCTCATATGATTGACTGTGTTATGCAAAGACCTCATATGATTTGCTACCTGAGAAGATTCTATGGAATCCTGGGATTTCCAGTTTAGGAAGGCACCTTTAGAATTCTCAGCCAGGGAGTTCTTGGGCCTGGCCAGTTGCTATGGAGATGAGGCCTAGCAGCAAGGATGAGGGCAGCGTATTCTCTCAGGAATCCAACCTCTGCATATTAATAACTCTGAGTACAGATTGGATTGGGGAATATGGGGAAAAGTTACAGGTACTGAAGACAGTTTGGGGAATTATAAGCACAGGATCTGAAATCTGTGTATTTCAACTGCATCCAATTGCTCCAGAGAACTTTATACTTCAAGAAAAATATTGCTGAAGAGGCTGGGAGGTCCAGCTGTTTAGACCTCATATAAGAAAATAAAATCCAGGGCAACACCAGGTATATACACTAGTATGGTTTATAAATAATAACATACATTTCTAAGGGTGTAGGCAACATACCTACATACTTCAGGCAACACGCTAATGTGTCACGGTACACCATTTGGAAAGCCCTGGCTTACACAGCCTACTATCAATGAAACAGAATTCAGCTGAGACCTATAATTCACTACTCTAAACATTTGCTTCCTATTTTGTGCTCTGTATAAGATTACCTGAGAAAAATGCCCTTTGTACTGGTGAATTGTAGGTTGATGGTATGGGCCATAGAAATTGATACCATTTCAAAGTTACCTATGTTAACTCTAAACAAGCAGCTCAGAAATTTTGAATCTCTTTCCGTTTTTACAATGAACAACTTTTGCACTCTTAGAAATCTTGATATTGTCAGTAGCTAGTAGCCAAATGTTTTTACTACTCAAGAGACTCAGAAAAATCAGTTCTAACTCTTATCAGTATGCAGAGTGGAGTGACTCAGAGTTGGTGGTCCAGCATCCATTTTGTTTTGCCTTGCATGGATAGTGGGAAATGGCAGGTTTGTGTCCAAGATCTAAATCCTTTAATAGAACATGACAAAATGATAAATACCTTATAATCCTAATCATCTGCAATTGATTTAGATTATCAGGGTTCCAGCAAGCATCAAAAAATCTGTGAAGTCTGATGAAGTAGGCCCTGACTACGCGCTGAATAGTGCTTGATTTTGAAGCTCACTTTTGTCAAATATTTAAATGATGGAGTGCATAATGGAATGCCTTTAAATTAGAACATTAATTTATTACTGCATTATTAGCATCTTTCCCCTTTCACTGGGGCAGAAGGTTTAAGGGCCTTTCCTCACTAGCTGTTATAGCACGATTATAGCTCCCAAGAGCTCTCTGGCTGAGAATTCTAAATGTCCCTCCCTAAACTGCAAACCCCAGGATTCCATAGGATGTTGAAAATGGAATAATAGCATTATAACAGTATAGTGTGGAAAGGTCAAAAGACTTCAAAGGACAGCTATGAAGGAACTAGAGAAGATCTTCAAGTGTAAAGATTTATCATTGGATACTGAAGTCAGGATCATCCATGCCATAGTACTTCAAATTTCTATGTATGGAAGTAAAAGGTGGACTGTGAAGGAGGCTAATAGGAAGAGAATCAATTTATTTGAAATGTGGTACTGGAGCAGAATTCTATGGATACCAAAGACTGCCCAAAAGACAAATAGAAGGGTACTAGAGCAAGTCAAGCATAAACTTTCCCTAGAAGCCATGATGACTAAACTGCGATTGTCATGCTTTCGACATATCATGAGAAGGCATGACACACTAGAAAAGACAATAATGTTTGATAAGGTGGGAGGTACTAGGAAATGAGGAAAACCACATCATAAAGGGATAGAGTCAATCAAGAGAACCATGGCTCTGAGTCTGCAAGGTCTTAGCAGGGCTGATTATTACAGGCTGTCTTGGAGGGCGATTTCCATGCTACGGCCCCATCCTGGCATGGGGACACATCAAGCTGGGCCACAGTGCATGCTACCACATGACGTTGTCATGGTCCCAATCCTGTCATGTTCCCAGCCTTCATGATTGCACACTGAACTATTACTGAAAAAAAACCCGTAATCTGCCCCTTTCACATGACAATTTCATTGTCTGGGGCCATGCATCAAGGTACTTCCTTCCTTAGTGCAGCACAGGAAGAGGCTGACTGCACTGCAGAAGGAAGGAGCATGTCCTAAGTGCTACCATGCGCCCACAGCTGGCTGGGTGAGGAGGGGAGTGTTCAGGACACGCTCCCAGCCCAGCAAAGGCACTGCCGGGATTGCAATGGGACAACATGAGATCAAGGTAAGGTGCAGAATTTATAAGTCATTTATAAGTCAAAGCTGATTTGATAACACATAAAAAGACGAGCAGCAGCCACGAAAACAACAAATAAAAGAGCTCCCCTCTACACATACAGAGTCTGAGATCTTGCCATTTTGACTTTCTAAGCTCAGCTACCAGACTCAGATTTGTTCTCATTACACTTTAGCTAGTGTGTTGTTTGCAAAAGCAATTCCTAGTCAGTAAATCCATGATCATCAAAGTTTTAGAATATCTTTGCTGGGAAAAGACCAGACTAAATATTAACAACTGCACTTGCTTATCTGTGGTAACTGGAAAATGCTGCATCAAGTTTTCGTCAAACACATTTTATGCTAAGTTACCCTTGAAGTTCAAGGAAGTCTCAAAGGTCATTCTTCAGCATTGATTTAATGGGTTCTATTTTTAAAAGGAAAAAAGACCCCGCTCCCCCCAAAAAAGAGCAAATGATATTAAATGTACATCTTTAAAAAATGTTTGCTTCATATGTTCAGTATCTATACATGTGTCTATATCTATCAAACGCTTTCTCTTCAACATGACTTGCAGTGTAGTCCTATATATGCAGTGTACTTCCAGGTGAAGAATATTTAATATTTAATAATTCTTAAAGATCTGGAGATCTGGAGAGTTCCTCAGCCCTGATGAAACATAAACTACAAGGAACTGTGGACATCCCTCCATAGAAACAAGGTTGATTTGGACTTGGATGTACCAAAACATCGTTGTTTGTCCTCCAGTTTAGGACACTCATTCAAGGCAAGCTGCTTAGGAAGGGGAGCTGTAGACAGAACAGAGTATTCACTAGTGAGGAGCTATTTTAAACCTTTGACTTGTGGCATATTTTCCTCAAAAGATTGGTTGTGTGTGATACGAAATATTGTGGTTTGAAAGGAGGGTGGCATACCCTCCAACTGTCCTGATTTGGCAGGAGTAGCTCCAATTAATCCTTTGTCATCCCACTTCTCTAGCTGTTTTTAAATGGTCACAGTTTCTTTTTCCTCTTCCCCTTTCCCCCTTTGTTCTCAGCTTACTTCCATTACTGCAAATGAATCTCAAAATGTCAATTAACTCAAAAGAGGAAAAAGGAGAGGAGGAGTGGAATATTACCTTTCCCAGAGGGTTCCAGCAAAAACAAACTGCTGCAGCCTGTCTGTTCTTCCTCATTAATACTTTTTGCCATCTTGACCACATTCTGATGTTGCTTGGCCACATGTCCCAATTTTAAGGAAACTGAGGCCCACAGAACCCCAAAGTTAATTTTGTGCCCCCTCAAGCCCATGTTAATTTTGAATTAATTTTTTAGTCATATTTTTAACTTCCTAAAGAGTACAAAAATGACTTGGGGGCAATGATGTCATTTGGGAGGGAAGCATTACCCCAAGTTGTTTTGAGCCTAGGAGAACTTTTTCTTTCAAAATCAGAAGCATGACTTCCTAAGACAGCCCTTGAGCTTTTCATGTGGTTTTGTTTACCACTGAGAATCAAGCAGGACTTATATAAAAGCAAAGAACTTAAGTTTGCAGCCCACTCCTAAAACTCTGGCCCTTTTCACATGTGGGGGGGGGGAACGGTGTAGAGCGACCTCTCACGGAGGTAGTCTACACTGTAGAGTGGACTGGCGTGGACTACTTTTCGTTGTTCCACACCAGAATCCACTCAGGAGCAGCCGGAACTAGCTGGGCTGCGTGTTTTTTAAAAACTTCTTTTTAGAGGTTTTTAAAAAGCACGGAGTGTGCAGCCCTGTGCTGCTCCGTCGCCTGGCTCTAAAGTGGATCTGCAGGCATGCGCAAATGTGTGCCTGCAGATCTGCCGGGGGTGGGCTTCCGGCTGGCGAGCTTCTCCGGTTGGTGGAGAGCCTCCACCAACAGGAAGCTGCCATCTGCGACGCCGGAGGAGTGTGGAGCAGCGAGCTTGCGCTGCTCCACGTGGCGATGGACTTACCTGGCTGGAGGTAAGCTCCGTTTTGGGGCGTTTTTGCCCGTTCCCCCCCCCCACATGTGAAAAGGGCCTCTGTCCCTCCAATGCTGTTTCTCAACTGATGTGCTGAGTCACTTCCTGGTAACTGTGCCCTTAAACTGTGTGGCCCTCTGTGTAACTAAGTTTCTCTTCCTGCTCGGTGTCTAAACCTCCTTGTTGAGTTTCACATATGTTGATACAAAGGGGGCAAAAACTTTGTTATATCATCCCCCAGGTCTCCTAGAAGTTATAGGGGGTATATGGCCCTCCAAGGTCTAGTGAAGGATTTGTGTGGTCCTAGGACCTTGGGTATTTATTTGGCTACCCCTGTGGTTGTGCATTTAGAGATGGCTCACATTCTTCTACAAGTCATGTAATGTTCCATGAATTCAGTGGATCTGATTGCAGAAATCACATTGATTAGTGTTGGCTGGAGGCCAGATGTTATTTTTTGGGGGGGTACATGCAGATGTTGCCTTTTACATTAATTATAACTCGTGGACACTTCTTTTTTTTTTTTCAAAACACATTGCCAAATGCCCTGTTTTACCAAAGGTTGAGCAAAATGATGCTGTAGGCACTCCCAAAAGTGTGACTGACCACTCGCCACACTTCCTTCTACTATATTGTGTTATCTCCATGTATTACTCTGAGCTGGAAGCAATGAGTTGCACAACCAGGTTCTCGTGATCCTCTATGTGGTGCATAGGCCCTGGTTTAACGGTTTAAAAAAATGGATGAAAACCCTTCTAGCCACCTCATGTAATTAAGGTACAAGGCAAGATTTGACTTATTCACCCCTGTCTCTGCATAACTAATGAGAAAAAAAAAATACTTGTTTTACAAAGTGAAAAATCTATAACTTCTACAGTTGTTATGTTATTTTGTCAGGGTCTTGTTAGCAGAACAAGTAACTGGTCACAGGTAATAACTTTACTTGTAATACATTCCTTTTAAGGTCTTGACTGTGCTCCAGCTCATCAACTAAGCGTGACTGGAGTTGGATTAGAGACAACCATGCATGTTTTCCTTCTTCGGCAGCACTCACCTGCTTGCAAACAGTTTGTCACAGTTTTTACAAAGGCCTGCCTCCTTTTATTTTTATTCAACATTATACACATTAGAATAAACATGGGTGTTCATTTTAAACATGCCAGCATACTCTTTAAATCAGGGCTGGGCTACATGTGGCCTTTGGGAAGCCCCCACAACTCTCATCCGCCCCTAATATTGCTGGAAAACATTGCTTCCCCAAAACACATTTTTGCCAATAAACAGTCCCAGCTCTTCTAGGATGTGTAGAAGCTGTGACGGGATGAACCTCTACCTTGAAGCAGGAAGAAATCACCCCAAACAGCCCCTAAAGGTGACTGGAAGTGAAGTGAGGTGGACTTCCAGTAGACCAAAATAGTGGCTGCAACAATGCATTGTGACTCTCTGGATCTTTAGAGTAGTCAAAATTGGGTGGTGAGGCCCTTCAGTCTCTTGTGTATGCCTGCTGCTGCTTTAGGCAACAACGACAGCAGCATCCAAAGTGGTTCCATGTTTCATTTCTTTCACTAGATTTTATTTCCAAATATATGCTTTGACAAAAGGGCTAAATACCCTGAAGGTATCAGATACCATCTGATCTTGGAAGCTAAGTGGGGCAGGCCTAGTTAGGACTTGGATGAGGGACATAAAGTTGGACTGTGGGCTTTAGGGGGAAGTCAATAGCAAACCACCTGTGAATACTCCTTTCCTAAGAAAATCCTATGAAATTCATGGGGTCACCATAAGTCAACAGACGACCTGAAGGTATATAACATGCACACATGCTATGACATTCAAACAAACTTTGTACAAATACCTTCTAATGCCAGTTACTTGGGGCATTTGCCAGAGAGCCTATGTTGATGTAATGTGCTTATTTGGTCCCATAGAGCTTCCACTGACTCAAGGAATTTCCCCTCTCTTATCTAGTAAACAGAAATGTGTGATAACGTCAGGTTCAGTGTCTTGTTCACTCCGGCCCTTTCCGCACCTTGCCTGCATCCTGTGACATCCTGGCATTACCCTGGCAGTGCCTTTGCCAGCATGGGAGTGTGTCTCGAATGCCCCTCTCTGCCGGTGGATGGTAGCAGTTGTGACACTCTTCTTTCTTCTACAGTGCAGCCAGCCTCTTCCTGTGCTGCACTGAGGAAGGAAGTGCCTAGATAACACTTCCACCCTTTCCACACAGCCCCAGCCAACATGATCTTTGCACAAAAGGAGCCTATTACCAGATTTTTTTCTGTCTGGAGACATGACAGGAGCAGGACAGCAATGATATTGTGTGGTAACACGCATTGCAGCCTGGCTTCAATGCATCCCCAAGCCAGAAGGGGACCATAGTGTGGAAATGGCCTCCCATTCATTCCTTGCTGATTTTAGGATTGGAGAGTGTGAATGTGTCACACTTTTCATTACTAGACATCATTCTGAAAGCCATATGTAAATAGACAGCAGACAGGCTTTCCGCGCCTAACATCTATTCAGTTGTTAGTGCCTTCAAGTTGGTTCCAACTTATGGTGACAATAAGGCAAGCTTATCATGAGGTTTCCATGGCAAGACTTCTTCAGAGGAGGTTTGCCCTTGCCTTCCTCTGCATCTGAGAGAGTGTGGCTTGGCCAAGATCTCCCAGTGGATTTCTGTGGCTGAGCAGGGGTTTGAACCCTGGTCTCCACAGTTCTAGTCCAAAACTTAAACCACTACACCATGTTGTCTCTGTAACATCTCTGTAACATTAGGCCTTAAGCTAAAAAGTTCTTCTGTTCATTATGAGTTTTTCAAAATAAATATCTGGGATGGGACTATATTGTAAATTTTTTGTGTGTATTTTACCCTAGTTTCTCTCTTGTTAGCTCAAGTCCTGCCTAGGAACAATGTGCTGTTGATGTTAATGTAGTCCCATTACCGTGGAGTAAATAAGTCAATATTAAAGATATAAATATGAAAGTTGGATTCAGGAAAGGGATTAATCATATGCTCATACATACATGTGGAGTGCCTCTATTTACCCATTCCTTAACAGAGAGAGCAGTATAACTAATGTGGAATTGAACTGCATTGGCCACACATCACTATCATTCATGTGTTGAGCCCAGAGATCATCAAAGAAGCACCTAAGCTGGAGCAACTGTTCATGTGCAAGCATGCCACATGATTGGGACTCCTCTTTACATATGAAGAGAATATACGAGCAAGGCAAATGTCTACAACACAAGCCATCTTTGAAAATGTTGATATGAAGAGTTGGTTGAGGAAAGGGATTAACCAGGCACAATACAGCCACAGAGTGTATAATACACTGCAACAATCTAATATACCCAGATCTATTTAGTTTATTGTATAAGCGTGATGTCAGACCATTCCAATCCGTGATATGGAGCAGTATTTAAGTAATTGAAGTACTTGCGAGTCATAGTTGGCAAACTAATACTCATGAATAATGATATATGCTAATTTCTTTTTAACACCCCTTTTTTTTCTGAGGATAATTCCATGGCATTCATTGATGTGTCTGAAGGCTGTACATTACATAGCTGTCTTTGGCTTGGTCCATTTCCTGAGTTCCTCTGCAAATGCCATCTGAAGAGACTGGTAAATCTATGCAGTTGAAGTATATTCCATGGTAATTTAGAGGGAATTGAAGGGAGGCTGCTCCTTTCCTTCCTGTTGAGCTTTCTGCCTTTGAAAGGTAGGTGAAAGCTATGAAGGGAAGCATTCCTTACTAAAGTGTTCAGGTTTTATTCTGGAGCTGCCAGTCACTTATAAATAGAAATGTGATGGGACTAACCAATTCATGCTATATGTTAAAAAAATAAAATAAAAAGACGACAGCAGATAGAGAAGAGAGGAATGGAGTTAATCTTTCAAAAGAAGAGAATGCATTTCTCATAAAATACTCCACACATTAGATATATATAGCATTAACTTACTATCATGTTATAGCATAACTCTCAAATATTTAGTCACCTATTTGAGAATTATGGCATAGCATGACAATATATTACCAGGTTTAAGCTTCAGAGTTCCAACATTGCCCTTTGAAGAGGCTATTTCCATGAACAACTTTGGATATGGCTTTCTCATTGGGGACCACTTTCTCAGAACACCTCTCCTTTAGAATCTGGAAACATTTTTGACTACCGCTTCTAGCTTTCCTGATCAAGTATAGTCAGAGACCATACAGGCTGAAGGATTTAGGGAATTATGGTAATAATTATGGTAAAAAAATTATGGTATAAAAAAAGTAACATTCCAAGCGTCATTCTATCATAACCTACTTGTTGGGTGGCACTGGGGATTAGAAATGGGTGCCCCTTTTAGACCCTTTCCACTCCCCACTCCCCACCTGCCATAGGGACCGGAGGACAGGACCACAACGGCACTTGTGCATGATGTTGTCATGCTCCTGTCCTCCTCTCATTCCCAGGTAGTGCAATTGCAGTGCAAATCATTTCCTGTCAATGACCGGCAATCGTGTTGCCATCCCACTGTGCACCTGCACTTACCTTGGCTGCAGAAGCACTGGAAGTGCAATGGTTGCACTCCCTGCCCCAGTACAGCCTGGGACAGTACCTGGCTGCCCTGTAGTAGGAACAGGTAGTGCCATTGTGCTTCGTTCTGCAGTGAGCAAGCTGGTGTGGAGGGAAGCGTTGGTGTCTGCACTCCCATCCCAGCAAAGCCACTGCCGGGACGACACTAGGACTACTGCGGAAAGGGCCTTAAACACATAGGCAGAAGGCAGTTCTCCTTGATAGGAGGGCTTACTGTTTGCTGTTCACCCTACCAAGAAATCAGCAAAGACCCAAAGCAATCAAAGTTCATCTGGTTGAGGAGGCATTCTAAAGAACCAACTTATAAGAAAGTTTTTTTTTTTTAAGTTATATTAATGTCGGATCTAACTACACGGCAGATATGTTCTGCTGGAAATAAGGTGTGTGCACATATAATCAGGGACCTAGCACTGAGATATCCTACCATTTAATACATTCTGTCTTGTGTCTTATCGGGAGAAACAAACCACTTGGTAGTTACCTAGGACCTGCTGACCTATTTGCCCCCTCCCTGCCCCCAGAAAATGGAGACATGGCTGTGGTATTATTTCATGTAGCTTCAATAGTGGCCTCCTGGAGGTTCTGGTTTTCAGATATTGCCTGCCTCATCCATCTGCTTACTAAGTCATCAGTTTCAATAGTTTTGCTTTCTCAGTGTTATCTTGAAGATAAAAGATCTCATAGATGGGCAGTTAAGTTATGGAGAGTTAAGAAAGTCAACAACTAAAGTTTCCTCAAAGTTATTTGTGAAGTCTATAATGCTAGTGACGTAATCTCTCAGCCTTTCTGTTTGTCAGCGGTTTTGATATGCTAGGCCAAATGGCAAAGTACATGGGAAAAAGAATACTTTTACCTTCAATTTAGAAGAGGAAATATCTTTTGATAGCTCAGATTTCATTGTGGAAATAGCTGCATGAGTGGCAATAGACCAGCCTGTATTAAAAAGGCAAAAGTCAATGCATATTTTCTAGTTCATCTGCAAGCTTCAAAGATTAAACCAATCTATGTTGGCTAGTTAGACTGAATAAACCAAAAAGCAAATGATAAGAAAATGAAACAAACATTGAACAAATTGTATTTTGGTTAATGTAGGAAATGAACAAGAACGTGTTTCTAATTTCAGCTATCCACTTGACAGATGAAAATAGCGCAAGTATTAAACTTTATTAAGTCACCCTCAGTGATGGTTGCACTTAGAAATGAATCAATATGGTTGATATTTAAATTGGATATTGCTAATATGCTCTCCTTGCTCCTGGGCAGTTGTTACATTACCAAGTACTCTGTCATCCACCATGCAGAATATTTTCTTCCCATTTAATAATGGGGCAAATCTGGGCTCAAAGAATTGTTGTACAGAGATGGCATATTTGATTTTCTGCAACACTTGATTTTGACTGCAGTGAATATCTGGATCCACTGGATGTAAAGTCACAAAGAAATAAGTTCTTGCAGAGCACTCAATAGCATTCAGCTTTGTTCCCCTAGAGTAGGACTGGGAATCATGCAGCCCTTCAGATGTTATCAGATTGCACATTCAAACAGTCCTAGCCAACCTAGCCAATGGTGAGGAATTCTGGGAGCTGCAGTTCAACAACATCTGGAGGCCTTATAGTTCCCACTTCTGCACTAGAGTCACAGGAATTCCAAGGGTTAAGAATGATTTCACACATGTATGCCACTCCTTGACATCTTATCACTCACTTTGATTTGTGAACTGCTTCCAGGATGCCAGATAGTATGTATTTCTTGATCATGGACCCCTGAATTGATATTGCAGTCATCAAATGATAAAGGTGGGTGTTTGAACTTGCCTTAAGATTGGATTAGAGTGAAGCTCTGCAGCAGTAAACCAAAGGGGCAAAGCAGCAGCAAACTGAGGGAACAAAGAATGGGAAATGCTTACAGGGCTGGTTGAATCCAGCCTGTGGCATTATAGAGAAACTGCTTTCAGATCTTGGCATAAAAGAGGCATGGGTGAGTCTGATATTGCTGTCAGGATCACTGTTGACATAAAAACAAATGAAGTGATTGGGATTATGCCATGAAGTTTGCTGGATGAATATGGGCCAGTCATTGTTCCACAACCTAACCTACTTCATGGATTTGTGTTGTGAGATGAAAATGAGATGTAATCATGTCTGCCATTAAGCTCTGTAGGAAAACAGTGAGATGCTGCTGCTGCTGCTGAAGCTGAAGAAGAAAAATGCCAAGTAATAACTGGATTATTATTATTATAATTGTCTTTTGCCATCTCTAGGTATTTCAGTTTAATTGGTACATAAATGAATGCAGCCAGGATTCACATGAAGAGAAGCGCTATATTTCATTCAAATGAAATATTAAAATAGGGCTCTTCTGTGATTATTAAGGTTTTTAAATAACCTTTTCACAAATGCTTACTGGAATCTCAGTTACCTCCTGCTTTCCTCTGGAACGTCCATTATGTGATGTGCCATTGTATTGTCTGGTTAACCATTTGCTGTGTTAATCATTTAGTGTAGTTCTCAGCACAATGATTTATCTTTTATGCAAAGGAGGGGAAGAGTAGGTTATCTGTAGATCTTTGGTCTCTGACAATGAAGACAACAAAATGTACTGAACAGAAAGGTATAACTTCTCTCTATATACTTGTTGGCATATATGTGTACCTTAGTATCTTCAGGTCTCTAGCAGTTTAAAGCACTTGGCTATGATTGTGAAGACTATTTTTATTTATGTATCATTCCAGGTTTTGTTGGATGGAGGCTTGCTTGTTTTCCTTAGAGAATAATAATCTGTTTTGATGGATGTAAAAGTATCGATGGTTTGTTATTTAAGTTACTTTGATCCTTAAAGGAAGATAGGAGTGGACATTTAGGTGTATGGCACTGTTCTTTGTTTGTTTTCCTTTTATTTATTTTTTTTAATATTGATATTAATTTAATCTTTGTTTTCTAAATCTCTTGGGAAAATGAGGCTCCAACATCAGTTTACAGGAAGAGGTAGTGCTACTCTGCTGTTCTCTCTACCTTCATTAAGTTTTGTTGTTTACTACTAAAGTAGCCACAAGGGCTGGTATCCATTTCAGTTTTGAAGTACAGTTCTAATTTGGTAGGGATGCAGATACATGGTGGGGTGGACAGTGATAACAACAATGAAGGCAAAGGAAATAATATGCAAAGAGGATGGTGACAACTGCCTTGGAAGCTGTTTTGTTTACAGTGACCATTCAGAAACTCATTTAAGCAATGCCAGTTTGCATTTTTCCCAACCTACATTTTTAACGGTCTTTGTACCTATTTTGCTTTTACGTAATTGTCTACCTTTTTTGCACCTCACTTGCAGCTAAGCTCTTCACAGACCCCTATAGACCCCTTGCTTGTGTCTATAGGCTTGCTGGTTTAGGATTATATTTCATGTCCCTGATACAATGGCCTCTAGTCTGCGCATGTTTATGCCAAAATAAATGTGTTAGCCTCTAAGGTGTCATGAGCTCTCGCTGTTTAAACTGGAATTTGGCACACATTGGAGCTGCAGCACTTTTTGTACTATTCTTGTATAGCTAATGTGCGGAGAGAGAAGTATGGGCTAGGATCCATAGGGTAGGTTGACTGAAGAAATTACTTTCATCTGCAGAACCAGCAGGAAGATGATAACCTGACCTTCCTGCAGTCTTCCACAGGCCTTTAACACCTCTCTGGAGTCCTGGGGAATCCTTCAGAGTAGGTTATTGGATGGTGCAGAGAGCTACAGGAGGTGACAACCTTTAATTTAGGTTCTTCCTGGTGCCCATGGTATGTGTAATATCTAAAAGAATTAGTTAAGTACATACAGGTACATGCACATGTACTCCATATGTGGTCATGACTGCATAGAATTCCTTATTGTTACACAGTGGCCTGCATACTTAAGCTCCTTTTGCACAGACATCAGGGCCAGGACTGACATATTGAGTCGTGCACCTCCTTTTACACATTCAGTACACAATAGAGAAAGGAATGTATGAATGGAGCTACGGTATCTGCTTCAGGATTGGGTAACTGTTGGAGGCTAACCTAACTTTTTTTAGTTAGATGCCCCCAGACACTTTCTCCTTTATCTACATCAACAAATATTTTAATATATTCTTTAGCTGCATATAATAACACTTGATTTCACAACCATTTCCTCTTCTACCCTCAGTAAACCAACAGAATTTGTTTGTAAAAAGATTTGTATGAGATTCTTATTTGTCTCCAAGGGCATTTTGTGAGCAATCTAAATAACTAAGAAGAACATCAGTCATGTGTAATATTAGGGATTCTGCATCTCCTTTGAGTTCTTTCAAAAATCAAGCAAGAGCAGTTTCCAATGTACATGTAAATGTAATGGTCATAGTTCAATTAAAGACTGATTGGAAAGGAGTCAGAACAACACTTTTTTTAAGAACAAAAATACAATAAAAAATACATTTTGTCTGGCCACTTAGGTAGAAAATCAAGGTGCTTATGTGGGAAATCTGCTTCCTTTTCAAATCCTACATGTTAAGTATAGCTTGTTCTTGAGTAATACTGACCTGAGTTTTTAACATGCTTTACAGTCTGTTTCCATAAAGATATAAAAAATATGGAAATTTTTGGAATCTGATTGTTCATAAAAACACACGAGGTTTCCAATTGGCTCTCAATCCTTGGAATTTAGATAGCGATAGTTGCTCCCAATAACTCCCATTATTATGAACAGTTGGACAAAACTCCTAGTTGCCTGCTTAACTACCTCTCATTGTGTTTCGATGGAGAAAACAATATGACAAAAAGAAGAAGAAGAAGAAGACAAGTGTAGGAGGTGACATGAAACAGAAGAATGTTATTTGTGGTGGATACAGCTGTATTGGATACAGACCTAGAAATTATCCATGTCCTGTCCCACACCTTTTCCTTTGTATCCTTACTCTAGAATAAAGACAAGGCTAAAATATGATGGAAGTACAAGTAATGGGTGATGCAGTGTCCAGGGCATCTGTCAACAGACTGTGTGATATCTCTAACAAGTTCAAAATTTTGGACAGAATTTTAAAACATACACTCCAAAATAGTGTTGCATTATGCAGTCTGCATCTGTGGAAGGAGAAATTCCAAACATTAAAACTGTTGTTATTTCTAGACTTTCTTTATGAAACCTTCATATTGTGTAGGTTTGTATGAAACCAAAGACACTGTAGATTTGAAGGCTATTCAGAAAAGCTAGAGCAATGTCTACAAACAGAACTCAGCTGTTTTGAGAGATTTCACATTACTCATTAGAAATGAATGAACTCCTATACGGCCTGTTACAAAATCTAGGCATGCATAGCAGATGTAGAGCAAATTTTCTAATTTATCCCTGTGCCCTTGTAAGGCCGTTGCCCATAGCATGGTCTCCAGTGCTCTGTCCAGTTTCATTTTAAAATGTTTTGCATTGCCAAGTCTCTTCCTTTGTATGCTGTATGAAGCATAAACAATTTGAGAAATGAATTTTGAGTTCAGGGAAATAGTTAAGAATCCACTTGGGGCTCAGGTAAGATCAGCAAGGTTATTTTGCCTTTCAACTTAACTCATATTTGAAGTGTAGTTGCAGTAATCCTGTTATTGGAAAATATGCTATGGCATTAATTCAAAATCAGACATTGGGGGCCATAACCAGGCATCATTCTGCATATAAAACTCACATCAGCCTCACTCAAGTTTCTGCATACGGAACAATGGCAGTCTTTGACCCTTAACATTTAATTTTATTTTATACAAGATAAGGGCAAAGTCTGTCTTTAGATGCATATTTGCAGCTCCCGCTGCGATTAAGACATGAATACGCATCTGAAAAGGAATTTTGTTCTTAAGTGTCTACATATGCTTTTCACCTTACAAATCATGAATTTATTCTGCTTCCTTCACCCCTAACCTTATTCCTCCCACCTTTCTTATTCCCTCTCTCTATTTTCCTGAAGCTTTCAAGTAGCATTCTGGACATATACAACAGTGACCAAGGAATGCCAGCTGCTAATATGGGTCTTACCAACACTTCCTGCCCATCTAATTTGCCAGTTAAAAGAGAACTCACAGGTAATATAATTCTGAGATATTGGCACAGTCCTATAATTTTGAAAATATTAGTACTTCTCTTTGGAAATGACTGTTTGTGATGTATATAGGGTGGAAACTGGCTGCTCTTTTCTCCTCAAAGTCCCTTTTGCATGACTAGCATTGCACAGAGGCAGAATTCTAGGAAAACTCCAGCCAGTAAACCCTGGGACAAGATCAAAGGTGAATATGCCCTCTCTGAGTTTCATCCTCCTGCCCTCTATATTGACAGAAAAACACATACATGCAGCCCACTTAAAGAGGTAGGGAGGCCAGAGCAGTTTAAAAAATGGGCTGTTTGGTGTGTGTGTGTGAGAGGGAGAGACAGAGACAGAGACAGAGAGAAAGAGAGAGAGCAGTATTAGAGGATTAATGGTATAGAAAATAAATAAATGACTAAATCATAGAAAAAAATTATAAGAAACAAATATCTTACTCTGTCTCTCTCTCTCTCCCACCTACACATATATAAATATTATGTGTGCCTTCAGGTGAAAAATATGGATATATTTTGACATATCTACTGTTACACCCTACTTGTATTTTCTGCCAATGAACTCAAAGTGGTGTAGAAGTTTCTTCTATGTTATCCTCAGAATAACTCTGTGAAGTAGGTCAGGTTGAGAGAGAGAGAACTAAGATCAACATGTGAACTTTATATTTCAGTGAAGACTACAATCTAGATTTTCCAAGTTTAAGGCCAACATCATAACCCCTAAACCAAACTGATTTTTCCTGGTCTTCCATACAATGCAAAGTAAACTTTGATTAATATGAATGAAGGCAAATACATTCAAAGGGCAGCACCTTTTTCAAAGTAATGGATTTAGCTCCAGTCTTAGAAATCAGAGCTGATCCAAGTTATTTTGCACCCTGAGGTGAAGGGTAAGATGATCCCCCTTCTTATTACCAAACAAACAATGAAGAAAATAAAGTGGAAAAGGATAAGTCAAGGTTCAGAGAGGCAACAGATATATGACAGGTGAAAAGAGAGAATGTCGGAGTGTAACGGTTATGGGTGCACAAAGACAAGAGGAAAGTCGCTAAGACATGGGCTTCGAAGAGTCATGATAGGTGACAGATGAGGTGCACAGACAGTAGCAGATGTGGGGTTCGGATAGAAAAAGTGATAGGTAGGTGAGTGATGGAAAACAGCAAGAAAAAAGGGGTAGCAGAAAGATGGAATGCAAGGTGCTATTGGTGCAATGAGAAAGAGGAGAGATGAACATGTGGTTTCCTCAAACAGCAAAGATGATCATAATGATCTTTGTTTATACCTTGCCTTATCTCCCAAATAAGGACTCGAGACAGCCTACAAATTAAAACAGATAAAACAAAGCTAAAGGTTGCTGAAGATCTACATTAAAATAGAATTAACAACTATAAAAACAATTTACAGCACACAATTAAAAAGTTTAAAAGGAGGGGGACAGGCATATTGGAGAGGTGATATCCACCACATGTATATTAGACCCTTGCCCTTCCTGACATTAAAAAAAAAGAAGAAGAAGAAACTGGCTGAGTGGGTAGAGAGATTGGTCAAAGCCTTACTAAATCAAGGTAGAATTCTATCATGGCTAAAAGAGGAAGTTATGAGACCACTGTTGAAAAAGCCCATCGTATTGGATAACTGCTGGCCAGTTTCCAATATTCAGTTTTGGGGCAAGGTACTAGAGCATGTGGTTAGCATCCAGCTCCAGGAGTTTCTGGATAAATCAGATTCTCTAGAGAATTTCAGTCTTACTTCAGACTTGGCTAAGTAGCAGAAACAACTCTGCTAACCTTTCCAGGAACTGGATAGAGGGAGTGTGCCACTATTGGTCCCCAACATAAGCCACACTCCATTCCTGCTGTTGCAGTACATTGCCAATATTTAGTAGGACATAGCAAGTGGAAGTGGGGAAAAAAAACTAGCTTCTAATTTCCTGGAGAAAAGTTTTCTGTTTTAGAACCTGGTTCCTGTCATGATTCTACTTTGAAACAAAGCATGGATTCCCCATGCCCCTTATCATATTAAAAAGAGTTTGTTCTACTGTGGTCCCAAATTTGGTGACAGAGCTTTGAAATTACAAAAATGGCCAGAAAGAACCACGTACACCCCTTTTCAGAATGCCAGTCCTTGTCTACTCCTGGATTCATAACCTATAATTGCATTCTTTGCAGAATATATAATATTCAGATCCAGTATCCTATTAACAGATGTCAGTCAGCCCTTCATATTTGTGGGTTTGACTTTCATGGATTTTATTTTTTATAAGTTTCTCTAGTCCCTGCCTCACCTACCTCAGGTGCTTCTTGTCTCTTGGTGACTCCAATCAGATGTGCAACTCTTTTGAAATGCACCTCTGGTCCTTGTCATCCTACACCAGCCACTATCTAGCTAGCTAAGGACAGCTCACAGACCAATTTCTCAGGACCACAAAATGTCTCCTAATGCCCCCCACAACCAAGGAGGGAGATGGGAAAAAGAAAGAGAAAGAGGGTCTTTTCCCTTTCCTATCCCTGAACTGGTTTGACCCCAGGGTTCCTGTTCTCCTCACCATGGCCCTTTTCACACCTTACCTTTCATGGCACTGAGGTGTGGGGATTGTGCAAGCAGTCTCTTGCGAGAGGCTCTCTCGTCCCCACTGCTTCAGCTCCGCAGCCACTGCCTGCTAGTGAGCAGGCCGCATAAGGGCTCCTCGTCTTCCTTCCGCAGTGCAGCCTGGGATTTTCCCAGGCTGCGCTGGAGCAGGAAGTGTGAGTGCCATGGCTCTGGGGGCTCCGTACACACGCATGGAGTGATGCGCGATCGTGCACCGTTTTCAGTTAGAAGCCGAAAATGAAATAGTGTGCGATTGGCAACTGCTGGCCCCGGTAGTATCACGCAATTGCGAGGACATCATGTGGATGGCTCCTCGCAATTGCGTGACACTCCAGAGGCCCTTTTGCATGGCGAATGCTGTGCGAAAAGGGCCCATGTCTCAGCACCTTCCCACAAACACAAACATACACACACACACATTTTGATATTTGTGATTTTCCCACTTTTGTGGAGTCCTGTGCCCCTAACCTTAGCAAATGCAGAGTGTTGACTGTACATGTTTTGACTTATTTGGCCTGCAAAATCTAGCTGGCATTGGCCTTATTACCTTACGAATTTATGTAAGGGCATCTTGCATTTTCCAGTGCAAGAGTTTTGAATTGTAACATCAGCAGGGGCAAAGATTTAAATCTGATGGTGGTTCTGCCTCTCCTGTTGGGTACTATTTAGGACAGACAGACAGACAGACAGACAGACAGACAGAAAGAAAGAAAGAAAGAAAGAAAAAGAAAGAAAGAAAGAATTAGTGTGTACAACTGGGACTGACCCATGAAATCCACAGAATGACCTTTAGTCAATTATTTTCTCTCTCCCTGGCCTACCTCACAGGGTTGTTGGGAGAATAAAGTGTGGAAAAGAACCATGTACACTTCTTTCAGTTCACTGGAGAAAAAGTAGGATGTTAATATATAACCAATAATGAATGATGATAAAATTAAGTTACATTAATTTTCATATCAACTTTGGCATGTGCCCCCAGAGATGAAATGATACTGTCAGTCTTTTCTCAGAGCTTTTTGAAAATCAATTCGATTTGGCAGAGAAAAGGAGGGGACAAAATAAATACATACTTAGATTTTATTGTGCTTTTCAGAGGTGGTCTAAATTTAAAATTTTATCACTTGACTTTGCAAAGTCTTGCCCTGTCTACTTGCAGTGAGTGATGTAGTGGATGATGTGGTAGTTAATGTGTAGCCAAGCAACTTATAGCAAGCAATTTTTCTGGACATCGTGCTGCTAATAAACCTAATTACTGTAGGAAACATAACAGATTTGCACACATTTTGGCTTCTAACCAATGATATAAATAAATTATCATCCATTAAATTTGTTCCAGGTTGCCACAAATGACTCTCTCAAAGGTTCACAATGCATCTATTCACCAAAAATCCGTATTAATGGATTAACAACTTTAAAAGTTACATTCAATTAATCCAAAGAATGCTAACAAGCATGTACAGTTTATCAGTGTTATGCGAAAGGAACAAAGGGAGAGTTTTCTCTCCTCCCTGCCCCCTGCATGAGTATTTTGAAATCTGATTATCTCTTGCATGAGGGAAAGGGAAACTCAATTTCACTTTAGCCAGTAGTATAGCTTTCCCCAATGTAAAATTATAGCAAATTAGAAAATTGCTAAATACAATGTTCTTCTTTTTCAGTTTCTAAAAATTAAAAATGCATGATGACAATTTTTTTAAAGGTACACACAGCCTGAACAAATTGTAAACAACAAATAGGGAACTGCAGGATGTGGTAAAATCATCTTTTTGTAAATCTAAGAATGCATAAAATTCCTGAAAGCTTGTTTGAAACATTGTGCAATGAAAAGGATCCATTCTGACACAGAGCAGTGTCTTGAGTTATGTTTAAGACTGTCTAAATAGTTTTTGCTTTCTGTCAGAAACAGATACGCGAGCAATGGCAAAGGAGAGGCAAAAAAAGGATAACCATAATCTCAGTGAGTATACTTAACACTTTCCTAACATTAATTATTATTTTGCAAGCAGTGCATAACATTCAGTATCTGTAATGGCTAAAGAATAGTGGAAAGACTATCAGAGGCTGAGACACAATGTAGGAATCCATGTACTTCATGGATGATCAGCTCTCTCATTGACACCTGGACTATTTCCTCCCAAGTTAGGTACTGGGTTGGATCTATACTTGATCAGGTTTAGCATAGATCCACTGAAATAAATAGAACATCCGTTACTCGTAATTTGAATAGGTCTTCTTGAAGTAGGACAGAACCTTATAGAATCAACATTTTGGCTTGAGAGAAAGGGCCGTAACCTTACAGGCACATAGTCAAAGATTCAATTCATAGCATTTTTGGGTGAAAATCTGATCCCTTCATTTTTTTTTTTTAAAAAAATCATAACCATGGCAAAAATAAAAGGAAAAAAATTGGTTAGGTTCCGCAAACATATGTGCATATCCTTTGAACTACTTTCAGAAGCTATGCTGCTTTCAGCCATAGTTAAATGTAATTCAGTTCTGAACAAATATGAAGGATTTAGCATGTCATAGGGTCAGGTGAGAAAAAGCAGATTATTGCCAGGGTTATCTGCATTGACACTGGATGTCTGGATTTCATTCTTTGATCTTGCCAGACTGGGGAAAGTTTGGTCCTTCAGATGTTTTGGCCTATAATTCCTGTCAGCCCCACCTAGCATGACTAATGGCTTGAGAAAGTGGGAGCTGCATTCCAAAACATCTGGAGGTTCAAAAGTTCTCCAGCCTTGTCTTAGAAGATAAAATGCACAGCAGGATTCAGCTTTCATGTGTTGCCCAAAAGTTGGCATCCTTTTAGCCATTTCTCCAGAATTGGATGCTTTCTTTCCTGAGAAGTCAGGCTAAGCAGATCTCTTCAGACTCCTTTAAGGAACAGACTATAAGGAAAAGACAGCATATTTAATATACTCTCCTAATGGCTAATTTGAATCAGGATTAGATTACCCAAATATGGAGTTGGGGGCAGTCTTCTTAATAAACCAGGGCAGACCTGCAGTTATTAGTCCAGATCACTATATTAAATCCTTTCCAGGTGAATGTGAGATTATATCCTTGTTCCCCAATGGCCTCCAAGTAGTGATCCAGTTAAAATGTATGAGTGCTGTCTTCCTTTATGTGCATGTAGGCAATGAAAGTTAAGTGGAGCAACAGAAGAAAGTGAGCTTGGTGATTTGGGATTTGAGGTTGATTGCTTTGTTCAGTTGTTTGGAGGCTTGCTTGTATTATTTTGTGTTTTTTGGGTCATGTGCTTTCCTTGAGCATATGGTCTAAGGACATAGTGCTTCTGCTGAGAGAAAGTGAGACATATATAGCTGCTGCTTCAGCTTCTGGAGCTTAGCAAATAAGAAGAGGAAAACAGTATTTCACAGGGAGCATTTCATGGAGGTATTTTTCTGGAATGTTTCATAGGGGCTTTTGTTCAGGAGGTTTGGAGTGCTGTGCTGCTGCCTATATGGGACAATTAATATAAATGGAGAGGGAGCTGTTACAGTCACCTGCAACATCTGTACCATGTTTATTGACTTGCCTGAAGATGTGGGAGGCTACACTTACAGCCAATGCAAGCTGATTGTCCTGCTAGAAGAGAAAGTGAGGCATATTTAGGCCCATGTATCTACATTCCAATTTATCAGAGAGTATCAAGCTCTTTTGGAAAGAGCAGAGCAGACTCTCCTAGAAGGGCAAAACATGGTCTTGCTTCTAGGGAAGGGAACGATTTGCAAACGCAGGCAAATACTCTAAAGAATGTGACACACAGAAGCAGAACTATTGAGCCAGGCTGTGACTTTGGAGTTACTCAACTGATTCCAAGCTCTCCCCTTAATCAGCAATTATGAGACATAGGAACGGAAACAGCAACCTCAGCCCTCAGAGGTCATAGAGGTGACCTTGGAAGGTTCTCTGAATGCAATGGCTCTGCGTGTTCTCAGAGGAAGAATAAATGTGTTGTGATGGTAGGTGATTCTCAGTTGAGATGAATATAAGCACTGACGTGCAGACCTGATAAGATTTCTCAAGTGGTGTGCTCTCCCAGGAACCCAACAGTGGACAGAAACAACAACAACAACAAAGCAGCAGGAGAGAATGACCTATGATCTTAATGTCTATACACTCATGCACAGAGCATGGGAGGTAAGACCCACTTGAACCCTTATTGCAGGAATGCAAATATAATCTAATAGGCATCACTGAAAACTGGTGGGATGAATCTCATGATTGGAATGTCATAATAGAAGAGTAATAACCTACTCCACAGAGTAGACCAAACAGGAAAGAAAGAGTAGCCTTATGGATCACGGGTGCATATACCTGTGGAAACAAATCCGTGACTCAAATCATGGCAAAACAGGTTGCAAGCATGTGAGTAAACATTAAAGGGGAATAAAAGAACAGTGACAACATTGTGGGGGGTCTTCTATCAACTCCAAAGCTGGTCTAAAGACTTGAGTGATACTTTCTTGGGCAAAATGACCTCACATTCAAAACAGGAGAGATAAAGTATTACTGGGAAACTTCAACAAACCAGATTATTTGTTGGAAATAAAACTCTGCCAAGAATGTAAGGTCCAACAAATTCCTCACTTGTTGTGCAGACAATTTCATTGTCCACAAGGTGGAAGAGGCAATGAGATGGATCAATTTTTTGAACTGGATCCTAACCAACAGGGGTGAACTGATCAATGAAGGGGAACTAGTGGGATCCTTGGGTGGGAGTGACCATATCCTCTTGGCTTTGTTATACAGAGGAAAAGGGAAACCAAACTTGTAGGGAGAAAGTCAGAAAAGCTAAAAAGCTAAAAGCTAAAAAGGTTTTCTAAAGAAGTTAAAATAATAATCATGGGAGGGGGGCATGTCTGAGGCAAGAGGAAGAACAAGGAAATGACTGAGCTACTGCATGAAGATGGTAAAATGCTAACAGGAGAAGAGAGAAGGCAGAACTGCCCAACAACTTCTTTGCCTCGATCTTTTCTCCAAAATACATAATGCTCTAATTGATGAGAATAACACCAATGACGCAGTAAGAGTACTTTAGCCCAGAATAGGTAAAGAAGTAGTAAAGGAATATCTAGCTACTTCAGATGAATTATCCAGTTCCTGATCAACTGCATCTCAGGGAATTTGCAGATGTAATCTCAGAGCAACCATCAATAATCCTTGAAAATTCTTGGAGAACAGTATTGGTCGCAGCAAACCGAAGAGGGTGAATGTTACCCCAATCTTGTAAAAGCAGAAAACAGGACCTGAGCAGCTAATGAACAGTCACTTTGACGTCAGTACCAGGAAAGACAATTGAGCACTCAGTGTGTGAGCACTTAGGCCCTTTTTGCACAGCATTTCTTAAATGAAAGGGCCCCTTGAGCATCGCATAAATGTGAGGAGTGGTCTGCATGACACACTCGCATATACGCGACGCTCAAGAGCTGGACGCGCAGCGCATACGCACCTTTTTATTTTTGGCTTTTAGCTGAAAATGGTGCGTGCTTGCGCACCGGTCAGGGGCCTGGGGCGAACTTATCTGCCCTGCGGAGCCTCTGGAGCCGAGCTGGTCGTGCTTCCTGTCCTCAGTGCAGCCTACAGCTCCCATGTTGCATTGCGGAAGGAAGAGGCGGGTGGGGCACTGGCGCGACCAGGAAGTGCTGCGGAACCCAAGCAGCAGGGATGCAAAAACCTTCCTCTGAAGGCTCGCGTGAGCGCTGCCCCCCACCTCCGCAAAAAGGTAAGGTGCAGAAAGGTCTTTAGAAAGGAATGCTGTGATTACTACGGTCATTTCTGCACTACACTGATATAGTGCTATTATTCCAATTTCAACA
This sequence comes from Cyclura pinguis, assembly GCA_030412105.1. Lineage (NCBI taxonomy): Eukaryota > Metazoa > Chordata > Lepidosauria > Squamata > Iguanidae > Cyclura > Cyclura pinguis. The sequence goes on along the minus strand of CM059603.1, from coordinate 74,198,476 downwards.
TCCTAGGAAATTCTAGGGTTTACAGTTTAGGGAGGGGCATTTAGAATTCTCAGCCAGAGAGCTCTTTGACCTCAGTAGGCAACAAACCCTAGGATTCCACAGGATGTTGAAAGTGGAATAATAGCACTATAACAATGCAGTGCAGAAATGGCCTAAGACTCAGCATGGGTTTCTCAAAAATACCACATAGCAGACTAATATTATTTCTTTTTTTTCATAGAGTTACAAGTTTGGTAGATGTGGGGAATTCTGTAGATGTAGTATACCTTGAATTCATTGGTAAGCACTGTTTGGTCTTCCATGGTATTCTTGCAGACAAGTTGGTAAGCTGTGGGCTAGACAGTGCTAATGTTAGATTGATTTGTAAATGGTTGAGGGACCATACAGTACTTACCAATGATTCTTCTTCATTCTGGAGCAATGTGACTAGTGGGTCACATCTGTCTGTCTGGGCCTGGTGTTGTCCAGGGTTCTGTCTGGCCCTGAAAGATGGAGTAGAGAGCAAGCTCATTAAATTTGCAGATGATACCAAAGGGGGAGGCGGTAGCTCTTATCTTAGAGGACAGAACCAGGATTCAACATAATCAGGAGACATTTTAGAGCTAGGCCAAAACTAATAATGAATTTTAACAGGGAAAGAATGCAAAGTACTATGTTTAGGCAAGAAAAGTGAAATGCACAAATATAGGATGGGTGACACATGGCTTGACAACAGTACGTGTGAAAAATATCTAGGGACTGGCAGGGGGTTGAACTAGGTGGGCCTTGTGGTCTCTTCCACCTATGTGATTCTATGTTTCTAAGTACAATCTGCTTCATTCTAGCCAGCATACTGAGATGAAGCATGGACTGATTTTATGATATTAACTTAATTGGGTTGTGCATTACTCCCACTGGCTTTAATGGGATTAAGTCTCGGTTTATACAGGTACTCATGCCACATGGGTTTCTTAAGACAGAATTGAGCGCAGTTATAAATACCAAGCAATTTTTCCAGCTTACTTTGAAGTACTTATGTCTATGCCCAAGGTATCTGTTTACAGGCTTGAAGGCTCTCTTTCTGGAAATCTGTTGTAATGGGGTGCCGTGAAACAAGGGCAAACATATTATAAAAGTGAACTTTTTGCAATTTCATCGAAGAACAAATTGTTGAAATATACTAAATCTTACATTTTTAAAATTATGATGGCTTATCCTGTAAGACAATTAAGATTCAGTTGATTTCCAGGTGCTTTTTAGTATAGGGTGTATGCAAACATTTAACAACAAATAGACATTCCTAATAAAAAATAAATGTTTAGTCCAAATGATAACAGATACATGATAGCTTCACAATGATCTTCTTGTTTCCATACGTGTGTGTGTGTGTGTGTGTGTATGCATGCCTGACATGGTAAAATACACTTCATTAAAACTAATTAATTGTTTTAATTCATACTTTTAAATCAAGAAACAATCAAAAATTTTCTGGTATGGAATGTCCCTATATCTGAGCTGGGCAGACTTCAGGAGCTACTTGTTTTTTTTATTAAATCTCTAAGGACATTTCCACACTACACTGTTATAGTGCTATTATTCTACTTTCAATATCCTGTGGAATTCTGGGGTTTGTAATTTACTGAGGCCAAAGAGCTCTGGCTGCCCCTTCCTAAGCTGCAAACCCCAGGATTCCATAGGCCTAAGATCCACAAAGTGAAACCTTAGGCACTCCTGAGGCAGGTTTGGCTGAGGCAGGAGTTCACTCATTATGAATCTAGCAATAATGCACTCTGGAGTTCATACTTTGCTCAGGAATTTTCAGTCAGTTTCAGGACCAGGTTCATGAGCCCTTTCACACAGAATTTCACTCCTGGATTTCTCTCACATATTGCTTTTCAGCAAGCAAATGTGTGTGGCTGTGTGTGGGGTGTTTGTGGTGGGGTGCTTTTAGTTATTGTTACTGTTAGACAATTAGGAGTCAGAAACACTTGTTGACTATCCACAAACCATCCTAATGTCAACATGTGGATTATGAAATACTTCTATACACCCTACATGGCTCCATTTGATTTCTTAAAAAAACAGTCTTTGCCAAATGCTACAATTTCAGTCTAAGGCCATTTCTGCATGACGACACTCTTCCACGTCATCTCGCTGCAGTCCCAGGTCCAGAAGGGAGCGCGTCAACAATGTTCCCCTTTGCACCTGCTTGGTCCATGTGGAAGAGAACACAATGGCACCATGTCTTCCTTCTGCAGTGCAACTGGGCTTTTTCCACTGCTGTGCTATGTAAGGAAGCATCGACAATGCACTTCCACATGGCCAGAAATGATGGGAGCGCTGCACAATTGCAGACATGAAATGGATTTTTTCTATTTTGCGAAAACTGCACAAGCACGATGCTCTGCGACAGGATGGCAGCGGGACAGTAACAACGCCCCTTTCCGCATGACATTTGCCATGCGAAAGAGTGCCTGGAGCATCGCGTGATTGTGAGGAGCGATCTGCACGATGCACTCACAATCGCGCAATGCCCCAAGGGTTGGCAAGTGCCGATCGCGCACCTTTTCATTTTTGGCTGGAAGCCGAAAATTGTGTGCGATCGCACATTGCTCACGGGCCCTGCGTGCACTTACCTGGCGTGTGGAGCCTCTAGAGCCATGCCAGTTGCACTTGCTGCCCCAGTGCAGCCTAGGAAACTCCCAGACTGCACTGCAGAAGGAAGAGGCAGGGCTCTCATGTGAGCAGGCAGCTCATGCGCAGCTGAAGCAGCAGGGACGTGAGAGCCTCTCGCCGGAGGCTGCTTGTGTGATCCCTGCACTCCAGTGCTGGAAAAAGGTAAGGTGCGGAAAGGGCCACCGTCACGCAGAAGCGTGACCTGCTGACCACTGCCATCCTGTGGCAGAAATGAAACAGCAACGTCATGCAGAAAGGACCTAGGTCTTAGCTATACCTTTACTGAAATTTATTTAGGGAAGGTTTTTTTTTATTAATTTATTGGAGAAACCACAGAAATATATTCTTTCTGAAAAAAGTTCTGAAGAACTTCTTGATTGGACTCATCTTTTCCAGTACTAGTCATTTTGTCATTAGCGTGGAGTCAGAATTTTCCAATGTTAGCAATACTTTGTGTTTTACAAGTCACAAGTCTATATATTATTCACTTATCAATTTGAATCATTCATTTCCTTTAAACAAATTCTGTTATTTGATTTCATCTTGCTATGGTCTAAGAACTAATGCAATAAATGTTTTACTACTATTACGTTACATTTCTCTGTGGAAAAAAATCTGAAGAATTTCTTGGTTGTACCTGTCCTTTCTACTACTAGTCATTTTGTTGTAAACATATGGACTGTATTTTCAGATAGTACAAGAGGTTGTAGGTGTGTTTGCTGAGACTGTGACATTTTGAAACAGGTACAGAATTGTATAAGAATATAACTGTTTCACTGTCTGCAGATAAATTATATCCATTTTGTCATTTTCTGCTATTATTACAATCTCTTGTTTTCCTAGTTGAAAGAAGAAGAAGGTACAACATTAATTACCGGATCAAGGAGCTTGGAACACTTATCCCAAAGTCTAATGATCCGTGAGTTCAGCTGTCACTTTGGTCATTCTTTCTATAATTTAAATGCAAAGAATGGGGCAAAGGGTAGAATAGAGTAGAATAGAATAGAATAGAATCTTTATTACAGTCATAGACTAGCACAGGTAAAAAGAGAATACAGAAAAGGAAGATTAAAACACAGGTTGAAGACAGTATTTAAAATACCCCTTCAGGTCGCCTAGCTTCCATATAACAAGACAAGGTTGGAACGAGTCTACTGTGGAAGTCAATGCCTGACGAATTTTAACTGCTGCTGCACAGAATTTGGCAATATTGTATGTTACATGGGGGCTGGTGTTTGAAAGTAATATAGAAGTGTAGAATTCTCTGGTACGTCTTTGGTATTTATGCAAGAGGGGTGAAATAAGGCTGAGGCAGATGTCTCTGTAGTATGAGCACTAGAGTAGTACATGCTCTGTTGTTTCTATTTGGCCAGAGCCCCAGGGGCATAGTCTGTCTGAGAAGGGGGTCTTCGTATATCGGCCTTCCAGGACAGCTTGAGGGGAGGGCATGACATTGTGCCAAAGTAAAGGCCCTCTGGTGTTTAGGTACTTCTAGATTTGCTAAGTACACCATAGGTGAGGCCAGGTATCTGCTGAGGTTACTAGCAATAAAGGTTGGAAAGCTAGCTAGATTCAGTTGTCACTCTCTATCTACCACCCATTATTTGATAGCTGCTTTGGCCGTATCATATCCCATGCTGAGCAGAAACTCTGGAGAAAAACCCAGTGATGAAATTTTAGACATCACTGTCTGTTTCCACATAGACTGGAAGTCATCTCTCAAGGTTGGTGAGAGATGACTTCCAGTGGGAAAGAAGGACAGTCTAAGTCAGTAGCTGAGTATCGTTACCCATACTCTGGCCTCTACTTTCCCTGGGGCAAAAAGGGTAAAACAGAGTTGCTACATGTCAGAGTTAACCCGGATAGTATTGTTTTCATACCCTTTTTTCTCCTGCCAGGCATTGAGAGCCCGTTGCCCCTAGGTCTGTGTCTGTTGAAAATTCTGTTGGTAATCTATTCATAATCTACTGCCTACAGAGTAAGATTTTCTAAACATTATAGCTGAAAGATAGAGGACTTGCCACATTCTTAATGCCATTTAGGTCAGTATCCCCTTGGCCCAGTTCCAGTATACAGTGTTGCTGGCCCAGTGAATTTATAAGGACAAGCCTCAGAATGTAACAAAGAACTTCAGCAGACATCAGAATAACCTACTTTTGTATAAGCCTACTTTTGTATAAGATAGCCAGTTCCCATGGGTTGTTAGCTGAGAATCCTGCCGGTGATTGGTAACCACAGAGTTTAAAATAACCCACAGGCTCCCAAATGTTTTTGGCTCCACCATAGGAGAAAGGCTAACTGCAAATCTAGTCATAAAGAAATAGGTCTCCATATCTGATTTATATCTTTTCATTCTCTGCCTTAATGCTCATTTCATTTGTCTGACATATATTATGTCAGGGGCTACTTGATCTGTAAAGTTGCATTCTTGTTGCTGTGTGCCTTCAAGTTGTTTCCAACTAATGGAATCCTAAGGTGAACCTTTCATGGGGCTTTCTTGGCAATATTTGTCTGGAGGAGACTTGCCACTGCCTTCATCTCAGGGTGAAAGTGTGTAGTTTGCCCAAAGCACCCAGTGTAGTTCTGTGGTTGAGTAGAGTTTAAACCCTAGTCTCTCAAAGTCTTAGTCACACTGGCTTTCAGAGTACCATTACACATGCATTGTTAGTGGATATGAAAGTCTAAGGACTTGGGTGTGATGAGCCAACCTATTTTGATGCATTTGTGAAAGCTGTCCTATACAATTTTATGATTGTGCAATAAGAGTGTGAGTGGAATTTTATTGGTTTACATCTGATTATGAACTGACCCAAGTCTTTATTCCTGAGTTAATGCAAAAACAAGATAGCAACTAACCTTCCATTTCATGCTTCCCCAAATTTTCTGATATAGCTAATTAAAAATGGAAAATTGTGTAGATTAAGAGAAATTGCATACCAAAAGGCATATATAAGGGAAACTACTTACAAGTTATGCGTATATTGAGAGAAATGCACAAAAAGGTATACATGTTTGTATGCAGAAGTAGGCACAAATTGATCTATCATTAAATTGATTTATCTAGAAATGGGTGCGTGGAATTGCAAGTGGATTTACATGCAGAATTTTTTTACAAATTGCACATCGGAAATAAAACGGGAGGAAAAATGAAGACAGTTTAGAAAGTGAAGCAAGCACCTTTATTCATTTGTACCATGCCCATCTTTTGAGATATCAATATAAATAAACCTGAGTGAATGATACATTTCTGTTTCCTGAAAGAGGACTAGGAAATAGGGTTGTAACTAGTATGGCTTAAATGCCTAAAGCAGCTTTCACATTAACTACTCAGTTTATTACTTACTGCCTCTGCTTTCATTGGCGGATTTCTAAAGCTGCTCAGCTGAAGCTAAATGATTGTGATGCCCATGTCGTTATACACACAAACATTGTGCCTTTCATTTCCTCCTCTATACAATCCTGAATCATATGTTGAATGTAATGTCTCTTGACACTTAAACCTTTTTCTCCCTTTGAGCTGAGAAACATTTGATTAAATTATGGATTTTGATAACAATATAAAGCTGTGTGAGACCAACATAAGTACCAGCTTGTGTGACAAGCCATTTTGAATGAATTCACCAGTGACAAACTTAATACAACTATAGGCCCTTCTAAGGATCCCTTCCCCCTAAACCTAGCTGTTTCTGCTGTGTCAGCCTAAGATGAGCAAACTAGCATACTGTTAGTGAAGTTGTTGTGTGTCTTCAAGTTATTTCCAACTTATGGTGATCTTAAGGACAATCTATCAATGGGTTCTTAGCAAGATTTGTTCAGAGTGGGCCTTTGCTATCCTCTGAACTGTTAGCGATAAAGCTGATGTTTCCTCCTCAGTTGTTGTCTGTTTATGTAACACCAGAATCATACTTAAATCCTAAAGGAGGCTTTGTTCTGGTTATATCACACAGCCTGAAAAGCAATGTAAGTTTATTTGTAAGCTATACAGGGCTTCTGTTGTGCGTGGGAGGACTATAGTCCTAAGAATTGCACAGTCATTGGGGAGATGCGGGCAGTTAAACTCCAAAAGTTACTTTTTCCAAGTCTTTTTTGAGATCTAACTAAATCTAGATGTGGACCCAGTTAGCATACTGAAGCAGAAAGGTTGTGTAGGTTAATCAAAAGATGACATCCTTCCAGAATATCAGATTCTGAGTGAACCCAGACAATGGGAAATTCATCACAGCCTAAGCTAGTACTGGAAATGGTTCTAAGTGCGCTAATTTCACTTCAGATTCAATTGTCCCTAACCCATTGATTAAACCTTCTTGGGTTTAAGAAATTCAGATGCTTTCACCAACTCCTGCATTTTTTAAAAACCCTGTTTTGCCAATCTTCTTGAAAGAGGCAGACATTTATAATTTAGTCATTCATGATTGTATCAGGATTTTGATCCCAAATGTTTGCCCAGTTATGAAAGTACACAGGATAGCATGCATATGCAAAGAGCTGGGGACAAGGCAAATCTACAATATTTTACTAGCATATTTTATTGCCCCTTAATATTTCATAGCTGCTAGCCTTTCTTACGCTGCTAATTTGACTATTACATACTTTGATATGTGCAAACTTGTTTGCAACACTGCATCACAGAATATTATTTATAGAGTTTTGTAACATTAGTATATTGCAAATGCTGGTACAACTTTGTGAAAAAGTATCCAAAATCAACTTCAGTATGTGCAAAGTATACAAGATTTACACAAAATATATTAAAAAGAGATTTGCTTTGAGGTGCATTATTTATATAAATTTTATAGAATACTTGCACTGAGCTTTGTGCTGCAGTTTGTGCACGGGGCATTGTTAGTGGTGAGAATCAAAATTAAGTGCAACTTTTTTTCCCTTAAGTAAGCATAAAGGCAACCTCATTAGAAAATAAGGTAAAAAAAAGGAGTATTTGAAATGATCTTCAAAAATTTTGGCTTAAATTCTCAGTAATGTATGTTTCCCACTTCATGAATACAGAAATATTGCACATAGATTTTCATCTTAGAGTTAATAATAAAAGCAATTTTCACTAAAAATATAAAAACTGTAATGGTAGAATCATGATATTGCATTTAGCTCTCCCACAAAAAAGTCACTTTATTACTTTCTTTTGACACTTATTTTCATTCTGGGATTAATTTTACTATATAAGGGCTTCTTAACTATTCTATTAAAATTTCCATTCAGAAGCAATAATATCTAAGAGTGAATAATGGTCATGTAAATCATTATTTCATATTAATGTAAAAGATTTTGTACGTTCTTATGAATTTTGCTGACATGCACAATTGTGAAAAGGTTATCTCTACTTTCTACAGTGATATGCGCTGGAACAAAGGAACTATTTTAAAAGCATCAGTGGAGTATATCAAGTGGTTACAAAAAGAACAACAAAGAGCCAGAGAATTAGAACATAGACAGAAGAAATTAGAACAGGCTAACAGGCGACTTTTGCTTCGAATTCAGGTTTGTATAGGAATACCCTCATTCAGGGTCAAGAATTTCTTTACCTCCCAACTGCCTCTCCATATTCAAATTTTATCTAGCAATCTCTTTCCTCTCAAACACTTCATGCAGAACAGTGCTACACATTCATATGCATTTCAATGGAAGATTCCTAATTTTTCAGGACAGTTTCGTCAATAATACATTCTAAAACAAAGTAATAATAATAACAACATGCTGGCATACAGTTTTTGTGTATAAATTCTACCTATACTAGTGAGAGAGAGGAAAAAAAGAACCTCATTCGTTTGTTTGAAATAGTATTTGAATGCCCAAGACTCCAGTATTCTGCTTTATACTTTGAAAAATGTCCATGACATTGTGTTACCTTGGGGTATGTTGAGCCACATTAAATTAAGTCTCACATCATCTTCCTGTGGCTTTCTATTGCAGAGCACATGATTTACAACATATTTAATTGGGTAAGGTATCTGGTCGGCTTCTAGATAGCTCTCCTGAATTTTGGTAGATAATTAGTGAGTAGAAATGCCAGCAGGATTTTCTCATCACTTCTAAGTACTTAATGCAAAGCACAATCCATCCAAATTTAAGCATTTTGGAATGTTGCTTATTACAATGGGAGAGATTAAGCATAAGCTTAACTCTCCCATTAAAATCAATGTGACTCCAAATGGCATAATTTTGGCTGAATCATGTGCACAACCTATTTAAAAGGGAAATTAAACCTGCAATGTTATACATACTTACTGGAGAATAAGCTTACTTCTGTGTAGTCAAGTATAGGAGGGTGCTGCAATTAGATGCTTAGAAGTGGAATCTTGTACATGTCTACTCAGAAACAAGCTCCACTGAATTCTATGGGACTTATTCCTAAGTAAATCTGTATAGAATCGCACTATAAATCTGTCCCCAAAATATGCTTTCAGAATGCTTAATTTTGGATTGATCACCTACTAATGTATATAAATGCCTATTCCAAGCGGCTGCGGCAGTTTGCGCACCTGTCCATGAAAACAACATGAAATGTTTAAGATATAATCACTGTTAAGTGGTATATCTGACCCCTGACTGTGATTAAATCTAACTAAAGTTTACCGAAACAAGCTGGTTTCATATCTGAAGGACTGAAGCTGATTTGTTTCATAAGGCAGAATTATGACTAGTATGTGTTCAGGTTAGGACACAACACTATAGTATAATTAATTAAAATAGAAATGGAAACTTCTGTTCTCCTCCTTGCAAGGGTACCAGAAGAGAGAGCAGATGGGATGCTCACATGCTTGAGGCACACCCAGGAACATTAACATAACAATAAAGCATAAAGGCAGCTAGGGTGTTGTTTTTTTTAATATCTATACTGTGTCAAATATAGATATATTTCCATTGAAGTAGACTATCAAAATAGATTTCAAAACTATATCAGATATAGATTTCATCAGAGCATGAGAAGTAACTTTAAAAATTATTAGTTACAGATACAATTCCAAAGCCTCAAAGTAGTTAAGTTATAGCGATTTGTAAAAAGAATTGGCTATATGCCTTCCTTGTTTTCAAAAACAACTGAAATAGTTACTTAAAAGAAAAACCTTGGAGTGCAACAACGCAATGCACAGTACAAAACAGCCCTTGAACGACAGGATATTCCTTACCTGTCACTTGGGGAAGCCATACCTTTATTAACAACTTCAAATGTTTAAAAGTTATCCCTTGTGATGTTGCCCTTTGTTAAGTGACAATTGTAATGCAGCTTAATTATTTGCTACGTTTGTTACCGGAGAAAGGATGATTACAAATAATTTGTTTTGTATTTCATTCCTTTCACACTCTGGGCTTTACTTATGTCATAGGGCTTTTTTGCACTACACTGTTATAGTGCTATTATTCCACTTTCAACATTCTATAGAATTCTGGGGTTTGCAGTTACAGGAGGGACCAGAGGCCCCTCCTGAAACTACAAACGCCAGGATTCCAAAGGATGTTTAAAGTGGAATAATAGCACTGTAACAGTGTAGTGCAGAGATGGCTATAGTCTTGTTAAGTTCTAGAACTAATCTTTGAAGGTGATTTTTTGAAACATTCTTCTCGCAAACTGCAGGAGCTAGAAATACAAGCCCGAGCTCATGGTCTGCCAATCATGTCTTCTATCAGCACTGTTGATTTAGCATCCCATGTCATGAAACAGCAGGCATATCCAGAAGAGAATTCAGTAGACTACTCTCAGCATCTTCCTGTGGCCCAGGAGCAGCACTCTGACCTCAGTGACACTTCTGCAGCCTTTTCCGATCCACTCTCACACTTCACAGATTTGTCTTTTAGTGCTGCTTTAAAAGAACAAAGGTTGGACAAAATATTACTGGATGACACAATATCGCCTTTTGGAACAGATCCACTCTTGTCTTCCGTATCTCCTGCGGTGTCCAAGGGGAGCAGCCGAAGGAGTAGTTTTAGTTCAGATGATGGAGATGATGTATAATGTGGAAAAGACTCTATAATTACATTGTTGTTGTTATTGTTATGGCTTGCTTTTACTACATTGGTGCTGGAACTAGGTTGCTTCTCAGTTCAGCTAAAGAAATAGCCAATGCTTGTCAATAGAGCCTATTCTGTAATGTGCACTTTAGAGTGGTGCATACATCACAGAAAAAGGAACAGTGGAATGAAAAGTTGGTCTTTGTTCAGAAGTAATCACACCCAAGCTTCACATTTTGCAATGATTGCTATTTATTTATTAGGTGTGCTGAAGACACCTTCTTTTGCAGATTTATACCAGCATTGTATTGCCCAAACCAGAAGTAGACAGTTAGAGAAATGCTGGGGTCCAAGTCAGCTGGGCCATTAGTTAATCTAGAACTGGAGGCCATGTTTCCCATTTTAAGGCAGCTATGCTACTGACATGGAAGTGCTTAATCCTGAAGTACAGCAAGCAGAAAGAACTTTGGCCTGGTCAAAGTTGATGGCCATTTTCAGGACTCGCCTGTCTGAAGGCTTCATACTAATATCAGTGTCAGGGGGTGTTGTTACATTTCCATTTCACAGTAGTTCACGTAAGCTAGGTCTCATACCCAAAGCATGGAGCTTGGAAACCTTACCTTTTGGGACTATATCTCCCTGAATCCTCCCACCAAAATGATATACTGGCTGGGGATACTTGGAGTTATGGTCCAAACAAGTAACTTTTCCAAGTTCTGCCTGAGGCACATAGGTTAAGTCCTGGAGCTCTCATCACTGCTCTTGAAAATGGTTAGGCTTCCCTCACTTATCTGACAGGTTAGGGACCAGAGCACTGTCAGAAAACTGAATTGGTTCAAAAGTGGAATCTACATACTGTACTGTAGGGAGCATGAAGGACTGGCAGAAGCTTACTTGAGACTGATTGTGCGCATGCTGCTTGCAAAATTCCTCAGCCAGCTTAGTGCCTTTCCTACTTTCTTAGCTCACTTTGTAAGCAGCACATGCATCTAAACAGTTCCAAGTGAGCTTCTGTAGGCAAGAAGAACTGATGAAAGAGTGGGACCCCCATTAAATTAATTAATTAGAACTTGTCTTTCATTTGGAAGTGTCAAAAGACTGATTTGTCAGATAACAGAGCATCAGAAGGTGGGGGCTTCCTGTATCTGGTGGCTGTGTGACACGCTGTTAGCAGCTACCTTGTCCAGCTGAGCTTGAAAAGGTTTCCCATTTAGCAGATCGTGAAATGGGGCTTTTCATATAGGGCTATGAAACAGTTTGTAAGGGCGGGGGGATTTTTCAACTGTTTTCAGGACACAGCACAAAATTACCATTATCTCCTGACAACTCATAGTGGGAGCTGCTCCTGCCAGCTTATTACTTCGTCTTGCCCCTGAAAGAACACCATTTCATTATGTAGTGTTGTTCTGAAGTAGACTGTATTAGTTCTTTTTCTTTTTCTTTTAAAGTAAACATTTTAACACTACTATTCTTGATGGAATAATTATATATGGAGATTTTTCCGGGAGCATCAAGGGAATAAACCATTCACCACCAGCCCGGAAAGAGCACTACTAAGAAATCTACCCTGGTGCCAACCCTTTAAAAGGAAGTAAAGAAAGGAAGAAGGAGGTTTTAGTTGTCTCACCAGTCCCCCAAACCTCTGCTCTATTTTAACAGAAGTTCTCTATTGGCTCACTCTAATACCTAGGAATCTTAAGATACTCATTGGTATAGGCAGTTTCTTTTTCAGTACTGGGACATGGACAAATTATGCCTCTGAAAAGTTGCATTACACATGCATGGCTTCAAAGTATGGTGTTTGCCCTTTCAGAGAGGCAGCAGGCATTTGTGGAATTTCTTGTGAAATTGCAGGGATAAAAATCTTTGTTTCTCAGTTCATGGAAAAACCTTTCCCTTATAACTTCAAATGTTTGTCAGGTTAGATATAAAAGAAAGAAAGACATACTTACAAAGATCAAAGAAATGAGACAAAAGTTCACAATGAGGAATCCTGCAGTTTCAAGTGTTACATACTATACATGTTTTAAGGGTGCAAGAAGCAGGAGCCCTCCTCCTACTCATTGGAAGCAGTAAATATGGGATTATAAGATCCTTCTCTCCTAGCAATAATAATTTCAGAGAAATAAAATGTAAAAGTATAGCTTGTTAATTTTGCTGTTTTGTAAGACTTCCCGAGTATTTTGAATGGGATCCTCTCTGTTACCTTTGCTAAAATTTTCAGCTAGGATGAAGAAGGGATGTACAATTCCATTGTATAAAAGAGATCTTCCTTTTGATACTTTATTAATGTAGATTTACTATCTGAAAGGTGAAGTCAGTTGACCTTGGAATTGCAGTGGATTGTTAGGGTAACTATATGCTTTATGGTTGTAATACACTTGTAATGGACTTTCACAAAACATATAGATTGATGAAGTAATCGAGGTTTAGCAGTAAGAGGGCATGGGTTACTCACATCATTTTTGTATCTAGTGAGGTCCGGGAAAGCACTGTGGGCTCCTGAAGTGAACAAATAGAATAATTGCACATGAAATACTATAATGTGTCAGGGAATGAGCTGGCATACATTTTTCCCAGCTTTCCTCACAGAAAAGTTAAGTGATGGTTGAGGCAAACAGAGGAAGAGACAAGTGTGACAGATACAGCAGCATAGATACAGAGTCAGACCCTGACAATTTCAAATTGGCCTTGCACGGAAATCTCTCACACATTATTTCTTAAGATACCAGTGGACAAGTCCTTAATGGAGACATAGAAATTAAATATGAATCAGTTATATGGTTTTCTTTTTCCATTTCTGTGTAAGTGCTTGGCCATTACTTTGAATTCTCTTGTGTTTTTTAGGAAATCATGAATCCCCTTGGTTTTCTGAAGCAGACATTACAGTGTACATCCCTCAATGCTGTGAATGCTTATTTGCAATTTTGTAGAGAACCTCCATTGTGAGATACTGGCAGGCTAATCTGATGACTTTGGGATTATATACTAACAATTTGGAAGGGCAGCTATCCAGTGCAAACTGAAACCCCTAGTAATGTTTGGCCGTACTCATGTTCGACACCAGTCTCAAAAATAATTGCTCTGCAAATTGCATTAAGTATCTGCATAGTGCCTTTGGCCACAGGATTTTGTTATTTCACTGACAATCAGCACCTAGCATGATCAAGCCCTGGGAGATCTCATATTGAGCTTTTTATATCAAGGAGATGGAGTTTTCCATCTTAGTTCATGGAACATTTCTATGAATAGGAAAGGAAGGTAGCCTGGATTAATATATGAGTGTATGCTACAAGTGTCATTTATAGGAAATATGTCCAAAAGGCTTCCAATGCAGCTTTAATCAAGTCTTAGTAATAGGTATGTGCTCTTCATATGGCGAGGCTGTAGGAACTTATCACTATAATATTCATTGGAGCAGGAAGGATAGATATTTTTCTCCCTTTCCTCTAATAGCAGATGTTCAGGACTCACCGTATTTCTCCAGTACACATAAAGCAGTAAACTTATCATTATGAAAAAAAGAAGGGGAATTGAAATATTGCAATCTTGTTTAATTTATGAAATGGATATAGATACTCATCAGAGAGGAAAAAAAAAGGACCCAGATCTTTAAGTATTTTATGGCCCACAGTGTAGATATGATGCTGAAATAAGTGAAAACACTGAAAAAAGAAGAATGTGGTTGCTTTATAGTATAAGGGCCTGAGAATAATTCAGTCGCTTAATCTTAATAAGAACATTGTTATTATAATGCATTTGACTGTTATAGGGCTGTATATAACAATGTAAAATGTAAAATTATTGTAATTTAAAATTATGTTATGCCTTTTAGATCAGTTAAGACATTTACATTGCTGTTGTGAGACTGTAGTCATTTTTATAGTAATTGCTATTTTTCACTGTTAATACAATTCCTTGTTTTCTAAGTAACTCTATGCAACAGCGTATACTTGATTAGATATCTTTATGCAATCTTTTATTAAACTACTTTTAATATGGGCTCATATTTATATTTATTATAATAGGAATACAATTATTCACTGGAAAGTAAAGTAGGTCTTTATATGAATTGCATGAAAGTTGTTTTATTCAGGTTGACACTGATCATCATATCCAGTGAGACAATATAATAACACCAGGTAAGCACATCTGACAGGATACCTGGCAGAGACAACTCTGTACAACAGCTAGACACCAAATCCATTATGAGGCATCCTGATCCAGTAGTTGCCCATTATAGATTTAATACCATCCCCTCCTTTCTGTTTATTCCTTCTGTGAAGGCTTTGATTTATGGGAAACATTTTCAAAATGTTCCAAAACTGCTAGGAGGCAAGATGCTATCGGTTAATTCAAGAAGAAGCTCTACAAAACCATTTCAATGTACCAGATTTTCCCTAGACAATCTAGGATAAACAGAATATTGTACTTTAGGATGTAAAACATTTTAGAAAGCAGATAATTAGAGAGTGCTTTGGCACTCAAAAAGATACCCATGTTTAATGAATTTATGCAAGGATTTGAGCTTTAGTGTTTAAAGTTCCTAATCCTAAGTGATGCCTTTTCTAGAAGATGTTTACTTCCTTATGTCTATGATGGCATGTTGAGCAGTAATTGAATAGGAATACATTTTAGCACTAGCTTTGTAGTCTTTCTGCATATTTTAAATGACTACATGTTTTAAGAAGACATCAGAGAGTTACACATCAACTGTATTTGCTTTAGAATTATTTAATTACAATGCCTTTAATTATTGTGCTGCAAACAGTGGAGGTTAATTAGCACTCTTGCAGTTAATTTAGAGTCTGATGAACTAGAAAACAAAATTTGGCTCTGGCACATGGCAGCACACTATGAACCTCAATCTGCAAAGTGTTTAGTGCCTTTGAAGTCAAAGAATGATCATCACATAGCAGAACTGGGCCCTTAAATGTTAAACAGTATGAAGCAACTGAATCACAATGTACACATTAAGAAAACATTATTTTCTGCCGATTTGATTAGAAACTGTGACATTAGTAAAGGGCTGGCAATCAGATCTGACGTCAGCAAAGTTTGTATTGACAGACCATGTTGATTAGAGACAAACCTGGGAAGTTTAGAGACTAATTAGTGTCATGTCTATGCATCTAATCAAGAATACTTCAGTAGTGAAGTATTCCAACTGGCATTGGTTAAATCACTGATACCCATCAACTTAAATCTGTATCAGTTTCATTAATTGGCAACTACACGACAAGTGTAGAATGCTCAGAATGGTGATGATTCTGATATAATCCACCACACTGTGGTTAAGTATATGATTCATGTAATAAGAAAAAGGTGCCTGCAGGCTATTGTTCCTAGCATGGATTAAAATTTGCATATTGCTTCCCCTTATGTCAAAACATCTGGTGTCTGCAAATGCTAGCATTTCGTTAAAAAGTTTCATGAGCTAGGAAAAGTGGACTGGAAATATTGCATGTGACTCATTCGAGCATTATAATTGAATAAGAGGCTAGGTTACAGAGGGAAAGAGTGCTGAAAAACAATTGTATAGTGAACATTAAGGATTCATGGGGAAGGCATATACAGCAGGAGATAGGGACATTCTTCATATTGTACAAGAACTAGATTTTTCCTCCAGATTTCATTAAAAATGACAATTGCTCTTATTGAGGTCATATGTGACACTGGTGTGTCATTATTAAGATAATATAAAGATATTAATTTAGGTCTGAAATTTAAGGAGAATATTTTACCCAACGAGCATTATTAATTCAAGTACAGAATGTCCTGCAATGTTATTCTTAGCACCCACTGCAAATCTTCCTAAACTCACATCACACCTGTCCATATAACTAGGGATGAATAAATTTTAGAACCTGGATAGGGATAATTTGAACATCTCCTCTTCTGTTATCTATTACTGTGGCTCAGGGATGAATACTGGATATTACAGATGGGCTAATAGTTGGGGGGGGTCAATTTCTTCACAAGATTCTCATTGAAAAATTGCCTTTCTTCAGAAGTTCTTAATGACAGGGGTGGCAAAAGCTGTGTAACTCCAGGGAACTCAAGAAACTAGATCTCAATGAGTGAGTCATTGACCACCTTATCCTTGACTATATACAGCTTGATCTTATGTTCTTTATAATATACATTGCAACAAAACCAATTGTGCTTTGACAAGGGCAATTACTGGGGGTCCTTACCTAGGGCTTACTTAATGTTGTGCTTAATCTAATCCAAGATTTTCAGAGAATGAAGACATATGTAATATATAAGAAGGTTCAACAGTGTTACAGTGATGTTCCTTTACTGCATATACAGAGAAATGAGATCATATTGATGGGCTTCCATGTATGTTTAGCATAACTATGAAAGGACCTACATGAGTATAAAGTGTGTACATACTGGCACTGCTCATGCAAAGACAACTGAAAAGAAAGGTTGTCTAAGATTACAGGGACAGAATCTACAGTGCACATACTCAGCCCACCAATTGGGTTTTTCATAAAGTTATCCCAATCCTGAATGTGCATGTGACCATGGTGTAGACCACTCTATTATTTGGTCCTAGGATCAGAGTAGACATACATGAGTCGCTGGAACTGCTGTGGTTCCCACTCCTGTTGTTAATAGCTACTCTTGCAGGAGAGTTGTATGTGAATTTTGACAAAGCCAAGAAATGAAGGAAGAAATGTTGGAACCCTTCCCCCCCCCCCAAGTATCGTCATACTATTGGGAGAAAAGGGATGTGGTTTTCTGATTGACAGCTCTATCTTCTAGCCACATTTACTGATTTTATCAGAGCTTTCCAAATCCAGTGCTAGGAGAAAGAGATTATTTTCAAAACATTTATTAATTTTTTAAAAAATTATTTTACACCCTTCCTCAAATCAAGATGGTATGCATGACCCTTCTTAGACCTGGTCCATTATTTAACAATTTCTTCTAGTTCTCACAAAAGCAGGGCCTTTTGGTGAAGCTTGTGAGATCTAGGAGGACATAGCAGAGAGTATTTGCCTGGGAAGTGCTGACTGCTCAGGTCCTTCTGTCTCTACCACAGCATGTTCCATGTCCATCAACCATCCCTTTCCTATTTCTCTTCTTGTGACTTTGGTGCCAACTGAGTCCTAAACTGTTTTTAGTGACCATAGCTGTCTAGCCCATGTACCCTATCTGTCTCATGTTTTGTAGGTTTCTTGCCTAGGGATACCTCTTCGACATAAAGTATTTTCATATAAATTGCTTTAAAAAATACTAAAGGAAAGTAAGAGAAACAGAATCATCCCCACACTCAGTTTTAAATACTCTGTTGCTCTCTCACGTACACATGCACAGTTTTTTAAAGCCTGCTATCTCATATCTTTAAATTTTCAAGTAGAGTCATCTCTGTGTTGTGCATCTTTTGTCTAACAACCAGCCACAAAAACAATTGAGGAATAAGATGAATACACACTTTTAAAAAATCTGGATGTGCTTTCTGCACATTAAGTGGTGCTGCAGCTTTTAATTCCCTTGCGCCTGTTCCTAAGCACTGTATTCATGGAAATCCTTCTTGGACTGGATGTGCACATTTGTAGTGTAAATCCTTAGTTTTGGAAGCTACTTCAAGAACCCAAGAAATAAGATTCTTAGGAACTATGCAGTATTTGATAAGGGCTTGGGTTGTTGATTATTTCCGCTTCCTGGTTTTACTATTTCATTGTTTGGAGAATTTTTGTTTCATACTGTTTGCTATTTTACTGCTGCTGTTTTGTTATATCATTGGCTTATCAGAATTGTTTAAATATTCTTCATGTCTCATGTATGTTACTTTGGGTTCTTTGGCTCATAAAACTTCAGAATGTGGCTGCAAGACTTTTGTCTGGGACTAATTAATATAATCAAATTTTACCTGTGCTTAACAATTTCAGTGGTTACTAATCAATTTCTATAAATCAAAATTTTAAAATATATAAAGTATGCTGAATGCATGAATATGGAATGAAAATTCTAAAGATGTTAATGAAGTCCAAACTTATTTCACTTATAAATGCTACAATTCTCTAACTTGGGTAAATTTCGTTGGACTCAGGGACTTAATTTTAAGTAGTCATATACTGGATTTCACTATTGATTTGTATTGATGAGTCTGGGGCTCATAAGCATGGGAACAGAAATGTTTTGGAAGCTGGGACATGTCCCTTTAGCTTCATCTCTTTTCAGGAACCAAATAACACTAAAAATTCTCTCTTGCCCATAGCAAAAACTCTCAAGATATCACACAACACTAAATGTCTTATGTAATCATTTTAGCAAAAAAATAAAAAAAATAAAAAAAATAAAAAAATAGGCATTTGCAAAAATTGACATAAAATTAGCAAAACTGGAATATTTGCTTCCTAATTCTATCTATTCAACTGTAAGCAAACTAAGTAGTATCTATGTGGATTAAAACAACGTATTAGCTGGTGGGCATGTTCTTTAAACAACTGTCTTTATATTCATGGTGCACCTTTGGACTCCCCCTCTTTCATAGGTTTTCTTGCCTTGCTTTTATTGTTTTGCAAAGTTTAATTTTAGTGATCCCATGTTTTCATTTGACAAATGAAATGAAATGTATACAGAAGGAAATGAGTCAACCTATAAATATTGCAATTAGGAAACAGAAAATAATTCCAGTGGCTGTTTGACACCCTTTGCATTTAATATTTACCTGTGAGCATGTGTGAAATACTTCTGTTAAAATGGCAGCTACTTATAATTTACAGAATGACGCTAATGCGGGCAGTCCATCCTAAACTGACAAAACCCAGATATTCTCTTAATTTTACTCCAAGGAATTTTAAACTGACTCTGTTAAAGCCAAGGTTATTTGCCTTGGGGATGCCTAATGGAAGGATTATTATAGCAGTGTCCACAAATAGGTATCTTGAGAGATCCGAGGCCACGGTACTTCATTGACAGTTAATAGATTGCACTATTGCTGTATCGCAGTGATCTTTGAGGTCAAGAGTCATACCTCTCCCTTAATATTTAAATAAAGATACTTGACTAGAGCAGAAAACAGCTTATTGCCAGTTATGGCTGCTGCTCAATTTACAAGAACCTTTACAAAGTCATGCTAATTCCCGGCCTCCTTCGAATGCACGGTAACCTTTCATAAATCCATCTTTTCCAGATGTCCTTGGAAATGACAGTTATAAAACTACAAATGATTTGTAATGCAAAATGGGGCTGGCAGACTTGAAGATTACTTGACAATGTACTAAAATGACTGAAGACTATAGCTAACAAAAGGTTTAAAATGCATCAATAAGTATCTGCCAAAACAGTTCATGAGAATCTTAAATATGTTTAATAACTGCTGTTGTGGGCTATGGCATGGGGAAGAAAGTGAAAGATTTGAAGTATTTTTATGCAATGTAACAAATAGCATCAGTATCCTGGAGCAGAACTGGAAGCTGAACATTTATACACAATAAATTTTGTTGTAGCAGTTCTTTGTACAGATTTTAAGACACATTACATGTTGACCATTTATATAGAACAAATTATGTTTTAGAAGTTCTTTGCACAGATTTTAACACAGATAACATCTTTGGATAAACGTGTCTACTATCTCAGGTTCAACAAAATGATCTTCTTCTGGAGCTAGTTCTACCACTAGGCAGAGTGAGGCAACCACTGAAGACAGCAGACATTGAGAGACAGCAATTACAACTCCCTGGGCTGTTCTTCCTGAGGTTTGTTCTGCTGCAGGACAGCTCACATGACATACACCGAGCTCCCATACACTGAACTTTCCTAAACTAGCCTGCTACCTTGTGGCCTGCCCACATGACCTGTGCTGAGTCCCCAAACTAATCTACTGCCTCAGTGAAGCCATCTCTTAAACTATCAGTTAAGTCAACATCTCTAAAGAGGAGAGGAAATCATTGTATCCATTGCCTCAGGCAGCAGAACACCATGGGCTGGCTTTGCCACTCTAGACAGTAGGTAGTGGGCTAGAATTTTTGTTGATTTGGCTGCAGAACCTCACCCACTCATGAGTAGCATGGCTCCATAACCAGGGAAGAGCGGTTGCTTTACATATGGAAAATGTTCCAGGTTCAGTTCACCATATGTACTTTTAAAAGGTAACAAAACCAGAAAGGCCTTTGACTGAATCTTTGCAGAGATGTGTCCAGTCAAAACAGACAAAAATGGACTAAATAGAACAATAGTCCAATAACGGGCTAAGTAGAGCGATGGACCAATGTAAGATAGCTTCATTTGTTCACCATAATAAAGTTGATACCATCTGATGGTAAATACTTCACACTTGCAGCATTTAATCATAGCCAGGTCACTACAAATAACATGTGAAACACATATGTAATTGTCATGCCTCTGTCCCAGGAATCAGACAGGACCCTTCCCAACAGCCACAACGCAGAGACATGAGAGGAACAATCCTTATGGCAGCTGGTGTAGGTAGAAAAGGGAGACTCCAGATGTCTTGGAGCATTTATATAATAAGGACTCATTAATTAGGTCAACAACTGTGGAAGTCTCTGAGCCTATATATAGAGAGACCAGAATGGGAGGAAGCAGCCCAGCTTACATTTGGATCCCTTGCTCATTCTCCTAGAACCCTTGACCTTTGCTTCATCTACGGATTTTGCCACCAGGCTGTCTCTCTGGATTTGCTGTGAACTCAGACTGCAAAACTATGACCGGTAATTTGCTAGCAAAGTGAGACAAACTTGGCATAGGACAGTAATTTAGAGTGTTCAGGTATGGGATATCTCTGTCTTACCATTTTCCTCAACTAGAATTTGGTTGAGCCTGGAGGGTGCAGCCAATAGGATTCCATCTCTACCAAGAGAACTAGGCTTATCAGACACATTACGTTAAGGCTTGTGGATAGGAAACAAAAAGGACTGTCTCTTGCTGTACACAGTTGTCCTTCCATTGATATTTATAGGAACCGTTCAGTGCATTCTATAACTGTATGAAAGAAAGCTTTCTCAATTGTGATAACCAGGATATGGAACTCTCTGTCCCAGGATATTCATCTATTCCCTGCTTTATCATTATTTTATCCTCTTCTAAAGATATCCTAGCAGAGGTGGTTAGTGGCAATGGACAGCGAATCCACTCTGTGTTTAGAATGAACCTTATAGGAGCTATCCAAGGTGCTGAAGTTATTTTCCCCAATGGCCTTCAAGACTTTGAATAGCTCCTTTCAACAGATTAAAACTCAGAATGGATTCAGCACCGGACTGACTCAGAAGCCCACAGCCTTCACTTTTTTTCAAAAGGGTTTGAATGCATCCTTATTTATCTTCACCACCCTTTTGAACCTGCGTTTCCTTAGTTTGCCATATCTTTTCACTGTTTTTGTTATGTTTTACATAACATTTTACATAACACAAATTTAAAACATTATTTGAAATGTTCTATTTTTTCCTCTTCTGTAAGTTCACTTACTAACACCTTGAAGGTCAGAGTAAAAACTGTAAATGTCATTTTTTTAAAAAGAAGAAATAATTAGTCTCCTACCTTGAAAAATTTATTTTGAAATATAACAAATGCAGCAATCTTATACAATTTCTAAAAGGGCTTGCTTCTTAGTAGATGTACTGAGGACTACATTGGCAGTAAATAAAGTCTATTATATCTGCCATGTGAGGGACACCTAGGCCATTTCTGCAAGGGCTAATAGAAACGGTGCAGAGCGTCCTCCAGGGAGGATGTCTGCACCTGGAAGCGGACTGGGTCGGACCTACTTAATGTAGATCCACACCTCAGCCCACTCCGGAATGACCCCAAGTGGTCATCAAGCGTGCTTTTGAAAGACTGCTTAAAACAGGTCTTTCAAAAGCACACAGCGTGCCATTCCGTGCCCACCCTCTGGTGCAGATTGGCCAGTACGAGTCTGTGATCTGCCTGGGGCGGGCTTTAGGCTGGCGAGCTTCAGCAAGACTCTCGACCAACTGGAAGCTGCCATTTTAGTCCCTAGAGCAGTGCGGAGTGACGAGCACGCACTGCTCTGGAGCAGCGCAGACCGGAGCGGGGAGCCAAGAAGTCCAGTAAGTAGTGGCACGGGGTGATTCCCTTTCCCCTTGCGGAAATGGCCCTAGTCTCTAGATGTGCTTTTTGAGAGTTTTTGAGACACATGACCCAATAATCCACTTATGGGATTCAGAGTTCAGGTAAGAGTGCTCTGAGGCAGATTTTTAAAGTGTGTCACAAAACTAATACTTTGGCTTATTTATTTGTGTGAGAGCACATTGGACAGAATTAACTTTTGGATGTTTCCCTCTGAGTGGTGTTCATGTTCTGACCCATTTAGGAAGCTATGTCACAGAATGTGATCAGATAATAGCCCTATGGAGAAAAAAATGGAGTTTCCTGTGTTACTGAAGTTGGTAAACTGCGGCCCTAGACCCATGATTGGCTCGCTGCTCGACTGCCTGTGACTCTTGGCCCAATCTTAAAAGCTTTTTGCAAGCGATCACTTCAGGCTTCTGCAAGTGGCAGAGGGAAAGAGCAAAGAGGGTGGCTGAAAGAGGTATGGCAAGTGGTAGTTTCTGGGACAGCGGGTCATAAAGGTCTCTGGGTTTTACTCCAAACTGGATGCAGGTGAATAAATTGAGGCTCAATCCAGATAAGATGGAAGTGCTTTGGGTCAGCAGGAAGCACCCCAGGATTGGGATCACAGCCTGTTCTGGATGTGGTTATACTTCATCTGAAAGACCAGGTTCATAGCTTGGGAGTGCTCATGGATTCAGCACTTTTTCTGGAAGGCCAGGATGCAGAAGTGGCCAGGAGTCTCATCTGACATTGTGTGCCAGCTGACCATTTCCTGGGGAAAGCAGATCTGGCTGCACTAGTTCATGCCTCAGTTACCTCCCGCTTAGACTACTATAATGTGTAGTACCTGGGAGAATCCACATGAAGAGCAGCAGCCAGACTGATCGTATGACTCCAGTCTTACAATATTCATTTTAGTGATTATATAGTACCGGTCTTACAAAAATTGCACTGGCTTCAAATTTGCTTCTGAGCTCAATTCACGGTGTTGATTTCGACCTACAAAGCCCTACATGGCATGGGGACTGCCTTTTGACTGCCTCCTTCCAAATGAGCCTGTCCAAAATTTGGCATCCTCAGGGGAGGCTCTGTTGTGTTTAGCAACATCTCATGAAGTTGGGTTGGTACATAGAAGTAACAGGGCTTTCTCTGTGGCAGCACCCTGACTGTGGAACTCCCTACCCACAGAAGTTAGGCAGGCTCCATCTCTTTTGAGCTTCTGGTGGGCAACCAAAACTAGTGGCACACATGACTTTCAATGTTTGAAACTGCTCTAACACTTTAAAAATTGTGTTTTAGGACTATTTTTAGACTCCTTTTGGAAGTTTTTAGAGAACATTTTAATGTGTTTTTAAGATATTTTTATCTTTGTAATGTTTCAATTGTTTTTATTTGTTCATTGCCTCAAGGAGCCTTGTGGGTTGGGAGGTGATATAGAAATGTTTCAAATAAATAAACTATAGTTGAAAGAAGCCAAGATGCTCAACCCTATCCCCAGTATAGATTCAACAGCTAGGGTAGATCTTTTAAAGTCCAATCTAAAACCCAAAATGAATTCACCATCCCACTGACATGGAAGCCGTCAGCTGCCACTGAGAGAACAAATGAGTGTGGCTTCATCTATCACTTGTCTAAGATCTGCCCCCACCCCAACTGGCATGACAGATTCCTGCTCAGAGAATCTGTGGGATAATGTTGCCTCTCCCTCAGTGTATTAGTTGCAAAAAGGAAATGTTTCCGACATGGTATGCACAACCCTTACAGGTTTTTGAATAAGAAGCCACAGAGTTTAAACTTTTCTGTGCCTCTGCATTTAGTGAGGGCAAGATGGTGTCAAGAAACTGCAAGATCTATAAGGTAATGGAGAAAAATGTTGCTGTGTTAAATAAGAAGTTGGAATGGATGCATTTTTTTTTCAAAGTGAAAAATGAGCAAAGACATGGTTGATTGTTGAATATGCTGATGAGCATAGTACAAGTCAATAAGTGTTTATGTAGATTCTCCACTTTTATAGAGCTCTGTCTATAGTTTTAAACACACAAAAAACAATTAAAAGCAACCTGATTGTGTAATAAATAGATTTCCTACCTGCTGTCCAAACATATGAGAAGGTCAGTTCAAGTGAAAAGCACTAACAACGAACTGTGGATCTTCAATTTTCTGTCACTTAAAAAATAATGGTTATTAATAACCCCTAAAAGTCAGAAAATAGCATCTTCAGAAACTCATTCTGGAATAACTTGCCTCATAAACCTTTAAGATGACCGTGTTAAAAGGATAGAATTCATAGGACTTGCTGTGGGGAGATATATTTCTTTTGTAGTTAATACCACAGATTTGTTTTTCCAATTTTTGACTGTTATGTCTTTCATGATTTATTTTCTTCTAAACATGCACCAAGAGATGAAATTTTTACATAACTTTTCTCTGTTTGAGATATAAAAACGGTTTGAAGAATGAGGCTGAGGCAAAAGGATTCACTAACAAATGGATCTTGGCACTCTAAGAAATGAATATTCACCACTCTTGCGTAAATTTTAGGGCAATTTCTTCCTCCTTTTTGAGTTGGTCTGTTGGCTCACCAGGATGATTGCCAAGATTCACACTACAGAATTATACAGCTGTTACTCCACTTTAACTGACATGGCTCCATCCTATGGAATCCTGACACTGGCAGCTTGGGGTGGGGCATTGAGAATTCTCAGCTAGAGAATGCCTCAACTGCCTCACCAAACTACAAACCCTGGGATTCCATAGGATGAAACCATGGCAGTTAAATTGTAACAATAGAGTTATAATTCCGTAGTATGAATGGGCTCCTGGACTGGCATGGCTGAACTTATTGATGCTCAAGGAAGGGCAAATTTTCATGTATGTGTGTAGGGATGGGGGAAAAAAAATGAAATTATTCCAGGTTGATAATCGAGAAACCCAGTCAAGAAGCATAATAGAGACTTTTATATAGTTACCCCTCATCTTCAAACATCTCAAGATATTGCAGACGAATTATTCTGCAGAGAAATGCACATGATATGGGGTTAAGAAAAAAATTCTTTGTAGAAAATGGGTTTCTTGTGCAGGAAATGTTTGGTGTGTGTGCAAAAATATGTATTTCTCCACAGAATTACATTTCAAGATGTATAAACACAGGAGAGAATTTCACAGAGAGAAATTCATTTTCTCCAACAGTGGGGGAAAGCAAGAGTAATTATTTTTCCTTGAATGTGAGAACAAAATAATCAAGGATTTATATCCCCAAGTGTGTGTGTGTGTGTGTGTGTGTGTGCGCGCGCAATGGTTTCTCTCCAAATGCTCCCATGCTATATTTTGGCTTTTAAAAAAGCCTGCTCTGGCACCATTGGAAACTTTTTAGAAATCCAGGTTGGTTTTTACTTATTTATACAAAGCATTTATGTGGTAGCCTTTAGCCAAATAGGCTTTAAGCACAGATCTCAATTAGGTAATTTGACAGTCCCAGCCCTCAAGCTTACAATTAAGGCCCTTTTCGCATGGCATGTTCCATGTGAAAGGGCGCCTGGAGCATCGCGCAATTGTGAGGAGCGATCTGCACACGCACTCACAATCGCGCGATGCTCCAGGGTAGGGCAGGTGCCCATCACACACCTTTTCATTTTTGGCTAGAAGCCAAAAATGGTGTCTGATTGCGCATTGCTCCCGGGCCCTGTGCACACTTACCTGGCATGCAGAGCCTCCGGAGCTGTGCCGGTCTCGCTTCCTGCCCCAGCGCAGCCTGGGAAACTCCCAGGTTGCACTGCAGAAGGAAGGAGGAGGGGTTCTTACTTGAGCAGGCAGCTCACGCGGAGCCGACGGACCCCAGATGTGAGAGCCTCTCGCCAGAGGCTGCCTGCGCGATCCCTGCACCCCAGCGCCAGAAGAAGGTAAGGTGCAGAAAGGGCCTAAGCCACAATGCATATTGGGAAAGGGATGAGGAGGAGGTTGGAGGGAGGTATTAAGTTTAGCAGCAGCTAAGTCTTGTACGAGGGAGGCATGCCTGGATGCTCTTCTTCTCTTTCTGTAGTCAAAGCACTGGCTGTTGAAACCTGGAGAATGGGATTCTCCGAGCTACTGGGACCTGGTCATGAGGAGATGTGTGCTTGGCTCTTCCTCTTCTCTCTTTGTGGCCTGAGCCAATGAAGTGTACTCATACCAGGAAGCTCAGACATAATGGAAAATATTTTCAGCAAGGCAAATAACTTGTCTCCATTCACTCCTGACTGAAGATAAGAGATTTTGTGTTCTTTAGAAAGAGAGGCTATGGAGAATCTGGTTTGCTGATGGGGTCCCCTTGCAGGCTGTATTAAGCCCACAGTCAAGAGGCTCCTCAGTCACCCACATCATCTGCCATTCCCACTGCAATCAGGCATCCATGTTCCCTCTGAGTTTACCTCACAGTAACTATGTTAATGGAAAGTGAGGTGGATTTACTGTTGTATCAAAACTTATTATCTTTACAAAAGGCTTACTCTTGTTGGTTTGTTGTTTTGCATAAACATAGCTGCATCTTTAACAGGATGCCAGTCACTGTGGTTGCTGGAGGTCAAATGGTGTTATATTTAGGTGTGGAACAACTCTTCTAAATCCAGTTACCAGTAGACCACTGAGTCAACTGTGGAAACTACCAATCAAATGCAAATGTCCATTTAAATTGCACTTCCATCCAACTACTAAAAAGCAACTCCTAGCAGCACTAAATTGTTCTGGTATGGAAGAACCCTTGACCTACATTCCAGATGTTACCAAACCACAATGCTCATCAGAACTAGGTAGCAACACCTAGAACACTATCCATTGTCCAGCCTGGACTAGGCATTTCCTCAATTTTTGAAACATGTCTTCAAAGTAGCTGTTGGTTCAGGGTGTTCTGACAAACCAAAAATATTTTCTGTACATAAAACAGTAACAGAAAAGATTCCTTTTTGAGATTTAGCTGCTCAGTTTCCTAGTTGGATAAATACTTTGCCTGATATTTGGCATAGAAAACAGGGATATGATTCTTTGCCAGTTTTTTCCACAAAAGAAACAATGAGTAATTTTAGCAATTTTCTTCGTCCTGTGTGAGAAAGTCTTTCAATACTGCACAATTCTTTTGAAGATAATTTGCAGTTTTGGATTTATTCTGCACAAAACTTGCCCACGGTATTATTTTTGGCATACAAAATGCTGTGCAAAAGATACCATGTGTGAATTTGGCACAGAACAAGTCCAAAATTGTGAAGATTCTTCTTAGTCTAGGTTCTCCTCATTTGAGTTTCTGACACTTGAGAAACATGTTTTTGATCATTTTCAAAAATAATTTAAAATATGCTTTCCCTCTCTGATAGCAAACCTTTTTTTTGTTCTTGATTTATAGCCTAGTTCTTCAGCCCAAAAGGTTCCCAGAGCACCTCACAAACACAAAATCAATTTAACCTTTAAGAGAGGAACGCAGAAGAAACATAGCACAGTAACAGCAACTGAAACAACCTACAAATTGAAACTGACTAAATGACTGAAAAATATGCAAAATGACCAGGGAACTATAAGGACTCTCCATCTCATGCTACAAAGCTATGACACTCAGTGCCAACTGATCATCCCTGGATTCCACAGTCAGGATAACAGATGAAAGAAAAATCAGACAATTTGCATGTTAATGAGAACTTACCTCATTCGTACCTCTTGAACTAATATGCATTAGAAACGTAGTTACATTTTATATGCATACATTTCTGACTTCTGCAATGTACATAGGCAACTAAAAAGATATACACAATGCATATAATACAGCAAAATGTGAAAAAAGCTGTGTATTATGGAAATAAGCATAACGTGTCATTTGTAGCATTTTGTTAGGGAAAACTGATTGTCAAAAAATTTTATAATAGGCAAAAAGTTAAGTGAAAAATCTGTATTATCAGGAGAAAGGCACAAATGAAATGTGAACAAAATTTTGTTTGGAACTTTAAAAAATTGCAAACTGAAACAGAAATAGGGTAAAAAGCATTTAGATCTGGAAAAATGAGGAAATAAGCAAAGTTGATAGATTTATCCACTTCTAATTAGCTTACACCAATATCTCCCATCACCAGAAAAAGGAAGAGAGAACATTTATGGTGGATACAGAATGGCCTGTACCCCACAGTGGTTATCTAACAAATAATTTGCTGATAGTAGAAATGTGTGATGGTTCATCCTTGGAAATCATGACATCTGACTTGAGATGAATCAGAAAATTCTTCTTCACTAGTATGTGCAGTGATAATGACTGTGAAAACCTTGCCAGCTGAAAGGACCTTGTAAATTGTGCTAAGCCATTGGGCCAGAGAAGCATTTAATTAATGCAAAGAAGAAGAAAAAAACTACCATGACAAGATGAATACAACAGAAGCTTAAAATAACAATGTTGGCTCTCTCTTGACCTCCACAGTGATGGTTAAAACCTTCATGAGAGGAATGAATTCCTTAGGAGCAGGGGCTGAACTACATGTTACAAATAAAACAAAGTGTTGTCAAAAAAAAAAGAAAAAAAAGAGTGGGACTGTGTCATGTTTTGTCTACACTTCTATAATATTTAGTTACACCTATCTTGTGTCTTGACAACATTACTGCACTGCTGTGAGTGAAAGCTAGATATAAATGAAAAATGAATGGATGGATAAATGAAAAATGGATAAAGGAATGGATAAATGGATAAATGAAATGGATAAATGGATAAATGAAATGAAATGAAATGAAATAAATGAAATGGACAAATGAAAACATTTGTAATGATAGTGGAAGACTTGGGTCAGACTTCTGTTGGTATGCCATGCTGGCTCTAAAAATGTAAAATTTCCAGAAGCTTTGAAGCCATGGGAAGAGATGGTATTTTTTTTCCTTTTCTTCCTGGGGAAAAAAACCCAAGAAATTTTAAAAAAAAACTGAAAAAAGTATTTTAGTATTTTAAAAGTAGATTAAAAGTATTACATTAGGAACATAAAATGTATTCTGTATAACTTGGTTATATATAAAAATTGTCTGATATGTTAAAACTGCAGCTCATTCAGAACATAATTGCAGATTGGATTTGCTTTATTTAAATTTTATTTTTTTAAATTTTATTTTATGTTATTTTACAAATGGAGCGACAAGAACCAGAACTGTGAGGAACACCTGAACTATAAAGAACCTCTTTGATTTTGCCAGTTTATGTGGACACACACATACACACACACATACACACACAAAAGGCCTGAGAAAAGGAAGTAAAGATAGGAATTGCAATGATCTCTTAGGCCATTTCCGCACTGGGCTAGTAAAACGGTGCAGAGGTCTTCTGCACCGTAGAGTGGACTCAGGCAGATTACATTCTGTAGTTTCATACCTCAGTCCACTCCGGAGCGACCGGAACTGGTTGCGCAGCGTGTTTTTTAAAAACCTCTTTTCAGAGGTTTTTAAAAATCACAGAGCTCGCAACCCCGTGCCACTCCGTCGCCCAGCTCCAGAGCAGATTTGCAGGCGTGTGCAAGTGCGTGCCTGCAGACCTGCCGGGGGCGGGCTTCTGGCTGGCGAGCTTCTCCGGTTGGTGGAGACCCTCCACCAACCGGAAGCCACCATTTGGGAAGCAGAGGACTGCGGAGCAGCGAACTCATGCTGCTCCTCATGGCGACGGAGTCGACCGGCCGGAAAAGAAAGCCGGTAAAGTCTGTTTTCAGCCGTTTCCCCCCCCACATGCGGAAAGGGCCATAGTTTTTAGAAATGATTTAGGGGCAGTAAATATGTGGCAACCTTGTCATAAACATTTATTTATCATTCTAAAATAAAATAATTGATAATTTTTTTATTTGTTTTGCAGAAAAAAAAGTGTTGGGGGGAAAAGGGAGAAAGAAATCACTTTATCTTTATTTTTCTGTTATCTTTCGAGTCTCCCTACTCCAGTTGGCACAGAGAGTCACAGCAAGAAGAAAGAGGTTGCAGATAGAGGATTCATGAAGTTAGGCACTGCAGAAATAAGCCGCTAGGGTCCATCACATCTTTTCTGCCTTCCAAGAAATGCAGCTTATTGTGTAATACACGACCAATATGTTGAACAAATACATGGATACATGTAGTGTGACAACCTGAATGCACCACAATGGAAGAATATTTCAACAAAATTTGCATAACATATGCCAAGGCCAGTCAAAGAGTCTGTATCATTAATCCAAAACCCCAGGGGTCGTAGGATAAAATAATGTACATAGATGTTGGCTTTCCCCAGTTTGTGTTGGGATTAAGGCCATTTCCACACGTGGAGGTGGAAACGCCCTGTGCTGGTACTTACTGGATTTCTTGGCTCGACGCTGTAGTCCAGGCTGCTCTGGAGCAGTGTGTGGCTGCCGCTCCACACTGCTCCGGGGACAAAAATGGTGGCTTCCGGTTGGTGGAGGCTCTCCACCAACCGCTGAAGCTCACCAGCCTAAAGCCCGCCCCCTGCAGATCTGCAGGCTTGCACTGGTGCAAGCCTGCAAATCTGCACCGGAGCGCCGAGACACAGTGGCGCGCTCCGTGCTTTTGAAAGACCTGTTTAAACAGGTCTTTAAAAAGCATGCTGCGCAACCACTTCTGGACGTTCCGGAGCGGACTGAGGTGCAGAACTACAAAAAGTAGTCCGACCCAGTCCACTCTACGGTGCAGATGTCCTCTTTGGAGGACACTCTGCACTGTTTTTTTAGCCGTGTGGAAATGGCCTAAGTTTGCCTTAAAATTTACCAGTAAATAAGTAACTGCTACTACTCATTCAATTAACAGAGTTGTTGGATTCTTGAATATCCTGGGAGAAGACATTTGGACTATGGATTACCAAACTCCCCAAAGAGTTAACAGCTTTTTTTTTAAAACTGTACAATTCATTAGAAATGGATAAATTGACATTTTGATTGAGTGAAAGAACTGACAAAACATTAAACAACTTTAGGAAAGAATGGGATGGGGAAGTATGTCTGTAATAAGCATGGAAGGAATATAAGCATAACTAATGAAAGAAAATAGGAATTTCATTTAAAACAATGGTTAAATCAAGAATAGAAAAATACTTATAGGACAAGCTCTTTTTATTCTAAATTATTTTTCATGGAAGACAAATAAGGCAACTAGAAATGAATGTGACGTAATGTATTATAATTTCTTTCATTATTATATATTAATATATAATATGTATATTATTATGTATATTTATATATATATATATATATATATATATATATATATATTAATGTAAAGAGTTTTGTTTATTATAATATAATACATAATATGGCTTGGTCTTGTGACGCAAATGCAAATAATAAAAATTAGTGTTCGGTTTTTTTTTTAAAGTCTATCAGTTGCATTTATATTCCACCTTTCCTTCTCTTTCTCTCAACTATCTTATCCATAGCACTGTGAGGTAGGTCAGGTTTAGAGAGATTGACTACTCCGAGGTTACCCAGCAAGTTATATGGATGAGTGGGGACATCCAGGATGTCTCCATTCCCCATCCAGCACTTTAGCTGCTTTATCACACTGAGGGGTGTCTACCTGTTTGGTAGTTTAGCCGAGACGCCTAAAGTAATAAAATATGAGCTGGACTCCTGTCAGTGATGTATGTAATTGAAACTCAGGGTTACGCCACATATGTCCGTTTTGGAACATTGTGCAAGAAGCTAATCACTAGCTCCTTTTCAATATCCAAAAGACATCTTCTCAAGAACTTGTCAAGCCTGGAGCCTGGCTGAAGTTGCTTACTGGATGGAGGGTTACAGTGTTGCTTACCTTCCCCTAGTATGGATCCCCCCTTGCTTTCTTTTCTCTAGCAAGTAAAACTTTCCTATTCCATTTGGGTTTCAGGAACTGACTGCGATGAATGTCTAATGGTGTGCTGTTTTGCTGATATTTAAGATGGCTCTACTGTTATAGATTGTTTAATTGTTTTCAAAATCATTGTGAGTGTGTATGCATTTTTACTGATGTTTTGCCATGTTTTCAATCTGTACTGGTTTTTATAATTTTGTAAGTCACTTTGAGTCCCACTGCTAGAAAAAATTATGATATAAATGAATAAAACCACCACCACCACCACCACCACCACCACCACCATCATCATCATCATCATCATCTTACACGTTTGTACTCATTTTCTATAATTTCAGCCCTATTTTGGCAATTCTTTATCACTATTGGGATTCATTTTTAGCAATCCACTAAGCCAAGCACAGTTTAATGGCCATGGGTGGACAGTAAATAAATCAAGATCTACCAGTAGATTGTTAGATTGTTCTGCAGCAGATCAGCAGAAATTTGAACAACTGAAGAACTTAGTTAAAAAGAAATTATATTGCAGAAGGAGAGTAACTTGAAGGAAAGCAAGGAGTGATTGTCTGAAGGCTGAGTTCTGGTCTACAGGTGGGATCAAAAGCATCTCTTTCTTTTAATTGTAAAGATATCTCTGTTTCCCACTTCCCTGCCACTATGTTGCAATGAGCTGGTTGGGAAAATCCGAGGTTGTAATAAAAATTAAACAGACTCTGCAAGCCTAAGGTCAGCCCACCAATTCTCTAAAAGTGTAATAAAGCCCTTTTCAACCTGGATTCCAGCACAATGGGGACAATATTCATTTTTTGACTCTACTGGATCTTTCACCGGGCTATGGTACCTGTCCATATTTATTTCCCTTGGAAATCGGGCTGGAATGGGACTGGGAGGCACTGTATTATGGTGCCTCTGGTTGCATCCTTGCATGAGCAGTGAAAACTTAAAGCTGGTTGCACAGTGGTCCATTGCAAAGGACTTTAACTCAATACTCCTAACCAAAGGCTCCAATCTTATCCCCCCAAAAACCTGGATGTAAGCCTCATTTAACTTAATGGGACTTTTTCCTACATAGATGCATACAAGATTTGTGCTATTAAGTCAGTCTTTGCAGAGAGATTCTTACAAATTGGGCGCAACAACAGAAGAGTCTGTCTCCTTGACTGTCCCTTTCCTCAGACACAGTAGGGATCCATGGAGAACAGCCTGTGATGACAACCTCAGTACATGGGAAGACTGATGTTCTTTAAGATGTCCAAACTTCAAGCCTTAGTTTTCTCTCTTCCTCTGCCCCATTAACCTGTATGCAATGCCACCTAGATGCTAAATAACTTAAAATCTTAAAAGTTAGTCACCTCAGTAAAAATAAAAGAGAAGGGCTCCTTTCACCCTGCCCAATTATCACACTTTGATGCTATTTTAACTGTCAACTATGCCCTACAGAATCTTCAGATTTATGGTTTGGTGAGGCACTGGAGCTCTCTGGCAGTTAATTCTAAATACATTACAGAACTACAAATCCCAGGACTCCATGGAAGTAAACTGTGGCAATTAAATTGGTATCAAACTGCAATATTTGTGCAGGGTGAAAGTAGTCCAGGTCTTGGGTTATGATACTTGACGAACATCATGAACTCTTATACTTGATTATTGCAATTTTCATCTATAACAGTTGGAAACCATGGCTCTTTCTTTTTTGATATTTATATTTCTGCTATTCTGTGAAACAGACGAATGCATATTGTGGATCACTAGCTGCTAATTAGAACACTTACTGGTCAGAGAATTAAAAACATAAGCCACATAAGCCAAACACCATGCTTTCCCACCATTATGAATTAAAATCTTGGTAATCAAATGTCTAGTGTTCATAAAATTCAGATTTTCTCAGAGTGCAAGTCCCAGTTATGATCTGTTATTATGGATGTTTTGTTTCTATTTTGAGGAGTGGTGTCAGTATTACAATCTGACCCTCAAATGCTTTCAAGAGTGGAGGAAGCTTAAAATAGTGTGCGTCTGTGTACTTCCAACTTTTTAAAGCTTTAAAGTCCATGGGCTAAAGGAATGAAGAGCTGACTGAAAGCATGGGGAGTTGATGGAGCGGAGGAGCACTTCCTCACAATTTCATGGTGGTGCATGTGCCCTGGTTTACAAGTTACCACTAGCCAAACAATAAGCTTCTGTTGGCTAATGTGAGAGATAGTGATGGATCTCTCAAGCAAAGTAAACAAATTGGCAAGGCAAAAGCTGAAAAACAAACATCCCCACATCTGTTCGTACACCCACCCACCCATGTGAAGGGGCTAACAGAGAAAATAAATGAACTTAGTCTTCTTTGTAAAACGTAGGAAAGTAACTTTACTTAACAATTCTTCTGCATACATGGTCTCACTGAGGAGAAAGAGGGAGGGAAAAGGAAAAATGACTGCAGGTCAGAGAGATGAAGGAAGAGAAAGGGTGTGGAAAGGGCACAACAAACTGGAAGTCATCATAAGTATATACTGTGCCTCAGCTACCTATTTAATACCTGCTCCTAAGGGTTTCCAGCAGAGACAATTCATCCTTTTTTTTTTTTTACTATGGCCATTTCTACACCAGGCTATTAAAACAGAGCAGAGTGACCTCCCACGGAAGTCTTCTGCACCGTGGAGTGGACCGGGTCGGACTACTTTTTGTAGTTCCACATCTCAGTCTGGTTCTGTGCGACCGGAACTGGTGGAGCAGCGTGCTTTTAAAAAACCTCTTTTAAGAGGTTTTTAAAAAGCACGGAGCACGCGACTCCATCTCGCTCCGTCGCCGCGCTCCGGAGCAGATTTGCAGGCGCCCACAAGTGCGTGCCTGCAGATATTCTGGGGGCGGGCTTTCGGTTGGTGAGCTTCTCCGGTTGGTGGAGAGCCTCCACCAACCGGAAGCCACCATTTTGGACACCGGAGCAGTGCGGAGCGACGAGCTCGCACTGCTCCTCGTCCCCATGGACTTGCCCGGACGCTGAAGAAGTCCGGTGAGTAGTGTTTTCGCACAGTTCCCCCCTCACATCTGGAAAGGGCCTATGATCAGCCAGGGGAGTTTGGAGTGTTTAAGGTCACAAAAAACCAGCCTTGGGAGTTGCATGGAGCATGAGGGCTGCACTCTGCCATCTCTGGTGTAAAGCTACTGACTTCAATGACAGCTCTGGTGTATCAGCAATGGCATCAGAATAGCCATGGTGGCCATTTTTCCTTTCCCAAGGTATTCTGGGAATTCTTTCTCTAAGGCATTCTCAGATGTTCAAAACTTCATTGATTTTGCCATGCTCTTGAAACCACCAGTAGAGATGGTAACTTTAAAATTCAAATTCTTACTATTTTCTCCTTTTTTCTTTGTGCTTCTTTACAGAAAATGTTAAAGTGGTTTAAATTTCTTTCACAGGCCATTTCTGCACGCGGTGAGGGAATTGCTCCCTGCTGCTACTCATTGGATCTTCTGTGGGTCCGGTCTGGTCCAGGGTGAGGAGGAGCAGTGTGTGGTTGTAGATCCGCACTGCTCCAGCGTCCAAAATGGTGGCTTCTGGTTGGTCGTGGGTCTCAACCAACCGCTGAAGCTCGCCAGCCTAATGCCCGCCCTCCGCAGATTGCAGGCTCGCATTGGTGCGAGCCTGTGAATCTGCATCGGAGAGCAGGCACGCAATGGCATGCACCGGCATTTTGAAATACCTGAAAAATCAGGTCTTTCAAAAATATGATGGAGGACCCCTTGAGGTCGTTCCGGAGCAGACTGAGGTGTGGATCTACGGTAAGTAGTCCAGACCCAGTCCGCTCCAAGGTGCAGACATCCTCTGTGGAGGACACACCGCACCATTTTATTTACCCTGTGTGGAAATGGCCACAGTAGCAGAAAAAGAGGAGTAAGAATTTGCTGACACTAAAGACAGGGAGAGTTTGTGGTGGGGGTAACTGTGGTAAAAGCAGTTTTATCTGACCCCTATGGTCACATTAAAATATGTTAAAACGAGAAGCTTGAACAAGTTAAAATTTTTTGGTCTGTAACTTCCAGAATGCTCCAGCCTGCATGATAATTAAGGAATCCCTTTCAAATCAGTAGTTGTAGACCAGAAGAGTCACTTTTCCAAGTTCTGACTAGTATAGTTTTCCATTAAATGAAAGAAATAAGTATTTTCGAGTTAGGTGTGTTTAAGAACAATAGATTCTGCACTTTAATTTTTTGGCTTATTGTGACAATTTCTGGCCATAGCTAAGCATGCAAGCTCTGTAAATTTGAATTGTTTACTTCCAGATGGCACCAACTTTATTATAGAGCCTTGCCACTCACAAATTACCAGTTTCTCTGCCACTGGCCCTGGGGGGAGTCTGGGAGTTGTAGTCCCCCCTCCCCCCAAAAAAACTTTTCAGATATCTGAGTAATGCATATCTATCATGGCTAGTAGTCATGGCAAGTCTTCTCCTTTGTCTTTTGTCCTACAGGAATCAAACTCTAATGATTCTAGTTTTCCATTAAATGAAAATTAAATTAAATTAAGACTGGAGAGAAAGTGGGAGACTGGCCCTGCTGTTGTTTGAGGTACAGGAAACAGTAGTAAGATGCTGGAGGACAAAACTGTTTGTGCCATGGAGCCTTCTCTTCACCCTGCAAGCTAGCCTTTTGCATTCATATGCAGTGGAAGATGTTGTCTCATTGCCATTGTTGAGGTAAGATTCATGTACCAATCTAGCAGGTTCTGCACATGAGGGCTGCCCTCTTGCTCCTCTCCAAAATGTCTTTATCTTCTTCAAAATGCCTTGGCAAGCAGAAGAGAGGCCATATCTAAGGAGGATAAATTCAGCACTGTATATTTCATTGAAATATTAAGAAGCCAATTGTTGAAAAAATACTGAAATGTTGGAACTATGAAAGTTTGATGGATAGCTTTTTTCTGTTCTAAAAACAGAGGTAAGACACTTAGTAATATGCTCTGTTCTTCTGTTTAACCACAGCCTACAGAGTGTTTGGGGGAAAAAAAATACTTCTGCTGTAGCATATAACATCTGTTCAGCTGTGTACAAAACCTATTTCACTTCTAATGTTTTAACATCTTTCATTCTTAACTAACCACATTAAGATGCAGGGAAGCATAGGGTCATCATTTGGTAACAAAAGTTACAAGTGTACAAGTGGAATGCAAACAATAAAAAGCACTCATTTAGTCACACACAGTTTTTGCCACTAGAGGTCTCTCTCGTAACAGCTTTCTTTTGACCGCACTCCTTTAATTATTTTTACTCAAAGGAACAATTTTAGCTTTTAGATTGGAATTCCTCAGTTTAACTGTTATGCTAAAGAAAGATATAATGCCTTCTTAGCTTGTTCTCCTGCTGATGAGTAGATGTTGGGTTGACTGAATGAATCATCTTGGATATTTTAATACACAATGGATAGAATTTGGCACAGAAGTTTGAGCTTTCACCTTGGCTTCCCATAGATTGAACATTTTGACCAGATAAAAACAATAGAGTAAAAGTGCCATACTGTTGAGAGATAGGCAGTGTGATACTTCCAATGTCTCAGAAGACAATCTAGGATCCAACATATACTTAGATCCTGTAATTGCAAGCATGAACCTTTTCTGACTCCTTTTGGAAGAAAAGATTGAGTGTATTATTACGATTATTCCTTTGCCTTTTTTAAGAACAGGAAATGGAAATACTACATTGAAGCATGCATTTATCCCTCATTAAAAGTCATCTTAAGACTTGGCCAGATGGCTCCTTCCTGCGTTTCAGCAAGTGAGTACACAACTAAAAGCATGGGCCTTGTCTAGATTCTTGTGAATCATTCTGCCCTGATATGCACAGTTATTGCGTCCTAGTTGTGTTTAGACTTAGCATGGCCTGCTCAGATGCCTTTAGCAAGAAAATAATTTTTTCTGACAAACCGAACATGTCCTAGGTCACACTTACCTGTGGGATTAGGGTCTAAACTTTTTTCTTTTTCTTGATCTGACTCAGTTTTTGAGAAGCTTGAGATGGTAGTAGTTGGAATTCAATGCTGCTGATGTTTGCAGTAATAATGCCTACTTGTGTGCTTGCTTGTGTGCCCCAAGAATGCCTTAGTTATTTGTACATTTTGGAATGCGTTATTATTTCAAAGCTGCCATACATTTTCAAGGCATTCTTCTCCAATGGAAACTAGACAGCTAATGTTACCCTGCCAAACAAAACTTACTGGTAGATACTTCCCTGGTGTTCCCACTACCAAGCAAAGGGTTTGAAAAAAGCATGAATTTTCCCCCCAACTAACATGAGTTTTGAAAGCATCCCAGTTTATACGGAATGACTGGGAACACTTTTATACAGACCAATTTTTCCTTTGTCATTTTTTAAAGTCTTATATTAAGTGGACAAATTTTGAAAGGCACGTCAAGGAGAATTTATTTTATAGTGATCTCAGTCTTAAATCCAACTGTTACTCCCAACTAGAGTAGACCTAAATGTTGATTTTCATGTTCCCATTGATTTAAAGGGTCTAATTCAGTTAGAACAAATGACTGGATCTAGGCCTATCTCTGAATAATAAAGAATTAATAATAAGTACAAAGTTAACAGACCTACAAAAAGTATATGAGCAATATCTTTCTTAGACTTTTATTTGAAGGAATTACCATGTCTTTCCAGCAATCCTTACCATGGCATTTTAAGCCAAGAGGACGTGTCCAAAATTCCAGGGTGGTGCATATACCTTTTGCTAAGGAATAAGTTTAAAAAGTGTCCAACTTCTAGGGTTAAAAAGTAAGGGAGAAAGAGGCCCTTTCCACAGGATGATGCTCTCAGGTGTCATCCTGTCACAATCCCAGCAGTGCTTCTGCCAGGATGGGAGCATGTCCCCAATGCTCCTCTCTGCACCTGACCAGCTGCCTGTGGAAGGGAGCGTGAGCGACACACCCCTTCTTCCACACTGCAGCTGGCCTTCTTCCCATGCTGCAGTGGGGAAGGAAGTACATGATTGTGCTTCTGGCCCTTCTTCATGGCCGGCTGTGACAGAAGGCTTGTGTGATAGGGGTTCATTGGTGAAGGCTCTTTTCGCATGGCATTTGTCATGTGAAAGGGCCCCTGGAGTGCTGCTTAACTGAAAGGAGCAGTCTACACGATGCACTCACAGTCGCGTGATGTTCCAGGGGCTGGCAGGCGCCGACCGCACACTATTTCATTTTTCGCTGTGAGCTGAAAATGGTGTGTGATCGCACTTCGCTCCAGGGCCCCGTGCGTACTTGCCGTGGGTGCAGAGCTCTGGAGCCACGGAGCTCGCTATTCCTGCCCCCCAGCGCAGCCTGGGAAAATCCCAGGCTGCACTGCGGAAGGAAGAGGAGGAGGTCTCGCACAAGCAGGCAGCAGCTGCGGAGCTGAAGGAACTGGGACATGAGAGCCTCTCGGGAGAGGCTGCTTGTGCAATCCCTGCACCCCAGCTCCATAAAAAGGTAAGTTGCGGAAAGAGCCGGAGTTGTTCTGTCAATGATATACCCTGTGATCACACCAGCTGACAATGTGAGAAGGATGGGACTGCAACGATGTCATGCAGAAGTGTCATTGCAATCCAACTCCTCTCATGTCCCCATGCTGGGAGGAC
This sequence comes from Cyclura pinguis, assembly GCA_030412105.1. NCBI lineage: Eukaryota > Metazoa > Chordata > Lepidosauria > Squamata > Iguanidae > Cyclura > Cyclura pinguis. Next base: position 74,158,408 of record CM059603.1, on the reverse strand, counting down.
CCCATCCTGCAGAAAGGACCAGAGAGGTGTAGCCTGTCAAAATGGTAAAAACTGAGTGTATTTGAAAGTTGTTCTCTTACTTTGCATCATTATTCTGCCACATTTGAATTGTACATAATTTGGCTTGGCTCATCATAAGGAAGAGTGAGGAATAATGCTAGATATCAGAGTCTCCCTACTGGACCAGTCCAAGGCTACCTGAAGCATGTGGACTGGCATGTGGCCTAGCAGTTGAATCTTACTTCAATAATGACAAGAAGACAGTGTCCCCACTGTCCTCGAGGGAAGAAACCTTGTCAAAGGGGTGGAGGACAAACAAAAGAAGCTTAGGAGAAATGGTTGGGGTGGGGGCTGCCTGATCTTCCCAGGATTGATTACTTGGACTAGTTTCCTCACCTAAACCTGTAGAAATCTTATTCAGTCTATTTTTCTGAGACTTTGGCAGACATTGCTTGTATTCTGAAGCATATATTTGCAGATGTTAAAGCAAGCAGCTTTCATGAAAACTGACATTATAACGATGCAATGGTGCTGTTGGGAATGGAGATTTAGTATATGGAACAAGAGCCATGATCTGATAGAGAAGAAGAAAACGCAAAGTTTTTGTGAAGCTGATTGCAATAGTTAGAGGATCTGGATTTCAGTAGCACTATATCCTGTGCATTTGCACAGTAAAAGCTAGTGCACCAGCTGTGCCTATTCTTGGAGTAGTTGGATCTGGCTATGGTAACACATGCCAGCTCATCTGAGTTCCTGCAGTGCATTGGTTTGAACATTAAACTATAACTCTGGAGATCAGGGTTCACATCACTGCTTAGTCATGGAAACTCACTGGGTGACCACAGACAATTCACACTCTCTCAGCCTCAGAGGAAGGCAGTGGCAAACCCCCTCTGAACAAATCTTGCCAAGAAAACTCCATGATAGGTTTGCTTTAGTGTTGCCTTAAGTCAGAAACAACTTGAAAGCACACAACTATAAATTTACTTTACCCAGGGCTGCCTTTGAAAAGTGCTCAGAAACTTCATTTGGCCCAAAGAACTGCAGCCAGATTGTTAAGTGGGGCTGGCTGCAGGGAGCACACAACTCCCTTATTACAACAGCTCCACTAGCTGCTGGTTCTTTTCTGGGCACAATTCAAAGTGCAGGTGGTGATCTGTGAAGCCCTATGTGGCTTGGGTCCAGAGTATTTGTACAAGTCCATTGAAGCTCTAAGATCATTTGGAGAAGCTCTTCTCCTTATCCCAGGCTTGTTTGATGGGAACAAGACTGGGGGTCTTTTCAGTGGCTGCTCCCAGATTTTGGAATTCTTTCCCTAGAGAGGCCAGGATGGCCCCATTGTTGCTTTCCTTCTTTCAGCAAGTTAAGACATTTTATGTCATCAGGCTTATGAAAACTGGCTGGGGTGGACTTTTAATGCAGTGCCATGCTGTTTTAAGGTATGTTGTCTTTTAATGAATTTTAATGTTTTTAATGTTTAATGTTTTTAAATATTTATATTTTTATTGAAGCTTTTGTATAGTTTTAATCTGTATTGAGTTTTATTATTTAAAGAAAGGCAGGATATAAATGAATAAAATCCTCCTCTTCCTCCTCCTCCCCAGAAATAAAAAAAAAATCTTGCCTTGGTTACCCAAGCCTTCTCCAGTGGTGCACCTTATATTTCCCATCAACATGGTGGATGGGAATGATGGGACATCATTGGGTGATGTTGGGTGGGTGTGATGAGAGTTGAAGATCAATGCATCTGGAAGGCATCAGCCTGGAAAAGGCAGGACTACATACTGACTAGTAGAATTTCAGTCAGATGACTTTCCTGGCTTTGTTTGGAGATTTTGAAGACTGGACTGGAGAATTTTTTGCATGCAATGTTCTCTACCACTGAACTGTGATTCTTCCTAGACTAAATTAGAAGCTGTTCTTTCTTCTGGTGCCTGTCCTTTGGAGAAGCTAGAAAACTTCTCCAAAAGGTATTATAGGAGCAGGAATTAGTGTCACCAGTGCCACATTCTGAGCTTTTCAGGTACAGACTATGCAGTCCCACTGAGTTCTGGAAGCACTTCTTAATGTAGAGGCTCAGGGATGCAGCATTAAAATTGCCACTTAGCTCTACAGTTTGCTGTGCCACAGCAGTGACTCAAACTCTCTTGGGGCCTGAGGGGGAAAGCCTGTCATGACCACCATTTTGTAACTGCCATCCCATCACCGCTACCAGGCACCCACTATCTTGCTCCGATAGAGGGCCATCTGGCTTTGTGGAGAGGAATGCTGGCTGTATGAAGGGACAAGTACTGCTCTCCATGGCATTGCCCAGACCCAAGGGTCTGGCTCTGATGAGTTATTCTTCAAAGCCAGACACTGGAGTGCCATGGGTGATTTTCCAGGACACCTTACCTGGAACACCTGGCTATGGCAAATTCTCAGAGCCAGGAATTTGGGGCCTCGTGGCTTGGAAGTACTGTTCAGTGACCATTTTGATTATTTGGGATCACTGAAGTAGGAGCTGCTCTCCCAGTAAGAGAGGGTTGATTTCCTACCCTTAGAATTCATTACTCAAGGCAGGCACCTCATCCCGGCAAAAGGGAGAGCTGGCCCTGCTCTGGCAGCAAATAATTAAAAAACAATATTTGCATTACCAGAGTGCTCAAGAATATAATGGCTTTGGGGGGAAATGGTATGAAAGTAGTGGATTTCGGCACAATTTCTGGATGGGTTGTTATCAGCATGCTTACAATCTGTGGCACAAAACTACTGGAAACACAGACATGCTTCCAAAGGCAGCCAATAAACTCCCTCATAAACAACCTCTTCCACAGTGTCTGGCAGTTGATAATAACCAAGTTATAAAATAAACTGTATTTAAATAAACACATCTCAATATACAGAAGAGATATAAAATCTCATATAAATACAACATAATGTAAAGTTATTGGAAACTGGGAAAGTGTTTGTTCCAAGAACAAGACTTTTAACATGCAAGCAGAACTGAAAAACTAAAACCACCATTAAATCCAATTTCTTTGATTTTTTTTTTCACTATACAGTCATACTAGTTTCAAGTTCCAACCTTATTGGATTTCTATAAATATCATTTCTTGGACCTAGACTTCTAGCATACAAATGTAGTCTAAAAGTTAGTTTGGAAACACTGCTGTTTTTCACTTGATTTTATCTTATGAGTAGTGGTTTTATAATATTGGCCTATTTACATTGGTTCCAAAGTCATCTATGTTTATGTTCCCATAGAGCTTCTAAAATGGTTTTCCCGGTAGCGGTATGATAACATAAGCTCAATTGCTTTGTTTACAGAGGAATCTTGGCATAAATACACAGGAATATGGAACAAGAACAATTGCCTTTAGCAGCCAACACCATAAGTCATCCACAAGCTGTCATCAGGAACTGCAATGCATCTGCATATTTGGTACCGTGTTTGGCTGTCTAATCAAAACAATATGTAAACTGTTGGCAAGCAAGAGGAATTGCCAAGCCAAAATTATTTACAAGTTACATCTGTGTTTTAGGAGGTTTCCAGAGAAGGAAAAGAGAGGGCAAACAGTTCAGCAGGAGAGCAGTGCCTTAGCCTTGGTTTTCCATGTGTTACAAGTGGCTTGTACATCTTTTTCTTCCTCATCTTTTACATTTCTGATATTAGGACAGAGTCAAAACTATAGCTCTGGTAATCTAAGGTTAGCTGGTGGAGACCCTTTGGTCACCACCTCTATCGCTCCTCTTCAGATGAGACCCTACCATGTTGATGGCAAAGTCTGAACAGGAATTGTGCTTGAATTTGCTTGAAATCAAATAGACCTCTCCAGTGCAATTAGGGGACATGTTTTAACAGACGCAAGTGAACAGAAATTCTGTTCAGACCTTATTTCTCATTACAGCAAAGTTTGAGTTGAAGTGGCATGGCTGGCACACACTGATGTGCAGTTGGTGGGGCCTATGGCACAGGCCGCTCTATCAACCTCACACTTCAAATGAATTTTATCCATTGCTTCCTCATTATTATGAACCTCTATAATGTGGATGGGTAACATGCAACCCACAGAATCCAAAGGGTGCCATGGGATGCTGAGAAGTTGCGGTCATTATTATCACATATCCACACAAGATCATCCTAGTATGGCCTTTTTCTCAGCAGAATAGGGTAGGGTTTCCATCAGGGTGCCAAACAACTCTTTGGAGGAATGGTAGAAGCCAGAGTTTGTTGGGGACCAGATGGAGCTAGTATTACTCTTCTTGTGTGCCCCGTTTCTCTGCAGAACCACCAGTGACACCTCAATGTTTCAGTTCTACCCCCAAAAGCCTACTCCCTAAACACCCCAAAATAAGATTGAGTGGTGCAATGCTATTTCTGGTCATCAAAATGGTGTCCATGTGTCACAGCTGTGGCTCTCTGAGGCATCAAAATTGGTTGATGTAGCCTCTGAGCTCCAGAGTGTACCCACTCTGAGTTAACACTTCTCTTCTCGGTGATCCTGAGGAACTTCACTGGTGTGGGAGAAGGATTTAATTTTACCTTTCCTATCTCAATGATTCTGCCCAGTATCAATGGAGTGAAAGCAATGCTGAACCTTTTTTCCCACTTAAGTCATCTGCAACAGCAGATCTATGTGCATGTTTACGCACATATCTCCTGCATCTATGCTTGCTTGCATCTAAAGATGGTGCTTTCAGTCCGACTCAGTCATCCAGCCACTAGATGTTCCTAGAGTGCCTGTTCCTCACATTATTTTAACTGAAATGTATCTGCATACTTGGTACCATGTTTTAATTTGTGTGAGTGAAGGATGTCCGGCTCTTTAATTAGTTTAATTAATTAGGATCTCCCTTTGACCTGACCCAGGCAGCTAAGCCCACATGCCTTAAAGTGTTGAGTTATTTCTGAGAGTACCTGTTTTAAAACCTTTGGATAATTTGACTTTGGGACCGTGGTGGTTTTGACTTACCTGGAGGGAGTGGTACTCTATGTTACTTGTCACCTAATACAGGTGGAAGGATCCTGAGTTTAGGTTCAAAGAGTCAGGATACTTATTTGAATATGTGACCTCATCAATGGATCCAAGTATAAGGAGAGGCACTGCCCAAAAGGAGAATGCTGGGCACCTGACAGGGTGCAAATTTTTACTAATTTCATTCTTGGAGGATGGAAAAAGTTATCTTAGTAATTTTCTTCCTCCTGTGACAAAGCCTCCAAAAATAGTGCAGTTTTTGAAGACTATTCAGAATTCCAGATATGCTCTGTACAAAAATTGCAGTTTCCTTTCCTTTCCTTTCCTTTCCTTTCCTTTCCTTTCCTTTCCTTTCCTTTCCTTTCCTTTCCTTTCCTTTCCTTTCCTTTCCCCTTCCCCTTCCCCTTCCCCTTCCCCTTCTCCTTCTCCTTCTCCTTCCCCTTCCCCTTCTCCTTCTCCTTCTTCTTCTTTTTGGCGCAGAAAGCAGTTTTATCTGTGCAGGAAGCAGCATTCTTTTTAATAGAAAACAATATTTCTGCACAGAAATACTCTGTGCTGAAAATACTGTTTCCTCAAGAGAAAATGCTTCTTTCTGTTGGTTTCTGTAGCATTTTCTATTAAAAAAAACCCATATGAATTTTGTGCAGAATAAGTCCCAAATTGTAATGATTCTTAGTCCATGGTTCTCCCCATCAGGGTTTCTAGACACTTGAGCAACAAGCTTTGTCCACTGGAATATATTTTGAATATTCCTCCCATTCTTCCCATTCCCTTCTCTCCAGAAAGAAATCTTTTCTTCATAATGACATTGCTTTCAAAATAATCCCCCCCCTTTCCAGTTCGCTTTTTACCTCTGTGTTCCTTCAAACAATCTAGGGCCACGTATATGATTTCTTCACTTACCCATTTTGTCCTCATGACAGTCACAGTAATTCTGTGAGGTAGTCTAGGAATGTCAGTGGCAGAGCAGATTACACCGTGGTGGTTTCAGAAAAAGGACCTTCTATGGTAGACACACACATGCACACCACACTCATATATTCCACAGCTGGATCGTTCTCTTTGCCTGTGGATGGGAGGTGTTCATTGTAAGATTGCCCCTGAGATGTCTTTCCAAAGGTCATAGAACTGCCCCTTAACTCACAAGTCAGCAAACATTTTGCTTTAACGTTAAGTGCCACACCGATCTGTGTGTGGGACTAGAGGAGCTGCATTCTTGCAAGTTTCTCTCTTTTTCTTGTTTCTTTGTTTATTCAAAAATGTTATTATTTCAAGACAGGTCACAATATAAAGATCAAAACATCTGCTAACTCTTCATCCTTCACGTCAGAACAGAACTTAAACTCACAGAACAAAGCAAACAAGGTGGAGGGGCTTTTATAAAACATGAAAGCTTGCCTCCCATTAAGTCAACTTGAAAATGCATGTCTACTTGAAAGTAAGTCCCATTGACTTCAGCAGAGATGACTATCAGGTAAGATGGTATGGGCTGCCAACCTTCAAAACATTTCTACAAAGAAAATGAATCTTTATTATAACTCCTTAAAAAAAAAAAACACCCACCCCTAAAAATAAGGAACACTTCACTTTTGGGTGTAGTTTGAGTATGCGCCAGAGAACACGTGGTGCACCAGTAGTAAGGTGGGCCAAAGCAAAGCATTACCTCCCCTTTTAGCCTTTTACCTATTTGTTTTTACAATGATTGCAAGTTTCCATTATAACACTTGCCTGCCTGAGAAACTCTGGCAAGACTTTGGTTTCCATGGTGACACTTCTCCTTTTCATACATATTTATCATTTAAAAGCAGGAAACCCACCCTCCTTTTTTTCTATCACTGAATGCTACTTTTAGCACTTAATAACTGAAGTCAAAGCTGATTTATTTTTTTGTGTCAGTGTGTCTTAAACACATCCCTCCTATCACTAAAAACTCATGGAGTGGTACAGTCAGTTTCTTCTAAGTAGTTTATTTTAAACACGACTTCTGAAAACATTCGCTCCTTCTCTCTCTCTCTCCTTCACTCTCCCCAAATAGGAGAATAGTTTCCTTCTTTAAAATATTTTCTATTAACACCATGCGTACACTTGGCCAAGGTTCTGAATAGACCATTTTGATTATACAGAATTCCATCGCTATCATGAAACTAGCCACAGAAATCTCACTGATTACTCTGAGACTTTTTGAGCCACAGCATTTTTTTCAAAAAAAGGAGAAGGAAGTTAGATTCAAAAATGCAAAAATCCTGCATGTTCAATTTCTGGCAGTTAAGACTAAAGGCATATGACTGCCTAGAAATTTTGGGATTTGCTTCATTAGCTGGTATTCTTCTGAAGTTACAAGATAATTCATGATTCCACAACTTGAGGAAAAATGAATGTCAGGTTTTTCTTCATAATTTGACTGTCTATGTATGCAATTGTTTTCAGGTTACACCTACGAATAAAGTTGGAATGGCAAAGGGGCATCACACAAGTAAGCGGGCTGTCCCTTTATCAGTGTCAGCTTAGTTAGCTTCTTAACAGACTCAGTCTAAAACAGTTTGAGGCAAACAGCAAGATGGCACCTCTGCCCTTCTAGATTGCTAGCTTTAGCACAGGTGACAGAACACCATCCTCCATTGTACCTGAGGGAAAAAGGCTAACTTAAAGGACAAAGGGCCAGCACTGTGGCACACATGGCCATGTCCTCTAACACTCCTGTGGCATTCCTTACACATGTGGCATCTGCCTCCTGAGGCACAGCTGGCATTCTTCTCATGGACTTGTCAGAAGTCATCATATGCATTGAGAAGATTCTCTCAGGGCTTTCCAGGAGCTTGCAGAGGTTTAATGAGGATGAACAAATGACTCTGATGGAGGAACCAGACCACTGTTGAGTATTACATATGTGGAACTCTAATATGGTGCCGAGCAGAACTGAATGGCACCTCAGGTCCCATTTGGAAGCACTGCCATTAGCTGAGAATATAATGAGTATATATGTATATGTGTACATGCATGTGTGCACATGATTGGAAGCTGCTGTGTTGCTGGCAGGCAGGGAGTAGTTGTGGTGATAGTGTCAATGTCAGTGCAATGGTGGTCATGGTGGTACGGTTGGCAAGGGTGTAACAGTGGAACCCCAAGAGGGGCAGGTTCATGCTGGATGAAATCAACATCTTTGTCCCAAGGAACTGTTCAAGCTTGGCACAGCCCGCCATAGGGCTAGACAAGGCCTTGTTGATTCCTCAGGTACAACAACAACAACAACAACAATTACTTCTCAATTTACATCTCTGCCTATAAATGCACATATGAAAATATATTGCCTTTTGTCAACATTTTTTGGCAATGCTTTCCTCTTGTTTGGTGATGTGCAAGTGGTAACCTTATAAAGGAGGCAAGAAGGGGTAGGAGAAGTCAGTCATAATAAGATGTTCTAGAGCAGGACTTGGAATTGTGATCCTACAGATGTTTTTGCTCTAAATCTCCCAGCATTTTTTATCATTGGTTATGCTAGCTAGCATGGTGGCCACGTGAAGTAAAGGACAAAGCTGTTACACTTTTCATCACTGTACAGAGGAGGGAGTTTTAGCAGATGTTGCTTGTGATGCAACCAGTATGTGCTGAAGTTCCCTCTTTTGCAGAACCGTTAAACATACCAGAGCCCTTTCCCTTTTTTTACCTGGAAATCTTACTGGCTAAGATTGCTGGGAGTTGAACATCTGGAGTTCAAAACCATACTGTTTAGAGACTGCTGGCATTTATTGTTTTATACTGGGCAGCAAAATGTCTCATGCCAGCACTGGCAGAAAATCTTTGACTTGGATTTTGAAACTCTTGCCTGAATTTTTGGGCAAGACCTTCAGATAATATATAGAACTCCAGGGGCTTATTCACACATAAAACATGTCTAGAATCAACATATGAAGGGGATCACACCTGTAGATCATATACTTGTGCAAGGTTTTTCTTTTCAGTTGTTCTGTTAGATTAGATTAGGCTCTGTTAGATTAAAATTAAGAAGTGGAAGTTGGCGGCAAGGTTAGGGGATAGCGTCACAGTCAACACATTTGTTGTTTGAATAGGGCTCAGTTGTCTCAAGGTTTATACATCAAAAGATATATCCTCTGCTCTGTAAGATAATCAGAACCATGCAGTTTCTATATTTTAAGTCGTAATATGCAAAGAGTACTGCTAGAGGGAATATTTTGCCTGGTTCTCAGGCCCAAAATTGGGAAAGGAGTGCATGCTGGTACAAACTTCTAATACAGGCTCCCATTTCACACTGATACCACAACCTCTCATCCCATAATACGGTCTCATGAGCAATAGAAGTTTGTTTTAATTCTATAATTACTAACACATATTCTACATTTATAAAAAATGCCTGCCTTTGCTATTTTTGTTTAAGAATAGCAAACAGACTGAGGGTCCTTTCCTATTTTGCACTGTTTTGAATCATTAGTAAATGCCCTATCCATGTCTTGATTTTTTTTTTATTCTAAGTTATGGTTTCTTTGAATGTGTGCACTAATGTGCAGATGACATTGATCAAAGTTGGGTTCAAACAGTGACTGAATGAATTAGAAACTTACACAGGAACCTGCAGATTCTACCAGGAGAAACAATAGCACTTCTTCCCGTTGCCTTATGGTGCTTTGCTTTTCCCAATAGATGCTCCTCTCTTTTGCCTTACAATTCTTACTCTCAAGGAACTCCAGAACTTGTAGTTCTTGAGCTGATTGGCCATAACAATTGAAGAAAAACAAATCTCTTTCACTCAGTCTCACACAATCCTAGTTTAACTGCATAAACACGCTATGTCTATTCTACAGACAGACCTTAGGCTTGGGCCAGACCACAAAGCTGAGTGGTTTGGAATGTTTCTTGAGATTGCTCTGGAAAAGCTTTCGCTTGGCTCCAGCAAATCTGAAAAAATCTAGATAGTAGACACAACCGTACAAGTAAATACATTCCTAGAAATATCTCCATGCATGGTCTACAGATTTTTCCATCATAGTTATAGGGATTGCAGCCTGGGCTGAGCCCTTTGGGACCTGTGCTAAAGTGTACTCTTCCTTCCTTGTATGAGGTCCTGTTAGCTTTTATGAAGTTTTTGGGATAAAGTGTTCTAAACATAGGTGTCCCAAGATTAGGGAGCTGTCCCTATTTGTAGGTATGGGACATTTTTGCTTGTGTTCAAGCAGTCGGTGACCCACTCACTCAAAAAGCCTAACATTTCAATAAAAGTGATGCAAATGTTCTTTATTTTCCAACACTGGAGCAGGTCACAACAGAGTAAAGCAATACTCAGAGTACAGGCTATTCTAAGTAGCTGGTTAACAAATACAATTGAGAATGTTGAAAAAGAAAGGACTTGTGCGTAGAAGTTTAGGATGAATAGGAGAAATGTCAGATCAGGACAAAAGAGAGAGAGGAATGTAGCAGACCCTGGTTTATAAGAATTAGAATCAGAACTGAATGAGGAAACAAAATTATGGGAAAAAATGGAGCCTGCCAAAGACACAAAGGAAGAGGGAGAAACCAAGAGGCTGTGTTTTGGCACAGGATAGCTGGTAGCATGAGAAGGCATAGAGGGAAAGAGAAGATCAGTACCCTAACCCATGGTTAGGTTCTGGTAGTGTAGATTTCTCTTCTCAAAATTCCAGTCATCCAAGGAGCTGTTTTAATCTTTCCCATCTCTTGTTAATTCATCAGTTTCAGCCAAACAGTTCTGGTTTCTCTGGTTAGGGATCCCAGGTGTTTACACGAGTCTGAATCTACTATTCTTGTCTTCTCTCAGAGTGCTTGAGATAGATGTTTCAGGGCTGGGACAAATTTTGCACCAAGGACCCCTGTGTCCACTTCTGTCTTTTGAAGTATTCACTTTTCTTCTCTTTCTAGTCAGATTGTTCTCTCTCTCTGTGTCTCTCTTTGGCTGGACCCCCAGGTCACACACATTTTCTTTGCTTCATACATATACTCCCTCACAGACATACACACATGGCTTTACAGTTATGTATCAGAATTTCAAAGATGATAAACAGATTGTTTATCTCAGTGACAACAATATCACTCTCAGCTGCTTTGTTTTCAAGTTTAACTTTTGCCAAAAAAAAAAAAAAAAATCATAGAATGTTCTGTACTATGCTAGCTAGCTTCAGGCATGCCAGAAAGTCACAAGTAACAAATTACAAAGCATATATTTCAGAGTGTTAGACCAAATACACAAGCATTGGTGCTAGATATCTAAATAAAAGTAGTTTAAAAAACGGAAATAAAGTAATATAACAAGTTATGTGCTTATTTGAGTAATAAGGCTTCCTGACTTCTCATCTGTAGAATATAAAGAAGAAATTTTAAGAATCATATCCCATACTTGCTGATTATTTCCCTCTTTAATGAGTTCTTTATCTTAATGGCCAAGAATGTGTTCTATCAGGCACTTTCTGAAATGATTTCTTTTAAAAATGAGTTTAAAGTAAAGAAAAAAGTATGGTGAAACAAGTTGTTGGTTGCTTTATTCAATAAGCAGTTAGAGAGATTTTTAAAATCTAGATTGTTAAATATTCAGTAATTTAGTTAACCTACTGCTTTCACATGATCAAACCCTTTCTTTCCCCACACCCTTCCCACCACAAGCATTTACTTCTTCTTTTGTCACAATTTGGTTGATCCCACCATATGTAACTCGTTCAGTCCAGAGCTTGATAAGATCTCCTGGATTTATTTATCTTCTATTGTACAGCTGAGGTGGTCTTCATATGTGCACTAATAGTGTTTACATTTATAAAATGGAACACAGACATTCTGCTGGGGTGAAAGATCATGGGGTCAACAAAACACAGAGATTAGATCGTCTACCTAAGCAGACTGCAATGCAGCGAAACTTGAGTGATCTAGATGTGCATCCCTTTATGTTGCAGTCCAAAGCCAAAATGTTACTTACATGAGTAAGTTTTTAATTGTCTTTTGTTTTCTATCTCATTTCTACCATCCTGATATATTTATTGTCATGACAATCAATCAATCAATCAATCAATCAATGTATTTGAGAGTATGCTTAGTTCAAGAGTTCATTTTTGAAACTAGACATGATCTTAGTCCTTTCACACAGTAATCCATACTTAGTCCCCCCATTACCACTCACTGCACACCAGTTTTTTGTTTTAGAAAAAAACAAATTCTGGGGGTGGGGGTGGTCCTTATGTTGTTAATCCATTAGAGGGACTGAAAACTTTTCCTTATCTAGTGAAAGTCAACCTGCAGACATACAGTACATACCAGTAGACATACCTAGCAAATTCTAATCTTCTGTCTGCCCATCTCTGTGGTAGTGTAACCATAAATCTGAAATCCATTTTATTTAATTGACACATTCCCTTCTCTTTGGCTATTTTTTTTCCTCTGAAGATTTTTTGTTTAAGTTCTCTCTCTCTCTCTCTCTCTCTCTCTCTCTCTCTCTCTGTGTGTGTGTGTGTGTGTGTGTGTGTGTGTGTGTGTGAAGTTTCATTTTAAAAAAGATATCCAAAGAAGGCAACCATGCAGCATTACATTCAAGAACACTCATGTACCTCAGGATCCTGTACACATGAAGGCAAACATAGTAAGGGATAAGGGGAGAGACAGAGTGGCAGGTTATGACTTCCAACTAAGTGAGAGGACCTAGAATTTATATGGATCTGTCCAAGGTACTGAACTATATACTCCAAATAGACCCAACACCTTTTATGTCTGTGCTAAAATCCAGAATAGATTCATTGATCCACTGAGACAGAAGTCGCCAGCTGCCATTGGGAAATATGCTTCCCATAAGTCATCATCTGGTCAGAACTATCACCTCTTTCTATGCTTCCCTAAATCCCTATCATTCATTTATCTTAAAATACTCGGCCATGGACTCAGTGGGAGATAGCTGGGAATCATAGTTTGATGAAATTAAAAATCACTATAGTTGCCTAACTCCTTCTGCCTTTATACCAAACTGCAATCCCCAGGATTCTTCTCCAAGTGGTTATTGCTCTCAAATCAATTTCGTTCTGTAGTATGGCTGCACCCAGAGAAGTTGGCTCATGAGCTTAAAATACATCTGTTAGCTTTAGCTTGTTCAGAATAAATATTTTTCTAAGGTAAATGGGACAGACTCCGAAGGAAAGAGTATATTCTGAACCTTGATAAAAGAGCTATGTATTTTCTTAGACCAAAGTTATCTCATTTCATAAGGCACAAACTCAATGAAAAACATATGTACTCATATTTTTAGGTTTTTGCATTGCATATGATGAGCTGAATCCCATAGGGAACTGACATAAGGTCTCACCAATTCATTTCCCATTTCTGAAGCCAAGTTTGGTAGTTGAACAGCCAGATGTTGATGAACCTAATTCTTCATGTCTGTTATAATTATCTTCCTTTACACACGGGCAGACCTCAATGGTGAGATTTGTAATTCCTCTCTTACGTACTTCCTGCACTAAATTACTTTCTTTCCATCTCTGCCTTGTTTTTGCAACCCATGCCCAATGTCTTCTCCACCTCTGTGCCATCCCTAGCAACTATTTTTTAAAGGAATTTATTGGGTGTATGTTATTATAAAGAAAGAAATATCTTACAAACCTTTGCCTTGACATATTTGGATGACCCAGTGCAGACAGTCTAATAAGCACACCACTGTTCAAGGGAATGCACTAATTTTATCTGGAAACACTAACTTCTCTGATTGAGACTGGATGTACTCTAAATTGAGGAATGTGGGAGTCAGTAAGTTGGGACCTGTTTGAAGATCCCCTGGTACTTCACAGTTGATCAGCAAGGATTTCTGAATCTCAATTGTTTAACAAGAGCTATAGCAAAAGAGCTCTTCTCCCCCAAAAGTAGAATCCCAGATCTGTGTTACTGCCCTGGCTTGCCCGAGTTTTGGGGATATAAAAGATATCTTTGGATATCACTAATTCGGCTGCACATATTCCTTCCATGTGCTTGCGAGGCTCCTGGACAAGCACGCATACAGGCTCGGCCGATAATCGCCGTAATATTCCTAGACAATACAGGCAGGCCAGAAAACAGCCGACTTGCCGCTTTAGGAGACCTCAAGGCAAGTACCTCCATTAGGTATGCAAGCAGCTCTCAAAAGATCCCCTGCCTCGTGCTGGCAGCTGGATGATCGAGCTATACAACGCACAAGAACTCCGCATTTGCATACCGGCTACTCTATTGATAAATTCAACTCTAATTCAATCATTCAAATTCTGACCTTTTGGAGGCTTTGTCTCCAACTCCAAATCTATTGTTTTCCCAAAGTCCGACATAGCCTGCGGTCACAATTCTCCTTATAAAAACCCCTGACTTTGAGCGCTTTCTTGGATCACTCCCGAGTTCCAGACTGCCTTGCTGCTGCTTCGCTTGGTGAGCTTCCCCTCAGCTCCACGTGCTGAGATACATCGAACCCCAGCTTCATTCTCCATTTCCTTCCGGACTTCAGGACAGGTTTCGTATCACCCAAACCAACTATCCCTCTGAAAATCCCGCTATCTTACTCACACCTTCATTTTCCTTAGTTATCTGTGTGCTTGTGTTGCTTACATTGTGTGCCTGTATTTAATAAAGATCATTCATTATTTTCAAACCGGTCTGCTTCTTGACTCGGCCTGACCCCGTAGACACTGGGTTGCAAGATCCTGCTAAGTTACCCTGTCTCTTGTTTTGCCAGCTTGTGCTCTGAACTAATTTCCCCAACTTATAGCAATTTGGTGTCCCTCCCGGAAGTCCCAGAAAACAGGGTAACATCTGCAATACTTTACATGGGTATTTGCACTTGCATACACAGGTAATCCTAGCTTGTGCCTTGGGCACAGCTTCAAAAATGATGTCTGGAGACTACAACTCCCAGAAACCAGCAGCCAGCATGACTGCTGGCCATGATGGGTTAGAGATTATGGACACGGTAGTCCAAGAGTAAAATTTCCAAGCCCTATTCATGGTGGGGCAGTCACTGAATTCAATTAGAGTTCAGGTTACAGGTTCCATGAAAAAAAGACTTGTCTGTTTCTCTGTAAATTCTGCAAGCTTTACTACTGATATTTTCTTCAAATTACCTCTTGTGTTTATTTGGGATAGACTTGGATCTGTAAGATGTTCTGAAAGAAGACTCACTGGGCAATCCTATATGTCTCGCTGTTTTCATTATAGCATGATCCCAGGTAAATGTGCATAGAAGGGTGGGAAACTATGGGCCGCAGGACTGCCTGTGCTCTAATCTCTTTTTTGGAGCTCTCGAAGTCCCTCAGTGAAAAAAATACTCATCAGATGTCCCCAAATGCCAAATGCAGTTGCCACCCTCAACCTGCAAGTGTTCCACAAATCACAAGAAATCTACCAACACTTGGCAGATAAACTCAGAATTGAATTAGAAGTAGATTTCTTCTCCTCTATGCATTCTCCCCTGATCTGGAGAGGAAAACATGCAACTTCAGCTTGCCTTGTGGATATAGGATAGAAAATTGGCTTCTGTCTTCAGTGCAATTGCCCACTCCCAATAGCACTGCAAATGAGATGGTTACTAGACTAATCCTGATGTTCCTATTTGCTAAGCATCTCTGACCTATTACTGACTCACTTCACAACAAAAATGAATTTCAGTAGAATCCCAGACTGCCATATGATAGATCTACTAGATTTTTTTTTAATTAAGAGTTCTTTAGAGTTAAATAACCTTGTAGTAATAACCAGTAACTTAACATTACATCTTTTCCAGAGTTTGAAAATAACTATTAGTTTACAATTAATTTCTTTTTCAAGTTGTGAACATATGGCTACATTATGACCATAACTTGGGGGAGGAGATGTCTTTGCTTCTTTTGTGGTTTAGCAGGAACTTTGTTACTTTTCTTGTTACATGGCTGTAGCAACAGTAAATGGTTAAGGAGATATCGCATAGTGTCAGTGCTGGCTTATGCCGTACCTTGGTGGTCTGAATAAAAAAAAATACATCTAGATTTCCCACAAGTAACAAGTGTGTTTAGTTTTGGGAGATGGAAAGTAAGGGTACTTTAAATTTGTAACCATAGTAGTAATTAAATCTTGGGATAACAGCTGTTAGCCATTACTCTTAAAAAGTAACTTTCTAAGCTCAGTAGCATTGGCATGAATTCTACTTGCTAGTCCCAACTAAAGTAAACCAATTGAATCAATTGCTGAATGGTGAGTCTACACACATATATAAAGCTCATTGATTCAATAGCTGTACTCCAGTTAGGACTAACAATAAGATTTTGGTTACTGTGTTTCCATTTAGGAGTGATTGTGTCAAAGAGCTGATTGGTGGTGCTAAACAGGTAATGTGTACAGGATTTGGACCTTATTTTAATATCAGTAGGTATTTGTATAAACCAAAGTTGCCTGTATCCCACATTGATAACTTTTAGGCATTATTGAAAGTGGTATTGAGATTGTAAGTCCTTGGAGTTTGAAATCATTCAAATGACCTTTCAAGTGAGTGTCAGTTACAGCATGATTTACCAAAAATAATAATGTTAAATCTGAGTGGAAAAAAATTGTAGTTTTTTTCATTTTATGTCCTCTCCATATCCTCATACTTGGGTGGCAGAATGTCATGGTAAGACTCAGTCATATTATTCCTGGGTGTACTGAACTATTAAAACTGTATGCTTCACTGAGAAGATCACATTAGCCAACAGAGGGAAAATATAATAGTATAAGACTGCAGCATATAAATTAGATTATTATTATTTTTTATTAATAACAGCTACGGTTGTCAGAAATACATGTTACGGTTTGAGAGTTTTCTCTGTTTATTACATGTAGACCATAGCATAACTTTCTCACTGAGAAAAAGAAAGCACTCATCATGTTCAGGCATGACATTTCTTTATGAATAAAATGGAAATTCACTTAGTACATAACTATCCCATTCAGCTGTTTCACCTCTGCTTTAACACTATTAGGAAAAACACAATAGCTAGTTTGGCTAGGGAAGTGGCCAGGGTACTAAAGTTCTTGCTCATCTGATGAAAACCATTGAATCTGCTTTAATAATTGCTGATTTCTTAGACCAAATCAATGAGAGCAGTGGCCTGAATATATTGATTAGTATCTATGCCTATGGAAATGTCATCATTATATTAACATGGGAACCATGCAGGAGGAACCAAAAGTAGGATTAATGTGATGTCTCCAGACAACAACACAAAAACAGTAATTTAAGAACCTTGTTAATTGATAGTGCAAACAGAGATAGCTGATGGTTTCCCTGTCACTCTGTGTGTGTATATATGTATGAATCTACTCCAGCTTTTAATTTGAACTTTCATGGAACTGTTCAAGGTGCTAAACCTGTTTTGGAGATTAGGTTCGCCACCTTGAATAGTTCCTTTAAATTTCAGAAAAAAATCCAGAGCGGATTTACTACTGTATTTCCCACATCACCTCAGCAGCACTGGATGCATCAATATTCCATAGATTATGGACTAAAACATTCACAGAAAAGATTTAATAACCCCTGGAGCATCATTTACGTGTCAAGATTTCATACTTGTTTTCAAGATAGAATTCGTACATAATATGTAGAATAGTCAAAACCTTTTTCATCAAGCAAAAAACAACGTTTAAACCACTTTTTGTTCAGTTTGGAAAATTAAAATTTTTCAAGAATGTTCTTGTCCCACTTCCACCAGCTTTTAGAAATAGACAACCCCTCTCATCATTCTACTTGTTACTTAATGGATACTTGGAAGAGAACACAGCAGTCATTCCCACAGATATCACCATTTTATTTAATGGAAACAATCTATGGCATTTCAGATTGTTTTGGAGGAAAAAAGCTTCACATATGTGCATCACTAGCAACATGGTGGGTAGCACCAAACACAGGCCATTTTCACACTAGCATGTTTTAGTGCTTTGAGGCCCCTCCTTAAACGCCAAACCCCAGGATTCCATAGGATGTTGAAGTGAATAGTAGCACTAAAAAACAGGCTAGTATGGAAATGCCCCCCCCCCCACATGCACACATACAAACACACATATGTGCACCAAATCTCTGGGCTCCAGTTCAGGAGTGTAGCAGTAAAGCTGTTAAACAACATCAGTGCAGTGAGATAATTTTTATGATGTAGGGTGGTACAGTAGTTTGTAAACTCATCTTGGGTGAGAAAAGTTTTCCAGTGTATGAAACCAGGGCAGGGAGCGCTCCAGCCCTGGGCCTGGTTCAACCCACAAGAATTTTCTATCTGGTCAATGGAAACGCCACCCCATTGGCAAAAACTACACTCCCAGGATAAGCTCTGCTCTGTTCTTTCTGACTCTGTTATCTCTGATCACTGGGGCTTAATGGGCAGCTCACTTCCCAATGAGAGAGGGAAAAGGAATCCGGGCTTTGGATGAAGCATTATGGGGAGCAGCTCCACCTAACACTGGCCAGGGAACTGAGAGCACGAAAAGTTTGTCACTGTGGGCTGTATGTGAAGGTCTGGCTCTCATTATAAGTTTACTCATCTCTGGGATAAATGGAATGAAATGTGAGTTGATGTTTCATTTGGAGATTTAGAGCTTCAGGACATCATCCTTGCCCTACTTACATAAAAGACTTTGTGAGCAAAAGACCAGAGTTATAGTCTGACATGGTTGACTTGAGGTGAAAAAGCTATAGCTCAGTGTTGCAGTACATGCAAATAGTCCCAAGTTCAGTTCCTCCAGGGATCTCTAGATAAGGGATAGGTTACTGTAAGAAATACAGCAGGTGCAAAGCCACTCAGTATAGACAGAACTAAGCTAGGTCTCTTGGTTTAAGCTGGGGTGCGACAATTTCCAGGAGTAGCATAAGGAGACAGAAACATTATTTTTGTCATTTGCAGTTTCTAGATTTTCTTTCCATATGCGCATGTACGTGCTTTCAAGTCTCCTGTTGACTTATGGTGAGACTGTGACTTTCATAGCAGTCTCCTGGGCGAGAAAACTCAGAGGTGGTTTTGCCAGTTTCTTCTTCTGAACTACAGCCTACCGCACCTGGTATACATTGGCATCCCATCCTAGCATCTAAATTTTATTTATCTATTTAAGACGTTCATCTAACACAAGACCCAAGGTGGCTTACAGTATAAATTGAAAGCTAAAAACTCATGAAACAGTGACTTCTGCACTGAGATCCACTGGGTCCTCCAGGATCTCAGAGTTGCTGTTGATCATTTCCCATCTGGCTCTTGGGATATAGCCAGACACTTATAGCCTAAAGCACCTGGTATTTGTTCGTGGTTTCCCATCTAAGTACTAACCAGGGCTGACCCTACTTAACTTCCAAGATCAGATAGGATCTGGTGCCTTTAGGATATTTAGACCCCATTTTCATATATAGGGGTAGGTCATAATACAATACAGGATTAAATGTCGTTATTGCCTGCTGAATAGCCTGTTTTTTTTTAATTAACAATATATGGGGATTCTGGGATTTGAAGTCTGAAAAATAAATTTTCCAAGCTCTACCAGAAAGTGATTGGCTTAAAAGATCTACAGAAGGAGAGAATTATGAAAATCTGGGAAAGCAAACCTTAACAGGTGCCTAGGTAATCTGACATTAAAGTAATCAGTGGAACTAAAATTAAGAATGTGGAAAAAAAAATCTTGCTGTTCCTTAGACTTTATGCATATCTGGTCATCTCAGAATAACAAGCCTATAGCGTGAACCAGACCATGGGAAATTACTTTTAAAAGAAATTGATTCCATTCCCATACATTAGGATGGTAAACTTTTAGTATTACTCGTTACAAAAATGAAAAAAAAACACCTTGCTATTATTATATGTTGTGTTGTTCATTCTTCTCTATTACTTTATGTTATTTTTAGTGAAAAAATACTCTTAAAGTTGATGAAAGAATGACATAAAACTTGAAGAATTCCTGTGAAATTCCTTCTTACAATACTCTTTGAAAAGTAACTTTGGGAACTAACTAGAATGCATTACAAGAACAAAAAATGCCTTTGTTCTTTATACTGTTTTTGAAATGGGACTTTGTAATGCCTTCTTGTTGAAAAATTAGTAGTTACAGATAACCTGTGATTTGTGACTTTTTATCTTCAAATTCTGTTACAAACATTTGGCAGTCTCCGTCCTCCATGGGAGGTCTCATCTCTGGTAGGAGATTCAGACATCAGTGTTTTGGTCATAGTTTTCACAGTTTTGTGCAAAATTTTATTTGGGTAACACTCTGGCCCTTTCTGCACGCGGATGTTAAAATGGACCAAGGTGTCCTGGCACGGAGGTCATCTGCACCTTGGATCGCAGTAGGTGCGGACTATTTAACCTAGTTCTGCACCTTAGTCCTATCCAAACCACCCCCAAGTGGTCCTCCAGTGCACTAAGTAAAGACCGGAAAAATCAGGTCTTTCAATTTTCTGGAACGCGCCATTGCATTCCTGCTTACCTGTGCAGATGCGCAGGCTTGCACCAATGCGAGCCTGTGATCAGCTGAGGGCAGGCTGTGGGCGTGGCCAGCGTCAGCAGTTGGTCCGCACCCACGAAGCTGCCATTTTCAGCCAGAGCAGTGCGCATCTAAAGACCTTGCATTGCTCCGGTTCGTCCTGGACTAATGGAGGAGCCCTGCGGAAGGGCTCAAGGGAAAGTCTGTGTTACTTTGGACCCAAGAAGAACCGGTAAGTAACGCCACGGAGTGATTCACTCGCCTCGTGCGGAAAGGGTCTCTGTTCTTGGACAAAACTGTTGCGGAGCTAAGTGCACATGCAGACACAAGAAGACTGATATTTGTTGGCAGTCAAATTCTGCAAAGACCACAAGGTCCAACAGATTCCTCGCTTGCCTTGCAGACAATTTCATGGTCCAGAAGGTGGAAGAGTGTTACTGCCCTGGCTAGCCCGAGCTTGTGGGATATAAAGATATCTCTTGATATCAATAATTCGGCCTCACATACCCATTCCCCTCCACGTGCTCGCAAGGCCCCCGGGCAAGCACGCATACAGGCTCGGCCGATAATCGCCGTAATATTCCAACACGATACAGACAGGCCAGAAATAGCCGACTTGCAGCTTTAGGAGACCTCAAGGCAAGTACCTCAATTAGGTATGCACGCAGCTTTCAAAAGATCCTCTGCCCTGCGCTGGCAACTTGATGATTGGACTATACAACGCTCAAGTACTCCATGTTTGCATACTGGCTACTCTATTGACAATTTGGTTATAACTCAATCATTCAAATTCTGACCTTTCGGAGGTTTTGTCTCCAGCCCCAAATCCATTGTTTTCCCCAAGTCCGAACTAGCCTGCGGTCACAATTCTCCTTAAAGAAACCCCTGACTTTGAGTGCTTCCTTGGATCGCTCTTGGTTTCCATCCCACCTTGCTGTTGTTTTGTCCAGCGAGCCTTCCCCTCAGCTCCACGTGCTGAGATCCACGTTCCCCAGCTTCTCCGCTTCTAGCCGGGCTTCAGGACAGGTGAAGTATCACCGAAACCAACAACTCCTCTAAAAATCCCTCTATCCCACTCCAACCTTTATTTCCTTAGTTATCTGTGTGAGTGTGCTGCATACACTGATTGTATTTTTAATAATACCACATTTATTATTTCAACTTCTGTGTGCTCCTTGACTCGGCCTGACCCCGTAAACATATGGTTCAAGATCTCGCTACGTTACCCTGCCTCTCGTATTGCTAGGCTGTGCTCTTGGCTAATTTCCCCAACTTACATAATTGAGAGCACATTTAGGTGTCCCTCCCGGGACCCCCAGGAATCAGGGTAACAAGAAGTGACAAGGGGATTGGTTATTTTAGATCTGATCCTGACCAACAGGGATGACCTAGTTGGTGAGGTGGAGGTGGTGGGATCCTTAGGAGGGAGTGACCATGCTCTTTTGGAGTTTGTCATTCAGTGGGAAGGAGAAGCCGAGTGTAGCCAGACATGCATCCTAAACTTTAAGAAAGCTGATTTCTCTAAACTTAGGGAGTTACTTGCTGAAATTCTGTGGTCAAGAATACTAAAAGAGAAAGGAGTTCATGACAGATGGGAGTTTCTTAAAAGTAAGATACTGAAGGCACAATTGAAAACTGTGCCAATAAGGAGGGAAAATGGCAGGTCTCTAAAGAAACCAGAATGGTTGATGGAAGAACTCTCAGCTGAGCTAAGTCTTAAAAGAAAAATGTACAGGAAATGGAAGAATGGTGAAACCACCAAAGAGGAATTCAAGCAAATAGCCAGGAGATGTAGGGAGAAGGCCAGAAAAGCTAAAGTGCAGAATGAACTCAGGCTTGCCAGAGACATCAAAAACAATAAAAAGGGCTTTTTTAGATATGTCTGCAGCAAAAGGAAAAATAAGGAAATGATAGGGTCACTGCTTGGAGAAGATGATCAATTAATAGCGGGGAGAAGATGACCAATTAATAATGGGGGAAGTGAGAAGGCAGAACTACTCAATACCTTCTTTGCCTCAGTTTTCTCCCAAAATGATAGAAGTACCCAACCTGGGACGTGGGGAGCAGGTGAGGAAGCGAAGGAAGTGCAGCACAGAATAAGTAAAGAAGTAGTACAGGAATATCTGGCTAAACTAGATGAATTCAAGTCTCCAGGGCCAGATGAATTACATCCAAGGATATTAAAAGAGCTGACAGAAGTCATTTCTAAATCACTTGCAATAATCTTTGAGAACTCTTGGAGAACAGGAGAAGTCCCAGCAGACTGGAGGAGGACAAATGTCATCCCCATCTTCAAGAAGGGGAAAAAAGAGGACCCAAATAATTATTGCCTGGTCAGCCTGACATCTAGTAAAATCTAATAAAATGCAAGCTGGACAGGGCTACTGTTAGGTGGATTTGTAATTGGTTGACCAACTGAACTCAAAGGGTGATCATGAATGGCTGCTTTTCATCCTGGAGAGAAGTGACTAGTGGGGTGCCACAGGATTCTGTCCTGGGCCCAGTGCTATTCAACTTCTTCATCAATGACTTGATTGAAGGAGTAGAGGGCATGCTGATCAAATTTGCAGATGATACCAAATTGGGAGGGGTTGCTAATACACCAGAGGACAGGATCAAAATTCAAAATGACCTTGACGGATTGGAGAGCTGGGCCAAAGCTAAGAAAATGAATTTCAACAGAGAGAAACGTAAAATCCTACACTTAGGCAGAAAAAATGGAATGCAGAAATATAGGATGGGGGACACGTGGCTGGATAGCAGTACGTGTGAAAGGGATCTAGGAGTCTTGGTAGATCACAAGTTGAACATGAGTCAGCACTGTGATGTGGCAGCCAAGAAAGTCAACGCGATTCTTGGTTGCATCAATAGGAGTATGGTGTCTAGATCAAGGGAGATAATGGTACCACTCTATTCTGCATTGGTTAGGCCTCATTTGGAATACTGTGTCCAGTTCTGGGCACCTCAATTCAAGAAGGATATCGACAAGCTGGAACGTGTTCAGAGGAGGACAACCAAAATGGTGAAGGGTCTGGAAGCCATGCCCTATGAAGAACGGCT
Organism: Cyclura pinguis; assembly: GCA_030412105.1. Taxonomy (NCBI): domain Eukaryota; kingdom Metazoa; phylum Chordata; class Lepidosauria; order Squamata; family Iguanidae; genus Cyclura; species Cyclura pinguis. Next base: position 74,134,976 of record CM059603.1, on the reverse strand, counting down.
TAGGGAGCTGGGTATGTTTAGTCTGCAGAAGAGAAGGTTAAGAGGGGACATGATAGCCATGTTTAAATATTTGATGTCATGTTGAGCAGGGAGCGGGCTTGTTTTCCACTGCTCCAGAGACTAGGACAAGGAGCAATGGATTCAAGCTGCAGGAAAGAAGATTCCACTTGAACCTCAGGAAGAAATTCCTGATGGTCAGAGCTGTCCGGCAGTGGAATATGCTGCCTCGGAGTGTGGTAGACTCTGCTTCTTCAGAGGTTTTTAAGCAGAGGCTGGATGGCCATCTGTTGCTTTGATGTGTGTTCCTGCATAACAGGGGGTTGGACTCAATGGCCCCTGAGGTCTCTTCCAACTCTATGATTCTATGAGTCTGTGATTCTATGATTCTATGACTTAGTTAAATTTATATTTGTCCATATCCTGCTTTTTCCCCAGTTCGAGACTCAAGGCAGTTCACAACATTTAAAACAAACATAGCTAAAAACTAAAATAGAAGTTAAAAATGTAATTAAACTATTAAAAAATATTATAGCCTGTTAAAATAATAAATCATTAAAAAGAAATCAGCAAATAGGAACTCATGAACATTATGTAAGGCTTCTTTCCCACTCAGTAATTAGTCTTAGCAAGGAGGGGCTTGAGAAGGGACTTCCAGAGCCTGCCCCCCCCATGTTCCCACCAGATGTGCCTGTGAGGATGGTGGAACAGAGAGAAGGGCCTCCCCAAAAGATCTCAAAGCACAGGCATGTTCATATGATTGATCACAAAGACACAAACAATTCGTCCCATTGTATTGTTCATGCGACAAAGTGAGACTTATTGCATTTTCCAACACTCCACATTTTAGAGAAATGTTTATATTTTAAAAACTTGCTAAAATGCACAAATTTTCTCTGGGACACCAAGCCTGCCAAAAACTTGCCAGCTCACAGTGGCTTGCATAGGGGAGGAAAAAAATGCTCAGATTGCCGCCAGATGGCCCTCTCCTTGCTGATCCTTTCACTGAGATGCAAAGCCTTTTTACATTCTAACTGGCTTCTCAAATCGAAGTTTTTTTAAGGAAAGGGGGGGTTTTTTTTGGAGGCTGCTGTTTTTATTGAACTATTTTTAATTGCTTTTTATCCATTTTTAAGCATATGTTTTAAATTGTTGTGATACTGTGAATATTTTAATTCTGTTTAAATGTTGATCTGTGTATGGTTTTGCAGTTGGCCCTTCACATTTATGGGTTTCACTTTAATGGATTTGATTATTTGCATGCTTCTCCAACCTCTCCCCCCTCCGCCTCCTCTGGTGTTTCTTTTCCAGGGGAAATTTCCCTCTTGCTGGCTCCAATCGGGCCTCACAGCCCTTTAAAAGTCTACCCCAGTCGTCTTTGTCATCTTTGTCATTGTCCTCCTCCTCCTCCAGTAGCTGCTGCCTGTCCAGAAAAGAACAGTTCACAGCCTGATGTCTCAGCACCACAAATCTTCTCCTGATGTTCCCTCACCACCCAAGGAAGGAAATGGGCAAGAGAGAGGAAGTATCCCTTTCCCTGACCTCGTTTGAACACTGGATGCCTGTTCTCCCCCCTCACCTTGGCCCCATTCCCACAGAAACACACACACATTTTGATATTTGTGAATTTTCCACTTTTGTGTGGGTCTCAACCTAGTGAGTTTGGAGGGCTGTCTGTAGTTATATTCTACTTGTTTTAAATTATAAGCCAGCTGGAGTTACAGTTTTGGGGAAAAAGGCGTAGGGTATTTAAAAAGTTAATAATATTAATAATAATAATAATATACCATGCAAGGTCAAATTAAATCAAGGTCTCTCCCCATCACCCTGTGCATGATAATGATGGAATTACAAAATCCATTCAGAGCCCTGCAATCCTTCTCAGAAAAAGGTGGGATATGGCTTTAATTTTCAAAACAAGATTTATACCATTTGCTCTTCTAGTTCTGCATTCGGCTTATAAGGGCAAAAAAAAAAAAAAAAAAAAGCATTCTGGGTATTTTTCCAGTTCCATAATTAAAATAGCTCCACCAACTTCACTATACAGTACAAATAAAAGGTGTCTCCGGAAATGAATGCCCTCCTTGTGCGATTTCAGTTTTAAATCAAAGTTGACAAAGATGGCTAGAGCATTACTGTATGTGAACCATAGGGCACTTTTTGCATATATAAACACAAATTAGCATTTCAGGGCAATTTGTTAATTTAATTAGCTGTTTTCAGCATTTATTTTCACTATTACTTGAGCAGAACGCCTACAGAAGCGTGCAGATGAAGGTCACATGAGTGAATCTTGTTTTGCCAGGTGGACTGTCTAGCGTGTACAGGATCTTGATAAAAAACAGCTGCAATTGCCTGATACCACTATGGCTGAACTGTGCAAACAAATATATCTTGGCCCCAGATATTTGCCACATCTGCCAACAATTAGTTATCTATCAGAACTGGAAAAGGGGCACAGAATAAACATGATCTGATTTCAGAATAAGCAAACAAACAAGGGACACGGCATCATTATTCATCAAGTGGATGTGGAGTTACCTACCTTGTAGATTCAGGCTCAAACCTGTCAATCGGTAAAGCTTAACGAGAGGTATTAGATGACAAAAGATCTGACTGTCTGAATGCCTTGCAGATGTTCTGGGAGTGAAATAACCAACCTGCCTGTCTGTTGGAGAATGATTTCTCAGTAGAGAGCTGGGTCGCTTATGGATTCAGCTATGGGTGGCATATTGCCTCCCATCAGCGCCTTTCCTGAGCACACCTTCCTCTCTTTTTAATCCTCCTCCCTCTGTTCAAAAAGGGAACTTGTGTTACCTTTATAAATGCTACGCATTCCAGAGATTAGTGACTTCCCATTTTTCAATCCAGTCTTTGACTCACTTGTTCTTCAGTCAGGAAAAGAGGAACCTGGGCCATTTTCCCACTACACTATTATGGTGCTATTATTCCACTTTCAATATACTATGGAATCCTGGAATTTGCAGTTTAGGGAGGGGCATTTAGAATTCTCAGCTAGAGAGCTCTTTGGCCTCAGTAAACTACAAACTCCAGGATTCCACGGGATGTTGAAAGTGGAATAACAGCACTATAACAATGTAGTGCAGAAATGGCCCTGGTTTACACGGAGCAGTACTTTTTGTACTACAGTTACCAGAATCCCCCAGCCAGTATGGCCATTTGCATGGTTTCTATGTCAGTATTGCCGTGATTCTGCTGTGGGGTTCATACACACACACACACACACACACACCTATTTGGAGATTGGGCTCAGCTCCTTTGATAGTTCTCTGAAAGCCTGGAATAAAACTAAGAGTGGATTTATAACATCTCAGGTGTGGATGCCTGTCATTGCCATAGCCACCAGAGTTCAAAGAGCTGTAGTCTAAAAAATGAACTTCTCTATGCTTGACACTGAACTATCCAGAGTTGGCAGATCAGGATTGTCGCAGGCCATGAGATTTCAGGGCCAAACATGAGAAGTAGTGATGAGCCCTTGTGATGTCACAGGAGTGGGTCCTGGTGATGTTAGAAGGGGCAGCTTATGATAATGTCATTAAGCATAATACATTAAGCATGAACTACCATTTTTCAGAGTCTGTCATTCAAACAGAAAATATCATGTTTATGACCTTTTTCTCACGATGACACTCTTGGACATCGTCCTGTCACAATCCTTGCAGTGCCTCTGCTGGGATGGGAGTGTGTTCCCAACACTCCTCTCTGCATGTGACTGGCTGCCTGAGGAAGGGAGCACAAGGGACATGCTCTGCCCTTCTAGACTGCAGCCAGCCTTCTTCCCATGCTGTAGCAGGGGAGGAAGCACATAGATTGTGCTTCTGGCTCTTCTGCATGTCCGGCTACAACGGAAGGCTTGTGTAATCGGGGTTCATTGACAGAGTTTTTCCACCAATGATATACCCCACGATCACACCAGCTGGCAACTCGGGAAGGGCAGGACCATGACAACATCATGCGAAAGTGTTACCCTGATTTCTGGAGTCCCTTAGGGGACACCTCAATGTGCTCCATGTGATGGGGAATGGAAACTAACCAGAGCATGAGCAATAGCAATGCGAGAGGAAGGGTAACCTAGCAGGGTTTTTTTACCCAGTTTTTATGGGGCCAGGCCAAGCCAAAAACCAAATAAAGATGACCAATAAATGGTTTTATTGAGTGAAAGTCTCATGCACCAACGCAATCACTCACACACTCACTCAAGACCTATTAAGAAGCAAAAGAGAGGAAACTGGATAGGGGAATATTGAAGAGGTTGTAGCTGGGGTAATGCTGCACCTTTCCCTAAAGTCCTTGGTCTGGGAAAAACAGCGGAGAAGTGGAGCTCAGCATGGAGAGGGCTGAGGGGATTACTCAACAGATGGAGAAACAGTCTGCTGGGAAGACCGGGAGCAATTCAAAGAACCGCTCCAAAACTGGGACTATTTGTAGGGGAAAAAGTACCTGGAGGGCTAATCCTTTCCCAGGGAGAACAATGAGTGTTGCAATGAGAAAGAAACACCACAAAGGTAACTTCCTATGCATGATTAGATTACAAGGTGTTGCCAAAGTCTCAGGATCTTCAGCTGCATTGGGTTGTGGTGTGACTTCATGTAAATGGTCCTTGCCTGATAGGATTTTATTGCTATCGGTGCTCAACTTGGGGCAAACGCGCTAATCCCCTCAAGTTGCCTTCTCAGGGGCTGAGAACCCTTTGTCTGCTGTGGGTTGGCACAGCTTGAGGTCTACATGATGGGGGATTTTACTGGCCTGACCTGGTTTTTGATTGTTCGACAGTTGCTGCCTACATGCTCATCCAGGCGACCTCTCAGGCACATGGAATCATATTTTAATATCAAAATCGTAGATCCCGGGACAGGTTTTCAACAGTAGTGTTGTTGTGGTCCTGCTCCACTCGTGTCCCCATGCCAGGAAGCCTTTCTCATACGGAAAGGGCCTATGTAATCAGTAACATGTATAAGTACACATGCATACATTTCCTTGGCAGTGCTCTCACCCTGAGAGTCTCCTCATTCATCCTGAGGATACAAAAGCATGACCATGCCCTGAGATGTGGGAACTCTAGTGTTGCTGCACTGACTGGCAGTGGAGCTTTATAAAAAAGGGTCTTTTCCAGCCATACTTGGAGTACAAATAGATGAGAATTTAACTTTCATTTGTGTTTCATAAGAGCTTACACAAATTTGCAGATTTTTTTCATCTTCAGGATAGAAAGAACTTGATTTTTTTTTTAAAGAGGTCAAATGTGAGAGAAATCAAAATGGACAGATAAGTCCATCTAGAGTTAAGAGCTCTTAATTCATAAAAGTCTGGATTTGGATCTCTCTGTATTCAGTCATATCAGTACTGAATTAGTGCTCTCACCTATTTTTACTGGGAAGCTCCTTATCTGTAACTCCTGTCTGGTATGCAATATAATACAATCCAGTTGCTCTGCTTGTTTCCTTTGGCCACTGAGGATGGCTGAATATTTTGTTTCAGTTTATTTTCAAAGCACTGAGTGAAATTCAGAAATTTCTTCATATCTGAGAGGGGAGGAACCTGATGTTGAACAACATTTGAAACTTGAACTGGCAGATTTCTCTGTCTTCAACCTGGAGACATGGGAGATTGGACCTGGGGCCTTTTGTATGTACAGCATGCAAAATTGGAGGGTATGCAAAATGGCACATGCAGCCCGTGGGGCATGTTTTTCCTCATCTCTGCTTTAAATAGCTAAATTCCACTTTAGACCTAAATCCAATGACCAGGCCTAATTAGAACGGACTCATTAAATCAACTGCTGACTACTAACAAAAAACCCAAGATTCAATGGGCCTGCTTGAGTTGGAATAAGCCATTTGATTTAGGTGCATATGCTTTCTGTGGGTAGATTTTTCTACATGGAGAATGTAGTTATGATTTTGTATAATTCTAGATTTTTTTTTCCTGTACATATTCAGATTTATTTGAAGTGGTTGCTTTCTCTAAGGTCCATTAAATAGCAACCTTGGATACAGTTGAAGACATCATAGTACTTCATTTGCCCTTTCCTAGTTACTGAGCGAACACTCTTCATAACAATTGCCGCTTATTTTGCTAAATTTTCTGTGGTGGGTGTTTTTTTTTTTTTCTTTTGGTATGACATCCAGTGTTTATAATAGAGAAATTACAGTGCCTGTCAAACTGATGCTCGGTGAAACTGTGCTTTTGTGGGATGCTTTTCCTGTTCTTTGAAATGTTTTATTTCCCAAAATGCCAACTTATTTGTATCAAGTTGAGTTAAAGACATTCATTATCATGGAATGTTGTTTAAAACAGTCAAAATAAAAGCAAGTCATCGGAGGCTGACTCTTTTTCAGTCATTTTGGAAGTCTCAAAGTCAACTTTCCTTGTTGCCCTCCTCCCTTTTAATCCATCATTTAAACCTTTCATAACACTCACAAGCTGTCACAGTTGTATACTCTACTAAAATAAATACAGAGTATTAAACGTAATAAATAACAAAAGGACAAAATTATCCTCCCAGATCAACCTGCTGGTAGTTAGCTTTGATAAGCCTATTCTCACACCATGTACCAATCACTTCCTTTCTCCAACAGTTAAAAAAAATGCTTTTCCAGCTACTTGAAAAACATTGCAAAAAACATTGCACATAGGCATTTCAGCATATTTTAGCAGTTGTAAGCATGTTGTTCCCAGTGTGGAAATTCCTACTGAAGGATCCTTCCTCTAGGATGTGGACGAGAAACCCGTGACAGTCTAGATGCTATTAGACTTCCAGCTCCCATCTGCCTCATCCAGTATGGTCAATGGTAAAAGATGATGTGAACTTCATACAACAACATCCGCTCTCTCTGGTGCTTGAATTCACTGAGAAACAAGTGAAAGATATCAATAGAGCTTGGAAGATTGCGGTTAAAGGGAATCATTACTCTTATTAATTACCAGCAACATCTAAATTAGCAGGAAACTGGACTAACATTTTTTAAAAAAACCCCATTGAAAAGGGATGAGGATGGAGAAGCAGTGAGGTACTGGAAAAAGAGGATGAGAGAGAAGGAGAAGGAAAAGAGAAGAAGAGAAAAATGAATGAAATTATGCAATAAGGGAGAGTGAAGAGAGAGAGAGAGGAAGAGAAAAAGGCGAAAGAGGGAAGTAGATGTTGAGCCATGAATTATAAGGAGAACTAGAAGAAGAAAAAGGATGAGAAAGAGAGGTAAGGAAATAAAAAATTAGAAGAGAAAGGAATCAAATGCCTAAGCTGAGCTGAAGGAAGATATTCATACCCCACTTTTGCTAACAGGGTTTCTGATGTGTATCTCCAACCTCCCTTTCCGCAGCTTACCTTCTCACGCTGCTGGAGTGTGGGCCTTGTGTGAAAGGCCTGGGCAGGCAGGCTTTCGCAAGCCTCCTGCTTCCCTGCTGCTCGGGCTCCACAGCTCCTTCCTGCTCGCACGAGAGCCCCACCCGCGCCCTGCCCCTTCCTTCCGCAGTGCAGCCTGGGAGTTGTAGGCTGCACTGAGGAGAGGACGCGCGACAGGCCCGGCTCCAGAGGCTCCGCACTGCAGGTGAGTGCGGCCCAGGCCCGTGAGCCTTGCGCAAATGCGGCTTATTTTCGGCTAAAAGCCGAAAATAAGAAAATGCGCATTTGCTGTGCTTGCGGGCCTTGAGTGTGGTGGAAATGGGAGTGTGTCATGCAGACCACTCCTGACATTTAAGCGACGCTCAAGGGGCCCTTTCACTTGTACACTGCCGTGAGAAAAGGGCCCAAGAAAGGACATTGTACTGTGGCTTCAATCATTTAATTGGGAATCAAACTGGGAGAGTTAACTATAGGATAGGTAAAGTCAAAAAGTAGCAACCTGTTGTACCGTATTCAGCAACTGCTGAGGCAGGGAATACTTCCCTGAGCTGACCATTCCTATCCACCAGGCTCCAGAGCTGAATATAATGTGAAAAATGTAGAGGAGGAGTGGGGAGGGAGGAAAGGAGGTGACCAAGTAGACCCCCTGAAAATATATAGGGGCTGTTCCAGAGCAACCTGCAGCAGTGGCAACTATAAGCACACACTATTTTTTAAAAAAATATTTTCTTCTCGAGGTGGTACTCTTGCCCTAAGATTTCTCCCTTTGCCATGATGCCCATGGGACAGGGGACAGGCAAGGCCAGGCCCTAAATTTTTTGAACCCCGTTCTTCTTCATTATCTTCATTATCGTATCAGTTTTCATTATCGCTCATCATTTTTCATTATTGTACTTACACAGGAAGAAAATACTGTATTGTTCCATCAGGTTTCAAATGGTTTTAAATGTCACTTTCCAGCTTTATTGTGACAAAAGCTCCAGCTTCTGCTTTAGTGTTATGATTATATTAGTTTTATTCTGTTTCATTACGGAATTTTATATAGTGCCTCAGGTTCACAGAAAGCGGGGGGTCAATTTATACACCTATCTAATGATGATACTAATTTTAGACTGGCATCCATAACAACCTAGATGTCTTACTAGCACTGGTAAACTGTAGAAATGTTTTCCAGAAAGACAGGTAGCATTGCAGAATAACATTAGCCTACATATGTACAAGATATCATTGTAGTACCATCAGCAAGCAGACATCGCTTTGTACCACAGCAACTGCTACATAGGATCAAGGTGCCAGAGTGCACCTGTGTTCATATAGTAACATTGATTGATTAAACACAAGGACATTTTTTAAAAAGACAAAAGCAAAGTGTAATAGTTCCATCAGACTGATTTCAGACCGTTTTTGATAGCAGATCAGATGTTTTACCATTTTAGACTTGTTGAATGAGCCCATTCAATGTGATTCACAGAGAAGCTGAAAATCAGGTCAGCAAGAGAAAATGTCAAGATGTTTCAAATGCAGGACTCAATAAAAGTGCTTTTCTAAAAGAGGTCACTGACCTGTCTGTGGTATCTGATTCCAAAGCGTTTTAGGTGGCAGCTCTGAAAATATATGATAAACTTGTATATCTCATTGACGTCAGTGGGGGATAAAGACTTGTGAGAATCTGAAGTGTTGTTATGATTGATCTTTATTTCTCTTGCCTGTATGCGTCAAAGAAAATGCAGCTGGTGTTGTTCTTAATTTTACTATTTTGGGGTAAGGCTTAGACTATTGTATCTCTCCTTTTTCATACACGCATGGGAGGGAGAAGGACGTCTCTAACATTCTATCCCATTCTGCCAGTATTGACTGCAAGAATGGCAAACCTATGACACTCCAGATGAGGTTGAACTCCACCACTTATCAGCTTTTTACAGCTGAATGATCAATGGTAAAGGATGGTGGCCATATGACAAGATGCAGAACATAGGGACAGAGTGCTTCTCCATGTGTGCTTCAATCAGAATGAGGAAAGCACATGACTGGGAGAGGGATCACCATGGCAAGTCATGTCTTCATTAGAGGTATATGCAGTTGAGGCTTCCAGTCCATGGATCACCATAATCCACAACCTATTTATTTGCCTATAAACTGCATGTGTGGAGTTATACATGAAGGAAAGGGGAATGGTATGTGCACCTCTAATGATAAGATTGGATCTGTGAATACCTCCAGACTTTGAACCTACTGTTTCAAGGGGAGTGCTGTTCTATCCAAATGAAGTCAAGCTCCAGTTTGGATGTGGGTGGCTCCATATTTTAGCATGTACCCAGGAAATCTCTGTATTCAATGCAAAGCCCACCCTATCCTCTGAAAATGCCTGCTGTCACACTGCTTTCTTCCCCCACTGAAATATCAAAGAAATGGTTACACAGAATGAAGTAGGTAAAATGTAAATTAAGCAGTGACAGTTCATTTACACTGCTTCTATTCATATTCATCATTATGTGTAAAACCCCTGTCACAGCTGCTTTGTGAGTCATGGATTCCATGAATTTACATGGTGCATGACCTCTGACACCCAGGCATTTATCTGGTTATAAGAGCAGGCAGCTTGATAGCTTTAGAGTCAGCATTTAGTTCTCATGTGTGATTTTGGTGATGGATCTAAAATTGCAGGCAACATTAGAGCAGTTGAACTCCCATAAAATGAAAGCTCCCTCAGCTTAACTCAACTTTGCAGTTGGAGAGAAACATTGGCAACTCTTAAGAAGACAGCACCCTTACATCCTTAATACTTGGTTGGCATAGTGGAAAACTCTAGTGCAGCACATGAAGAGATTTAAGAGATCACTGACAGATTTCTAAAACAAATGCAGCACTGGCGTTACTACTAGGAGGGTGTATACTGTATAACCAATGGGTTGCATACAATCCTCCCTGGATGTTTTTTGTGGACTCCAGGTATCCAAACTTCCACATCCTCAAATAATTTGAGGGCATTTTGTTTCTGAAAAAAAAAAAAAAACAACACTCCAAGATAGTGAACTGTTGTTCCTAGAGGCTTTCAGGTGGGGTGGTTTATATTAAAACAGTCTCTGAACTTTCTCCAGCCCCTCCCAAACCTCCAAATAATGCAAAGCAGACACTGTAAGTCACTTCCAGATTTGTTTTCAGTTGCAAATTGGCTGAAAATGGGATGGTGTGCCCTCCATGAGTGTGTGGGGTGAAAACTGGCCAACCTCTGTTTGCTTCTGATATATGCTCCTTGTATATTTGCATTGAAAATAAATATTATAAAGTCACTGGAGAATCTTTATCCAAAGCTGGCAGCACTGCTCCTGCAGTAGATCACCACTGGGAGAATCCTACGTCTACAAGAATCTTCACATTTCAGGACATGTCCTATGCAAAATTCAGATGTAGGTTTGTGTGTGTATGTGTGGGTTTTTTTGCACAGAAAACAGATTTCTGTGCAGGAAGCAGCATTTTCTGCTTTGAAAATAATATTATTTTGCCATCAGTACCCAAGGTGGCTACTTACGCATGGCCCCAACAGAAGAATGTATTACCAAAAGAGGGCATAGATTTGTATACATTATGCAGTAAATACATATTTAAATGGAAATACCATGCATCTCACCATTGCATACAACACTGTGAGCAGGTGACTCATGTGCCTACTCAGTCTGCTGCTCATGTAGTGGGAAACTTCTTGTCTCCATCTTGTGATGTATTGTCGTCAAATTGAACTTTGATTGAAACACACTTAAAACTGTTAGTACCTTAAACAACCCTGAAATTCAAACAGAGGACTCTCTCCTAAGTTGTAAGACATATGGCCATCATATTGGTATAGATTTCAAGGTTTGGGTTTTTTTTCTTTGTTTGTGTATTTGTCCTTCTCTCACTGACATAAAGCTGCAAGTCGATTGTTGAAATACAGCAGAAAGTACAACAGTAAAGTTTCCTCAGAAGGCTTGTATAATGTTCAGTGAACATAATCCTGTTGGTGCTACGCACATGTATAACTGTGGCTTATATATTTGTATCTCTCTTTTTGAATGGAGTGCAAGGTATTAGTTACTAGCCAATTGTGAGGGATTATGGGAGTTGCAGTCCAATCAGACAATACTGAGATAGACCAAACAAGGGCTTCAGTTAGTATAAAACAACTGCTTATATTTCTAAACAGAGCCTTGTGAAACAATGTTCCTTTCCAGACGTGGGGGAGGAGCTGCGCAAAAATGCTACTCACTGGACTTCTTCAGTGTCTGGGCGAGTCCGTGGGGACGAGGAGCAGTGCAAGCTCATCACTCCACACTGCTCCGGCGTCCAAAATGGCAGCTTCCGGTTGGTGGAGGCTCTCCACCAACTGGAGAAGCTCACCAGCCTAAAGCCCACCCCCGGCAGATCTACAGGCATGCAGGCAGCGACAGAGCAACATGGAGTTGCACACTCTGTGCTTTTTAAAAACCTCTAAAAAGAGGTTTTTAAAAAGCACGCTGCGCAACCAGTTCCGATCGCTTCGGAATGGACTGAGGTGCAGAACTACAAAAAGTAGTCTGCCCCAGTCCACTCTACGGTGCAGAAGACCTCCGTCGGAGGTCGCTCTGCACCGTTTCAATTGCCCCACGTGGAAAGGGCCAATGTATCTACCTGTTTTTGCTTCTTTTTTTTAATGTCCTCCATTTTGATCCAGCTTTTTAGATCCAAATTTGATTGCCACATGTACTTTTCTATCTTTGGTTGAACTGTTTTGCATTATCATGCACATGAGCAGAAAAGATGGGCAAATGGAATGTTTGATTAACACTGCAAAGCATACAGGTAACGTTATTGCTCATTTACTTGCAGGTCATTTCTGAAGGATAGAAAGGCACTCTAATGAAAAAGACATGAAATAGGATGATTATCTTATTGAACAGATAACATTTATTACATAGCCGTGTTCATTCTTTATGTAACAGCAAATGTTTCCAACAATATCTAAGGTGAAAGCTAATCACTTCCAGAGGTCCTAGTAGTGAGTGACTATTGGCAAAAAGGGAAACCAATCCCATTTGAAAATAGTAATTGCAGTTTTGACCTGGATGTAGAGGGAAGCTTCTGCTTCCATAATGGACAATTACTGATAAGTTAGATGATATTTAAAAATTCTTTGGAGACAGCTAATGTGAGAAATTTCATATATTTCCTCTAATTCTTTATTGTATGTAAGGAAACCAGTACCCTGGTCCTAAACGTATTCACTTGAAACAACGTTTGAAGTCCAAGGAAGGTGTGGAACGATTACAGCCTAATCCTCTCCTATCTTCCATTGTATATAACCTTTGGACTCCTTTCTGACTTGGTTCAGTTCATACCTATGGCCATTTCCGCACTAGACTATTATAGTGCTATTATTCCACTTTCAACATCTTATGGAATCCTCAAAGGCCACTCCCTTGAAATACAAACCCCAGGATTCCGTTGGATGTTGAAAGTGGAATAATAGCATTATAACAATATAGTGTGGAAATGGCCTATGAAAAAAACACCCAAGAAAGTCTAAGGGAGAGATGTGTGTTTGTTAGAGAAAGTGTAATGTAATTAATTTGGGGTGGGGGAGAAGACAATTTGTCCCCTACCTCTGTTGTTTTTCAGGACACTTTTTCATACAGTTGAGGGAAGAGAACATTTTGAAATAAGCAATATCTATGTGTCTCTGTTTATATATTTTTAATTTATATCTAGCCTTTCTCCCAATATAGTACCCAAGCTGGGTTACAAACATACGTGAAAAACAAAATGCAACTAAAACAATGTATAATGCAAATGTTTAAAAAATGTTAAACTGACAATACCATTAAAAATAATTCAAAAGTTAATTTTAAAGCATTTCTAAAGGTATTTTAAGCATGCTAACCTACCAAACAGGAATCATGAAGAAGGTGTTTACAGCAGATGACAGCCATCTTAGAGAAAGGTTTTGGAATTGACCTTCCGCTTTTATATCCTTTGAACTGTTCACGTTTATTCCTCTGGTGACTTCATGCCTTTTTTGGTAACACTATGCCTTAGTTTTGAAGCATGTATATATTGAAGTGCACATGGTCATGAGAGCCTCTATAGCAGCAACTCCAGGCTAAGTCCAAAACTTTAACCGGTGGTGTTGATTCATAGTAACAAAACTGTTCTGGCCATTTCCATCTCCATCAGGAATAGGTCGTCACCCACTCAAGGCCAAGTCATCCCCAAGTGGGGATAGTGCATCTTAATACATAGTCACTGGGAGAAAGTTGTTTTTGCCAAACTATTGTGAGGATTGCAGTTAAGGTGAGAGGAACCAGGAAAGCCTGAAGGGTATGAGAGATTATGGCTGGCATTCTGTTCAGCAGTTATGATATCATAAACTGAACTTGCAATATCCTAAATGCTGAGAATTCACATTTACAGTCATAAGTGACTGAATATATCCTCCAAAACCTATCAAAATGTTTCCAAAGTACTGAAGATTGGGGAAAATAATGTCTGCAAGTCACAGTCTGCTCAGTGTACTCTAGGAGAAGCAGTACTCTGGAGGACTGCTGTGGATGTCATTTCATCTCCAGTGTCTCAAAAATGCTTAGGTCAGAGCACCGACAGGCTTTGAGCAGGCATCATCAGTTGTAACTACAATGACAGGGCTCTGTCATGGTAGTTAAAATGACGATGCAGGATCTTGGTGTATGTTTACGTTGTCCCTGTAAAATAAAAATTCCCATCACTTTGATCCTGCAAGTCCTAGATCCATTATGATGCTGTTTTGTATATAACATGAGCAGACTGGGTTAGGGTGGGATAACCAGCAAGGCTAAGGAACCACCTCTGAAGCTCAGATTAGATGACACAGTATGTTGGTCCGGATATTTCTAGCTGGTTGGAGCAACAGAGGATCAGACTACTTAAATTTCACTCCTGGCCCTTCTGAATGCTGGAACAACATAGATCCCACTTCTGTGTAGGTCCACTTTCTCTCAGTGCATGTGTATGTATTTGTTTGAGAAAAAGAGAATGAGAATGCCTGATACCTGATGTGTGAGTGTAGGAGAGTGAGGAATGAAAAATGTTGAATTAGCATGTGGAAATGTGGATGGAGTAGAGGGAGAGAAAGTATGAAGATACAAAAAGAGTAGAAGGTACAGTTGATAGGTTTTATTTTAATTCTAGCCATGCTACCTGTACCCATTGACTCTCTTAGCAGAGCTGGATTTCCAGCTTTAATTTTTAATAGCAAAATATGTCTCTAGCCTTTGCAGAAGTTAAGCTATGAGGCAAAATATTCTGTCACTACCCTGCTTAGTTGTTTTGGATGAAATAACATATCTCCTGCATGCATACACTGGCCTGAATTCTATTGGTTACTTTGAACCAGAGTATATCTGTTGAGTAAATTTTTGGCTAATGAATCAACATGTAGCCATTGATTCTATGGACATACTCTAGTTAGGACTAGATTCAGGCTACTGTGTGTGGTCATATTAACTGACATGGCTGTTCAAAGCTTAGAGGGATAGCTCTGCATAGGAGCAGGGAAGCAGAGGTCAAAGTCTGTGAGGGAAGGGAGGAAGAATGGCATGAGAGTAACTAAACTCTGTTAGCGTTATTTTGTGTTTCACATTGGAGTCTGTCCTACACCTATTCATTCAATGGTACTTACTTTGGACTGGATATGTATAGGAATGCACTAATAATTTACTAGTTATAAACTTTACGTCAAAGATCTATGTGTTCATAGTGGGTGCTCAGGTATGTTTTTGAAAAAAGGAGCCAGTTTTCTCAGAAAAAAAAAAATTACTCTGGAGAAGTATTATTTAATTCTGCAATCCTATTATCACATACTACCATTGCTACTAATAGTAATTATCATTATTAAAGTGTTTTTGAGCATAGAAAGCACATAGTTATCTCACTCTGGAAATAAAGAGACCCTCCCGAAAGCTGTGTGATGGTAGTGAGGTATGAGACCAAATCTCCTACATTCAACAATTAGTTCCACAGCAACTGTAGCATCGCATGAGATTGGCATGGTTGTTTGAATTTTGCAAATGAGATGTGTTCATGACAGCAAGTGTAGGTGCAGATGGGTACTATACCCCCAGTATAGTACAGATGGAAAATTGGAGATGGTGTTGCTGGTCATGGAACAGGTAATGAACAACACCTGCTGATGTTCCACTTTTACAGAAACATTAAAAGGACAGGAAACATCTCTAATTTTCATTCTGACAACCCTAAGCAGGATCCCAAATTTTATGGAATCCGCATTTCTGGAAAAGCTATCTTTGTTGAACATCAGCATTTCTTGTAGCTATTAAGGGCAGAAGAACAGGGAGTGAAAAGGTAGCAAAAAAGTGTTCGTGAGGATGTACAAAATACCTTGGAAGGCAGGCATTGCAGGCAAAAGATCTAAGAAAACCTAACTTTTTCTCTTCTACCTATAAAACAGCTTTGAAAAGAATGGTTTGAATCCTAGGGCTATGCACTTATGACTGCTACATATTCTCAATCCCTACATAGCCCCTATTTTAGGGGCTATATAGGGAGTGTGAAAGTCCCCCAATTCCTCACTTCCAGGGCAGCAGGAAACTACCCCCCACCACTCATGTGAGAGAAATCTCTAGTGCAAGGGGGAATTGCAAGAGGGGTCCTGTTTCTGTCTCTCACACTGGAGATTATTCATAGGAGGGGGTGCGAAAAGCAGTCAGCTGCTTTCTGGGTGACAAGGGATGAAACTGAGTTAGAGAGTCAGAAATAAAGCATGAAATCTGGATGGGAGGAGAATGGAGTAGGTCTGAAGAGGGTTTTAGAAGGTGGGAATGTGGAAAAAGTTCAGGGACTTTATGTTTGAACTAATTGAAATATAATAAATCTACTCAGTTTACTTTCTGCAAGTATGTCTCATGGTTTTTGTTTAAAGAAGTCAAAGGAAGAACTAGTCATACTTTACCACACAAAAACCATAGATCAATATAGCCACTAGTCTGGTATAGAGGTCACCTTGAGGGCTGAGTACGAGATCCAAGGAGGGATCTCTAATGCCGGGAAAGTGTGTGCAGGCTGAACAAGATTGTGTGCAAGGAAGATTGTGGGAGAAAGAAGAGTAGTGGGCAGAGAAGAGATATAGCACTGGGGTGGGGATAAAAAAATGGGTTTTGCACCCAAGCAAAATTATGAGATTCATCTTGGTGTCATGGTTTAAACATTGGACTACAACCCAGGAGACCAGCCCTTGATTTGTTGCTCGGCCATGGAAACTTACTGGGTGACCTTGGGTACAACACACACTCTCAGCCCAGAAAACTCTTTGATGGTGACCTTAGGGTCACTATAACTCAGAAATGACTTGAAAGTATACAATAACAACAACAACAAAAGTTGTGTATATTATCTATAGTAAAGTACATCAGGAGAAAATAGTACTTTCTTCTTCTTTTTTCTTTTTTTAGGTCTATCTGGGAAAATAATACTGTTTTTCTCTTATGCCTGCTCTGGTGATGAACTCTGATGAGGTCAAAAAGCAAGTGGAAAAAAAAAATCAGAAACCATTTTAGGGATTAGGCCAACCAAAATATCATAAAATAATGTGCATGCTTTTGAGTTCTATAGCATGTCTTATCAAGTTTGATGGTAAATCACCCTGGAAAAGGATGAGAAAGGAAACTGACTGACAGTTCAGCCACCGAATCTGACTTTGGAAAGAAATATCAGAAATGATGGCTTTGCATAGGTTTGATTTCTTTTTGTTATCCTACCATCTGTTTTTAGAGTGATTAGTTTGCTTTCAACCTATCAATAATGATCCAGCACTTAATGGACTAGAATCCTCTACACTGACGTTATACAATGGAGTTTGACCTCTCTGATATTCTGTGTATTTTGACTGGAATGCCAGTTTCCCCCCTTTGCTTAAAAGGTTACAGAGGCTGTCAACCAAGAGCAGGACTGGGATTGCCAGCCAATCAAATTATGGAATACTTAAAAGGTCAGAGTAGTACAGCACACTAACATAATTCACAGACTATATGAGGCATTAAAATCCTAATACCTCATTCTCGTAACAAAGGTTGTAATGAGAATGAGAAATGGCAAAACACGAATTCATTCCCATGATGATTCAAGCAAGAATGTTTCTTTTAAAAAGCTATAAACTTAACCCATTCTTGCATGTAAGGCTGTATCTTTATATATGCATATGCCCTGATCAGCACAAAATTAACAATAATACTGGATAGAATTTGTCTTTGTGCCAAGTTTTTGAATGATCATACTGCAATACTTATTCATATTATTTGGATATATCATGCAACAGCCATTACAGTGTTATTTACTGGATAGTGGCATTCACTGCATACTTGTGTGCAAGAATTTTGTTTATTGTACTGTGGTGAAATATTACATCTGCTTCCATTTTTCCACAGGAATTTTAACTTAAGTATTGTCTAGCCATTAACATATCTCAAAGTCTTAGTGCCAAAATTCTTAAAGTAAAGATATAATACTATTTCGCTGATTGTAGTTTGTTCCTCAGAAATCAGGTTTCCTTTATATAGGAGTTCAGTCCCCCATCATTCCAGGTGTTAGAGCATTAAGAAAGAAAAAGAAAGTTACTAGCTTTTCCTGGTGGAAAATTCTTCTTGAGCTTCTAAGTCTTGTCAACATAAATAGGAATAACGTTGACAAATAGCTAGCTTGCTAGCTAGATAACTAGGCAGACAGACAACTATCTAAAAACTGCAGCATTTTTGAGGAGACAAACATTAGTATTTAATCACTTTCCATTCGTTTTTAATCATTACTTCATTTTTAGCAAAGTGCTGATAAAATAAAAAGAAAGAGACAAAATAAGGACTGAGATAACCTGGAGACATTTGCTTAACTTCTTCCGGAATGAAATATAAAATGGTAACTCGTTTCACTGAAATTAGACAGGGGCAAAACATTCTCTGCATATTCCCTCATTGAGAATCTCTCATATCTAAAAAGCAGAGCCTGCATATAAAAGACAATCCAGAGACATCTTTGAAGGTTCTCTTTCAAAGCATCTCTACTTCCCTGAGCGTCTGGGGACTTCTGTTATTAATTGAAGTTAATTTTCTAGGATATCAGTTTGCCATGCACGTGGGAAAGATTGATAGCCTCTTCAATTCTCAAGAGTGTTGAAAATGACACTGTTCCATCACCGGGTGCCTTCACTTTTATCATCACAAATCAAATTATAAACATCGGGGCAACCTTGCTGAAATCTGGCTTCGGGAGATTTCCATAAGATTAATTAGGCGGCCAAAGCAAAGATGGTAAAATATAAGGGGGTGAAGGGAGGGTGGGTGGGTGGAGGAGCAGAATATCAGGAGAGGGGGGAAAGGGAGGGAGGCCATGAAGAACCATTCATTTCTCACAGAATGGGGAAGTCGATTCAACAATGGGTAATTAGCGTGGGCCATGGATTCTCAAAGGCACCGAGGACACTGGACTCTTTCTCTCACTCTGATGTTTAGTGCTGTATTGTGGACCCCTCATTTAATTAGGGCACTTTGATACCCAGAGGAGCTCCCAGCTCCAGGGCATGCTAAACACAGACTGACACCAGCAAGATTCTGCCTCCTTCCACTCTAATTAGAGACACAATGAGCTGCAAAGACAATGTTTTACTCCAAGATTTCTTCGGCTGATACCTCTGGCAGGAAACAATCGTTTATTTTGTGTCTATATTGGTATTCAGATTAAATTGTTAGCATGCAAAAGATGAGCTGAGGGCACATATCTATTAAAAATGCTTAGCAGGGTTCACAAATGGTGGAAACAACTCTTTCTTTCTTTCTTTCTTTCTTTCTTTCTTTCTTTCTTTCTTTCTTTCTTTTAAATTGTATACTCCCTTTCAGACTATTTATTCTATTGTTTGGTTATCTATGTGGTAAATGACTGGACTAAGAACAAAGGACTAAAAGAAAAAAATTGAAGTGATAGTATCTCCCCCCCCCCCATTTTAACAATTTCTATTTCTTACGGTACTGACTTTTTTAATTTAATTTTTACTATTTATAGAAAGAGAAGGAGAAAAAAATCTTAAACCAAGAGGATGATCAAAAAAGCGGTCTCCATAATTCCATTGTTTCTTAAATATCCTTTTTCTTAAGGCTATATCTTCATGAAGATTCACACCTACAAGAAGACTGGCAGATGTATAATTTTCCAATGAAATATAAAGGTTGTACAGACATTCCTAGGCTTTACCAGATCCCAATTTTCCTGCTCTTCAACCAGTCTATTACCATCCCTGAGATAACAGAGGGGAAAAGAGCCCCTATAAGTAGGTGACATGCTATCACATCTACTCAAGAGAGAGCCTGCTTATGAGTCAGGTCTGGATGAAGGAGATGTATACTGATCATTTCCAGATTGTTCCAGATGGTTGCATTCTACTTAAGGACCACTGAGCCACTCTCATGTTTCTAAGTATTTGACCAGCATTGGGATTCTTTGCTTCCATGCTCTTAGTGAACACTACGTATCTCCATTTTGTGCCCACATCAGATGCAGGAGAGCAATGTTTCATCTAGACATGGGGAAATCTTTCAGCATCATTTTTCCCCTATAATTTTTGCTGAAAAAAAGAAGAAAGAAATTCTACATTTTAAAGCCCCAATTTATAAGTTCTTCAAAACCAAACTCATGGGCTAAAATCGATAGATAACGCTATCCCTAGCCTGATGAGGAACATATAGTACTTACTTGTCATATATTCTAATTCAGCCCTAAAATGGTTGAATACCTAGGGATACAGCCCAGAATTTTAAGAGTTAAGAATCTGGATGGGTAAATTGGTCAATTTCAATTTTTCCCTTATGCATTTTTTTTAAAGAAACATAACAAAACCTAAAGTTCTATCTGTTGTATGAAGAAATTTGTGATTTTCAGCAAAATCTTATCAAAACCAACCTGAAATAAAATTCTTTTCCCTTCCTAGTTTCAGATGGAACTATGAATGTATACACCAGCACTATTCCTGTTGCTTAGCCACTGGGACCAACAAAGCCTTTTCTTTAAATTGTAATAAACTGCCAATCCGGCAGTACAGGTCCTTTGTGCAGAAAGATATGATTCATCTTACTACATTTCTTACATTTTTTTAAAAAAAATCCTGCTCCACATCCCAAAGTTTTCAGTAGCAAGTTAAAATGTACATATTTACGCTGTTACTTTTGATGGACAGTTCTGTGCTGATTGGAAGAATATAAATATCCCAAGGGAAATGGCATATTGGAAATTAATCTCTGCATACACAAAATACTTGTATATTCAGCTTCAGCATTATTTTGAAGAACAATTGGCTCTAATAAAAAATCAGCATTGATTTTATTTTATTTTACTGTGCTGTGGCTGTATCTTCAGGCTTAAGTGTGTGTGTGTGTTAATAATTAGAGGGAAGCGTGCAATATTAGAAAGTCAGTGATAATTTCACCAGTGACTGCAAAAAACAGACTATTACAAATAGCTTGCATGATGCATTAAATAAGAAAAGTAAAGCCAAGAAATGTTAAGAATCATTTATGTATTTAATCACACATAGTCACGGAGCATCTTGGACTAGACAGATTCATTTTTTTTCTTTTTCTTTTCTTCACTACTCAAATGTCTCTACATTTGGCTAAGCTCTCGTTACTTGATTGCTGATGCTAAAGATGAATGTGCATGTGGATTCCATGGTTAAAACACTTTCCCCCTACTAAGGCTGTTGCATTCACTATGAACCCTTCAGCACGAAAGGAGAAAGCCTAATTACTGTTATCCACATGCTGATGATGACCCTGTGGCCCACAGGCTACATATACCCTGCTTTTATGTTCCAGACCCCCCAAATTACATGCTTTTATGTTCCAGACCCCCCAAAATCCTCCAATGGCATTTTTTAAAAAAAGTTTTAAAAAAAGTAAAAAATATGAGATCATAGACCTTCTTACTCCATCCACTCTACCCACTGATAACACTATTTTCTGTTGTGGACCCTTTCATGCTTTCCAGTTATGACACTATAGTCTACTGTAACTGTCATGACAGCATGCAATGGAATCCTGGGGTTTGTAGTTTGGTGAGGCACTGCAGCTCTCTGGCTGATAATTCTAAATACCCCTCGCTAAACTACAAACCCCTAGATGTTGCCAAACAAGGTCTTCCTCCTTATGACACCTTTTTGTACATTCTTCTTTGCTGTTTAGCTTTATCTTGGCTTCTCTTTCCAGTCATGTCTTTTAGATCCACCCCACAGCCCTGGCCTCAGGCTTTGATGTTGGCTCTGACTTCTAGACTGCTCTTAGCTCTAGTTTCTGGTTATGCCTTTTGCTCTGATACCTAATTGTTTCCTTTGCCATCTCAGCTCAAATTTGTTCCTCAGTTTTGACTTGCTAGGCTCTTGATTCCTGGTTCCTGAATCATCCTGAACGTACTGTGCTTGTGACATTGTCCTCCAGAGTATGAGATTTACTTTTGTTAAGAACCAATTCGTCTGAGAAGTGTTTGCAAAATTTCAGTAAGAAATGGGGCATCATAATGCAGCAGGAGAATGGATTTTTAAAAAAGAGTTAATTGTCTTATATAACACTTGATAATTAATTAGCCCTGAACTCACAGTAAGAAATAACAACTGCTCAGAATCTAGAAGGTATTAATGCTGGCAAATTGGGGGATCCAGTTACTTTTTGGACCAGATCGTAGAACAGCATTCATCAACTCACTTGAAGTAAATGAAGTAAAGCCATTAAAGAAATATGATTTATTGACAGAGGCAATTCTTATCCTTGATACAGATCATTAGTAACTTAGTTTATAGCTCAGCCATGTTGCTGTTAACCTTCAAGTACCCTAAGTTGAATCTATTATGGGGGTTTCTTGGCACGATTTCTTCAGAGGGCGGTTGCCTTTGCTGTCCTCTGAGGTTGAAAGAGTGTGATTTAGCCAAGATCACCCAATGGGTTTCCATAGCTAAGAGGGGATTTGAACCTTGGTCTCCAGGGCCTACTAACTGACTAACTCCTTTTATTTTAATAGCTCTGGCCCACACTGGCATTGAAGCAGCTAAATCAGTTAGCAAAATGGAAGAAAACTGTGGTGGATGTTGGCTTCCATGTCAGGGCAGGTAGGGCTGAACCCACTCCAGGTTTTATTCTGAGCTTAGAAAGAACTGTTCAGGATGCTGAACCTCTTTTGGAGTTAGTGCTCAGCACCTTTGATAACTCCTTGAATGTTCAGACTAAAAGTCAAAGTGGCTTCACTTCTCACTGAAGTGGAAACGATCAGCTTGCAGTGGTAGAGAAAGAAGTCACAGTTCTCCCTGCTCCCCAATCCTGCTTTCCACTGATCCTTCCTCACCTACTGTGCAACTCATCTGAAGCCCTGCTCATACTGCAAGTATGTAAATAGGGCAGATGGCAAACTTGGGAGGAGGGAATGGATGTGAGGAGCTGTAGCCATCTTGTCTGCTCCTGTTACTACACTGCCCATCTGGGTTATGAGGTGCAACTCTAACCTTCATAGCAGGTCAAGCTGCTGGATAAGAAAAGCGGAGACAAGCCAGGATGCGCAATATTGAGGCTTGGTCTTAAAATGCAGAGCATCATCTAGGTAGCGGCACCAGAAAACAGAGTATAGAAAAGGCTTCACGTACTACTTCTTACCTGTCCCCGATTGTTTCCTTTATTTCCATTTGCCTGCCTCCCACCATCTCTGTCCTTTTCTGTACTCCCTTTGTTTAGTAATTCACTTGATTCCCTCTTGTATTCAGTGATACTCCTTGCTTCAGGGCCCCTTTATAGTAATTTATTCCATATGCTCCTAACCCTTTTTTTGTGTAAAACAGTTTTGCCTTCCCTCTCCCACCCCCCCCCACCCTTGTTTCCACCTTTCCATTTTTATTTTTTTTTTTAGATCATATCTTTTCAGTTCTCTGGTCTTGCAAGTGTAAGGAGCTTGCTTGGATCAATTTTATCAATCCTCTTCATAATTTTTAAAAACTTCAATTGGGTTACATGAAGTCTCTTCTTTTCCACTGAGAATACAATCAACTTTCCTAGTCTTTCCTCATAACTTAAATCGTTGAGCTATGCTATCATTTGTATAATTGCTCAACACTGCTCCCCTGAAGAGCAATTAAACCTTTTCAAGGAGATGGTGTCCAGTACTCTATAAAATTATTCAAGGTAAGGGTCTCTAAAAAAAAAGTACCTCAAATAGAAATAAATCCATTTGCTTTGATTTGGTACAGGAATTTCCCTAGCACTAATTTTTACCTCCAGTTGCAAATGGAACTGAGATATCCAATAAAATATAAAACATTTCATGTGTATAAATAGATCAAATTAACAACAGATAAATTTGGGTCACATGATGTGACAACCTGGAGAAAAGGCCAAATTGTGGCCAGAAGGAGAAGGGTTGGCTCTTTAAATGGCATGTTAAATGTGACATATTAAGACCTAACTAAGAGATCTCCTTTTGCCCTTCTGAAGGTCCATGGCAGTTCTAAAATGAAGGCTTGAGATCAATTGAACTTTAATTTCAAAAATGTAAAGGAAATATAGCTAGAATGCTGGGTTATTTTCAGAGCCCCATCTCATAATTATCCATTATATTCAGTTCAGTAGTGTTCAGGGATACCATGCCATCTGCCAGCTTCTAATTTCTCTGTTTTGTGGCACATACCTTCTGATACGATCAGATAGGGATGTGGAACAATTAATTTGTTTTGTTTGGTATGTCTTTGCTGCAGATACAAATTGATTTATGTCACACTTCCTGAATTAAAATGCATATTAAGATATGATTATTCTTTGGTTCCTATACTTTACCTGTAATTTTTGTGAGGCGGTATTAGAACTTTTTTTCTAAAAAAAAGGAGGGTATAAAAAGTGTGCATTAAGGAAAATTGCATGTTGAAGGTGTACAAAAACAAAAAACAGCAGACAAAAGATATATGAGATTAAAAAGCAAACCAACAACACTTCTCTCCAATTTGTCCTGGATACCAGAAGGTCGCAGTTAATCACCCCCCCCCCCCAATATGATATATGATTATAGATATAGTTGGTATTGAGGTGCCATCTCCTCATTTTGAATAAAAGGGAGAATTTCTGGATTTATAAACTTTAGACTGTAACACTACACATCAGTCTAGATACCATCTAGACTGAAGAATGCTTGAAACTGCCACTTTACCGCCATGGCAACATTCTATGGAATCCTGGGATTTTCAGATGTATTGCTTCTCCAAACTACACATTCAGGAATCCATAGGATGTTGCCAGGCAAGTCAAAGTGGGAAGATACAGCTATAATTGGCTAGAGCAGACATTCTCAACCTTTGATCCTCCAGCTGTTCTGGACTTCAGCTCCTGGAAGCCTCCACTGGTCTGGCCAATGATTCTAGGAGCTGAAGTCCCAAACAGCTAGAAGACTAAAGGCTGAGAATGGCTGGTCTAGTGTACAGGGCCCTTGCCTCAGTGCAAGCACATTTCTCCAGAGCCTTGCTCAAATCCAGTACTACAGGTGGGTTGAAAGAAATTTTTTTTAATCAACAGCACACAGCAAGTTAAGAAAGGGACAGTGGGAGAGGTTTTCAACTTCACCTGTAACTCACTGTGTTATGTCCTCAGGTTACATTTTCTTATAGCAACCCCAGAATTTCATAGAGTTTTCTTAGGCAAGCAACACTCAGAGATTGTTTGCCATTGTCTTCTTCTGAAATATCACCTACAGCATCTGGTATTCCTTGCTATCTCCCCATCAAAGTACTAACCAGGCTAGAACCTGCTTAGCTTCCAAGTAGGATCTGATGCCTTTAGGTCTTTAGGCACCATAGCCCCGTACTTCCCTTTTTTAAAAAAGTCTTCTTCTACATATGAAGGGGTTGGATACATGAATCAGTATATTTAGTTGTGAATAGTGCTTGGACTTACGGGAAAGTATCCAAAATAGAGACTTCTATTACATAAAAATAAATCCTACCTCCTTTTAAAACCATGTTACCACTGTCCAAACTATGCTTTCCCAGTCTTAATGGATATTTACTTTTGCAACTCAATCTGAAATCAAATTTCAGTTTGTTATGGTCAGCATTCCCAACTTTCAGGGACTGCGTGCATGGTTTCAAAGCTGTTCTTCCTATTTTTTTTCCAAAAAGTAGAGCTGAATCAAATACTGAATTCTATGAGACAAAACTCCAAAGTTTAGAGTGTTGCCTCATATGTAGAACAACATATGTAAGACACAGTTAACTAAAGATATGCCAGTTTCTGTAGCCTGCATAGCATATAAATGAACAGCATGGCTGCAGTCACACAATATGAGGTATGGTTCAAAATATCTGTTTTCCAAAAGAATGTGCTCTGCAGTGCCTACTGAGAACTGTACCTTTTTTTGCAAAGCACATAGCTGGATCCTTCATCCACTAGGCAACATCATGACTCAAAACTGTTTCAAGCAAACTGTGAGATCACTGGTGGGTGTGTTCAGTTAATGCTGCTTTGATATCCAGGAAACACTTAAATAATTACCACCTTCATCTTCCCATTCAGCAACTGTCTGCTCTGTGGTATTCTTTCAAGAGACAACTTGTCTCCTCCCCCAGTTTCAAATCAGTCTTGCTTATCCATAGGTTGCACATATCCATCGTACCTACATTTAGAAAACCATTAATTTACTCTCTAACCATCATCAGAAAGTCATCTCTTAAATAGTAGTACAAACATGAAAGCACCCTTTCACATGTGATTTCTTCCACCTCCGTCAAGAAAGATAGCTTTGTTTTATCTCGCAAATGTGCCTTTTGTTTCTTTTATGTCACTTATACCCACCACTCCAAATGAAGCTCTCTTATGGCATGTATGCGTGTGTGTGTGTATGCGTGTGTGTGTGTGTGTGTGTGTGTGTGTGTATATTTAAAAGTGTCACTGTTCCCTCACTGTTGTCTTTAGCTTGACTTAGCAGACAAATCACTGTCTTTGGTGAGACAAATTATTCCTGCAGCATATTCAATTGAATCTCCAAGTGCCAGCATGTTCTTCCTCATTGTGAATACTGTTGTCTTTTCATGATGGTTGTCTTTTGATGTGTTTCGTCATCACTGTATATTCTACATCTTGGTTCCTGCTGTGTGTTTTTCTGTCATCATGATACCCTTTTAATTCATCCCCCTTATATCTTGCTTGTTCCCATCTTTCTCTTCCAAGGATTGTTCTTGGCCTGTTCCTACTGGTATCTGGATAACTTATCATCAAGGGCTGGCATTCAGTATTGCAGTAATGGATTCATACCCTGGAGTTACAGATCTGTAACTGCTTTGCATTCAGTCAGATTGTGAAGTCTTCCTGTAACACTATGTAAATACCTCCCCAGCCCACCTTAGTAGCTGGCAGCCAGATCAGTTGAAGTTCCATTCAAGTGGTGAACAGTGTGCAAGGAGGATGCCATTTCCACCCCGTACCACCAGAGAGTGAGGCTGCAACAATCAGAAGCAGCATCCCTGTCACAAGTCCTTGCCACACTCTCACTTGCTCATGATGTGTGTGCATGTGGAAACATCCTCCTCCTTGTGCTCCAACTGAACACTGAACAGACCTCCTTAATCTGATCTGGCTGCTGGCTCTTAAGTTGGTTCGGGCCAGGAGACATTACATAGTTACTCATTTGTAATTAAGTAACCTATGGAGAATATTGGCATATAGTTATATCTATAATTATATGTCTACTTGGACCAAGCTATAAATGTTTATGAGACAGAGATATAGTAAAGCTGAGAAAGATGGATGTTTTTGAACTACCAGATTCTACTGTTTGGGGAATTCTGGGAAATAGATAAATAAGGTGTGTGTGGGTGTAGGTATGTGTCCAAGTGTGTGCATTTTGCTGAGTTGTTTTTTCCCCTCAGAATTGTCTTACATGTTTGTCCTCTTTAAAACTTTTTCTTCCTTATCCATTCTTTCCATATGCCATTTAAAATTCTCATCTATTTTTTCCAGGCTATTTTTCTTTCTTGAAATGTCAGTGAAAATGATGTAGCTTTACCAAAGAAAGCGCATGCTCTCTTGCATGTAAACCAGTTCCCCTTTTGACATAATGGAAGAAATGATATATATGCCCAAAATAAGGCAAAAATTATATTTGCATCCTCCGTCAACATACAGGGGAAAAGGAGAGGTTCATTAGAAATCATTAGATCTCATAGAATTATGGAATTATGGACCTGGAAAGGGCCTCACAAGTAATCAAGTCCAAGTTCCTGTTCAGTGCAGGAACTCCAACTAGGATACCCACAATCCTACTTCTAACAACAACAACAACAACAACAACAATCCTCTTCATCTATCACAAACCGCTATTTCTAGAAAAATATACAAAGATAAATGTTGTCTAGTTTTTAAATGTAGCTCCCACGTTGTAAATCATTCTGCTCTGTTGGCAAGTGTATGTATCCTGGCTCCATCTACTTTTGTAATCACTTTAAAAATATGATTTTTTAAAGTGACTGACTATATCCTCTGTTTGTTCTTAAATCATTCAGATAGATAGATAGATAGATAGATAGATAGATAGATAGATAGATACTGATATTGATATACTGATTGTCGCTGATAACGTTAAACTTAATTAAACTTAATTTTTAGGCTGGTGTGAAAAGCAAGATGTGCAATTATATCAAGCAGTTCCCACATTATCTATAGCTGTAAATGCATATAATGTGAGAAACAGCTTAAGGAATCTTTCTTCAACACTGGGTAGCATCCTTCAATACATCTAAAAGCATCAGTCTAGCTGAGGTTGGGGGGGAGAAGACAGATTTCATGACAAAAAACACTTTTTTGCCACTTCTCAGTGTTTGTCACCTGGGGCAACCACTTTATTCTAACTGATGTAAGGCTTGTCCTGAAGAAGTCCACTGTGTTTTTTGAGAAAAAAAAAGTAGATGTCAAAGGAAAGCATCTTATCTACTTCATCCTTTCAACCACAAGTGGAAACCATTGAAATTCCACTGTACATTGCCCTCAGTCCAATTCAAGTTAGTCACAACTAATTTCCACTGAAACCTAGGGCTTAAATTAGACATCAATAATTTGTTCCATTATATTTCTTGAAACTTTGGTTATAACTAACTTTAGCTGGATTGGAGTCTTAGTTTTACAAGAAAAGACTGCTTGTTACATAGATTGTCATCTCTATTCTTTATTGTTACCTTTTTCTGTTTCCACTCAAGAACCATACTTTTCTTGGAAATGTACTACTTCAGAGCTTCTTATTAGTAGGGATGGCTGAATTTGCCGATTTTAGTGTCTCTCAATTTCTCAGTTCTTCTGGCCTTCACTTAGGTTTATCCTGAAATCTGAGTTTAAAAAAAGAAATCACAAAAAATGTGCACATTATGTGCATTTTTCCTACTACTTTGTATACAGTTTTGTGTATGTTTTTGCAAGCAATTTTCCTGATCGAGTGTCTTTCTAACTGTTACTTCTGTCACACACACATTGTAATATATGCATTCTGTGTACATGTTTTAGCAAAATTATAAAATTCAGAGGAATATAAATTTCACAGGATATCAGAGTCTGGGACAATCTACTAATCTAAAAATACAAAATTATGGTAGGCAAGCTTAGTGAAGTATGAGTGAAAGAAATTTGTCCCATCCCTAGCATACTACATGGACTTCAAACATCATTTAGCTCACAATCCACTGTGAAGTTCTCTAACGCACACCTGACTAAAATGCTCTATGAAGTTCTCATTCATTTCAAGTGAGAACTTTGTGGTGGAGCACGTCCTTAGCTTTTATTACAACTTTTCATTCCTAGTTCTCCTATTTGTAATTTGTGCATAAAAGATCCCCCTTCACCCTATTGTTTTTGCTCTAAAAGCCACTTTATTCTTAATAAAAGGAATAATAAGTGCCAGTTGTAAAATAATTTGTCAATCACTTCCAGCACTTACAATTGTAAAACACCTTTCTTTGGACCTCTTGGAGTGCTTTAGAAAAGATAAAAACAAATAAAATAAAATTACAATTACACTTAAATGGCAGAATTAAAATGATCAGTTTTAGATCACCGGAATTTTGTTGCTACCATTTGACAAGGAGAAATTGTTCGAATGAACACCCTGGAAAGAGCTGAAATGCATGACAGTCTGGCCTATTCTGATCTTTGAATGAGCTTTTCCACAGGACTCTCATTAGGGACAAAGTTGAAGCTGAGCTGAAAAGCTCCTTATGGCCTCTACAATTGAGGGCATTCAACTGATTTCAAATTTAACTTCCCTGCTATTCTGTGGAGGTTCTTTTTGTTTTCTGGATTTTTATTTTATTTTTAAGGATTTTTTTGTTATTTAAAAGGAGGGTAGGATTAATCATTTCTAGATTTAGAAGCTATAGGTGAATCCAGAGGGGAAATGGGTGCTATGATGTGATGAAACTGTATCACTCCATCATCTTATATTTCTCTGGAAGGTCCTGGCTGAGTTAGCTTTTGCTCTGTCTAAATTCCCATTCAAGGATTGGCCAAAGATACTCTCTTCCTCTACGTCCTCTGACTATTAGCCATTCTGGCTGTGTGGCTGTTGGGGGTGTAGTCCATAATGTCTGAAGGATACCAGTGAGCCAACTCCAGTTCATCCCATCCTGAAATTAACTCTGAATGTGGGTCTTTATACCTGGATTTGGGATGACAGATTGTATAGTGCATATGTTCATTTTTGATGATAAAAAGATGGAACAAAACAGTGTCCAGCTGGATGACAAGCTTCTCTTGCAACTGAAGTGCTGAAACTAAGTTTGCAATACAACTGGTAAATACTTGCTGATTCTTTGCTTTCTAGGATATCTATCTTTTCCTCTGTTTAAACTTTTGACCCCACGACCCCCTTTACATCTACATGAGAATGTTGTGCTCCCTCTGCTCCATGTTGTATCTCCCATATACTATTCTACACTTCTCTCTCCCTCTCAAGCCCCTGGTGCCACATGTGGTCTCCATCTTATTGCTGAGTTCTCATGGTCACCAAGGGGCATGCGCCTCTTGCACCAGAAATGGAATGTTTAGAGAA
Organism: Cyclura pinguis; assembly: GCA_030412105.1. NCBI lineage: Eukaryota > Metazoa > Chordata > Lepidosauria > Squamata > Iguanidae > Cyclura > Cyclura pinguis. The sequence continues at coordinate 74,104,528 of CM059603.1, read as the reverse complement.
GCTGGGTAGGAAAAGCATAAAAAAGAGAAGCCAATTTTTGCCATGCTTGAGGTTGGAGGAAGGTACAACAGGGGAAGATGCTTTGTGTCGTTCTTTTACAAGGACCACTCAATCCTCAAAAGTGCAAACACACACACACACACACACACCAACACACAGCGGGGTGCTCTTGTTTTTCTTATTTGCTGCATATTTTCTGTACTTACAGGCTGACTTTTCTTGTGCCCCTCTTGAACAATTATCCCAACCCCCTCGGGGTCTTGCCTGACAGTTTGAGAGCCACTGGTTTCTAGGCCCTTCCTAAACTGCAAACCCCAGGATTCCACAGGATGTTGAAAGTGGAAAAATAGCAACTAAGCGTGTAGTGCAGAACTGGCCTCAATGTCCTAGTTCCCCGGGTGATTTTAATAATTTCCCGTTAGATATAAATACACCTGAGTCTCCTCAAACTAGCTTTCTGGTAGTTTCCGATAGAAACTGATATCTTAAGCATTGTTGACAGAAAGGATTCTTAGTCCTTCACCCTCTAAGTTAGCTTTATTTCAGTGGTTTAGTCCTGTTCACTGTCCCTCTCAGTCTCAGCAACTGTTTTCAAAAAGAAATTTCTGCTTGTTCCTTGGATCAGTGTTTGAGTCAATCAGTGATGACATAGCCAGCATGTTGCTAACATGCCAACATGCAGCCAATCAGATATGGTTTGGTGGTGGTGTTACAAAGCCTAATCAGAATGAGGGCAATGAATCCTGCCCTCATTCTAAACAGATTCAAAAATAAGGCTGCCCAGAGTGTGCCTGGTTCCTGTTACTCTAGAAGGTAGGATCCAAACCAATGGGTTCCTAATTAGAAGAAAGGACATTCCAATTAAATATAAGTGTTTGTGATATAAGAACTATTTGAGAGTGGGATACACTCCCTTGGAAGAAGGTGAACTCTCCTTCGATAGAGTTTTTAAAAGAAATATTAGGTTCTAACCTCTAGCAGTTCTTTAGCAGTGAATTCTTGAGTAGCAAGGAATTGGTTCTGCTGGCACTTGATCCCTTTTTGTTCTACAAGTCTATCTAATTTGATGATGATTTTCATTGGTGAAATCCATGGATGCGGTTAGAAAAATGTAGACTACTGGCTTTTTTATTCAATCTTTGTCCTTCCTGGTTCTTCCTGGCTCAGAATTTTGAGAAAGAGATAAAGAGAAAGAGAGAGGTTGATTGGCTAGGTCCAGGGGACAAAACAGCTTGGTTTTGGGGACAATCCCAGCTTCGGATATTTACTATTTAAGAAAGCTTGCTTGTATCATTAAACCCCAACAGTTAGTCCAACTACTGGATATAATACACATATTCTTTCTAGGCAAGGTGCTCAAGACAACATTTGGCATATCTCTCTTGTATAAAACTGATTAACTAGATACATTGGGTAGGGCAGCCATACGAGTTATGTTGCAATGCCCTGAAATGCTCTGATAATTAAATTCCTGCTAGACTCAAGCCAGCAAGTTACAAAAACAGGAAACTTTTTTTTTAATTATTTCTGTTTCTATATTGTTTTTAATATCACTTCCAAGCAATGTGGGGAAACTATTTTGTGCCAGCTTCAGGACTGGCATAATATTCACCCTTTAGCTGAAGTTATAATTGAGAATAGTGAGGATCCAAAGCATGCTTCTTCCCACCTAGAGACTAACTGATCTTACTCCCTCCCTGAAACCAGAACCCTGATGACGGGAAGGTAAAGAGTGCAGGAAATTTGTTGAGGAAAAGGATGTTGTGGGGATCCAAAGTGTGTTCTCCTCCTCCAAGATTGGAGCTTATCTCCAACTCTGGCAGGGAAGATCAAGTCTTTCTTATGTGCCATGAGTTACCTAAGCCAAGCTCTGAGAAAGAAAAAAAATCATTTATGAGAAACTTTAGGACAATTTCCCCCAGTTACTTGTGGGGTGAAGTACAATTTATTACTACTACACCAATAAAGTATTACTTCTTCTAATTATAATGATAGAAAGAAGCTAGAAATCCCTGTGACTTTGATGCTACCAACTGAGGCAGTGGGAATTTGACAATTAACTTTTAAAGAGACTGCTCCACCTTTACTTTAGAGGAGTGTCTAAATGATTCTGACTGAAAAAATGTAAAGGTTTTTAACTCACAGTACTGAGAACAATTTTAAAACGTTCAAATATGTTAGCTTTATAAATAACCCACTTTATTTTTTTTTAAAAAACCTGTATGTCAACTACTAAAACACACTGAAAAAGAAGTAGTGTTTAAAAACAGTAGTCTGTCTCATATATTCATCTGCAAAGTGTTATGGCTTGTGTTGACTTAGAATATGTATGAGTTGCCATAAAGCTTTCCATATGTGCAAAATGTTATTTGTATACTGAATTGTGTGGTATGGAAAACAAGACAGCTAAGGCTCATCAAAAGAATTCTTCCCTCTAGTAAACAAACATCTCCAAAGTGCAGGGCAGCAGCAGAACAAAGCAGAGTTCCTGCTAATCAGAAATATGATGTAAGAGTTTTGCAACGGAGCCTCTAGAACTGCGGTTTCCTTCTATTTTGTGTGAAAATGGAAAACTGGGATGCATTTTGCTCTGTAACATGCATTGTCACACTTTCACTTGGTTAGCTCACACACAGTGATTGCTTAACATTCACTGTGTGAGCCTACACATATCTATTCAAAAGTACACCCCACTGAAAACAATGGGACTTATTCCACAAAAGTGGGTGTAGAGCTACAAATTTCCTGTATCACAGCTGAATGTGTGAACTGACTCCTTTGAAAAGCATTTAGCCTGATATAATGCCAGATGAAAATTCCCTTTGTGGCTAGAGTTTTCCCAAATCAGTCATCAGGGATGCTGCAGTGGTCACATGTGCAAAAACCTCAGACTTTTCACATGCCAAGCTCGTAGTAGAGCACAAGACTGGATAAATCAGGTTTACTTTTTTCTTGCCCAGCAAATGATAAGTGATAAGTATACCTAATTTTTCTCCCTACAGCAAAGCAGTGGGGGGGCTTAAGTCCAAGGATGGGAGACATTTTGCCCTCCAGATGTGGTTGAATTTCAGTTCCCAGCTCCAGCTAGCCTGGCCAATGGCAAGTGATGATTCTTCTCAACATCTGGGGGTTCACATTCCCCAGTGCTGCCTTCTGCTGAGACACAGCACTTTTGTAGTTGAACAGACTTTGTGGCCTGGTTCCACTATTGTACCATTGTTTTTTTCTTGGTTAGAATCATAGAATTATAGAACTGGAAGAAACCTGAAAGGCCATCTAATCCAATCTCCTGCCGTGCAAGAACCCACAGTTAAAGAAGTGCTGAGATAATGCCATCCAACCTCTGTTTAGAAATTGCCAATAAAGAACAGTTTGCCATTTTCAGAGGTAATCTATTCCACTGTTGAACAGTTAGCAGTGTCTTCTGTTAGATATCATACTGGCTTCCACCTAGCATTGTTCTTTTTATTATGAGTGATAAGGGAAGTGTGTGTGTGTGTGTGTGTGCGCGCGCGCATGAGAGACAGAGAGGGAGAGAGGGAGGGAGATTTGTGAAATGGGATTTTAAGCAAAAGCAGAAAGGAAGACAATCAGGGTTTTTTTGGGGGGTGGGTGGGATGGTCAGAGTGGGCAGGATAGACAACTCTAGTTAGAGTGTCTGTGTGTTTTCTTCTAAGAATAAATTATGGTAAAGTCAAGATGGTTTCCAGATTTATAGTCTCCAAAAGTTCTACCTGGAGCAAAGTTCAAGGAAGTAATCCACTATTTGGTATTCAGGGGAGGGTGGGAGAGAAGTAGAGCTACGACCCAAACTTCTCTGTAACTGAATCTTGAGGCAGAAAAGAGATTGGCAGCAAGACCAGCTTTCGCTGTTTCACTTCAAAGGTTGCATAATATTTGAGGAGATTATACTCTTTTAACCAGCTAAGAAGGTTAGATGATTTCTGAGTGTGTAGTTTTATAACCATCATTAATTCTCAGTTGGAAAATTTTCAAAATACATGCCAGAGGTGACCCCAAACTTTCATGGGGGCAAGTAGTTGTAAAACATACAAGGCCCAAGCACATCCCAGACCCCAGTGCAGCAAAATAGTATGGAATGAAATAACCATGTTTTATAAAATAAAATAAAATAAAATAAAATAAAATAAAATAAAAAACAAATACTCCTAAGCAAGTGCCAAAGATCTCCTGGCTATGCTATGGAGCAATCTGACCAACGATGCAACTAGGTAACTTTAGACTGGGGTGAGGAATCACTGGTCTTCCAGATGTTTGGCACTTGATATCCCAGAACCCCAGCCAGCATGGCTGTTGTAAGGGTTTATGGGACTTGTAGTCCAAAATATCTGGATGGTCAAGTGCTCCCCATCCTGGTCTTTACCCTTGACTTAATGGTTATTGGATGGGATGAGGATTTTAGATGGTGATGTGTGTTTCTTCTCTTCCAAAGCATGTGACTGGTATCTCTCTTTTCTTACATCACCATTCCATGCTTTACATCTACATTCCTGATATGTTGGATTGAATAAGGACTAGCTCCTTAGAGGTTCTTGGACTACAAGTCCCAGTCTTCCTCATCATTGGCTATACTAGCCAGGGTTCCTGGGAGTTATAGTCCAGCAACAACTGCAGGGCTATGTGATTCCCACCCCTGTGTCTGAACAAAGGAAACAAAATAAACCCTTTGCCCATTCTGATAAAAATGCATATATTTGAAGATGCTCAATGAACTCATTTGAACCTTTACAGCACTATCATACAATAGGGAAAAAGGTTTCTTTTTTAGTGCTACCCTCACGGTAAAAGCTTTTATCTGAGAATAAGTACCATTTTGTTGTTGGAAAAGATAACAGATAGTTAAAAGTAAAAAATAATAAAATGAGTGTGTGTGCTCAGCCAACTATCCCTTGACTATAATTTTCTTTAAAGAAAAGAAGAAAGAGTCCTGCTGATGACATACCTAAACATAACCCAGGGCTATGTATGCATATCTTTTAGGTTCATTGTGCAAGGCACAATGTCTCCTCACTGCATAAGTCTCTTTCAAATGACAGGCAGGTGCACTCTCAGACATTTAGCAGCCAAAGGTGGGCAGCCATTAGTAGCTAGGGAATGGTATGGGGCACCCAGGCAGAATCCTGCTACAGCTGGGGGAGAAAAGTGGGTGTTGCCTTCCTGGATCTCCAGAATACTTAAGGCTAAAGTTTAGCCAAATGCTGCCTGGGCACCCTCCACCCTCCTTGGCCAATAAATGGCAATGAGTTGGCATCTCCCCACATGGGAGCAGGAGCAGATTTCAAGTGGAAATGCACAGGTCGAGCATCATGCACTGTGATGTTAGGATCTTGGCCAGAAAAGATATAACCAGAAGCAGCACACAGTCCCTGTGTGCCCCAGTACTGGTATGCCACTCAGTTGTTGATGCTGAGCCTGTTTGTACCTGCACCCTCACCTACTGCTTTCTGTGATAATTCAGAGGCCTCAGTTCTGCTCACAACATCCAGTCCTAGCTGTACCACTAAATTTGATATCCATTTTACTTCACAATCAAGTGTAATGGGCATTAAACTCTCTACACAATTAAGGAGCATTTCTACTCATATGAGATCCTTAGATGTTCTCAGGTCATAACATTGTTAAGAATCAGAATTATTGATACACCACTTAAATATTTGTTAGATAACTAACAGGGGGGAATTTTAAATATCTACCTTACCCGTGTATGGTGGTTCCAACTGTGGTTGTACATGGCTACTTGGAGTTTAAGTATAACTTAAACTGTATGCTGGGTAGGCAACATACAGTGTAATTTAGACCTCAGCTGGCATTGTTACTTGGATTAGTTTACCAGGCCATATGCATCATGGTAACAAAAGAAAGGGTAGTTGAATGAAAAATGATCAGGAAAAGAAAATCTGCACCAATCTGTATGGTAGTATCCAAAATGGTCATATTCAAAATATATAATCATTTTAAAATGAATCAAAATGCTTTAAAACCAGTCCTTTGGATCTGGAAGATGATTCATTTCATCATGGGGAAAACTCCACCAACAACAAATTTATAGAAAAGAAATGGGGAAGTAAAAATATTTGCCACAGTTCAATTTCCTGCTCAGCCATGGAAATGCATTGGGTGACCTTGAGTGCTTCACTCAGCCCCAGAAAATCCTGTGATAAGGTCACCTTAGGTTGCTATAAGTTAGAAATGACTTGAAGCACACAACAACAACTACTCTGAGAACGTGTCCAGTTACACAGCTTCTAACACTGCTAATCAGAAGACAAACTGAGGGAAACTATGCAAAATATTCTTCACAACAGGATTTTCCAACTATCAAGAAACCCAGTTTTTGTCCTGGAAATGAATAATGGTGTATATTCTTTTCATCTGTACAGTTATATAGTAATGAAGAGAGCATGATCTCCTCAGAAGGCCAGATTGTTGCTCCAGATTTGGACCCAGGATTCTTCATTTGAGAGGAAAAAAATAAGCAGAATGGGATAGATCTTCTATGAAACAATCCAGTGGAACCAGACGCAAACCAGACATAGCAGCGGATACATTCTTTAGATACTTGCCTGCATATACATATCTGCCATCTACAGCACTTTCACTGGTGAGTTTAGACACACTATGCATAGGCTCCATAGATGCAAAAGAGGACATAAATCTTGCACCTTCAAGAATTTCATAAAAGAAGAAATTCCAACACGTCTAGTTTGTCATGCAGGATGGCACTCTTAATGTTTATTAGTATAATTGTACTCTCATTAAAATTATTGGATTACATTCAGTATGTCAGCTACTGACATGTAAACAAGAGTTAACAGTTTTGTAACTGCTCTCTATCCAGTAAGATTACATAGCCTTGCTGTAAAGCTATGTAAACACAATCCAGCCCACTTTAAGAGACAGCAGCCACATCAGGCAAAGAAAGTCCATTCAGCTGGTGATTGGGTTGCAAGGAGGAGGATGTTTCGAACCTGTCTTGCCAATGAATTAGGCTGTGACAATCAGAAGCAAGACTCTCGACACAAGTCCTTGTTGTTGCCTCACTCAGTGGTATGAAAATTATGCTTGCATCTCAATTGGAAGCTGGTTGGACTTCCTTCACCCAATTCACTCCCTGGTTATTAAGGTGGGCTGGGATCAAAGCAGAGGACATTACTTAGTTATGTAGATGTAACTATGTAGTCCATGTACAATATTGGCAATTATAGATATTCAGATCATTATATTAGAAGATTTTTCTTTCCTTCTGTTTCAGTATCACAGTATACCGAATTATTTTTTAAAAAAAAAATGCAGATAAAACACTGCACTTGTTCGGCTAGTGAGTACTCTGTTTTCTGCCATCTGTTTTCTTTAACAGTAATCAAAGTCATTGCTGATTTTATTCTTTCTCAGACAAAATATTGGGGAAATATTATTTCCGTGAGACAGATGCAGTAAACATGCGGATCACAATAAAACTGTGACAATTTATCCCATAGTAAAATAATCATGTGATAGGGTTGGAACTTGGCAGACAGATGTGTTGGCAGTGCAAGTCCTTACATGTTTACTTGGAAGTAAATCCTACTGAAATTCAATGGGCTTTACTCCCAGGTAAGTGGATATAGGATTGCAGCCTAAGCCTGTTATTGCAAAAACAAAGAAAAGATTCCTGGTATCTTAAAGACCAATTAATATGCAATCCAATGTATATTTACTCAAAGACAAGTCCCGTTTTATGTTTACTCCCACATAAACAAACAGAGGAAACTATTAGGCTGTAATCAGGTTTCTAAAAAGCTCCTAAATTTGTGGCTGGTGGCTTCCATATCAGTGAGGCAGTGCAAATACTGTAGGAAATTACCCTAATCTGTAAAGGAGCTATTCAAGGTGCTGAAACAGATCCTCAAATTAAGGTCAGCACATAGGACAGCTCCTTTAAAGATTTAAACCTGGCTTTTCATTCACTTCCCTATTGACATGGAAGCCAATTTTCACCATTTGGTATCTAGTTCAATGCAAACTAACATAATAATACATATTTTAAAGGCATTCCAGCTCTTTTGTTATCACCTGGGAAGGCCCTTGGGCTGAAATCTTGTACCCATGAAAATAGGAATATGCCCCACTGAATTCAATAGTGGTAAGCAGATATCTATATCGTTTGTTATAAAGGTGTAATCATTTCTGATTTCCCCCATTCTCAGCTATTCCCAGTAACTAGGGGTCTTAACTTCCTCTGCCAGGCACTCAACTGGGACTATACCTGGAGAGGGTTTATGGCCTGGCCAAGTATTTCATATCTGTCCATCTCCACAAACAATCTCTGTAAATTGAAAGCAGAAAGAAAAACCTGCTGGTGCCATTCAGCAAGGAGTCTATTATGAATCCCTAGGTGGCATGCAAAGCATTTAGACTCATTTCATTCATATGTCAGGTAAAGACTTTCATTTAGAAGTGAGATGAATACTGAATAATGGATCTTTTGAATAATGTAATTAAGAATTCATTAAAGCAGCCTTTTAAAACCCTGCAAAATGCAGTGCATGTATACCTCCCAGCCTAAACCAAGGAAAAAGCAGTATGGAATTAAAATGAATTAACAGAAAAAAACAATGTGGAAAATCGCTGTTTAGAAAATCCACCTTTTGAAGCTAAATGAACAATCATTAGAACAACGCGGGCTGCTCCCCCCCCCCCCCAAGCTTGTGAGCTGTCAGAAAGGAGCCTGTCATTTTAACATGAGCTTATTCCTTTCTGGGATAGAAGGAAACCAATATAGTTGAGGCTGGGGTTTGCACCCTAATCTTAAGTATGTGAATCATCAAGGTCTTGAAATGGCAGTAACCTCTTGCATATTTGGCTCTGGGTAAGGCAATGCTGTTGCTTACTTATTATCTATTAGTAATGTTTGTGCCAATAAACCCATGATGGTATATGTGGCTCTCTCTCTCTCTCTCTCTCTCTCTCTGTCTCCTCCTCTCCATTTTATCCTCACAGCAATCCTATGAGGTAGATCAGAACAAGAGAGAGTGACTTGCCCTTGGTCACCTGGTGAATTTCATAACATAACCTGAACGTTGATTTCCCAAGCCCAAGCTCAAACTGTTCCATTATACCCGGGCTTTGTTCAAAACCCAAATGCAAAGGTTCTGTGCCTCCCATAACAATGATCATACAATCCCACTCCACTCACCATGACAGAACACTGCAGTGCTGAGCTACTGAAAACATCCAGGGATAGGTCAGAATTTGGTGGAGGGAGGAGTCTTTTGAGGAAAGAATTTATAAACATTCTCATTTTCAGAATGGAAAAAAACTAGATTGTATTACATAGATAGATAGGTAGATATATAGATAGTGTCGTGGGCCAGGACTCAGCTTCCACAGGTGAACAGCAGCCTTGAAGGAAGACAAGCAGATGCAAGCACACCAGGAACTAATCAGGCTGGGATGAGAGCCAGCTGGCTCCAGCCTTCTTAAGGAAAGCAGAGAGTGGTGGCTTGATGCCAGAAACAACTCATGTGTTTACTAGCCCTTGCCTTGTGTACTCTAGATTCCCTGCTCATTGCCTGCCTGGATTTTCTGACGCTGGACTGTATGACCATGTTGCCTGCCATACTGATTCATGACTACTTTTCTGCTTCACCATGAACAGGCAAATGTTATTGACTGTGAGCAGCCTCCTGCTAACCCAGCACTCCATGCCTGGCAAAAAATAGCTTCTATATGAAAACAGATAGATATAAAGAGATATAAACAGATTTGGGTTCAGGGCTTTGAGTCACTCTCAAAACACTGGATTGGAATCCTTATGACTTCAACCATGTTCATGCTGAATGAAGCTTGTAACAGGGAAAAAATAATTAATTTGAACTATTTTTTTTTGTAAAAATTTACTAGCTAACCAACTGACTGATCCAGCCTAGGCAGAAATTGTAGAATTAATACAGGTCTCAAATTTCTTCATATTCAAGACAGAAAAAACTTGAGGTTCAAAAAATTCATTTGCAGGAAACTCTCAGTTGCCTGTATTTGGCAGGCTAGTCTTCTCCCTGCTTAGAATAATATAGTCATAGAATTGTAGAATAGGGAGGGACTACAAAGGTCACCTAGTCCAACCTCTGTTGAAAGACATTCAAAGACCATCTGTTCCTTTGTGGAAGAGCTCTTACAGTAAAAAGGCCAAAACAAAGCAAAACACCCAGTATTCAAGGTTCATCTCCCCCAACCAAGAACAACCAATCTATTGCTTGGCTTGAATTGGTTGGTTTGGGACACACATAGGAGGGACAAAACAAATGAGAATCTACCTACGGGACAGGGCAGTTGACGACTTCTACATTTGTGGTATGGTGAATCCACTGTATTTTATTACTGCCTTTAAAGAAGCTGTCTGAGGTGTTAAAACTATTTTGGGGATAGGGTTCAGCACCTTGGAGAGCTCCTTCAAAGTCCTAAATAAAATTCGAAGTGGAATAAAAACCAATGGCCCTGCTTTATAGAGATGTTCACACATGTTACTTTCAATGCAAATCTGAGCACAGATCAACAATCTGTACCAGCTGTTCACAGAGGACATTCAATGTGTGTCAGCTATATACAATTTACTGGTCTATTAACTAGCAGAGTTATTTGTATCTTAATGACAACATAGGAAGAGTCAAGCTGGATTAGACCAAAGATCTATCTAGTTTATCTAGTCCAGTGTCCAATCAGTCTTATACAGTGGCCTCTGAGAAGTCTGTTAGCAGAATGTAAACACAGTAACACCCAGCCAACCATTTTTCGCAGCAAGTGGTATACAGAAGCATACTGCCCTTGTAATGGCTTAATATATAACCATGATGATGATGATGATGATGCAGCAGCACCTGAAAGAAACTCCTTTGGCCAATCTGTTTGCTGGCTTTTATGGTTGCCTGGAGTGTCATTTTCATAGTTGTACGGTAAGACTACACAGAGTTAGTTGAATTCAGAGCAATTATGGAGTTTTTCAACAAGACTACATAGTGTTAGTGAATTCAGAGCAATTGTGGATCCATAAGTATAGGTTATGAATCTGTAACTTCAATACTGTATACCAGTGGATAAATACACAGTATATTTGAAAGGTCTTTTTCTCCTTGAGCAATCAGCCCTGAAGGACCTGCTGAAACAAAAATGGCTTCACCAGCCAATAAGAATAGCTGAGAAGGTACCAGTCTTGCCTCACTAAGAAAGGAGATCCAAACCCTGGAAGCAGCCACCAAGAAGGCTCTCTCTCTCGTGTTTCCATAGAACTAGTAGCAATTAATAGCCCCATCTCCCAAGAACGTATACAATTCCCTGTTAAAGCCATACAGATTGGTAGCTATCACTACATCGTATGAAGTAGCATACATTCTGATGCCTACTTGCTCACACTGAGGAAGATCTAGAAATCCACTGTAAAGCTGTGAAAAATGTACAGAAAAGTTCGTTAACAAACAAAGCAACTGCAACTGAAATTCTTTGATAGCACTTATAATCGCTTGCCATATGTGCAACTCTAGCTAGGTTGAGCTGCAGGCAGTTCTTAATTCTTCTGGCAAAGAGACTGGGGGTTTACCTTATGCAGCAAAGAAGCCAACTGGGCCCAGAAAGATTCCACAAATCACCAGCTGGAAAAGTAATCTTTCAAAGAATAAAGCCCAAAGCTAAAAATTAGTCAAAGCAGTGATGGCAGGAGCTATGATATGTTCTACATTACAGGTCCCCCCCCCACCCCCATTTGGGAATCTACTTCTGAATATTTCAGCCAGGCAGCATCTCACAGCTCATCTACATATCCACTGAGAAGTGTTGAGGGGGAAAAAAAGAACAGAGAGATTACCCTTTGTTCTCAAGCACAGAGCTAAATTGGCTCACAACTCAGCATTATATTTTGGCTCCTAAAAACCAAAAAAAAAAAGCAGCATGAACTTCGTGATGATTTTGGAAAACCCTCTAATCTTGCTCTTGTTAAACTAAACTGAAGGAATTGTCATATGGAATCTATTCAAATGTCGACATTAATAACACATGACAAATTGAGATTTTTATTCCATCCAAGGAGATGCTCTATTTTATGTTATTTTATGGCCCTTTATTTATTTAGCAGTTGTCTTCTGTAATTTTAAGGGCAACTGTTCCACATTATGCACAGGCCTACTCTGGGAAACGAGTGGAATTTATTCTTTAATCTACACAAGCAGTATCCTGGTTTCTTTTCATTGTGTTCACCTCTGTCTATATCTGTCTTCTTTTTCAATCCATCTCAGAATTTGGAAATGTGATGTTCTGGCATGGCATTATGAGATAATGCTAATTACAGACAGAAAAGGATCCCACTGAAACTCTGCGTTTGTGACAGTGAAATTTTTGAGGGTGTAGATCATTTATCAGTTTTCCTGTATATCCTTACGTATTTTGTTATTGTCCCAGTTCCATTTCATGGGATATATGTCAATAACCATAATGCAACATCCCAGACAACACCAGTGGGGGAAGTAATGCATTTCTGGAACATTTTAGTAATATTTGAGTGTTTGATTTTCCTGTGACTCCTTTATTTGGTGAAAGGAAACATAATTCCTTTGTTGAAATGGTTTCATTGGCTAACAATCTGTTCCCAGGCAGAATTCAAAGTGCTGGCTGTGGTTTTTAAAGCACTACAAAGCTAGGACTCAGACTACCTGAAAGACCACATCTCCCCATACAAGTCTGCCTGAGTTTTCAGATCTTTGGGGATTGGCTTTCTCTCAGTCACCATCCTAGGCACATGTGGTGAAACAGGAGAGAGCCTTCTAAGTGGCTGCTCCCAGGCTGTGGAACTTCCTCCCACGGCAGCTTCATTGACCCTTCCTCCAGTCTGTTGTGGGCCTAGTGTCTAAATGCTATCCCAGTCGCATTGGGAGACCCCAAACACACAGATCATCTGGGCTCGAGCAAATTGGTCACAACTGTAAAAGGATACAGCTGAGGAGTGTTGACATAGCATGAGGCATAGATATAGGTATGGAATATCACACCAACTCCCTAGCCTACTTACCAGGCAAGTAAACCATGGGATGATATATGGGAAGCCACATGGGTGCACAGACTCTATGTGGTTGCTGCCATCTGGAGGTAAGGCTGGCCCTTGGCCCCTGAGCTAGACCTGGCCCCATTTGAACCTCCAAGGACTTCCACAGGAGCTTCCAGGGGAGTTAGTGATCCCCCAGCTCCTCAAAATGGATCTTGTCCTATGCCATACCACCACCAATGGCAGATGCTCCCTTTGAATCCACCTCCTGCAACTTAATTCAGCTGTAATCACTGACAGAGCCCAAGAAAAGTCCTGAACAAATATATGTCCTGCTCTCAACTTGACAAATGAACCATGTCCAGGTGATATAGGGCCTTGACATGAAAGGATATGTCAGGATGCTTGATCAGGACTCCATCAGTTGCTGTTATAAATTCCCTGACTACCTTGATGACCTTATGTCTTCCCATATCAATCCACCCTCGTCCTCAGCCCCTTTCCAGCAGCACTAATACAGGAGCTCAGACCAAAGTACTACAGTTCATAGGAAGTATCCTCACCATGAGTTCAAGTGTTTCTTGACTGTTGCTATCAAGTCCAGGCTCTTAAGCGGCTGGATTATCAAGGTATCTGGTGGTCCATCCCTTTTAACTTGTTGAAGCAATATATGCATTCACCTGTCCCAATATATCTCTCTTTGGTCCAACCATTTGATCAAGACGTGATGCTCCAAATACAGGTCTGCTCCATGTCCATTCAGTGCTACATACCTTCCTGCCCAGGGCATGATGCTGTGCCCATAGATCCAAATGGTTCTCCATCTCTTGTCTGAAACTGTAGAAACACGCTGTTAAATAGAAATGCCCAGAGCTAGATGACTGTAAGATCTAAAGGCTGTGGAATGCCATCTGTCAATGTTCTTGATATGATCTGCTGCCAATCCCAACCCCGCTACCACAGTGGCAGTCCCAGTTCTAAAGGAGTACCCCCAAACTTCTTGGCTGGCAAATCAAGCCTGACCAGTGCAGACCTCAACATGGCTATGAACTGGAATCTGTTAAGTGGAGCCCTATCTAAAGACAATAGCTACAGGCCAAGTACTGTGGGTCGCATGGCTAGGAATTCCAGCACAGCCTAGATGGGGTCGGGAGGGACCCCAGCTGCTTTTAGGCAAATAACACTCCCCTGCATCCATTGGTCCATTTTTGAGCTCCTTATTTGAATATGCTGCTTCCTCCCACAAGACTATGTCTATGACACAGAGGGCCTTACCGGATGTGTCCACCCATGAGTTAGCCAGCAGCTCCCTGTCTTGCAGAGCCCTGACAATAGCTCAATCATGGATGCCAAAATAAATAACATGACTGGGCACCACCCATCTGGCTCTGATGGACTGGATAGCTACTATCCCTCTATTGCTCTCAATGCTACAAAAGATGTACATGGATTGAGAAACTTGCTAAAGGTTGTGATAGCTACCAGCTGTGAAATGACAATTCTAGGGACAACTCCTTGAACTGTCATATAAGCCCGGTACTGGAGTACCATTGTTTTTGATGCTGGCAAATCACCAGAATCTCCTGCCTCAGCAGAAAAGGACAGGAATTGGCTACTGCCCAGTTGTAAGTATGCAGGGTTGAAGGTCTGATGAGCTGCAATACTCCCTGAATAGTTTTACATTCCCAAGATTCTACAGTTCCTCTGGGGAGGGCTCTGGCAGGAGGCTTGCTTCAACAGGTCAGGGCCTAGAACCTGTCTTCTTGAAAGAAAAATAACGAGTCTGTCGTGCTGATTCCCAGACCTGGAACATGGCAGGATGAGAAGGATATATTAGATTGCAAGCATATCAGTATAAACATACGAACTATACACATCACTCACATTGAACATTGTTGATTAATAACTGTGGCTACCACTAGGCTGTGACATCAAAACCTTTTTTTGTTTTGTTTGCAGAAGTATCACACCAAATCATTACTATCACTATTATAGGAAACAATTCCAAGAATATAAAATTCCTTCCTAAACCTACCTCTGCTAACTGGGTTGGCCATAACTAAGCACACCAACAATGCCTAAAATAAACCTGAAATCGCACCCTGCCTGAGGTGTTAGACTGCGCCTGATAATCAGCCCCCTCATGGGATCTAACAAGAAGATGCCATTAAACTTATCCAAAAATTCCTCTTATACCCACAAATCTTCCTTCTTATCCTTGGGGATGTGCACCTGGTGGTGAAACACAGATGCCACTACTGGAGCATGGGCCAACCATGCTCCAAAGGCTTGCCTCAGATGTCCCCAAAGCCCCCTGCAGCTCTTTCAGGGTACCCTTCTTTGTCCTGAATGTCTTCACTACTAAAACTCTCAGAGTTTTCTAGTTCTCTAGTTTATCTGCTGGTAGGTGAAATGTACCCTGCACTGAGTCTGACTGGCTACCAAGATATATGAGTTTTCCAGTGGGCCCATTACTCTTGTCTTGCAGCAAGGAAATCCCCAGCCCCAACATTAATGTGTGAAAGTGTTAATGCATGTTTTCTCTCCATGGGGCCTATTGTTAGAAAATCATTAATGTAAATAAATGTTGACTCTGCCCTGACTTTAACTGCTTGAACTTTAACCATAGAAAAGTACTAAATATTTCAAAGGCTGTGCACAAGGCTATATCTATGTATCAGGAGCCGTTAAACTTAAAGGCCAGCAAGGAGAAATCCTTGGGGTAGCCTTAAGACTGGATGTCACACTTGGCCATAACTGCCCCAGCCCCACAGACCCTTACTAGTTTAACTGCCTGATCAAAAGATACATACATAGCCCATGGGATATGGCATTGTTGACTGATGCACCTTTGGGTACAACAGACTGTGAATTAACCTGAATTCCCTGAGGACTTATTTTGGAACTACCACTAAGTGGAAGACTCTTAAGATTTGGGAGTGGGAGTGTGGTGAAGGTACCACTTACTCTCCCTGCTTGACATTCCTTGACTATCTTTTCTGCAACTATCACTGGCCTTTTGTGGGTTGCTGTCAAGTTTCGTGCAACCATGGGAACCCAAAGGGCTGGAAATGGGATTTGAAACTCTTACCTGAAACCTTCCAACAAACATGAGGTTGCATCTCTAGCTGGATGCTTTTCTGACACTGGTGTATGGGCTAGCCATAAATTATGCTGCTCTGTCTCCAGTTGCTTACTTTCCAGAGTTGTATTAGGAAAGGCTGGCTTGGGATAGCATTATGAAGGCATGATGGTCTCAGATGGTAGCCAAGACAGTTCTCACAGTTGTGTTTATACTTGCATTGTGATATATTACACTTCCTATGATCATACTCCCAGCAGACCTTATGCACCAAATACCTTCTGGAACTCTATTGGCTTGACTTAAGCGCCTCTTCCCAGCCATGCACGTGGAGACCCACTATTACTAGCCATAACTAGTTATTCATCAGATCTACCTGGCTTTCTCAGTGTGTGAGGCCTTTCCTCGGAAAGCAGCATTGCATTCAATGGCTGCCATCTCACCAGCTAATGCCCAGGCCCTGAGGACATTCCCCAAATGTTTGGACAAGTGCCAACCTCCCTCTGGGTAGGCAGCTCACCTCAGATTGGTTATCTTCTTCCCATGAAGATCAGGTACCCTGAAAATCAGGTATGAAAGGTGTGTGTTCCACTTCATCTTCCCTTGCCTTCCCCTTATCCTCCCTTCCTTAGATGGCCTTTAGGCCCTTCTTCACCTCGGCTTTGATAAAGGTGAAGACATCCATATAACTGTTGTGCTGTAGGTTGTTGTGTTTCTTCATGTGACTCTTCTGTTCTCCCCAGGTTGGCCCATGGCTTCCTTAGGTGCCCCAGGCAAGGAAGCCTGCTTCCTGTTGCAGCTGCACTCCTTTCTTTTGCTGGCACCTGCTAGCCCTGCTATCCATTTAATCCTCCACTTGTCTATGGCAGTTAGTAATATTGCAATGTGTTTCTGATTCTCTAGATGGCTGTTATGCCTGCACCCTACATGCAATGATTTCAGTCCTCCCATGAGACTATCTTGGAAAGAAAAGTTAGTAGAGGAGCAGAAACCATGCACCAGTATTGCTGTCCCCTTGATAATGCCTGCCAACAGGATACCCACTCATTGCGTCCTGACATGGATCCTGTGGCAGGGTTTCCTACCCTATTCAGGGGTTCCTTAAATGGCTACTTATAAAGGTATGGTGGTGCTCTGCCACCTGCTGAGGCATCTGGCTTCCGTTCCTTCCTTCCAGCTCCTGTTACTACATTCCACCCAATTCTCTACAGAAGGAGAAGAATTGTGTGCAGCTCCCAATGTAGCCCTGAAAAGGACTTTTATGAGCCCTTACAAGAGCTATTATGTCTTTTTGCTGCTCTCTCCCAGGCCCTTCCTCTGAGGTACTTTCATTTGTTGCCCTCCTTGCTCAAGATGCTTCTGGCTGCTTCACAAATGCTGCCTCCTACAGTACCCCCACCTCCATGTTTTGTCACTGTTGCCCGTTCTTCATTATCACCACTGCTGCTGTACTACAGTTGTGCTGCTTTTGCTGCTGCTCTGCTGCAGCTGCTGCTGCTGCTGCTACTATTGCAAAACTGCTACTGCTCCTGCTCCACTACCTCTGCTGCAGCTGCTCAGCTCTTCAGCCTCTGTTTGCCAAGGCTCTCCAAGCCCAACTGCTAAAGGAGCCATTGCAGAACTAAATTTATGCTTCCCAACTCTCCAACCTGACCTGAGCAAGAACTTCCAATCTCAGGTTGGCTGAAGAGCAGCTTTCACCTCTGGTGTGTCCTGATTGGCTGTCCCTCTCCAAAGCTCCTGCAACCTGTGTAGGCCCCTAGGAAGAAGATAACCAATCTGAGGTGAGAAAATCGTCGACCATTGCTCCTAATGCCACACTGCAGCCTGCAACTCAGGTGGCAGAAAGATCTTTTGATGGAGTGTGTTGTCCTTTATCTTTTTTAAAAAAACTATATTTTAAATGTGTTTTAAACTTATTTTTTTAACCAGTCCTCATGCCCTGGGAAAGGTGAAGCACTATGTATTTTATGAAACACAAAGTGCTTTACAATATATACATATATATTGAACATTAAACTGGACATTAACATCTTAACTTCGTTGAGTGTCAACAAATATTGTGCATTGGGAAAAACAATGTCACACTTTGCTAATAAGGATCTGAGCAAACTGACCAAGAAATATCTCGAGGTTGTGGGTGTAGTTCACTGAAAATGCTGACCCAGTGTGCAGTTCCTCTGGGAATAAATATAAATATTTATATAAAATTCCCTATTGGGGATCATTATGAAAGGATTCAAAAGTAAAATTGGCAATATCATACGGCTCTTTCATAAACCTCTAGTGCAACTGCCCTTGGAATAGTTTGTACAGTTCTGGTTGTTGCACCTTGGAAAGTGTATTGCAGAACTAGAAACGGTGCAGAAAAGGGCAACCAAAATCACCAAGAACAAAGTATAGATGCTCTTTAACTTAGAATAAAGGCAAGTAAAGCAAGACAAGGTGCGAGTACACGCACATTATGCATGGTATGGACAGACCGCATAAGGGCAGGAGAAGACCATCTTGGCCCTTTATCCCTTGAAATTTAACAATGGAGATTCAAGAAAGATGAAAGGAAATACTTTCCATGCAACAAAATAATAAAGGTCTAGCATTTTCTATTGCAAATTGTAGTGATGGTCACCAATTCAGATAGCTTAAAATGAAGATCAGACAAATTAAAAGAAAATGCAGCTACAAGTTGCACTGTATATATTACTTCCATCAGAGGCAATATCCCTCACAAGGGCAATACACTTCTACATGCAGAAGATGAGTTGGAGGGAGTCCCTGGCCTTATGACTTGCCTATGGGCTTTCCCCTGGTATTTGGTCAATTTGGTCAATGTTTGAACAAAATGCTCGAGCAGACAGGGCTCTTCCTATGTTCTAATGTTGCAATATGGGAGTGGGAAATTATTTTTTCCCCCAGCTATCAAAGCTGCATTCCATTGGAGGCAATCTGTCAAGCTACATGCCGGTGGTGGGTTAGCTAAAGGCAAAATGGATAGAGCTACCTTTCTTTCTTCCTCCTTTCATTCATTTTGCTCACTTCCGTTCTTCCAGGAAAACTGCCCCCCCCCCCGACAATGGCATTCTCCATTTTGGGTGCTGTTCGAACAGAAGAGTTTGTTTGCAAGCTCTGCATTCACAGTGACATCAGATCCAAGTGGCAAAGAATGTAATCCTAACTGGCCTGGATGGCCATGGACCAGCTGAGCTGAGGCTAATCCAGCTGAAGCTGTACGGAATCTAAACTCAGTCCAGTCCAGAAATGTCAGAGATTACCTAAGACTACCCATACTCTCAGTTAATGATACACTGGCATTGTTGATCCTCAGTCACTTTGCCTTGTTTCTGCCCCCCCCCATGGCCATTTCTGCACTACACTCTTATAGTGCGATGATTCCACTTTCAACATCCTATGGAATCCTGGGGTTTGCAGTTTCGGGAGGGGTTTGCAGTTTCCGTCTGGCCCCTCCCAAAACTGCAAACCCCAGGATTCCATAGGATGTTGAAAGTGGAATCATCGCGCTATAAGAGTGTAGTGCGGAAATGGCCTATGACTTTGAAGTTTGCAAATCTTAGCTTGGGAGTAAGTCCTATTGAATTCTGTACTACTTACTTTTGAGTAGACACATGCAGGACTGCATAAATAGTGGTGACTATGCACTATGCAGAGTGCCCAGGCTCTTTTAACTAGGCATCTTTGTAGGCATTGTGCCAATGACTACTCTTCCGCCACTGCCTTGTGTATCACATGGCTTAAGTAGCTAGAACCTGATGCTATTAGCTGCTGGCACAATAGCTCACAATGCTGAACCATAAGGATCTGATGACATAATCTCTCCATGTAGGTCTTAAGAGAAAATTCTCCACAGTTATTTTCTGTGGTGGAAAGAAAATGAGCATAACAGGAACATATTTTGTTTTACCGGTCACCACTGTGTGTAATCTAGCAAATTTATCTGAGGAGGACAGGACATAAACCAAAACATCTCTAATTGTTTAGTAATGGTAGTCAATTCTCTGACAGAATCACCTCATCTTTTCTATTAAGAGGCATTATAGTGTGCAGATAATCTCAGCGGAATAATGCAGTGGTGCAGAGGGGCAATAAATCAAATGATAAATTGAGTGTAACGTCGATTATGCTAGCTATGCATAGAAATATATACATTTGATGGTCATTATGACACGCGAAATGTTCAAGACCAAGAGTGAAAAATACATTTCAAATTCTCTATATGGGAAAACCTGACAATGATCTGCAGTTTGTGTCTAGCATTAAATTCTATAAATCTGTCAGTGTTTTCCGCACTGAAAGCCTGATTCTAAACGGAAAGGTCATTATCATTATTAAGTTTTATAAGAAAATCAGTACGTGTACTGGTATCTATTTAATAACTGAGACATCATGAATGTCAGACTTAACACACTTTGCTGGGTGCTAATAACTCTTTAAGTGTACCCTTGACTCGAGTCGAAGGCAGTATTGGAAATTTTATATTATCTGAACTGCCTGATAGCATTTAAACGTACTTCCTTAATAGCTACGTAAAAATATAGTGACTTCACACAACTTTGGCAGCTTTGAAGGTAGCACCAAAAGGTTAGACTAAACATTTTACCTCTTCCCCTCAGTCCTCTCCAGTTTCTAAAGACAGTCAAGAGTTGGGTGCTAATATTTATTGGATTTAATTCTTATTTAAATGTTACCTGGGTGAATTGTGCTGCTACAAAATTCTCTGTCTATAAGGGCAATAAAATGACGATTTTGTAATCAAAATAAGCATCCTGCCCAGCAACAATATTTTTATCACTGCACAAATATAAGTTTTTGATATTTCTGTGGTGGAACTGGTGTGTTATACCCTTAAAATATGCATTTATTCAGTGTTTCTGCCCCCCCTCAAACTTTTCTAATTTTTGCGTTATATGATTTTCTCATTCCAATCCAGTGATAACCAGTGATAACTTGTTTCTTTTTCTATTATATATTTAAATTAAAAATAAGGAGATGTAGTTTCTATTAATGAGTTTTGTAGGGGTCTTTTAGTATTATGTCCCTAGGCGACTTCCTTACTCAGCATGAAGTCCTCATAAGAGGTGCTTGTGCACCTGATTAATTCATAAATGGTGTTGAGGGCTGCATATTTGCACAATCCTTGTTAAATCATGGAAGTCTGCCATTTCTCTGTAGGATGCATTGCAAATTGTGATGCCCACATTATGCACCTAATCATATCATTCTGTGTCAGCCCCAAATTTCCTGAGCATTCTCATTTATATGACATCCTTCTCAGGAGCCGGAAAGTCAAGGCCCATCAGTAACATTTATATCAATTTTGAAGAGACAATATATGGCTGAAGTGAAAAGCAGACAGTTTAATATATCACTGATAAAGCAAGAGGAACGCTGTATTTAATGAATGACCAAAACTTAGAGGGTCTTATATATGTTTCTGTTTAGAATGAGCACTGACTTGACATGTGAAACAAATTGGAAAGGGTCCTGCAAAGGTGTTAGCAGGCAATGGCAAGCTTCTGGATTCCTCCTTTTTCGGAATGGGTATTATATTTACATGCTGCTGTTTTTAGCTACCTTTTACCATCTATTTTATTTATTTGGTACTGAGAGATGGGAGAGAGCATTTAGATCTCATTCTAATGTAAGAATTTCACAAGTTCACACTTCCCAACAGAATATTCAAACCACAAAACAGTGTTTTGTATTTGGACTTGTTAGGATGCTGCAATGAAACCTCTGAACAACAGAAAAGAGTCCTGTTAGAGAAAAATACTTATTACGAATAATAAACAGAGAAAGCAACATTCTATTAAGGAAAGCTGCTGGGGGAAACATGTACATTAGGTAAATGTACAAAAATAAAAATACTAGGAGAATTTAAATATTTGGGGAAACATGCAGAGAAAGGTGTGTGCTTTTTTTTTTGTTGATACGGAGGGTTTTTTTTTTATGTTTTAAAGTCACAAACTGAGGTAGAAGCAGGCTGGAATAAAATTAAGATGAAGAAAATGGGAAACAGAGGAACCTAAAATAAGATATATGTCCATTCTCTAACGTTATCTGAACTATTATTCTTCCAGAATAATACCAGAATAATATCCAGAATAATACAAATTATGTACCTTGAGAAGGCCCACTGATCTTGATAAGTTTATGCTGACTGCCTCTAGATCCAATCAAGACAAGGTATATTGACAGGGAGAGGGGGACATTAAAGAAGCTCTTGAACAATTTGGATAAAAACTGGTAGCAGAAGCCATAAATGCTTTTTTTCCTGCAACTTGGCTGATTAGCTGCATTTCTCCTCTCTCTCTCTCTCTTTTGCTTTCTCTCTCTCTGTGTCTTCAAATCACCAGTTGACTTATGGTCATAGGGTTTTCTTAGGCAAGGAATGTTCACAGGTAGTTTTGTCAGTTCCTTCCTCTGAAATGTAGCCTATGTCCCTGGTATTCGTTGGTGGTCTTCCATGCTCATGCTAATCAGACCTGACTCTGCTTAGCTTCAAAAATTAGATGGGATCTGGTAATTTTAGAGTAGGGAATGTGGTTTTCCCACTCAGGGTTAGGGAAAAGCTTTTACCTCAATCCCCCTAATGATCCCCAAATACCAGTGGACAGCAAGGGAAGACTTAAACTTCCCCATCATTAGGTACTGATGTGTATATGTAAATGTGTGTACGTGTGTGACCCCCAGCTGATATTGGATGTGGCCCTTAGGACTAAAAATGGGTGTACACCTCACTTATATCCCATAAAAATTTAGGCCTGATCATGAGTGATACTCATACAAAAAATTCCCAATTACCATCCTTAGGAGGGGGAAAGCTCAGATGTTTCTAGGGAAACAGGCGCTGCTGTGAGTTTGGGATGAGACGGCAAAGAAGAGAGGATGATGTCAAAGTCAGTGCTACTATTGTAGAAAGGTCTTAGAGATTACCTTTAAATGGAAAAACAATGCCATGAGAGCAGTTCGCTTGATTTTTCTGGATTCAACAACTGTTACCCAATAAGAAATGTATTTGGTCTCCTGAGCTGTTCTGTAGCAGTACTGTAAATGTGGCTATGTACGCTGAAGTCCTATACACACACATGGATGCCCCACTGACCTCAATGGAACTTGCATCCCAGTAGACTTCGGCAGGGCATGGAGTGGGTCTGAAAACACAGTCAGCATTACAAACTGTTACAGATGAGCTCCTTTTTCTTTAAAAATACAATCTTTCCTCCTACCTAAATGACCTGCCCACTATGCAATAAAGTGTGAACACAGGAAATGCTGAAAGAGCTAACAAAACCAATAAATGTGAGGGAGAGGAGATGAAAACATAAACCAGACTGAAACATTTCTTTTCATGCCAAGATATTTCAGTCTTCTGTATTTTGTCATTTGTGAAACCATAAATAGTTACAAACAGAGCTGTAGTTCAGAGAGCCTTTGTTTCTAACATAAACAAGGTACAGGGCATAGTTCTGAATGTCAGCCAAAGAGGACTATAAGTTACAAAATGATATATATGTATAAAACGAGTGTCAAGCTCTAATTGAGAAATTGTAGTTGGTCACAGACAAATATAGGAAACGGGGTGAGCTCTGGAGAGCAGTATGTATTTAGCAGAAAAATGACCCAGACTAAACCTTCAGAGGTGCTGTCCTGTATTTATGAAATTAATTTAATTCTTCATATAAAAACCACAGTATGGAGCAAGTTTAGTTTATAACATTTGGTGCATCATTATTCTTTGAGGAGCTTGTCTGTTCTAGCTGAGAAAGGTTAGACTCATAAAATCTACACTGAACAAATGAACTTTTAATTTAACTACAGCTGGTAGCAGGCTACAGTACAATAATAACCTGGATTAAATATACAGAAGAGATTATTTTAAAAGAGATTAGCCCTAGTCCACTCGTTTATGAGAATAACATTTTTCATCTGAAGCTGCAGTGCATCTTAATTCACAAATTCATAATTAGGTGGCATCTCAGCCTCTAAAACTGGTCAATTAGTCATATTTTGAAACTCAGGGAAGTATGTTTTCTTCTTTGCTAGATTCATTTTTACAAGGTTACTTGCAGTGTGTGCGTGTGTGATTTGCTCAGAACATTCACTCGCTTTTTGATTAGCTTTGAAACTATTATTCCCAAACTCTTTTATAAGGGCTAGGATCAGAAATTATAAAAAAGAAATAAATCAAAATGCTCCAAAAGCTTTCTTCTACTAATTGCTTTCGTACAGTGTTGCCATTGTGTTCTGCAGTGACAGATGTATGGGAACAATAAACAATGTTCCAAAATTTCATATCCTGAAGAGGTCAGTATAGCAACATCAACAAGAAATTATATAGCCACAATAAATTATCAGCAGCCCTGAATACCTATTTTAAAACACAGATTTTTAACATTCATTATTCCAGGCACTCAAAGAGTCACCAACTATTACAAACATGGTTGCTGAATTTCTATAAACTTTACCCACATATGTTCATATAGCTGTAAACATTTCAAAGAGAATTTTACTCTTTCCCTTGAAATCTCTTCTCATACATAGAGAAAAATATGCAGTCATTGACAGTGTTTTAATTTAATTGCTTAGCAATAATTATTAGCCATAAACCAGTCACTTGTAAGTACTTTCTAATATCAGTGGGAATGCACTCTCCCCCACTGAAATCAATAGTGCCAACATTACTTAACTTTGACTAGGTGGTGTTCTATTCCTTACTGTAATTTGCTTTTCTGTGCCAAAGAGGAGGGCTTTAGGCATAAAATTAGCACATGCGACATAAATGGCACTGTACATACTGCATGCAACTTTAATTAATAAAATGTTGTCATTTCTGGGTGTATGAAAATAGATGTGACACATTGTTCTGAAAGCACACGTACAATGTGTGAACGTGATCTTATGTGCTGTTGCATCTATGACAATAAAAATAAATGAAACATATAAATTTTCCCCCTTACGACTGTTTCAAGAAAGATCCAGCATGCAAAACTTTCCACCAGATCTCCTAGAGCTGTCCTGCCTGCTCTGACCCGTCGGCGACCTCTGAAAAGTGACATTGAAAGACTACTCTCTCCAAGGGTGAGAAGTAATTTGCTTCTATAGCTCCTCTGCCCCAGACATATCTAAAACACAGACTGTAAACATATACTCTTGGTTTATATTGGCTGTGGCTCCATGTGACACTATTAAAGTCATTTAGAACTTGTAAGTTGTCAGTGCAAACAAAGCTTGGAAAACAGTAACCCAGCTACAAGGAATATTATAGAACTCTGCTAAATTTGCAAATGTGGAATCACTTTAGTAACTTGCTTTTTTTCAACACTTAAACTGCAACAGGTTTCTTGATCACTTTAGCAAGATAAGTGATCCTTAGGGTGGAAGACTACACTGGGTTTAATCCTGATGGACATAGATAGAGTAAACTCATTGAAATCAATGCTTCTTAAATTAGTCACAGCTATGGATGTAAATGGTTTGTTCTCAAATATGAGTATGAATAGTCTCTATACTATTCTTGCTACTGCAAGAAAATATAAAGACCTCTGCGCTATGTGCACTTTGAGAAGTTTTTCAGAGAATTATTTGGCACAGAAATACACGTGATTTTTCTGTGCAAAAAAAGTGTTTTTGCACATGTGTTTTTGTGCACAGAATATTACTCCAAAACTCTTAACAAATTGTGAAATGTCTTTCTCAATGTTCTATTGGTCTTGTGGGGTTTCCCAAGGTGTCCAGAAACCCATTATTCTACAGGGAAGTGAGTAAGAACAGATATTATCTCCATCTGTAGTCAGAACTCTCCGTAGTTCTGTTTGTTTCATTGTGTGTATGATCAAATCTGGATCCAACACCATCTTTTTGCCCTATCAGTAGAGAGAAAATAATCACATTTGTAAGACTTGAGCGCTGCTTGTTTTTATTTGTTGTTTCCTGAGGAATGTGAGGCATTTTTCTCATTTTTCAGTTTGAGGGCTGTGTGTGTGCATTTGTGAGAGATGGCTTAGGAAAGTTTTCCCTCATATTTTTTTCCCCACAGACTTCCCGTAACTGTTCTGAATCTGTGCATAAGCTGATTGCCCCCCCCGCCATCATTCTTGTTAGACTTAAATTTATTAAGCTATTTTGATGAAAGAACCACCTGCTTTGGAAAGAGGGGGGGCTGCCATTTAGGAAGGGACGTGTGCATGCATGTGTGTCTGTGTGTGCATGTGTGTTTTGAAAAGTGCACTAAAACCCACATTTTCTTCAGCTCTCACTACAACTAGTCCACTACATATTTGTTGGGAGTAAAAGAAGATCTTTAAAATTATAATTGTTTTGCACACATCTCTGGGGCCTTCTTTTCTCTTTCAACAACTCAGTCATTAAATAACACTGGCAATTCTGAATTAACACGTCTAGTAAGACACACAGCCTTTTTTGTTTAACAAGAAGAATGCAATAACCAGACACCACCACACATTTAACTGTTTATTTTCAAATTCACTTAGAAACAGAGTTTGGCAACTGTTTCATTTTCCCAACAGAATGAACAACAGGCGTGATGAATTGGATTCTTGACCTGTGATCCAGACCTAGGCCCTTTCCAGACATGAGGAAGGAGCCGCGTGAAAACGGGACTCACCGGATTTCCTGAGCGTCCGGGCGAGTCTGTCGGGACGAGGAGCAGTGCGAGCTCGTCACTCCGCACTGCTACGGCATCCAAAATGGTGGCTTCTGGTTGGGGGAGGCTCTCCACCAACCAGAGAAGCTCGCCAGCTGAAAGCCCGCCCCCAGAAGATCTGCAAGCACGCACTTGTGCGCGCCTGCAAATCTGCTCCGGAGTGCAGGGACGGAGCGACACGGAGTAGCGTGCTCCGTGTTTTTTAAAAACCTCTAAAAAGAGGTTTTTAAACAGCACACTGCACAACCAGTTCTGGTCACTCCAAACTGGACTGAGGTGCGGAACTACAAAAAGTAGTCCGCCCCAGTCCACTCCACGGTGCAGAAGACCTCCATCAGAGGTCGCTCTGCACCGTTTTACTAGCCCGGTGCGGAAATGGCTCTAGATTCCAGGTCAGGTCAGGTCTGGATAGATCTGGCATGGATTGAGACATGATCCAATTTACCAAGTTAGATTCTAAAGGGGCTGTGCACAACCATAATATAACATAATATTGGAATGGTCATAAAAGTAGGGAACAATTCCTTTGACCAGGGTGGGAAGAAGTAATCTCCTTCTAGGGATGTTAACATGCAACTATTTTGTCCTTGCCCATGAAGATGAATAATTTTCAAAGGTTCTCCCTACTGAAAAATAGCAGCAATCTGAAAAAAAAAATTTGGCACAACAGAAAGCAGAAATCTTGCACAACAAAAAAAAGTGGCTAAATATGCATGATTGCTGTTTTGTTGTGCAAGATTTTTCTGTAAGATTTTTGTTCTGTAAGGTTGCTGGCTTTTTAATGTAGAAAAAAAAACCAATCTTACACAAATACATATATGGCTGTTTCAAAATGGTTGTTTCTGTACAAAGCCCCAGGCAAAAATAAAATAAAAATAAAAATGTGTATTTCTACACTGAAGCATTTCCCAAAAGTTCTGTATCTCTGCAGACCAGGTGAAAACAGTGCCAAATTTTCACTATTGTATTATGTTCCCTGATTTGGCTTGTTGAATGCTGGAAATGCCATGTTTTAATAGAAAATGAATCACAGCAGCATTTCCATTCTTAGGTTCTTCCTACATTAGACACCTCTACAGCCCTCATTTGGGCCCCAGAGTACAGATGCTATTTGACTTCTGCTGACCATTGTCACCAATCCAAATGTGGACTGCATGGTTGCGACTCAACAAGATGTATTTGGGGCCCTCCCTCTTGTAAGGTGTATCCAGTGTCTGTACCCCTTACCCAGACAGAGGAAGAAAAAGAGAATGGATCCACCAACTTTTGAATATAGGTGTTACTCCTCCCATAAATTTGGATTCCCCAGTGATTAACTTTGCAGTCTTAAACCCATGTCTGCAGATCCTTTCCTCCTGAAAATAATCATCCCAGCCTCTATTCAAAGACAGAAAACACAGTTGGTCTGAAATTGCTGGATGTTACAAGCAACTGTGAAGTTTAAAATGCAGGAAAATACTTTCCAGGATTTGATTTATGTAATGGAAAAGGAAAAGCACCTGCCTGGAGCTGCAAAATGATGTGCTTTACTAGACAACTAAGGGTCAATTCACACTACACAAATGTAGCATTGCATTGTATTCCGCTTTAACATCTTAAGGAATCCTGTGCTTTGTAGTTTGGTGAGGCACTACAGCTCTCTGCCTGAGAATTCTAAATGCCACTACCTAATCTGCCAAGATGGGTGACACCCAGCTTAACCACAGTACATACAAAAGGGATCTAGGAGTCTAAGTAGACCACAAATTGAACATCAGTCAGCAGTGTGATGTGTCAGCTAAAAAACCCCACTAATGTAATTCTGGGCTGCATTAATAGGAGAATAGTGTCTAGGTCAAGGGAAGTGACAGTACCACTCTGTTCTGCTTTGGTCAAACCTCACCTGAAATACTGTATCCAGTTCTGAGCACCAAAGTTCAGAAAGGATATTGAAAAGCTGGAATGTGTACAGAGGAGGGTGACCAAAATAGTAGAAGGCCTGGAAACATGCCCTATGAGGAGCAGCTTAGGGAGCTGAGTATGTTTAGCCTGGAGAAAAGAAAGTTAAGAGGTGGCATGATAGCTATGCTTAAATATTTGAAGGGATATCATATGGAGCATGGAGCAAGCCAGTTTTCAGCTGCTCTAGAGACTAGGACACAGACCAATGGCCTCAAACTTCAGCAAAAGGAATTCCATCTAAATATTAGGAAAAACTTCCTGATGGTAAGAACAGTTTGACAGTGGAATGCACTGCCTCGGGATGTGATGGAGTCTCCTTTGGAGGATTTTAAAAAGAAGTTGGATGGCCATCTGTCAGGAGTGCTTTGATGGTGTATTCCTTCTTGGCAGTGGGTTGGAGTTGATGGCCCTTCTGATCTCTACCAGCTCTATGATTCTGATTATATGAATCTCAGGATTCCACATGATGTTACCATGACAGTTAAAGTGGAATACAGTGCTATAATTGTGTAGTGCGAACAGGCCCTGATCTACCTATCCCTCTGTGGATTTTGATGTCAGTTTTCTGATGTGAGGATGGCACTGGAGCCACATGGCTAGATGCATGGCTGAGCCTCAGAACTCAAGCAGTCCAACTCTCATTGTCAGCTGATGGGCAGAGTAGAATTTCCTGTTATCCACCATATCCTCTAGAATCCTGTCAGCTCCTCCTTACATTCATCTCTATGATCGTAACTCCTTGTAGGCACTAAGCAAAGACCCTTGCTGGTGAATTAAGGACTTTACTATACTCTTTGTCTTCCAGATGTCTCACTTACTCTGATTATCTCATTGCCTTCTTCTCCCTCCCTTTCTTTTTGCCATTCCCTAATTTTAATGCTCCTTTCTTCTTTTGTGAATAATTCTGCCTCCTTTCTGTTATACCAAAACAAAAAGGGGACATGAAATATTTCAGTACCCCCTCTATGTTAGTGAAGGTTTGGGGTACGGAACCCTCATGAAAGTGTAAAAAACCTCAAATAACTCCCCCCACGATTACCCTCCCATTCCCATCCAGAGCTTCCCCCCTCCCATTCTGTTGCCTCTGGCCCTGGCATTGTTAGGAGGGGGGAAGACTGCCTAAAAGGCTTACCGATACTTTCCCCTCAGACAAAGAAGAGGAGAATTCTAGAGTTCTAATTACTTCTGGTGGCCATCTTCAGAAAGGAGCACCTGACCAATCCGCAGCCAATACACAGTAGAATGTTCAACCACATGGCAGAGAGGCCACACCTTCAGCAGTGCGAGGGGGCTTTGCTCACTTGAAAGAAAAAAAGCCCACTTTAAACACAAGCCTGGCAAGCCTGGGGTGAGGAATGCAAGGGATGGGAAGAGGAAAATGTGGGCGGGGAGAGCCAAGCACATGCCTCAAGAATAATTAAATTCACGAAGGTCAAACCCACAAATGTGGAGAGAGGACTGTACACTGCAGAAAAGAAAATAGATGTATATATTGCTATTCCATATAATCAGTTCAGCATTTCATATAATTCATACTACATATACCACCAAAATGTAGAAAGGTAGAAATGATAGCCTAGCATCCTGTTGGCAATCACAATGTTACAAGCTAACCTTTTCCTTATTCATACTTATGATTATGACAGCATTACCATGGTCACAAATGCCCCTGAAACTGATTGCAAAATCTAGGCAGCTCTACTGAGGGATGGAGTTTACAGCAGTGCTGAGTGGACCACTGAATGATGGTACATCCAGGCCCCTCTTGCCAATCATCAGCAGTGCAATAAGGAGTGGTAACAGGACCCCGCAGGGTTCCTCGCTTCTGCTGCTCACACCGCCACTCACTGATGGGAGACATTTGGATATGTCATCCTTCAACCCATGCTCACCACTACCACAGAACTCAATCCCTCAGTAAAGCTACGTAGATTTAAGGAGGGTTTCAGGGATCAGATCAGGAGATGGGGTATAGTCATGGCATTGTGGCTAAGTGTCCAATGCAGGATCTGGTCCAATAGTTCTTGACGGAGATTATGTACAAGTCATCTCCTGCATTACATCATCCATTCTTGTATGTTTTTATCAAATGTAAGCACAAACATATGGTTCACCCAGACTCAGAGCATCAGCTGCATTTGTGTGAAGTCCAGGTTCTTACTCAGCTCATCAAGTACTTCAGAGCTACTGGGGGAAAAAAAGGAGAACAGTGCTTTGATAACAGTCTCATGCAGGTTCTCTGCATGAACAAAGGGTAAGATCTTCCTTTTCCCAGAATAGTGGAAGAGTTCCTTAGGTGGAACTGCACTATGGCTTCTGATTCACCATCTTTAGGACTCATGGTTTTGTTGCAGTAGCCTCCCTGAATAGCCATGTTGTGGCTGATGGAGTGTGGGGCAAGACAGGAGAAGTGCCCCCTAGCCAAATGTGGACTGGTGACATCTTCCATTGTGATCCACAGAAAAATCATGAGTTCTGGAGGAGGGGGCTTTGGTCATTGTGGAGGATGAGGGGTAATACCAACTTCCACAATGACAAGAGAGAAAGAAAGAAAGGAGGGAGGGAGGGAGAGAGGGAAGGAAAGAAATTTAAAGACATGAGATGGATTTATGCATACGTATGGCACTAACAGGATGCTGGCCTAATAATAGTAATTCTGGAGTAAACATCAAGCATGCAAGTACCCTACACAGGGGAATAAAGTATGAAATTAAAGCACAAAACCTGTGGACTTGAAGAAAAAAAGGGCAACTGTGAACTTCCCTTCGGAATGAGAGAATCTCAACAAAAGCAGTCAAACTAACGTAAATGCAATCTCAGATCTTTGAAACCGTAACTGTAAAATCTCTAGCTTAACTACATCTTGATGCAGCTACTGTTGATGTCACAGAATATTTGTGAACATTGCAACTATTCAAAAGTTTGTTTGATTTTTTAACAAAATTGTCAGTCCAGATGCACTTCTCTGGAAAAGTAGACAGTATTTTTATGGTGCTGGCAGCTGTAGAACTATGCATGTATGGGACCTAAAAGTAAATGATAGGATATGATGTATATATCATAAATAGCACAAATGGGAAGGATGGGTAAGTGAAAAGGAGAAAGGCAGACATCAAAAGTGTATTATACAGAAATACATATTGTTGAATTTGTACTGGTCATTACTAGCCTAAAACATATTTGACAGCCTTTTTAGAAACTGCCTACTTTACTTTTGTTTTCATAGAAATCAGATAAACAAACAGTATCTTGAATTGGAGCAAAATCTATGGCCCCAGTCAAACACAGAATTAAGCCCACTTTGCTTAAAGTACATTGATGAACACAGTGGTTTTTTTTTTTTTTTTTTTTTTAAGAAAATGCTCAGAGAGCAGGAGCTTAAAGTGCAAACTGAAAATAAGCAAAGACAATTTAATATTGGCAGCAATGAAATGTTTGGGCTGTTGCTTTTTTTTTTTTTTTTTTTAAAAAAAGTTGTCCTTGGGATTAGTATCTGTCATCTAGGGGTGAATATTTCTCTCCGTGTGAACTCAGACTTCCTTCGTTCTCTTTCAAATGGAACGTGTATAATTCCTTTGAAAGATGTGCCTGGGAACTAAAATGCATAACTATGCTGGATGCCAAAATCAATGACTAGAATAGAGACTTTGGCTTCTTATTGACTGTAATCTGTGATCCCCTACTGGTTAACCCACTGTCAACAAATGTTTGATGTGTTAAGGGCTTGTTATTAGGACATAAGTCTCCTGAAGTGAGTTAAGTCACTAACCTTATTCAGCACTGACACTTTTCTCCCCCTTCTCCAATGAACAGCTGTGTGAATTTGACTGAAACAGTATGTCCTATAGCAGGTAACATCCGATCTGCTGGACGTTTTGTGAAAATTCCATGTATTTGGAGCAGTTCCAGTTATTGCATTGTATTTCTCAAGTCCTCCATACCAGGAAAAAGAAAATGAATGGAATGGGATGCATTTCACATGTCTCCTTGTGGAAAGAAAATTGGAGCCTACAGCAGAATGTGGCAGCACTGCAGCTACCACAAGGCAGAGTGAGGTGAACACCTCAGGCAGTAGATCTCGGGTATTGTGACACAGCAACAAAAAGTGATTTTTTTGTTCATTTGTTCTTCCTATATTTTTACTGCTAGGGATGGAGATGGTGTTTTTTGTTTTGGTTTGGTGTGATTTTTGGTCTATGGTGTCATACAAATTTACCTGAATTTGGATATCATGTGGCTTCCTAGGCATTTCTTCAGCTCTCATCTTCCTCTTTTCTTTTCTTTTCTTTTCTTTTCTTTTCTTTTCTTTTCTTTTCTTTTCTTTTCTTTTCTTTTCTTTCCTTTTCTTTAACCTTTTACAATTTTACCAAGGTATTGTGTGACCTGAAAGCCAGCAACAGTCCTAGCTGTGAGTTTTAGCAGCAGTGCCCAAACACCATCATCAAATGACAGCCAAGAAATGAGGAACAGGGAAAAGCAAATGCCATTGCCAGCTCCCACCACTATGAATGTATCATCAGTTCAGACTGAAATGTAAAATGTATATAACACTCTCCATAAGGAATGCAGAAAACCTGAAATATGGGTGGTCCATATGGTCTGATAACACAATCAGTTTGAGCGAGTAGCAAGATTTCTCCACACAGATTGGCCTGCACAGTGGTGGCAGAAAAACTCACCAACAGGGAATGAATGATCGCATCAGACAATAAAGGGAGTAAAACTACACTGATGCTTGTGTAGTTGTTTCTAGGCTCCTCTATGCATACAGGAAAATTTCAGTAAATCT
This sequence comes from Cyclura pinguis, assembly GCA_030412105.1. Lineage (NCBI taxonomy): Eukaryota > Metazoa > Chordata > Lepidosauria > Squamata > Iguanidae > Cyclura > Cyclura pinguis. Next base: position 74,071,011 of record CM059603.1, on the reverse strand, counting down.
CCATTCTCTCTATGCATCCCATATAACATATAATGACATGTGTAGATATTTTGTAAGAAAAACCCTCAGTTCATGTTTGCATGGGATTTTTCAAGTACTTTGTTTAGGGCAAGGAATGGGACTCACACAGCATTCCTTGTTCAGCAAACAAGTGCCTACCCTTTAACTCTCCCTTCCTTCACTGCGGTTACATGAATATATAAATGGTCACTGAGCAGTTAGAAGGGCCTTGTACATTAAGCAACATCGGACTGATTCATTTTAATCTAGAAAATATAACGATCAAATCTCTGCAGAAAATAAAATCTGCTCCCAAATGCCTGCCTGCTAATGAAGTTTTCCCATTAAGGGGGTATAAAATCACAAAGTAGCTCATTAGTTGCAAAATAAACCACCAGATTTAGAAGGTTCCATAGAAGGTGGAGGCACTCTGGTCCTTGTGATAGCTTGGTGACAGTTTCTATTTTAAGTGTCAAAAACAACTCTGCTATCTGGAGCAAGTAGTGTACCGTTCTCTCCTTTTAATATTCTAATCGTGAGGTGTAAAGTGAAATGGTTGCACAGTGTAATGGTGGCAAAGAAATCGCGTGTCAATGAGACAGGAAAGGTGACAGACATGGAATGAGTCCCCAAGGTGCTCTCCAAGTGCATTGGTTAAAGATTCCCTTGGGAATTTTTTCTCATTAGTTCTCAGACACAGTTCAGCAATTCAATAGCGCCAGGTTACCATTCATCACAAGACCCAAATATGTTTCTGTGCATGCGTTAGCTCCTTTATTTGTGTATGCCGGCTTATGATTAAAAATTATGAGACCCACTACCACTCAACCAAGCCAGTAAAGTTGTTTACGTACTGAAATATCTGCCACATGGCAAGAAGGCCACTCCAGCAACGATGTCACTGTAGAAAAATGATATGGATGTTTTTTTAAAAAAATAGACAAGATATTATCATTTTGATGCAGCTTCACTAACATGCAGAAACAAAGGAAAACCTTAGGGGGCTGATTTAATAAATTAGCACTACAAAACTGATAGACAATGCATATACATGGGGAGCCACCACCAAAATTGCAGAGTGCACATTTTCTTGGTTCTGCTTGTTTAAAATCTTATTAAAACTGAAACATCCACATATTGAGTTAATATGATGTGTGCAGAGTGGGGGAGGAACTAAGAACTTTGATAGTTAGCTAATTTTATGTGTAATTACTCCGTAAAAATGTTTAACGGAATGGGTTATTCTCATTTTTCCCTTGCAATTAAAAATGTACTTAGTTCTATGCTATCAAAGTTGACTGCACTCCCACTCAGCACACTAAGGGATAATGGCTCGGGGTGTTGTCTATCTCATTACCCACCAGGTCAGCAAAGAAAGGAGTATCCACTCCAGCCCCAGTGGTCATTTAAATTCTCATTGTTACATTAAAGAAACAGTGAAGAAATCAACGGAAACAGGAAAATTAGGCACACAAAGCGAACAGGTTATTATGCACTTTATCGGTGCCAGCACATACGAAGGTTGGCAAGTGCTGCTGCGTACCTCCAGAAAAAAAAGAAAAGAAAAAAAAGGAGGATTTTTCCCATCCATATTCAGTTTCCATTTCTTGCTTTTCTAATATATGGGTGCCTGCACATGAGCTTAAATGCACATCCACATGGCAGCTTCCCATGCTGCCAGCTTGTAACTAAAACATATATAACTAAAACCTTAGTTTTGATCTGCAAACTAGAAGAGCTTGTGGTCCAACTCTCCTGGGATTTGGGATGCAAAGCTATGTCTCATTCTTTTGAGTTTCTTGGGCCATTTCCTCACTAGCTGTTATAGTGCTATTATTCCACTTTCAACATCCTATGGAATCCTGGGGTTTGCAGTTTAGGGAGGGGCCTCAAAAGAATAATAATGGAATAATAGCACTATAACAGCCTAGTGCAGAAATGGCCTCAGTTTTCCATTGGCATTCTTATTCCATTCTATTTCTATAAGGGTTTGCAAGAGTTTCTCCCCACCTCAGAAACACATATATATTCTAAGGAATTTTCATCTGTTGTAAATATATTCTCGTATTATCAAAATATACACAGTTTTGTAGACAGTTTTCTAAAGTACACTTTTTGTATCATTTGTAAAAACAGAATAAAACCTGTATGTGTACATTTTAGAAATGTAGGCCAGAATTCTATATGGTCTGTATGTGTAAGCAATGTAGTTACACTGCTATGCAGTGAATTCCAGACTGACCACCCTAATCCCCAATTACCAGGCAGCAGCTGCTGTGATCAGCAGAGGTTTCTACCCCTATCCCTTGGGAAGCAGCTGGCTGCTGTTTTCACCTCCCCTATGAGCTATCACCATTGTGACAGGCAGAAACAGGGTCCTTGTTGCAATTCTCCCTCATGCCAGAGACTGTTCACACTAGGTAGGGTGGGACCATCAGCCAGCTGCTTCCTGAAGGTCAGGGGAATGGACCCACATTGATCATAGTTCTGCTTCCTGGCAAATAGAGACTGGGAGACTTTTATGGCCCCTATGTAGCCCTTAAACTATGTATCTTCTAAACGAGGGGCCCCTCCTGAAACTACAAACCCCAGGATTCCATAGGATGTTGAAAGTGGAATAATAGCGCTATAACAGTCTAGTGCGGAAATGGCCTAAATCAGATCCCGGTAAGAAGCAACAGGCAGAAGCCCCATTACATTTCATAGAACATTTCACAATTTGGCAGGAATAGTCCCAATTAATCCTCTGATGTCTCTCTTTTTCTGATGCTTTTAAAATGTCCCAGTTTCTCTCTTATCATCCCACTTTCCTTCTTTACCCTCGTCTAACTTCAATTGCTGCGAACTGATTTTAAAGTGCAAGCATAGTTTGCACTCAGTTAACTCAGGCCCTTTTCACATGTGGGGGGGGGGGAATGGGCGAAAACACGCTAAAACAGAGCTTACCCACAGCCGGGTAAGTCCGTCGCCACGCGGAGCAGCGTGAGCTCGCTGCTCCACAGTCCCCCAGCGTCCCAGATGGCGGCTTCCGGTTGGTGGAGGCTCTCCACCAACCGGAGAAGCTCGCCAGCCGGAAGCCCACCCCCGGCAGATCTGCAGGCACGCACTTGCGCGCGCCTGCAAATCCACGCTGGAGCCGGGCGATGGAGCAGCACGGGGCTGCGTGCTCCATGCTTTTTAAAAACCTCGAAAAAGAGGTTTTTAAAAAACACGCAGCCCGGCTAGTTCTGGCCGCTCCTGAGTGGATTCTGGTGTGGAACTACAAAAAGTAGTCCACGCTAGTCCACTCTATGGTGTAGAAGACCTCAGTGACAGGTCGCCCTGCACCATTTCAGAAGCCCGGTATGGAAATAGCCTCAGTGAGGGTGAGAGGGTAGGAGGGGTGAAATCATACCATTCTTGGTAGGCTCAGGCAAAAGCAAACTGCTGCCACCTCTCCTAGCTTGTGTATTCTACCTCATAAATAATGTTGGCCATCTTGACTACACTCCAATGTTGTGCATGTCCCTGTTTTCATCTGTGAAATACTGGAAAGTATGAAATGGCCATTACAAGCATTTCACAACTTGTAATTGCAAAAGTAACCTGTTACCAAAGTAACATTTTTCCTCATTTTGCTTTTTACATTGCATAATATCATGATGTTACCTTTTATCTACATTGGTCTACCTTTTTTTTTTTTTTAATAAACATCATATGCTTTTAGTGAAAGTGACAGTGCTGTGCTTGTCTGGAGGTCAGCTGGAAATGAAGTGCCAGGCATTTTCTTCTGTGAGACAAGGATTGTAGGGACTTGCCTCAAGCAATACTTGGGTTTTTAAAAGTGGCTAGATGTAGACATTTAATACAGTTAATCTCCACATTGCTGCAAAATGTTAAAAAAAGTGTTTCCTTGGGGTCTAACCTGAATTTTACATGCTATACATTGTTGTTTTCCATTAATTCCATCTCCTCTAACTTAGCTTTAACAGTGATACAGGAACAGCTGCTCCCAGTCCACTCACTACACTCCAAAAGAGATGTAGACTTAAACACCTGAAGAAAATATTTCCCAATAAACGCTCCCTTACTTACTGTAAGACAACTTTGTAGTCCATGGGGGTTAAGTGCTTTGGGTGTGGAAATCAGGTTGGTTTTCATAACCGTGGCACTACACATATATTACAGGTATCAGATGTCTCATCATCTAAAATGGAGATATCAAGATAGATAGAATTAAATCTCCTTACGATAACTAACCAACCAACCAACCAACCAACCATCTCTCTCTCTCTCTCTCTCTCTCTCTCTCTCTCGCACACACACACACAGAAAAAGAGAAAGGCCCTTTCCACACCTTACCTTGTTCCGGCACTGGGGTACAGGGATCGCACGAGCAGCCTCTGCCGAAAGGCTCTCCCTTCCCTGCTGCTTCAGCTCTGCACAAGCTGCCTGCTCTCGCGAGAGCCTCGCCTCTTCCTTCTGCAGTGCAGTCTGGGACCTTCCCAGGCTGCACTAGGGCAGGAAGTGCAACCGGCCTGGCGCCAGAGGCTCCGCATGCCAGGTAAGTGCGCGCAGGGCCCGGGATCAATGCATGATCGTGCACCATTTTCGGCTTCAAGCCAAAAATGAAAAGGTGCGCAATCAGCCCCTGCCGGCCCCTGGAGCATCGCGCGATTGTGAGTGCGTCGTGCAGATTACTCCTTGCAATCGCGCGACACTCCAGGCCCTCTTTCGCATGGAAAATGCCTTTCGAAAGGGCCAAAGAGAGAGGGAGAGGGAGAAGTAAATGTTTACATTCCGTTCTTTGCACTGGGAGAATACTTTCCCCTCTTTCTGTTTCTTCTGATTCATAAGATAAAATCTCCACACAAATCTGATTATGTCTGTGAAAGCAGAGCTAAACCCAAACACCTACCTTCACTTAATCTAGAGTCAAACTAAGCTCCTCATATGAATATGAAAAAAAAATTATACAGAATATACCATGTTGGACATTTTTAAAAAATCACTCTCATAATTGCTTTGAAATATAGGATTAAAACTATAAAGTCAGGGATTGGTGGGAGGACCTGATGTTATTTAGGTGTTCTGCACAGGTTCATCAATGACTTCTTGAGTTGTAAATATTTATAAGTCATTCACATTGAAGTAGTTGTCAGTTGCAGCTACAGTACTTCACCTTCTGTCACTTCCAAATATCAGGGGGCCTGATTCAATCACACTCTTGTCAGGCTACCTTTCTTCTCCTGAATACCCAAATCCCTAAACACAACAAAATATAAATGAATGAAAAGTGCTAATGATGCATCATTACCAAGAGGTATCAAGTTTTTTAAGGTCCTTTGCTGACTAAATTTTAAATTAGCACAATTATTCAGTGCATTCCCGGAGGCATCGTTGATTATGCTTGGCTGCTATACAGAGACACAGAGCAAAGAAAAAATATAGTGGAGTTGGATGTCCTGCAGTAGCAACACAATGCATATTCTTTCACAACCTTCAGCCCCCCAAATTCATCATGTAAAAGAACAGACTGCATAATCATGACAATATAATAATGGCAAGATACTATGGAATAATGGTGGCAGACAGTATTTAAAAACAATTAGTGATGTTTCAACAGCCTGATATCTCAAGCAAAATGAGCAAAATGTTCTTGTAGTTTCAGGATTCCTCTTTTATAGTTTATTAAATATGCTGAATTTTCTTTTGGTTTTAAGTTCAATTTGAGCAATAATAACTTCTTTAGATGAGGAAACTGTAACGTCTGTCCCTCAAATTTTCTTCCTGCTCTCCCCACTATTTGCAAATTAATTGTTTGTTGCAACATCTTGACAGTGCAAAGAAAGAAAAGAAACTTCGTGAGGTTCGTACATCAGCATGGGTTGCACTAGATATTAGAGGATATATGTTTGTTCTTGAAATGTTTTTGTTACATAGTTAATAATCAAAAGGTAATATTCTTGTATCATACAATAACACCTTAATGGTCAAACTACCTTATCGTGAGGTTGGATCCAGAGAGTCATACTTTGAGAGTGGAACCACTGGAGTAAGTGAGGCTTAACTTGTGTGTATGATATTCCTTCAAGTTACCTGTTGCCTCTCATGGCAGATCCCATGAATTTTATGGGGTTATCTTAGGCCTTTTCTCAACTCACCTTTTTGTGGAGCTGGGGTGCGGGGATCACGCAAGCAGCCTCTTGCGAGAGGCTCTCGTGTCCCCATTGCCTCAGCTATGCAGCTGCTGCCTGCTTGTGAGCAGGTAACGTGAGAGCCCCTCCTCTTCATTCCACAGTGCAGCCTGGGATTTTCCTAGGCTGCGCTGGGGCAGGAAGCACGAGCGCTGTGGCCCTGGCGCTCCGCATGCATGGCAAGTGCACATGGGGCCCCGGAGCGATGCGCAATAGTGCACTATTTTCAGCTCAAAGCCAAAAATGAAATAGTGCACGATCAGGCCTGCCAGGCCCTGGAGCGTCACGTGATTGTGAGTGCGTCGTGTGGATCACTCCTTGCAGTCGCAAGACACTCCAGGGGCCCTTTCGCATGGCAAATGCCATGTGAAAAGGGCCTTAGGCATGGTTTTGCCACCTTCTTCCTCTGAAATCTAGCCTACACCCTTTGGTATTCGTTGGCTGTCCTCCATCCAAATACTAACCTGGGTTGACCCTGCTTAGCTTCCAAGATCAGATAAGATCTTAGCCACAACTAATTTTTTCCTCAACTTTCATGGGTCAAGTCTATCATTGTGATGAAATCCATAGCTGATATATTTCCCAACAAAATTGTGACATTGCTAACATTCCATGTAATCAGTAGACAGACTTTCAGAAAGCCTAAGGCTATCTTAGATTTCAGTCTACATCCCAAGACCCAATCACTTTTCTTCCAAGTAGAGCACACTGAATGCTCAGTTTGAAAATTGGGAATCAGTCACTTCTAGGGCTAGTCAGGCCCTTTTTGCATGGCATTTGCCATGCGAAAGGGCTCCTAGAGCCTTGCTCAACTATGAGGAGTGGTCCACACGATGCACTCACAACCGTGTGATGCTCCAGGGCCTGGCAGGCGCCGATCATGCACTATTTCATTTTCGGCTCTGAGCCGAAAATGGTGCGAGATCACACATTGCTCCGGGGCCCCATGCACATTTGCTGTGCATGCGGAGCTCTGGAGCCGCGGCGCTAGCGCTACCTGCCTCAGCGCAGACTAGGAAAATCCCAGGCTGCACTGCGGAAGGAAGAGGAGGGGCTCTCGCATGAGCAGGCAGCAGCTGCAGAGCTGAAGGAACTGGCATGCGAGAGCCTCTAGCTAGAGGTTGCTCGTGCGATCCCTGCACCCAGCTCTGCAAAAAGGTGAGTTGCCGAAAGGGCCTAAGACAAGGAATATGTTTGATGACATCCTCAATTTGTCCAAATTGGGAATAACTTGTTTCTCATTGTATTTCTAGCCCATTTTCTAGTCCATTTCCATTTGCAGGAAAAATAGTAATTGTGATTTATCCAGTTCACAGAAGGCGATATATTTTCATATATAGCTGATAACACTTTTGCTGCAAATATACATTTTCACATATATGCACACAAGTATTTCACATTGTTTCCATGTAACTTAAGAAGTGTGCTGAGGGGAAAAGAACTGATCTCTGAGGTATCCTCCTCACATTGGGGAACTGACATTTTTGTTTCTAGGTTTGGAGATCTCTCCCTAAACTGCAAGCCCCAGGATTCCATAGGATGTTGAAGTGGAATAATAGCAGTATAACAGTTGAGTGCAGAAATGGCCTATGTCAATGGGAACTTCTTTTCCACCTCTATTCTGGCTTGCTTGCTTCCTCCACCTCAGTCCAATGATATCACCCCCCATAGCATCAAGCTACAATGCCCAGCTGTACTTTCATGTGGAATGATATCACTTGCACTAAAAACTCCAAAGACTTGACTTTCAAGTAGCTTTAAAATTCAAATCAGTTCTGACCATATTTAATCTAGACATGTTAGTTTAACACCAAGCCAAGCCAGACCTTTTAATGTTCAGTGGCCATGATATAAAATTCTTCACCGAGTTGCACCAATAAATTCCGTGCAGTGTAATTCTCTGCAGTCACGGTGTCGGCCATGAAATTAAGAAACAGCATAGAGTGTAGATTCTCTAAACATTAATATCCTTCTCCCCCATCCCCATAAAGCTTGGCCATTATCCAAACATTTGATAGGCTAGGGTCCCATTTTGGATTGACATAGCTAGAAAGTCACTGTCTGGATGTTCCTAATGCAAAAGTACCTGTACCCTGAATATAGTGGCTACTTATTTATCACATGGCATGCTCACTTAAAATAACCATCTCTTCTCTGCTGTAAGCTCAGTTTTGAGCACTAGGATGCTAGATGCTTATATCAGTAGGAGAATACTCCTTCTTTATATTGCCTTTGTGTGCACCTTTGAGAAAGTGTGCCTGCATGACATAACAGGTCACAAAACAAATTTGAAAGTTTTTTTTTCTTATTTAGGGTGGTTTTTTTTTTCCCTGAAGATTTTAATTGACATTCTCCTAATACAAATACATCACCTTTCAAAATAACCTCCCAATCTCTGGTCCATTTGCTGTTGAATTTTCAGTGAGCAGTTAAGACAGTTCTATTTCAGTGGGATTTCTTAGAGTACTGCTTTGGATCCTGCCATTTCTTTTGCAGAAATTAAAAGAACAGTATAGAGCATAAAGTGGTGTAGGGGTTTGGGTGTTAGACCAGGACTCTGGAGAACAAGGTTTAAATCTCCACTTAGCCATGGAAACTCTTTGGGTGGCCTTGGGCAAGTCAGATTCTCTCAACCTCAGAGGAAGGCAAGGACAAAACCCCTCTGAGCTAATTTTGCCAAGAAAACTCCATTATAGGTTAGCTTTAGAGTTGCCAAAAGTCAGAAAAAAACCTGAAGACACATAACAAAGAATAATAACCCCAATCAGTGGTGGAGCTTGGAGTGTGTGGAGTGGGGGTGGCAGGGGGTGGGGCTACAGTGCGTGGGGGCATGGCCAGTGCATGCAGGGGCATGGCTATGAGCTGGGACACCCCAAAAACATTGCCACCTGGGGCGAAGTGCCTTCCCACCCCCTGTTCCTGCGTGACTGACCCCAATAAACGTTATACATATCTATTCTCTTTTTGAGATACATCATCAAACAACTTCAGTATCAGTGTATATTGGAAGGAGACAAGTGTATCATTGGAATGTCCAATGTCTTTCTTCTTTAGAAAAATTCCACTGAGGACACTTGGGTCTCTGCTGCAAGGAACATACAGCCCTGAGCCTCACAATGTTGTGATGTTAAGGCAAATTTCCAGGCCCCCTCATGCCCAGTTCCTGTTAACAGGATCGTAATGGAACTGGATTTGGCTATTAGCTATTGAGGAAAACCTTAACAAGCTAAAAGCTAAGAGCAACTTTGGTGACTGATTTAAGTCAGGGAAGCCATTTGAAAGTTAAAAAAAATTAAAACTACACATAGTATCATGATCATGGTCCACTCAGACTCAAAGACTTGAAGAAGAGCTAGAAAAGACCCCATGGCCATCTAGCTCATCTCTCTGCCAATGGAGGAATCCATAGCTACACCATCCCTGATGGATTCTCCTAATAGCAGCTATGGGGCAGGGTGGGAGTTCATAATTTTGCATTAGCATTACAGCAGAAAACAAATCTCTTTTGGAAGTGCCAGAGAGTCTATTGAGAAAACCAAACTACCTTAGCGTGGGAGAGCTAAGCCTCAGTATCGTGACCCCCTCCATCATTCTATTGATGGTTGAGAGAAATTTCATTCCGTCGTCTGTGGGCAAGGTGTAGTAAAACGTTTGGTAAAAAGATTGCCTCTATGGGTTAAAACAGTGCTTCTCATACTTTTTATCCTGCAACCCCCTTTACATCTACATGAGAATGTTGTGCCCCCACTCCACATTACGCCTCCATGATCTGCCTCTCTCCCTCTCTCTTTCTTACAAGCTCCTTGGGCCACACATGCTTTCTGTCTTAAAGCTGAGTTCTCATGGTTGCTGGGAGCATGTGCCTGCTGTGCCAATGACGGAACATTTAGAATGAATGGGACAAGCATTGTGTGAATGGGAAAAGCATTAAAAAAGGGAAGCCAATTTTTGCTGTGACTGAGGTTGGAGGAAGGCATAATATGGGGAGATGCTTTGCTTTGCTCTTCTACAGAGACCAGTAAATCCTCAAGAATGTGCGCACGCACACATACACAAGCACACAGACAAGCTTGCCCTTCTTTTCTGTACTTGCAGGATGACTCTTCTTGCCCCCCCCCCCGAGCAATTATTGTGCTCTCTCCTTAGGATCCCACCCACAGTTTGAGAATCACTGGGCTGAAAGATTAGAATCGTGAGTCACTTCTTGCCTCCTCCATGTTTGTGCCGCCTCTGAGAACACTTCCTGTTAAGTGCCATAAATAAATAAATAAATAAATAAATAAAATAAGGGATGTAAGGACTCATTTTTTGCCTTACAGATTTTGAACATCTTCTTTCAGGATAAACAATACCACAGAGGAAGAGCTTGCCCGACAAGAAGTTGCCCTGTTCTCCACCTATTATCAATAGGCTCAGTGCTAGCACTATTATTTTGACAGGGGAAAGCAGATGTGTAGGTTAAGTATGGGAGCAATTCAAATGTCCATAGTAAACTGGGGAGGGGGGCAGAGAGAGCTTGGAGAGCAGCAGCTTTAAAGTAATTGACTAATACAGTAAGGATATTAAAGTCATTTAGTGCCAAAAGGGAACACACTGATCCTTGACCCTGAGCCACTTTGGAGTAATCTAGTATTCAATCCAGCGTGTAATGACTGCCAGGCCTGTCAATCCTCCGGGCTCTCCAGTCAAATGCCTGTGGCTACTATTGGCTTATGGTAAAAGGACAGAAATGCAAGGAAATGCCTCTCAATCAGCCTATGATGTGATAATGTTATTGCTCCAATGTATTCTATATTGTCCCTGCATAGTTTAATCTGTTGAGACCCATGTCAAAAATTGCCCCCAGTTCCCAGAGGTCTTTTTTTTTCTCAACCTTTTAGTAATACAAGAGGATTTGAAAGGAAAGTGGTAACTTACTTGATTAATTGTTTCCGATATATATATATATATGGGCAGCAGAATTCCATGCTAGTTTTAAAAGCTAAGTATGAAAGATATAAATTGGAATACGTGAACTAGTGATCAGATTAGTAAACCCTTACTTTTTCCTTACTTCTCCAATAGACAAAAATAAATTGTTTGCAGCTATCACATCTGATAGCCGGGCTGACAAAGCCAAATGTAGGTTGTTGTTGTTTATACTTCTGTCTGAAACAAATGTATGTGTATTTCAGGCTAAACTAGACATGACAATAATAATGAAAGTGGCAGGCCTGTAACTAATTCCATAGTGATAGGAGCATTGCATAAGAATAACCTTGCTGTATTCTACCAGAGGCCTATTTAAGCAAGTATTCTTCTTTTATAGTAGCTGTTTAGATGCCCATAGAAAGCTCATAAGAAAGACAAATGTCCTTCCTTCCTTCCTTCCTTCCTTCCTTCCTTCCTTCCTTCCTTCCTTCCTTATTTTTCTGTCTACAGGGCCTTCAAAGTAATGTATACATTGGAAACATTCTTTAAAAAGTGATCAAGACAAATTTAAAAAAATACCCACATACAATAGTCCAGTTCTGAGCAGCTACAGGAAGTTCAACAATGTTATAGTCTCTACAGATGAAACCAGCCTAACTGGTTTGGGAGACAGTTCCAGTGTTGAGGTGCTGCTATGCAGAAAGTCATGTCTCGTGTACACACCAACTTAAATGTTTTAGGTGGTGGACTATATAACAAGGTCTCCTCTGGGCAGTGCTCCTGGGCAGGCTCAGAGGGGAGGAAGAGGTCTTTCAGACATGCTGGACATAAGACATTTAAAACTTTGTACCTTGGCACTACCTTGCCATGGTGAGTGGGATTGTATGCTCCTGAGAGGCAAGAGGGATTATGCTGCTGGTAGCACTATTATTGATAGCATATCCCTTGTCATACAGGCTTTAGCTGAAGAGCCAGACAAAATATGTCAAACACCTACTGGGTAGCAGCAGTGGTGTGTGTGTGTGTGGGGGGGGGCATTGGCATAAGTATAAATTATACCCTGCTACTGCTGCATGGCCATGCTGTCTAAGAGTAAAAACTGGCCACACATGTGCTTTGCAAAATCAGGTAAGAAGAGACCTTAAGGCGTAGCCAGGCATAGTCAAGAAATCACCAAGAAACTCCAGTGGTAATGGACTTAGAGTTAGTCTCTGATGACTCAGTCTTCAGGAGACAATAACATCTGAGATGTTCCCACAGGACAGCTCATTGTCTTAACTGTTCCCCTCTGACCAAGCAAACTTCCCTTTTCTCCCCACATCTGTTTGACACTTAAAGAGCTGTCAAGGCTACTATTAGCCCTTTGTCACCTAATGCTAATACCATTAGTCCATTTCAGACCCCACTGTCCACTCTTCAGACTCCATTGTTTACTCTGTCAAAGAGCCATTAGCACCTTCTCCCTCCAGGCAGAAAAAGAGTATTTAAAACTCAGTTTTTGGCTAGCCAACTCACAGTATACTGATTGCTGGTCGCCATTCTGCTGCTCCAATTCCCATTTGTGTACTGTCCTTAGACTTGCATCTAAGCCATATCACCTCTTCACTGCTCTTCTAGTTTGTTAAATGTCACCCACTCACAGGCCTTTTCTTTGAGCTGGTATTCCCCACTGTTTTATGGAGGCACTGGCATTGCAGGTAGACCTCTGAGTCATCCACATTTTGGGGTAACAAAGGAGCAATAAGATCTAGTCTGTAAAGTGCATACCAGAAAACAGTTGGGCTGTGCATTTTGCACTAGCTATAGCTTCCAAACACCTTGCAAGGGTGGCCCCACAAAAGGTATATTGCAGTAGTTTAATCAACAAGTAGCAAGGCATAGTTGACTGTCACCAAATCCTTCTTCTGAAGGAAAGAAAATGCAGCTGGCACACTAACTGATGCAAGGCAAAAACACTCCTAACCATATCAACCACCTGGTCCTCAAGGAAAAATAGTGTCTTCACTGCACTTCCAGTCATGACATTGACATGTACTGGATTCTGTTGCTTTCTTGTGTTTCCTGATGTTAAGAGGCAAGACAATATGGAATGTCTTGACTTCAGAAGATGAGATAAATTCTACTCAATTATGTTAGGAAAGAAGAAGATGAGTTAGATATGCAACTTCTTTTGTTAGCTGTGGCTGTAAATTTATTGTCATGTCTAGTTTAGCCCAGTTCTATTGGATTTAGTGGAGATTACCACTAAGATAAATTGGTTTAAAGAGAAGAATGTGTGCTCTTATAAACCAATCAATAACAGCCAAGCATGTCTTGGTGCAGGTGTGCACATCTGGGCATATGTGTGTGTATATACCCACATGCTATAGGCTGAGTCACTTCAAGCTTTCAAACAAAGGCAGCTGAATCTTAACCCCTTATTTTTATGTTTGCAGTCCGCACAAGGTGAAAATTACTGGCCTGTATAGACTGTGTCAAGTTAAAACGCCAACATGAGATCAGAAGGAAGCAAATCTTTATTGGTTCTTCTGACTCTAGTGATTCTAAAGCTGCTCTGTGTGTCATTAGGCAACCTCCCCTGCTCTCCGTCCTCCCTCACAATTGTACACAGAGCTGAGTAAAAGGAAAGCTCAAGTAATTGTGATGCCCTCATTCTTGCTGGAGAACAGGCAGGTTATATAAGAGGCCCCTTTGCTTAATTTTGTTCTTTATGTCACTCTCGGTCTCTCCAAAGGGAAGGTAGGGAACAAAAATAAGGAAACTTCTCTGGAGAGATAGATTGCTTATAACTTTGAAATAACTTCAGTGTCAAAAACAAATCACCTTTGGAAAAAAAAAATGAAGAAGAAGTCCTGCCTGTCCTCTTGCAGTTCAATGCCCCACAGTCATTATTCAGGCAGTCTATTTATAAACCCCTTTTTTTCCCCAGACAAGAATATCCTTGAAAAATTACATATTTGTGGACAGCGTGAGGGGATGAATCACATTGTTCTTGCTTTTGAGATATTTTGAGTCGACAGAGCTTCTCAGCCAATGCAGCTAAAAGCCGATTCAGTTCTATTAGTTTTCACATGGTTAAAGTTGTCTTGAGTACCTAAATTTGATAAGTCAGAACTGGGTAAACCTGGGGCCATCCAGGTATTGGTAGCTTTTACTGATCTGGCCAACAGTGCAAAATGATGGGAATAGTAATTCATCAACATACGGAGGTTCCCGAGTCCTGTTGTGATTTTGATAAGGAGTCACCCTGTCATAAACATGCTACTCTGCTATTGGTATTCCTGAAAATTCTCATTGAAACCCTTTTTACTGAGATAGTTTGAAGAGAGAGCCTATTTTGATCACCAGGAAAAAAGAAGTCTCCCAAGTACCTTGTCAACTGAGATTACAGATATTCCATCTAAGAATCTTTGCCTCCCAAAGCCCACAAGCTGAGGAGGTGGGAATACCCATTGTTATTTTGGATTGTGGATCAGAGGTCCCCTTCTTGCACCATATACTGCCCAAGTTGGGATGGGATCCAGCATGTGAGGAGCCTAATGTTACACCTGGACAATTCACTTTTCCAAGTGGAGGCTGACTACCTTCATGTGTTGTGTACCATCCTCTGGTGTTCCTCCACAGTGCTGTCATTCAAAATAGTTGGCAACCAGTTTCCATCCCAGCTTGCCCCATGGTTCTGAAGGGTCCATTCCTTCCCCCCTTCTGACTTTCTCACCTCTCTGTCCCCCTCATCTGCTCCAGTCTCTTTTGCCTCCTGCCCTTCACTACTCTTGGCTCCTCTTTTAACCTCCCCAACCTCTACAACTTCAAAGAATTTTAACAACCAGTTTTGGCAAACTGGTGCAAACCAGTTGAATTACACCACTGTTTCTGCAAGCACTGGCTCAACAGAAGATGAAAGCTGTGTGAAAGGACACTGCTGGTGCACTTTCCCAAATGCTAGCAATTTATCTCTTTCAAGCACAGAAAGAGGTGTGGAGAAAGTTAAAGTGGGGAGGGACTTAGGGTGACAGATCCCTGCCCTCTGGCTTTGTTCTTCTTGGGAAATTAATCCATGCTCAAAATTATTCTGATCCCTGGGCAGCTATTTGAGACAGAACCTTTTCAGTGTTGTCTTTAGAACTCTTCTTCTAGGAAAGTTTCTGTTTGTTTGTTTGTTTGTTTCCCCCCGATCCCATTTTGACCTTTAGTGTCTTGTCACAACAACTGCATTATATGGAGTGGCATTTGAAGCCTCTTAGTTGTGTTAAACTCTTGTTGTATTTCACTTTTTGAATTTCTTTATTTGATGCAGCTGATTACTGTTACTTTGAGTGTTATATGTTGCATCATTTTTAAAGAAAATTGTATTGTGGCTTTAATAATACTGGGTTGGATTGAAGGATTTACTTGAGGTGAAGGAAGTTTACTCAGATAAAAGGAATTTTCTCACAATTGTTCTTGTTGTGTGCCTTCAAGTCATTTCTGACTTATGGCAACCCAAAGGGGAACCTATCACAGGGTTTTCTGCGGCTGAGAGTGTGTGACACACCCAAGGCCACCCAATGGGTTTCCATGGCTTGGCGATGAATCAAACCCTGGTCACCAGGGTTGTAGTCCAATGCTCAAACCACTATGCACCATGCTGATTCTTTAGGAATAGTGTATGGAAAGCTAAAGTTCAGAATGAGCTGAGACTGACTAGGGAAGCAAGAGCAACAAAAGGGTTTTTTTTTTCCTCAGATAGATAAGAGGTAAAATTATGACCAAGTAGATAGCGGGGCTGCTGTTAAGGATGGCAGAATGAAAAAAGATCACGATGAAAATGCAGAACTACTCAATATCTATTTTGCTTCAGCCCCCCCCCCCCAAAAAAAAGAACTGTCTACTTCCATGCAGCAGCAGATATCCTAATACAGGATCTGGATTGCAGATCAAGATGGATAGAGGAGCCACCTGTCTAACCTAAATAAGTTCAAATCTGCAGGGCCAGATGAACTGCGACCCAAAGTAATGAAGGAACTTGCTGGTGTACTCTCATTTCTGAGAGATCTTGAAGAACAGGTGAGCTGCCAAAGGACTGGAGAAGGGCAAGCATTGTCCCTCTCTTTAAAAAAAAAGATAAAGAAGATCCAGGAAAGTACATACCAGTCAGTTTAATCTCAATACCAGGAAAAAAAAAATTGAAATGTATTGTACAAGAGTCTGTCTACAAGTATCTTGATGACAATGCAGTGATCAGCAGGCACCAACATGGGTTTATCAAGAACAAATCCTGCCAAAGAAATGTATATATTTTTTTTCAGTCAGGTCACTAGTTTAGTAGATGGTGAGAATGCTGTGGATGTCATTTATCTGGATTTCTGCAAAGCATTTGATAAGTTTCCCCATGATGTTTTAATTAGCAAACTGATTAGACATGTGATGGGATGGGATGGGAACACTGTCAAATGGATCTGTAACTAGTTGGAAAAACATGATCCAAGAGGCAGTGTCAGTGGCTGTGCTTCAGACTAGAAGTGGAGTGCCTCAAGGTTCTATCCTAGGACCATTACCCTTAAAGTTTGCAGATGACACAAAACTGGGAGGAGTGGCTGATGTATTGGAAGATTGGAACAGAATTTAAAAAGATCTAGACAAATTAGAAAATTGGACAGAAATGAATAAAATGAAACTCAACAGAGACAAATACAAAATTCTATATTTAGGCAATATAAAACAGTATGGTTCAGCAGTACTACGTGGGAAAAGGGCCTTGGGATTCTTGTTGAGAGAACATGAGCAAACAATGTGATGCAAAAAAGGCATTAATGGAACCAGAGTTTCCATGTTGAGGGAAGTAATAGTCCTACTATATTCTGTACAGGTCAGGGCTCATCTGGAGTACTGCATTTAGTTCTGAGTGCCTCATTTTAAGAAGGATATGGGTAAGTTTGAACAGGTTCAGAGAAGAGCAATGAGGAGGATAAGAGTTATGGAGAACAAAACATATGTGGAGCTGTGTTTATTTGGTCTGGTGAAAAGACGATTGAGGGGTGACATGATTGCACTGTTTAAATACTTCAAAGGCTGTCACAGAGAGAAGGGGGCAGGCCTGTTTCTGCTGCATCAGAGGGTAGGACCAGGACTAATGGGCTGAAAGTTACAGGAGACTAGATTTCGACTGGATGCTAGAAACAATTTCTTAATAATAAGAGTAGTTCAGCAATGGAACAAATTGCCTAGAGAGGTGATGGGGTCTCCTTTTCTGGACATCTTCAAAAAGAGCCTGGAAATTCTTTAGCTGGAGATCTTGCACTAAGCAGGAGTTTGGACTAGATGGCCTCGAACTTTATGATGCTATGCATCCATGGCTATCTGTCTTTTCTCACGGCAGTTTGCAAGCAAAAGGGCCCCTTGAACATCGCGTAAATGTGAAGAGCGGTCTGCATGATGTACTCCCATTTACACGACGCTCAAGGCCCTCACATGCAGCAAACACGCATTTTTTAATTTTTGGCTTTTAGCCGAAAATGACCCGCGCTTGCGCAACGCGGCCTGGGCTGCATTCACCTGCCGTTCGGAATCTCTGGAGCCGGGCCGGTCACACATCCTCTCCTCAGTGCAGCCTCCAACTCCCAGGCTGCACTGCGGAAGGAAGGAAGGGGCACGGGCGGGGTCTCACGCGAGCAGGAAGGAGCTGCGGAGCTGAAGCAGGAGGCTTGCAAGAGCCCTCCTGCCCAGGCTTGTCACACGAGGACCCCAACCCAGCGACGTTAAAAGGTAAGGTGCGAAAAGGGCCTATGACTCTATGAAATCAATGGCAGTATGCAATCTAGCTACAGAGCAGCATGGATGTGTGATAACTCTATTGGGTTTGCATTGTAATGTGGGATTACCCAGTTCACATTTCTTGGAGCTAACCAGAGACCTATTGACAACTTGATATTAGAAATCTGTAGATTTGAGCTTGTGATGTCATTTGCGAGATGATGCAAAATATATTTGGGGAGGAAAAAATACACACTTGAAAAATGTGCATAGCACCATACATTTCACTAATATGTGACCCCATTCATATCTCCCGGAACTGAACACTGTTGAAAATTCAGTGTTTGGATCATGCAATGCACGTCTCATATCAACAAAAAACCAAAAAAGCATTCCTAAAATGTGCACCTGAAATGCACGCTTTTGGAAAAACATAGAGGAAAATATGTAGAAATTTCTCTAAGTGTGTGTGAGCTTATAATCCAATTTATACTACCTTCTGAAGAAGCCAGACTGTGATCAAATCTGAAATCAAAAAGCTCACATTTGACAGATTCACACAACCCTTGATAGGAACACTTTTGAGAGGCCATTTGACTGTATAGCTGCTGATGAGGTGGTGGCATTATTTTCACCCTGTAATGATCATTTAAATTGGCCTGGAGGCTTATGCAATGCTTTCCTTATGTCCTTGCACCTTGGTCGTAGAGAAGAAGGTCTCAGAAACTAATCACTGAATAATCACAGCTGAGCTATACACCTTCCCCCCCTTTCCCCAACCATTCTGGGTTAAAGAGGCAGGTCTTCCAGATCAGAGGCCATAACGCTGAGTCCAGCAGCTCTTCTTTGACAAATTAAGCACTGGCAAGCAGATCACACATTTGGGCTGATTTTGTGCAATATTCAAGTGATGCCTCTGCCTCTTGCTCCTTTTCACTCAATCATTCTTTGCAACTCCCTCTCCTTCTCACTCTTCCTGACACACAGGCACCTTCAGCCTTCATGAAGAGTGCATTCTGGTAAATGTCTCGTTGAGTATACCAAGAAAGTGGGATATCCTAATTTAATTCCTCTTGTGCCCTCAGCCTGCAGTCCTCAACAGGAGTCAATTAAAGACATGCAATGTTTGCTTGCAAAGAATGCTCACATTGGGGGGATTCCTGCTTCTGCATTTTCTGAATAAATTGGGACCTAACGTCTTGTTGCCTCTGTCCTCAGCAGGTCAACACTATGACATATCCCTCAGCAAGGAGAGTAACCTGACTTTTCTCCTTGAAGTAGTTATTATTACTAAAAAGGGAAGGGGGGAAAGGTTGTTCTGGAGAGAGATGTATGGTTTGGCAGTGAAAGCCTTTACATTAACAGGGAGGAGAAGGTCTTTTCACAAACACAGGGAAGTTCTTGCTGTTATTTAACCTACATGAGGGAACCACAAAATGCCTTAAAGCAAATAGGTCAGGCATAGCTGAGATGCCTATGAGCACTTTTAGCAGGCTGCTCTCTCATGCTACATCTGTGTGTCTGTTCCAATAATAGTTTTTTTTTTTTAAAAATGGAATTAAGAAATCTAAGGAATGACCTAAGGCACACCTATAAGTCCTATAGTATCCTTCTATTTTGCCTTTAAGTAAACCAATAATAGTCCTGTCTTCTGCCTGGCATTTGAATACACATGTTTGTACCCTGGACAAATAGATTTCCTGGCTCATATGATCATCCCACATTGATTTCATGTACAATTTTTAAAGCACCATGGCAAAGTTTCCAAATCTAACTTGGGTTTTCAAAGACGTATCTGTCAGTGAATATGTACCTCATACCACACACACTCTTCTACATTTTTTACTTTGGGATAAAAATGCAAATGATTTTATTAGCTTAAGCATGACACCAAACAGAAATTTATGCACATACATTTTTTTTAAAAAAGGGGACTCCTGAAAATAAAGGAGTTGCAGCCTATTAATTTCCCTTTTTGACAGTTTTTAAAATTCTCCACTAAAGAGAGAGAGAGAGAGAGGGAGAACAAGGAAAGGAAAAAAGAAAAGAAAAGAAACAGCATGAATACTGTCAATATATCACAACAGCCACATTAGCTTTTGAGATATACATCATAATATAAAGAGCACGATTAGAGCACAACCTGGGAACCATTAAATCATTCTAAATCACTGTTACATTCCATTAGTGTCAATGGTGAAACCACATAATAGGCTTTATTACAAACTTCACCTTGGTAGGCCATTGTCTCTAATAACCACTTCACTATGATGTGGTATCAGACCCAGAAATCCAGGGAGATAATAAAGGCTCCCTTATTTCTTTTTTATTGGATGGGTAAAGTTAAATTTAGCTGAAAGTAAAAAAAAAAATGAAAAAGAACTTAAAGGTTTGTTCACTAACATTTGGATGGCTCTGGGTGAAAAAGAAGGGTGAACATTTGAAAGAAATCTCAGATACATTTCAGAGTTCAAGATAACCCCTGAAACTTGGGATGGTACTTCAAGCCACTTCAAGTTGTTTTTCCCCTTCAAAGAACAGACTATGGCACTTCTGAGTTGTGTACAACAGAACTAACAATACATTTCGTTATTACAGCAGGTCATTGGCCCAGATGGGCAATAGTTATGAGCTCCCAAGATGTGTTTGTGGTGCCCAAAAACCTCATTCATCATCACAGTGCCACAATAACTGTCAGCACTGCTACAGCCACTGACAGAGCCACATGGCAGCAAACTGTGGTCAACTACACAAAAATCTGGTATTTGTTCCTTTCTTTTCTAGAAGGAGATCTTCTAGCCTGAAGATTTCCAGGATGTTGTAGTGTAAAAGGACAGTCTGGCACCCTCCTGCACCATAGAAAACTAGTGAAATTTGATAGCAACTACTGCAGAAGTGAAAAACATGCTCACTGCTGCTGATTTTTGATAGAAGTGGCAGCAGGAACTTCGTCAACAGTACACAGTTCTTGGGTGCACAAAGTGGGTGCCTCAGTCCTGGGAACTTGTCTATACCTAGCCTAGTTGAACCACTGGATTCTTTTCAGCTTAAAGAGCTGTTGACCATTTTTGTACCACTAGAAGCATCAAGACTATCTATGGCTAGTCTGTGGTTTACCCAGATCTATCCTACTTATGCATTGAATCTAGACACAACACAGTCATAGCAATTTGATACTAACATGACTCCATACTGCAGAAGCCTGGCCTTTGCAGTTTGAAATTTAGAATTCTTGTTATAGCACTCCAGTGCTGTACTTCAGGGAAATGAACTAGATCCCCCTATCTGAAATTCTTATCAAAAGTATGAAACAAAACTACATATCTCAGTATAGTTTAGAATTCAGCAGTGCCAGTTCAAGTAGTATCAAACTACTAGACCTTTGCACCATGGATCTACTCTGAGTCATGCTTAGAACAGGGTCACTTAAACTAATTGGCCAGGTATTCACATTTAACTTAAGTCCCATTTAGTGCATCTTCTCTAAGCACAACTAAGGCCCTTTCCGCACTGCATTTGCCATGTGAAAGGGCGGCTGGAGCATCGTGTGATTGTGAGGAGTGATCTGCACAATGGATGCACAATCGCGTGATGCTCCAGGGACCGGCAGGTGCTGATCACTCACCTTTTCATTTTCGGCTGGAAGCCGAAAACGGTGCAGTCGCACATTGCTCCAGGACCCCGTGCACACTTACCTGGTGTGCAGAGCCTCCGGAACTGTGCTGGTCGCGCTTCCTGCCCCAGCACAGCCTGGGAAATTCCCAGGCTGCACTGCAGAAGGAAAAGATGGGGCTCTCACGCAAACAGGCAGCTCGTGCAGAGCTGAAGCAGCAGGGATGCAAGAGCCTCTTGCTAGAGGCTGCTTGCACGATCCCCACATCCCAGCTCCGAAAAAAGGTAAGGTGCAGAAAGGGCCTAAGCCTGGTTTCAACCTTATCCTTGACTAGACAGGAAGAAGAACCTTTTCCCTGTCCCGCAACAAGTTTATGACTTGTTGGTTATACTAGCAGTCAAGACTTGGGCAAGTGTCTGGTTTTTATTTTTTCACAAACTTTCCAATTTGACCTGGAGAAATCTTAAAGCCATGGGGCTGCATGACCCTGATTCTTCCAGTGTAATCTCTGGAATATGAGAAAATTGTAGGTGAAAACAAACAATAATTTATGAAAAGTTAAATTATCATTTTGTATTTATGTAACCACCCTTATGAGGCATACCATCTCCTCTACATTTGTGACACCTGTAGCATGGTTTGTGTGGGTGCATCTATAGCAATCCTGCCTCTCAGGGAGCCTCCTCCACAGCCTCTCCATCATCTCCCAGAATGGATGGGCAAATGCCCTTGCCCATAGGACTCAGAGGCCCCATCACTGCCCAATAATGCGTTTGGTCATTGGTGACTGACTATCTATTTTTCTGTTCTTTTTCTTTTTTTAAAATAATCTTTTTAGTAGGATGTGTGTGGTGTGAAGTGCACTGCCAACAGAGGCTTCAACCACATTGCATTTTCATTTTCCCAGAATGTCATACTAGGTCAAGGCCCAGAGAAGTGACAGATGTTTCCCACTGGGCTTAGTGAAATGGAGGGTGGAATCGTCAGAGACAAAGCCAAGAAAACACCAGGGGAAGAGCTATCTATGTATGTGTGGCAACCCACCTTCTTCCATTGCAAGGTTTGAGTACTCCTTGTTCCACTAGATGGTTGGGAGGGATTTGGGAGACATTATAGGCAGTCCCCTATCTTTCCAAACAGTAGGACTGTATCCACCTCAGAACTATTCTAGAGAAAAGAATAAGATGGATGGCTGCAGCCACAGTCAGTGGCTCACTTCATCAGATATCTACTGATCAAGTAAAACACTGGCTAGAGTCCTACATTAGAAGACATATATCTAACATGTAGCTGTATCTCTGCAATATGTCTCCCAGTGCAATATGTCTCCCAGTGCCCAGAGAAGAATGCTTTATCACTTAAAAAGTAAGGTTGGGAGGTATCCCAACCTTACTTTTTAAGTGATAAAGCATTCTCCTCTCCCAGCATTCCCATTTCTGTGTCTTTAGAGAGTAGGGAGATCAGCAGAGACATGCTCAGCTGTATGTGCTCCAACAGACAACCGTGAGGACTTCCTGGAGTCCTTGGGAGGTCCCTATAGATGATATCCTTGCAACACATACAGCTACAGGACGATAGCTGGATACACCTCAGCTGATCCCCTGCTCTCCAACATCATGGAAATGTTTGTGATGGAGGGGCTGCCTTGAGTTTTGTTTTTGTTTTTTTGTGGGAAGGGATTTTTGTCATTGCATAGTTGGTAAGGGATTTCTGACCTTCATAACAACCAAAAAAGTAGGCTTCAATAGTGTCAGCTGGAATTGCACTGTCATAACACCCTAATAGCCAATGTTTTAAAAAATTGAAGTTTGGGGGGGGGGGAGAACTCTTTGTCTGCTACTCCCTTACTGAGAGTGGGGGGATGGCATGAGGATTATCCTGGAACCTTTCTTTTTGAGGGTTCCCTCAGTTTTGATTCTGTCCTTTTTCATTGGCCTTGTTCTCTCTTTCCAGGCATTGCAGGTAGCTGGAACGGCAGTGAGAGAGGGCAAAAGACACAAGGGCAAGTTTCTGTCTTGAACTCTTTTCTTCTTACACTGCCTGGAAGCTGTGTTTGAACCAGTCAAGCTGATGTGACTCCTGAGCCACAGTTTGACCACCCCTGCAGCAGTATTTCATCCTGCTGTTTTATGACTCTGTCTTAGAAGACTGAGTGTTTAACCATGTATCTCATCCTATTAACCCAGCCATATAACCTTGAGCTATCCAGACTTCCAGATGACAACACAAAGCATGTCGCCTATAATATGGGCATTATCTGTTTGTTAAGCTTCTCACTGGAATAGGGTTTTTAAAAAAGTCAAAATTCCTTCTGTTATTAGGATGTAGGCATGGGAAGATGCGTCCTGAATTGCTACAAAAGTATGTGGTGTGTGTTTCATTTCTGACAAAAGCTTGACTTACTTATATACAATGCATACAAGAGGCCACCATACAGCAAACTGTCCATCGTTATCATAGGTGGGGAAGGGGGAGCAAAGAGGGACCCCATTTTTTGTAGGAATTCAAGGGTTCCCAATATGTCTTACACCAGACACTTCACACTAGACAAATGTAGTACTACAGCTCTGCTATAACTGCAAGTTTCTATCTTATGGAGTCCTGGAATTTGTAGTTTAGAGAGAGTTATTGAGAATTTTCAGCCAAAAAGCTCCTTTGGTGCCTCATCAAACTACAGACTTCAGGATTTCATAGGATGTAGCTATGCCAGTTAAACTGGAATCATAAATGTTTAATTGTGTAGCATGAAAGAGCTCCTGGACACCTAGTGTCAGAGAACATATGTCTAACTGCAGATCAGCCATGCCCACAAGTGTGGTGCTTTACTTTTTGCTAGAAATGGAATGTTTTCACTGATACTCTAGATCTTCCTAGACATGACGTGATGATGACAGCTTTCATGTTGTATAGTGGCCCTGGGCATACCACACTCTCCAATGGCATTCAGGCCACTTATATTTTTCCTCATCTGTTATGTTAAGGAGACAACAAAGAGAGTGCCCTTTCTGGTCTGAATTTGGATGAAATGTAGACAGATTGGACCCCAACGAAAGCCTGTAACCCAATCCAAGATGGATTTGGGGATAGCTGCCGAAAATCAGACCTCTGAAACTCATATTTTAGGTTTTGCCACCACTAAACAGGGAGATCTCCCCCCCCTTCCTCTGGATAGTGTTGCGCTGTTGATCACTGATGGTCAGTCATTTTTTTTTTTGTATCGCAAATGGAATAATGGTGATCAGGTGGCAATGATGTAAAAAGAATTTTCTTCTCTTCCTCTGTCCACTTGTGATACTGACTCAACCGTTAAACACACTCATATTCAGGATTTCTATTATGTCTTAGTCCTTATTCAGGGATTCTCACCACATATGAATGAATATGGTTGAATCACAGGAAGAGTGTTGTCCAGCCTATCCATCCATGGCCTTTGCATCCCTATTATTGTCATTATATCCTTCCATATGCTGGGAAGGCAACATCTGGTTGTAGTCACAGAGATTCTCAGAATGAATTAGAAGGCTGAGCTTTCACATGGGAAGTCTCCACAAGTATAGAATGTTTCCCACTGGAGATGTTCATCTTACCATGTGAAGTGACATTTTGGGATTCAGAGGCATGGCTTCCTCTTCACTTCCTCTTTCACCCTATGTTGATAGACTGGAGGTGGATTGGGTTGAGCAGGAGGAGAATGCATGCCATGTAAATGGTTGTACAGGTTTTTTTGTTTGTGTCTTCTGAACACCTTTTCCTACCTTCTTCTTACTGTAGTAGTGACATGCCTTCTTTCCCCCCATTTACAGTATTATATATAGCAACAACAACAAAAGACATTCAAATAAAGTTACAGAATAGGAAGCAGATTCTAATGGACATTGACATTCTGTTTTGTTTTGAATTTACCTTAACTGTGTTAGCCAGCAAGAAAATATGATGCTCACCTTTGTAAGACGTGATCAAAATAGCAAGAAGTCATTTAGCAAAAAGAATCACACTTATTTAATATCCCACCCGCCTTCCAATATGGGATTCAAGGCAGCTTACAATCTTTTAAAAGCACAGTACTGCTAAAAGACTATTCATAGAAGAGTTAAAACACAATTAAACCAGATATCTATTTTTAAAAAAGGTTAAAAATACAAGTCAAAAGCAATTTTAAAAAAGACATTTAAAGCATCATAAAATAGAAAGATGAAATACCCTCCATTAAAAGTTTCATCTGTCACAACACACTCTATTTGTATTCCTAAACACACTTTTTAGGAAGTAAGCCCCAGAGAATACAATGGAACTTACTTTGCATGGGGATTCAATACAAATCTGATATTACCTATGCGGTCTTGGTGCTGCTGTTCCACTATTCTTCCTTCTGCTGACATCAAAGTGAAAGAAGGAGGCACACCAATGGGACCTGAACACCCCACTGCTTTTCTTTCTATGTAGATCCCTCCTTTGCAGAAAGATCTCTGTTTCATCTTTCTTCAAGCTGACTGCAGAACTGCTGGTCCACCTGTCAGATGGCCTCAGTGGTGGTGACAGTGTTATCTATATCTATGTCTATATCTATATCCATATCTATATACCAACTATGTACATCTCTAGCTATCTATCATTTGCAGTGGAGACTGGTGGCTTCTATTTCAGCAGGGCCTCTGTGTCCCAGATTTCCAGTGTGCTGATCTTTCAAACAAGCCATCCAAGGTGCTTAACCTTATATACTCAATAATCTTAGATGATACTGTTAAAACTTCAGACTAAAACCCAGAATAGCTTGACCATCCTATGGACATGGAAGCCACCAGTTCCCTTTGGTTATCTACTTATTTGTTCATGTCAATCAAGTCTACAGATTGTAGGCACATCTTGTACATGGATGTCTTTGTTATAGCTATTTTCGTGCTGGTCAACAGCAAGACAGAGAAGTATACAAATATTTTTTAAAAAATTTCCTTGAAGAAGAAAGTGATAAACAGTCTTTCACTACAAAGTTTCATTTACCTTGTTAATTCTAACTGGAAATGTGTAATGATGGATGAAATCATGCCAGAACTTAAGGAAATGATGAATAAGGAAAAGCAATGACAATCCAAAGGCCTAGGTGAGCATAAACCAAGCCATAGTTTGTCCTCCCTGGAGGTAGACTGTGATGGGTTGAACTTGCCATTAGGCAGAAGATTAAGTGCCTAGGTTCCTCAGTTAGTTAATTATACACTCAAATGTTTCCACTATATCACAAGGAGGCAAGTCTTTTTTTTTTCTTTTGAATATCTGTACACTGACTGCTTAGATTGCTTATTGGTTATTTCATTTGACAACTTGAACCTGAACATTAAATCCCATTGGCAACAACTATGTGTCAAGAGAAAGGAGGGGAAAAAAGATTTGTGTATTTAGTTTTCATTATAAGAGTCCTTGTAGTTGAAAAAATATGTACCTGTCAAGTTTTCGACATCTCACTGGGGATGCAAGCAATGCTGTTGTGATTTCAAAACCTGGCTGACAAATTCACATTCCAGTAGTAAAGACAAATCAAGGGTGTTTTTTCCCCCCTTTGCCTTTTTGTGTGTTTTTTTTAAACACCGCTTTGACAGTCATACATACAATGGGAGACCTAAGTGGCACTTTGATGCTCTATTCCATTATTAAGTGGCAAATTCACTATAGAATAGATGACGGGCCTCTATTCCGCTATGGGTGTTGTGAATTAAACAGCTTTGTGCAGTTATAGCAGGCCCAGGGCGAGGATAGGGGTAGAAAAGAGAAAGAGGCGTGGAATTCAGTGGAAGTTTAAAAGATTTTTAAAAAATAAAATCAGAATAAACCAACCATGCGATTTTTTTTTAAAAAAACCTATGAACCTTGGGACACATTTGGAATTAATCTTTATAATTAATTTAATTTAGAATTAAGGGGAAACATGAAATAATTATAAATGGAGGAAGGCTTGCCATTAGCAATTTCAAGCACAACTTTTGAAGAGCCATTCAGTCATGTATCAAACTGCTGGATAGCATGTTAAATAAGAAGATATACAGACCATTTTATGTCAATAGACTGACATCATATTAATTGACTGGTTTGTACTGCTATTTCCTTCTGCCTACAGGTATGGTTTTCAACTGAGGCAACATTGACTTAAAGTACTTAAATTAATCCTTTTGTCAATAACACTACAGCTAATCAATATACCTGGAATTAAAGAGCAGTTTTTTGGCCATAAGGCAAGTAAGTCCCTGGTTTCTTTTAGTTACAATTCATTAATCATTGAGCCACTCCCAATGAAACAATCACACTGTATTAAGCCAAATGTTTGAGATCAAACAATAGTGCAACCCACAAATATAACAACTGAAATTAAAATGAGTGCCCATATGACTTTCAATCAAAAATAAAATAATAGGTGGAATTTATAAATGTCCCGTGGTGACCCTTTGTGTTACATTTTCAGCTAACAATATGTAACTCCATATCTACATAAGTTGATTTTTTCCTATTAAGATAAAAACATAAAAATGTAATACTTGTTATACCCCAGAGCATAATTGGTCATCCATTATCTTTTATTTTTTAAGATTATTAAAGGCTGAGAAATGGCTTTTC
This sequence comes from Cyclura pinguis, assembly GCA_030412105.1. Classification (NCBI taxonomy): domain Eukaryota; kingdom Metazoa; phylum Chordata; class Lepidosauria; order Squamata; family Iguanidae; genus Cyclura; species Cyclura pinguis. The sequence continues at coordinate 74,042,979 of CM059603.1, read as the reverse complement.
CAACATTGATCCAGTTAGATTATATGAGGAAAAGATATCAAGCAATAAAAATTCTATTAATCCACAAACTTCTAAAATATTTGCTACAATACTTATCTCTCTGCCATTCTGACAATTATATCAAAGTGATCTATATCTCAAAATAGGCTGTGGATTACAGTTTCAATACGTAGCACTCCACATCACTCTCTCTCTTGGAAAAAAAAATCATTATTTTTGCATGGCAGTGAAAAGACAAAATTGAATTATGTCTTTATCCTCTTTAGCTTGTAATACAACAAAGAAATCCAGAACCTGTTAATAGCATATGGTGATTTATATATCATTATCTGATCCGGAAGAAGTAAAATAGACATACTTTTTTTGTTGAGTTATATATTTTGTTTTCCCCTTCTAAAAACACATTTGCAAAATTGGCACTTTTCCATTCTAAAGTGGTAGGAGCATTTTTTTAAAAAAAATGTAGTGATGAAGAATAAAATAAGGACTTTCTAACTTACAATTGCTGGCCCTTTGCTGATTGTAGTAAATTATAAATTATGCAGTCAATGTAGGCCAACAAAAGAAGACATCTTCAAATCTCAGTCAAAGGTAATTACTTAAGTCGGCTGAATGTTCCCCTTTCATAGAGTGTGATCTCTCTTTGACAGCTCACACTGACAGATGACCTTCTCCACAACATCCTTATCCTTCGGATCATGAGCAGTGCGCCTCTCCGCTTGAATATCTCTATATATTTGTGACACTAAGCTTTCAAATACAGCTATTGACAAATCAGAACATCAGTCTAAGTGCTGGTCTTCCTATCACTCACAATAAAGTAGCCATCACTTGTGGTGTTGTAGAGCAAGCCCATCTCTGAAAAATGAGTTCTCACCGAGTGCTAATTTGACACAGCTCGCTTGCCTTCCCATAATTGCTCTGTCATTGTCAGTTGGCAGTTCGGCCTCATTCCTGGAAGCTGCGCTGTACAATTGGATACAATTACTCCCATTTACCACCACTATTATGCCACTGATGTTGCCCAGTCCGCATATTGACATGCCTCATTAAACCTGGATGCAGGCCATTAATGAACATTGTTAGCATTTCTCTTAAACTTTTTTGCCTCTAATAAACAGTCAGTGTTCCATGAAGGAGCACTGCCATCCTTGTGATATGATATTTATTATCTTCTGGGGGAAGTGGCGGGCAGGGGTGGGGGGGGCGGGGAAAGAGGAGAACTCTGCAAATGGAAGCCATACAGATGCTGTAAGAGAGATATATGTGTAGATCAGGGAAGAACAGCACTGATCAGTAGGACCTTTTTCCATCAGGGGCATCCTACTATTAACCAGATGACCTCTTCCACCCAAAAGGAGACAGGGAGGGTAAACAGGATAACCTCACAGAAGCCCAGTTACAGCAGCTTTCTCAAGGTTGCTTCAATTCCCCGCCAATCTCCTTAACCCTCTCCTTCCCCCAGGTGGTGCTGTGTGACACTTCAAAGATTTTTTTTTCTAATTTTTAATTTTTTAAATATATAGATATAGATACATTTTTGCCCTGGGTTCTCAATCCATTATGTCCAGCTAACTTCCACATGCATTTTTATTCAGAGATAATTATGTGTTGATCAGAGGAGTCAGCGACTGTCACCCGCATGGCAGGCACACCTGCTGTGTGACATAGGTGGTAACGATGGCATGCTCTTGAGCTGTCATGACAGGGACAAGAACTTTATTGTGTATATGTCACCATTTCTCTTAGGGAAATTATCCTTGCCTGCACAATGACAATAATGAACCTTACAATGCTTTAATGAACCCTGATTCCCGGCCCTTTTCTTGACCATCATTAAAAGTATATATCTTTCATAGGCTTACAGGAGACAGAGACTTGTAATGCTTCTTGGTGTATAAAAATGAATTTGCTGAATACCACTGTTACACTTTGGGATCTTGTTTTCTCTCTCTCTCTCTCTCTCTCCCCCTCTCTCTCTCCCTCTCTCTCTGTCTTCCCCCATTTCATTTCTGCATAGTTAAGCCAAGGATTGCTGGACCAGAGATAGGGTTCCCAGACATCAGGGCCTGCCCCTGAACACCAGGGCCTGGCCACTCTTTTAAATACCCCAACATGAGGGGGAGGAACCTCAGGATGAGAGTGCTGCCATGAAATGGGTGTGTGTGTGTTTCTCACTTTGTTAAACTTGATGTGTTTATTTCAGAGCAACGTGTGCAATTGCTTTTCAACTTCTGTATGCTGTGGATTTTTAACAATGTTTGTTTCAACTGTTATAACCTTTTCCTAGTTTGAGTCCCAAACTAGGAATAGGCGGGACAGAAATAAAAATTGTAATATAATATAAATACTATTAATAAGTGTGGTTGATGCTTAATGAGTTAGGATTAATAACATCACACGGGATCAACTCCAAGTCTCAGGTTTTGACCCTGAAATTTTATGGACTTCTATAATCCTGACCTGGCAATCCTAAACTGGATTGGACTTCAGTTCCCAGCATTCCCAGACGTTATGGTCAATGGTAAGACACTATGTTACTGCTAGCCCCAAAACATCTGGAGGGCCAGCCTCCCACATCATTGGCTTGACCATTTCTCTTGGAGCTGTAAAATCTGTTTCAGGGCTGTTGGAATTATAAGATGGATAGTCACATCTTTCACAATGTCAGTGTACTATTTACACCTTCATATTTTATGAAACAGTTTGGAAGTCTGGAACAAAGAAAATTTGCACTAAATTTCACTTCTCTCCCAGAGTTTTCCAGAATGTCTTCCCTCCATACATGCGCACAAAAGACTTTGTTTCTTCTGGTATCACTGTATCTCTCTTCTTTCAGAAAACATTACTTCTTGTCATTATTGCCGTAGTAACAAATTACTGCAAGAGAAGACGTTATCTGGTATGGCAAAGGAAATAAAATGTTTCCTCATCTTAAACAAGTATGTTTCCACATTTTGACAAAAAAAAAAAAAAAATCATCAGGGAGAAATTTTCAAAGAAAGGGAAGCTCCATCATGAAACTGCTGAGCTGAAATTCATTTGTAAGTTTGACACAGACTTTAGCTAAATAGAGACTTGAAATTACTGTCTCCCTACAGAAAGGAAGTGTCTTTCTTTATGTGATTATGTATACTCCTCATCTTGCATTGCCAAATTGATGGATCTTCTTTTCAATTCTCATTATCATTTGAATTCTGCTTAATAATATTTTGTATTTCTTGGCCTCTGAATAGGAAGGAAATATTTGCTTTTAGGTTTTGTTTTTTTTTCCCCCTGGCTGTCTGTTCAGTTCAGGAAACAGACACCCTTTCCACAGCTTACCTTATCCCTTCACTCTGTGATTCCGGAAGTGTCAAGGTCAGAGACCCGGGCAGTGAGCCAGCCCGGAGAAGGGAGTCAGGGAGCTAGCAGAGTCCTGCCGGGAGGAGTCAAGCAAGCAATTACTCAAAGGAAGCCCATTTACCTAAGCCAGAGTGACAAGCGAAAGCCATAGTCAGAGTTCCAAAAGCCAGGGGTCAGGAGCCAAGAGCTCAATCCAAGTTATCAGGAGCCGGGTGCTGGAAGCAAGGAACAGGCAAGGGGAGGGCTTGTAAGAAGTTTGCCACAAGCAAAGGGAAGCTTCCAGGCAGGCAGCTATATAGCCCAAGGCACAGGTGTGTCCAGACACCGCTTCTTAAACTCAGCCAAGGAAGCCTCCCTTTGCCCTGCTCTCTTTAGTCTCTGCCTTGATTGGGGGCTGATTGAAGCAGGCTCCCAAGCATCTTCAGAATTGGATCTCTGTTGCCCTAAAGGAGCAGGCAGAGGAACATCTGAGCCTGCTTGGTCCATGGCAGAGGGGGGAGCTCTTGAGCTGCAGGACTCATCTCCAGCCAGAGCAACAGGGACCAACAACTGCTGCTCGTCATCTCTGCCCTGAGCAACAGGGACCAACAGCTGCTGCTCATCAGCAGCACCTCTGGCAGGGGCTGTAGTTATCACAGGAAGCACCTTTGGCAGGAAGGGAGTGTGATAGGAATGCTCCCCTCTGCACCAGACCGGCGGAAAGGAGCACGAGGGACATGCCTCTTCCTTCTGCAGCACAGCCAGGCTCTTTCCCATGCTGTGCTGGGGCAGAAAGTGCCTCCATCGCGCTTCTGGCCCTTTTGCATGACAGGTAAGTGTGGAAGTGTTGCGTGATCGGGGGTCACTCAGGGAGAAAATCCATCAATGATTCACCCTGCAATCGCCCCAGCCAATGATGCAAGAAGGATGAGACCGTGACGACATCTTGCAGAACTGTTCTAGTGGTCCTGCTCCTCTCACATCCCCATACCAGGATGCCAGGTCCATGTGGAAAGGGCCAGAGGAAACAACATATTGTATGTCTCCAGTAACACATGATGCTCCCAAGCATTACTGAGACCATTATTCTGAGTTAAGGAGAAGCCAAAATTTTTACCCTCTGAATTTGAATCATACATACCTAAAGACAATTACTTTGAATTATTCTTTGAGCCACACTTTTGGAATGAGTACATTATGGGCACTGTGAAATGTGAAGAAAATTGTGAAGAAATGTGAAATGTGAAGAAAATATGAAGAAAATTTTATGCAAATACTAGCATATTTACCCACCATTGCCTGGGGTTTTTATTTTCCTCTTAAGAACTCACTCAGTACCTGTAACTTTGCTCCATATTTCCCAATGCAATCTATATTCAGAGTTATTTACATACACAGTTTGGGTTCCTGAGTGAGTACACTGTTCTTCTCCTTGCTACTAGACCTCGTGTCCAGAGCAACCAACCTACTTCTGTACCTGTAAATTTTCCCCATATTCCCCAATCCAATCTGGATTCATAGTTGTTAACATACAGAGGTTGGGTTCCTACGGGAATACACTGTCCTTCTTCTTGCTGCTAGGCATTGTCTCCATAGCAACTAGCCTATTCCAGTACCTGTAACTTTCCCTCATAGTCCTCAGTCCAATCTGTGTTGTCTGGTGATGTTGATGCACTGGCACTTTTTTTCTTTCTTTCTGTTGAATTTGTGGAATGGCTTTACATTCTTCTGGAAGCATTTTTTGTTTTGAATTTCAGTTCTAAGATTCTTCTCATATGGAACCCATACAATCTATTGTGTGAGGCGAGAAGACCTTGTAACTATGGCCATTTCTGCACTACACTGTTATAATGCTATCATTCCACTTTCAACATCTGGTGGAATTCTGGGGTTTGCAGTTTACTGAGGCCAAAGAGCTCTCTGGCTGAGAATTCTTAAATGCCCCTCCTTAAAACTACAAATCCCAGGATTCCATAGGATGTTGAAAGTGGAATGATAGCACTATGACAGTATAGTGTGGAAATGGGCTATCTTGTGTATGTCACTTTAATTTTTCTCACATATGCCTCCCAAGCTTTCTGGCATCCTTATTGATGTTAGGCCTCATCTCCATAGCAACCAGCCTGAGGCCTAAGAGCTCTAAAGGCCCCTCCCTAAGCTGCCAATCCCAGGATTCCATGGAATCTTTACAGCCAGCCAATCATATGAGGTCTTCTCACCTCACACAACCCATCGTATGAAATGTGGACAAACAGACAAGCAAGCAGACAAACATTCACTTTTATATAGTAGATTATAAGATCTTAGGTAGTATTGATAATTCTTATTGTGCAGAATTTCCTCAGGCGTACTATACTCTGCAAATACAAATTTGCAGCATTTGCTTATGGGTTTACTTTTGTTTTTAAGCAAAAATGCTTCTATATATTTGAACAGTGTCAGAAGAAAACAGAAGTTGTTCCTTAATTTCCAATGAGTTTCTGCCATGGTCTCTGTGTGATTTCCTGAGATTTTTCTTTGAATCATTTTATGCCTGCATACGATTTTCCAAAAGTTCCATTTTAGTACATATGCCAGAAGAATAAGCACTTAATCCCTTCGTTTACTTAGCAAAGGTTTGGGTAACTTACACAGAGATTGGAACTAACTAATTGAAACCAATCAGGTTATTAGTTAAGTTGGAAATTTTCCTATGGAAAGGGGCAACTTAGTTAATTTTTTTAAAAGTGATTGACTTAATTAAGTTAATGAGATGCAATCCTAAAAAACCAATAATTTTGACATTTCCCATTGGTTCTTTTCTCAAAACCTAATTCTCCCGGATTTTTGCAAAACTATTTTTTTATAATATTCTCAGGGTTGGGGAATTAAAGCTTTAGATAATAAGATCCAATGGAGAGAAAAAAGAAAAATGAAAGAAGGTTTTTTAGTGGAATGGGTAATAAATGAGATTTTCAAAAACAAACAAACAAACAAAAAACCTATGCAACTGTTTCATTCTCTCCCAAGCATAAAAACAGAGAGGGGGAGGAGAGGCAGAACTAAAATCACAGATGGCATTTTTCAATTTCTTTCTGATAGATAAGATTTTCAAGCAAGAATTTTATTTACATTTAAATGGTAGTATAACATATACAGAATAAATGTTATACTGTATATATTCATGAATAAGTCTAAAAGTTTTAGCAAAAAAACTGACGAAAAAAACAAATAAACCCTGGATCAGTTTATACACAGGTCAATGTAAGTACTCTACACATACTTTCACTTTCACTTTCTCTCTCTCTCTCTCTACATATACATATACATACACATACATACATACATACATACATACATACATACATATATAGAACCATCCCCTTCTCTGAGTGGAGTGGCAAAAAGTGAGGGCTTAGTCTGTCCCAGAAGAACCTAAAGGAAGCACCAACTGCTTCAACTCTCTCAGCACTCCTTTGAGGGGAAGGAACCATTTTTCCACCCAAAGATTCAAAAAGGCCAGAAGAGGTACCACAGCAGAGAGACTTGAGGTGGCTGTGCTTCTTTTAGGTTCTCCTGGGAAAGACTAAGGCCCTTTCCGCACCTTACCTTGATAGCGCGACGAACCAGAGCCCTCACGATACTGCTAATATTGCAAGAGGCTCAGTAGAGAGCCCCTTGCAGTCCACATACAGCAGGGCATTGGCGAGAGAGCACCAGTCCCCACCCGGTGGCTTCTCCACATGTCAGCATCCTGGGCCACACCTAGGTCCCGCCCTGTCTCCGCCCCACCGCTGCTGATTGGACAGTGGTGTTTCTTTTCTTTTTTGCCGGCTATTGTGCTAACATTAGCACGATAGATCCTGCCAACAGGCTGTTTCGTACTACTTTGGTAACGTGCTAACGATAGCACCAGGTTTTAAAAAAATAACACAGTCGGCCGGACCCCGGGGGCTGCTGTCATCTCGAGTGTGAGTGGCGACGTAGCCCTGGGGTGGCCTCTCGCGGTGACGTGTCGTGCAGCGTTCCCTGCTGTGATGGGGGCAGCGGCCGGCCTGCTGCTGGGCGGAGCGTCCCCTGGGAGTTGCTGCTTGAGGGACAGGCAGCAGGGACTGCCCACACCCCGCCCACTCCTGGGTCCTTCCGGGAAGCACACCGGATGACGGCTCCGCATGCCCTCTGGTTGCGCGACCGATGCGTGAAAGGGAGATTATTTTTGCCTTTCAGGCGAAAATAAAAAAACGTGACTTCAGCACTACCCATGGTCGTGATAGCACCTGGTCGGCTGGAACGTCATGCGGTATGGCAGGAGCTGAAGGGGGGAGGGAGTGTGCCTAATATGCTTTAAAAACGCTGTGTGAAAAGGGCCTAAGCTCTTGCCTTTCACCACCTACTAAAAGAAGGGGATGGTCCCTTTATTTGATAAGAGTTAATACTGTACCTTAACTTTTATATATAAAAAAGGAACCATCTCCTTCCCTGCATAGAGTGGTGAAAGGCTTTTTTGAATGCCTGGATGGGAAAATGGCAGTGGCAGTGATAGCCAGGGGCAGCTGGCCCCTTGAGGTGATGCTGGTAGTTTCCCCTCTCTATTGAAAGACCCTCGAATTATCCATGGGTCATATCGAAATCCATAATTTTGGCCCCCAAACTTGCACTTGGCTTCTACATGAGGCAGACTTACACACAAGAATATATAGTAATTTCCCACATTTAAACATAAATAGCTTATTAATGATGAATTATGCACCTCAGCCCCTTTCTACTAACTTTTATACTTGATGCCTCTCTCACAATACTTATATTCAGGTATTATTATTTTTTAAATCTAAACTACACTGCCATTCTCCCAGACTATTTTCAGTTCTCTTCTCCTGCTTTCTTTTTCTTTAATTTTTAAAGAGAGGTATAATGTTGTAGTGCATTAGCTCATTGATGAAATAGCACTTTTGCACAATAATGCTAACTGTAAAAAAAACTTTTTAAAATTTCTAGGGAGGAGACAATCTGCCCTTTAAGCCATAGGATCACTTCACCAAATCTGATCTGGATTTTTAAAAAAAAAAAAAAAAAAAAAAAACTTTGGAAAAGCCATAGCATAAATCAAAGAAATCACTACAAACAGCCTTCCAAAATAATGGAATATGTGGACATGGAGGCAACAACAACTGGCAAAACCTGAGAAGCTCTATCATGAGAACTCACTCTTCTTTAGATCAATCTGAAAGAGCCCTGTAATTAACACCTATTCACCCTACACACCTGGCCCTGGACTAAATTGAGAGGACATATTGCATCATTAAAAACTACACTTACATGAAATGCTACAATGCATTTAATGCAACATATGTATAACAGTTGGCTCTCAAATCCTTTTTTTTCCTTCTTTGATGTCCTCTCCATGTCTCTGTAGCATTTCCTTCAAATCGTGGTTTTCCTGGAAGGTTTTTTTTTTTAACTGTTTTGCTTTTGATGTCTTTTACTGGCTGGAATAATAAGTACAACTCTTTGGTTGTATAGTTTGCCAGATGTCAGGGCCTGGCCTCTCGTCTTCTATCTTCAAGGTAATAGGAGAAATCTCAGTATGAGAGTCCTGCCTTAAAAAGTCTACATATATTTCTTTTCCACATTCGTTAGACTTGATATTTTTATTCAAATGGGGTCACCTATGCAGTTAGGGCTGATACTTAATGTACCTTGCTTAACAAAGGCTGCTCCTTTTCATATCACTCTGATACCTCACCAAGGCCTGACTTCTGTGACTTCACAAAGGGTTCATTCCTAGGTCTCAGTTTTTGGCCCTGAATTCTCAGGACTTTGTCTGGCCCTGTCTATTGTTGTGTCATGAGACTGAGACAAAACTTACCCAGAAATGAATGTTATTGTTATGGGTAAAACACAAGTACATGTTTTGGAACTCCTTCTGGTCTCTGACAAATGTTGTCCCTTTACTTTCTGAAAGTGTTACCCTGGGAATGGACAGAACTGTCTGAAACACTGGGAATGGACAAATCGTTCAGTCCTTTGCTGTGTCTGAATATTGTAAATTTTAATAAATTCTGATAAAAGACAGATTGAAATTAAATTCTGACCCAGACTTGGGGGATGAGCAGATCTATAAGTTTTGGTTTCTTCCCCATTTGAATTTTGCAAACTATTAAATTCTGATTTAAAACAAAAAAGAAATGGAAATGAAATTCTTAGCAATTCCCATCAGAAATACATCAAAACTTGATTTTAGCAAACTATTCAAGTTCAATTTGGTATGCATGCCAAAAATATATTTTATTCTATTTTTTTCCCCTAAGAGTTGTGAAGAATATTGCATGAATCTGGTATTTATCAGTACTGAAATTACTTACTTCCATGCAAAAAGGAAAGCCACATTTTTTACATAACCTTAGATTTCCTTCTGTGGCCCTTTTCGCACGGCATTTCTGATGCAAAAGGGTCCTTTGAGCATCGCGCACATGTGAGGAGCGGTTCACATGACACACTCACATTTGCATGACGCTCAAGGGCCTGACGCGGACCGCCCATGCATTTTTTCATTTTCGGCTTGAAGCCGAAAATGCTGCTTGGTTGCGCATCGCTCCGGGGCCCCATGCACACTTACCTGGCATGCGGAGCCTTGGGAGCTGGGCCAGTTGTGCTTCCTGTCCAGTGCAGGCTGGGAAGGTCCCAGGCTGCACTGTGAAAGGAAGAGGTGGGGCTCTCACACGAGCAGGAAGCTCATGTGGAGCCGAAGGACCCCAGACATGAGAGCCTCTCTCTGGAGGCTGCTTGCGCGAACCCCGCACCCCAGCACCGCGAAAAGGTAAGGTGCAAAAAGGGTCTGTGTGTGGCTTGGACCACCTAAGTCAAGTTTGTGAGAACTATGGTAGTCTAAACTTTTACTACAGAATTCTATAGAGAATTCATAGACCTGTCATAACCTACTGAAGCCATTTTCCCCCCTGAAAGATAGAAGATTGCATATCTAAGTTGTCTGTGAAAGAACTGGATGGCTGAAGCTGTACTGTAACATTCTGGCCCAGACTTTGTTATCTGTCTGGGGGTGTAGATGGTTCTGTGGATGGGTTGTTCTTTGTCCTACTGTCAAGGCCAAGGCAGTTAGAATGGCAACTGAAAGATTTTACTGGAACAGTAGTTACAGAAAAACAAATTATGATGGTGGTGGGAAAGGATTTGTGTCTAAATGTTCTTTATAATCTGCAAGGTAGGAGAGCACAAGGAATGTTAAACTACCCACATAGTCTGTCTGTCTGTCTGTCTGTCTGTCTATCTATCATCTATCTACCTATCTATTTTCAACATGGGACTTTTACTTCTTTTGACTACAGCTCATGGAAACACTTATGGTTTATGATCCTGGGATCTGTGGTTTGGTGAGGTATTTAGAATTCTCTGCTATAAAGCTCTAGTGCTGTACCCCAGAGGAATGGTCTGGAATTCCCTGGGAGACAATGCTATGTATCTTATCAAACTATATATCCCAGAATTTCATAGGATGGAGCCGTATTGCTTAAAGTGGTATCATGTTGCTATAATTACGTAGTATAGACACATTCAGAAGCATTTTACCATTTAAGATTATAGCAGTAAGTGGTAGTGAACTGTTATAACTACATTGCAGAGATAAACTTTCTGTATTTTAGAATTCAGATTAAGGTTGTCCAACCTGCCAGATCACGTTTCCAGGAAAAGGGTGGGGAAAGCTTCTCTATATTGTTCATGGGAGTGGACCAGAGTTTCCTAGAAGTAAATTTCAAGTACTTCATCGAACAACAAATCTCAGGATTCAGGCCATCCTCAGACACAGCTGCCTTTTGTTACATGGAATTTACTCCAGCTACAGAAAAAAGAGTAGCTCTGTAGACTGAGCTTGTTATTCCACACTGAGGGGGAGAAGATTTTTTTAACAGATCCAGGTTTATGTAGGCCTTTGATATTTGTGCATTTTGCATTCTTTGGGAGGCTCCCACATGCTCCTATGAGGTTTTGTGTAAGGGGGTGGGAAATAACATGGGATCCCAATGAACACCATGAACATGGCACTGTGGCAGTGTGGAAAGGCAGAGAAAGCAATCATCGTCTGGGGAAGAAGTTGCCTATCTCCTCAGAATGTGTGGGAGGGAGGGTCCTCAAAGCAATGGGCGCTTTGGGAAGGCTGCTTTGGAAAAGTGCCTGAAAAAAAAGTGCACTAACCTAGTTTAACAGGACTGCAGCTTCACTTTGTACATTCTCCCACAGTAAAACGGCATCAGTGGCACTTTAGGACTTTTTAGACATTTAAATCCATGTCACTAGTGGCATTCAGAGGAGCACAGCCCACAAAAGGAGGCTTGACCTGGGGCTGACAGGTATCAGTGAGCCTCTGCAGCAACGGTGGGTCCTTGCAGCTGCTGAAGGATGCTCATTGAGTATACCATCTTAATTTTGAGTTTCCCAGTATTTTCTGGTAAAAGTAGAGACTTTTCTCCCCTCCGATTCTTGACCTTTTCTCAAATATTCCCACTTGCTTTGTCTTGGCTTCCAATACCTATGCCTGTACCTGTACACATAGGTACTGTAACAATAAATAGCTCTGTGAACAGCTAAGAAAAAGCCACAGCAGTTCATTTCACTATGCTTTGATTTCATTTGCTGTGCATGCATTTTATTTATTTACTTACAACCTGCAAGCACCCCCTTAGCAGAGCTATGATGTTATTTGCAGTTGTGAATTATTCAGCACAAGTTACTATAAACGTTAAGCCACGTTAAAGATCCTGCAAACACATCTGGTGTTATAACACTTGAAGAAATTAACAGGAGTGCATGTTTAATGGCCACATTAAATGTTGGTGTTTTTCTTAAGGCAAACTGAAACTGTATTATTTATTAGATGTGCACTGTCAACCTTGAGGACAAACCTGCCCTCTGGATACATTAGAAATGGAGTGAACTCTGTTGTGGGAAGAAAGCAAATGGAAAGACAATGAGCCTGGAGCAACGAACTGATCATCTGCTCAAAATGAGTCAACAATTCCCTACTTAACTTTCAGAAGCATGATGTCCTCCTAGGTGCTATATGTACCTAAGTGGGTGTATCCTGCTGATCTTCAACATAACCATCGTTCATTGGCAAAATATCTGAACAGGGCAGCACAGCCTGACTTGGGTTTGGGTTGGTAATAGATAATAGAGTAACAGATGACAAAGTTCTCCCCCGCCCCCCGCCCGCTTTCTCTGAAGACTGCAGATTCTACGCAACTCTAAATTTTCTCATTCAAAGCCTTGAGGTCTGCATTGATGAGATTATAATGACCAGTGTAGTTACATTTCCCTGTAAAGTCATGCTCAGATGAAAACAGACTTTGGGAGGTGAATGCTGGGCTCCCATACCTTGCATCATTTTTCCTTCTCTGTAACTTCTCTGCTAGGATCCTAAAACTTCCATTTTTTTTTTTAATTTTTAATTTTCCAGGAAGAACTAAAGCATCTTAAAAAAAAAAAGACTATACTTATAAAAAGACCACACAATATGCAACCTGCTCTTTGCAGCTGTGCATGATGGTGAAGTTTCAGTTTTCAGACTGTCTCAGGAATCAGTTGCAGGAATCATTCTAATAGGTTGTGGGGTAATAAAAGACAAAGAAAATATAACCCATGTACTTGTCAGCAGATGCAGTCTAGTGACTATGAACACGCTATCAAATAAATGTCTGCAGATCAAACTGCAAGTCCACTGTGCTATCCCATGCTATTAACAAGTAGGAGAGCAGGGCCTGGCCTTTTGCAAAGAAAATGTGCCCTCATGATTTAGAGTTTATCTGAACACACACAGTCCTATCAGTTTCATAGCTCTTGAATGACCATGGCTTCATCTCACAGAATTCTAGGATTTGTAGTTTGGTAAGTTACTTAGAAATCTCTTGTGGTAGATCTATGGCCCTTTCCACAGGAGGCTCTTGTCCTGCCAGGGGGATGGGAGAGGAGCGGGACTGCAATGACGCTTCCACAAGATGTCATCATGGTCCCGTTTTTTTCCCATTCTCAACCAGCATGATCATGGGGTAAATTATTGACCAGTTTTCCCTCTCAATGACCTCTGATCGTGTGATTGTACCATGCTGCATAAGGCCTGGAAGTGCAATGGAGGTGCTTCCTGCCCCAGTGCAGCATGGGAAAGTGCCCAGCTGCGCTGCGAAAGGAAGAGGCATGTCCATCATGCTCCCTTTTGCAAGGAGCAAGGAGTCATGCTCCCTTCCCAGCAGAGGCGCTGCTGGAATCGTGAGCGGAGGACGATGTGAAAAGGTATGGTACAGAAGGTGCCGCTGTCTCTCTTTGGAAACTTCTAAGTACCTTCTTATTATTATATGCCTTCAAGTCATTTCCAACTTATGGTGACCCTAAGGCAAACCTATCATGGGGCTATTGGGAGCTGTGAGTGTGTTATGTGCCCAAGGTTATCACATAGTGGGTTTCCATGGCCAACTAGGAAATAAAATCCTAGTTTCCAGAGTTATAGTCCAATGCCCAAACCACTACACTATGCTGGCTTTCTGTAAGTACCACACCAAACTATAAATCCCAAGATCCTGTTGGTTTGAGGCATGACACTTCAAGTAGTATGAAACTGATATAATTCTATAATTGTATAAGATATGCTCTTAGCAGCGTGATTGCTCAGGTTCACTGGGGGATAGGGTTGCCAGAGACTCTGTTCAGAGTCCCTAGTTTTCATGGGCCAGCTGCAGGTGACAGGTGAGGGTTCAAATTCTGGAGACCAGGATTTTATATCCCTCTTGGCAATGGAAACCCCTTGGGTGACCTTGGACATATCACACACTCTCAGCCCTAGAAAACCTAATGATAGGTTTGCATTAGGGTTGCCATAAGTCAGAAATGAAATGAAGGCACACAACAACAGCAGCAGCAGCAACAAGCTTTCTTGGACCATTTCCACACTACACTGTTATAGTGCTTTTATTCTACCCTCAACATCCTATGGAATCCTGGGATTTGCAGTTTTGGGAGGAGTCTTTAGAATTTTCAGCCAGAGAACTCTACAAGCCCCAGAATGCCACAGGAGGTTGAAAGTGGAATAATAGCACTATAACAGTGTAGTGTGGAAATGGCCTAGGATTCTGAAGTCCTACTCAGCCATGGAAACCAACTGGGTTACACTCTCTCAGCCTCAGAGGGAGGCAAAGGCAAGCCCTGCTCTAAGCAAATCTTGCCAGGAAAACCTTGTGATAGGTTCACCTTAGAATTGACATAAGTCATAAACAACTGGAAGACACACAGCACTAACAAAGATCTCTTGGAAAGCCATGACATCCACTTCACAATTGGTGGACTTACTTTCTCGTGAAGAGCCTGTGCACTGATGTCTATGGACTTCCAGCCCCCGATAAAGACAGGCTGGACCCACCTATTTCCAGTCCAGGATATCTTCTTACTGTACTCAGTTACAGATCCTTTTCATCCAGTTTCTTCTTTCCTCTGCACTTTTTTTTAAAAAGAAATAACATCCCCCAAATATCCTATTTTTTTCATGCACAGTTTTCAATAAGATCTTTCTACCATATAGAGATGTATATAAAGATACACAAAAGAAAGAAAGAGAGAAAGAAAGAAAGAAAAAAATAGCTTCCCAAGGGAGCTATTGGATCAAGAGAAGAGTCATGAATGTCCCACTCATTAATACATATTGTGCTCCATATGGCCTGAGAAAGGGAGAATGAAGCCTATTTCTGCACTAGAGATTGGTGAGGATTTCATTTTAATTCTTTTTTTGATTAAATATTTGCCAAAATTCACAAATGTCTTCATATTTGAGATGGAAATAATTTGATGTCCACAACATTTAAATGTAAGGAAAGCAAAAATGACAGAATTGCCCAACCAGGAAAAAAAGGCTTAAAAGCCTGGTTTTGAATCCCTGTGTTTGTTGAAGTCTGCCATTAACTTTTTTGCTGAAAAACTCCTTGGTAATTTCTACCCTACACTGCTATAGTGCTATTATTCCACTTTCAATATCCTGTGGAATTCTGGGGTTTGTAGTTTACTGACACCAAAGAACTCTCTGGCTGAGAATTCTAAATACCCCTCCCTAAACTACAAACCCTGGGATTCCGCAGGGTCTTGAAAGTGGAATAATAGCACTATAACAGTGTAGTGCAGAGATGGCCCTTGTCTTTGATGACAGCTCCAGAACTTTCAACCAGAATGTAGTCATCCCTTATGTTGAATATAGTAGCACCTTGAATTTGGCCAGGGCAAATGGGGGTGGGGGTGGGGTTCATTCCAGTTTGTTTTTCCAGGAATTGTCCAAAATTGTAGATTTGCAAATAAAAAGAACCTGAGCTTTAAAAAAAAGACAAGAAAAGAAAACTGCAAGGCAGGAGAAAATACAACTGACAGATCTTCCTGTCTCTATACTGCAAACATATTCCTTCTAGCTTAGTTGAGACAACACTGTTTAAGGAAGCAAGACATATCCTCAGAGAAAGCTTATCAAAATCACTGCTTCATATTGACATGAGGTCAAATGTGGAATGATTTGCCTTTTACCAAAAAAATGAGAATTCTAACTATGTGTCCCTCAGAGGACATGAATAGCACTTCTCTCAACTGGTTTCCAGTGGCTGGTTGCCAAGTTCAGGATGCTTCATGCCAGAGAGAGCATTAAATCAGTCTTATAGAGAGTGATTAGTTAACATCTTTTTAATGATGAATTAATGAGCAGTAAAAGCATTCTAATTCCAATATGTACAGAGCCTTATGTTTAAAAGTGCATGTTCAACAAGAGGAGTTTAGTAGTTTACTGAGAGATATCAGACAAGATGATAGAACTTGTGGAGTGAGAGTAAAAAGATAATATAAGTTGAGAGCTTATGCCAATGGACTTGTAATAATGACACAGAATCCATTGGGGTCAATGAAGGTTCTTTCGGAAAACGTTAAGATGTTTGGGTCACGCTCTGGATTTAAAGTAAACTGTGATAAAACAAAACTGTTGACTAAAAACATGACTTTGAAGGAGAAAAATAAACTAATTGCTCTTTCCAAAGTGGAGAAAAGGGGAAACAACTGGGAGCTATAATTATGAAGAATAATAGTTTACTATTTCTTAGTAATGACGAAAACTCTGGAACGAAATTAAAAGGGACTTTTAAAAATGGTGAAATTTAAGTTTATGTCTTTTGGGGAGAATCAGACTGATAAAAGCAAACGTTTTGCAAAGATTTTTATTTTACTTCTAAATGATCCCCATTGTAAGAAATGGAATGCCTTTTGTACGGTGGCAGAGAGAAATTTCCAGATTTGTTTGGCAGGCAAGGAATCCCAGAGTAAAATTTAAAACACTATTGGTACTAAAGAAAGGTGGTAAAGAAAGGTCCGGGAATGCCTAATATTAAACTGTATTATAAGGCCCGTTGTTTTGTATGGTTGAAGGAATGGATATTGCTTAGAGATGAGAAGCTTGTGGAACTTGAAGGTCATGGGTTAAGATTTGGTGCCGTGGTTATCTTTGGTATGATAAAGTTCAGGCTCATGCTGAATTTAAGCAACACATTTATTAGAAAAATTCTTCTATAAGTGTGGTATAAATATAAGCAAGAAGGCTTTTTCAGGAAATAATGGATTAAAGCTCATTGCTTTAGATGGCCTTCTGTATTTTGAGCAAGATACTTGGGAGTTTAAATCAGGTGAGATGCTTCTTAAATAAGGCAAAGATCTTAATTGGTTTGCTTATGTGAAACTTAAGGACAGATTTAATCAAGATAAGAGAGATCTAGCCATATAGGTTGAAGAAAATGAGTTTTATCTGGAGTTGTGTAAAAATGGCAACCATGTAATCAAAAAATGGCAACCATGTAATCTTTTGAAATGAGAGACAGAGAATGAACCTACCAAAGAGTATATGATAAAGTGGACCCACAATTTTGGGGCCCAGTATTCAGTTGGAGGTATAGAGGAAATGTGGTCTAAAGATATAAAATTTACTTTGTGTAGTAACTTAAAAGCAAACATGTATAAAATGGTATATTTTTCTTTGAAATGTTTTTATTAAAAGTTTAATTTCGAAAATAACCCCCCCCAACACATACTTCCAAGCTTAAATCTTCCAGCTGAATCTGCTTATTTCCATTACATACAAACATAATTTCCATTTTACAGAGAAAAGAGTGATTACATTATTTCTTTCTTTCATTTCTTATACATTTATAAGAAATCCAATCCAATTCTCCCTTCCATTCTCTTTCAAAGTTCTGGATAGGTTTATTCTTCAAAGAAAATGCTAATTTTTCCATCTCTACCATATCCAGAACTTCTAAGTTCCACTCTTCTATATCAATATATTTCTTTTCTTTCCAGTATTGCGCATATGTCAACCTTGTCACAGTTATTAAATATAATAATATCTTCTGATGGCTTTTTATCTCCGTTTATTGCCCTAGCATGTGTAACAAATAAAGCTCCGGTTTCATTTCAAAATTCATCTTATAATTTTTTTGAATTTCACCATGTACCCCCTTCCAAAATTTTTTTGCTATCTTACATGTCCACCACATATGAAAAAAGACCCTGTCTTTTCACCACATTTCCAACACTTTGCATTCCCAGTTTTAGTTATTTATTGTAATCTTTCTGGGGTCATGTACCATCTGTGAAACATTTTATAAAATTTTTCTCTTAAATTTAAGTTTAATGTAAATTTTATGTCCATTTCCCACACTTTTCCAGGTTTCTAATTCAATTGAATGTCCCAAGTTCTGTGCTCATCTAACCATTGTATCTTTAACTACTTCTGATTCCATTTCTCTTTTCAACAATAATTTGTAAAATTTGGAAATTCTCTTCAGTTGGTTTCTTTTCATCAATAAATCTAACTCATTCTCTTTTCTCTTGAATCAGTATAATTTTTGGTCCATTCTAAATCTTTCTCTAAGTTGTCTCCATGGGAACCAGTTTAGCTCATATCCTTCAGCCTTTAATTCTTCTGCTGTACACATTCTTGTTTGTCCCCCTCCCATTTCAATAATTCTTGATGTGTGAATAGATTTCCTTGTTTTGTTGGGGCGACTTTGTAAGCTTCTTGTGGTAAAGTCCACACTGGTAGTTTTGTATAGAATGTTTGCTTTATTTGTGACCAGACCTTCAACAATGTCTTCCGGATACAATGATTTTTAAATTCTTTATTCACTGCTGATCTATCATAACATAGATATCCATGCCATCCAAATCTATTGTTTATTTCTTCCAATTCTTTAATAGTTGTGTTTTCTAGTTGGATCCAATCTTTTATCCAGTCTAGACAGCATGCGTAGTAATAGATTTTTAATGATGGTAGGTCAAGTCCTCCTCTCTCTTTTGCATCTTGAAGTGTTTTAAATCTGATTCTTGTTTTTTCCCTTGCCAAATAAATTTTTGTAAGTCCTTTTCCCATTCTTTAAATATCTTCTCTTTTCCTATTATTGGTAAGTTTTGGAAGAGGAACATAAGCTTTGGTAGTAAAGACATTTTAAAAGCATTTATCCTTCCCAGGAAAGATAGGTTTAAATTTTTCCATTTTTCCATATCACATTTAATTTCTTTCCATGTCTTCAAATAATTGTTTTCAAATAATTCTTGATTCTTTTTCGTTATAATAATTCCTAGATATTTTGTTTTCTTAGTTAATTGATATCCAGATCTTCTTTCCAAATCGGCTTGTTCTTTTTTAGTCATGTTTAGTGTCATCATCATTGTCTTTTCTCTGTTTATCTTGTAACCTGCTATTAGTCCGTATCTTTGTACAGTTTCCATCAACACCTGAATTGATTCTTGTGGGTCCCCCAGGAATATAATTACATCATCTGCGAACGCTTTTAATTTCATTTCCTTTTTCCTTATTTTCAAACCTCTTATCTGTGAGTCTTCGTTTATTGTTATCAACAAGACATCCAAAGCAGCTATAAATAAGAGTGGTGATAGTATCATCACCACTATAAAATGATATATTAGATGGCATCTAACACCAAATAAGTTGTTGAAAATGTGTAAGAATATTTCAAATCAATGCTGAGGTGTCAAGATAAGGAGGGAGGAACTGCTATGAGGAGTGCCTTAGGCTATGAGGAGTGGCTTAGGGATGTTTAGTCTGCAGAAGAGAAGGTTAAGAGGGGACATGATAGCCATGTTTAAATATTTGATTTCATATCAAGGAGGGAGTGGGTTTGTTTTCCACTGTTCCAGAGACTAGGATAAGGAGCAGTGGATTCAAGATGCAGGAAGGGAGATTCCACCTGAACCTCAGGGAGAACTTCCTGACAGTCAGAGCTGTCCGGCAGTGGAATATGCGGCCTCGGAGTGTGGTGGAACCTCCTTCTTTGGAGGTTTTTAAGCAGAGGCTGGGTGGCCATCTGTTGAGAATGCTTTGATGTGTGTTCCTGCATGGCAGGGAGTTGGACTGGATGGTCCCTATGGTCTCTTCCAACTCTAAGATTCTGGGTCTCCTTTTTTCCTTATGTGATGGACTTGTAAGAAAGTGAAAAGTTAGTGATCTAAGATTTACATGTTAATTAAAAAAAAAATTAAAGGTGGATTTTGCAATGTCACCAGAAATACTTTAGCTGGGTATTATAGATAAAGAACTGGATACGTTCTTTGCTACATGATAACAGCTGGAAGAATGTTGTTTGCTCAAATCTGGAAAAGGACTGAAGTGCCAATGAGGGAAGAATGGACTGTGAAGGTCATTGAGTTATCTCAAATTGCCGAAGTAACATGAGGGTTTTTTTTTTGTTTTTGTTTTGTGGAAATAACCTTTAGTGGGACAGGGGGGCAAAGCAGTTTAGTCCTTCTTGGCTGTTGCTTTCCTCATGGTGGCCAGGATGTTGCTCAGCTCTTCACTCTTCCTCTTGGCCCAGATGTGAGTCCCCACCCTTTTCTTTATGAATTTCAGATCTTGCTTGTCTTTGGAAACTTTAAGCAACTCCATTGCCCGTCTCTCATAGGGAGTGAACCTACATACTTCCTGGATCATGTCCTGTACAAACTTGCTGTGCTTTGTCAGGTGCCCACAGCGTTGGCAGTGGCGAGGCTTCAAAACATCCTTGGTCACCTTGCAGCCTTTGTTGAGGCCAATGGCCATCGGGTAGTGGATTGCCATGGCTGCAGTTACTGTGCTATGGAGGCCGTGCTGGAAGAGGAAAGGGCAAGGGAGGCTGCGCATGCACCAGCAGCTGCTTCCTGGTGTGTAACATGAGTTTTAAGGGACAAGCCAGCTGAAACTTTTTGAACGATTAGAAACAATTTATAGATTTTTTTTGAGCAAAAAGAAATCTAATGATGTGATAAGCTGTGACTATGGTTACTAGTAATTCTGGTAGGATTACTTAGTTGGAATGATAGAACAACATATTTTCTCTTTTTTTATACATTTCCCCCTCTCATTACAGTTTAGTTGGGGAGGGTCAGAGCCCTTTGTGTTTTATTAATGTAGTGTCTAGTGTTTTAATTTGCTAGTGGTGAGTGTATTACTGTATTGGATTAACATTTTTCTTTTAGTTTTAACCTTTTTTTTATTTTCTTTGGTCCACTTTTCCTTTTCCTTTTGTCTGAATGTCTCTCTTTTTGATTGTGAATAAGATTGTTTGTTTTAAAACAAATAATTATAAAAAATAAAAAAGAGTAATGACCTTTGTTAGGTCTGTAAATGTTGGGACAGGAACACCCAGTGCCAAAACATTTGTCTAAAGTTACGCATGCTAGGAAAGGAAAAGATTGCTAATAAATCTTAGAACTGGAGTTGCAAAAGATGGCATGAACCATACTGCCCAAGGAAACTATTTACAGGGAGAGGGATCAGAACTTATTTGAAGGGTGGGGAAGGTTTCAAACTTCCTTTTGAAATAAGTCACATATCCTGCTTTGCAGATGACAGGACTCTGTTGAAGTGCTGCCAAAGGATGTTTTGCGTATAAAGGCTTCCACAATTTTGAGGGGCTGTCTAGTTTAAAGATGAAGAAGCATAAGAAGGGAGTAAAAGGATCCTGAAAGCACTGGGACAGCAAATTAACTGGGCACAACCATCTACACCAGCAAATGTACTGCCTTTCTTATTTACATTCCAGGAATTATTTTTATATTTATGTCAAGACATAAAGACCAGCATATGCAAATTTTATGTAAATCAATATCGTTTTTTTGCTTTCTTCTTTGGTGGCATGTCTCCTCTTTTATGGTGATGTGTCCATGGCCAAAAAGTTTTGTGGTGGTGTGGGGAATTGTAAGAAATATCCCTGTGTTAATAAAGGGAGAATACCACAGCAATAAGCATGGAAGAATATAGGAAAGACACCATCAATAATCATCAGAGTTACTCGAGTATTCTGAGTGTGAGTGATTCATTATATTGTAATTAACTTTTAATTAACTTTACTCTGCTTTACTTATTTTAGAAAATTAAATAAACTTCATTTTATTACATATGCTAAACCAAAAAGGAGAAGCTAGAAGTTTGTGCTAATTAAAAGCCGCAATCTGACCAAATTGTGTGTAAAGCATAATGAAATGATTCTCTCTGACTGGTGCTGTTTCTTATGTTCTCTAGCACATGTGATAGATTTTTGCATCATGTAATCCATGTTACTTATAAGGTACTGTGATACTTTTTAACAATTTTTTCATGGCCCAGTCCTCCAAAAGAGAGGGGGCAAGGTGTGTGTATATGTGTGTGTGAGAAAGATTTTAAAACAAGCAAACAGCACTTCTGTCAAGTTTGTTCTGGATCCCAGAAAGATGCCATTAATCACAAAAAATATATATTTATTAGAGTGATTAGCAAACATAATTTAATAAATCAATTACAGAATATTTCAACTTCAGTCATGGAAGCTTGAGCAACCAGTAGTCAAACATTTTAACTTGGAACATCACAGTATTTCTGATTTGTCTGTTTGGAACTGAGGTGCCATCTCTTGCAAGTACTTTGGATAAAAGGAAAAAATCTGGATCCATAAACTTAAGACATTAATACCACATGGTCTAAGATTACCAGAATAAAAACTGGATACAGCTCCAGTACCTTTCATGGTTATGTAGGAGAAGGTATTTCATCAGATGTTGCTTGTTATTTGGTTGCATGACAAGCACTGCTTGCTGAAATCCCTTCCTCAACACGACTATTAAAGGTACAAGATCCAGTTTTCTCTCTGGCAACCTTAAAATGGCCTCAGCCTAGAGCAGCGGTCCTTAACCTTTTCTTTACCAAGGACCCCCCTTTAAGTACCTTTCTTTCTATGGACCACCAAAGCTCAGCTCAAGATTAGCTCAACCTAAAGTGCATCAAATATTTATTTAAAATTGCTCATCAAGTGTCTTCAAACTGGGAGAGAGAGGAGAAATAAGTAAGTGCACATTTCCCTCAGAAGCGTTGGAGGGGGAGAGAAGACTTTTTTCCTGCTTCTTCCAGCCAGTTTACAGCTGGAATGGATTGAACAGCAACACACAGGCCAAATCAGCCAGCCTGCCTGCCTCCCTGCAGTTTGGTTCCTATCAGGTGGACACTCTGTTGTGGGGAGGAGACAGTCTAAGCAGGCTTTGTGGACCCCCAAGGACATCACAAACCCTCAGGGGTCTGTGGACCACAGGTTAAGAACCACTGGGCTAGAGGATAATATTTAATACCATCATCCACTTAAGAATGTTGACAATAGACTGCCACCCGGAATGCAGCTTCCACTTTTATTTTGGGCAATTGAAGAAGGCAGAAGCTACAACATTTTGCTAAATGTCATTTATTAAGTATGGTTTGTTTATAACTTGTATATATATAGAGTGAGAGGGGAGGCGGGGGAGAGAGACTGGATACAAAAGTGAGTAAGAGAAAAAAAAATTTTTTTTTTGAATATCCATTCTCCCCCACTGTCATGCTTCTAGGTTTCTATTTCACCAGAACACTTCAAACTAAAGGGAAAAAAGGGAAGGAACTACAAAGTTGCTGAAAGACGAATGAGGTTACAGATCAGGATTCAGGCCTACAAGAGAGGAAGTGACAAGAGATTCCATGTCCACTGAGGGGCATCTGCCCTCTTCACCTTCCACCACATGGACTCAATTGCTGATTCCCATTCCTTCTGTCCTGTTGCAGACATTTCCATCACAAAGAGTCAAAAATAAGCCAGGGAATGTGTATATATAGAAGTGAACTCCCCAGTATTCCCCAAGAAAATCCTATCATTTAAATTTTAGAAACATTCCCTTCTTTGCAGGTCCTCCCCTACCATTAGGTAGAGTGAGGCATTCGCCGGAGGTGACAGGTGTTGAAGAATGCAGAGAAGATAGTTGTTGGACCAAACCCATGCCTCCTAAGCCAGACAATTGCTGTCAAGTGCATGGAATAGTGGTACTGAGGTAAGATGCAACTACCAGCCCTGTCAGTTTCAAATGAGATTGTCATTTTGTCTTTTGCCTCAAGCAGCACAGTATCTTAGGCTGGCCCTGCTTATTTAAAAGCTTTGTCATCCTTTGGCTTTGTGTGTGTGTGTGTGTGTGTTTCTTTTGAAGGTAGAAGTTTGTGGATGTGCCTTAAGGTCATATGGGGTTGAAAAGTAGACAAATATCTGGGACTAATATATCAAAGGCTGAATGACAGTACACATGAAAATATTTATTCCAATCTCTGTCTTTGTTTAACTTGTCTGTTTGTAAGGTTTGTCGCCAACCTTCATTCTATTATCGATGTTCATGGACCTAAAACCATTACAGCTATAGTTTAGTAGCTTATTGGCATTACAGAGATATGTAACCTGGCAACTTACAGATTCTTTGGACTACAGCTCCCACAATCCCTGACCATTCAGCCATGTTAATTGAGGTTTATGAGTATTATAGCCTAAGAAGGGTGCCAGTTTGCCTACCTCAGAGACAGAAAATAGGTTGCTTGCTGTCTGAACATCAGTAAGTTTGCCCTTTCACTCATCAGCTTTTTCTGGATCATTGACTGAATATTACCTCTTCTCTTTTACAATTTCCATACTGTCTTAGTAGTTATTATGACAATCCTACCATCTCCCCTGATAACATTTCTCTACTGCCCATTTTCTTATGAGCATGCCCAAATATGTAGCCTAAACATTATCTTTCTTATCTTCAGTTCATTGCACCACTGTCTTTCTATTTCTTGATGCTGTGAATAACTTTTCCCTACATTTATGCTGTTTCTTGGAATGTATTTATAGGCTTTTACCATGTCCTCAATGAATCTTCTGTAGTCTAGACTATATAAATGTAGATTCTTCAACCTCATCTCATATATCTTTTCCTTCCAGCCTCCTATCTCTTCTGTTAAGCTCAAATGCAGTCCAGTCCCATTAATTTGCCAGATGCACATCTGGGAGAGGCTGAGAAACCTAGTATGCATAATCTACTATCACTTCACAAGTTCCACTCTGGCAAAAAGCAGTGAAGGCCCATGAGAAAAATTAGTACAGCAATCACTTTTGTCACTCCTTAGGATCCTTCTGAGTTTTATTGTATAATAAAAGAGCATGCCTAACAACTGGACCACCCTCTTTTCTACCAAGGTCTCTTTCCTTTCCAGACTTTGGGTGGTCTACACCTTTAGCAGAAATTAGAGCGATACCTCTAAGGGTGATCGTCTATTTTTCTGTAAAATATAAAATGCTATCCCCATAAATTCTGTGTGGGTTTCCCACATGGGATTAATTACAGATTGTTCACAAGGGAATGTGATCCTCAACAAGAAAAAGGTTGCACATGCCTGACGACAGTACTGATCAAGATGAATCAGTGGTTTCTCATGGGCCCTTTTATATACCACACAAATATAGCCCTAAGTTTCCACCTCAAGTGACAAGGTTCCATCTTATGGAATCTTGCGATTTGCAGTTTAGGGAGAGGTATTTATAACTCTCAGCCAGAGCATTCCAGTGTCTTAACAAACTACAGATCCTAGGATTCCATAGTACACTGCCAAGGTAGTTAAAGTGGAATCCTAGTAACATAACTATGTAATGTAAAAGGATCCTTGGTATAAGGAATTTCCTAACCAAATTCTCCAGCCTGTTGGACATTGTACTATTGTGAGCCTAAGGCAGAGATAGGCAAGGTGTAGTTCTCCAGATGTTGACATACTATAACTCCCAGCATTTTTCACCATTGGCTATGCTGGCTAGGGCTGATGGTAACTGTAGCCGAACCATGGCCCTTTCCGCATCCTACCTTTTCTTGGCACTGGGGTGTGGTGCTCGTGCGAGCAGCCTCTTGTGAGAGGCCCTCGCATCCAGCTTTCTTCAGCTCCACAAGAGCTTCCTGCTCGCGCGAGAGCCCTGCCTCTTCCTTTCGCAGTGCAGCCTGGGACCTTCCCAGGCTGCACTGAGACAGGAAGTGCGACCGGCCCGGCTCCCGAGGCTCCGCACGCAAGATAAGTGCGCGCGGGGCCTGGGAGCAATGCGTGACCGCGCATCATTTTCGGCTTAAAGCCGAAAATGAAAAAAGTGCGCGAGTGGTGCCTGCCAGGCCTGGAGCATCGTGCAAATGTGAGTGCGTCGTGTTGACCGCTCCTGACATTTGCGTGATGCTCAAGGAGCCCTTTCGCATGGAAAATGCCGTGCGAAAAGGGCCCATATCTGGAATAGGCCAAATCTTGCCCATCCTTGGTTTATTGCCAATTCTGTTGTGCAGACTCCTTCTCTTTAAGTCTGATCTGGAGAGAATAGATACAATATGCATGTTGCAAATCTGGATTAGGGAAATCATTTTTCCCTGCTTTAGAGAGAAGAGATGGTAAAAATGTCAGTTTGGGTTTGGAATTGTGACAAAGTGCACTAATGTTTCTTTGAATCTCATATGGGGCTATGTGGTTTGATTTTCTTTGTGTTTTTTGAATCTCCCTCCCAATCATACCTGCTTGCCATGTAAACTTACACTGGTGAATAGTCATAAAGTTATTACAAAGGCAATATGAGTTTCCTTAGATTTTGCTTTAGAGAAAATTTATTATTCAAAGGCTGTTGTGAACCACCAGGGTGTAGCTGGCAAAAAATCTGGGAATCCTAGGTTCTCAGTCTCTTTTTCTATGTTATTTTTGTACCTTGGACTTTTATATGAGGAAATGAATATGTCCATTGGAATGGGCATCAGCTGAGAAAAGTAATCAATTAATTTGCTAAATTATTGGTTCATTCAGTTTTCCCACCAGTGTGGCCAAATGCTATAGATTTCCTACTAATGCTGAAATGAATTAATTGATTTAGGTCATTAGAATTCATTAGGAGTTGGAGCCTCTCTCTTTCTCTCTCTCTCTCAATCTTTGCCAGATTCAAAAAGACAGGAGGAAGAGAAGGATTAGGATTGAAGAAAATGAATCACATGGCTATGTGAAAAGTGGTAAGAAGGGAAATAGTATGTAGAAATGGAATGTGCAGGGGGCATGATTTGTTTCCCCAGCAGGAGGTCCCCAGGCATACTCTTTAGAACATCAGGCCCTTTAGGGCTGAAGGCTGATGTTCAATCATCGTTATCACCTCTTGGCCTGTATGGAATCTGGAGTCTCTCTGGGTAGCAATGTAGGGAAGGATTGCATCATTTCAATTCTACTTTTATTTTTGTTGATTTTATTTTCTGATTTTCTGTGTTAGGGTTCCCTTTATTCTCCTTTCACACAATAATTGCTCACATAAACCTGGGCACTTGGATAACATGAAAGGTTTTCCTCTCTGCAACTCTACACTTCCTTCTTTCTTGGCTTGATCCTCTCCCTCTTTCTCCTTCTCTTTTGCTCTCCTCCCTTTTCCCTGTTGCCATTATGCTTTCCAGCCATCTTTGTTTCAGAAAGCCAAGTTTTGGGGTGTTTTGTAAGGTTCAAAAAATTCATTTGGAGCCAAAAGATTCAGGTATTTAAACCCATGCCCTTCCTCATGCATACTCAGAAGTAAGTCTCATGGAATTCAGTAGGTCTTATTCCCAGAGAAATGAGTATAGAGTTGTTCCATCACTGTCTAATAAGTTAATTTTCTTAGATGAGGACAGGGGAGGGGAGTCTGGAGTTTTAAGATTTGGGCACAGAAGAACAGGAAAGTCACAGTTCAGTAGATATTTTGATCTTCTTTCACTATCATATGTTCCTCAATCCCTGGGCCTCTTCAATTCATTACTGAACCTTTGCAGCAAACATTTGCAGAAAAGAGAGATAGGCAGCAAACTGAATTAGTGCAAATATTACTTTATTTCATTAGCAAGAACAAAATTAAGAGATCTAAACAAATAAGTGTAAAGGCAGAGAATGATGGGCTTGCTGAATACCTACAGCACCAATTTATAGCATCAACTTACTGATTAATGTGAATTCATAACTAAGTATTACACCCTGGTCCAACATCCCAAACCTACCTGAACAGCCAGAAGATATCTCAAACAATGTTCTGCTAGCAGTTGGGGTGCAGATGGTGGTTTCTAGCCTCCTTCCACCAGCAATCTGTGGTTTGACAAGCAATTACAATAGGGGTCCTGCTTCTGATTGTTACCGACCAAAATCAAGGAGATATGAGATAGCCATATAACTAGCTTAAATCCCATTGAACTGAAAGTTCCATTCTAAGCATTACAAATAGTACAATCGTAACTCAAAGATGCATGAGCTGTAAGGGGTTAAAATTAGATGCAAACCCCTCTGTTGGCAGAAACATGCTTCTACCAGCAAAACTGTTTTGATGGCTGATCTCAGTGATCCATACACAAAATGGTCTGCCTACAAAATTGCTCTGCTGGCTGAGATCTGCTGGCAGGAGAGCCAAAAAGATACAGGCTCTTAGGTCCAAATGTCCCCTAGTCCAGGGACAAGCCACAACGCTGACACAGTTAGGCCAGGGGGAATTTGTGAGTAATTTCCAACAGTCCCGAGGTAGGGAGAGTTTTAGATGCAGCACCAATTCAAATAGTCTAGTGTTGGTTCAGCTAAACTTGGCTATCTTGACCTGTTAGGATCCCTAAATCTGGATCCAACCAATAAACCACAACTTTTAGAGCAATTTCCTTGCCTAAAACTGAAATGATTCCGTCTGTTGTTTTAACAGCAGAATGGTTTCCAAAAATCCTCCAATGAGGACTTTTCCATAATGATACCAATCCAGAGTGCCAGCCTGAGACATTTGCTGCCTAGCTTCACAAACACATTGGCCAATGCAACAGTAATGGTACTCACTGACTAGAGCAACACAAGGGTAACCATTAGGCCTAAAGCAGACCCAGCATGGGTTGGCTACCTCTTTACCTGCTCAGTGGTTCAGGGTGCTTTCCCACTAGTGTTGCCTTTGCTATGTTGGAAAAGGTACTCTGTCCTGGGCCAGCAGCAACAAGCATCCATACTTGGGATGTCAGCTCTGAAGAACAGAAATCATCATCATCATCATCATCATCATCATCATCATCATCATCATCATCATCTCTTTTCCCCAGTACTGGGACTCAAGGTGAGTTACAAATTATTAAAACCAGTTCAGAATAACAATAACAATGATGATGATGATGATGATGATGATGATTATGGTAACAATAATCTTGGCTCCTCATCTTTATTTGTACCCCACTTTTTCCCAGGTTGGGACTCAAAATGTGTGTCTGTATGAAACTGAACAATCTACCAAGTGAAGATTATTGAAATTACTTCGAAAGACAGAATATTAAAATATTAACAAAATAAACAAAAAAAACCTCAGTTCTTCAGCTAATGTGGAAATTGCTCTTCATTGGAGAATTGTTGGACTCCTTGCATGACAAAGCCTTTTGCTTCTGGAAAAAGCACTAGTCATCCAGGAGAAGGTGATGGAATTAATTTCTAAACCTTGTCACACAGCATTGACAGTGCAACACCTCTTAGATCTCATGTCTGCTACCACTACAGTGACTTATCTGTCTCACCTAAAGTTTCAACCTCTTCAAATCTGATTTTTGGACACTTCAGTTCCATAATTCAACCAACCACACAGCAGACAGATGTTACCAAGCTGTCTTTGAGAGTCCCTCCTGAGGTGGAAGATGAGAGTGTCCAAGAATGTGCAGATTCCCAAATCCATCTCACATGGTAACAACAGATTATCTCTTTTTGAGTGTAGAACCCACTATGAGAATCTTGCAGTTCAGCAACACTGGTCCTTCTACGAGTCTGAGCTCCATTTAAATGTTCTAGAACTCTTCACTGTAACAAGAGTGTTCCATGCTTTCAAGAAACATGCTTTGTTTTGAAGAAGTTTTTCAAAACTCCAAAGTACTTTCTTTATAGCTAAGAGTTCTAGATGTGCCTTCATCATTGGGTGTGGTTGCTAGGATTGATGGGAGTTGCAAGCCAAAAAAATCTGATGGGTCACAAGACCCACCTAGAGCCTTGACACACAGTAAGCTCAGTGCTGCAATACCATATAAAGCCATCTTCTAGTGCAATACACAAAAAATAAACTATGGAGATTACCTTCCCTATTTTACATTCTTGATCACAAATATGATACCATTTTTATAAGTGGATACAGCTTACATGTAGGTCCAGATTAAATTAACTTGCAAAGCAAACTAATATCCATTAAGAAAATGCTACTGGTGAATGATCATGAGCTCTAATGAACATGCTAAACTTAACAATATATTCCACCTGCCCCTGAAGTAGGTGACAATTCAAATCCTTTCGCAGAAGGAAAGGCCAGCAAGGGTGTGTTTAGTTTTGCACCCTAATTAGATGCTGAATAGCTGAGGAAAGACCATATAAAGAAGATCATATGTCTTCATTTCATTGCACTATTCCACACATGGATGCAATTGTATTCACACAGCAGGTCATAAGCTTGTGTCTCTAAATATATTCAGCAAAGCATGGGCAGACACAAACTGAAACCATGTGTATTTGCTCTTAACACAATCCCCTTCAACAGTATTTTCAGTGACTCCCTCAGTGTAGGTGACCTTATTCGCAGTCAGCCCTTTCGGTATAATCATTCTGGGTATATGTGAAGTCTGACCCTGTGATGAATCCTTCCCTTCCCGTAAATAACTGGACCATAGAAAAGTTATACTTCTTTTTGGGTGACTTGTAGACTTTGTCACGCTCAATTTAGACCCAGTGAAATCTATTGGACTCATGTTAAATACCTCTTTGCATATGGCAGCAAAGTTGTGCATAGCATATAATTTGAAGCTTTCCGGACAACCTTCCAAACAGTGGACTGATAAAATTTGGGAGACAGTAATACTTGGAGGAGACGTACTGAAATCTACTGGTTTCAGTTACTCATGATTTGCTTTAAGGGCCATTGATTTTGAAAGGTGTATTCTAGGGGTAGGATTCTTTTGGTGTATAAAAGTTCCTTACACTGGTATAGTGTATTTCTTCAAACTAGCACAGTGATGATAGGGAAGGCAAAAAAATCATGGGTGTCAGCATCTAGAGAGCAAGCTGCCCTCTTCCAAACATCCTGTATCCTCAGTGCCTATCTTCTGAGTGGATATTTGACACTAAAGATGGTCTGAGAAGGCTGCTTTGGAAAATGCCCTGTGAACAGTAAAATCATATTTATTTAATTTATTATTACTGTGTTTTTACTGACAGAGAGCTTCTGTGGGATTTTTTGCCTCTGGTACTGAAATAACTTGGCTGGTTTGGAGTTCTAAGTACCTTGATGTGGGGGGCGAGAACATACCATTTGCTGCTTTGCCCTGGGGCAGCAAAATGCCTGACTACATAAATCCAAATCAGAGAGTCATGTGGAGATCACCCTGGGGTGTCACTATGGAAGCTACACACACCCAGTCCAAGCCTCTGTAACTCCTTGCAGAGGCAGATGGCTGCAGGAAGATGGCAAGAGAAGCAACAGGAAGGGTGTTTTTGAAACAGTTAAGCCATCTGGTTCTCTTCTCAGTGCTCACAAGTGGGAAGAGCTGGGATGCTCTCTTCTAACTATTCAGTTGTAAAAAAAACAATTGCTCCAGCATCAACAGCTGATCTCACTACATACCCAAGGAACTGCTGCCCCACAGCATTCGAAATAATTTATAGGGAGAAACTTACATTTTTAAGGGGAGTTATTTTGTATAATAGAAAAATGGACTGAACACATTTGATGAGTATGGAAACACCTTTTCATAATTTGAAAAGTCAACTTGTAGGGTAAAAGAGACAGCTCTAACAAATCAAAAAATGATGGCAAATGTAGTGCTGGATTTCAGGTACATCCAGTGCAGTAGGGACAGCTGAAGTGACATCCAGTATAATACATATAAAATAAAGTCGAAGTGCCATGCATGAGTGACAGCTGACTTAGCAAGTATGACTGACATGACTTCCACAGAGAATTACAGAGTGGAGTACAAGTAACAGCACCAAATAGGTGACATGCCAATGGCATGAAAGGCATGAAATAGGGAGATTAAGTGTTACTCGCATGAGGATTTTTCCATCCGGAGATGACTTTTGTCCTGTTGTCTGTGGGTTAATCTCCTGCCTTGGGCAGGGATGGTGATAATGGTCTTTTGTTGCCTTACACCCCAATTGCTCATACTCAGCATTTCCTACCCTTTTCTTATTGGTTCTGCTCTTTTATGGCAATGTGAAAACCTGACATTCAAACAGTGTGGTACAGCCAGTGCACAGCTCTGCCATCCTAGCCCAAACAAATTCATATTTTGAACAAGTCTAATGTCTCAAAGTTTCAGGTATTCCTAGGAGCATTTCTAATCTGTTGCCCTGCAAATGACTATGCATTCGTAATACACTAGTTCCTAGAGATCTTGGAGTTATCCTGAGTAGTCTTCTCTGTGTGACCAGCCCAAGATAACTTGTTGTTTGAAGCAAAAAACAAATTAGTGCATAGACACCTCTCTATTCCTACATACAGAAGCTGACTGGTCTGGCAGCTGACTATTACTTCAGTTGTGGCAACCAGATAGTGTTCACTCACCACACCTGAAATTAAGGAGAGAGTTAAGCAAGTGCAAAATGTGCTGCATAGTACACACAGCTCTGTCATTCAAGAGAAGGAAATGCCCAGGAGGGGAGATCAACAGAAATGGCTTCTGTGGGGCAGTCACTGCTGTCCACAAGGATCTGCCAACCAATATGATCACTTCAGTCTGCCCTGGTGCAACTCTACACTTCCTGGTTTGATCCCACCTCTAGGAGGAAGCAGTGATCTAGGAATCACATGATCTCTGAGAAAAGTAGGATCCTTCTCCAGTTGAGACCTTGTCCCATTATCATGCATGAAGAATGAGCAAATCATCTCTGTGTGCCACCCATAAGCATCTGGATCGATTGCTTTCAGTATTGTCCCACTGTTGCATTAGAATCCGGCCAGCTGTTAACTTGGCTCAAAAACAGTGTGTGACTGAATTAGTTAGAATAATGCAGGGCAGGAGCTGGGGAGCCTTGGTATAACTGTGTGCATAAACCATCCCTGCAGTATCTTCTTGGTAGCGCTGAAGGAACAAATCTTCATGTATTAAGTGAGAAGGATATGACCGAAACTCTTCATCCATTTTCATAAATAAACGAAACCAGGGGAACAGGAAGAAGATATTTATTTGAACCAACAGAATAAGTAATTTGGCAACTGGACAAGTTGTGTCCATGCCATTTGACTATTTTAACACAGGCTGAGAGATCTGTGAAAGTATTACTAGCCAGATGGTTTAAAA